>OX327011.1:41629845-43084845 GCA_946800695.1 Geum urbanum
TCAGTACTTTTGAAACAAAGGGAAAAACAAATCAGAAAACTAAACACCTCAAGAACATGTATGATTCGCATCAGAAAACAAACTAATCCACAAATTGATTAAAGTAAACTGAATCAATCATTCTTACCCATCAATCACAAAGTCAATTTTGGTTGTGGGTCTGATATGGGTACAGAGAGATACCGAGTTAATTCACCTGTCAGAGAGGATACAGAGTTGATGGTCCTTGGTGGTTAATTGTAAGTTGAAGGCCTCCCACTTTATAGATGTTGATGTATATGATCATAAGGGCTCACTTGTAAGTGCAAGAACATCATAAGTTCAGTCCCGAAGTATCTCCTCTTCGTGTCTTTGTTGCTTCTCTTTATATTCAACTGGGGGTGGTAGAAGATCATCTCTAAAACTCGCAACGAAAAGTCAGTCTTACACTCTTACCTATTTAGATAGATCAAAGAATAATAAAACAAATAAGACAATAAGAGCATGGGCATACTTACTTCGATCTAACTCCCGAGTAAGAGCATGTGATCCATGGCGATTTTGCGTCCCAGTTGATCGAAGTCGCTGTGCGGAGTTGCTTCTACCGTTCACGAAAATTATGATAAAACTGGTTCTCCCCCAAAACCACCGTGAACATTAAATTCCTCTTTTTGTACTGTGTTTTACACTTTTATCCCAAACTGTAGAATACTTTAATGGTTGTTTACTTAGGAAATTAAAAGGACAAATTTGGCATCTACAATGTTCTACCATCTAACTCCTCCAAAACTACCATTAAAAGGTCAAGCTTATAACGTACAATAACCATATTGTATTGTGGAAATATACTTGCTAGATGTCGTAGTGGATAAAATCACGATATATGCGGTTAATGATCATAACTTATATCCCACAGTAAATTTAAAAAATTTACGGTTATTGACAAACTGTTGACAATAATGATTCCTTAAATATCTTTCATGCTAAATGCTTGCTTTAATATCATTGCTAGCTTTACGTTTAGATGATTCTAGCTTTTCACTATATTACGTACAAACTACAAAGTAATATAGATACTGACAATTCGCTTATTGTTGATTTTTGTTTTAGTAGGGATGTGCCACATTCACTTGTGCTGATCATATTCTGTTTGTTATTTGTTTATCATCCTAATGGCTTTACTTGATCATCCATTCCAAATAAATACATGCATTAATATTTAACAACGTACAGGTACCGTAATGATCATCTTAACATTGTCATTCATGTCACTTATATATTCTACAGCTTTCTAGAATTACGTGATTTAGACAATCATATTGGCTGACTTACAAAGCTCCTCATTTAAAGTTCACACGGAAGATTTTTCTGTACAGGTTTTTTCAATATATTTAGCTGAGACGTTGTCACTGAAGCAGAAGTAAAACTGTGTTTTACTGATATTATGCAAAAGATTCATAGTTTAAGTTAGCACACATGAAGCAGCACAAAACATACCTTTTTAAACCTCTTGTTCTTTCGCTCAGCTTGCAGTATCCAATCGGAACAGCCGTCCCTGCCACCGCCACACTGACGTCCTCCTCTCTCACAGCCCCCCGCCCTTGTAAGGAAGTCCTCCAACGTCATTTCCTCCAGACTTCCTCCTCCGCCAGACACTTGATCCACCTCAATATCCGCCGCAGCCTCGTCACCTCCGCCTCCTCCGCAGGCGACGATTTCCTTCCAGACTTCCTCCACGGTCTGACCGGGCGCGGCGGCGGCAGAAGAGGCTCCTCCTCCGTCGATTTGCGGCGGCGGAGGAGATTGGGAGTAGATGTTCTTGAGGAGGTCGTCCATGGTGATGGACTGGTCGGCGATGAGAGAGGAGAGGGAACATATAGAGGAATCGCGTGGCAGATCCAATTTGGTCGTGGCTGCCAACTTCGACGACGCCCATCGTTGCCGCCACTTTCGCAACCGCTGATTTGATTGTTCAGATTCAAGCAAACTCAATGCAAAGGATCCGAGAGATTATCGAGACCCAAAAAACCAACTGTTTTTTTTTTCTTTTTTGCTCTTTACGGTTTTCTAGGATTTTGATATTAAAACTGGCTCTGTCTCGCTCTGTGTTTGATTTGATGAAATAATTTTTTTTTCCCGTTCACATGGATAAAAAACTAATTAAATGTTGCAGTTACTTTGTTGCTACTTTTTTTATTACTGGAGTCATCAGTTCCACCATAAAACTGGGGAAAACTAAAACGATAAAAACAATTACATAGATACGTGGATGTGAGAGATAGAGAGAAAATAGGATTTGATAAATGAAGGGCAAAAATAAGAATTATGAATGTTCTACCTCTCCAACTGTCATAAGCTCCTTTCCCTTAATTAATAGAGATTTGTTTTATTATTCTTTGATCTATCTAAATAGGTAAGAGTGTAAGACTGACTTTTCGTTGCGAGTTTTAGAGATGATCTTCTACCACCCCCAGTTGAATATAAAGAGAAGCAACAAAGACACGAAGAGGAGATACTTTGGGACTGAACTTATGATGTTCTTGCACTTACAAGTGAGCCCTTATGATCATATACATCAACATCTATAAAGTGGGAGGCCTTCAACTTACAATTAACCACCAAGGACCATCAACTCTGTATCCTCTCTGACAGGTGAATCAACTCGGTATCTCTCTGTACCCATATCAGACCCACAACCAAAATTGACTTTGTGATTGATGGGTAAGAATGATTGATTCAGTTTACTTTAATCAATTTGTGGATTAGTTTGTTTTCTGATGCGAATCATACATGTTCTTGAGGTGTTTAGTTTTCTGATTTGTTTTTCCCTTTGTTTCAAAAGTACTGACTAGCATTCCTGCACGCGCATATGCGCGTGCGAAAGGCGTTGCGCTCGCGCGTGCGACTTATCGGTGACATACTCAAGAGTATGCAATTATATCTTCACTTAATTGCCCAAGTCCATTGCAGCTTACAGATACTATCGTGCACTTTAAGGCTTATCTCTATTATTCGAACACTGATCTAATTGAGATCTCTATTATTAGATCAGTGTTCGAATAATAGAGATCTCAATTAGATCAGTGTTCGAATAATAGAGATAAGTCTGAAAGTGCATGATAGTATCTGTAAGCTGCAATTAATGGACTTGGGCAATTAAGTGAAGATATAATTGCATACTCTTGAGTATGTCACCGATAAGTCGCACGCGCGAGCGTAACGCCTTTCGCACGCGCATATGCGCGTGCAGGAAGGCTAGTATTTTTAAATATAAACTCTATTTAGAAATAAACACACATCGATTAACATATTCATTGAACGGATGGATATGGAATAGCAACCGCTTTTAATGGACGTTTCATATGAATGGTTAAACCACATGATTCATCCATGTCTACATTCTCGTTCGATACTCCACGAGGCGATGTCCAATCAAACTTGTGTAGCAAATTCGCTAGAGCAATCTCAATGGTGTTCGTAGCAAATTGAATCCCGGGACAAATTCTCCTACCAGCTCCAAAAGGAATAAACTGAAAATCATTCCCTTTATAACTTAAGCCACTGTTTACCTCCAAGAATCTTTCCGGCACAAACTCATTTGGTTTGTAATAAGATTTGGGATCTCTCCCAATCTGCCAGAGGTTTATCAAGACTTGTGTGTTGGCCTTAATGTAAAAACCGTTTACATTCACATCTTTGGTTGACATCCTGGGCAATGATAGAGAAAATGGAGGATGTAAGCGAAGAGCCTCCTTAATCACTGCTTTCAAGTAGTGCATATCAACCAAGTCATCCTCCGTTAATATTTCTTCTTCTTTTTTGTTTACTTCCCTAACTTCCTTTTGCACCTTGCTCATGACCCTCGGATGCTTCAGAAGTTCAGCCATTGCCCACTCCATAAGTGTCCCTGTGGTATCAGTCCCAGCGAGAAACATATCCTGCATATAAGCCAGCATATCGTTCATGGTTAATCACAGAGAGAGAGAGAGAGAGAGAGAGAGAGAGAGAGAGAGAGAGAGAGAGAGAGAGAGAGAGAGAGAGAGAGAGAGAGAGAGAGAGAGAGAGAGAGAGAGAGACCAAAACAACAGCCTTTACGCTAACTCTGTCAATAGGAAGCCCTTGCGATTTCTCCTGCTCGATCTCAAGTAAAACGTCCACAAAATCTTTGTTCGGTTCATCAACAGGAACATGGGCTTGGTGATTTCTACTCTTAGTGTTTGAAGTTGTATCGATATGCTCTTGAAGAACTGTTTCCAAAAACTCGTCGTAACGGTTAGCTAGCTTGACTAATTTCGCGTCCAAACCACTAAGCCGACTCACCCAACCTAACCATGGGATATAGTCCCCAACATGAAGAACCCCAACCATCTCCATAAAGTCCATGGAAAGCTCTTTGAACTCTGCATCATCGTGGTACTTCTTCCCCAGAGCCACTGTCGAGATGACGTCGTTCGTAAGGGTCATCAGCATCGTTCTCAAGTTCACAACTTCTGCTCTTGACGTTGTTTCCCTTATCTTGTTGATCATGAATTTTGTTTCCTCTTCTCTCACGCCGCGAAAGGACCGGACTTTTTTGTTGCTTAATAGGTTCAACATGCATATACTCTTCATTTGCCTCCAATAGTCGTCGTACGGCGCTGTTGCCACATCTTTATAGTTGTACAGAAGCTTCTCACATGCCACTGACTTGGGTCTGCTGGAGAATACTTGGTCATGGGTCTTCAAGATCTCGCGTGCTGCCTCGGCCGACGAGGCAACGAGGACGGGGGCGCTGCCAAAGTGGAGGAGCATAAGAGGACCGTAGACATTGGATAGGGCTTGGAGTGTGCGATGAAGTTGAGGGCTTGGAGAGCCTAGTTGGTGAATGTTTCCGATTACAGGCAGCTTTGGTGGAGAAGGTGGTAAATTTTTTGTACCATTTGTGGAACTGGAAATCCATTTGTATATGAGAATGACGAACACGGCTATGAGTACTAGTGATAGAGTTTCGGTGATGAAGACATCTGGCATCAATTGCATGAGATTCATTGGAATCGATTGAGATCGTCCTCTCGGTCTTAGGAAATCTAATCGATCTCTTGTGTCAATATATATAATAGTTATGTTAATTTGGGCCTAATTTAGCCTAACAGTTTGATTAGACAAAAAAAAAACATAACGTACGTATTAATGGCAAAGTACGTAATAGACATGGGCTGGATTGTAGGGGCCTGGCAAAGCAAATTGAAAACATTTATGGAAGAAAAGAATCAAATACCTAGAATTGTATTCCATCAGTTTTCCGATCACGAAGAATTGCCTATTATATGTTAGAAAGAGTTTTTTCATTGAAAACTTTTATAATGAGGACTTGGTTTTAATTAATAGTTGTAAAAGCCAATTTTCGATGATATTTTGATAAAATTAATTATTAGATGTTTAGATGTGACTCATGTGAGTAGATCAATTTTATAAATTTTCATCCAATTTAAAAATCGTTAAAGTATTGAACAAGATTAAAACATTTAATCAACCAAAAACTGTCAAGCTTACACTGTTCATATTTATAAGTGATAACTCGTGATTATGAATGTCTAAACCATTTTCAATTTTGTTGAAATTTTACATAAATGATCTACTCATTATTATTTATCTATCCAACAGTAGATTTACCAAAATATACTTAAAAACTAGATCAAATAAAAAGGTATTCATCAAGTTCTCATTATAAATTAACATCCTCAATGAAGAATTTCTCTATATGCTATACTGTACAATGTACATTAGAATTTGTATCTTCTCACATATTTGACCTAACATGAGATTTATGTATGACGCTAGGTTACGTATGGATTGGGGCTGCTGATTGATTGAAAATTCTATCAATTTTTCTCCTCCTCTTCTTCTACACATAAAACAGAAGAAGAATTGATAGAATTAATGATTTATGTATGTAAGTATTAATTGGGACTTTTTTTATTTAATTTTTTTTGACTTTGTTACCACTTAATAATAAAAGTTAAAGAACATCATTTAAATTGTCAGGAATCAGGGGGAGCATAGCCCACACCACCCCTTAAATACTATTGACCTCTTTAATTTTTTCTGATTAATACTAATGAAAAACACCATTTAAATGGCCGTGACCCTTTATATATTGAGATTCGAGGGCACGTTATGATCACAATATGAATCTTTACTAATGAAAAACACAATTTTAATGATCACAGTATAAGTCTTTTGTGACGACCCGAACCAGAATCAGTAGAGTAATCGGCTTGATTCACGAGTTAGCGTGTAATCGTAGTTTTTCGATAATTGTGTGGTTTGTCGGTTTTGTTTACGACTTAATTATCGGCCGAGAATTTGAGTTGAGTCTCTTCTCGAGAGTTGTTGTATGCGTGATTTTGAGTTCGTGAGCAGTTTCGGATGATTATTTCGACGACCGAGGAATATAATATAAATATTTGAAGTTTCGGAATATCGTCGAGTTTATCCGTTCGTATCGAGTTTATCCGAATCGTAATGGTTATCCGTTTGGACCGTCGATCGTCCCGAGACGCGAGTATAAATATCAGAAATAGTCGAAAAATTGTCGAAAACACTGTTGGAAGTTTGATCGGCGTTGACCAGGGAGTTGACCGTTGACTTTTGGACTGACCGGTTCTCCACCGCGAGCTTTGAACTGCCGCCGTCAGATTTCACGATTCCGGCCACCTCCCGCCGAGATATTGGTATATTTCGATTCCTCTCTTGATTTCTAGTTGATTAGAACTTGGAATTGCTTGATTTGGTTGAGAATTGAGGGAGAAATGTTAAGTTGAAATTCATGGTTTTTTCGGCCAGTTATAGGTTTTGTGGACGGAGGTGCTCCGGCCACGGTGGTGGCCGGGGAGTTGGGGGTTTCTACTCGTGGGGCCACGACGGTTCTTTTGGGAGTGGTTTCGAAGGCCGCCGTGCGCCGTGGACGGAGAACGGAGGAGATCGGAGATCGCTGGCGGTGGAGGGAATCCGTGGGTTTCGAGCTGATTTCCGGCCAATTCCGCCGAAATTGATCCTTGCTGCAATTGAGAGATGTGTTGTACTCGTTGTGATAAAGCTTCGGTGAGCTTGGCCGCCGAAAAATCTCTCCAGTTGGCGGCGGTCAACGGCGGAGATCCGGCGACCCGTTGACTTTGTAGAATTTGATGATTTTAATGTCGTTTTACTCGTATTCGCGCCCCGATCGTCGCCTTGAGGTTTTCGAGTTGATTTGGGTATCAGATTTTCAGTCGAGGGGTTTGAGTGGAGATTTCGGAAATTTGTCGATTATTTTGCATTGCATTATATATTTCCGGGAACGGTTGATTTCCGAGGTGTGGTACAGTGTTGTGAGCTATGATTTTGATCAGTTATATTTTATGATTATTCAGGGGATCGAGATCGTGCTTCGGGCGAGGGATCTTCCGCCGGACCACGTGATTAGCGCGAGTGCGCGCTTTGCTCACCTGTGAGTGGACATTTTTATATTTTCACAGTTGTTGGGAGTTCGTGATCTTTCGTGATTTTCCGTATTTATTTTATACGATGTTGAGTTTATTTATTATTTTCGGAGGTATTATTTTATATTTTATGGTGATGGCATTACTGCATCGATGCTTCGGCTACTCGGTTGATCACCGGTAGTCTGACTAGAGTTGAGAGATTCCTCTGGGCAAGGTTGAGAGATTCCCTTATTATGCCGCCGGGGTTGAGAGATTCCTCTGGCCTATCACCGTCGGGCTTGAGCGATTCGCCTGACCGTCGGGCTTGAGAGATTCGCCTGACACCTCCATATATATATTTTCCGAACTCGCTATATGCTTTGTCTATTGCCTGATTTAGACATAAGTAAACTGGTGAATAAGAATTCAACCAACTCGATGTACCGTCTCTAAACCAAGACTTAATCAAGTCCTACCAAGGTCTATCATCTCAAATAACTTGTTCATTTACTGAACACGCATGGGCATAACTTCTCATTTTTGTATCCTTTCCCAATCAAGTAGTCACTAAGACGTGTATACCACATCCTGCCGGACTATTCTAATCCATATAGTAAACGTCTCAATCTAATCACATGAGCACTCTGTGGTTTAGAATTACTTGATTTGGGTATAACCATGTCATCCGACACTCTCATGTATATCTCTGAATTAAGATCCCCATAGATATATACTGTAACCACATGTATAAGCTGCATACTCAGTATTTTGGACACTACCAAACTGATAAGGTAGTGGAAAGTAATGATGTCCATGACCAGAGAATACATCTCTTCATAATCAATACTAGGGCATTGAGAGAATCCTTGCGCCACAAGTTCTTCTCATTGTGCTATCAAACGAGACTCATTTGGGTCTAACATGCATACTATTCGATGGTCATATGACTACCATATCAAAACTTGCCATTTGTAAGAGAGTCTAGTTCAACATAGATTGCAACTTTCCATATCTATCAATTTGCTCTACATTAACCGTTGACAATCCGCAACAGAGTAATGTTCCACTTCATCGTTGTCAATTACTATGCGACAGAATAAGTAAACACACCATCAACGAACATAGAAGAGCTATCCATAATAATGCTAGTATTTGTTTCACTTTGTAAGATTTCTTTGTTTACTGACATTGTCATTGAGTCTGAGGTGTCCCCCATTGTATGCCAATGTCGACTTTTAAACACAATTACAGTCAGAAACAATCTCATATGTTGATGATGAACGGTTGTGCCTTGATGGTTTGTCTTTTTACCGGCAACTCATCAGTGGATTTTGATTGATGCTACAACCCCACTATAGGTAGGAGAAAACACTACCTTGCCCGAGGGTTGCGTTTAACTTGCCCAATATCAGGGACTTTTAACCTTGCAGGATTTGCAGTAAGTAAACCGATATTGTCAGTCTCATGATATCAGTAAAGAAATCAGGCATAAAGTTTGCTACTTTCTGAAGATCAAGAATACATTGCACTTCAATCTCAAACTAAATGTGCGGGGATCATGATGAGACATAGTGGGGATATACCATGTCAATTTTCGACGTTTAACTAGAATGAAACCATTCATATCTCCTCCTAACGGCGGGAAGTATGTCTCATCACAGTGACTATCTGCAAAACTAGCAGTAAAGAGATCTCCTGTCAAAGGTTCTGAAAGCGGACAATCGTTGGAGAACCAACATAGATGCTTAATCGTCATTGATAACCCATATTTATACGCAGTGGAAGCGTAGTAGGCATATGTACCGCGCAACCAAAGATGCGTATATATGAGATATAAGGCTCATATCCAGTTACCAACTGGTACGCACTGAGTGGTTGGAGGTTTATGGGTATCAAACGAATAAGCATAGCTGCATGGGACATTGCATATCCCCAAGCAGATAACGGTAAATTAAAATATATTATCATAGTTCTGGCCACAAGCTTTAACTGCTTGATTTGTGCCTCTGCTTAAACCGTTCAATGAAAGAACATGGGGAACCGGGATATTCACAACAATCCCAATCAATATGCAATAATCAACAAAATATTTCAATGTATACTCTTCTGTATTAAACCAATCTGAATGACCAGATTGAATTGTTTGGGTGGTGAGCCCAAAGCGTAATAATATGTGCTAGGAGTTTTGAAGTGCAGCGTAGCATGTGGATTACAAAGACATGTGACCTATGCGTCGATGTAGCAATCAAAACCATATATAAACAGTCTGCATATCAGTTTGATTTATCCACAAATAGATTCTTGGAATCTATAGAGAAAGAAAGATGTGTCTTCAACAAAAGATTGTCATGCATGTAAACAACATTATAGCATTACATACATAAACAAGCTTTGCAAAACAAGCAATGCGCATCAAAGATTACAACATATGAATCTTGTGGGATAACGCACAATGCCATAACAGTATATTCCCGGGATGGTGCTGCACTCGTCTTGGAGACCGAACCTGAACTGAGTGGAGTAATCTCAGTTCCCCCATCTAAATTGATGGTTTTAAATATTCTCACATGCTTCTTTGCTCTTAAGAATATATGACCATGAGAATTTCTTAATATGCTGATCATCAAAATGAAAAAGCTTATATGAGGCTAAGTCACGTATAGTAATATAAGTGACCACATTAGATTCAATGATCCAAACCGTAGTAAGGTAAAAACCACTACAAATCTTCATAAACTTCTCCAGATTGCACTATTGGCAACATTCTACAGAGATTAAACAGAAAAACTCTCTTTCATTCTCACAATGTTATATGAAAAACGTTGGCACAAATATTTTCAAATTTGAGTAAGGTTCGAATTGTAACACTCAATCTCGCCATCATATAACAAAAAAATGATGTCAATCAAACCGACTTTAAATCCAATACATGGCGAACACTTTAAGGAAATACTTAAAGATTTCAAAGGATTTAACCCTTGTGGAGTGATGATCTAGTATTATAATACCTAAATACAACCGATGTATAACAACATCTTACTATCGAAGAGACCGTTGTATTTTAAGGTCTATGGGATGACATAAACTGCTGAAACCACATCAAATTTTTTCTGTCTTTTTCCAATAAAATTGATGTATATACACATCTAAAACACCATACTCCTAGTAGGATTTTTGATGGGTCGAAGAACAAATTTTCTATGAATCAAAATTCTTGTGAAAATGGACCTGAGGGATGCTTTCGATGGATCAAAGTGTAATACTTCGATGGATCAAAGGAACCCAAAATAAATATGATTTTCTGATACTGATTTTCGATGGATCGAAAATAATTTTTGATGGGTCGAAGAAAATGACCCTAGGCATGCCTTCGATGGATCGAAGGAAATGTTTCGATGGATAAAGAATTGTAACCAAAGGGCCCAAGGATAAGCTTCGATGGATCGAAGTACACATTTTCGATGGATCGAAAATGTCAGAAAATGACCCATGTGATAGCTTCAATGGATCGAAGTGTAATACTTCGATGGATCAAATCTCCCCAAGTTCAAAATAACATCATCTCCTTTGTCTCGTTTTTACCGTATCTTTATATCATGTTGCCATATATTGATAAACATCGAACCATACATAAGAGTTGTATGAAATAGAACATTCTCAACACTTTCATATACCAAAAAATAGAGAAATATTCATTATTGCCAACAAATAACAATCACAACATAGATGTTCTTATTCGAAAAACTGACTAAAAGAAAGTCTCAAAGCATGACTAAAACTAAGTCTCCAGACTTGCTGTCGTAATATATGTTATTATAAGATTTGCTAAAGAGCAATCTCCTATCTCATAAACTTCAGTGAAGTTAAGTCTCATGTGCCAAATATTTCTTACACTTCTTGTTGGCATGTTAAAGATCATTGGGTGCACAACATTGTTTGTGCATGTGCTTGATAGAATCACATCTATAGCAAGATGACAAGCATTAATTAGAAGCATAATAGAAAGAATTCCCACCATTCTTAAAAACCGGAATTGTGAGGATTCTTATTTGGAGTAATGGCTATTGTCATGGTGAGTCCAAGTCAAGTTTCGACTATATTCTCTACCACGAACATGATCATGTCCTTCTTTTCCACCATGGTTATTGTAAGTCTCAGAACGTCTGTTCATTTTTATGCTTACGTGTCTTCCCACCAATGATGTAGGAAATGTACTAATAGACTTCTCGATCATAGCATGATCAGTCTTTATAATACCACAAATACTCAACTTTGATTGAAGCTCTAATATTGCTTGATTAAAAACATAAATATTTGGATAATCCAATAATCAGATGAAATCTCATCATTTTTGCAGTTCATAAAGTTGTGCATGATGCACATTGTTGAATTTGGTTTGTAAAGTTACCCACAAAACTGTGGGGTCATTCTTGTACAAATACTATTTCTTTAGAATGGGATGCAAATGATGGCTTGAGCTTTGCAAACTAGAGTTAGTGGCTTAGTACCAGGTGGTAGTGGTGGTTAGATTATAACCGTTAGATTCATACCGAGAAGCGTATATGAAATATCTGATATCCAACGATGATATTCTGCTCCTTGAAGATCAAGGATATCAAATTCAGGCCTTATTGGCTCAATTAATGTCATCTACAAGAGAGACACGAGATGTTGATTAGTATCGATCGATAGCTATGATCATTAATAACAAGTTTCAATGAATAAGAACGTGATCCATGATATATAGTTACAAAATCAATTATAAAACGGTGGTAAAAACCACACCCAGCGACCCTGACAAACTGTCACATAGAATCGATTCCCTTTTCTTTTCTTTTCCAAACCGTGACTCCCCCAGGACTGTCATGTATACTCTATGGATATATGTCCATAGGAGCTACGGTAAAAATATGTAATATTCAACAACTCATATCATTAGATCAATAATCCTAGATCTAGGGTTTTGCGGTAAGTAAGTTTGAACCTAGATCTATCAATAGACGGTTAAGAAAAATTTACCTCGAGGGTGTTATGCTCGGTATGAAAACTTCAATGTGAAAGAAGTTTGAAGAGAGGAAACACGTCCACAAAAACTCCAACAGAAGGAGGATTTCTTCTTTTTTTCTTCTTCTCGGACAGACTGACTTTTGTGCATTCAAATGACTATAACTTTCTCTAGACACCTTCGAATTTAGATTTTCCAGTGATTCTGGAAACTAGACATCTACGGCTTTCCGTGCATATGAAGATACTCTCTAGTTTGCCCTGAACTGCTCGCAATATTCTGTCGAAGTTGGTTGTTCTGCAAAGGCTCGATTTTGGCTGAAGAAGAGGAAGGAGGTCGACGGTGGTCGGCGGTGGAGTGAGCTGCCAGTAGCGGCGGCGGTCGGCGGTGATCGGTGGTGGTGATTTGACTTTTTGATTCTAGGGTTTTTTTCTTATCTGGTGATTGCTATCAACCCAGAGAGTGTGTTGATAACGTGTTGCAGGAGAAAAATATTGAGACTGAAATTGTAACAATTCTCATTGATAAAATGCCTTATATATAGGTTGGTACAATCTGTTACAATAACTGTTCTTGTAAATCAGGAATTCTATAATAACTATCTAATCCAATATGTATTTAATTAGGACAAGAAACACATCAATTGTGAAAAATTAATCTCCTTAAATAAATACAACATAAATAAATGTACACATATCAATGCTTACGTTAAATGGATGTATATGGAATATCAACCGCTTTCAAAGATATTTCATATGAATGGTTAAACCGATTCAGTCCTATCTAAAGCCTCAAAGGCAATGTCCAATCAAACTTGTACAACAAATTTGCCAGAGCAATCTCATTGACACTCTAACAAACTGAATTCCAGGACAAAGTCTCCTACCGGCTGCAAAAGGAATAAACTCGAACTCATTCACTCATTCCCTCATTCCCTTTATAACTTAGACCACTTTTTATCTCCAAGAATCTTTCTGGCTCAAACTCTTCGACTTCTCTCCCAATCTGCCAGAAGCGTATCCATTTATGTTCACATCTTCGGTTGCCATTATGGGCAATGATAAAGTATTTGAAGGATGTAGGCGAAGAGACTTCTTTATCATTGCCTTCAAGTAGTGCATATCAACCAAGTCATCACTAACATAAAGATTTAAAGTAAACTAAGATATTTACGCCTAATTTAGCCCAATTTGTTAATTAGAATCTAGACGCATCATAATGTGTTCAATCAGAATTTTGATACATATGCCTAATTTGTACTAGGTAGGCGTACTTTGTTTTAAGAAGAATGTATGCGTAATTAATTTGTTTCTGAGAGGAGGTAAGCGTAATTTGATTTTTCTCCAATTAGTTACAATATTCTCGATCGTCAGATGAATATTATTGCAAGACTACATTACTGGCCGCGCTTTGCTTTGGGCTGCTCAAATGAGGATGCAATTGGGAATAATACGACGTGTGCATCTTTATTAATAAAACGAGACAAAGAGAAGTTTTGGAGTCATCAGACATACCAAAATTTAAAATATCAAAATTGTTCTTAATGATAAAAAAAAGAGGATAAAAGAAATACTCAAAAAATATATATATTTATAAATATGTTTATACTCTCTATGACTTCTAATTTTGTCGCTCCGTACACATCAAATATGGATTTTCTCTAATACTCCATAAAGAGATGGCAAAGAAATTAACCCCATGAGATGAGCAAAATAGAGATGAAATAGCTACAAAAGGATAGAGATGAAATAGCCACAAAAGGAAACAAAATCTACGAAATAACCGCTTATGAACAGTGTTTCAACTTTGTTATATAGTAAACTATGTTGATGCCCGCCCCCAGGGACGGTGTTACTAAACACAACATGAAGTTTTAGGAAAGTTGGGCATCGTGAATAACTACAGTAAGATTCTCATGGTTCTTACGAAAGTTGGAAACTGCTACATAACTTACCTAAAACCCACAACACTTGCCTTTTCCTGGCTTGGTCAGAAGTGGTTGTTGCGATAATGTGTTATGAGCGTGATAAATGTCCGTATGTTCAAGATGATTGAATCAGCACGAATTCCAAAATAATACTTGGTATAGGTGTTTAGGCAAAACATATGCAATATAAATTTTTCCAGTTTGTAAATTGATCCATTCACAATAACATGTGAAATCCTTATCTGTCCACTGGAGAAACAAATAACTTATGGACTATTATCTTTGTTGTTATATTGATCTGCACAATGAAGTTGTTTTTTGATATGAATCCAGATCTGGTACTTATTAAAATTGAAAAGAAATAAGAATTGTCTGTGTCTACTAAGGACAAAGAAACGGATTCATAAGGTATTAAAAATATCGACAATTCTAGTAATTGCGGATTTCATTGTTTACATCGTCTTGTACTAAAACTTGAGCTCTTAGCTAGTAATCCAATTGCATGATTTCATATCTTTTTCATTACTATAAATAAGGCTCGAAAGACCTCTTCATTGGATGCAAAAAATTAATTTCTCCTCTTTTGGCCAGCCCATATTGATTTTTTGTGTACATTCAGTAGTATTGATCCCAATATGAAATAGAACTTTATAATTTTTTGACATGAGAATGTACCAATGATATTCTATAATGAACAATTGTGAAGCATATGCAGCATACACTGAGAACTACCTGCGACAAAATTATCAATTCTGCTATGCTGAAGTTTGTGTAATTCCAACATATGTTGCCAGATGCATAATTATATGTAATATAACAACACTCATCAATTGCATGTTAGTTGGCAATCATCTAAACATAACAAAACCCTAAAAATTACTTAACCGCAACAGCAGGTAAAACTCGAATCCTTAGATGGGATGTCGAGAACCTACAAACAAAAGAAAGCGAGTTGATCCAGACTTCTGACTCAAAACCTAGACTAAACCTGAGACTACAAAAGAACCTTCTATAAATTGGACATAATTTATCAATTCCTCTTATGCTGAAACTGTATAAGAACCTTCTATAAACTGTCAACAATTTAGCCTGACTGCCTATCATATGTTGAAATTTAGTTGATGCATCAACGTAAGTGTAAGTGAAAATTCAGACATTAAAGTTATGCATCAACCTAACAAATTCTGTAATTAGGTTATGCATCAACCTAAGTGTAAGAGAAAATAATATAACATAGTTTTAGTAACACCGCCCCTGGGGACGGGCTCAATTATAGTATAGTTGTTCTAGGTGGTTGTCCACCCCGTTGGGGCGGTGCTACCACAATTGTTCACAATCATTTCGACAAATATTAGAAAAGATAAAAGAGGGCAAAAAAGACTTGTAAATATATGGAAAGCAACTATCTATTTATAGTACGAATGTAAGGTATTGAAGCTGCATTTCTAAATTGATACAACACGCCAATAACGGACTTTAGGAAACAACCACATCTTAAGCACTTACATTATCACTTTGTCTAAAAATATTATTGCAATATACAGTACGAACATTAAGACATATCATACCAAAAGACTACAATTTTTCTGCTAAACAGAAAGTTAGACATTCGAAGATGTTATATTTTATATCAATAAAAGATGAGATGGAGTGAACTGAAAATTAAAAAATAGAACTCTCCTTTCTCGCCTTGTATGTGCAAAATTCGTAAGCCGCTAGATACATAAAAAGCCCTAGCAAACAAAAAAAAAATGAAGAAAACTTAGTTAATTGAGCTTGTTCATTTGCATCAACAAATTCTTGAGACCAGCAATGAGGTGATTTTGTTGGTGCTTTGAAATCGTCGATGTTACCTCCGCTCCTGCCTCTCCTCCCATTAGAGCCGAGGACTCTCCCACCAAATGATGCCAATTGAAGTTAATCATCAATGACTTCCTTTTCTTTCCCTTTGGCCAGCCTCCTTTCTTCTTGTTTGCCGATTCTTCATTGGCCTCTTGCAATTTTCTAAAGAAAAAAAAAGTATCTTTGTTAAGAATCATCTATGTAGAATAATTGATGAGCACTAATGCAACCAAAATTAGATGACGCAACAATGATTGAAGGCAGAACCCAAATTTTTTATGAAAAAGGCACAAAGCCTATCAATTTATTATTCTATGTAATACTGATATCAGGAATGAGAAAGGGAGATAAATTGTAGATACAACCAAGGCTTAGTCAAGTAAAGCAATACAGATTTTATCCATGGAGTTGATCAATGCAAGCATACAGGTAATAAAGTTGTGGCAGACACAAAGATAATAAAGCATACACCTGAACCCAAAGATAACAGACGCAAATCAAACCATATTCAAGCAAAGGAATCAAATCCAGAGGCAATTATGCATATCTAAACCAAATTTGCTTCAATGAAAGGACCATAAAGATTCAAACTTTACCATTCTGCCTTCCACAATCCTAGACAACTAATGTTTAATTTAAAAACTTGGCATATATGTCACTAAACAGTCATTCATCATTCTGGTTTCTGAACTTTGAAAACTATCACAAAGTATCTCTTTCCCGCTTCTCTCTCTCTCATCATAAATTTCAAACAAAATAATCTAACACCTTCATATCAGAGTACCAAGATTTGGATAGGGTACTAATTACACCGATATTCATGTGCTTATGTATTTCACCTACATTTTCAAGAAAGTTGCAGAAGGATGGTGAGTTGTGTTTTTATATAAGAAAGTTGTCTTTCTTTGGCATCTTTAACACGAAGGAAGTGGCAAGGCAATTTTATTAAAAGTTAACAATGCTCATTTTAAATAAGGGTGCTGATTTTCACACTTCTACATTTACTATCTACACTCTTCTTGTGTTTTTTTTTCCAGAACACCCCTTTACTTATTTCAGTTATTTGTCCTCATCTAAGGGTAATTTGGTAAAAGAAGGTCAAGAGGACTGTAGATAGTAAACGTGGAAGTGCGAAAATCAATGCCCTTAAATAATTCAATGTCCTTGAAGAATGGAAATATATCAAATTGAATGATATGATGCTTACTACGTACTCCCATACAACATCAGGCATTACTGCAGCTCCTATTCATACCAAATGATAGGCATAGGATGTATGCCGCATAAATTGACATGCAAAAGATGTAAACCAGGCTTATTTCTCACATAGAACTTGAATTAACCAATTTGAAAAAAAATAATCACATCAACCACAGGTCAGACCGAAACCGAATTTAAGAGCTAAGCAGTTCATAGAGGCCACAAATATAGATCAAGGTTCAGATTTAATGATTTAGAATTACTGTTATTTTAAACAAAATTGAAAGATAAGCTAAATGATTTCATACCATCTGTAGAGTCGGATTCAGCATCTTTGATTCATAAATGGTTCTTTTATCTGCTTCATTGATCACTCCTGGCGACATCAAGTTGGAGAATGCACAAGACACCTTCACTTTGTCCTTAATTCTCGAGAACCTGAGATGAAAAGATCATTAACATTGGGAAACACTTTAATGATGTAAAATCTATCGCTGGTACCTGATTACTAATAAATTCTTACTCACAAATTATAATCAACTTACTCATATTTATACTGTTTTGTTTGTTCAATGTTAGGATTGAGTACGATGCATGGATGAGTTGTGCTAGATGCCGAGATACGCCCTACATAATTTTGAACAACTTATTAAAACCATAAGGAATTCACAGTTAGTTGCATCAATATAATTTATGATATGATCAAACAAAAATGCAAGAACTTCAAGCAGCATACCTTTATACTCGGTGATCAGCATTCCAGTGTAAACTATAAGGACCGGTGAAAGTATCTCAGTGATCTGTTGCAGAGGAAATGATTTTGTAATTTTACCCCACTATGAAATTTTCAATTCTTCTCTCATGTTATATAGAAATGGTGTATCATAAGTTATTTTTCTTTGACAAATATAGTGTATATAATTAGTGCAAATAAAGATATATATGCAATACCTATGAATCAATGGCAAGATCAGTCCTAGTTTCCCTTTCCTTTGGGTTGTTGATATCAACCTCTTGTGGTGCTCTGGCAGCCTTGATGCATCCATATAGATAAAGTTAAAAAAGATAGAGGGTTAGCATACTTTGATAGAAACATAACTATATAAGCATAGTAATGATGTATAACTTCTCACCTGCAAGGAGAGTGTTGCCTTATCTCAGCAGACAACTGTCCAAATTCAAGCAAGCAAAAGGAATACCTCAAAAAGTTGGGCAAATCCTGTTCAACTCGCTTGAATGTAGTCTTTGCAGTGAATCATAGAATTGCATGATCGTCGACAACTTTCTGTCTAGCCAAATTCTTCTTTGAACCAAACCATGATATATCATATCTCTCTCTCTCTCCATCATCAACATTGGCATATGTCCATAATAACATTCATCAATCATAGCATGGATTGAGGATCCCTGCAGTTAAAGTTACAACATCTTAAAAGAATGCAGACATGGTATGTTCAAAGCACAACATACAGTTCAAATACATATACTATATCCTCAAACCTGAATCTTGACACATAGAACTGCATTTTTCTTGACATTGCTATATTCCACAATAGGGCCTAATATCAAGGCCTCTTTAACACCATTAAAGAGTAGAGCCGCTTAAAGAAAGAAAGAAAAATAGCAACTACTTAAAATATATCCAACTTTGATGACACACACTTCGAACTATAAATGCACTATTCAAAGAAACAACAAACAAATGAAGACCAAAAGAAGCAAGGGAACTGAACACAAACACCATCATTTACGTTTCTCAAGACATATGCAATTCATCTTAGATTAATCCAATTTCTTCAATTATAATGTCAATTTAACCTGTTTTAATTGACTATACAATTTAAACCTAACAACATTGATATTAAAAGCTTAAATGCAAGTCAGGGAAGAGAAAATGGCCAATGTTAATGCGGCAACACAGTCAAACATATATCAACATGTAGGATCACATATAAGTGTATAACAATGGAATATTGGTGCATTAAACTTGAATGAGGAATGTTCTAGCTCATTGAGTAAACTTTAAGAGAACTCATAAACATCACACATAGCCTTGTTTAGGGCTTACAAACCCTATACTAATTTTTTTCTTTATGGAGCAGATTCTCATCATAATATGTTTAGATATAGAGGGTAATCTCTATACCAAAAGTTTACATGGAATACTGACATTATCGTGTCATTTGAACCAACAACGCACATGTCTATACATATAAAATATTATGTATGCTCAGATATTTGAAGAAGTTGTTGTAACACTACAAACAAAAGTGAATAAAGTAATAAAGATCAGAGAGCATAATATAAACTAAACATCGATAATAGAATTTTACATGTCTCTCACAGATAATTTACCTCTTCATCCACCAAGACATAATGGAGTCCATCATATTCAGTGTTATCAAACATTTGTGGCCTCCATTGCAATGCAGCACGCACCCTGATACTCATACCAATGGTTAATGCCTCAATCTCCCTAATGAACTTGGTCATCTTTGATCAGCCTAGCAATAACAAAAGAAATCATGAGAAATCCCTAACAGAACAAAAGGCAAACATGCATCGAGAAATTATTTAGTCCGTGATATTTAGGAGTAGATGCGTACAACTTATCTTAAACTTCACATCAGTTATAAAACTACTGTTTTAAACATGCAATGACGTTGATTTCATAAACTTAAACTCCACACAGCACATAAGTTTCAAACCTTTAGAAGTAGAAAGCAATTATAAGAATGAAATATCATCTTAAGCTCTTATGTCACAAACCCACCCGCTAGGGATTTTCATTAAAATTGGAACTCAACTGTAACTAAAAAGGCTATATGGATGTACTGTGTACACAATGAAGAACCATCTAACTTGTCTTTTTAAAGCAAAAGCACACTCTTCAGAGTACAAAGCACACCATGAAAAGAATAGATTTAAAAAAAGGCAAAAGTAGAGGCTACAAACACTACTCACAACCTAAAAGAGAAAAGTACATTAGAACTAAACAAACATAAACTAAGCTTTTATTGTGACCAATGAACTAAACAAATGACAATCAATGAATGATGGAAGTAGCAGTGCATACATCGACAAAATCGACAAACGTGAACCCATTGTTCCACATATATTCAAAATTGATACACAATCAACAAACATTTACCAAATTGTACATTGATTACACAGCATAGAAAGTTGTACAGCACCATACTATACATGCTACATGATAATAATGATCAAAGCAGAAAATAAACACCCACAAACCAAAAACAACTTTGAATCAACCAAAATAAAACATGAACCGAAGCCTCGAAAAAAATTGCTGAAACCCACACGATTGAAACCAAATCTGAAAATGTCATCTTCGACTATGGAATCTGTTAACAAAACCTAACTGTTAGAGACCCAACATTTCTCATTACTTTCTAAAAAGAGAAATACAATGAATTAAACAATCATCACTGCAAGAAGTGATCAACACAGAACCAACACATCAGTAGTCACAACACATTGAATTAACATAAGAATGAAACTAATAGAATCATATCTATTAGTTCATTCTATTACTATTGTCAGCAATAGTGAAACCGCCAGAATAATTATGCCAGAACTCACTCATATAGATATTAAATCGCTTTTTATTTCATCAAAGCTATTCAAATTAAGCCTCATCCGACCATTTATTGTGAAATCAAAATTAGCAAAGTAAATACTAAAACAGTATGCTATGCATAAACACATGTAATTGTATAACTAACAAATGGAGACAAAGCTATACTGGTATGAAGGAACAATACCGATATAGCACAATGGAGACCATTTATTGTTCTTAGCAGTTTACATCATAGCATTCTTGGCATATTAAATTACTTTTTATCTCATATAGATATTAAATTATTTTTTATCTCATCTAAGCTATTAAATACTTATGTTTGGGTACAGTGAAACCGCCAGAATAATTATGCCAAAACTCACTCAACATACCAGGGCAGTTGGTGTGAGTATATATGGTCTTTATATATATATAGCTTAGTTTTTCGACCCTGTACTATTAACATAAGTAGTGATGTCAAAGCTGAGGCACTAGCAAAGTGATATTCTGGCAATATTAGTTTTTCAACCTTGTTATATTCTTACTGTTTTTTTGACCCTGTACAATTGCTCATGTGCCACCATACAATTACCATAATCAGTGAACACAATAGCAAAGTGATATCAATTGGATTAAACTTCAAAATTTTGAACAACCCAGAAGGACAAAGAAATCAATCGGACCCAAGAACTTTTAATCAACCAAATTAGTCATAAAGACAATAATGAAAATACACATGAACGACAACAATTGTAAGACATCCTCTGGGTCAAGTGTGACATATTATCATACCACAACAGAATCACAACACTTCATTTGAACATGCTATAAATGAAACACAGTCTTCTAGATATGATGGAAGAGAATGTGAGAGAACAGAAATTTGAAGAGCATGTATGGAATCCAATAACTCTGTAACAAAAAAACCTAGGTTATAGTTCAGCTCTTTATTAGTAGCATAAAAAACACATCAGGGTAGAATCACATGTGAACACTGTATTACGATAATCAATCGATTTGCAGTAGAGGTCATCAGAATATATTTCAACTCCAATACATATTATCGAACAATCACATGTCATTAGGTTCTACAACACATCACACTTTATAATCTAGTTAAAACTGTAACAGATGAACTTGCAAAACAGACCGTAAATTCTAATGCAATATGAAATATCCATATTTTGATATTATAAAAACCAATCTTAGTAGAATTTGAAAAGAGTAAAAACACGAACAAACAAAGCTCAACGATCATCCACATCAAATACTACAAACCAAAATGATCAAAGTCTAGAATGGTACCACAACTTAAGGAATAAAATAAAACTAAGACCAATGCTACTAATACTTTATCTAAAGTTCACAGAGATCTAAGTGGATGCTATTAACAAATTTAATTCACTTATATCATCGAACCACATAGGTCCATCATCATGATCATTGGTCTCATAGCTACCTTATATCCAAGCAAAGTTCATACAATACAAATATTCATAAAGCTTAACAGAAGCATATGCAGGATTTAGATTTTAACAGAACCATCACTACCACATTTTAACCCATTGCCGACGATTTTTAAATCGCCGACAATGTTTTTTTTATCATTACCGGCGATTTTTTCGGCAAATCGCCGACAATGTTCCGCCGGTAATTTTTTTTTAAAAAAGACATTGCCGGCGACTTACATTTAAGTCGCCGGTAATGTTAAAAAAGAAGAAGACATTGCCGGCGATTTTTGGGGAAAAAATCGCCGGTAATGATAAAAAAATATTGCCGGCGATTTAAAAATCGCCGGCAATGGGTTAAAATGTGGTAGTGCATATATATATATTTCCATGACTCCTTCATAAACTAACAATCTCCCACAAACCCCTAGAGTAGAAGCTAGAGAAACCACTCGCGTGAGAGTGATAAATCGTATAAACTCATAAGGAAAAAAATTAATCAATAAGAGTTGTAAGTAATTGTAGATTACAAAACGTTGCATACAAACATTATACAGAGCATAGAATTATATAATGATATATAGAAAGATAAAAGTTTGATGATACATCTTAACTGGATCATGTATATGAAAGTGGTCCATTTCATTAAAAGAAAATTTCAGTTAAATTAGTTGCACCTTCATCTAATATGTTAGCCCATCAGAAGTTGCAAAAAAATGAACATATGCCATATGAAGATGATGCACAAAATGAAGATTATGCATCATTTGCTTTATTGTAGACAAAAGCAATGCAGTGTTATGCAAAACCTTTAACGTTTTGACTCAAAACCCATAGATTAAAACTTTTAAATATGGTTATCGTGAACTATAAATAAATATATGGTATTGATACCATTTGGCAAAGACAAATAGCGCAAAAACCATCCCAACTTACTTTGATTTACCCAAAAAGTATTAGGCATAACCCACAAAACTTGCAAGTACAGAAGAAAGGGGCAAAATGCATTGCAATACCAGGTGCCATATAATAAAACAAATATGATAACTATAAACTCATACAAAACAGATTTAGGACTTTTTTAAAAATTTACTACAATAAAAGCATCAGTCAATTCTCTCCAATTTCATATTTTCATTCATGAGCACATAATGGATTTCTCATAGTTTTAGCACAACATAATTAATAATAGGGATTATAAAATAGATTGTATTAGATCTACCTCCTTATTCTTTTCTCAGATTATGACATGAAGATTGTCCTTGCACATTTTCGATTCCTCATTTCCTTTCACGATGACAATGCTCTGGCATGACAGTGTGCAACTCCTCAATTGTTGCTGCCTTCAAAGAATTTGGACTTGCAATCACATTTATAGTCACCAGTTCACTCACCAGCTCACTGCAAAAATTGGCTTTGATCCTAAAAGAGATACTTTTAGTCCAATTTTGTCTTGGATCTCCAGTTGCAACATTTGTTTAGTTGTGTAGAGTCTTATTCAACAGTGGAATAGTTCACAAATTTCTGAAAGGCACGCTAACTTTAATCAGGAAATGATCTTTAGAAATAAATTAACATATAACTCTTGCTTGCTAAATGATAATAATCCTAGTCTGAAAAATTCAAAGGCAGTGTTGACTGCTCATAATCTCATAGACATTTAAAACTGAAAAGCATCGAGACCTTATAGTTCAAGCCTGCTACTTACATATCCACTCCCATCCCAATAATTCTTAGTCATCCTGCTTGCTATTAAACAATATGAAACATTGTTTCAAAGAGATCAGAAGAGACCCATTTAGTAACACTTTAGAACTTGATTCATTCAAACCCAGAAATTCAAACCCAGGAAGTCAACAATGGAAGCAATCCTAATTCAAAACTCAATTTGTAAATCCACTACATAAGCATCAGTACACGTAATGATTGTAATCATTCAATATATATTTGGCATTCGCACCCTCCTAAAGGTTATCCCACATATATGTCCTCCAATATTCCAAAAAATTTCATCCTAAATAAATTCCTTGAAGTGATAATTTTTTTATGAGCAACATAAGTATCTCCTCAATCTTCATAAACTTGAAAAAAAAAATACAGTGTATATTGCAGCTTCAGCACACACTCAACCTTACTATGAGTCGACCCTTTAATAATGCAGTTGTTTTTCATTTTGTAAAAGCAAAATTCAGCAACAAGAAGAATCAACATGCATATTTTTCAAATTTATCATGCACATTGCATAACCATTATTTATAATACACATTTCGCTAAATCACCTAATAGTCTAATACACATTCTCAATCTCTTACTCACCAGCAGGAACAACACATATCATAATTCTTTAGTTAACTTATCAAAGATCAGATTTTTACATGAAACCCAAATCAAAATGTGACAACCTGAACCGGAAATGGTATGTTGATAGGATTAATTCGCGAGTTTCACGTATAATCGCAGTTTGTCGTAATTAATCGGTTTGGCGGCCTTGTTCACGACTAAATTATCGGGGGAGAATTTGATGTGAGTCTCTTCATGAAAGTTGTAGTGCACGTGATTTTGAGCTCGTAGGCATTTTCGGATAATTGTTTTGATAACCGAGGAATATGTTATGAATATTTGAAGTCGCTTGATTTAGTCGTATTTATCCGATTATGTTGGGTTATCCGAATCGTGGATGTGATTTGATTTGGACTGTCGATCGTCTCGGGCCGCGAGTATAAATATCGAAATAGTCGTAAAATTGTCAAAAAATCACGTTTTGGAAGTTTGACCGGCGTTGACCAGAGCTCCACGCGACCCACGAACTGCCGCCGTCCGACCCGTCGATTCCGACCACCTCTGGCCACAATCTTGGTATGGTTAGAATCCTCTCGTGATTTCCAATGGTTTAGAACTTGATTTTGTGAGAATTGATGGAGTTTTGAGGGAGAACAAACTTGGGGAAGTTTTGGATTTTTGCCAGATTCGGGTGGGGTTTTCCGGTGACCTTTGGTGTCGGGGTGGTGGGGGGAAAGGTTCCCCTCAACCCCTTGATGCTTTTGGGTGGAAGAATTTTGGGTTTAGATGCCATTTGGGGCTCGCCGGAATCAATGGAGCCGTGAGCTTTCGAGCTCAATTCCGGCCGGTGTGTTTTGAATTGGAAGTTGGTGTAGAAGAGGAAGTTGTTGGGCTTGAGGAGTAGAAGAGTTTTGGAAATTTTCAACAGAATTGGCCACCGTTGACGCTGCGCCGCTGCCGGCGGCGGCGGTCAACGGCGATGCTCCGGCGGGGTTGACTTTTTGGGATTTTTGGGAAATTTTATACCGTTTTGCTCGTAATCGCGCCCCGGTCGTAGTGTTGAGGTTTTCAGGTCTATTTGAGTATTCGATTTCTGGACGAGGGTTAATTGGGTGTATTTTGGGAATTTTGTAATCCTCGTCGATATTTCGAGCGATACGTCTTTCGAGGACACGGGGTTCTCGGCGTATTAGCTCTGTTTGTTGTGTTTCGATATGTATTGATCGTATGCCTGCTATTCAGGTGATCGAGCTCGAGCGTTTGGCGAGGGATCTTCCGCTGAACTTCAGGGCTATCTTTGCTCTGTGAGTGGACATTTATTTACATTGTTGTGGCAAGTTCTTGATTTCAATATGATGTTCAGATTATTTATCGTTTGAAAAGTATTGTTTATTTTCTTGGTGATGGCATTTATTTAGCATCGATGCATTGGCTACGCGGTTGATCACCGGTAGTCCATCTATCAGGCTTGAGAGATTTGCTTGATATGCCAATTAGGCTTGAGAGATTCGCCTAGTTTATCACTGTCGGGTTTGAGAGATTCACCCGACCTGCTACTCTTGCAGGGAAATCCGCCGGAGTGGTGACTTTTATGTACTTAAGAACTCGCATTATTTTATTGATATATAAATGGTGGAAGACATATGTTTATTTTCGTCCACTCACTCTAACGTTTTTATCTGTCTTCCCCTAGGCTTTTGGTTTTCCTTGCCCAGTTTGCAGTTTGAGTTCTGGGGTTGCACGTCGACGGTGGAGGCGTAGAGTTCAAGTCACTCTTCAGTTCGAGTAGGTTCTTGTCCGACCTACTGGTTGTACATATTGTATTTAGGAGTCGCTCTGAATACCTGTGTTGTATTTTCAGTTGAGTTTACTCCTGAATGTTTATGGATTTCTTGTAAACCTTTGTGTTTATCGTATATATGTTGAGAAATCCAGATGAGGATCGGAGCCCCACGATTTGGCTTTTGTGGAATATTCGAAGTGTGTTTCTTTGCAGGTTCTAATATTGGTTTAAGTAATTCAAAGCAAACTCTGGCAAATTTTTTTTAAGGTCGTGTTTTTGAAGGGGTTTGATTTCGGTTTAGGAAACTAAATCGGAGTCGGGTCCTTTTAGTTGGTATCAAAGTATTAGGTTTTAGGTTCTGTAGATTTCTGCAGTTGTGTTACTAAGGACATTTAGGGATACACAACACTTCCGGAGTGATGGCCTGACTGCAGCGGATCCCCATCAATACTCACGGTGTTGTGTGTTTTTAAATGTTTAAGGTTTCATTATTGTATCCTTTGTGTCTGTTGGCTAATGTGTTTTCTCATCCATAGGTTACCTCCTCGACGTGGAGTCCGTGCGGAACGGACTGGGGATCTTGATGAGGATCAACATACGCGTGACTTGCTTATGCAAGTATTGCGTTTGGAGGAATGTATTGACCCAGTGGCTAAGGCCAGGACTGCGGGAGCCACTATTTTCTCTGGTTCTCCTGATCCTGAAGTATGTGAAGAATGGGTGGTTCAGGTTGAACGTGGTTGTGAGCGTCTGCACTTCACTCCTGAACAGAAAACAGTAGCAGCAGTGGGTTTGCTTGAGTCATATGCCTATTATTAGTGGGTTGGTACATAGTACAGACAGAGTTCCTATTGATACTCCTTGGCTGATGTTTTAAGAGATGTTCATGCGTCAGTATTTCAATCCAACCTGAAGCAGGGGAGTATGTCAGTGCTTGAGTATCAGGAAAAGTTCACTCGTTTGTCTCGGTTTGCATGTGATATGGTGGCATCAAAGGAAGCCAAGTGCAGAAGGTTTGAGTTGGGTCTGAATTTGAATATCAAGGGGACTTTGACCACTATGCCTCAAGATAACTTCGATGAGTTTGTTAGTGCTGCACTTAGAGGTGAGGATATCGAGATGGAGAGACAGATGCGGTTTCAGACGCGACGATTAGAAGAGGGTGAACCTAGTCAGGGTGCTTCGAAGAGGCTGAGTTCAAGTACTTTAGGATCAGCATCATCTTCGGGTAGTGGACCTTACAGATATCCTACTAGCACTGCTAGGCAGAGTCATAGATAGAGGAGGAGTCGATCGCAGAGGCAGCAGTCGAGTGGGAGTTCCAGTGGATTAAGTTAGCCTTGACCTATTTCCAGCACACCAGTTGCACCAAGAGAGTATCCATTGTGCAATAATTGCAACAGATATCATTTTGGTCAGTGTCAGTTTGGCACCTCTACTTGTTACCGTTGTGGTAAGGTGGGTCACTTTGTGAGGGATTATCCTCAACGGGGTACTTTTGGTGGTGTTACGGATCAGAGTGTTGGTCATGATCAGGGTACGACTTATGGCGATCATGCAACACAGCCTTCTGGACAGAGTGGACAACAGAATCATGGCCAGCATGGACGACCAGCAGGACAGGCTCGGGTTCATGTCATGTCTCTACATGAGGGCAGAGCTTCTCCAGAGGTTATCATTGGTACGTTGTACATTTTTGGTCATTCAGTTCTTACTTTACTTGATTCAGGGGCTACGCATTCATTCATGTCATATAGACTAGCATCATTGGCTACTGTACCTGCATCTCCACTCCCTAGTTTGTGGCTAGTGTTGTATCCATCTGGCGAGGTAGTGTGTGTCGGGTGGGTATATAGAGATTGTGATATTTTTATCGGAGGTCATGAGTTAGCCGCGGATTTGATGCTGCTGGATATCGTGGATTTTGATGTGATTTTGGGCATGGATTTCTTGGAAAACCATTAGGTTGTTCTTGATTGTCACAAGAAGGAGGTTTTTCTAGAAGTCCAGGTATGCCAGAGATCTTCTTTCGGGGTGAAAAGAATACTACTTAGCCTTGTTTGATTTCAGCGATGAGGGCTGATCGGACGATGAGGAAGGGTTGTGAGACTTACCTTGCCCATGTGGTTGATACGAGTGTTTATGTACCAGACATTGATGATATTACGGTGGTTTGTGAGTATCCAGATGTGTTTCCTGAGGATTTACCTGGTATTCCTCCAGTTAGGGAGATTGATTTTACTATCGAGTTACTTCCAGGTACTGGGCCTATTTCACAGACACCTTACCGTATGGCACCGGCAGAGTTGAGGGAGTCGCAGAGTTAGCTTCAGGAATTGTTTGAGAAAGGCTTCATTCGACCTAGTGTTTCACCTTGGGGTGCTCTAGTGTTGTTTGTGAGGAAGAAGGATGGTTCGATGAGGCTATGCATTGATTATCGGAAGTTGAATCAGGTTACGGTGAAGAACAAGTATCCGCTTCCTCGGATTGATGATTTGTTCGATCAGTTGAAATGAGCTTCTGTGTTCTCGAAGATTGATCTCAGGTCGGGATACCATCAATTGCGGATTCAGGAGTCCGATGTGGACAAGACGGCGTTTTGGTCACGTTATGGGCACTATGAGTTTCTGGTTATGCCGTTTGGGTTGACCAATGCGCCAGCTACTTTTATGGACCTGATGAATCGAATTTTCAGACGTTATCTGGACAAGTTTGTTATTGTGTTCATCGACGACATCTTGATCTATTCTAGGAGTGTGGGGTAGCACAAGAAGCATTTGCATGCCGTCTTGCAGACTTTGCGAGATGCTCAGTTGTACGCCAAGTTCAGCAAGTGTGAATTTTGGCTTGACAGTGTAAAATTTTTGGGTCATGTGATATCAGCTGAGGGAGTCAGTGTGGATCCAGATAAGATTAATGTCGTGTTGAATTGGAGCAGGCCTACCAAGGTGGCAGAGATACGGAGTTTCTTGGGTTTAGCAGGCTATTACCGCCGATTCGTGCAAGACTTTTCACGGATAGCGACATCGCTTACCCGTTTGACGAAGAAAGGAGTCTAGTTTGAATGGTCACATGCTTGCGAGGAAAGTTACTTGACTTTGAAGGAAAGGTTGACGACTGCACCAGTGTTGACTTTACCTGATGATAGCGGTGAGTTTGTGGTGTACAACGATGCTTCAAAGTTAGGTTTGAGTTGTGTTTTGATGCAACATGGATAGGTGGTGGCTTATGGTTCGAGACAGTTGAAACCATATGAAGTTAACTATTCTACTCATGATCTGGAGTTGGCTGTTATTGTGTTAGCATTGAAGAGTTTGAGACATTATTTGTACGGGGCACAATGCAAGATCTACACCGATCACAAAAGTCTGACCTACTTACGTACACAGCCGGATTTGAACATGAGCCAGCGGAGATGGATGGAGCTGATTAACGATTACAATAGCTTCACTTTTCAGGGCGTTGCTATGCCTGCAATGAATAACATTCTGTCAAAATGGATTTCAGTATCGGAGAGAAGTAGAGCTTTGACTCTGGTTTACAGTGGCATGTACATTGGATCAGTCACTGGCTTTGCATTTTCACCATTTTTAATACATCAGTTTGGATGGCCATCAGTTTTTTACTCCTTCGGCTCACTAGGGACTGTCTGGTTTGCTGTTTGGATAAGTAAGGTAAATGAAATAAAATTTACTACCATTACTGAACAATTAGGAATCATTCTGTATATACTTGTAACAAATAAGAACATCTTGCTCATTTTCATTTATTGGGGGGTTATATTTCTGTAGGCATACAGTTCACCTGCTGAGGATCCGGAGCTAAGACCTGCAGAAAAGAAGCTAATTCTTGCCGGTAATGTTTCCAAGGAACGTGTGAAAGCGATTCCTTGGGGAAAGATTTTGTCAAAGGCACCTGTTTGGGCGCTTATAATTTCTCGCTTCTGTCACAACTAGGGAACATATATTCTTCTTACATGGATGCCAACATACTATAACCAAGTAAGTCTTCATCTTTTAGGATTTAGAAGGATTTATCATTTGGCTTGTCTAAAATAGAAATTATTGATTACCCGCAGAGTTTTTCTTTTCACTGCATTTATGGAACTCTGCTCAATCAACTTGAAGTTGCATGTTGAATACTAATATTATGATTATTAATCCCACCATTAGGTGCTGAAGTTCAATCTTACAGAATCAGGGTTATATCCTCCCCAGGCTAACAATGGCATTCTCTGCAAATCTTGGAGGATGAATTGCAGACACACTTGTCAGTAGGGGTGTATCAGTGACAAAAGTTCGGAAAGTACCACTAATTTGTAGTGTTATATATACTCAACTCTATCTCTGAGTTGAGAAAATGAGACCGACTTTCATAGCTAGGATCATATGAAACAAATATGCTTTGGGAAATAAGTATACTAATTTACTAGGAAAATGACTAAATGAGTGGCTAATTCTGCCTCGAACTTAACTGCTGAACTTTCTAGCCCTTTGAATAGAAAAGGTTGGATGAATTTCATTTCAATTAGGTGGTTGGCATCCCTTAGTTGGTTTGCTAACCTAGTTTGTTTTGCCTTGTAGATTATGCAGACAATTGGGTTTCTTGGCCCTGCTTTCTTCCTCACTCAGTTGAGCCATGTTAACTCTCCTGCAATGGCTGTTCTATGCATGGCACGCAGTCAGGTGTGATGCCAAATCTTTGTGTAGCTTCATGCACGTCGTCACCGGAACTCCCGACTTTGTTTTCACTTTCAAGATACAATCGCCTCGCCTCTTCATTCGCAAGGTAACACAGCATTTTCAGAGTCGAATTTCGTAGTTTTACGCAATTGTTATATTTCGGAGAATAATGCAAGTACAGTTTTAGCTTATCTGTGTTTAAATGGTCGAAAATTAGGTACTACTGGACTATGGAGCGGTCCAGGCTGATGCTTTAACAGTCGATCGCCTCGCTTCTTTGGAGAAGGTATACAACTTTGAAGTCTACTTCAGATAGAGAGTAGTTAAACGGAAAAAAATAATAGAAATATTGAGATTGTTAATGATTAATTGTACTGTTGTTTTTGGCTTGATTATGTTAGTATTCGGAGACGGCCGTGGTGCCTCGGGAGTCTATACTGAAGACAGAAGTGGAGTGGGTGACCTCAATCAAAGCTGACCTTGTGGTAATTATCAAATGCTTCTTTTGTTGATTTGTAAATATGTCCATGCTTTCGTGAAGATGTTCGATGACGGTTTGCTAAGATTGTGCAAGAACATGTATCAGATGTTGTTCCAGTTGCGTGCCGAGCAGAAGCTGATGCTGGAATTCGCTCAGTCTGCAAACATATAAATTGAGTTTAAGAGAAATCCAGTTACGGAAAGTATTATAGATTTCTCTTAAACTCAATTTATATGTTTGCAGTGCCTGCTTTCCGTGATGTTATTGGCGTATCTTTAGTAGTGAGGAGGTTGCACAGATCCCGCAAAGAGGTTTGGTCTCGGATTTTTTTCCGGAAGTCTTTCATTTGGTTGATTTATCTGAGTGTATTTTTTCCTGGATATAGGTGAGGAAGGATCTAGGAATTGAAGATGATGTCAAACTAGTCATTCTCAACTTTGGTGGACAGTTATACTTTGGATGGCACTTACTAACTTGTATTCTAGTAAAACAGTTTTCCAAGTTTGTCAGCACGAACTTCTGTCTTACCAGCAGCAAACCCTGTTGGTGGTCATTATAAGTAATGTTCTAATTTCTTAATTCGTTTGTCCATAAGACTATTTCTGGTACTTGATCAATATAACATCTCCTAGTTTGTCTATGTCGGAGTTTAAGCTGTATCACATTACAACTCATAACAACTGTATATAGTTCATTAGTAGTACTGTAGCTTTGCTATCATGAAAGTTCAGTAGCAAGTTTTTGATACCATTGTACTCCCAAACTGCAGTCGTGCAAAAACTGTGAACGAAAATTTGAAAATAAGTGCTGCTCTCCTCTCACGATTTGTAAATGTTATGTTACTAGTTTGGTCTGTATACGTAAAGATATGATATTGAAGCTGTGTGCAATACTTTAATTCAATGATTTGTTTATCTATTATGCAGCTTCACAACGGATATGGTGAGCAATCACCAGGTACAAAAAAAATCGCAGAGGTAGTGCCACATATACCCAGAGACTTGATAACTGTTTCATTAACAAAGAAAGATCATGATATATAGTTCCACTTAGAAAAGTTTGCTTTTGCTAATTAAATGCTTCTGGTTCAGAAAATTCAGCATCACAAGGTGCAGAAGGGATAGATATGAGTGGATCGGAGGTCGTTCTTTGGTTTCAAGGTTGAGACTTGACCCAAACAAGGATGTTGATTTTGTTCCATTACCAATGCAACTTCCCCGCAAGTATATTGCTTATGCGAGAGCCTTCGTCTTTCCAAGGTTATTATAGATGATATCTTTGTGCATCTGATCACTTGTGAACTGACTAAATTCCTCCCTTTTTCTTTTTTCTTTTCTAAGTCTAAGTTTTCTCATTTATATGCTTTCTTCGGTAATCAGGATGTCAAAGCCAGCAGCAAAAATCCTGCAGAAATTTTACTTGAAACTGAGAGACCACGCTACATCTGCTGATAGCACACCAATACTTGGATTAGCTTCAGTACTAGCTTGTATGTTTATGTGGTTTAATTTTATGTGGACATCTTAAGTAATTATCTATTCCATCATAGGAAGAACAATTATGATGCCGTGGGTTTAGGCAGTTAGTTAGGGTTTATGGACTTAATGTTATGCTTTTGGACAATTTATATTTTGCTATGGACAATATGTATTTTGCTACCTAGCTACTTAAGTTTGATGATGAGTATGTTGTTGAATGTTTGAGCCATATATATATAGGCTGCTTTGTGTTGAGATTGTGTATTAAGTGGTTTGGATACAAATGTGTATAGACAACTAAAAATATGCTAAAGTTTGTCCTGTAACTCATGTACAAACAACTTAAAACAGATCAATTTCTGTCTTTTGAGTCATACTCATTCAATGACAGTTCAAACAATTGAAATGAAGTTGTTAGTTAGAGATTCACACAACAAAATATTTTATGATCACCGTTGTCTCACTCAACTCAAACTCCAAATAAAATTGTGTAAGGATCAATCTAATAACAGATATCACTAACTCTAGCAATAGATATTACTAACTCTAACAATAAATATCACTAAAAAAGCAACTACATATATACTAATTTGACAACTAAATGTTTTAAATTTTGTCGTCAAAGTGAACTTCCAATAACTTAATATATGTTCTTACTAGTTATTTTAGACAACAAATATTTATTGAAATTCAGTTGTTTAAAACAAACTACAACATCAGATATTTTGTTGTCTTCCTTCATGTCACACAACAAAATATCAGTTGTTTGACATAGTACATAGTATGAAACATCATATGAGTCCTTAAATAACACATTTTCGGACTTTTTAAACAACTGAACTTAAGTTGTTAGAAGGCATGAATCAAACAACCGATTTTTCGGTTGTGTGAGCTCTATTCAGACAACTGCTGGATATACAACTGATTTCCACAATTGTCTGAAGCACTTTTTGTACTAGTGTAACTAAATAGACATACATAATTTGATCAACCATCTAACCCACAGGATTATTGAAACAACATCAATCAGAAGTAAAGTTGGAACAACAACAAAACTAATTGTAATAGCAAACACATTATATTCAATAGATTTCATTCCAACTTCAACAAATCAGACTCTATACAATCTAGAAAAATAAAAGTTTATTCATCTATATAAAACGAAATAAATTCACAACAAAAATAAAATAGCTTACCCAAAATATAGAAACAACAAGAAGAGGAGGCTTTGTCTTCTCGTATCCCTGCAAAGTTGTAGATAAAATACGATTATTAGCACATCCCTCCAAAGTTAAGACCATCTATACATTGATATATCCATAATATATAACCTAAGTTTACTCCGATCCCAATAGAACACAAAAGACCCAGTGCTACAAACAAAATCAAAACACTACATCAGTTTTAATACAAATCAACTTGAGCCAACACTCTATTTTGTTTAGGCAAGAGAGTTTACAATTACCTAAACCCAAGAAACGATGATAATTTATTTTGGTAATGAAACGATCATATCTAAATAAGGAACATATTTTTGTTACGAAAATCTCATAATTTAAGTAAGAAATCATAATGTCAGTACCTTTTTAGCAATGGTATCGTCTTCGTGAACAAAATACTGCCTGGACACAAAAGCTAGGTCATCAAACTGAAACGAAAAAACCAAATCATAATCGACGACAAAATCACAAATCAATATTAGTAAAGCTTTACGTTCTTTTGAGAACTGTGTAAGCAGGATTAGTTTGAAATAGATTAGGATAAGTCTGCAACAAACACAACATCGAAATCCAATCAATAGTTTGCATAAAAATTGTGCGCCCCTCACTCTCACTCCAACCAGTATAAGAAACATGGTAAACTATTGGTACACAAAACTGTATTAGGAATTTACTTCGAACATTATTATGTTTGTATTATTGATGTTTTGTGACGACCCGACTCTTGTCGAAAATCGTCAAAATAAAAAATATTCGGATAAATCGAGGAAGTAATCGATCAGAAAACTAAATTCGACTAACTAAGTCGAAGAACATATTCGAACCCTTTACGATAGTACGATCATAAAAATATATGGTACATCTAATTCTTCGTCGCCCGCACCACCACTGGTGGCAAACCCCTTCACCACTGCCCTCCCACTAGGATGACGAAGTCTAAAAGCATTATTAACCTCACGAATACACTCATAACGTCGATATGAATTCAATGACATATAACACGACATATTTCGAAAAAAATTTCCGGTCACTCGCGCCGCCACAGACGACTTCACACGCCACAACTAGCAACCAACGCCAGCGGAGGAGGATAACCTATCAAAAGAAAGCTCTTAACAAGCCCAATAAGTTTATACAAAGAACCATTGGCTGATTCCAACGCGTTTGACTGGAATCAACCTCGAAACCAATCAGTCGGAAATGCTTTCCGGCTCCGATCTCCACCGTCGAGCCATTTCGGAGCTCAAGGCTAACATCAATCAACTCAGGGAGGGGAGAGGAGTAAAATCCCTCCATCCCCGCCGCCATTAACCACTGGCAACCATCTAACGCGACGGAGGCTGAAATTAAAACTGGTCAGAATCAATTTGATTTCGTCGATGCAAATCCTACAACAACAATCAAAACAAGCCTAAACAACACATAAAGGGGTTCTCAAGACCTCATTCGATACCTAAATCGGACAGAATCAACGTCGACGACAGCGAGCCTCAACTCGACAAAACCCTAGAAATTCCAATTCCTTGATTCTCTCTCCACAAGCTTCAATCAACAGAATTGAGCCTAGCCGGAAGTAGAGGATGTCGAGACGAACTGATTTCCATCATAATCATGGCCGAGGTGGGCCAGACAGTGTCGCACCTTATGCAACAGCCACACCGCCCAGAACCCGTTTCTCTCTCTTCGAGATAGAAGGTTTACCAAAGTCAACCATCCCTAAAACACTCTTACCATCCCCAAAACACTCTTACCATTCAAAAAGGGAAACCCCCTTATATATATGTGTCCATTTACAGTAACTCGGTAATTACTTTAAGACAAATTCTCAATAGTCGTAACTTTTACGTCGTAACTCCGATTTTAATGATTCTCGCGTCTACGAACTCGTCTCGAAAAATTCTACAACTTGTACCCAGAGTCAAACAACTTTTTCAATCCAATAAAATTCAACCTTTGACCTCTTAATGTTTACCGATAGGTAAAAATCTTTTGCCTCGTTGAAAAAATTGAACTCGAATTATTCATAAATAGTAGAAATTTTATAAAAAGGTCGGGGTATCACAATCTACCCCGTTAAAATAATTTCGTCCTCGAAATTAGAAAACAAAGATCGCAGAATATTTCATCAAAAATTGGACAGAGACTCCTCTAAAATTAGAAAACCCAAAAACCTGCAAATGCCCCAATACACTTCTATAATAACAATTGAATTTCTAACCTATACCGTGAGTCACCGATACTCGTCTGGATTTCTCCACTAATGCGTATCAACATAATATTAAAAGTAACTCAAATTCAATAGCTCATATCGATAGTAATCTCAAATACTCGAAAATAAATCAAATGGAATAACCCGTAAACAATAATAAACAAACCTGTAACTCGAAGTAATCTCAAAACTGTGAACAATCCACCGTTGGGATTTTGCACACTATCTAATGATAATATATATATCATTGAGATAAAAATTGCTAATCAACGTTTCAAATTTTCAATCATCATGTTACCGCGTAAACACGGAATATTATAATCACTTGTACACGTTTTACGAGTTCAAATCGTATTGTATTCTCATACTCAGATTGTATAATCATACTCGTTGCTCGAGTAAATGTCATTTTCATTATCTTGTATGTCAATTTCAAATCATCTCATAATCATATGCTTATCACGTGAGCAAAAATATATCGTCACGTTCGTTGCATGAACAAATATCACGTTACATTACTCACATTGCGAGTTCAAGTTATATCGTATATTGTGATGCTCAACTCGTGAGCTCATATATAAAATCACAGTGCTCATCTCGTGGGCTCAAATCTCAAATCACAGTGCTCATCTCGTGAGCTCAAATCACATTTCTCAAATTATAAATCACAGTGTTTGTTTATCGAGCTCAATCATATCATATAATCATCTGTTCTCTGACGGTAATCACATAATATATATCGATGAATCATTTCACGTTTCAAGTTATCGTTTTACGTTTTGAATCGTATCGTCATATATCATATACTCTTGAGTTAAGGACATCGGGAACACCCTGTCTATCAACGATAATCAAATCAAATATATAATATACTCCAGAGTTAAGGACATCGAGAACACCCCATATACACAGATATCTCTCTAATTAGGACATAGAGAACACCACCTGATTTGTTTTGGGCCTCTTCACCCTAGGGAGGCATAATGAAAGGACCCAACCCCGATTTAGTTACCTAAACTGGAATCGAACCCCTTCTGAAAACACGAACCAACAAAAACTTTTCAAAATTTCGGCAGAGTTTCGTTACTAACGCGGAATTGCATAAACCTGCACCCTAAAAATAACACTTCGACCTATGCCACAAAAACCAAACCGTGGTCACCAATCCCATTCGGATTTCTCAACATCATAATATAAACAATAAACAGTAAACATATTGTACTATATATAGTATATCCGTGAAAATCTGTATAAACACGTATCAGAATGTATCAGAGCGACCTCTAGTGTAAATATATACAATATACACATCAGTAGGCGAAACAAGAACCTACTGGAAAACACAGGTAGCTCAGATCACTAGCCTCCAAACCGCGACGTGAAACACCAAAACCTGAACTGCAAACTGGGCACGGAAACCGAAAACCCCAGGGGATAGACATAAAACACGTTAGAGTGAGTGGACGAAAATAAATGTCTTTCACCAGTTGATATATATGTTTAAAATAACATATGCGAGTACAGGTAAATAAAAAAATACAAAGTACACGAGGTAAACCATACTCCTCCAACGTACTGAGCATGCAAGTAAAAATCCCACGGGGTCACTCATGGACACCTCCGTGCTAGTACAGTCCGAATCACGGGATCCCAGACCCACACGTGACTCTAGCCAGAAAGGCCTCAGGTCAGAGGTCTGCCTCCCCCCGGTAAAGGCCTCGGGTAAGGAGTCACAACCTCCCCTGGCACACATCCTCGGGGATCAGCCGGGATGCGAGTGTATCGATACAACATCATATATAAACTGTACTCTGTGTAAACCAAATCATGAACAGTTCGATGCAAATGCAATAAACAGCATATAAATGCATATACGTAATATATAATGATATAAGCATAATCGTCTAACACATGATCGTATAAATCGTAATCTCATACGCATGCTCAAGTTCAAAAATCATATAAAAAGACTCGCAAACAATCCGTGAAAAGAAATTGTCCACTCACAGGTGAGCAAAATGCGCACTCGCGCTAATTTCGTGGTCCGGCGGAAGATCCCTCGACTGAAGCACGATCACTATCCCGATCTCGATCTCCTGAATATTCACAAAACATAATAGATCAAAATCACAATCCCCAACTCTGTACTGAACTACGGAAACCAACCGTTCCCGGAAACAAACAATGCAGTGCGAAATGATTAACGAAATTCCCGAAATCTCCACTCGAAACCCTCGATCGAAAATCGGCTACTCAAATCAATCCGAAACCTCTAGACGATAATCAGGGCGCGATTACGAGAAAAACGACATTAAAAACACTAAAATCCAAAAAGTCAACTCTTCGCCGGAGCTTCGTCGTTGACCGCCGCCGGCGGCGGCGGCGCACCGTCAACGGAGATTTTCTCCGGCGAGGAAGCTCTAGAAATGGAGTTCATCTCAAGCCGGATCACTTTCTCAACTACAACTCAAGCCAAATCCAACCGGAACCCAGTCAATTAACTCGAAACAGTTCGGAATTCTCCCCCCTCCGGTGACCTAATCGAACTTCTCTAAAAACTCAATTTCAACTCGATTTAAACACATGGGGAGACTCATGAGGTCAAGGGGAGTCGAACCCCTCTAACCCGCACCACCGAGGCTCGCCGAAACACTGCCAACCAACTCCGGCGAAATCCAAGAAACCGACCCGATTCGGGTCCAACCAAAACGACCTCAATTTCAACCAAATCAAATACCAATTGACTCGAAATTGAATGGAGAAGCTAACCATACCTTCCTCAAGGTCTGAGGTGGCCAGAAAATGGTCGTCGGACGGCGAAGCCGAAACGGGAAAGTTTTCCCCTCGGGTCAACGGTCAAACTTGCTATTTTTGGAAAGTCAACAACGGTCAACACCAAACAGTGATTTTCGATGATTTTACGATTATTCCCGATATTTATACTCGCGCCTCGGGTCAATCGACGGTCCGAAATGAATATTCGAAATGATTCGGATAAGCTCGAAACAATCGGATAAACTCGTTGGAAACCGAAACTTCGAATAATCACAATATATTCCTTGGTTATCGGAAAAATCTTCCGGAACCGCGCTCGAGCTCAAAATCACGTACTCTACAACTTCCATGAAGACACTCAACTCAAATTCTTAGCCGAAAACATAGTCGCGAATAGAGTCGACGAACCACACAAATATCGTAAAGCTGCGACTAAACAGAATCTCATGAATCGTGCTGAATACACAACTGATTCTGGTTTGGGTCATCACACACAATCCCTACTTAACTACTGTGACGACCCGAAATAGATTGAACAGTGTCATCAGCTTGGTTAGTGAGATTATGAGTAATGGTAGATTTCCGATAATGGATTTACTCGCTAGGTTTGATAACGACTAATTATTGGCCAGGAATTGGAGCTGGGTCTCTTCTTGAGAGTCGTTGTACGTGTGATTTTGAGTTCGTGGGCGGTTCCGGATCATTATTTGGATGACCGATGAATAAGTTATGAATATTTGAAGTTTCGACGTAATCGGGTTTAAATGGTGATGCTCTTAGCGACTAAATTACCGGACGAGAATTTGGTTTCGGCTTCTTCACGGAAGTTGTTGAGCATTTAATTTTGAGCTTGTGGGAACTTCTGGAGTATTATTTCGAGTTACGAAAATTAAGTTACGAATATTTCCGGTTGTTGATTATTTAGTCGGTTTAAATATGTGTTGGTTTGAAAAGTTGACTTTTTATCCTATTGTTCGATGTGTTTGACTTCGGGTGATAATTGAAGAACATGTCGAGTCGAGTTTGTTGCCGCGAGAATTATCGGAATCGGAATTACGTCGAGAAAGTTACGGATATTTGAAGTTTGTCGAAAAAATGATTACGAAGTTTCCATTTTGGGAAGGCCTATAAATAGAAGGTTGCTATTTCGGGCAAGTCAACATTTGGTATTTATGGGAGTTGACCGAGTTGACTGACTCAACTCGGTGGAGATAAGCTTCACGACGGTGACTTTGAGCTCCACGGCGGCGATGAGGTTTCCGACCACCCTAGGGCTCGGCCTAGGGCTGGTTCTGCTCGGCCTGGCCTCCCCATGATGGTGCCGGCCACCGTTCACGGCGAGGTGGATGGTGGAGAGAGGAAAATCCGGCCAAAAATGGAGAAAAAATTGGTGAATTCGGGTTCCACGATTCCGGCCGATTTGAGCTAAACCAAGGACTGGGTTTTGTAGCTCTCCTCACCTACAAGCTAGCATGTAAGTTTGGAGTTCTAATTTTGATTGTGGATGGAGAATTTTGGATTTGAAAATTTGGTACCAATTCGGTTTTGCATGAAATTGACCTAGTTAGAGTGAGAATTGGCCTTCGATGCAGTTGACAAAGTTGCTCAGTGGGTGATTTGGAGTGGAATAGTGGTTGCTCCGCCGAGAAAATTTCAGGTTGGTGGCGACGCTGCCGGCGACGGCGGTCAACGATCAACTTTGACTTTTTGGGGTTTTCGACAAGTTGCATGTCATTTCACTCGAAATCGCGTCCCGATCGCAGTGGGGAGGTTCGTTTTTTGAATTGAGCATCCGAACTTACAGCGAGGTATTGAGGTGTGATTTCCGACAGTTTGTCGTAATCGAATTATGTGTTTCCGAGAACGGTGGTTTCTCGTGATTTGTCTTGAATTGTCGAGTTATGATTTTGAGTAATGGACTTTATGGTTATTCAGGGGTTCGTGATCGTTTGTTTGGCGAGAGACTTTTCAGCCGGATCACGGGTTAACACGAACTGCGTTACGCTAATCTGTGAGTGGACAATTTATTTTCACGGATTGATTGCGAGTCTTTTATATACGTTTTACGAACTTGAGCATGCAGCATGATTATGGTTTTACGAGCATGAGATTTCATACGAGATTATGTTTATTATGAGCATGTGTTATACGGTTATGCCTATACCAGTATATAGTACGTATATGCATTTATATATACTGCTTTATGCATTTGCATCGACTTGTTTACGATTTGGTTTACACAGAGTACAGTCTCAGTTATGTTGTTGTATCGATACACTTGCATCCCGGCTGATCCCCGAGGATATGTACCGGGGGAGGCTGTGACTCCTGACCCGAGGCCTTTACCGGGGGGAGGCAGACCTCTGACCTGAGGCATTTCTGGCTAGAGTCACGTGTGGGTCTGGGATCCCGTGATTCGGACTGTACTAGCACGAATGTGTTCATGAGTGACCCCGTGGGATTTTTACTTGCATGCTCAGTACGCTGGAAGAGTATGAGTTTACCTCGTGTACTTTGTTATTTCTATTTACCTGGACTCGCATATGTTATTTTAAACATATATTACCCGGTGAAAGACATTTATTTTCGTCCACTCACTCTAACAGTTTTCATGTCTTTCCCCTGGGCTTTTCGGTTTCCGTGCCCAGTTTGCAGTTCGGACTCTGGTGTCGCACGTCGTGGTCGGAGGCATAGTGCTCGAGCTACCTTGTTTCTTCCAGTAGGATTATTGTTCTACCTACTGTGGTATACTTATATGATTATACATTAGAGGTCGCTCTGAGTATTTTGTTGTGTATACTATATGATTTTACTCCGGATTTCAGTAAAGTATAGATATATTTATTGTTTTACTTTACTGTTGATATATTGAGAAATCCGGATGGAATTGGTGCCCACGGTTTTATTTTTGTGGCATAGGATGAAGTGTATTTTCCGCATGCAGGTAATGGTAATTCCACGTTAGTAACAAAACTCTGCCGAAATTTCTACGGTTTTTGTTGGTTCGTGTTTTCGAAAGGGTTTGATTCCGGTTTAGGGAGCTAAATCGGGGTTGGGTCCTTTCAACTACTGCTGATAAATGGACCCCAATCAGGATTTCAACTAAGCCGTAGTCTGGCGACCTCACCAATTTGTGGCAACCTATCCATATATCTCAATATAATCATATCTCATATCTCAACTTGAGGTGTATATTGGTCATCTTACGTCGATTAAATTAAAAACAAGTTTCTTTTATCTTTCCTGATGAAAATATCATGGCATGCCATTACAAAAACACATTCAACGGAAATTGTGGTTGGTCGTAATTTATTGGATATGCAACCTTATTCACGACTTAATTTTTGGACATGAATTTGGTTTGGGTTTGTTCGTGGGAAATGTAGAGAATCTGATTTCGAGTTCGTAGGAGATTTCTGATGATGTTTCGGATAATCGAGGAATATAAAAAGAATATTTGAAATTATCGTCGAGTTAGTCGTGTTTATTTGATTAAGTTTGAGTTATCCGAATCGCGGATAGAGTTGGTTCGCGATGTATAAATAGCCGAATAGTCGTAAAGTTATCACAAAAATTCGAAAATGGGCTGTTTGACCAAGTTGACCAGTTCTGGCCGAGTTGACCGAGTCAACCCGCGTTGACTCAGTGAGTCCGTGACTCGCCGTCGTTGTGGCCGCCGGAAAATGGCACGGTTACCGGAGTTTGAGGTATGGTTTTGAAGCTCTTCCTTTGGGCTTTCATTTGATGTATGTATTGTGGGTTTTGGTTTGGGTTTGGTTGGAGAAATTTGAAGGTGAAGGTGAACAGAATCGGGTTAATCAGAGGGAGGTGTTTCGGCGACTCTCTAGTTGATTTTTTGGGTTGGAATAGACTGGGTTTGAGTCAGGGAGAAGAACCCCTTTGGTTTTGGGGGCATTGATGGAGCAACGACGCTGAAATCAGCCGGTGAAATTTTCCGGCGATTTTGGGCCGTGGGTTTTCGAGGGATTTTTGGCACGGTTGCCAGCTGATTTGGGTGTTAGTGTAAAAGGAAGATGAACTAGGCTTGGGTAGAGGAAGCTTTGGTGATCTTGGTCGCCGGAAAATCTCACCGGTGACAGCGCGTTGCCGCCAGCGGCGGCGGTCAACGGCGGAGCTCCGGCGATGAGTTGACTTTTTGGATTTTGTCAAGTTTTATGCCGTTTTACTCGTAATCGCATCCCGATTGTAGTCTTGAGGTTTTTGAATTGATTTGAGTGGTGGATTTTATGTCGAGGAATATATGAAGTATTTATGGGGATTTTCGACGATTTTCTTGATATCCGAGTTATATATTTCCGGAAATGGTTGTTTTTTGAGGTGTGGTTCAGAGTATTGAATTGTGATTTTTGATCAGTGATATTTTATGATTATTCAGGAGATCGGAATCGTACGCTTGGCGAGGGATCTTCCGCCGGATCTCGGGATTAGCGTGTTTATGCATTGTGCTTGTTTGTGAGTGGACACCTTTATTTTCGCTAATTGATTGCGAGTCTTTATTATACGTTTTACGAGCATAAGCATGCGTATGTGATTATGATTTATACGAGCATGTGCTTTACGAATATGCATCGACGAATATGCGTTTATAATTATGTATTACGAATATGCATTTACATTATGCTTTATACATTTGCATGAAAACTATTTATAATTTGGTTTACACAGAGTACAGTCTCAGTATATATAGTTATATCGATACACTTAGCATCCCGGCTGATCCTCGAGGATGTTTACCGGGGGGACTGTTACCCTGTGCCGAGGACTTTACCGGGTGGGAACAGATACCCTGACCTGAGGCCTTTCTGGCTGAAATCACGTGAGGGTCTGCGATCCCGTGATTCAGACTGTACTAGCGCGGATGTGTCCATGAGTGACCCAGCTGAATTTCCGATGCATGCTCTGTACGCGTGAGGAGTTGGAGTCTCCCTTGTGTACCATATGTTTTTCATACATTTAAACTCGCATATGTTATATAACATATATAATATTCGGCGAAAGACAGTTATTTTCGTCCGCTCACTCTAGCGGTTTATATGTCTTTCCCTGGGCTCTTTGTTTTCAATGCCCAGTTTGCAGTTCGGATTTTGGTGTCGCATGTCAAGGTTGGAGGCTTAGTATTCGAGCTACTTTTCCTTCTCAGTAGGTTTCTAGTTTGGCCTACTATTGTGTATATATGTATATACTAGAGGTCGCTCTGAATACTATTATGTTTATATTCTCATATGATTTTCCCGGATTTCTGTAAAGTTACAATTGTGTTTATTACTTACATTATGATATATTTTTGAGAAATCCGGATGGGATTGGTGCCCACGGTTTGGCCTTTGTGGCATAGGATGAAGTGTATTTTCGGGTGCAGGTTAATGGTAACTTCGCGATATAGTGAAACTTTGCCGAAATTTCTAAGGTTTTTGAAAGTTCACGTTTTCAGAAAGGGTTTGATTCCGGTTTAGGAAACTAAATCGGGGTTGGGTCCTTTCAGCTCGAACTTAGCTAATCTGCACAGGGAAGATTCTCTTTCCTTATTCTTAATGATTTTCTTCTTCTTTTGACTTTGGGAATCCTCTCCTTGCCATATTCTTGAGTTCCAAAAAATTGGCTGATTGGATCTTCATTTTTGGATATCTCAAATTATCTTCTAATTAATTTGGCTCATCTTCATTTATTCTTCTTCAAGATCCTTTCGGAAGCTTCCAAATCTTAGTCAATTTAAGAAAGGTATTCCTAGTCAACTAAGGATATCTTTTTCTCTTCAATTTTTCTTCTTCCTTTATTTTTTTTGCCGAATTTCATAGCCGAATTCCTCTCTCCATTTTTGCTAGTCTTTGAATGCTTGTAGATCTCTTTTTACTCCGTCTCTTTTGGCCAACACCGGAAAATAACAAAAATAAGTAAAACTTATAAAATTAACAATACCAAGCAATTAACAAGGCACAAATATAGGAAAATAAATAGTAATAAACACGTCTAAAATGCGTAGATCAAATTCCCCCACACTTAGACTTTGCTAGTCCCTTAGCAAGTACTAAATTAAACTAAGACTCAAAAAACTTTGTAGATATATAACACTACTAAGCCCTTCAACCAATATTTCAAAAGTTTCATGGAAAATCACAAAATTAAAGCACAAGAAATTCAAGAGTTAATAAGAACATTCTCAAGCATGGACTAGTGAAAATTAAATGAAAACAATGGTGATTTAAAAGCTATGCATGCACTAGAAAAGTTCAAAATCCTCACATGGATGCACTCAAAATCTTTTCACTCATGAAAAAGGGTTTCACTCAAGATATGTATAAATGAATCAATAAAACCTCATGAATAGAACTAATTACTTGCACAAATGAACCAAAACCATATGCTTACTTATGCAACTTACTCAACCAATTGAAGGTTACTCATCTTAAGGATCATAAAGGACTTTTAGAAAGGTTGTAATGGGGTTGAGGCTAAGGCATTCGAAATTTAGATATGTGGTGATAAAAATGTTCCAAAGACTTGGTCAACACTTCATCAATTCAAGCTTCATCCTTTCTCATGTGTCAATTTTCAAAAACAGGACCAGATTCTATCTTTTTGGGTCCTAACTTCACTCTAAAATTTACTTGATCTAAACTTTCACACTTTAAAACATTTTTTCAGAGAGCTAAATATATTTTTCTTCCTTTTCTTCTTGCTCTCGAAATTCTTTATCTTTTTTTTTCAGCATACACTTTTTTCTCTATTCTTTTGGACAAGTCTTCCCTTGATTTTCATTCTTTCATCATCTTCACGCCATCTTTAAATGCTAGCTTTGAAATTCTTTACCAAGTTGATCTTTAGAACAAGGGTAGGAAACTCTATACTACGCTGAGTGTTTATATATTTATATGGTAATGAAAGAAAATGTTCGATGTAAGCTCAAAGGGGCTATCTGGGGGGGGGACAGTATAGTCTTTTTCCTTAATTTTTGAATAAAAAAATATGCCACATCAGCAAAAATACATTAAAAAATGGATACAGAATCACGATGATATCATTTTGAGAGTTTAGGTACCTAATTGATCGTTTTGAGAGTTTGGGTATCAAACTTATAGGATAGAAAGAGTCCAGGTACCATTGGAAAATTATTTCCTATAATATATATATTGATCACTAGCACATATAACTGTATGGTTACCATCTAGTCCATATACCCAAACACTAAATTTCCTTGCATACGCATTTCATATCAGAGGGACTTGTTCACATACTCAGCACATGGTTTGTTTTGGCCAATTCTGGGTTTAGGGATCATCCAGATATAGACCAAGATTGAGTCAAAGTTATGAGATTTTTCCAAGTGGGTAGCCAAAGATATGTCAAAAAAGACAAAACCCAACCCAATGTGTGTGCATAATACGCGTTGTTCAATTTACTCACCGACAGTAGCTATCAAATCATCATAATCGGAGATCGTCATAAATAAAAATGAACAACCGAATTCACATACTAAAAGCCCAGATCGAACATCAATCATTCCATATAGAATTAGCTTCAAGTAATTAACGCTACTAACAACCTAGATACAAATGGAGCCACTTATCCCAAACCAATTCGACGAACTTAGAAATTACAAAAGAGTGAAAAAGTGGCTGCAAACCTAGAGTCAATAGTGGCAAAAGTCGACCAAACAAAGGAGGTGAGGAAAATTGAGAGAAAATGAAATCGAGAGAGAACGATGATTGGATGAGATGCAATGCGAGAGGTTGTGAGAGGCTGCAATGTGGTGAGATTAGGTTTGGGTTAGAAGCTTTCGGTTGAATGTATGGTTTGATCGTATGCTTACACAATATACCTTGCTTAAGCTATGTAAGAAAATCCGATGGTGCTGTTTGAGGAAAATCACTTGAACCCAGTAATTAAAAGCATACATAAGCATTCTGTAAACACTAACTATAAACTATTTCAAATAAATTAACTAAATAAACTATTGATTCACAACAATAATGAAATGACCCAACCCCAATTTAGTTTCCTAAACCGGAATCAAATCCCTTCTAAAAACACGAACTTTCGAAAACCATGAAAATTTCGGCAGAGTTTCGCTACTACATGGAATTGCCATTAACCTGCACCCGAAATAACATTTCATCCTATGCCACACAAAAATTAAACCGTGGACACCAATCCCATCCGGATTTCTCAATATCATAACAATAATGTAAAGAAATAAGTAAAACTATACTTTACAGAAATCCAGGGAAAAATCATATGAAAATATAACCGTAGAATAATCAGAGCGACCTCTAGCGTATAAATACATAAATATACCACAGTAGGCAAAATAAGAAACCTACTGGAAAAGCAAGGTAGCTCGAACACTAAGCCTCCGACTGCGACGTGCGACACCAAAATTTGAACTGCAAACTGGACATGGAAACCGAAAAGTCCAGGGAAAGGCAAATAAAATCGTTAGAGTAAGTGGACGAAAATAATCATATGCCTTTAACCAACTATATATCGTAAAACAAAGCGAGTTCATAAAATGAATGGAGGTGTCAGGCGAATCTCTCAAGCCCGATGGCGATAGACTAGGCGAATCTCTCAAGCCTAGTGGGCACATCAGGGGAATCTCTCAACCCTGGATCTGGACTACCGGTGATCAGCCGAGTAGCCAATACATCGATGCTAAGTAAATGTCATCACCATATAAAATATAAAACAATACCTCCAAAAATAATAAATAATCTCAACATCGTATCGTAAATAAATACGAAAATCAAGAACACGCTACTACAATGTAAATAAAAAGGTCCACTCACAGATAAGCATAACGCAATACGCATTAATCCAGTGATCCGGCGGAAAATCCCTCGCCAAACCAACGATCACGATCCCCTGAAAAATCATAAATTCCATTGCTCAAAATCATAACTCAAATCCTTGAATCACATCTCGAGAACCAACCATTCCCGGAAACATATAACTCAATATCGACGAAATCGTCAAAAACCAATAAACACACCTTAAAACCTCGCTATAATTTCTGGTGCTCAATTCAAAATATAAACCTCACCACTGCGATCGGTGCGCGATTCCGAGCAAAACGACATAAAACTTGTCGAAAAACACCTCGACCAGAAAATCGCCGTTGCCACCGTCGCCGGAAATTGCCATCGGCCCAGAAAAATTTGACCTATATATGGATTTGAAGATCTCGACATTTCCAACAACTTTCTAGTTCAAAGTTAAGGCCAACTTTGACCGGAAAATGTCCAAATCTCACCTTAAAGATCAAAACCCTCACCGGAATTTCAACACCTCTGATCTCCCTCCTCCGGCCACGGCAAGGCTTGAAACCACTTTTAAAAGCATCTTCTCTCCAAGGCTAACAAAACCCCTCAAGGTACCACCACCAACACGGCCGCCATCGCCGCCACCCAAGGCCGCCGATTCCACCAGAACTTCACAAACTTTGTCACGCCGATTCTCTCTCCTCCGGCCACCATAGAGGATGATCCACCTACCAAATTGAAGAGGGGCACGAGCCCAACACTTTTCATGAAGAAACCTCGGCCAACCGTGGCTGGAATCGAGCTCCACGACAGCGAGAATATCTCGGCCTCCAAACGGGTCGACCCACCCGTGGTCAATGCGGGTCAACACCCCATTTCCCAATTTGGAAACTTTCCCAATTCGTCACATATTCGCCCGTATTTATACCGTACACGTATCGAAACCCAAACGGATAAATACGACAAAATCCAACGGCCGAAAATATTCATAACTTATTCCTCGTAACTCGAAATAATCCTCCGAAAGTTCCCACGAGCTTGAAATTAAATTCTCTACAACTTTAGTGAAGGCTCTCAAATCAAATTCTTGCCCGATAATTTAGTCGTTAACGAGGCCGCCATATTAACCAATTACAACAAAATCGTGACTAATCGCGAAACTCGCAAATCAAGTCGATAAACATTCCATTTTCGGTTCGGGTTGTCACAAATAATATGATACAAAGACGGAGATATATATCGACCAAAAGACGGAGAATCCATATACCTTGCTCAAGCTATGTAAGCAAATCTGATTGTGTAGTTGAAGGAAAATCACTTGAAGCCTGTAATTAGAAGCATACATAAGCAGCATTCTGTCAACACTAACCATAAACTATTTCAAATATATTAAGTGAAAAAATTATTGATCCACAACAACAATATATATAGCTAATATTTTGGGTTTCAACGAATTTTAGCAAAAGACAACGAAGGCAGAGACACACTATCCCACATACACCGTACTCATCAATACTTGAGTACTTATTTTTATTAACATAAATATATATACATATTTATACACCTTTTAATCATGTGTGGTTATGTGTATTAGATTGATCATACATGATTAACAAAGAACACAAAAAGAACCGTCATATTCCCAAAGCAAATTGATGATGATTAGTCACTTCAAGCTAGATATGAAAGATTTCACAAAGGTGATTTAATTCACAAATCCAGAGACAATCAAGCTCTCTCTGGATAATATATCTCTCATATAGCCCCAAATTTGTGGGCTTTGAATTCAACATGATTAAAATGGGTATGAATGCAATAGTTTTTAAATTGTATGCTTTTCTGGGACATGTCAATTGGTGTTGTTTTACCAGTTTTAGCAATTGATATAAATTATTTGAACACTGAGGATAATTTGAAATTGCTAGATATGATTACATACAAAGAGTACCTTCATAAATCAGAAAACGAGTTCGGTTCCCCAAGAGACGAATTGGGTTTCTCTGATCTTCAAAATCGATGAAGGGAGGAAACGATGCCGCGAGACCAAAGCGTACCTTCGTGCAGCGATGTCGACAATAAACAATAAAAGCTATCAGAGTTTGAGAGAGATAATCGTGAGTGTGGTGAGGCTGAAAAGTGAGTGAGGTTGCGATGACAATTTCAGTCGAGAGAGATTGAAAGAGAGAGCGATAGGAAATCAGGGGCTGAAAAGGGTGAGACTGATCCAGAATAGTTGGCCATCTCACAAATGTATGAAAACGATGCTTGTTATATAGTAAATAACTTAGTAGCAGCGAATGCAGCAACACAACAAAATTAATAAACCAAATCATCCAGAAAACCATTCTCCGGGGAGCTGATACATAAAATCAAGAAAGCTTGAAAGTGATTAATTAACAAGTGTACTACAACTTAAGTATTTAAGAAAATCAAATAAATACAAGCCACTGCCACTATTAACAGAAACCAAGCCTGTTGATTGCAACACTAGCTACATTAGAGGATCATGACGATCCAGAGTTTAAATTAAGAAGCTTATTGCTGATCAACGGGGAGCTTTATTTCCTTGACACGGCAGGACATCTGCCATTCAAATCCATAGGCCTTGCAGTCTACTTTCTTACAATTAAAACACTTGTCCCACTTCCACTCGTCCTCCTCGTCCTTGACTAATGGTACACTCTTATGCCGGTCCTTATACATGAAGGCCGGAACTCTCTTAGACATCTTTCGTGGGTACCCTTGTTTAATAAACTTCTCGTATTGTTTGTGCTGCATAACCAACTCTCTATGTATGTTTTTGACATCACTGCACTCCCACAGGTAGTCAGCATCCGGTGCAGAATCACCACCATTGTCCATTAGGCGTTCTTGATCCTTTTCAGTCCAAACATCCGATGGCTTCTCGTCCTCTACTTGGTCGGTATAGCCTGGCAATGGGAGTGTTCCATATGGACGTATGTATTCCTTTTCAAATTTGTCACAGAAGTATGCAATGTGGTCCTCGCCACCACAAATCGTACAAAAGTTGGTCTCATCGTCTATGAGTCTATCAAGATTATACTCACCAGCCTTGGTCTTTTCTTCTTCGGTGAGAGGCTTTCCAAGCTTGAGTTTGATCCAACAGTAACCGGCATACTTTTCTGGTGCGTCTTCTTCTTCTTTAGCGATAGGTTTATTATTTGGGGGAGTAGGGGATGGCGATGATCTGCGTAAACGTTTCAATGATGGGGATGGCGATCTGGAATTGGAACGTGGATTCGTTGGCTTCATGGTGGTTATACAACTTAAGGGTTTATTTGGTGTCAAAGCAAGTGATCAAGAACTCGATCGAGACAAATAGCTAGTTTTATGGAAACAACCAACAACCCTAAGACTTTGGATTTTATTCTAATAGGTGATTGAGCGGATGTGTTTTTATAGGTGCATCGAAAGATCATTAATTTATTTCCCTTTCCTAGTTGAATTAGGACAATATCTCTCTGCTGCATCAAATACAGGACAGGACCAAAAACTACAATCTTTCTGACCAAGACAGAAATCAAAGACATATCAGTGTAGGTTGCCTCAGAAGATGAAGCCTATTTCTCTCCTTCAGCCAGTTTGACTACAATGGGAAAGGTATAGACTTTTAAAAAAAAACGCAACAATGTGAATGTTATCAATGACATCGATGATTGCAAACAAAACATAAAACATTTGCAAGCTAATTTCATAAAGAACGAGTCCAAGTAAACTTTACCCATGCCCGTTTACTTTCATCGTCTTGTTCAAAAACTTTCATTTCAACAAACCAAAATTATTATTTTACAGCTGCATGAACTCAATTGGAAAAAGTAATTTATGTTGCTGTGAAACTGAACTCGAACAGAACTACAAAAAATGCTGTGAAACAAACAAAACTATTTAATCAAAACCCATATCCAATTCCTAGGTCAGAATTAGAGAACATACCGGAATCGCGTGCGACACGTTTCGGCGGTGGAGAATCGGGTGGGGAATCCGGGGCGGTGTCCATGGCTTACACAACCTTCGTGAAGAGAGAGACTCAGAGAACAGATAATTTATGTTTGCTGAAAAATATTGTAATATAGAGAAAAGTTTAGCTGGTACCTTATTTATTGATCATTTTTTCAAAAAAGTACTTCAAATTCTAAAACTTTCACATCAGACAGTCAACTAATAAAATAAGACAAAAAACGGTGACTTTTTTTTTTAAATAATTAAAGCAAAAAAGTTAAGGATCATGTTACTATGTATCCCACGGTTAAGCACCTTAGGGACTAATTTTCAGATGTAACACATGGTATAATCTCAGCCTTCGGTCTAAAATATTATTCTCAAGTTTGACTCAATTTACAATAAACTCAAGGCATGTGTTAACCTCCTTGCCGAGAATAACACACATGCCTCTCTTTCGCAGTGATACCACCATTGTCGTTACCCTCTCTCTCTCTCTCTCTCTCTCTCTCGTTCGGCTAGAATTCACGCCAAATTAGTTCACGCCCTTTCTCCCAAAACTGTTTGCTCGTGTCATCAGCCCATTGTTTAGTTGTTCCCTACGTGGACGAGCTTAAAATAAGTTCTCGACTGAAAATAAACATGAGTATTCAGAGTGACGCCTCTATACATTATTTACAACGAGTAGGTCAAACAAGAAACCTACAAAAACTGAAGAGTGATCCGAACTCTATGCATCCACAGTCGACGCGCAACACTGGAACCCAAACTGCAAACTGGGCAGAGGAAACCGAAAATCCCAGGGGAACTCTAAAATCGTTCTTAGATTAACTCAACCATCACATTCTACAATCGTATTCGCAAAATAAATTTTATTTTCGATTGAGTATCACAAAGTACACATTTCTTTATAACTAACATACAAAGTAAACAACATTAATAGTTATAGAGTCTTGATCTGGTGGTCAATAAATTTTGTAGTCAGTTGTGGTCAACTGCCGTTACATCTACATCTAACGATAGGTGATTAAAAAGCAGTTGGAAGACAATTTATTATCAGTCGTTGGATGGAGATCTTACTGTAATTGACCACGACTGACCACAAAATCTATTGACCACAAGATCAGAACTGAATAGTCATATGGTGATTTTGAGACATATTTGAAATTGAAATAGTTTAATGAAAAATCATCACACACTCATGCGTCCATCTAGTTGTAATGTGTATTGTATGTAAATTTTAACTTTATCGAAGTTCGTTTAGACCTCAGTCAACAAGGTCAAACTTTTATTTTGGTAATTAATTAAATACTCATTAATGCGTTTTGCTCATTTTTTAAGGGTGAAGTACCTAAATCGATTTTTTTTGCAAAATCTGTTGACACTACGAGGTAGATGGAAACACCACAAGAATGTGTGTATGAGATTTGGTCTTAACTTACTTTTTTTTAGGAAGAGTTATTCGTGTTTTAGTCGTAAGGGCATTATGTTCACAACAGTCAAACGCACAGATCAAGGTCAAATTCAAGTAATTTTTTTTTTAATTTTCACATCATTCTTAGATGAACTCAACCATCACATTCTACGGTCGAATTCACAAAATAAATTTTTATTTTCGATTAAGTATCACAAATTTCTCATTTCCTTATAACTAACCAACAAAATAAACATTAGTAGTCATATGGTGACTTTCAAACAATCAAACATACGAGAAAATAAAATATTTTAACGAAAAATCAGCACATACTCATGCGTCCACCTAGTTGTAATATACATTGTATGGAAAAATTAGATGAATGCATTAAATGATTTTTGATTTCATGTACTACACAACTAGCTTCATCATATGAGTATTAATTGTTATATGAGATTTAATCCTTTGAGGAACTAAATTGATAATATATAATCATTTTGTATTTTTGATTGTTGAATACGATCACTCGATTAATCTATATATGGTATAATTTTATTGAATTTGTTTGACTTGAATTTGATTTTGATCCATGATTTTTATGGAAAGTACCATTCTAAGTGCGTGTTTAGTTATGTATTACATGCATATAGCCATATAGGTCATTTTGGTAATTGTCGAAGTTATTACGTAAATGCCCTACTCACTATTTTCTCGATATTCATGAGACTATTTTCGTCCAAAAACTTACATCAACAGTCAAAATTAAAGTAACAAATTTTCACTGTGACCTATACCCTAAACCCCAACCCTATAGCCGTTATCCTCTCGTTTCCAGAATCGGGGAAATAATTGAGCTTCACTCAATCAAATCGATTCTCAATCCCTGAATTGGATACCCTATTGCTCCAACCACGATGCCAAACTGAAAGTTGACGACGACCGCGACACCCAAAGGACCAGACACGGCCAACAATCTTCTGGGACCGTAGTACGACTTTAGCGGCTCAGTTTCAGAGACGAGTTTGATGAGAAATCAGTTAACGTATTAGGATTCAGGTATTATTCGAATCAATTTCTGAGATCGTGAGAATATGCAGCCGAGTTTGTTGCCGTTGCATAGTAGATCCAAGTGTTGCTGCACAGCTGGAATCCAACCGAATGCCCACCATAGACAAAACACAAGAGAGGCACCAAACTGAATCTGCTTCAGCTTGTTCATCTAGTAATCTGGGATCTTGTTATCAAGCTCTAAAAGTGGTCTAGCCATCACAGAAGTGGGATGTCTATTCCTATGGGGTGATATTGTTTGAAATGATTACTGGAAGATTGCAACTAGTTCAGAAATGGACCTAGTTCATTGGGTTCAGCTTGCATTGATGACAAGAAGCCCTTTTGGATGTCTTAAACCCGCAAGATGCTGAAAATGGAAGAAGAGATTATCGCAGTGTTGAAGATTGCAATGGCTTGCGTCCATAGCAGTCCGGAAAGAAGACCAATAATGAGGCATATCTCCAAAGTGCTCGACAGGTTGTACCTGAATTCGACAAAAAATCCTCTTCATCTTTTGCCTCCTAGCAAGATGATTCTGGATGAATGGAAGAGACTTTACTCGAACACAAAGACCAACTTCCGTGAAATTGCTATCAAAGGTAATTCCTTATCATCTGTATATTATCACATTGTTTTTCTTTCCTACTTTTTTTGTGCATCTGGTAGTGCTTGCAACCAATATATATATTAGTAAGTATCCTCATACGTACACTCTCTTTTATGCATTATGTGTCTGTTTAAAAACTGAATGCGCATTCCTATTTATTCTTTGAGTTCAGCTGTTAGGATATTTTGTGTTTTAAGTAAATTTAACTTTTTGAGGAGTTTGTTTCAAATCCTTTTCTTTGGCAAGTCTAAGGTTAACAACTATCCTGATTGTTATTTTGTTATTCTTGGTACAAAGATTCTTAAATGGATTCTCACTTCTTCTTGCAGGCTTCTGGGATATGTATGATCCAGAGGGCTACTCACTTTGGTTTTGTGAGTACAAGTACAATGATGAAAACACTGTTTCATTCGTGACTTTGAAACAAAGTGGGTGGCTTTCTTCAGCGAATGGATTTGGTTTGGAAGTATGCTTTTGGGAAAAAGTTGGTGATAGGATCTGAAGCTCCTTTCAAGGTGAAGGGATTGTGGCTGTTCTGTGGACAAGAAATTCCTTGGTTCATAATTGATGAGTATTATGACATGGAACTGTATGATTGGCGCAAGGCTGATATCACTGATGAGGATCATAAAGAGCGCATGAATCAGATGATTGAAGATCATGATTCATGAGCCATTTGAGGGGGAGCCATTGTTGGATGTCAAATGCTTCAAGTGATGGGACTCATGGGAGAAGGATTCTCCAAGAGGTAGATGTAACGTTTTTCAGGGGTTTGTTTAGTGTGTATCTTTGATTCTGCTTGTGTTTTGGACATTGTAGTTCTTTTGCTTTCCTTGCCCTCTTTGGTCTGTCTTAATTTGCAAGTTTTGCTACTTTGTTCAGAAAGGTGTACTGGATATTTTGTGTGAGCATCATCGTGAAATCATAGTTTCTTATCAAGTTTTTCAAAAAATCCTCAGTTTCTTGAAACTTCATGCAGATGTAACTCTGTAAGGTGTAGATTTAGCCACAGATGTTTATTCACAAATCACAACCTCAGTTTACAACGGCACAACATTTTGTTTTTAACCCATAGGATCATATTTTCTCTTAATTGTAAATAGTGTATGGCTCGTTGTATTGCCTTTTCAATTAATCAATTTATGTTCCAACTCATTTTTGTATTTGCATTCAGGCATTATGTGTAGCTGGTCAAGCAGTCTCACAGCAAGTTAACGGTATTCAAGGAAGTAGAGGTGACATGATTATTTCGGTGAGTATCTATTGATTTTATACATGTTTTGGATGTGTATATCTAGACCAAATATATATCTATATATAATATTTTCAGGTCAGGGAGCTATGCACAAGAATGAACAAAAAATTGTCAATCTGCAATTGTGTGATAAAGTAATTGAATCATACATTTGTGAACAGGATACACAATCAAAGTGGACCAACAGTAGTAATGAGGAATTAGTTTTAGATAACATAATATTTGTGTCAACTCAATCTGCTGTCAGGGAGTTGACATTGCCACTAGAGCAACAGTTAACTCTTATATGCTATATATTCATATGACTGGGTTTTAGTTCAGGATGTGGTAAGCCATATGTAAGTTCCCTTATACTATCATGACAACGTCAAAGTTTGAGTGCTTACTATTTTCCCTTTGAGATTATAAGCATTTCTCAATCGAGACGCTATGCCACTCATGGGAGTCAAGTCAGTATTAACTATTAAGATTGAAATAGTGGTTTTGTTGACCAGTTTACCCCATTATCATTGAGTACCTTGAATTTAGTTTAAGAGAAGCCACAATGTAAATCATTGTCATGATACTTTATCAACATTGTGATTAATTGCCACTTTCATCTTAATCTCTCGTGTTATAGGTACTTGCAAAGCAAGCTGGTCTTAAGCTCCAAGAGAATGTAAGTAGAAGCTCAGTCATGTTTTCCTGTTTATTGTAAATCAACATCTGATTCATTTTTTTTTTCTTGAATCAAAATGTTGGTATCACATTAGGCCATCTTCTTAAATGTTATTAGTGGCCTTACTCTGAAAGAAACTGCTGGTGATCTTGCAATAGTGGCAGCAATTTGCAGAAGGCATGTCTTAGAACTCTTTAACAAAGAATGGCATTGATAATTACTATGTTAATATCTTTCCATGATCAGTATTTTATCACGATTTTGTATCAGAAAAGTGACAATTAGCTTTATACTAGGTGGCTGCCTGCCCCGTTGGGGCGGTGTTATCACTACTGTTTCGGCGAGTAATAGTATCTGAATGCAGACAATAGATGAGATGAAAGAGGACATGAGAGATCTGTGCATATATGGAAAGTAATGATCTATTTATAATACGAATGCAAGAGTTGAAGTTGCATTGAAGAGATGTGCCGAGGCGAGATCTTGTACCAATGAGAATTTCAAAGAAAACAAAATGATTGATTTAAACAAAGTAATGTAAAATTGAAGTTATTTCACAGAGTAATGTATTGAAGCAATAATATAACGAAAATCAAAGTGACACCCGATCAAAAATTTTAGAAGCATCCAAGTTCACATTCATTGATTTGAACATTATAGCTAGCTGAAAAGAAATCAATTTACAAATCAAGTATTATTCAAGATAATAGTTGCAATTTACAAAAGACAAGAGTTGCAGTTTTCAATCATATAAATCATAGAAGTCTTACTTTACAATATAAAACATATACATGAGTGACAAATTAGAAAAAAAATAAAAGAGAAATTATAAGCTAGACTGTCATCAGTCTATTATCTAGAATATCAAAGTTGGTCAATCAATAACAGGTATGGTTCACCCAGTGTTAAAAAAAACGGTAATCGGACACGAATCGTTATAATACTGATTATTGTGTAACTGATTACTCGGTAATTAATCGGGATTAATCGGAATCGGTATTTTTTTTATCTATTAAATAATATTATAATTAGTAATATATTAAAAAATATTTAAAAGATCATTAGCATCTCCAACGATACCCTATTTCACAAATAAAGTCAAATTTTAACTTTTCTTACGTAAAATATCACTCCAACGGGTACCCTAAAGCAAAGTTAAATGTAATTTTGAGTTAAATTTTGAAATTATATTTATCAAAGTGAGAAGAGAAAATGACTTGAAGTCATATTCTCCATCTTTCAGTTTTTATTGTTTTAACGTTCAATTTAGTCTAATTTAATTTTTAAATAATTTTTTTACTATCTCACAAGTTATATATAGTCTAGCTATATTTAACTTTTAGACAATTTTAACTTTAAAATTTAAAACTCCATCATTGGAGAAGGTAAAATGATTAAGTAAAAAAAAATGTTAGGAAAGTGATCAAAATTGAACACATAGTTTAATATTAAAATAATAAACATAAGAGAATGCATTTCAAATAAGAAAATCACTCTATGCCAAATCTTCCTTGAAAAAATAAAATTGGGTTTTGGGTTGTTATTTTTAAATTTTGATTTCTCATTAAAAAAAATATCTGGCTGTGTAGGCAATGTAACACACCGATTAATCGGTGAATCAGCCGATTAATCAGTCTCTACATAGTTCACTGTGTAGGGAGCCGTTCAGGCCTTAATCTATGCAGTTTCTTACCGATTACCGATTATACACCGATTAATCGGCTGTGTAGACTGTGTTTTCGAACACTGGGTTCACCCAAAAAAAATTGGTAAATAACAAATATGATTCACCCAAAAAAAATTCGCTATGAAGTAGAGTCTGATTCGGGGTGTTCGAAATGAAGAAGAGTCATCTTAAATCATCAGTATCAAGTGCCAACAAAAACGCCGACTTCTTCATAATCTTTTGTTACAAAAAAAAAATTATATCGATCGCATTTTAATGTTAGATGTCAGTTGACTTCACTAAGAACATCATGTACTAATTGATCTTGAGCTTATACACCTTGAGCTTTCTTGAGCTTTTACACCTTGTTCTCAGCACCCTTTACCTCATATCCTCTTGGTTGCTCGATGAACACTTCTTCATTGATCTCTCCATGCAAAAAAGCACTTTTCACATCAAGCTGATACACCACCCAATCTCTACTTGCTGCAAGTGCAAAAATCATTCTAATAGTATCCCAACGAGCAACAGGAGCAAATATCTCATTGTAATCAACCTCATGCTGTTGAGTGTACCCTTTTGCCACCAGTCGACCTTTGCACTTGTCTACCTCACCTTTCTCATTTAGCTTGGTCTTGAATAGCCACTTAACACCTACCTTCTTTGCTCCTTTAGGTAACTCAGTTAATTTCCAAGTCTCATTCCTCTCAATTGCCTAAATCTCCAAGTTCATAGCATCTCTCCATTTGGAGTTCTTGACAGCTTCTTCAAAAGTAACTGGATCATTTGTTGAAGTGAACATGACAAACTGTTGGATTGACCCCTCTCCGGACAGGCCTTCACCACTCACATAGTCTTCCATCCAATCTGGTCTTCTTCTAACCCTTCCCTGAATCGGTGTACTCACGTTAATTTCACCCGAGTCAGTAGATGTGGATGAACTTGAGCCACCACTACCACCATGTGCATTCTGCCCTTCAATATCGCCTTCTTCAACAGTTGGACCCTCTTATTCTACTTCTTCTTCTATAGTTACTTCATTCTCTTCAGTGTTACCCCATTCTAGCACATCACCAATAGCATCTTCTTTTGATTTGCCCCAACTCCATTTTTCTTCCTCTTCAAAAACAACATCACGGCTTACAACAATCTTTTTTACCTCCGGATTGTACATCCTGTAAGCCTTGGATTCTTCACTGACACCCAAGAACACACACTTGAAGCTCTTGTCATCCGGTTTATTTCTTTTCACATCTGGAATATGAACATGACCTACACACCCGAATATTCTGAAATAATGAACAGAAGGTTTGTGACCACTCCAAGCTTCTTCAGGGGTCATATCATTCACAGCTGCTGTAGGACAACGATTGAGGACATGCGCTGCCCAATTGACAGCTTCTAGCCAGTACTCTTTTGGGACTTCTTTATCATTGAGCATGCAACGTACCATGTTCATTAGGGTTCGGTTTCTTCTCTCTGCAACTCCATTTTGTTGTGGAGAATAAGTTGCAGTGAGTTGTCTACTGATCCCATTTGAACTGCAAAACTTGTTAAACTCCAAGGAGGTGAATTCCCCCCCCCCCCCCGATCAGTACGTAAGAAACGTATAAAGTTCCCTGTTTCTTTCTCTACTACATTCTTGAAACTTTTGAACATAGTAAGTGCTTTTGACTTAGCATGCAAGAAATATGTCCACATCTTACGGCTATAATCATCTATGAATGTAACTATGTACCTCTTATAGCTGTTTGATTCAGGAAAGATCGGACCACAAATGTCAGAGTGTACAAGTTGTAAAGGTTGAGTAGCTCTCCACTTGCTCTTGGTTGGAAATGGATCACGATGTTGTTTGCCGGTCACACACTCTATACACAGTTTGGAGGAAGCTTTGAGAATTGGTAAGCCCTTGACTAGCTTTCTGTATGCCAATGTTCTCAACCTTTTCATGTACAAATGCCCAAATCTCCTGTGCCATAGACTTGTGTTTGTATCTTCAGAAGTCATCTGAAGACATGTTGATCCTGTAGGTGTAGAACCTGTAGGTATAGAAGCAAGCAACACAAACATTCTATTTGCTGACATGTTTGTTTGCATAATCAAACCTCTTGTTGGATGAAAGATCTTACATGCACCATGTTGGATTAGGATGGCTAACTTCTTCTCTTGGAGCTGCCCAATGCTAAGCAGATTAGTTTTAAGCTCAGGAATATAGTATACCTCAGTGATTACTTGAGTTGTCTCTTGTACTTGCATTCTGATGCTTCCCTTCCCCATGACACTCATCTTTGTGCCGTTGCCAAGCTTCACCATATGCCTGAATGTCTCATCAAACTCAATGAACCACTGCTTATCACCACTTATGTGATTACTGCATTCGGAATCCAAGAACCATAGTTCTTCTTTCTTTGATCGGTTCATCTCTACATACGCCATCAGCAACACCTCCTCACTTTCATCAAGTTCAGCATAGTTAGCATTCTTCTCCCAGCTAGGACATTCATACTGAAAGTGTCCTAGCTTGTGGCACTTGTAACACTCCACGGTCTCCTTGTTAAAACCTCATCTTCCTCTTCCACGGCCTCTGCCCCTAAAAGCTCCACGTCCTCTTCCTCTATTGCTTCCCTCTTCATTGGTGATCTTTAGAGCTTGTTCTTCTCTTGCAGCTCCATTGCTTCGATTCAATCTTTGTTCATGCACCAGCAGACTACTTTGCAGTTCATCTAGGGTCATTGAGTCTAGATCATTTGATTCTTCTATGGAGCAAGCCACATAGTCGAATCTAGGAGTTAATGATCTCAGAATCTTTTCAACAATGTCAACTTGTGACATGTTTTCTCCACCATTCATCTTCAGCTTGTTCACCAGGGTAAGTGTACGAGCAATGTACTTGTCCACCTTTTCTCCTTCTCGCATTTGAAGCACTTTAAAGTCTCTCTTCAAGGCTTGTCTATGTGCACGCTTCACTCGGTTTGTGCCTTGATACTTCTGCTTCATAGAGTCCCAAATGCTCTTGGAACTTGACTTATCAAGGATGGTTTCCATGATAGTCCTATGGATGGATTGTAAAAGGAAGTTCTTAACCTTGAGATCATCCTCCTGCATCTGCTATACTATTTGGCACAGTTCTTCCTCTCTCTTTGTCTGTGCCTCAGTTTGTTGTCTTCCCTCAGCCACGACTGTAGACAAGGTTGCAACTTGTTGATTCACCTGTGCTGTGGTAGGAATACCTTCATCCACAAGCCTCCATAGCTTCCTTTGCCGTAGGAAGTTCTCTATCAACATAGACCAATGGTCATAGTTCCCATCGAAGACAGGTACAGACACAATGGCAGAACTGCCTTCAGCTAGCAACTTCAATTGTGTAGCACTACTCTCAGCCGTCGACTCTCTCTCGTGTTTCACTCTTTTGTTCTGCACTCACACTCAGGCCCCTTTCAGGGCTCTGATACCATTGTTTGAAACTCAAAGATACCAGTACAAAATGCAAGAGAGTTTGTAGTTGTCAAGCCTGTTTATTGAATGATCAGAATATGGCTTATATAGCCATTACACAACAGGAATAACTCAAAAGTGCATCCACGATTTACAAGGCTATATCATGGCTAGAATAAAGGAAGAACAATTCAAAACAAACAACTACTCCCTACAAGCAAGGGTTATTCAGCAACAAACTTAATCCATGATCTGCTAGGACTTGGTCTACTGTAACCAAACCTAATAGAATTCAGTGAGTGGATCAAATAGGTTATAGGTTGAGATTTTCTTGGGTTAGCCAACGACCTTGAGCTAAACATCATTGCTCTGGATCTTCGATTTTAGAGAGATCGTCCGTGAGTCAGCAACATCAAGCTTTGGGTTGAAAGGAACAACGGTTTTTCCAAGGAGGTCGAGAACTTCCAAGCCCAAGCGGCATCTCTGATCACCTCAGCAAGCAGTGCAAGGAGCTCCAGGCCCGGGTCGGGTCGACCGAGACCAAGCTCCTGACCTGGTTCCTAAAACTCTGCGACCGAGAAGTGGCTGGAGGAGAGAGAAGCGAAATCGATGAAGAGATCGAAACCGCGTTGGGAAATCAAACCGGCGTCATGATTAGCCTTGGCGGCTTGCAAGGAAGAGCCGACAATTTTTCGGGTAAAGGTTATACGGCGCCACGGCGGTATGGGTCGCGAAGGCGAGGAGGAGATCGCGGCGGCAAAGCAAGCACGTTTGATCTGCACTATAAAGTTAAGGATTGGGGGTTGGGGTATAGGGTTAGGGTTAGGGTTTGAAAAAAATTAAAAATATTTACTCTGAATTGACAATATTAATAAAAGTGTCTTTATTAATCTACATTGTAAAAATATTTTATATAAATAAATAAAAATTATCTTTTCATAAATCAATAAACGATCCAAATCAAATCTGTGATTATTCAACGGTCATAGTGCAAAAAATATATTGGGAAAAGGCTTTCATACCGTTTAAACGATGTGTTCATTTTCTTATAGGGAGAGTACACGAGTTCATTTTTTTTGTGAAATATTTTGACATGGTGAGGTAGATATAAACCCCACAACAATGTGTATGAAATTTTATCTCAAATTATTTTTTTACAAAGCACTACTCGCATTTTAATCGAAAGGGTAATAATGTCTAAACAGTTCAAGTCATGGATCGAAGCCGAATTCAAGTCGAAAATTTTTGAAATTTTTACAGCATACTTATATTAATCTGATCATCACATCCTACGGTCGGTTTTACGAAATAATTTTTCATTTGCGATTGAGTATCACAAAGGTTTGCATTTTTATGTAATTAACAAACAAAGTAAACAACATTAGTACTCATAACACTCATATGTGAGTTTTAAACATATGATAAATTAAAATTGTCCAACAAAAAATCACCACATACTTATGCATCTACCTAGTTGAAATATGATTTGTGTGAAAAAATTAGCTTAGTCAGAGTTCGTTTAGATCCCAGTCAATGAGGTCAACATTTTATTGAGAAATTACTTAAATATCCATTAATGTATTTTGTTCATTCTCCTATTTGGGCGGGGGGGTTAAGTTCCTAAGTTTATTTCTTTGTCACCTATTTTTGACATGGTGAACTCCACGAGAATGTGTGTATGGAATTTGGTCTCAAATAATTTTTTTATGGAGCGCTACTCACAATTTAGCCATAAGGACATTAGGGTCAAAATGATTAAAAGCCTAGATCGAAGTCGATTTCGAGTCGAAAAATTCTAATTTTTTTACTGCGTGCATAGATTAATCCGATCATCACATCCTACGGTCAGTTGCACAAAGTATTTTTTTTATTTGCAATTTAGTATCACAAAGGGTTGCACTTTTATGTAACTAGCATCAAAGTAAACAACATTAATAGTCATATGTGAGTTTTAAACATATGAGAAATCACAATAATATACAGGAAAATCAACACATACTCATGCATCCACCTTATTGTAACATGCACTGTGTGGAAAAATTGGCTTCGTCAGAGTTCATTTAGACCACGGTCAATGAAGTCAAACATTTTATTGAGAAATTACTTAAATACCCATTCATGTATTTTGTTCATGCTCCCATGGAGGGAGTACCTATGTTTATTTTGTGAATCCGTCCGTAGAATGTGATGGTTAAGTTAATCTAAACTGTTGTGACTGTAATGCCCTTATGACTAAAATGTGAATAACCACTCTTTAAAAAAAAATCTGAGACAAAATTTCATACATACATTCTCATGGGATTCATATCTACCTCACCATGTCAAAATATTTTTCAGAAAAAATGAACTCATGTACTCCCTCTATAGGAGAATGAACAAAATACATAAATGAGTATATAAGTAATTTCCCAAGAAAAAATTTGACCTCATCGACCGGATCTAAATGAACTCCGACAAAACTAATTTTTTACTTTGTTTGTTTGGCGTAAGGAGACATAAACCTTTGCGATAACAAACCGGAAACGAAACTTTATCTTGCGAATCTAGCCATAGAATATGATGTTCAATTTAATCTAAGAATGCTATGAAAAATTCATAATTTTTTTATTTGAATTTGACATTGATCCATGCGCCGTTGTGACCGCAATACTTTTACAACTTAAAAGCGAATAACCCCTCCTTGAAAAATTAATTTATGAACAAATTTCATACACATTCTCGTGGCGTTTGCATCTACCCCGTCGTAATAATATATGTCTTTACGCATGGTGAGATACAATCTAACTGTTGAAAAAGAATAAATCTGATATTGGCCGTCTATTTTTATGAAAGGAAATTATGGATGAAGTTAAGCTCTCGGAAGGTCTGGTTGAGATGAAGCCGGTGGCTGTGGGACCGTGAAGGTTGGATCCAGAACCAACTGATGACTAAACAAATTCTGTCCTTTCACATGTCTGACACCCTTATATCCCCCACTATCCTGCAAAAGTCTCAAAGCCAAGATAAGAATTCAGTAACTGCATCTTTAAGGTACTTGATAGTTTTATCTAATAAAAATTCAAGAAATAATAAAAACAGGTACGCCATTTTACCTTGCTCATAAGCAGAGCAGTCACAGGCCTTCGTAGAACCTGCATGAGAGAGATTGGGACATGGATAAGAATCACAGCTGTACATATTTGTGCATATTTATTTATTTACTTATCCTTCTAGTAAAACTACTTTTACTAAGAAGTTATGCTCAGAAACTTACATAAATTCAGAGATCAACAAAATACAGAAGCAACCTATTAAAGGAGCCATATAAACAGAGAAAATAGGAAGCAACATAGACGTCCAGCTAAACTTACTTGACGACAACCTTTAAGCAGCACGGCGGCAAAAGGCTTGTGATAACTCCCCATGACCATACATAGGATAAAGAAAAGCTCCATTAGCATCCGGAAACCTGAGAACAAGGGCGGCACTTGACTTATGTGGCACACTGTTACTAGCGGTAAAGAATAGCTTAAGTATTGAGTCAACAGAGACATTCAATCATAGAAAAGAATTCTACTGAATTTTTTATTTTAATCAAATCAATAGCATAACAGCTATTTAATTTTCTAAATTTCCATATTTATAGCAATAACAACATGACCAGGTTCGTCACAGACTTTATAGCATCAATACTCTTTGGCATTCCAATCTGAGAAGCTTGAACATCATGGTACAACTGTGAAAAAACAGAAATAACTACTCTAACCTGCCAACTGACTTCTGATTGAGAGCTAAACACGATATCCCATCTCTTGTCTTCTGTATACTTTTACAAACTTTTGAGTTGTCTTGATCATAGTTGACCATTGCAATGGAATATAAGATAATCCTATAAGTAAGAAAATTATCAATTTTTCGCCAAACTGAAGATAAAATTTCGATGAAGATCAGTACACAGACAAATCAATCTAAACGATTTCAGGACAATGGGAAAATAGGATAGAGAATGCAGAATGCTCTAGCAAATGATATTACCCGAGCCAGACATCTTTAGAATGAGTCCTATGACTCCTACCTACAGAAAATAACTCAAGACTGAAATGAACATTACCCGAGGCAGTCTAGTTTTAAGATGCAAATGCTTTGCTCTACGGCCAAAAGAAACAGATCTAAGAAACTCTTTCTTTTATTAAAAAGTCAGTAAGCACCACAGAGTCGTGTTATTTAAGCTTTTGATTTCATAAATTCTCCTCTATTTCTCTATCCCATATACGTTTCTCTATTTAAGAAGAAAAATTTAACCAAATAGTTGTCAAACAGGCCCTAACAGAAGCACATTAACATGAGATAAACAAAAGTCATACAATTCTATCACAACCTAAGCAGCAAAAACCCGAACAGAACATAAATCAGAAAGCATTAAGAACAGCATTGAAACAAAGTACTCTCACTAACAGATAAAGAAAGGCGATATGATCTGTACGATTTTATCTTGGGGGGTAGCCTTGTCGTTAAGTAGTCAACAAACTTGCTCTCCAAATCCTCCTCCTTAATCTTCAAAATATATGTATTATTATCAACCCCATATGTCCTGATTTGAATACACTTGAGTTCAATATAACCAAAAGGAAGTACTGGGCACCAAAACAATGCAATTGGATGAAGCTCGCTCTGCACTCGGGAAAAACTGGATGCACAGAGAAGCTGACTATGGCATCTAATTGATTTGTTCTTTTTGAAAAGTTGAAAGTTCTACAAACATGAGCATCAAGGATTTTAACCCAAGTAGATGCAACTTTACCATCTTATTTCACTCTACTTTTGCAATTTATTTTGTGTTTATTTTTCAATGAGAAACTCAGCTTTTTTAATACTTCCATTCTAGTAGCGGTAAGGTTTATTACCAATCATGTTGAAGTTAAGCTTCGTCAAGGCAGCAAGATCACAACCCCCAATAACGGAAAGAAGGGAAAGGTAGACAGCCGCCCAACAGAAACCTTGAAACCAATACAGTGAAAGCAGGCTCCCCGCTCTTGATGATTGGGTGAAAGAGACTGCAACCTTAGGCATACTAACAGTTGCAGCAACATGTCCAATTGTATGTGCCACAGCAACCTGTAGAGAATCCAACGAAGAATACAATCACAATCCATAACTAAAGAGGACAATAGAAATTTCATCTCAAGGGTCATATAACACCAAAATCTCTGAATTAATGCTTAGTTAGCATAGATACTCGAGAACTCTCCTCTAAACTGATGTCAGGTCATCTTCCTAGCTTCATAAGTTTAACTAACACCACAAACATCAAAAGCTTTACTTCAATTCCTATCTTAAGATTTCAACTCAAAACACACACCGCAAATTCAACCACATTTTAGCTTTCAGAATACTCAATTAATGGTTAGAAACTCAACTGTCAGTAGATCACAAACAGAAACAGATGTCATCCAACTTCAACAATCAACTACCACAGAGACAAACAATTCAAAACAATAGATAATCTATCAAAACATAAGCGCACCCAGAAGCCTATCTAGTATCTACACTAAGGACAAAATAAAATTGAAATGTGAAATATGAAACAAATCATTTTAAAATCCATGTAGAACCCAAAAAATAGCTCAACTCTCATAAACCCCCACCAGATGAATCAAACCCAGAATCAACTAATAAAACCAAAACAATCCACACACCATGCATAAAAATAAACCCACAAACTCGAAACAATTGATCTCATTTCGATTACCTTGGAGGTCGGGGAAGTAATGGGTCTGGGAGAAGAGGTTGATGGTGGAGTCGACTCAGCAATCGGATCAGAGGACACTGAGCTCTCTCACGCCGAGCTCTCAGTAGCAACTCGCATCACAACAGATAATGACTTAATTCTCAAATACCATCCCCATTTCGGTAACAAAACAAAAACAATGTTATGTGAGCTGAAAACCAAGCCGAGCGATGGCTAAGCTAAGCCTACTGCTCCCGCTGCCAAGCCAAAGCGGCGGCGTGGGAGAGGGAGGAAAAGGCCGGCAAAGGATTTTCGGTGCTCGTCCACGTTCAGGCCTAGAATCGCCTAAGCTGAACTTATTATAAGCTCGTCCACGTTGGATACAATTAACCAACCGGCTGATGACCCGTGAGCTTATTGTAAGCTGAGTCAAACTTGAGAATAATATTTAAGACGGAAGGCTGAGATTATACCATGTGTTACATCCGTGGGATACATAGTGGCATGATCCTTAACTTTTTTCCTTGGGTGCTTCAAACATTAATTGCTACAGCCATCTCAACTTGAACTCTGAAATTGTATACTTGAAATTCTGCATACAAACATCAAAGTTGCTCCAAAAATGAATTGTCCCTAGAGAAGTCTCAGATATAATTGTACATATATGTCATGGCTCATGAACTATCATACTTTAACTCTGCATTCGCTTATGCAACTTCCAGTATGAAATCATAGCGTACCAGGATAAGTAATCGATTGCTCGATTGAAAATAACGATCAACTGATCCTCTGAAAGGAAGTAAGGGAGGAACTTGTCTGGTCCTTAGTTGAGCTTCTACAAAAGTATCATTAAGTTCACTACATACTATCTCCTCCTGATCGTATAGTTGAAATAATACTTTCAGCATATCCATTTAAAAAGTAAACGTTAACCGAATCAGTAGGAACAAAAGAACGGTGATTTTTGGTTAAACTGGAAAGGAATCGTGTGAACCTGTTCACAAAAAGATACATGATCATGAATTTCATAGGACAATGATATGATCCACACCTGACAATGATAGATACATGTATGAGTTGTTACATGCTATGATGGTGTTGCTTTTCTCTTTCATCAGCTGCCATATTCAAAGCATGACCTATGGAGGCAGCGACTTCTGTGATATTCCATGGGTTCACCAATATAGCACCAGCACCAAGAGACTCTGCTGCACCCACAAACTAGATATAAACAGAATAATTAGAAAGGGGCTTGACAAGAATAATATGGAAATGGAAAATTTACAATCTCAAAGCAGTCCATTATTCTTGCAGCATATTACATCGATTGGATGTGACGAAATGACATATATAGTTAAAACCACATGTGAGAGTTTAGTTACCTCGCTTAGAATGAGAACCCCTTTCTTGGAAGCTTGACAAGCAACAAACTCATAGCTCACAAGGTTCATCCCATCCCTTAAAGATGTAACAAGAGCTACATCTGAAAATAGTTTCAAATGCAAACCTCGGTTACATAGAGAGCTCAAGTTAGAGATAATAAGACGTGACAATCACAATTCAACTCGCAAAATCTTCAAACAAACCAATAAGAGTAATTATACACTTCTAGACTTATAAGATACACACTAAACTGACAATTGATATGAATCTCGAACGTTTTCACGGTTCTAATTATGAGTATAGATCAACAAAATTGCTGAACCAAAAGAGAGAGACACGATTAAATAATCGGGGAGACACTGCGAGATATACTGGTGCGAGTTTTCAAGCAATGTATAAATCCAAGAAACGAAAAGTTTGTAGACACTATCTGCCATGACATTTGTTGCACAAACCTAGACTTGAACACTACACAGAAATAAGGAAAACACAAAAAGCAAACAGAGAGTGGACTGATATCCTATAATATGCTGATGGAAACCAACCAACCAAACAAGGTGGTGTTACACCAAACTTATGAGTTTACAACATTCCAAATAGATGATATAACAAAGGAAAATACAATTTCAAGAGTTTAAACTTATACCTGCACGTAAGATTACGGCATGCATATGCTGAACGACCAAATAGCTCAAATGGGACAGAGAAGAACTCATTATATATGAAACCAGTGTAGATTGAAAAAATTGACATCAACAGAATCACATAACGACAGCCAAATGCCATCTCCAAGCTTCTGCAAAAGCATAATTGTATTGAATTAGAATCTAGCATAAAAAAATTAAAACTTGCTCGCCTGAAATAACTGGTGCCTACATATACAACACCAACCCGTGTACTTTTCACATATAACAAAAAAGAAGGGCGTACATTTCATGTCATGTAACAAAAAATAAAGAGCAACTAATCACCACAAACAAAATCAAAGAGGATTATACAGGGAAACATTTACCATATAAAATTGTTCGGAAATACATACCATATACTTTTGGGTAAAACTCTTTATCCAATAATATAGAATATTGATCAGCACCACACATATAGATACATGTAGTGATCAGAAAGCAAGTATATAACCTGACAAGAAAATTTCTTTTCCCGAACAATCAAATATAATGTCGCAACCAGCAAACATAGTCCCTGTCCCCAATCACCAAACATGACAGCAAAAAGAAATGGAAATGTGATGATGGTATATACAGCAGGATTTGCTTCTTGATACTTAGCGACACTGCAATAACATTAAACAATACAGTTAAAAGAGCAGATGATACACTTATTGCCTGAAAATTTTCTTGTTGCTCACGCTGCAAGGAGTAATATAAATACTGGACTTTTAAGAATCCCTTTTTAACCCTCTACTTGGTAGATTATGGTCGAGGAAATGCAAAACAAACTAATGCAGTAATGCTCTTGTCACCACAAAAGATTAATAGAAGTGATTAACATAGGGACTTGCGAGAGTAATGCACTAACAAAACATACATATAGTTGATGCAAATCCAATTTCAATGTGTATGCCTCACGAAAGTTCTAAACTAGTCACCATGAAAGATTGATAGGGGTAATGGCCACAGGGAGATGAGAGAGTAAAGCACTGACAAAGCAAATAAATAGCTCATGTGGATCCAATTTTCAGTATATGACACAATATGCCTTACGAATGTTCCAAAATGACTATGGTTAAGGATATATATATATATATATCATATATCTACTAGTTTATGATGCAGTAGATGAGGACCAAAGCAACTGCTCGAAGATAGGACCACTAGTATTGAAATGTAGGAAAATCCAAATAAGAGGTGGCTATATATCTACCACGTCACAAGTTCCATGGAGTGCACCAATATTTACTCAATGTCTCTTTTCTAATATCCACACACACACAAAAAAGAGCATACGGCATAGAGTACAAAACTGGCGTGGAACTCACCCATATGCATCAACAATATCTTGAAATGAAGAAGTGAACTTGCTTGTTCGGAAATATGTTGGTGGTGCCTCCTTTGTATGCAGAACCTGCAAATTAGCTCCAACTTGAGAGTTGGAGTCAAAAGCTGCTCGCTGCAATGCATCCTGGATCTGCAACGATCAATCTGAAGAATGAATCTCCATAACATATCAAAATATGTCTCCTAAATGAGAACGTTTTAATCCAAATTAGGCACCAGACTCATCCTCATGCAGAATATATCATTTAGTTATCAATTTTTGAAACCAACGGATACCTGCTTTGATGCAAAAATAGGACTCCACCCCTCAGCTACAAGACATTTCTTGGTTACATCGAGGCTAAGCATATTAAGAGTGTGGTGAATGGCCTTCTCCTTCTTCACCTACACGAGTACAAAGTATTGTCATATACCTTGACATTTAACATCTTGCGGTACCTCATATAATTTTTATAATGCATAAACTTCTTGCGGTACCCATTAGAGTGCTTTTTCTTGTGTAATTCCCTGAAACTGATGCATGCTTCCCTACCAATAGATAACAATGAACTAAATTTAGTTTGCCCAGAACAAAGTGAAGAACAGACTAGTTGGTACCAATAAATACCTTAAACGCAAAGCTCCAAATGCATCTGCAAACATAATGAGAGCGTCTAGATTGTGGATTTCAAATCCAGCAACAAGCCCACGAGCATATGCCATTGCTTGCTCTTTCCAAAGCAATGCCAACCGAGTTCCCAAAAGGCGTTGAAGGGGATCCCTTGACATTACAAAGACTGTATCAATTAGTAACAGAATGAACTGACTTGTGTCCTCGCTACCTAGTACGGCTGTAAGCATATAAAAAAAGTATAGTTACTTGGAGTTTTCGTTTGCCACAGCACCCACCTCTTCGCCACTTTCGCCATTTTTCTGGGCTCAAAAGTATAAGTATCTGTCTGATTCACCCGTAATGTTACAAACATAGACTACTTTGAACTCAAAGAATCATCTGATTTCCTTGTATCACTACTGGCGTTTACATTTCCTGATAAACAAAAGCCAATTAGCCAATCTATTACAAAATTCAAGTCCTCATATCCAAATTATGACATATCCCCGCTATACAACACACTGATGTTTGATATACTCAACAATGACATTCATTCTGAATGAGCAAACTTCAAAATTTTACTCGAAATTGTTTTCAAAATAAGTTCATACAGCAGAGACAACATTTCCACCAAATTCACTAATACCCAGAATTAGATCTTCCTTTTGACATATGATCCACCATTTTAGTAACAGAGAAAACAACGTAAGACATGACAAAACAAACCTTGTTGTAGTTGAACTGAGCTCTCAATCTGCAACTCCCTTTCAATGCTCTCACATGGGTTTATGTTAGAGTTCAGAAGTAAACAAGAACACAAACGAATTGGCAGGAATAATCTTCTTTATTGAATGAAAACAGACAGCTTTTATATCAGCCTTACACTATCAAGAAAAAACTGAAAACAGCCCACTTAGCACCTATATGGGCTTAGTGGTATAATATAAATTGAATAATTCAAATGCAGTAAACAAATCCCTAAAGACTAGGTCTTATTCCTAGAAATCTGGACAGATGCACACGGCACCTTTGACATTACTCCAACATTCCCTCCTTTGAACTAAATGTCCTAAACAATCAGTTCATATCTGGTGTACTGCATACACCCATCTCCTTTCATAGCTTCTGAAACGCCTCCAGTTTGAGTGGCTTGGTCATAATATCTGCAAGCTGATCACGAGTTCCACAAAACTCCATCTGAACAACTCCCTCTTTGGTGAGATCACGAAGAAAATGATAACGTACCCTTATGTGCTTAGTACTCCCATGAAAAACAGAATTTCTGGATAACTTGATAGCTGAAGTATTATCACACTTTATCACCGTACCTTCACCTTGATCATGACTGATTTCCTCCAAAATTTTCATCATCCAAACTGCTTGACAGGCACAACCCACAGCTGCCACAAACTCAGCTTCTGTAGTTGACAAAGTGACTATAGGTTGCTTTCTAGAAGACCATGCAACTTGTACACCAAATGCTCATCTCCTAACTTCTCATAGCCCTTTGGTTGTTCAACATATACATCATCCTTCAGCTCTCCATGTAAGAAAGCTGATTTTACATCCAACTGATGAACCTTCCATCCATTATGAGCAGCTAGAGCAATGATCATTCTCACAGTGTCCATCCTTGCTACTGGGGCGTACACCTCAGAATAATCAATACCATATCGTTGAGAATAACCCTTCACTACCAGTCTTGCCTTATATTTGTTCACATCACCGTGTTCATTGAGTTTAGTCTTGTAAATCCATTTTACTCCTATCTTCTTTGCACCTTCTGGAAGTTCAACTAAGCTCCATTGTTGGAATAAATTCTGATATGGATACAGGAATGGTGTTAAATACAACCATAATGTACATACGGTGAGTGAAGTAAGTGAGATGGAAACCAGCTGACTTGGTCTAAGGATGATGGTCTTTCTGTTGCCTGATTTCTTGGAACTCATGGAAGGTCAAAGAGACCTACTGTTATCACGTCTTTGATTAGCAGATTATGTGGAAAGGTGGATCCTTGTGAGTAGGATGCTGTTCCACATTGCTAGCCTATATAAGGGATCCCTGCAGCAAGCTTAGAGACACACAGAAACTATTCTAATCTCACATCCAGCAAGCCTCTAAGAATTGCTCAGAAGATCACTTAATGCAGTAGCTCATTATCAGCAAAGCAAGAGCGTACTGAGTACACATCAAGAAGCAGAAGTACACGAGCAAGTCAAGCACAATGAATCAAGGTATATTTCATTCTCTTGTGTACTGTCAAATACATTACATGATCATTCAGTATGTGTTTATGATTTCTAATATGATTAAAGTTTAACAATTGGTATCAGAGCCAATCATAAAGATTCACAAACCATAACAGATCAATATAAGTCATGACTGTTTGTACACAAAAACTGGAAAATTTTCGAAAAAAGAACAACAGAAACTGTATTGTTTTTACTAACCTTTGTTTTGAAGCGCTGGAAAGCATCCTGGTACGTTTCCATCAAGTACAATTATACAAATCAGTTCTGTTTGTGAAGTTAATCATGCATAAGAAAATTAGACTCTCCTGGGGAGTAGGTTGCCGCCCAGATGGAACTTAAATTTTGAAATGTCTGATGTTACATGCCTGATATGAATGTGTGATTGGTTCTTTGATAGCTGCTGATGTTTGTTAATGACTGTTTTGTTTCAAAGATTAATCATAACATTAAAGCTTGTAAAAGAAACTGTTAAACATACATAAATTACTCTAAGATTTATTTGTGTTCAGTTAAAAAGCTTTTAGCAAACAAGCTGATTGGCTGTCTAACCATTACTTCATGGGACAACATCAAGTTACAATCACAAATCTTAAGTTGAAAAACATCTAAAGACATATATTGCTACAGCAAAATGTTCTGCAGATGTTTACATGAAATTTTTAAGCTAAAAACCTAAGAAACAACATCTTGTGTTGAAATAAGAATTGAATCATCCACAGATGGTCTAAAAGACACTTGTTTTAATCCACAAAGATGGTTCTGAATTGTACATATTCTTAGTCATAAAGTACAGTATGGTTCTTCTTTTGCCCACAGGTATTGAGTAATCATATTGTTTAAGTCACAGAATGTGTAACAATTCAGTAAAAACTACAGATAGCTTGTGCTTTGCCATACAGGTAGACTAGCTATAAACAAAAGGGGTATGCTGTATAAATAAATATTCTGAAAACAAATAGCAATGATGTGTGTTTTGACACTTGAAGTGTTGTTTGAAATCTTGTGTTTTTAGTATGGTTCTGGTTAATATTTTCTCTTGAGAATGACATATGCATACAGTTAACCAGAAGTACTATGACTAAGATTAAAATCTTCTTTTATCAGCCTTTGCTCCTGTCAGTTTTGGTACAATTGTTCCCTTGAGTGGAAGCAACTATAAAGCTTGGAGGGCTGATATTGAACTACACTTGGCTCAGCAGAGTGTGGATTGGTGTCTGACCACAAACATTCCTGATGAGACTGATGAAGGGGGCCTGTCTAGGGAAAAATGGCTTAGAGCAAATAAAATCTGCAGATTAACCATCCTTAGGACCATGTCTGATGCAGTAAAGGGAGGCATACCTGAGAGGGAAGTAGCTAGTGAGTTGTTGACGGCCATAGCAGAAAGGTTTTATGTGAGTGACAAGGCAGAAACTAGCATGCTACTGGATGATCTTCACAGCATGAAATATGAGATGAACATGAACATCAGGGAATACATCATGAAAATGATTGAGATAGCTGCAAAACTCACTGCACTCAACATGCCACTAGGAGAAGACATGGTGGTTCTGTTGGTCCTTAAATCCTTGCCTATGGAATTTGATCAACTTAAGACTGCTTACAACACACAAAAGGATAAGTGGTCTTTAAATGAGCTTATAGCAGTCTGTGTTCAGGAATATGAGAGGATTAAAAGTGTAACCATTTATCTGCTGGAAACTAAGCCCTAAGAAACAAATCAAAAACCAGAACATAGGCCTAGTTCCTCCAGACCTGGCTCCTTCAAGAAGTTGGGAGTCCAGAGGAAGTCCATGAAGAGAAGTGGAGGCAAAGGAAACTACAAGTGTTTCTTTTGCAAACTCAAAGGGCACATAAAGAAGGACTGTGGCAAGTATAAGGCTTGGAAGGCAAAAAGAGGTAATCAATCATTAACTAGCTTTTATGTTGAGGTAAACTTGATAGGAGTTCAAACTGATAGCTGGAGTTTTGACACTGGTTCACCTGTCCATGTGACAAACTCATTGCAGGGGCTACAAAACATGAGGAAGCCAAAGGAAAATGAGATCAGGATCCATGTAGGAGAGGGCACGAAGGTGAAAATTGAAGCTATAGGATCAGTTAGATTGATTTTAAGACCAGGAGTCTTTATTTTCTTAGAACAAGTGTATTTTGTTCCTGTTATGTCCAGGAATTTAATTTCAGTTGCTGCTTTGATTGAGAACAACTATCAGTTTGTCATTGACCAAATTGGGATGAAAATAAATCATGCTTCTGTTTACCTTGGTGTTGCTAAGTTAGTTAATGGTTATTGGATTCTGCCTGATACTTGCCACAAAGAAATTTTATTGATTGAAAGCAATGCTGCTTCTGTAGCTTCTGGTTCTGGGAATAAAAGAAAATTTTGTGATACATCAGCTTTCCTTTGGCATAGGAGACTAGGACATGCCTCAAAGGACAGGTTAAAACTGCTGATCAAACAAGAAATCTTGCCTGAGTTGGATTTTTCTGATTTTAAGGACTGTATTGAGTGTGTAAAGGGAAAATTCATTAAGCAATCTAAAAAGGGAGCCACCAGAAGCACTAGCTTGCTTCAGCTGGTTCATACATATATATGTGGATCTTTTGCAACATAAACTGTGTGTCGAAATAGGTATTACATAACCTTCATTGATGATTACTCAAGATTTTGTTATGTCTATCTAATATCAGAAAAGACTCAAGCTTTAGAAAAGTTCAAAATCTTTAAGCTAGCAGCAGAAAAGGAACTGAATGCAGAAATCAAATGTGTGAGAAGTGATAGGGGTGGTGAATACTATGGGAGATATACTGAAACTGGACAGCACAAAGGCCCCTTTGCACTGTTTTTGGAGGAAAATGGTATAGCAGCACAGTATACCACACCTGGAACACCTGAGCAAAATGGCACAGCAGAAAGGAGGAATAGAACTCTCATGAACATGGTGAGATGCATGATGAGCACCTCAGGCCTTCCTAAGTTTTTATGGGGAGAAGCTCTTAAAACAGCTAACTATCTCACCAATAGAATTCCTACCAAGTCTGTACCTACTACCAAAACACCTTTTGAATTATGGAAGCAAAGGAAACCTAGTGTATACCACACTCATGTCTGGGGTTGCAAGGCAGAAGCTAGGCCTTACAATCCAGAAATAAATAAGCTGGATTCTAAAACTGTATCTGCATTTTTTATAGGATACCCTGAACACTCCAAGGGTTTCAGATTCTACTGTCCTTCCCACTCTCTTAGAATTATTGAAACAAATAAGGCAGTGTTCTTCAATGAGGTTGGCTATACTCATTCTGTGGAAGATTTTGATTTTGAGGAGTTAACAGAAGCTCCAGAAATTACATCAGCAGTAACACTAACCTCTCCTATAATTTTAGAACATGTCCTTGATCAAGAGATGATTAATGCAGATCCTATACCACATCAGGCACCACCTCCACATCAACATCAACCTGAACCAGTAGCTCTAAGAAGATCTCAGAGAGAAAGGAGGTCAACCTTGGATACACTATCTACTGACTTTCAAATTTATTTGAATGAAGTAGACTATGACATTGGAGAGATTTCAGACCCTCTATCCTACACAGAAGCTATGACAGGAGATTGTTCACATGAGTGGGAGAGAGCTATGAGTTCAGAAATGAACTCTATGCATGTGAACAATGTGTGGAAATTAGTTGAATCTCCCGAATCACAGAAGGCTATTGGCTGCAAGTGGATATTCAAAACCAAGCTTAATGCAGATGGCAGTGTAGAGAGGTACAAAGCAAGGCTTGTGGCAAAAGGGTTCACTCAGAAAGAGGGACTGGACTTCACTGAAACCTTCTCACCAGTTTCCACAAAGGATGCATTTAGAGTGATTATGGCTCTGGTGGCTCATTTCAATATGGAACTACACCAGATGGATGTCAAAACAGCATTCTTAAATGGGGAACTTGATGAGGAAATTTTCATGAAGCAGCCAGAAGGATTTATTGAGCCAGGAACTGAACACATGGTCTGTAAACTCAATAAATCCATATATGGACTGAAGCAGGCTTCAAGGCAGTGGTATCTAAAATTTGACTCAGTAATCAGTGATTTTGGATTCAATGAGAACATTGTGGATGAGTGCATTTACAAGAAATCAGAAGGTGGTGATTTCATGTTCCTTATTCTTTATGTTGATGACATTTTACTTGCTGGTACCAGTATGAAAATGCTGCAGAAAACCAAAGATTTTTTGTCAAAGAAATTTGACATGAAAGACTTAGGTGAAGCAACTTATGTTCTGGGAATAGAAATTAAAAGGGACAGATCAAGATGCTTGCTTGGGTTGTCACAAGAAAGTTATATCAGCAAAGTCTTGAAAAGATTTGATATGCAGAATTGTTCAGTTGGTGCCATTCCAATGTCAAAGGGAGACAAACTAAACAAAGGACAGTGTCCATTTACTGATAAGCAGAAGGAGCAAATGAAGGGCAAGCCATATGCACAGCTTATTGGGAGTCTCATGTATGCACAAGTGTGCACTAGGCCTGATCTATCCTATGCAGTTGGCATTTTGTCCAGGTTTCAATCAAATCCAGGCATGGAACACTGGATAGCAGGAAAGAAGATTTTGAGGTATCTTCAAGGAACAAAGACTCACTGTCTGGTGTACAGAAGGGTGGATGATCTTGAAGTTGTTGGCTACACTGATGCAGATTTTGCTTCTCACTACCCTAGTTCAAACAAATCCACTACAGGATATGTTTTCACTATGGCAGGAGGTGCTGTTGCTTGAAAAACGATGAAACAGACCATCACAGCTACCTCAACTATGCAAGCTGAATTCATTGCAATATATGAAGGGGCTTGTGAGGGACTGTGGTTGAGGAATTTTCTAATCCAGACTGATGTTGTGGACAGCATAAATTCCAGGCCACTGAAGCTCTACTGTGACAATTCTGCAGCAGTATTCTTCAGCAAAAACAACAAGAGATCAACAAATTCCAAACACATAGACCTCAAGTATTACAGTGTTAGGGGCAGGGTCAAGAACAAGGAATTGGAGATTGTCAAAATTGGGACTGTTGATCAGCTTGCTGATCCCTTCACCAAACCTTTGACAGTGGCAGATTTTCAAAGACATGCATCTGATATAGGGATGTATTCAAGCTTAGATGCTTAATCAGTTCAGTGGGAGTGTCTAGAACAGGAACTCTAAAACTAGATTATGTTCTGAATAATTTTTCACATGTTTGTTTTCATCGATTTTGTTTCATTGTCATGAAATTTTTGAACATTGAAGTTATGCAGATGAGTTCATAAGCAGTTGAACCATTTTACAGCATTTATCATTGATTGTGTGCTTGTGCATTGTTGCTGTTTATTGTAAAATATTTTTTTTCAGAATACAAGAACACATAAGGACATTTTCTTTTGAAGATGGTGTTGGATTCTTGCATAGAGAATCATAAGGAGGATCACATATTACATGCAACAAAACAGATATATCAGAAAGTTTGCATGAAATTACAGGTGATAAAATTGCTTTTGATTGATGTTATGTGTAGATTGTGATTGCAGTGATCTTGAGAAGGCTGTGTTGATCAGAATGCAGCTGGTCTCCTGGTTCTGTATTACTTCTGCACATTTACAAATCAGATGGTTGAGTTTTTAGTCAATTATCTCCATCTCAATGTGCACTAAAGACTTGCTGCACTCAAATTAAGTATGTTATGTGTTGATTAAGCTATTCCTGATCCAAGTGGGAGAATGTTGGAATAAATTCTGATATGGATACAGGAATGGTGTTAAATACAACCATAATGTACATACGGTGAGTGAAGTAAGTGAGATGGAAACCAGCTGACTTGGTCTAAGGATGATAGTCTTTCTGTTGCCTGATTTCTTGGAACTCATGGAAGGTCAAAGAGACCTACTGTTATCACGTCTTTGATTAGCAGATTATGTGGAAAGGTGGATCCTTGTGAGTAGGATGTTGTTCCACATTGCTAGCCTATATAAGGGATCCCTGCAGCAAGCTTAGAGACACACAGAAACTATTCTAATCTCACATCCAGCAAGCCTCTAAGAATTGCTCAGAAGATCACTTAATGCAGTAGCTCATTATCAGCAAAGCAAGAGCGTACTGAGTACACATCAAGAAGCAGAAGTACACGAGCAAGTCAAGCACAATGAATCAAGGTATATTTCATTCTCTTGTGTACTGTCAAATACATTACATGATCATTCAGTATGTGTTTATGATTTCTAATATGATTAAAGTTTAACATCCATGTCTTATTCTTCTCAATGGCGTCCATCTCTTCATTCATAGCTTGCCTCCAAGTTGCCCTCTTTGTAGCTTCCTCAAATGTTTCTGGATCTTCAACTACCATTAGCACCATATTGCCCTCATCCTCCTCTAACAATCCTTCACTAGAAACGTAATCAGTTGCCCAACGACGGACTCTGCCCTCCCTTACTATCACATTCTCTTCCCTCTCTGGCGAACTCGGCTCAGATGCATCACCAACTCGGGCCCCTTTGAAGGTCCTAGAGGGGGTGTGAATAGACCCTTAACGACTTTTTCTCAAAAGTATGATGATTAATAATCAGAGATAGTTATGTGGAACTATTCTGACAATTAGATGAACATAATAAACATACAATGCTATAAGTACAGAGGACAAATAACACAAGTATGTTTTTTATCTCGCAGAAACCCTGCAATCAGGGATGAAAACTGTGTGGCCCTTTCTCTTGAAGGCCAAAGCTTTCCAATATGTAAGAACACTTATACAAGACTATAGTTCCGATAATAGCAAGGAAACGATGCTATCCTATCTAGACTTGCGCACTAGACTAAGATCTATACTCCATCTTGTAAGTAAGAATTTTACACACGGATGTTTACAACAGTTTAACCAATGAGCTTAGCTATCGCACAACTAACTCCCTTGGAAACTCTTCGGGTTGCTTGCATCTACCACAAAGAACTCATGGAATGCAAGATGTATGTAGATGAGATGGAAGGGTTTTTATGTAGACTTTAAAACATAAAGCACAACACAAAGTAATAAGCACAAGCTTAGCAGCTGTTCTGTAAAAACAGAGTGACTATCATCTAAAACAACCAACTTACAACCAAGGGCTGCAAGTGTATATATAGCCACGGGATGGAGGAGAGAGCTTTTGTTAAAACTGATCCTAGCCATCTATTTGAGACTTGATCAACACACAAAACATTCTTTAATGTTGGGAAAAATATCTAGCCAAAAGAAAACAGCTCACAGCCAAGTATACTTGCTGTACTGAAATTTACAGCAAGTTTTGAGCTGTAGACAGCTTTTAAAACAAAGAGCAAAACTGCTTCTAGCCATGTATTTAAGGCTTGATCACTACACAAAACATTCTTTATTGTTTGGGAAAAGATCTAGCCAAGAGAGCACAGCTCATAGCTAAATATCCAAGCTGATCTGAAATTTACAGCCATGAAATGGGCTGTAGACAGCTAAGAAGTTTTACCAAAATATCTTTCTTATCTTCAAGGTAAAGTGGGAGTATGTTTTGTATAAAACATAAGCATCATTTTAACCAACACAACATTGTAAAAGATATATAGATATGTTTTGGAAAAAGTTTTATATTCATAAAAAGCTGATTCGAAAATCCTGAAACAAGAAGAACTTGTGAAGGCTGGGACTTTTTTGGATAGGAACCTATGCAGGTATCCTCTGTGAAAAACAATGAATGTATGCATGTTTTTACCTTTGAGCCCATGAGTTCTTTATGAAGTTTCTTGATCTTCTTGCTTGTTTCTTCACTTGTTTAGAGTCCTCTAAATCATGTTTTGTAACCATATAAGGCATGTCAATAATCATATACCTTCAATCTCCCCCTTTGAGATTCTTAGACAAAACACATATTTTTTCCAAAACTTATGTTTAAGAGATATCAATCTCTTTGTAGAAGTTTTCATTGAAGAGTACCTTTTGATGAGTACCTACACAAAAACCTCAAGACAAAACATAAGTGAAGCAACAAATAAGAACATATGAGAATAATAGCAGCTTTGAAGTAACAACATGTATAGACATATTAGTTACACCAAATAAGTCTGAAATGACACCAATAAAACACCAAAGCTCTTTTAGTCTTATCTGGTTTCTCCCCCTATTTGTCACAGAATGACAAAGGGTACGACAGATGCAAACCAACCAAAAAGGGCGTCTCGTAAAAACCAGTAGCATTCAAAAAGCAGAGCTTAATATAGCATGGTCGTAGAGCATAACAATCAAGAGCAAGATAAGACATCCGTCTCGGACACACATACTAGCAGCAGTACATAGTTTGGTAATCACAACAGGGAAGACAAGGGACTTGCCCCTTTTATTCTGGTTAGTGACAGCAGCTTCCCAAATGGATTGGAATTTGAAAGTACAGTGGGTAATCGGGAGAGGCAGAGTGAGGCAGCGGAGTACACCAGAAGTGACTGGTGATTGGAACTGGGAACGACGTGAAATGAGGGAGAAGAAGCATAAAACACTTTCTTTCAAATCAAAGTACATTGGCCCAAGTCCAATTTTTAAAGAAATCAACCCGAAACTAAGTACAAAGTCCACTTAATGGACAGCTTTCACTAAAGCAAACGAAACCAAACTAGATCAAAGGTTAAGTGTAACCTTTTTTATCAACCAAGTTGCAAACTTTTGAGAACTAGAACCGATCTTTATCCCAAGTTGATAGTAAGTACAACATCAGAAATTAATCAAGTTAGCTGAAAATATGGCTTGACAACCTTTAGCTTTGAAAACATACATTTGATAAAGCTGATTGGTGATTTTGTTCAAGACATTGAATACTCCCTCTAAGAATATGAGTACTTAAGTGAAATATACTAAATATATGAGTATTCATAAAAATATATACCACATTGTTTGGATATAATTCATGGTCTTTCAAGAAATATTTTGTAACACAACTTTGAGTGTTTGTCATGAATGAAGAAATGTAGCACACCTTTTTTTGATTGTATTTCTTATAAGTCTCTTTGATGCTTTCATTTGCATTGCTTTCTGTCCATCTGAAAAATCGTTCTCTTAAGTTCATGTAACGAGAAATGTTATCATTGACTCCCTGAGCAGATGCTCGAAAGGGCAATATGTGTAACAATGACACTCAAGGGATAACAAGTTCGAACTCATTTGAGAATAGAATGAATTTCAGGGATCCTCTTTTGATTGGCACCCACGATTTATTAATGTTTGGGACTTTTATGCATATACTATGTATATCATGTTCAAATCAAAGATGGACTGACATTTTTTTTTTTGAGACATACTGTATTGATCATATTAACCTTTTCCCTTTTTTTTGAATCAAACAAGTTGTAAAAGAGGAGACCATAAACAATATTCCTTTGTGACACAATTTCATGAATACTGTAATATCTAGATATATGGTAAATAAGAAAAACTCCCTTTTTTTGTTTTTGTTTTCTTATATATATAGATATATAAAGAGTTTATTGTAAAGTAGAACAAACACCAATTGCCTTACGTAGACTTTCAAAACGAAGGTTGTCAAGGGGCTTGGTAAACAAATCAGCTAACTGATTTTCAGTGGGGATAAAAGTCATTTCAAGCAAGTTCTATTCTACCAAGCTTCTGATAAAATGGTACCTTATTTCAATATGCTTGGTTCTTGAATGTAACACATGATTTTTTGAAATGTTTATGGCGATTGTGTTATCACAAAATAGAGTAAGTGTACCTTGTGGAAATCCATAATCATGAAGCATATGCTTCATCCATAGCATCTGAGTACAGCAACTTCCAGCTGCGATGTATTCTGCTTGGGCAGTGGATAGCGAGACACAATTTTGCTTCTTGCTATGCCATGACACGAGATTATTTCCAACAAAGAAACTTCCTCCTGAAGTACTCTTTCTGTCAGTGGCATCACCAGCCCAGTCAGAGTCTGAATATCCTGCAATTTCAATATTAGAGTCAGTTGAATACATAATACCAAAATCAGTTGTTCCAGAAACATATCGAATGATACGTTTAACAGCTTTAACATGAGATTCTTTGGGATTTGCTTGGTAACGAGCACAGACACCAACGCTGTAGCAGATGTCAGGTCTACTCGCAGTAAGATACAAAAGGCTACCAATCATGCTCCTATAATTTGTAGGATCAGTATCAATTCCAGCTAAATCAGCATTGATTTTGCAACTTGTCCCCATTGGATTCCGAACGGGAGAGGAAGATTCCATTCCAAACTTTTTTACCAAATCATTGGCATACTTGGTTTGAGAAATATATAGAACATCTTCCTTTTGCTGTACCTGCAAACCTAAGAAATAGCTTAGTTTTCCACAGCGACTCATTTTGAATTCTTTCTCCATTGTAGTAGTAAAATCTTTTACTAACACATTTGAGGTGGAACCAAAGATGATATCATCAACATAAATTTGAACAAGCATAACATGCTTAGAGGTGCTTTTAACAAAGAGAGTTTTGTCAATGGAACCTCTAACATATCTATTATTGATAAGATATGAGGATAACTTGTCATACCAAGCTCTCGGAGATTGCTTGAGTCCATACATTGCTTTTTTCAATTTATAGACATGATCAGGATGACTAACATTAGGAAAGCCTGGAGTTTGCTTAAGATAAACTTCTTCCTTAATATCCCCATAGAGAAAAGCACTCTTAATATCCATTTGGTATAAGGTGAACTTTAAATGACACGAAATGGCTAACAGGAGTCTTACTGATTCTAACCTTGCAACTGGTGCAAAGGTTTCATCAAAGTCTAATCCCTCAATTTGATTGTATCCTTGAGCTACTAGTCTAGCTTTGTTCTGAGTTATAGTTCCTTTTTCATCAGTTTTATATTTGTAGACCCACCTAGTTCCAATGACATTTTTGTTACTAGGCTTTGGAACTAATTCCCATACATCACTTCTTTCAAATTGGTTTAATTCCTCTTGCATAGCACTAATCCATTCAACATCACATAATGCTTCTTTGATGTTTTTTGGTTCAATAGTAGAAACAAAACCAAGGTGAGATATGAGGTTGATGTCTTTTCGAAAAAGGGCAAGGAAGGATTGAAGAAATGAGAAATTGCTTACAAACCCTTGAGATGTACTTCTGGTCCTCATTGGTTCGAAAACATTACCAATAATATCAGACGTCGAATGATCTTTCTGAACTTGACGTTTTCCTGATCTGTGTGGAGGCTGGATGGCTAGGGTCTCATCTATCCCTGCGTTTTCATGAGATGATTCATGTTCACGTTCATTTCCATCATCATCTGATATGGGATTCTGATCATCAATGGGAGTTTCCTTCGCAGGTGTATGAGATGCTTCGGAGACAACCTGTTCATCAGAAGAAGATATATGAGTACAAGTAGGACCATCATCAATAGCAACATTTACTGTTTCCATGATTTTGCATGATCTTTTGTTGTACACTCGATATGCTCGACTATTCGTGGCATATCCAAGAAAGATTCCTTTATCACATTTTGGATCAAACTTGGTGAGGTAATCTCTGTCATTATAAATAAAGGAAATGCTTCCAAAAGCTTTGAGATGTGAGATGTTTGGTTTCTTCCTCTCCAAAGTTCATATGGAGTCATATCTGTTCCTGGCCTGAAAATAACTCTATTTAGAGTATAACAAGCATTAGATATTGCTTCTTCCCAAAAGGAATGAGGAAGATCAGCAGAGTTAATCATAACTCTTCCCATTTCAACAAGAACACGATTCTTTCTTTCCACAATGCCATTTTGTTGAGGAGTGATTGGTGCAGAGAATTCATGAAAAACACCATATTTATCACAATAATCACGAAATAAGGCATTTTCAAATTCTGTACCATGATCAGATCTAATTCTAGTGATTTCCTTATCTTCAGAAAGTTTTTCATTTGAAATTCTTTTTGCAAGATTGAAATATTGATAAAAAGTTTCAGTTTTGTCAGCTAGAAATTTGACCCAGGTAAACCTTGAAAAGTCATCAACAATTACAAGTGCATAATTCTTTCCATGCAGACTTTGAGTTTCAATTGGATCAACTAAATCAAGATGTAATAATTGTAACACATTTGAAGTTGGTTTAGCATTTAAAGAAGAATGAGAAGTACGAGTAAACTTACCGACCTTACAATCTCCACACATACCTTCTGGTTTCCCAACAAGTTTAGGCAATCCTCTTACCGCTTCTTTGGATGATAACTTGACAATGTCTTGATGATTTAAGTGACAAAGACGCTTATGCCATAGTTCCAGTGCATTTATAGATGTAAGAGATCGAAAACATACTTTAGAGATGCATTTTTGATTTGTAGGAACACAGTAACAATTCTCTTTTGTTCTTTCACTCTTCATAAGGATTCTTCCTTTTCCATTAAGAACAAGACATTTCACTCGATCAAAGGTAACAGATTCGTGTTCATCAACCATTTGACTTACACTTAGAAGACTAACTTCTAAACCTTTAACCAGAAGCACATTGTCAAGGTTAGGAAGTCTAGGAGTGTTCACTTTTCCACAACCAATGATATTGGCTTGAGCACCATCACCAAAAATAACTTTTCCAGATGGATAAGAGTCATTCATGGTAGTAAACCATTTCTGGTTCCCAGTCATATGTCTTGAACATCCACTATCCATATACCATGAATCAGACTTTCTTTTGGAAAGAGCTGTAAGGGCAACATTGCATATTACAACAATTTTGCTATCATTTTTAGGTGAAAAGATGGCTTGAGAGAAGTTACTTACATGGATTTCATCATCTGAACTGTTTCCACAAAGATCCCAAGGTTTTTGGTGAGCAGAAAAGGACTTTGAAACTTTTTTGTTTTTGGCCCAAGGGGAAATCTTTTTTTGATTAACAGTTTGAGGGATAGTAGGGCTCTTAGCTATCCTAGAAAGCTCTTTAAGTGACTTTTCTAAAGAAGATTGAAAAGAAGAGATCAAAGTACTTTGATGATCATTTCTAGGATTTGTTTGCTCTCTTCTTAGCTTTTTACACAGTGGTCTTATATGTCCAACAATTCCACAATGATGGCATGTAGGAACAAAAGGTTTAGAAGACATGCTAGACTCTAAAATTTTGCTTTTGACAAACATAGTAGGTTTCTTAGGTATTGATTTTTCAGTTTTCTCATACCCTAAACCAGATTTATTTTTATCAATTTTACCAATTCCACAAATTTTAGTTAGCTTTTCTGAACCTAAGTTGAACTTTTCAAACTGTTGTTGAGATTCTTCTAGAGCAATTTCTAGAGCAAGTTTGTTCTCCATTAAAGAAGATGCAAGTTTGGTTTGAGTTTCTAAGTTCTCATGAAGACATTTGAGATTTTTCTTAAGACAACATTTCTCTAATTTCCATTTACCTTTTACAGATAAAAACTTTTCTTGAATTTCAACTATTGTCTTCTCACTTATTGATAACTCATGTTGGAGAGTTTCAATTTTAGTGATCATAGACGTAGATGCAGCACACATTTCTGTATACTTGCTATCCAAAATGTCTTCGGACTCATCATCCTCGAGGGACTCATCCAAAAAGGTTGAAGCAATAAATGTGACAATTTCTTCATCATTTTCTGAATTAATTTCAGATTCACTATCACTCCAAGTTGCTTTAAGCACTTTGTGGGTTTTAACTTTCCTGTTTGCACAGTCAGCAGCTTTGTGTCCAAAACCAGTGCATTCAAAACATCTTGGTTTATCATCCCCTTTTTGATTTGGTCTAGATTTAAAAGATCTATCATCTGATGCATCACTATTTTTTGAACTAGATCCTGAACTAAAATTTCTTGAAGAGTTTTTTGAAGCAGAGAAGGGTTTTCTGTTCTTGATAAATTTTTCAAATTGTTTAGTCAGGTAAGCACATTCTTCAACAGATTATGACATTGGTTCATCAATTTTAGATTCTTCCTTAACCGAACTAAATGCAATGGCTTTGTTTTTTCCCGGTTTTAGTTTCTTAGCTTCATATGTTTTCAAATTTCCAACAAGCTCATCAAGAGAGTAGGTTGATAAATCATGAAATTCCTCAATGGTAAGTTGCTTAGGTGCAAAATAGGAGTTTACTGATCTAAGAAACTTTGAGACAATTTTTTCAGGTTCAAGAGCATTACCTAATCCTTGACATTGATTAGTTATGCTAAGTAATCGACTATGATAATCATCAATAGATTCTTCTTCAAGCATATATATTTGTTCAAAATCAAGAGTTAAACTTTGAAGTTTTTGAGCTCTTACCTTTGAGTTTCCTTCATGAGTTGTCATGAGAGAGTCTCATGCATCTTTTGCAGTTTGGCAGTGAAGGATTCTTCTTCGCTCTTTTTCTGATAGAGCAGAGAACATGCTGTTTAAAGCTTTGATGTTCATCCTGGAGTTGATTTTTTCTGGTTCAGTCCAGTCCTCTTTAGGTTTCAGGATAAACTCACTTGGTTTATCTGCTGAGGCAACCATTGGAGATGTATATCCATCATCAACCATATTCCATTGTTTCCCATCATCTTGAGAAATAAGGAACGCGGACATCATAATCTTCCATTGAAAATAATCGCTTCCATCAAAATATGGTGAAACGTTAACGGAAGAGGCTCTATCACGGTCCATTCTCGGTTTACAGAGGATCACACTAATGAATTTAGTGGCCGCTCTGATACCACTTGAAGGTCCTAGAGGGGGTGTGAATAGACCCTTAATGACTTTTTCTCAAAAGTATGATGATTAATAATCAGAGATAGTTATGTGGAACTATTCTGACAATTAGATGAACATAATAAACATACAATGCTATAAGTACAGAGGACAAATAACACAAGTATGTTTTTTATCTCGCAGAAACCCTGCAATCAGGGATGAAAACTGTGTGGCCCTTTCTCTTGAAGGCCAAAGCTTTCCAATATGTAAGAACACTTATACAAGACTATAGTTCCGATAATAGCAAGGAAACGGTGCTATCCTATCTAGACTTGCGCACTAGACTAAGATCTATACTCCATCTTGTAAGTAAGAATTTTACACACGGATGTTTACAATAGTTTAACCAATGAGCTTAGCTATCGCACAACTAACTCCCTTGGAAACTCTTCGGGTTGCTTGCATCTACCACAAAGAACTCATGGAATGCAAGATGTATGTAGATGAGATGGAAGGGTTTTAATGTAGAATTTAAAACATAAAGCACAACACAAAGTAATAAGCACAATCTTAGCAACTGTTCTGTAAAAACAGAGTGACTATCATCTAAAACAACCAACTTACAACCAAGGGCTGCAAGTGTATATATAGCCACGGGATGGAGGAGAGAGCTTTTGTTAAAACTGATCCTAGCCATCTATTTGAGACTTGATCAACACACAAAACATTCTTTAATGTTGGGGAAAATATCTAGCCAAAAGAAAACAGCTCACAGCCAAGTATGCTTGCTGTACTGAAATTTACAGCAAGTTTTGAGCTGTAGACAGCTTTTAAAACAAAGAGCAAAACTGCTTCTAGCCATGTATTTAAGGCTTGATCACTACACAAAACATTCTTTATTGTTTGGGAAAAGATCTAGCCAAGAGAGCACAACTCATAGCTAAATATCCAAGCTGATCTGAAATTTACAGCCATGAAATGGGCTGTAGACAGCTAAGAAGTTTTACCAAAATATCTTTCTTATCTTCAAGGTAAAGTGGGAGTATGTTTTGTATAAAACATAAGCATCATTTTAACCAACACAACATTGTAAAAGATATATAGATATGTTTTGGAAAAAGTTTTATATTCATAAAAAGCTGATTCGAAAATCCTGAAAAGCTGATTCGAAAATCCTGAAACAAGAAGAACTTGTGAAGGCTGGGACTTTTTGTGATAGGAACCTATGCAGGTATCCTCTGTGAAAAATAATGAATGTATGCATGTTTTTACCTTTGAGCCCATGAGTTCTTTATGAAGTTTCTTGATCTTCTTGCTTGTTTCTTCACTTGTTTAGAGTCCTCTAAATCATGTTTTGTAACCATATAAGGCATGTCAATAATCATATACCTTCACCCTTCTTCTTCCTGGTTAATCTCAGCTGCAACTTCTCCACCATCACTCCATTCTAACTCTATTGACTCTCCTTTTTCATTACTGGCTTCCCAATTCCAACCACGATCCTCTTCAAACACAACATCCCGGCTGATGTGTACCTTCTCTTTCACTGGATCATACATCTTATGAGCTTTGGAATTCTCACTGTAACCAAGAAGAACACAACTTATACTCTTATCATCTAGTTTGATTCGCCTAGCATCAGGAATATGTACATGCCCTAAACTTCCAAACACCCTGAAATGTTCCACTGCTGGTTTCTCTCCACTCCAAGCCTCTTCTGGAGTCATGTCTTACTTTCTTCAGGATTTGTGCCCGAACTGTTCGGCAGATTCCCACGCGTTACGCACCCGTTCGCCACTTTGTTCTCAAGGCACCACAAACACCTCATCTTCAATGACCCCGGATGTTGACTCTTCCACTTGATTGGCTTCACTCTGCTTCATGCTTCTCTTTCCCATGCATTCTCTTTACTCGAGTGGAAACTTTTACCCGCGGCAATCCTTCTTCAAGTGACCCTTATTACCACAATTCCAACAAGTACCTTTCTCATACTTTTTTCGCCCTCGTGAAAGAATTGAAAAGCAGCAGGTAATGAATGGCGAGTCGATTCTTTCAGAACCTCTACCAACAAAAAAATATTAAGACATAAAATAAAACTTAAATAGAATTTTCCGGCCTTAATTTTTTGGAATCTTTCCAAACTACTTTAAATATTTCAAATTAAGGTGAAGAGTTAGGCTTGGTCACATGATATGAACAAGTTATGAATGGAATAAAAGACATTTTTTTAATATTTTTATATTATTTTACAGGTTTTTTCAGGAGTTTTCTAGGATCAGAAGGAACCGCTATAATGACCACTACGTGCGTTTCATTCTCTTCGATCTTATCTCTGAGTACTTTTTATGAAGTCGCACTGGGAGCTAGTGCTTGCTATCTAAGAGTTGCTCCATGGATCTCATCGGAAATGTTTGATGCTTCTTGGGGCTTCTTTGGCGACCGTGAAGTCACCGAATGAATTGGTTCCAGAGCACTACGTGGATCGATCATAACGAGAATGGACTTCTCCGTAATGTAATAGAAGAGTCACAGTCCAGTTCCCCGGGCTTTCTCCCCTCTCACGGGTGAACAATTCAAAACATGAATTGTCCACCTAGCTGCTTCCGCCCAAAAAATCTTGAGCACCTTCTTTTATGAAAGCATAGCCCTCACCATGTTCATTACTGTGTGATTCTTTCGTTCAGCCACACCATTTTGTTGCGGAGTATAAGAGGTGGTCAATTGTCTCTTTATTCCATGTTGATTACAGAATTCATCGAATTCACCAGAGTTAAACTCCCCACCTCTATCAGTTCTAAGACATTTAATAGACAAACCAGTCTCTTTTTCAACAAGTATCTTAAAGCGCTTGAAGTGATGAAAAACTTCTGATTTTTCTGACAAAAAATATCCCCATGCCTTTCGTGAATGATCATCAATAAAACACAACAAGTACCTCTTTTTACCACTCGACATTGGTGAGATGGGGCCACAAAGATCCGCATGAATTAGTTGCAATCTTTTAGATGCTCTCCACCAACTTGCTTTGGGAATTGGTGTTCGATGCTGCTTCCCCTTCATACATGCTCCACATACATCACTTGGAGCTTCAATTTGTGGAAGATCTAGTACCATTTTCTTAGACTGCAATGTACTCAGCCCCCTATAGCTTAAGTGACCAAAACGATGGTGCCAAAGTTTGGATTGGTCAGATGTGTTAAATTGTAGGCATTTTTCCCCATCTGCTCAAGGTGTTTCCGCTAGCAGAATAAACATTATGTTGACACTCATAACAGATTCAGCCATCTTTCTCTTCTGAGGATGATATATACTACACACACGATCTTGAAAAAATACAGCTACAACCTTCTCTTGAAACTGACCTACACTCAGGAGATTATTTTTCAGTTCTGGCACACAATACACATCTCATATGACATAACTAACCCCATTAAACACAATTTTCACCACTCATTTACCAGCCACCTTCATTCTAGTATTGTTTCCTAACTTCACAGTGTGAAAAACTAGTGTCTAGACTTAAGAACATACCAGAATCACCACACATGTGGTTAGAGCATCCCGAATCCACAAACCACGCATTGCTCCTCTTGGTTTCATGTTCTTCCACATATGCCATTAGTAACAGTTCATCTTCGTCTTCCAATTCTGCATAATTTGCCTCCTTGTTCCAATTGGGACATTCATACTGGAAGTGCCCTAGGTTGTGACACTTGAAGCATTCAACTGTTGCTTTGTGGAAAGATGATCTTCCTTGACCTCGACCCCTGTCTCTAGACACCATCGGAAACGCTCTGCCTTTTCCTCTTGCTGCCGACCTTCCTTCTATCTTTAAAACCTGATCCCCCTTTCAAAAGTTTGTCTTCGAAACTTCTGCTCATGTACCACCAACGAGCTTTGCAGCTCATCGACTGACATAGTGTTAGTGTCCTTCGCCTCTTCGATAGACACCACTACCACAAATTGAGACATTGCCGGCGATTTTTGCCGGAAAAATCACCGGTAATGTTTTTTTTTTTTTTACATTACCATCGAGACATTGCCGGCGACATAAATGTGTTAAAAAAAGAAGAAGACATTAACGGCGATTTTTGCGTAATGTCCAAAAACATTGCCGGCGACATAAAAGTCGCCGACAATGTCTCAATTTGTGGTAGTGCACCACAACATAGGTGAATTTTTCTGTCAAAGTTCGAAGAATTTTCTCTACAATCTTTGAATCAGCCATAATCTCTTCGTTACTCCACATCTTATTTGCAACGGTCATGACTCTAGCAAAATACTCTGTCACAGTCTCATCATTTTTCATAGTCAGTATCTCAAATTCTCTTCTCAAGGAGTTGAGGAGAGATTTCTTCACCTTCTCACTTCCTCCAAACTTTGATTTCATAGAATCCCAGACAATCTTTGTTGTACGGCTATCCAATATTTGTTGAAACACAGATCTATCTATGGCCTGGAACAAATAGTGTTTTACCTAGCAGTCTTTACTCCTGGAATCATCAAGCTGAGCCTGTTGCGCCTCACTCAGCCTTGCTCTCTTGTTTGGCTTTGCAAAGCCATTCTCCACACAGCTCCAAAGCCCTTTTTCTCTTAGAAAATTCTCCATCAGTTCACTCCAATGGTCGTAGTGTCCATTGAAGTGAGGTATCTGTGACAATACTTTATCTTCACTCATTCTCACAACAGACCACTCAAAAGCTGCGGCTTTCTTTCCCCAGGCCCAATACAAGCTCTGGTACCAATTGTTAGAGTTCAGAAGTAAACAAGAACACAAACGAATTGGTAGGAATAATCTTCTTTATTGAATGAAAACAGACAACTTTTATATCAGCCTTACACTAATCAAGAAAAAACTGAAAACAACCCACTTAGCACCTATATCAGCTTAGTGGTATAATATAACTTGAATAATTCAAATGCAGTAAACAAATCCCTAAAGACTAGGTCTTATTCCTAGAAATCTAGACAGATGCACACGACACCTTTGACACTACTCCTACAGTTAAAGGTGGAACCTTTAGAGGCATTGTTCACAGAGTTTGAAGAAGAGGAGATGGGTTGTGCTTGAAATGGGCAACAGTAAAAGCAAATTGCAGAGAGAGGCCAAATGGGTTTGTAGGGATTGTTGAAGTCGAGAATGCCATCCCGATTTCAGTAACAAAGAGAACAACAATTTTTCGTTTTTTTGTTATAGCGTCAGTTTGCAGCCTAAGCCGAAACCCAAGCCAACCCGGCTAAGCCTAAGCCTGCTGCCAAGCCCTGAGCGGCTCATCAAGCAATATCATTTCTTCTCGGTGTCGGCGATGAATAGAGGAGGAGGTCGACGACGGAGGAGGCGATTGACGACAGACGCGAGGTCGACGACGTTTGAGATCATTGAGAGCGGAGCTCGAGGTCGTGTGGAAGACCTCATGCCGAGTGAGGCGGCGATATCGAGGTGTGTAGTGAGCGGCGACGATGTCGAGGTGAGGTCGAAGTGATTGGGGAATAGGGGCTGCTATTATGTTTCAACTCAGAGGTGCTGTCACTGGAGAGAGAGAGAGAGAGAGAGAGAGAGAGAGAGAGAGAGAGAGAGAGAGAGAGAGAGAGAGAGATGAGGCCGAGAACTTATTTTAAGCTCGTCCACGTAGGAACAACTAAACAATGGGTCGATTACACGTGTAAAAAGTTTTGGGAGAAAGGGCGTGAATTCTAGCCGAACTCGAGAGAGAGATGAGGTAGCGACAATGGTGGTATCACTGCGAAGGAGAGGCATGTGTGTTATTCTCGGCAAGGAGGTTAACACATGCCTTGAGTTTATTGTAAATTGAGTCAAACTTGAGAATAATATTTAAGACCGAAGGCTGAGATTATACCATGTGTTACATCTGAAAATTAGTCCCTAAGGTGCTTAACCGTGGGATACATACTAACACGATCCTTAACTTTTTTGCTTTAATTATTTTTAAAAAAAAAGTCACGTTTTTTGTCTTATTTTATTAGTTGAGGGTCTGATGTGAAAGTTTTAGAATTTGAAGTACTTTTTTGAAAAAATGATCGATAAATAAGGTACCAGCTACACTTTTCTCTATATTACAATATTTTTCAGCAAACATAAATTATCTGTTCTCTGAGTCTCTCTCTTCACGAAGGTTGTGTAAGCCATGGACACCGCCCCGGATTCCCCACCCGATTCTCCACCGCCGAAACGTGTTGCACGCGATTCCGGTATGTTCTCTAATTCTGACCTAGGAATTGGATATGGGTTTTGATTAAATAGTTTTGTTTGTTTCACAGCATTTTTTGTAGTTCTGTTCGAGTTCAGTTTCACAGCAACATAAATTACTTTTTCCAATTGAGTTCATGCAGCTGTAAAATAATAATTTTGGTTTGTTGAAATGAAAGTTTTTGAACAAGACGATGAAAGTAAACGGGCATGGGTAAAGTTTACTTGGACTCGTTCTTTATGAAATTAGCTTGCAAATGTTTTATGTTTTGTTTGCAATCATCGATGTCATTGATAACATTCACATTGTTGCGTTTTTTTTTTAAAAGTCTATACCTTTCCCATTGTAGTCAAACTGGCTGAAGGAGAGAAATAGGCTTCATCTTCTGAGGCAACCTACACTGATATGTCTTTGATTTCTGATTTTTTGGTGTTATGTGGATTTTGGGTTTTTATCACATTGATCACATTTTCTCTATTATGTTTGTACTCATATGATGGTTATCCAGTACCTGATGAGACTGAAGCACCAGAGTCCGAAGTGCCAGAAAAGTATGCCGGTTACTGTTGGATCAAACTCAAGCTTGGAAAGCCTCTCACCGAAGAAGAAAAGACCAAGGCTGGTGAGTATAATCTTGATAGACTCATAGACGATGAGACCACGTTTTGTACGATTTGTGGTGGCGAGGACCACATTGCATACACCTGTGACAAATTTGAAAAGGAATACATACGTCCATATGGAACACTCCCATTGCCAGGCTATACCGACCAAGTAGAGGACGAGAAGCCATCGGATGTTTGGACTGAAAAGGATCAAGAACGCCTAATGGACAATGGTGGTGATTCTGCACCGGATGCTGACTACCTGTGGGAGTGCAGTGATGTGAAAAACATACATAGAGAGTTGGTTCTGCAGCACAAACAATTCGAGAAATTTATTAAAAAAGGGTACCCACAAAAGAGTTCTCAGAGAGTTCCGGCCTACATGTATAAGGAGCGGCATAAGAGCGTACCATTAGTCAAGGACGAGGAGGACGAGTGGAAGTGGGACAAGTGTTTTAATTGTAAGAAAGTAGACTGCAAGGCCTATGGATTTGAATGGCAGATGTCCTGCGGTGTCAAGGAAATAAAGCTCCCCGTTGATCAGCAATAAGCTTCTTAATTTAAACTCTGGATTGTCATGATCCTCTAATGTAGCTAGTGTTGCAATCAACAGGCTTGGTTTCTGTTAATAGTGGCAGTGGCTTGTATTTATTTGATTTTCTTAAATACTTAAGTTGTAGTACACTTGTTAATTAATCACTTTCAAGCTTTCTTGATTTTATGTATCAGCTCCCCAGAGAATGGTTTTCTAGGATGATTTGGTTTATTAATTTTGTTGTGTTGCTGAATACGCTGCTACTAAGTTATTTACTATATAACAAGCATCGTTTTCATACTTTTGTGAGATTATTCAAGGTGGCTAACTATTCCGGATCAGTCTCACCCTTTTCAGCCCCTGACTTCCTAGCGCTCTGTCTTTCAATCTCTCTCGACTGAAATTGTCATCGCAATCTTACTCACTTTTCAGCCTCACCACACTCACGATTATCTCCCTCAAACTCTTATAGCTTTTATTGTTTATTGTCGACATCGTTGCACGAAGGTACGCTTTGGTCTTGCGGCATTGCTTCCCCCCTTCATCGATTTTGAAGATCAGAGAAACCCAATTCATCTCTTGGGGAACCGGACCCGTTTTCTGATTTCTGAAGGTACTCTTTGTATGTAATCATATCGATCTAGCAATTTCAAATTATCCTCAGTGTTCAAATAATTTATATCAGTCGTTAAGACTGGTAAAACAACACCAATTGGCATGTCCTAGAAACACATACAATTTGAAAACCATTGCATTCATACCCCTTTTAATCATATCGAATTCAAAGCCCACAAATTTGGGGCTATATGGGAGATATCTTATCCAGAGAGAGCTTGATTGTCTCTGGATTTGTGAATCAAATCACCTCTGTGAAATCTTTCATATCTAGCAGAAAGTGACTAATCATCATCAATTTGCTTTGGGAATATGACGGTTCTTTTTGTGTTTTTTGTTAATCAAGTATGATCAATCTAATACACATAACCACACATGATTAAAAGGTGTACAAATATGTATATATATATTTATATTAATACGAATAAGTACTTAGGTATTGATGAGTGTATGTGGGATAGTGTATCTCTGCCTTCGTTGTCTTTTGCTAAACTTTGTTGAAACCCAAACTATTAGCTATATTGTTGTAGTGAATCAATAATTTATTCACTTAATATATTTGAAATAGTTTATGGTTAGTGTTGACAAAATGCTGCTTAGGTAAGCTTCTAATTACAGGCTTCAAGTGATTTTCTTTCAACTACACCATCGGATTTGCTTACATAGCTTGAGCAAGGTATATGGATTCTCCGTCTTTTGGTCGATATATATCTCCGTCTTTTTATCATATTGTTGTTGTGAATCAATAGTTTATTTAGTTAATTTATTTGAAATAGTTTTTGGTTAGTGTTGACAGAATGCTTATGTATGCTTCTAATTACTGGGTTCAAGTGATTTTCCTTAATCAGCACCATCGGGTTTGCTTACATAACTTAAGCAAGGTATATTGTGTAAGCGTACGATCAAACCATGCATGCAACCGAAAGCTTCTAATCCAAACCTAATCTCACCACATCGCAGCCTCTCACACTCTAGCCTCTCACTACCTCTCGTATTGCATCTCATCCAATCATCGTTCTCTCTCGATTTCATTTTCTCTCGATTTTTCTCACCTCCTATGTTTGGTCGACTTTTTCCACTATTGACTCTAAGTTTGCAGAGTCTTTTTTCACTCTTTTGTGATTTCTGAGTTCGTCGAACTGGTTTGGGCTAAGTGGCTCCAATTGTATCTAGGTTGTTAGTAGCGTTAATTACTTGAAGCTAATTCTATATGGAATGACTGATGTTCGATCTGGGCTTTTAGTATGTGAATTCGGTTGTTCATTTTTATTTATGACGATCTCCGATTATGATGATCTGATAGTGTCGGTGAGTAAATTGAACAACGCGTATTATGCACACACATTGGATTGGGTTTTGTCTTTTTTGACATATATTTGGCTACCCACTTGGGAAAATCTCACAACTTTGACTCGATCTTGGTCTATATTTGGATGATCCCTAAACCCAGAATTGGCCAGAACAAGCCATGTGCTGAGTATGTGAACAAGTCCCTCTGATATGAAATGCGTTTGCAAGAAAATTTAGTGTTTGGGTATATGGACTAGATGGTAACCATACAGTTATATGTGCTAGTGATCAATACATATATTATAGGAAATAATTTTCCAATCTCTGGTACCAACTGTTAGAGTTCAAAAGTAAACAAACGAATTGGCAGGAATAATCTTCTTTATTGAATGAGAACAGACAGCTTTTATATCAGCCTTACACTATCAAGAAAAAACTGAAAACAACCCACTTAGCACCTATATCAGCTTAGTGGTATAATATAACTTGAATAATTCAAATGCAGTAAACAAATCCCTAAAGACTAGGTCTTATTCCTAGAAATCTGGACAGATGCACACGACACCTTTGACACTACTCCTACAGTTAAAGGTGGAACCTTTAGAGGCATTGTTCACAGAGTTTGAAGAAGAGGAGATGGGTTATGCTTGAAATGGGCAAAAGTAAAAGCAAATTGCAGAGAGCGGCCAAATGGGTTTGTAGGGATTGTTGAAGTCGAGAATGCCATCCCGATTTCGGTAACAAAGAGAACAACAATTTTTCGTTTTTTTGTTATAGCGTCAGTTTGCAGCCTAAGCCGAAACCCAAGCCAACCCGGCTAAGCCTAAGCCTGCTGCCAAGCCCTGAGCGGCTCATCAAGCAATATCATTTCTTCTCGGTGTCGGCGATGAATAGAGGAGGAGGTCGACGACGGAGGAGGCGATTGACGACAGACGCGTGGTCGACGACGTTTGAGATCATTGAGAGCGGAGCTCGAGGTCGTGTGGCAGACCTCATGCCGAGTGAGGCGGCGATATCGAGGTGTGTAGTGAGCGGCGACGATGTCGAGGTGAGGTCGAAGTGATGGGGGAATAGGGGCTGCTATTATGTTTCAACTCGGAGGTGCTGTTACTGGAGAGAGAGAAAGAGAGAGAGAGATGTGGCCGAGAACTTATTTTAAGCTCGTTCACGTAGGAACAACTAAACAATGGGCCGATTACATGTGTAAAAAGTTTTGGGAGAAAGGGCGTGAACTAATTGGGCGTGAATTCTAGCCGAACTCGAGAGAGAGAGGAGGTAGCGACAATGGTGGTATCACTGCCAAGGAGAGGCATGTGTGTTATTCTCGGCAAGGAGGTTAACACATGCCTTAAGTTTATTGTAAACTGAGTCAAACTTGAGAATAATATATAAGACTGAAGGCTGAGATTATACCATGTGTTACATCTGAAAATTAGTCTCTAAGATACTTTACCGTGGGATACATAGTAACATGATCCTTAACTTTTTTGCTTTATTTTTAAAAAAAAATCACATTTTTTTGTCTTATTTTATTAGTTGAGGGTCTGATGTGAAAGTTTTAGAATTTGAAGTACTTTTTTGAAAAAATGATCAATAAATAAGGTACCAGCTAAACTCAAATAATTCCAAATCCAAGAGGTGATTTTCGTCCAGCCAATGTTGTAGCTACTAGGGGTGGGAAGCAGCACCATGAGTATCATCATCAGAAGAAGCCAATGTCACAAACCATTCTTCTAGATGATGATGAGCTTGATCCAGCCACCCTTGAGGCCGAGAGAAGTAAGGTGACGCCACCTTTCACCAAGGCACCCTCATCTTCACAAGTCGACCCGAAGCCACAAGGCATGAGCTCAATTCCTTCAAGTTCGACTCATGCTAATTCCCTGTTTGTTACAACACCATTTTCAAGCCGCTCAGTGAGTAAGAAGAAGCAAGAAACATATGACGAGATCTTGGAGATATTCAATAAAGTGCAAGTAAATCTATCCCTCATTGAGTGCCTCAGACAAGTGCCTAAATATGCAAAAAAAAATGAAGGAGTTGTGCACCACGAGGAGACAAACGAGAGAGAGGAAGATTGTGAAGGTGAATGAGACTGTTTCTGTAGTCATTCAACGACAGCTACCCCCTAAATTAAAGGATACTGGGAGTTTTTCTGTTCCCTGCGTTATTGGTTCAAGATCTTTCAACAATGTGATGCTGGACCTTGGATCATCTATAAACGTCATGCCCTATACATTATATCAACCTCTTGGCCTTCCTGCGTTGAAGAAGGATGATGTGATCATTCAGTTAGTCGATCGTTCAGAAACTTATCCACGAAGTTATGTGGAAGACGTTCTTGTCCAAGTCAATCACCTTATCTTCCCAGCGAATTTTTATATTGTTGATATTGAAGATAGTGACCTCAACACCCCGCCAATGCTAATGGGACATCCATTTATGAGGACTGCAAAAATAAAAATTGATGTATTCAGTGAAACTTTCAGCATGGAATTCGATGGAGAGAGGATTGAGTTCAACATCTTCGACGCCACGCGACATCTTTCAGCTAGTATCAATTCATGCTTTTCTGTGGATATTACTGACATTTTGTCACAAGCTCACTTGGATACAAGGAAGGATCGGATGACACGTTGGACCTGGTTCTGCAAGAAGGAGCAGGGCGGACTCGACTCGGGGATGAAGCCCATTTTGATGACCTCTGGCTCGAAATGAAGCCATTAGCTCATGAAGTTTTGGCCCTGTTAGACGCAACACAAGCTGAGATCAAACATTCTCCTCCTATGTCGATCACTTTTGGAGAAAACAAGATGTTGCCTTCAATTTTTCAAACACCAGAGTTAGAGCTGAAAGTCTTACCAGAACACTTGAAATATGCTTATCTAGGGGAGGAGGAAACGTTGCCAGTGAATATTATTGCAACGTTGGAAGCAACGTTGGAAGCTGAGCAAGAACGCAAGCCTCTTTTCACTGGTACTACAATATGAAGTTCCGTTTTCCCTTCGTGTCTTATTGAAATGATCGAGTTTAGGGATTCACATAACTCGTTTAATTATCTGCTCATGTCTACAGGTAGTGATATAATAACATTTTCATGCCTTATCTGGATTATTTTTTCTGTTTACGACAAATTAAATTTGAGTTCCGGCGCCACTTTGACAAATATTTGGGAGAAAGGTCAGCAATTATGCTCTAAATCATGGTCCAACCTATCACACAGTGGATACTATGCATGGCAATATTGTTTCGATCCGAGTGCCTTACATGGCATCACTCATAGAAGATGCTCTTGGTCTTGGTCAGAAAGATTGTAGTTTTTGGTCCTGTCCTGTATTTGATGGAGCAGAGAGATATTGTCCTAATTCAACGAGGAAAGGGAAATAAATTAATGATCTTTCGATGCACCTATAAAAACACACCCGCTCGATCATCTATTAGAATAAAATCCAAACTCTTAGGGTTGTTGGTTGTTTCCATAAACCTAGCTATTTGTCTCGATCGAGTTCTTGATCACTTGCTTTGACACCAAATAAACCCTTAAGTTGTATAACCACCATGAAGCCAACGAATCCACGTTCCAATTCCAGATCGCCATCCCCATCATTGAAACGTTTACGCAGATCATCGCCATCCCCTACTCCCCCAAATAATAAACCTATCGCTAAAGAAGAAGAAGACGCACCAGAAAAGTATGCCGGTTACTGTTGGATCAAACTCAAGCTTGGAAAGCCTCTCACCGAAGAAGAAAAGACCAAGGCTGGTGAGTATAATCTTGATAGACTCATAGACGATGAGACCACGTTTTGTACGATTTGTGGTGGCGAGGACCACATTGCATACACCTGTGACAAATTTGAAAAGGAATACATACGTCCATATGGAACACTCCCATTGCCAGGCTATACCGACCAAGTAGAGGACGAGAAGCCATCGGATGTTTGGACTGAAAAGGATCAAGAACGCCTAATGGACAATGGTGGTGATTCTGCACCGGATGCTGACTACCTGTGGGAGTGCAGTGATGTGAAAAACATACATAGAGAGTTGGTTCTGCAGCACAAACAATTCGAGAAATTTATTAAAAAAGGGTACCCACAAAAGAGTTCTCAGAGAGTTCCGGCCTACATGTATAAGGAGCGGCATAAGAGCGTACCATTAGTCAAGGACGAGGAGGACGAGTGGAAGTGGGACAAGTGTTTTAATTGTAAGAAAGTAGACTGCAAGGCCTATGGATTTGAATGGCAGATGTCCTGCGGTGTCAAGGAAATAAAGCTCCCCGTTGATCAGCAATAAGCTTCTTAAGATAAAATATGGATCATGAATTTCTAACATGTAATATGAAATATACACAAACATGTTTGTAGGACTGGCAATTTCTACTATGATTCTTGTTGTTTCATGATACAATTATTCAGTTGTTAAAAACCTCAAGTATGTGGTTCTGTTTATGTCCATTTGTTACAAGCTTGAACGTTGAAACTACTACTCCATTGTAAATTTGTAATAACCAAACTATCCAGGTACCAAAAGTTTTTTTTTTCTGTAAAAGAGCTATCATTCAATAAAGAGCAACGAGCAACTACAACCAGGACCAAACCCTGGAGGTTGGCCATAAAAAACAACAACCAAACGAAAATAAGAACAGCCACATAAAAAACTGATTGAACACAAAAAATAGGGGCTGCCTTAGCACCCCACCAATCCAGCAGTCTCCGGAGACACGGGCAGCCGTCATTGCCAAGAACACGAACAAGGGGTGGTGGTAGCCCGGAGGCCGCACTGTTACGTTCCACCCTCCCAACTTGAAGCGAAGCAACAAATTCAGCTGCTTGATTCGCTACACGGGGAATCCACCCCCATTTCACTTTCTCAAAACCCTTGCTGTATGACTTGATGTCAGACATTATTGTGAACACATTCCAATCACATTTGGACAGCGTGTTCACTATCATCTCAACAATACATCGTGAGTCAGATTCCACCTCTATCATGTCCAAGCCAAGATCCTTGGCCAGCTGCATTCCTTTCCAAATTGCAAGACACTACCACATTCGATACCATTGCCGGCGACTTTAAGTCGCCGGCCTTGTTTTTTTTTCCGCCGGAAATGACATTACCGGCGAAAAGTCGCCGGTAATGATGTCGCCGGAAATTGCCTGCCGGAGATAGCATTGCCGGTGACCCATTTTCACGTCGCCGGTAATGTCTCTCTAATGTCCAACTCATCACCGGCGACTCAAGTCGCCGGCAATGTGAAGGACATTACCGGCGACGTGAGTCGCCGGCAATGTTTGCGCCACCGTGGCCGGAATTTGAGATCATTGCCGGCGACTTTGGTCCAAGTCGCCGGCAATGGTTGGAAAAATTTGAAAAAAAAGCCTGTTCTGGATTGGGCCCAATTCCAGAACCTGCATTGAAAGACATAAATCGTACAAATACAACTTCAACAATACACACATATTTGTCCAACGTACAGTACAAATAGCAACGATACGAAAATAAACTACAATTACACGTCAGGGTCGAGGAACTTGCGGGTCAGGGTCCAAGAAATCCATGTAGTCATTTGAACTCCGGTGGCTACCCTGGTCTTGCTGTGGCGGTGACTGGTGCGGTGGGGGTGGTGGATAACTCGGGAACACAGGGACCGGGGGAGGTGTGGGGAGCGGTTGTCCGGTATTTTGAGCTGCGTACATCGTCTGCATCCATGTGAATATTTGTGTCTGCTGCTGGACCATGAGTCGGTGTTGCTCGATCATCCCCCGGTACTCGGCATCTCTGACTGCCTGCTGCTCGGCCATCTTCCTCATCTCCTCCATCTGCCTCCTTTGCTCCTCCAACTCCCTCTGCGTCCTCTAAAGCTCCGCTACGAGGTTACGACTAGAAGTTGAACTTCTTGACCCGGTAGAGTATTCTAAAGTGTTCTTCAATACTACTTCGCCCGTCGAGCCCATTCCCCTACAGTAGTAGGTATTCTTTCCAGTCCCGCACGCTTTTGCCATGATCTGAGCCGCTATAGGGCGATCAAGTGGATCGATTTGAGAGGCATACTGGGTCACTTCTTCCTCCGAGTAGTCAGGATGGTTGTTCCGAGCTATATTCATAGTCACTTCTGTGGTCGCCTCCTCCACTCTCGCCTAATTGAAAAGCGAATATGAATAATGGTCCATTTTAGAAAAAAAAATTAATATCGAAAAATAGTTCCTGCATTAACACATGCATATGTGAAGTACAAAATACAGAGGCGAAAGACTTACTGCTTCGTCAGGGCACTGCGGATAGAACTTCTGATGAATATACACCAACGGGTTCACTTCTTGTTGTTGCTGCGCCTTACTCGACCAACCCAAATAGTTGAGTGAACCTGCATGATGGGCCCTGGTGTTTTTCAATCTATTCGCCTGATTCGTCTTCGAAATCGCCTTGTTTGATAAACATATGTAAAAATATTAGTAACTAACTATTTAAATGTGATACGATACATTAGGCTTGTAAGATATATTCAGGATGTATACATTCGCTTTGGGGTGCTCGAAGTAGGCTATCAGCCACAGCCACTCGTACTCCCTAAACCGGAATTCGCTAGGGGTAGAACCTCGGCCTAGCTCCTTGTATACAGTGTAATGTGAAGAAAGCTCGTTCTTCCACTCTTTATACCTATATTAACACCAGGAAAAAAAAGTTAGAGATATTAAAACACTTGATAAACAAAAATCTAACTCGATATATACTCAAATAACTCGAAGCACATCACCTCATATGTAGTTGACGCTCTACCCACGTGTGAATAAGGCATTCATCCACGTCAAACCACACCTGCAATATGAATATATAAACGGTAAAATTATATATTTATTCGGACTTAATTAATAAATGTAAAATTTACGTAATGAAAATACGATTTAACTCACACTCAATGCATTATGCACTTGCATCTTCACGTAGATAGGCACAGATTCCCAATCTGGCCAAAGCATTGGGACCTTGTCCCACACGATTGCCCCGGCCATGCTGACATATTTTCGCGTGGTGTCAAATGCCTCGATCACCTCGCCATCCTCATTGGCCCTAATGGGCGTTTTCTTTCCCCCGGTGGCCTGCTCAAGTCTCTTCCCGGTGCAGGTGCCTCTAGCCCCTTTCCGTTTTCCAGTACCATTAACGAAATTGCCTAATAATACAATGTCAACAAATTGATATCATTAATTGAACCTATCGTAAGTCTTAAGTAATAATTAAGTAATCAATCTTGTTAAATAAAATTTACCTGCATCGTCCGTTTGTTGGTTAGTGCACCTCACACTCCAAAGATACACGGGGTCGAACGAGATGAAGTTGTACGCTTCCTCCATGCTCAGGAACTCCGGCCGTCCTTCAACATAAATAGGCATCCCCCTATCATCGAATTCAGGGATCACAGGAATCTCGTCGGGCAGGAAGAGACCGGACGGCGGAGATAGACGAGGCCTGGACGATGAGGCGCTAGCACCATCTGCCTCAGATGATTCCTGTGAAACGGGAGTAGGCACCGGGCGAATAGGGGCATTCGGATGGAGGGAGTTTCTGATGCCCCCGTTGACTGTCGCTCGTCTGAGGGTCTGCTGACAGAGCGTCTGCTGACTGAGCGTCTGCTAACTGAGGCTCGAGGCTGGACTTCCGGTTGCACGGCTCCGGATCGTGCAGCTTCCTCCTCTTCTCGCGCAGCTAGCAACATTTGTGTGTGAGCATTCATCAGTGGCCCACTGCGCGTGTTGCTGACTGCGGCTGAGGAGGAAGCTTGAACACTGCTCCCTCCACTATTTCGGGAACCTCTCCGTTTGATGCCTCCAAGCCAATTTGCCGCAAAACCTCCTGGACACCGTAATAGTCATGGATTCGGTTCTATAACAAATCGGAACCGGAACCGTTTGAACCCAGAACCGTTTGGAACTGGAACCGTTCGGTTTCAAACGGTTCCGGTTACAAACAGTTCCGGTTCCAAACGGTTCCGGTTCCACGCGGTTCCGGTTTAAAACCGTTTTGGTTCCAAACGGTTCCGATTCAGATTTTTCACCTTAAATTATACCTTAAATTAACAACTATATCACCTTACTTTGCCCAACACCCTAAATTACCTTAAATTACCGATATCAATGAATCCAAACCCTAAATTAATTTGCCCATATATGCAACACCTTAAAAATACAATATAATTATAAACTATATATATATATATCAATTAATCCACCCATGCCAAATCCCCTTAAATTACGTAAATATTTTTCAACATTTCATATAATTTTCAACATTGCATATAATTACGTAAATATTTTCCACATTTTTCAACCATACGTATATAATCACCCTAATTAATTTTTCACATTTTTCAACCTTACGTATATAATCACCCTAATTGCATATAATCACCCTAATTAATTTTCCACATTTTTCAACCATACGTATATATATACATTGCATATAAATTAATCCAAATCACCCTAATTAAATTTAATTTCCACATCACATATACATACATTGCATATAAATTTTCCACATACGTACATACGTATATATATGAATAAAAATAAATAAAAATTGAGAGAGATAGATAGGGGGAGAGAGAGTGAGCTTGCATGCACCTGCCATGGTGGAGCTCGAGTTGAATTTCCGGCGATGGAGGTGAGGGGAGGAGGAGAGGAGGAGGGGAGGAGAGGAAATTGAGATTTGAATTGGGGTTTTTTAGTGTGGAGAGAGGAGAAGGGAGAGGAGGTGAGGGGAGTGGAGAGGGGAGGAGAGGAAGAGAGATTTGAGAAGAGGGAGGCGGAACTGTTTGGGGAGGAGGAGAGGAGGAGTTTTAGGGTTTGAGATAGTGAGAAATGAGCTCGGGCTCGAGCTGGGTGCGCCCATATTCAGTAAACATTGCCGGCGAGTAAGTTGCAACTCGTTGGTAATGACATTACCAATGAGTTGATAACTCGTGGGCAATGTCATTACCAACGAGTTTCTTATCAACTCGTTGGTAATGTCATTATTTTCCGAAGAATATCCGACGAATTTCTGACCTATTTCGGACCATAATTTCGGACCAATTTCTTGTTGGTAATTTCCGACCATATATAATTTTCGACTACAATTTCCGACTATAATTTCCGACTACAATTTCCGACTAGAATTTCCGACTAGAATTTCCGACTACGATTTCCGACTACGATTTCCGACTATAATTTCCTACTACAATTTCCGACTACAATTTCCGAATAGAATTTCCGACTATAATTTCCGACTTCAATTTCCGACTATAATTTCCGACTATAATTTCCGACTACAATTTCCGACTACAATTTCCGACTACAATTTCCGACTACGATTCCCGACTACGATTTCCGACACGATTTCCGACTACGATTTCCGACTACGATTTCCGACTACAATTTCCGACTACAATTTTCGACTACAATTTCCGACTACAATTTCCGACTACGATTTCCGACTACGTATGATTTCCGACACGATTTCCGACTATAATTTCCGACTACAATTTCCAACTACAATTTCCGACTACGATTTCCGACACGATTTCCGACTATAATTTCCGACTACAATTTCCGACTATAATTAAAATACGTACATCATTTGACCACTAAGGATGATAATCGTAATCATCTTCATCACTTGAGTCTGACTCGGTTTCATAGGTAACCTCTGGCAATATGTGCCGCTCCTCGTCATCTGAATCAGCGTCAACTTCATATGGATTAACATCGAGAAGTTCTGCTCCAATAATTCGAACCACACTCCCAGATCTCACATTATTAAGGCGAATCGTAGATGATTCCGGAATGTCAAAAGCGTTCGGCTCTTGGTATGCAGTAACTTCCTCATCATCTGCGGTCTCACCAAGTGTGGCAGCACTGCATATGTTTCTATGAGCAACATGGTTAACCACCTTCCACGAGACTTTGTTCAGAAGATCGTCAAGGTAAAACACTTGTTTTACTGATGGGGCAAGAACGAAAGGGTCTTCTTCATACCAGCTAGTAGCAGTATTCACCGAAAATGTTCCATACTGATCGGTCCTTGTGTTCTCCGGGCTAGTATCAAACCATCTACACTTGAACAAGTGCACTTTCATGCGGTTCCCATAAATTAGTTCAACAACTGAATGAAGGACACTGTAATAGTCAACGCCATCCTGCCCACCATGGACCATCACCCTACAATTCTGTATTTTCAATCGGTCGTCTCGATTTTCACATATAAATTTCACGCCATTGACCTGACACATCGAGTAAACTTTTGAAGCTATCGGTTTCATCGCCAGGACCCTCAATTCGTTTGACCACTCTGGGCAACCATCATTTGTTACATGGTTCATCTGAAAACGATAAGAAACCACACAAGAAATTATGAACATAGAAACCACAAAACCACGTACGTACACACATGCTATATACGGATATTTATAAAAAATAGACATATACACATATACCCTTACCCATTGACCAAAGTAGTTTGCAAACGTCCTGTTGTGGTAATCAACATTTTCGGCAATAGCAGGGCAGTGAAGATGATAGTTTTTCCAATATTGTACTTCTTGACAGTTAATCAGTACCGACCAGTGGGTAATGGCTACCCCATTTCCATCCAACTTGTACGACTTTAGCAAGCTTCCCTGTACTACCACGTCATTGGAGATGATAGAAAGGTTGAACTGGGGTTCATCTATCGGCATCTATTGTTGGGCGTCCTCAAGCGCTCCCAAATACACTTTGGTGTACGTTACACACTCGTGCGCAACATATGCTTCAGGGATACACCCTTCAGGTGCATATTTATTCTTCACATACCCAATTGTCTACATGTTAACAAGTGCATGTTAACTTACTTAAAAAATAAGAATTTTCATATAAAAACAGAGGCAAACCAAATGTATGAATCATTTGTACCTTTCCATGGGATACATCCAAGTGTAGTGTACGGGACCGGTAAGCAACAATTGTTCAGGAAGATGGATCATCAGGTGAGGCATGATGTCGAAAAAATTTGGGGGAAATATCCTCTCAAGCTTGCACATGATAAAAATGATGTCATCTTGCATCTCCCTGAGATCTGATTTTTTAACTTCCCTGGTGCATAACTTCTGAAAGAATCTTGACAAGGCCACCAACGGCTCCACCACCTCTTTGGGCAGGTACCCTCGAATGAAAATAGGGAAAATGCGTTGAAGCAGTACATGGCAGTCATGACTCTTTAATCCGTACATCTTATTGTCCCGGAAGTTAACACACCTGCTTATATTTCCTGCGTAGCCATAAGGATACCTGCATATATATATATATATATATATATATATATATAGCCATAGGTAACAATTATATTTCTCGCATATATATAACCATGTTCCCATAAAAATTTAAGGCCAAATTACTGCATAGCCATAAGAATATATACCTGACATTACTCAGCCACCGAAAAATTTCATGCTTATGCTTCGGCTTTACGGTGTAAAGAGCTTGCGGCATTTTTCTCTTACCATCTCTTAACCACAAATGTTTCCGCAGTCCATAGCTTTCAGATCAATGCGTGCCTTAAGGATGTCTTTTGTTTTCCCCTTCAAGTTAAGAACTGTGCCCACCACACTTTCACACACATTCTTCTCTATGTGCATGACATCTAGGTAGTGTCTGATAGGCAACCTGGGCCAGTAGGGGAGTTCCCAGAATATGCTCTTGTGTGTCCAAAACTTATACTTTTCGGGCTTGTCTGGAATTGACGCCACTATCTCAGGATGATTGCTCAGCTGGCCAAAATCATATTCATTCAACACTTCCAAAATTTCTTCCCCTGTCCATCGCCTCGGTGCCACACCTGTTTCCACAGTCCCATCAAACGCGTCTGGATCCTGCCTAAATGGGTGATCATATGGAAGCCAACAACGGTGACGCATCTGAACAATTTTACTGCAATGAGGACTGCAACAATCAACCGTCATGCACTCTGAACAAGCCCTGTAACCCCTGGTAACGTTGCCCGACAACATACCGCGGGCAGGAAAATCACTGATGGTGCCAACAAGCATGGCATGCATCTGGAACATCTCATTTTTGAACCTATCGTAAGTGGGGTGGCCACACTCACTCAGGTACTTAAGCTCCTCAATCAAAGGCCTCAAATACACATCGAGACACTTTCCTGGATAACCCGGGCCCGGAATTAACAGAGTGAGCATATTGTATTCCTTCTTCATGCACATCCATGGTGGAAGGTTGTACGGTACCAAAATAACTGGCCATATACTGTATTGAAGACTTATGTTGCCAAATGGGTTGACTCCGTCAGATGAGAGCCCTAGCCAAACATTTCGGACTTCTGCTGCAAAATGATCAAACTCCCTGACCATGTACTTCCAAGCCTTTCCGTCGGAAGGGTGTATAAGGGTGTCATCGTCAGGCAAATTCTTCTCAGCCCACCATCTCATAGCTTCGGCCGTGAAAGCACACATGAACAACCACTCCAGCCTATCAATAAGCGAGAAATATCGAAGTATCTTCATAGCTTTCTTGTTGCCTGCACGAGTCAACTTATACCTTTCTGTAAAACATATCGGGCAGGCTTCAAGGTCTTCAAGATCTTTTCCCCAGAAGAGAATACAATCATATCTGCATGCATGGATTTTGATGTAGGAAAGCCCAAGATCTTTCAGGATATGTCGCACCTTATGATGAGTGGTAGGAAGACGATGACCGGGTGGCAGTAGCGAAGCAGTCCACTTAAGCCAAGAATCAACAGCTTTGACATACATTTTGTTCTCCATTTTGAGCTGCATCACTCCCATCACACTTTCAAGAACAGTCTTACTACAACAGTCGTACAACGGAGTCTGTTGCAATGCAATCAGGTTGTTGTACTTGTCCATACCGCTTGTGTTGACATGAGCTCCAGGTAATGGCTCGACTGGCTCAATATGGGGGAAACCCTCAACGACGGGAGGGACATTTGGTGCTTCATCAGCAAATACACCGCTCTCATGCGGAAACATATCATTGATTAACATCGATGTTGGATCATAGGATGGACTGCCCCTCTCAGCAAAATGTCCATGATCATAGCGTGGACTGGCCCTCTCACCAAATTGTCCATGATCATGCGGACCCGCTAATGATGTTTCACCGTGATAAATCCAACAAGTGTACTTATCCCAAAACCCGTATTTACTCAGGTGCTTCTGGACTTTATCAATGGGAAAACGAAATCGATCGCTGCGACACTTACATTCTTTACACGGGCAATAATGAAGTGTAGTGTCTCCACAATTAGCCTTCACAAAATTCACAAAACTCCTAATTCCCTGGTGATATCTCACATCCCATCTTTCGAGACTCATCCAACTCTTGTCCATCCTGAAAATTCTAACAATATTACGTACTATATATATACACATTCACTACTAATTATAAAATAAATCATCATTAATTACATTCGAATTCATCCGATTAATTAACAAAAGTCGACCCATGCATGCATATAAATTAAAAATATACATATATACCAACAATTCACAATTACAAATTAACATATATACCTGTATATATATAGAGACATATTAACAATTAATATTCTCAAAATCATTTTATATCGATCCATACATATATATATACAGAAATTAACATATTTTCATCGAAATAATCTCAAATCCACTCAAAATCAACAGTCAATCACTCGAAAGCAACAATATAGCCACTCTATTTGCGTATCAAACCAAGAATCGACGCGATATCTCAATTCAACTCTAAATCAACACATGCATATATATATATATATATATATATATCGATCAACACACACACACACACACACATATATATATATATATACATACACATATACGTGTATATATATATACGTACCTATATATATAGCTTCCCGAGTACGTGATCGAGTTTTCGACGCGCGCCTTAATTTTGACAATACCGAAAGATCGATTTCAGAGCGTTTTCCTTCTTTCGATTTCACCGGATTTTTTTCGATCCAAATGAATGAGCTGCTGCGATCTGCATCTAATATAAGAGACATTGCCGGCGATTCATTAAATCGCTGGAAATGAGTCATTGTCGGCGATTAATTAAATCGTCGGAAATGAGTCATTGCCGGCGATTCATTAAATCGCCGGAAATGAGTCATTGCCGGCAAAATTCAGGCGAAAAGTCGCCGGAAATGTGTCAAAACATTGCCGGCGACCTACTCCGTCGCCGGCAATGATTGGCCAACCATTGCCGGCGATTTTCCGGCCGGAATTTCGTTGGCAATGCTTGGCCAATCATTGCCGGCGACGGAGTAGGTCGCCGGTAATGGTTGGACACATTACCGGCAACTTTTCGGACACATTACCGGCGGCTGAGCAAGTCGCCGGCAATGATGATCATTACCGGCGACTTTTCCGGTCGCCGGCCTTGTTTTTTCAAAAATCGCCGGTAATGAATGAGAATGTGGTAGTGAGAGCTTCTCCTTCCTTCACCGAAACACTACCCACCAATTCAGTAGCATTGGCAATCCAGCTACCATTCCAGTTCCTTATAATCACCTCGGTCTTTGCACACATAGTGGACTCATTCCACGACATATCAGTATTGATGTAATAGTAGCCAAAGCTAGGTTTGGTCCAGGAAACACCCTCCTCATCTCTTCCCATCACTTCCTCATGTGTCCGAGAATTTCCATTCACATGACATACCTCATTAAACAAATTCACAACCTTTGATGGTCCTCTTGGGGGAAAGCTCTTCTCTACTGAACAAGAAAGCACATCTCTCTTTCCATATTTCCCAGCACACCATGCTGCTCAAAATGAAAGCCTCTTTGAGTTCCTTCTTCGATCTTGAAGAATGAATAAAATCTTCCAACCAACTGAACCAAATCTTCAAAGGTAGTAATCCTTTGTTTTCAGAGTCACACACCAAGGGGGCACCCAAACCACACGTACTCAACCCAGGGGCGTAACAACAAAATGTGCTCCATCGACTCTTCACCCTCACCACAGATGCCACAATTCAACTAGGGTTTGAGCTAACCTTCCTGCGAAATAAGTTAAGGTAACATGCAGTTGCATGGTTGAGAGTTGAGTCACTTTCAAAGAAAACACTTCACTTTGGGCAATGTTTTGCACTTCCATATAAGCTTCCACACTCTTCTGTGAGTTCTGTCAATTGATCGAGAGCTGTTATTACTTACAGGGACCACTTGTCGCAGATGGCCATGCACCCAGTGATAGCCAGATTGGACTGTATATAAGCCACTCTTGTTCATTGGCAAGATTAACCTATCAACACCATTATGCCTTGGAAGTGGGATTTTCATGATCAGATCCTTAGCCTCATCAGAATAGCTCCCTCAATGGCCGAGAGATCCCAACATTTCCTCTCCATATCAATCAGCTCATCAACCAAAACTGGGAGCTCCTCATTCCTAGTCACACTAGGTGTAAGTAACCTTTCCTTTAAGCCTGGAATCCATGCATCACTCCAAACCCTAACATCGTGGCCATCCATCACCTGCCATCTTGATCCATCAGCCACCAAAAGTTGACAAGACAATACAAGTCGGTCTATTTATCAAGACCTGAGTGAATACACAAGGCAATGCAAGACCAAATCATCACCAAAGATAAATTAATCTCTTTATCAAAACGAAATTAATCGCATTAAAAAGCCTTCTACAAAAGTTGATCGACAATACCAAATCATCTAAAAACAGTTTCTATCTACAGTTAACTAACAGCAGAACCATCCGACTATCATTTGAAATGATCGAAACTATTCTCTTGAAATGAAAATGATAGTTTCATGTCTTTAGTTTTCATTTCAAATATCATTTTGGAATTTAATGTCTGTAACAATTTAGGAACGCAAACAGAAAACTATATATACTCTCTGCTGCTCATGGACTACAACTTTACAAAATCAAACGAGCATCAATCCTCTGATCAAAGGATTGATTACACCTCCTGGCCTCCTTTAAAGTGAGAGCTTGAATTAAGGAAGTTTTCATTGAAGACCACTACGTTATCAATAAGTATTGTACCATTTTTATGAGAAAAATAAGAAAGCTTGTTGATCTGTAAAGAGGCATAAGTGACTGTCCCAGAAATTGCTTGGTGCACTAGATTCTTACATAGTCATATTATCTTCAAGATTGTAAGGGTTACTGGAAGAAATTTCCTATATAACAAACTTGGATTTTCATCAAAATACACACGTTTTACTGTTCCTAAGAACACTGTTCATGACAGGGTATTTCAGCACCAACCCTCACTTTTTTTCTCTGTTTCTATTCTCTCCCTGTTTTGCTATCACTCTCTCTCAGCTCAACTCTCGATCAGCCCCGATTTGTAATCTCTCAGCCTTTACTTTCGATCTCGAACTCCAACGTGGTCCAGAGCCCGTAGCTCTCTTTCTTCCGAATTCCGATAAGACGCTCTCAGTAACCCCCTCTCTTTCTTCCCGGAAGAACTTGGACATCAAGGTCGACGGTGAGGTTAACAACTCTCATCTCATCAATTTGACCCCTACAGGATCCGGGTCAGATTTCAACGCCGACCCTTTCGGCTCGGATTACAGAGGCTCTGTCTCCTTTGACCTCAATGAAACCAATGAAGGTTGGAACAACTTCAAGCCCAAAACTTTGAACTGAACATTGAATACCTTCTCTGACAAATGATTTCAAGAAGCATAAGAAGGTATTACTGATTTGATTTCTTCGATTTGGTGTATGGATGAGTAGTACAAAAGGTTTGCTTTGCTTTAAAACCTTGGTTGGAGTTTTCAAGGTTTCGTTTTTTAGGTTGTGACAAGATGTGGGCAAGTGCAGAAGGAGGAGCTCAGGTGACCCTAAAGACCTCCATGGGTTCTTTCACCTTCAAGGTAAAATCTTCTGTTTTTAACTCGGTTATTATAACAATCTCTGTCTCCAAAACCCTGAAGTTCGTATCTTTTTTATTCTGTTTTTGTGGTGAAACCAAGTTGTACTACAAGCAAGCGTCGAGGACTTGCCGGAACTTCATTGAGCTCTCTCGCAAAGTTTACTACAACAATGTCAAATTCGACAGAATCATCAAGTTTTATTTTTAATTTTTTAATTTACGGAGTTAAATTTTGTATCTTTGTTGATTATAGAAAGTGAATTTTGTTGGTTGTTTTTGCTGATGATAGTTGAATTGGAATTGGGTTTAGGATTTCATAGAATAATCCACTTATGGGTATGAGTTTTATTCCTGCTTTCAAGTTTTAGTGTTGCTTAGTTTAGAGTATAAACTAAAGGCCTATATAGTATGATCTTGTTCAGTTCAAAATTTGAGGATGAGATAAGGCCAAAGTTGAAGGCTTGAAGCATACCGGAGCGGGAATCTTATCTATGGCGAATGTTGGTCCAGTTACTAATGGGAGCCAGTTTTTTATCACGCTCTCACCATGTGTTTCACTGGATGGTGAGTATAGTTTCATCAAAGTTTACGTAGCGGACTTCTATTTATTGTTACTTATCTGATGTGTAGTGTTAGCTGTGTGTGCCTCTGTGAGTTATGCAACTTGCAAATGGTATGTTTACACTTTCGAATTCAAGGGTTTGCCTCAGTTACTTGTGTGAGGCATTGCTATATGCATCATTGAGACTTTTGATTTGGAAATTAATACTCTTTCCGAAGGTTTTTTTCTTTTCTTTTTTTGTTGAAGATTTTTCTTTTAGTATTTACACTTTGAGATGTGTAGTACTTGAGAGGGTCATGTTAAGATGAGAGATTTGTAGACTTTATCTAGTTTTTCTCATTTGCAGCAATCAGTTTTCCAGTTTTTTGTTAACTTGAGTTATTCGCATTTCATGTCCGGGTTAACTGTAAAAGTAATGAAGCTCTTTCTTAGTTAGTTTCAAATTGTATTAGTAAAAATATATTTTGTAACTAATCTTTGCTCTAAGAAGAGACCTAATATTTTTTGTTCTTTTATTCAGGAAAGTACACAATATTTGGATGAGTGTGCAGTGGGATGGAAATCATCAAAAGACTTGGTAGTGTCCAAACTGATAGTAGTGATAAGTATGCATTCCTTCCCTTTCAATCTTCACATTTTTTTGGGTAAATGGGCATATACTGGTTACATTTATCTAATAAAGTCTTATTGCTCATATTATGCTCTTTGTATGATTTTTGGATCTCTTTTTGTGGTCCAGACTCCTGGATCCCTAAAATCTACATATATTCTGTACTGTTGACCATTTTAAAATTATGAACTTTTTTGGTCTGTTTGGAGGATCAAACTATCTTGAACATATTCTGTCATTGTCTTGATATTTGGATTTCAATGTTGCTATTCATTTCTATAGATATTTCTGAACACATAGAAACACTCGTATACAAATCCCACTTGCCTTCTCTTCACTTGGTGAATACTATAGTTTAAATTAATTTGAACTTACCACAATATGGACATATAGCTTCGTCGTGAAGAAGAGAGATGTGAGGAAGTAGAAGCCAGAGTTAAGGAACTTGAAAAGCAGGTTGCTGCTCTTGGAGAAGGTGTGTCAATGGAAGCCAAACTTTTAAGGATGTATACTTATGCTGGAAAATTTTCTTGCATGCTTTAAATCTTGATCAGATGTCTTTGTTGATAGTACTTATCCTTTGTAGGAAAGAAGCCGTCTTGCGAATGAAAGAGGTAACTGAGGAAACTTGAAATTGTTCATAGGAAACTCCATGAGAACATTAATTTTCCAGAAATAGAACACTCCTAAGAAGGCTTATTCTTTTTTCATAGGCTGCTCTTATAGATTTAAAATAGCCAAAGGGTGGAGTAGCTACACAGGCTATAGCTCTTCGCTCTGAAATGGAGGTAATCATGCTATGATCCCTTATTTGTCATCCTATATAGCAATTTACTAAATTTGAATCATAACAGGATGATGTTTGAATCATTAGAAAGCAAAAGAAGCACATGCAGCTATTATGGAACAACTTCATGAAGTTGAATCTGAAGTTAACGCTCTTCGATCCATGACTCAAAGAATGGTGTTGACTCATAAAGAGATGGTAATGCATATGAGTTTGCTTTCTCCCTTATTCTCCTATTGAGCAGGTGTTTTGCTTTGCTTTGCTTTGCTTCTTTTTTTGTCTCAATTTGAAAATTTATATCTCGGAAGGATTGGTTAATAAATTGGGTTTATATTTATTTGCAGAAGCTCAATGATGAGTCAAAATTAAGAAGGAGCAAGTATCTTAGAGGTGGAAAACCTAATCTGGAGGTATAGACTGAGAGATCTAGGTTCATATCAACTATTATTGGTTTGTGGTTTTTTTGTTCTTCTAAAAGTACATGTTCATATCGGCAATCAAACTTGATTTGAACGCTATTCAGGTAGTGAAAGATAAGAAGTTGAAGATTCAACTAGTTGAGAGAGGACTTAAATTTGAAAATTGCAGAAGCTACTGCCAATGTTGAGAACTCGTGAGTCTTATTCATGTGATACTGAGACCTCTTAAAGTGACTCAATCATGACACTACATTGGATTATTTAATAATTATTATTATCGAGGGTTGTGCCTATATTGCATATTCAGTTATGTAATTAAGTTATGATGTCTACGTTGAAATATAATATGGACCTATGTTATGCATATGAAGGATTCTATTTGCAGGTGGTACAAATTATGTTGTAACCATTGTCTATCTTTAAATACACCACATATCGACATTGATTTCAGTTCTGAACTTTGATATTCTTCTTATTCGGAATTCTTCCGTTGTCACCCACGCCTCGCGCGCGGGAATCCACTCTAGTTGTACATATTTGTAGTAGCTAGGTATATTGTCTCAGCCTACCATTCTCTTATAGAAGTGAAGTTATAAATCCCTTAAAGATTGATAATGTATGATAAGGTAAACCAAGAACGGAAGACATAGAAGTTGCAAGGAATTAAAGCACAAGAAATTCCAGCTAGAATAAAAGAAGATATAAATGCAGAACACCGGAAGAAAGCTACAGAAACTTGAAGGGAAGTTAGCACCATAGAGAATCCATAACCCAAATCGGTCAAGATAGCGGAAAGTACTAAATCGAATCCAGAGCCCAACCCCACCAAATCTTCTGCCTATAGATGAGACTAATCCTAGGGACTCTACATTCACATCGATATGTCAGAGTATCTACTCAAAAAATGCTAACCTGCCTATTAACACATGTCGCACAGCCTCAGCGTCAGGTACAACGCTTAGCCTTTAGAACCTCCATAAACTTCTTGCCCTCCTCAGTGGCCTTATCATCTCCCCTCTCAAATGCCTTGAACACTGTAAAGGTAGCGACACCAAGATGCATGCCCTTGCCCATCATCTCACTCAAATACTTCTTGGCATCTCTAAAGAACTTGTAGTCAGCAGCTAACATTTCCAGATAGGTCTCTATAGCACGCTCAGTCTTGCCACAGTTAAAGTAGGCTTCCATAACAACAGTGTAAATCATGATCATGGGATTTAAGTAAGAATGACCGGTTGATGGAAAGAGCTGAGCAACCTCATGTGCTTTGCCATCTTGTACCATAGCATGTTCCATCTTAGCTAACTCTTCATCAAACCTATTCAGTATAATCTTCCAGATAACCTCTTTAACCTCATCAAACCCATTTGTAAAATCATCATAAAACATCATTCCCTTCATAAATGCTACGAAATGGCTTTCATCTCCATCAGGCAACACCCCCTGGGGTTTGACCAACTCAAGAAAATCCATGCCATCCTAGAAAGACTCCAAGCACGCGATGCCAAAGTGGTATGCAAAAAGGGTTTCATGTTTTAGGAAGAGTGTGTAATCAATAGACGTATTGTGGAAGCAATCCTTGTAACTTTTCATTGATAATAAGAAGCTCCTTTATATAGGAGAGTACATAGAGTTACATTTGGTAAAAATCCTAATACATCACTAAATAAGATTCTCTCCTTTATTCTCTACATATTCTACCATAACTAGGAACATACATAATAAGGTAAATACCCTTAAACACTCTCTCTTATGCCGATTATGGTAGATGGTGCTTATTCAATGCTTCCTTGATGCCTCATTAAAAACCTTGATGTGTCAAAAACCTCTGCAGGAGAAAAAGTGATCTCGCCAAGTAAAAAGAGTGCAAATCTTCATAGACGATGATATAACACTTAACCGTGTTGCCTCATTAAAACCTTGTCAAGTAATAAAAACCCTTTTGGGATAAAAACAACCTTAGTCAAGGTAAAAGAGTACAATGTGTCTTTCACATTTAGAAACGCTCATGTGAATGCCAGACTTCCCTTGAAGTCTACATCTCCCCATGATATCTACAATGAAGGTAACTTAGATAAGCTGAGCTACCCTATGCTCTTCACATGCTTCTCAAATGTGAAATTTGACCAATGACTTAGAATGTAAGTCTGCCACTTTATCCTCAAACCAAACTTGGTCAACCATGACCTTGAGGAATGGCTATTGTTTGCTAACTATAGAATAACTTATGCGATATATGTTTGGTGTTGTCACCATACATGTAATCCAGCTTCATCACCTTGATGCAAACAACATTATCATCATAATGCATGTAGGTTCATCAGAGGTGATTCAAAACTACTTGATCTTTGATATGTGCACTTATGGATCTCAACCATATGCACTCAATAACAATCTTCATGTTAGATCAATAATCTCAACATGGTTCGAAGATGTAGCGACAAGTGTGCTCTCTAGACTTCCAAGATATTGCACTGTTACCCATGATAAAGACATAAACAAATTGGGAAAACCTTTGTGTGGATAAGAGAGATGTTCAACTTTAGCAAAACTTGCCAACACATCACAACGATTGTTGGTGTAAGGGGTGAGGGGAAAGTGACACTAATCTCTTTGTGGTGTCCTTACTTCCATCGCCACTCTCTTTGTGGCCTCTCTGTAGGGATAAATCAAGCTCATATCTTTCATACTCTTTGATACTGAAAGATTGTATTTAAACCATTCCAATTGCATTGTGTGGGAACATAGATAACTTTAGCTATCAAGTTTAATAATAATGAGAAACTAACTCTTGTGTATTATGCTAAGTACACTTTTGCACTTAGATTAGGCACTTCAGCCTTTAACACGTCTTCTTCATCATCCCTTGGACGAAAACAAATCCCTCTAAGGGTTAAGACTCTAGCAGATCATAAGAGTACTCATAGACTTCACTTTATCATCATAAAGTGTAAATATCTTAAAGTATAAGACGATTGATGGAAAATCTCATTATTACAATGCTCGAGCCAAGTTCGAGGTAACACCATGTCTTCCCAAGATCTGTCATCTCAAATTCGGATTTCAAACACTTTACAAATCTTGAACTTGTCATATATGAACACGCATGGGCATACCCATTCCCAATCAAGTAGTCACTTGGTGAGTGTTTCAATCTCATAGCAAACGCGTTCTGTGGTCTAGAGCCACTTGATTTGGGTACATGAATATCTAAGACATTCATATCTATCTCTTATTCTGTATCTCCATAGAGATACGTCATGACCACGATTATAAACTGCATGTCAAGTTTTTCGAAAACTACCAAACTAATAAGGTAGTGGAGTGCAATGACATCTATTACGAGAGAATTTATCTTATCGTAGTTGACTCTAGAGTGTTATGAGAAACCTTGTGCCATGAGGCGAGTATAATCTCTTTATTCTCATCACACTTTCTAACAAAAACCCATATTGATAGGCTTTACACTTAGGTGTGTCGGCACACCAACCAAACTACCTTTCTCTTTGTTAGTGGACATAATTAAATATGGATCGCTTCTTTCCATGTAGGCCAATTTCTACTACGTTTGGGAGTTTCAACGTAGATAGGTTCGATAAGTCTCAAAATTCCATGCTCTTATATACACTAGTGTAATTTGTACTTTGTAGAGATCTCTATATTATGAGTAAGTGGTTTTAACATTAAGACGTCACTCAATGATAACTCTATGATGAAATTGAGTATCAATGATCAATGGATCATATTGTGCCAAGCTCGCTCCCTTCCTTGGACGAGTATTTATCGAACATTTGGATCTCCTACGCTCTCCAACGGAACCCATGGCCCGTGAAGACACTATGCCACATTCCATGGTGGTAGCGCCATAACCAAAAGGTAGTGACATGTCCTCTCAAAAGGGACATAAATCCTTACAGACATGTATGCAGTAAGTATATGTGATCTCGTCACTTTAACGATACTAAAAACGCATCAGGCATTGAATCTGTTATGTTCTATCGTTTGGGGATCATGATGAGACATAGTGAGCACATGACCCTTCTTGTCGTTCCTATTGAACATCCTTTTTTTTATCTCCCCCTAACGACAGGAAGTATGTCTCATCAAAGTGACATCCGTAAAACTAGCGGTAAAGATATCGCTTGTTAAGGTTCTGTGACAACCCGAACCGGGAATTGTATGTTAATCGGCTTAATTCGTGAGTTTCACGTATAATCGCAGTTTATCGTAATTAGTAGATATGACAGATTTGTTTGCGACTAAATTATCAGGGGAGAATTTGATATGATTTTCTTCACAAGAGTTGTAGTGCACGTGATTTCAAGCTCGTGAGAGTTTCCAGAGGATTATTCCGAATCACGAGGAATAAGTTATGAATATTTATGATCGTTGGATTTAGTCGTGTTTATCCGTTTTGGTTTCGATTCGTTTTTGACCGTTGATCATCTCGGGCCGTGAGTATAAATATCAGAATAGTCGTAAAATTGTTGAAAAGTCACATTTGGGAAGTTTGACCTTCGTTGACCACGTTGACCCGTGTTGACCAACGTTGACCGAGCTCCACCGCCACCCACGAACTGCCACCGTCCGACCCGACGATTCCAGCCACTTCTGGCCACGATTTGGGTATGGTTACAATCCTCTCGAGATTTCCTATTGTTTTGAACTTGATTTTGTGAGAATTGATTGAGAATTGAGGGAGAACGAGCTCGGTGAAATTTGGGATTTTTGCCAGAATCGGGTGGCGTTTTTGACAACTTTTGATGTCGGGGTGGGGGGGGAGGTTCCCCTCAACCCATAGATGCTTTTGGATGAAATAATTTTGGGATTGGACGTCGTTTGGGGCTCGCCGGAATCCATGGAGGCCGTGGGTTTCGGCCGGTGTGTTTCGAATTGGAGTTTGGTGTAGAAAATGAATTTGTTAGGCTTGAGGATTAGATGAGTTCTGGAAATTTTTGTTGGAATTGGTCATTGTTTCGCGCCACCGCCGGCGGCGGAGCTCCGGCGAGGTTGACTTTTTGGGATTTTTGGGAAGTTTTATACCGTTTTTCTCGTAATCGCGCCCCGATCGTAGTGTTGAGGTTTTTGAGTTGATTTGGGTACTCAATTTTGGGACGAGGATTGATTGGGTTTATTTTGTGAATTTTGTAATCCTCGTCAATATTTCGAGTGATATGTATTTCGAGGACGTGGGGTTCTCGACGTATTAGCTCCGTATGTCGTACTTCTATATGTATTGATCGTATCCCTGCTATTCAGGTGATCGAGATCGAGCGTTTGGCGAGGGATCTTCCGCCGGACCTCAGGGCTAGCTTTGCTTTGTGAGTGGACACTTTTTTTTCACTGTCGTTATGCCAGTCTTAGTTATGCATTTTATATTATACATTTTATGAGTATGCAATTATGATTATGCATTTACGATTATACGTATACAGCTATGTATTTTATTTGGAGGCATATGCATGATTTGTTTTACATGGATTATGGATATATGGATGCATCGATGAATGGCTTCTCGGCTGATCTCCGAGATACTCCGAGAGGGTTATGACAAATCCTTTACCTTGGTTGAGCAGGATTGTAACTCTGAGGAAAACGTACTCGAGTTACGGCTCCACATTTTTATATTATATCCAGGAAGGTTATGACAACCGCCTTACCTGTGATTAATGATTTTAGACTCGCATCATGATTTCATGTTTATATTGGTGGAAGACTTCTTATTATTATTTTCGTCCACTCACTCTAACGATTTCATTTGTCTTCCCCTGAGCTTTTCGATTTCCTTTGACCAGTTTGCAGTTTGGGTTCCTGTGTTGCGCGTCGACTATGGAGGCATAGACTTCGGATCACTCTTCAGTTTCCGTAGGTTTCTTGTTTGACCTACTTGATGTAAATGTTGTATATATGCGTCGCTCTGAATGCTCATGTTTGTTTTCAGTTGAGTTTACTCCTGAATATGTTTTGGATTTCTTGTAAACCCTTGAGTTTATTATATATGTGTTGAGAAATCCGAATGGGGATCGGAGCCCCATGGTTTGGCTTTTGTGGAATATTCAGAGTGTATTTCTTTGCAGGTTCTAATAATGGTATGTCCTGTTTCAAAGTAACTCTGGCAAAAAAAATTTAAGGTCGTGTTTTTGAAGGGGTTTGATTTCTGTTTAGGCAACTAAATCGGAGTCGGGTCCTTTCAGGTTCTCATAATGGAATATAGTTGAAGATTCATGTCTAACATATATGCATTCGTCTCAATTGATCCATCATAATGTGTTGTGGCAGAGCAATTTTGGCACATATATGCGTAAGTGCGAGACACTATCTTTGCACACAGTCACTAGTTGCGCAAAACAAAATTGAGTGATAGTGTATCGTAGACGATGTACTATAGCTGCATGCAATATTGCATAACCCTTAGCAGAATATATTGGTGCACATCACTAATGCTTAGACTACTATCATAGTCGCTAAACAGTAGTTTTCTGCGAGACCATTTGAGTTTGTTCATGAGAGTATTATACCAATACTAAATCTCATTGATGTGCAATATAAGTTATCGAAACTCATCGATGTAAACTCTCTAGCATTATTAAGTTGAATCAACTATAAATGGGATGATTCGAGTAGTGAGTCCGTAGTCATATGATCTGAGCTAGAAGTTTAAGTAGCATTACAAGTAGACGATAGCACAACACGTGACCAACAAGTTTGCATTATAACCAACACCACAAAACATCTTAGTGGTCCGCTAGTTGGTTAAATCGTTCCATAGAATCACCTTAGATTCAACATAGTGAGAATATATGTGTCATTTGCATAGGATGGTCTCAATTCTTAATCTCTCGAATGAGTGAGCTTTTGAATAACGAGTGATGAGCCTTTGAAAATAACCATTGAGGATTTTGGTTGACAATTGGAGTTTCCATGAACTCAAAAAATAGGATAGGACACTAGCACGCCATCCTCGGCGTCAAGTTTTCTCCTTTTAGGAGAAGAGAGGCCAGTCACTAGCCGGTTGTGGACGAAGGCGCCACCACTGAGGGTGCCCGACTCCACTCTCATGAACCAACTTTGGTTCTTGCTTCTTTTCACTTGAAAAAAGTGGAGTCCGATTGAATTTCTAAAAATCTGGACCATCATATCACGACCTGGATGTCCAATATGTCGTGTCAAAGCCTATATTTGTCTGAATCCTAGAGGTCATCTCTTATGACATAGTATGATTCTACAATTCTGTTCTAGTTGTCTTACATAGCTCATCTAGTTGACATATAAGTTTCTCCAATATTTGGATCATACTGCAATCATTAGAGATAATGCAAAAGAACTCATGTTCATTCTCACTTGAAAAATTGTTGGCATAGATGATGAGAAGACCTACGTCCATTTACATCATAAAGAAACGTAATTGATAAGGCGCAAAGTCGATATCATATGTGTGATTCCCATATCAATGAGACACTCAAAGTTATCGGGGGAAATACTTGCAAAGAAACAAGTCTTGCATGAAGAAACACCAAAAAAACTCAAACAATTTAGTTTTCTCGTGATAGGTTTTGATCCATCGAAGGTCCTTCTCGGGTTCTGCCTTCGTCCGAGACTGGCTGACCTCTGTGTACTTAAACAAGCATAACTTTATCTAGGAAATAGCTATTAATGATCCGAATAAAGTTCTGAAAACTAGACATCTCTAGCTTTCCGTCCATATATCATTCATACACTGGTTCGTCCTGAGTCAATCTCAGTTTTGTATCAAATCCAAGTGATCTGCACAACCAAGTCTGTTATGTTTGTTTCATACCATTATCAAGTGAAACGCATAACTTTTTTTAGAAAATAGATATCGACGAACTGGACATACTATGAAAACTAGAAATCCATAGTTTTCCAACCATATGCCCTTCATATGTTGGTTCATTATGGGAAAATCCTAGTTCATCGTCGAAATTGACTAATTTGCAGAGCAAATTCTTGTTATGTCATGTTTCCGACCTCTATCCAGTTAAATGGGCATAACTCTTTCTAGAAACTAGCTATCGACAATTCGGAGGTAGTTCTGAAAACTAGACAATCGTATCTTTTCAACCATATATCACTCATATGCTAAATCTTTTTGGAAACGTCTCAGCTAATCGTCGAAGTTGGCTATTCTATAGAGCAGATTCTGTTTTCTGTGTTTGTGATGTTTTTCAGGGATTTTAGCACTCTTAGCTATCCCAATCGATACATGAACAAATTTTCAAGTTTACTAGGCCATCTAAAGTCGTTTTGGTAGCTCTTTTCACTTATGACCAGACACACATGTCTTTATACATGGAAAACATAAACCTCTAGTCAAAATTGAGTATCTCTTCAATCGAGTCTCTTCTAATTTTGAAATGTGTTATGTTGAGATTCGCATTAGCGTTATCTCCATATTCTGTTTCATTGTTTATTTGATCCTTAAAATTTGCAAAGTCTGAGCATGCTTGGTTGTCGATTTTCTGCCAAATTATTGGCCTGTTATAATGTAACGAAATTTTTCATATCAAAACTAGACACGTATATGAATACTTTTGCAAATTCTTATAATTTTTCGAGACCTGTAGCTAGGTCAAATAATTGCTACAAAAGTAAGCAGAAAACAGTTCCAAAAACTGATGTGTTCTAGGATCAAGTAGAATCGGATTGGGTGGTTTGAATGTGGCGATGATGATCTTGGTAATCCATAGATTCCTCACATCTTTTGCCTATCAATGATATTCAACACCTATTTACTCAAAACTTCTGAAATCTTTCTCAAACATGTTGAGAATAAACAACTCATTTGATTCGAGAAACTGTGACGACCCGGACCAGAATCCCCAGTATGATCAGCTATGTACGTGAGTTACTGCGTAGTCGCAGGTTTACGACAGCTGTTTGAATCGCCGAACTCGTTAACGACTTAATTATTGGCCGAGAATTTGAGCTGGGTCTCTTCTCGAGAGTCGTTGTACGTGTGATTTCGAGTTTGTGGGCGGTTCCGGATCGTTATTTGGACGACCGAAGAATTAGTTATGAATATTTGAAGTTTCGACGGAAACAGATTTAACTGGCAGGTTTGCTCGCGACTAAATTATCGGACGGGAATTTGGTTTCGGCTTCTTCGCGGAAGTTGTTCAGAATTTAATTTCGAGTTCGTGAGAACTTCCGGAGCATGATTTGGAGTTATGAGGAATTTGTTGCGAATTTTTCCGTTTGTTGATTATTTAGTCGATTTAATGTGTGTTGCTTTGAAGGGTTGACTTTTTATCCGTTTGGCCAATGTGTTTGACTTCGGGTGATTATGGAAGATTATGTCGAGTCGAATTCGTGGCCGCGAGATTTATCGGAATCGGATATACGACGAGAAAGTTACGCGCGCTTGAAGTTCGACGAAAAGGATAAGTATGAAGTTTCCTAATCGGGAAAGTTATAAATAGTGACCTGCCAAAAAGGGAAAGTCAAACTTGGAGTTGTTGTTCTTTGACCGTGTTGACTCGATTTGACCATGGAGGTGCGACGGTGGCGGTGACCTCCACGGCTTCGCCGGCGGCGAGCCGAATCCGGCCACATCACGGCCTAGTTCTGGTCCCGTTCTGTCCGCCTTGCTGTCCCGAAGCTAGCTCCGGCCTCCTCCCATGGCCTAGCTCACCGGAGAGGGAGAGATTCCGGCAAGAAAAAATGGAGATTTTTGAGGTAATCGGGTTCATCAATTTCAGCCGTGTTGAACTACAAAATTGTTTGGGCTTTGTAGCTCTTCCCTCCATGAATCTAACTAAATTGGTTTGGAGTTTCAATTCGGTTTGAGTTGGGAGAATTCTTGATTTGAATTTTGTGTTTCATTTCGGTTTATCATGAAATTGGATGAGTTAGAGTGAGAATTGGCCTTTGTTGTAGTTGACAAAGTTGCTCAGTGGGTGATTTTGCATGGAATGGTGGTTTCTCCGAAGGAAAATTCCCCGTCCGGCAGCGGCGCCGCCGTGGGTGGCGGTCAACGCGGCGGTCAACGGTCAACGGCGGTCAACTTTGACTTTTTCGGAGTTTTCGACGAGTTGCATGTCATTTTACTCGAAATCGCGCCCCGATCGCAGTGGGGAGGTTTGTTTTTCGAGTTGAGCGTCCGAAATTACAGTGAGGTATTGTGGTATGATTTCCGGATTTCCGACAGTTTGTCGTGATCGGATTACGTGTTTCCGAGAACTGTGGTTTCTCGTGATTTGTTTTGAATTGTCGAATTATGTTTGTGAGAATTGGATATTATGATTATTCAGGTGTTTGTGATCGTTTGTTTGGCGAGGGACTTTCCGCCGGATCACGGGTTAACGCGATACGCGTTACGCCAGACTGTGAGTGGACAAGTTTATATTTTCACTGTTGATTTGCGAGTTCGTGAATTTTATAATTTCCGTATTTAATTATACGATGTTGTGATATATGTTGTTTCCGGAGGTATTATTATATGTGTTTATTTGTGATGGCATTTAATACATCGATGTACCAGAGTTGAGAGATTCCTCTGGGCGGGGTTGAGTGGTCCCCTGCGTGCCGCCAGGGTTGAGTGGTCCCCTGGCCTATCACTGTCAGGTTTGAGCGATTCACCTGACGTCGGGTTTGAGAGGTCGCCCGACAACCTCCGTGTATATATATATGTGTTGTGTTTTCCGAACTCGCACTGATTTGTATTGAGTATGTTTATAAACTGGTGAAAGGCATATGTTATTTTCGTCCACTCACTCTAACGTTTATCGTTTTATTTGCCTTTCCCCTGGGCTTTTCGGTTTCCGTGCCCAGTTTGCAGTTCGGACTCTGGTGTCGCACGTCGTGGTCGGAGGCATAGTGCTCGAGCTACTTTGTTTCTTCCAGTAGGTTTATTGTTCTACCTACTGTGGTTTACATATATGGTTATGTATTAGAAGTCGCTCTGAGTTTCCTGTTGTATATGTTATACGATTTTAAACCCGGATTTCAGTAAAGTACTATTATATGTATTGTTTACTTTACTGTTGAGATATTGAGAAATCCGGATGGGATTGGTGCCCACGGTTTGCTTTTTGTGGCATAGGATGAAGTGTATTTTCCGCGTGCAGGTAATGGTAATTCCACGCTAGTAACGAAACTCTGTCCAAATTTCGAAAAGTTTTTGTTGGTTCGTGTTTTCGAAAGGGTTTGATTCCGATTTAGAGAGCTAAATCGGGGTTGGGTCCTTTCAGAAACATCATGCGTCTTATCCTTGCCTCTCTTGGCATTGGTGATTCCTCTGTGATGGCCATCATGGCCTTCATGGCGCTACCTTGTAGCGTCCTTACTTGTTGGGGCCTGTGGTGTGGACCTAAACGTCTCACCAAAATTTTCTTACTCTAAGGATGCTGCTCCATACGACATTCTCTTAATGCGATTTCATAATTCACATTGTGAACACTCTTTGTTCTTGAATTATGATTATGTAGAGGATTTTCTCGATCAAATCTTACTCTACAATTGCTTTCCACATAATTGGAGCATGGATCTAAGCTTAAGCATCTCATTATTTATTGATGCAATATTCTTGCAATTGTAAAACCACACGTTATTCCACTTCTCTATTAGATCTAGGAGCATGGTGTCAATGCCTTTTTGCATATCAAACACCATGAGAAAACATAAGATATATTAATTTCGCAGTCGTAAGAGACTTCCTCGACAACTAATTTGTTTTCCAATTAATATAATATTTGGATTAGACTTTTACTTTGATGTACATTGCCTAATGAACTCTCTTTGTTCAAATCGATTTGTGAACTCTCTTTGTTCATGATGAACGCTCTTAGTTCATCTAGGAACTCTCTTTGTTCCAAATTCCCACCTTCAAGAATGGTGCGGTGTAGGAAGGAGGGATGAGATGTTATCCCAAAATCTCTATGGAAAAATATAAAGTCCCAAAAGAGTAGGTTATTTGAATTTGAATTCAAGTTATGTTTGTAGAAAACTTACTTGAGATTATTACGGAACAATCTTCATCTTCTTGTTCTCCTTCTTAAGATCCGTGCACAGGGCTAGAGTCTCGTGTTGATAACGTGTTTTAGAAAAAGTGTGTAAACAATAGACGTATTGTGGAAGCAATCCTTGCAACCTTTCATTGATAATAAGGAACTCCATTATATAGGAGAGTACATGGAGTTACATATGGTAAGAATCCTAATACATCACTAAATATGATTATCTCCCTTATTCTTTACATATTCTACAATAACTAGGAACATACATAATAAGGTAAATATCCTTCAACATTTCATACCCTTCACCACCATTTCCAGATAATACTTCTCTTGCACAATGAAATTAAGGTCAATAGCAAGTGTTGCAATGAGAAAATTGTAAGTACATGAGCTGAGGATGATTCCATAAGCTGTAATATGCTCATAAGCCTTCAAAACATTACCCTTGTTCTTGCCTTGAGAACTATACTTTAAGACGACAATCAGAAAGATAACCTCATCAGGCAGTATAGCCGTCTCTACCAGAGGCTCAAAGAGCTTTGAGCTTTCTTCATTGAGCCCCCACCACACCATCAACTTGAAAATGTAAAATGCATATGTTTTAAGTGAGTCGTAATCCTTCCCAATATCTCCAAAAGAGTCTTGAAGATCCTTGTCTCCACAGTGTTTGGTTGCATCCTCAAAAACTTTCATTATGTGCTCCTTGAGCCTTTCCATTCAGACTTCACTGGCGAAGATTAGTTCTCTCTTCACCCTCCTGCTTGAGCAGCAACACAAAACCCCACTTCCTTCACATAGCCCACAAACTCGATTCACACCTTCTTAGCTTCGGTCTTGTTCTCACTACAACGAATTCCTTCCAACATAGCCGATGATGCCGGGCAGAAGCTTAAAGCTTATGTTTTAGGGCTAAAAATAGGATAAACAATAAAATGGAGGGAAACAAACTAGAAAAAGAAAAAAAAATTGCATTGCATTGCACCCAAGGCTAAGCACTCTAGGGCTAAGGACATATGTAATATTATGACTGGTTTCTTTAGTCAACTTCTTCCAACGGCTAAGGACATATGTAATATTATTACTCGTTTCTTTAGTCAACTAGCTTCTTCCAACATTGACTGAGCTTATTATGATCTCGGTCTCTCTCTCTCTCTCTCTCTCTCTCTCTCTCTCTCTCTCTCTCTCTCTCTCTCTCTCTCTCTCTCTCTCTCTCTCTCTCTCTCTCTCTCAGCCTCGAACCTACCCTTGAGCCTGGCACTGCCATCATCCTTGGCCTGTACTCCAGCCGCCTAAAAGGCATTGAACTCGTCGAGGCAGATTTAGCCGCCGCGGTCGACCATCACACGCTCGAGCTTCTTGGCAGAGACGATGGAGTTGAGGGCCTTGAGAACGTTGCGGACCTCGGGAGATGGATATTGTCGTTGCCGTTGGCATCAAAACTCTTGAAAATGCGACAGACCTTGTTGGAGATGATGACGACGGTGGGGTCCTTGATGGAGGTTGGGTTTCATTGAAGCTCCCATGGATTTTGCTGAGATTTCCAGTTTGGGGGTTTTGACATTAGAGTTTTCACAATGTCAGAGACAGTGCGGTGGTATTGTTTATAGAGACTATTTACTCACAGAATGGAGCAATAATTAAGCAGCACAATGATGTCGGAGACGGTGCGGTGGTGAGGTCGGAGGCCACAGCCACCACGGTGATGAGATTTGTTTTAGTGGTGTTCACACAGACTAAACCTATAGTAAGTTTAGTCAAACTTGAATGAAATTGAAAAAACTGACTAATCATACAATGACACATGTCATTTAAGACTAATTTAGCCCTAGATGCTTAGCCTTGGGGTGTACAACAGCCTGATCCCAGAAAAAATGGAGAAACTTGCTGTAGGACTAAAGTAGAGACAAAGTGATTGAGTTCTTGGGCTAGAATTCCTAGAAAAAACTCTTTATAAACTGATTTTTACATAAACATCAACTTCTACATGAGACCCAACCATAGGTATTTATACTAAACTAATACATCCATAATAATGACATTAATTAATAATAAACCTGGCAAGAAACTAAAAAGACTCAATAGAATACTAAACAATTTGAAACTCCTAAATTAATTTGGGACTCTTGGATGCTCTGCATCAGCCAAGGTTGTATTCCCCTCTCCAACCTCTTAGCATAATGAACAAATCTATGAGTATTTTGGCCCAGGTTACACACTTCATGTAGACACCTGCAACACGGAGAACCTTAACCCTCCCAAAGATACAGGGAATATAAGCTGAATATGGATGTATGCAGTTGCTTAAACCTCAACTATATGGTTCTGTAAAGTTAATCAAAAGCAGCCAATGTAACTATACTTAATTTCAACCTGAAAAGATGTCAAAAGAACCTGAAATACTTGTGAACCCTTAAAAAAAGATGATGAATAACATGTTTCTGAGTTTCAGCAGAGGCCAAATGAGATGCATGAACCAAAAACTATTAGAATATAAACAACAAAGGTTTAATTAATTCACCAAGAACAAGCAGCATGTAATGAACTAGAGAACTAGAACAAGTAATGTCATCTCTAGTTTCTACAAAATCACGGAAAGCACAAAATCTCCATTGTGAATTAAGCCCTACCTAACCTTCTCTACCCACATATTAAGCCTAACTGTAAAATCTTTATGTGAATCACTTCCCCAAAATCTTTGCAAGTAGTGCCTTAGATGATAAGCCAACGTAATATGGACGTAACCAGTCGCGTGAATAGAAACTACTTAAACTATCGCGTAAGTCTCTTCTTCCAAGTGGATCTTCATTCAGCTGATGTTGTAACTGCTTGAATACATCTAAGACACTTCTGTTGGAAAACTCCACTCTGCTAAATAAATACTGAGAATCGATGACTCCAATGACATGACTGAACTTCATCTCTCCATAAAGTCTACAAATGAAACGGAAACCAATAAATAAACGTCAAAATTGTAACTAATTCACCGAACTGTCTTTTAAGACAATTTAATACCTCATAATGCTTTGGACCAGTTTGCATGTAACCGGCTCAACACTCTTAAATTCAGAGAACACAAACAAGGTTCTATCTTCACATTGCATTTCATCTTCCCAATCTTCATAATATTCATGATATGCTTCGATTGTATCTCCTACTTTCAGCTCAACCTTCTTTGCATCATTAATCAGCTGATACACTAAATTAAGCATAATGTCAATAAAATGTCTAACATATAAAAAAAATTAAAAATTACTAGAAATACCTCTAAAATTAAAGTGCCACCGGTAGCTTTATCATTTATAGCTGATCTCAAAAATGTCATAGTAAATATTTTTAACACTTCGTTGAGATCAAAAGAGTCTATAACACCACCTCTAGCCACACTTTCAATGTGATTTCGTGCATGAATCGATCCACTTCCGATGAATGCGAAACTTCCTTGTTCTAACACATCAGAAGCTTCAAGCCAAGCTTCCGGAGATTTTCCATCTTTTCTTCCAGCATGTATTATACTGATCTTATGAAGCTGACAAAATAAAACAATACAGTCCAACTTATTTTCAACACAACCACAAAATCAAACAATAAGGTCAGTTCTTTTATATTTGTAAGTAGTTATTGGATTGAATTGTCTCTAGCTAGCTATGTGTCTACTTTAAGACTCAACTTACCCAATTACATATCAGGATTAATCAAACAGATTATAGCAAAAGTTCAATCTAAACTCCTTAAAACTTATTCAAAATCACACATAGCAAATTATTGCAAAACTTGAATTTAGATACACCATATCATGATAAGTGATAAGTACTTACATTAGCTCTGAATGACATAAAAATCATTTTGATGTAACCGGTGGCCTCCACCTCACTCAAACATTGCAGCCCCGTTTCAGCAGCAGACTCCGCAGTTTGGTTTTGATGAATAGAAAACTCTTTGTTTACCTAAAAAAAATATAAGAAATAAGAATGGTGTTAAAAAACGAACTACTAATTCAGATTAGTTACATTACATGATAATATAGAATAAAATGCTTACCGCTGCTAACAATTTTGCATTTGTCGGGAGATTTCCCGAACGTAATGAATGCACGAATGAGCCCACTTCGGCCCATTTTATTGCATCATGCTTTGCTGAAAATATAACGAATATATATAAGCATATGTTTTTTATTAATGAACTACAACAAAATTAAAATACGTACTTATTTTGTATTTGCCACTCGTCCGTCTCCCATCATGAAGAAATATTAGGGAATCCCGATATTTCACAACAAAACATGTCGTACGCTCCTCTTCGGTACACATCCTAAAAAAACACTTGTCACAAATCAAATTCAAAAGCTCCAAAACAAAAACTAATAGTTAAAAATATCACAACCAGCAAATTGATATTTCCACCTACTATAATATATGTTGAACCATCTCATTTTCAATTACAAACGTGCGAATGAATACATGCAAGCTAATAAGACTAAATATATCCAATTTTCCCTGTGTCTACTAAAATTTCCTCAATGTTCAAGTATTACCTTAAAATTAAGTAGATGAAAATTAAGGGCAGGCAGCTTATATAATGCTCACTACATTTTATATTGCTTTTTTTAAGGGAAAGTCTATTACTGCCACCTAGACTTACCCTAACCATCGGCCAAAGCCTAATGAATGGGGCATTGCCACAATAACTGGAAGGAAATAAACTAGACGAAACAAATCACCAAAAATACCAGAATGTAGGTAACAGGATATAGTTACCTCTCTGTAAATTCTTTATACTCCTCTGTGAAGTCCTCACCAAGCCCATCTGATGGTTGTCCGGTTACTACTTCGTAACCACATAAGCTGTTGGTAGCATTTGGAACCTGTAAACACAGAAATCAGGTAAGAAAGACATGATATTGATTGATTAATTCTATTCAAAGGCTGTTGACTGGAAACCAGTAACCTTGTGAGCAAGATGGTGAAAAGTGTACAACAAGCATTCAGCATAGGTGAAGTGTAGAAGACCATTATTTATATGATAGCATTACACAAAATAAAGCATAAATAACTAATTTTGAGTTTATGGTACCTTTAACAGCTGAACCTGACGTGAATCTTGAGAGGTGGTAAAGGGTACAACTTCAGCAAGCGAATTCAACAGTGCACGTCTCTGCTCATCAGGAAGCTGATAGAGAGATATGTTATTAGATTGTGCATGCTAGGTTTGGCATTGCAGAATCCAGAAAATGAACAATGACACATCATGAAGATAGCAGCATTGGAGAAGAAAAAAAGTACTATTGAGATTACTACAAATTGTGAGTTGTAATACCTTTTTTCCTAATAAAGGTACAATTATAGTCATTATATCATTTGACATGCATGCTCAGAGGGGATTACAGGAAGCTGAGAGTAAATGATACCTGATCTGAAACAAGACGGATGTGCTTGTTTACATAGTTCAGCAACTTGCTGTTTGATTCCCCTCCCTATGAAAGATAAATAATTTGGATAATCAGGGTTGATTATTCAAAACTGAACACTATAAATGAAAGAGGGAGAAATCTATGATAGTAAGGAGCATACAGCAATGAATGGCAGAGCCATTGATAGGCATGATATGAACCTGTCAATATGGTCGGCATCTAAAACCTGCATTCCAACAACTTTGCATTATATAGGAAACATATTGACAATCCAAAAACTTTGCATTGAGTTACAAGAACCATAAAGACTAAAAAAAGGAAACATATTGACAATCAACTACAGTCTTAGGAAGTAAAATGAAACACAGTTCTAAGACATGTTGCTGTTAAGTCATCAAGATGTCTTTTGTTTACTTTTAATTCTAGTCATACATAGTATAATATCCTTCAGCCAACGGGGATGACAATGAGGACTTCTCATGATTGTTCTATCTAAGAAGCAACATAAAACATGTTCCATATTGCTTGTAAATTTGTTTACTCAATAGCTACTATTCATTTTCCTTATTAAATGAAACAGTAAAACAGGAGCTCACATTGAACTGAGCGTCTAAATCAGCATGCCCTTCAATAATTCCAATTAGTTCGTCCATGCGTTCTTTAGGAGCTTTCTCCCTGAAGATGCTCAAACCCCTTAAGAAGTCCATAAACATTCTAAATTCTGCTGTAGTTACATCTTTCAAACACTGCAATTAAATAGAATCAAATTTATCATATATCTAACCCCATTGAAAGTTGAAACAAAACAATCAAATAAACCTCAAGATTCAGACAGACATTATACATTTTATTGCAACAGATGTCACTTACGGAAAACGGACCACATATCAGACTGAAGTGAAAGAAGGGCAACAAAGGGTCTAGTTGACTTTCAGCCGAACTAAATGAAGTCTTCCTGATAAAATAAATGAACTGAAACATCATGAATACCTTTTTTATCAAGTCTGTAATATGCCTCTCCATTTCCTCCTGAGGCTTCAGAACTTCAGATTTTATAGGAAATACCTACAATTGATAATATTAACCATCTGTCAACATACAGAGAAACATTGAAAATTTCTATTGAGAATTACTCAAAGCAGTCTTCTCACCTTATCTCTAATAAAGTTCAGAACCTTCTCACGAATAACATCATCTTGGCTGGGTTCATCAACATTCCCAATGTGTTTGAACAAGGCAGTCAGTGAAGCTGTACATTCGAGAAGGCAAAATAATTTCCATAATCAGAAAACATATCTGGGACATGAAATGTACATTATGCTTACATCTTCCATGTTCAGCATGTGTGTAAAGTACTTGCACTATTTAATTACATACATATAGCTGAGCTAGTATTCTGAACAGTTTGTATAATTAAATGATTAATCATTCAAACATGTAAACAACCTGAAGATTTAGCTTATATTCAATGACCGATAAAGAACTTACGTTTCACATCCTGCCTCAAGAGGGCCATAAGAGCCTTGTGCACAGCATCACACGCCACAAATTCATCTACAAAACATCAAGAGCTCCAAACATCAGACTCATATAAACTAATCGATGTAGTGGCAAATCACCCTCTCTCTCCCCTACTATCACCAAAAACATACAAAAAAAAGTGCCTACCAGCTGAAAGGAGTTGCACAAGAATGTCGACAATCTTTGAAATATGTTCAGGGGTATCCTTGCAGAAAAGGGGAAGCCCCTGAATAGCTTGCACTCGAACCTAGACATTAAATCAAACACCGCAATAACTTAATATCTACTGTTTATCATTCACATATCACATCTCAATACACAATTAATTTCTCCAGTTACCAAATATAGAAAATTAGATACCAATTGGTAAGTCAACTAACCCCAAGCTCTTCTTCTTTAATCAAATCAAGGTGAGTGTCATTGCCGGAAACGAAAGCCCAGGGAAGAACTTGAAGAACCTTGGAATAAGCTCAGCGGCGAGATGCTTGGCCTTCATGCTCGTCTTCGCAGCATTAATGATTCCCTGGTAGTCCTCAAGATTCTGGAACTCAAAAAATACTCAAAACCCAGGAAACAAAAATCATGGGGTCAGAAATTCATGAGAGAAAAGCCAAGGACGCACCTGAGACTTGTCCTTGGACTCGTTGAGCCGCTGCCCGAACTCATAAAGCTTCTCCATGTGCTTGGCCTCGTCAGAGGGGTCTGCCAGCTCCATTGTTAGGGCTCAGAGGAAGCTGAGCGAAATTGAACAAAAAATTGAAGAGTTAATACAATTAGTATATATAGAACAAGGCATAAGAGTACACTTCATATATTTTGGAAAATTGAGTTCAGGGCTGTAATATGGTTTGCATTTTACCTACTGGGTTTCTTTTGGGAGTGAGAGTGTGAGCGTGTGAAGAAAGAGAGAGAGAGAGAGAGAGAGTGACTATAGGAAGAAGATGAAGAAGAAGCCGTGGGTTTTCTTTGGGTAAACAAAGAAAAATGAGCTTCTCTTCCTCAACACAAAAGACCGTTAGTTTGTCTTGGAGTGTTCAAGGATCACAGTAAAAATTAAAGTAAAAAAGACGCCAGGAACCAATTGTTACCTTGTGATGGGACGCACCCAAGTTTACACAGTTTCTCTGAGCAAAATCATTGGCGTACAAAGAATGAGTGCTGACCAATATCTAATTGTTTCAGCAAGAATGGTGGATCCGATGAAGTCCATGAGGTCAGATGTGCAATGAATCAACCTGAACATTGAAAGAAAAACTTCAAGCCAAATCCACAAATCTAATAATACAGTCCGCCCAAAGGGTTGTAAACGAGTTTTCGGAATCAAGGAATGGTGCTACATATATCCTATAACGAATGTGACAAGATACTTAAGTGTAGGCGACATATATATGAAACTGGAATGGTTTAACTGCATCAATGAAACAATTCACGCCCCTATTCTACTAACCTAATTCACGCCTGGTTTCTGAATTATAGGGTATAAATATGGTATGCAACAAGACAACTAATAAATAAATACAACCCTCTCTTCCAAATCTTGATTAGTGAAAACTGAAAAGGGTAGATGACATATGAGACGGAATTACTTCACCAAATCAATGAAACAATTCACGCCTAATTTATTGAAGACTAGGGCTATACATACCCCATTTATTACTCACTACACCCCCATTATAAATATTTATCCTTAATATACCTAATTTACCCTCTATTGTTCTTTACACATCCCATTTAGGAGATCAGAGTTTCACACCTTGAAAGTTGAATCTATATAACCAAATCAGGCAATGCTTATGTCTAATAGTCCAAGAATCTAAGCTTATGATTTTCTTGTTCATATTTGTTCTTAACTTCAGTCATTTTTTCTCCCTCAATTATCGATAGTGGTTCTCGATCTACGGTAACGACTTCTCATAGCTCACAGGATATCCTAGTTGATACTTGATAGTTAACCGATTGCTACCTTCGATCAGTAGCCATATCGCCCCATATGGCTAGATCCTTTGACAATTACGTTAGACTTATTTCTCAATTACATTAGACTTATTGACACCTCTTTTTCAAATCTCTATACTAACGAAGACAAATATGTATGAATCAGCCGATTTTCGAGTGAATTGGATTAAAAAAAACGTATAATTTTTTTTATATATAATGAGAACATAGACGCCTAAATGTATCTCCAATGGGCTCTGTATTGGAGCACCTTACAGAGAAAAGTTCATTTTTATATTTCACTCCAATTATGCTCTTTGTTGCACTCCTATTATACAAGAAGCTCTTAAATGATAATCCTATTTACTATAGGATTATTTTGGAAACTATGGGGCATTGTTGAAGATCAACATGATTCAATGGCAACAGGAAGTGTAGATATTCTTGAACTTGCAAATCTTTTTGTAGACGAACCACCAATAAATAGCGTATTATTTAGAATATTAGAATGATGACAACGAGGATGTAAGTAATCAGTACATCATGAGGTTGCATGTTTTTTATGTCTTATTTGAATTTTTAGTATATTTTTTTATGACATGAATTCTTATGTTTGTTATGAATTTTTAAGTTTTTTAAGTTGCATGATCTTTATATTTATGGATACTTTTAATTATTTTACTCAATTAATTATTTATATATATTTATTAAATATTTAAATTTAATTTTAAATAAATCGCTTTGTCTCAGTCATGTTTGTTTCTTACTTTTTAAGATTTTGCCGTGTCTCATATCCCTACGTATCTGTATCCCTATGTTCATGTCCGTACAACATAGTTTTGACGTATAGGAATAAAATGGTGTCTAGTACTTTACACGGACAAGTAAAGCAAATGATATTTTTTATGTCACAGGTTAGGTTACGAGTTGAGCATGTAGGAAAAATAATAGTGATATTAAACTAATAAATACCAAAAATACTAATTAATTAATTAATTAATTAATTAGTAAAATACAATGAACGAACGAAGAACAAATTCTTGAAGAAAATGATCTAAGTTGAGTCACGTGTACCACACGCTTTCCTTAAGAACTTTTACGCCGCCTACAAGCTTATATGGCGTTGTTCTCCCAGGATAAAACAACTTTAAAGTTTTGTAACGCGGCACAAAAACTTCTCGTCTAACTGAAGAATATCTTACTTTATCACCGAATTTTCTCACTGTTGCGAGAGGGAGAGAAGTGATCAGAAGAGAAGATTGCTCTCTGATGGGATGAAGAATGAGGGAGGATGGAGCCTTTATTTATACATGAAAGAATGGGTTGATCATCATAATTTCTTCCATGTGGGATCACATTCTTTCTTTTTGTTTCAAATAGCCAACTTTGGGTGACAATTTCTCATTCACCCCTTAATCAATTTAAACAAATGAATACATAACATTTATGTACTCTTGTAGGAGAACACAAATACATGTTTCTCTCACATCAAAATTAAGTGCAACTCACTCAATTATTTGTTTAAATTTTCATATTAAAATGGTGGAAAACCACCATTTTTCCAACAATTCCCCACATGAATGAACATTGGCAACCGAAGACTCGATAGACTTGGTGATAGATTCTGCGGTTGAAAACCTGCATAGGATAGGTAGGGGTCAACCCTTTGAGCCTTCCCTTGTGAAAGCATGCTTACTTTACTAACTAAACAGTAGACGCGATGTCTTTGAACTGTTTGCCATTTGTGTAAACGATGGCATACTTCACACAGGTATCTTCCTGATATTTTCAGTTCTCACTGTTGTGTCCGTTTTGGCCCTGGACACGCGCCTGGTTCTGTAAGAGCTTAACAAGAATTGTGCCATGAACAATTCTTTTAGAAGCGGCTTCACTTCCCTCTTACATAGGTGATTTTTTAATTAAGAGTAACCCGCATTACTCTGCTCGGATTTCCGATGCATACGAATCATTAAAAGCTTTGAGCATAACCTAATTCCTTACGGGCTTCACTGTTTTCATCATAGGAATGGACTTGGGGAAACACCCCACAGTGATCCGACATGGTCTCTATAATTTAGTTGTCCCTTTTGAACCTAGATCTTGGGATCTCCAGTCAACTAGGTTGGGTGTCCATTGTAAAGACTTTAACTCATGGGCTTTAGTCCCATTCCCCTCGATGATTTATCAACCAACTCTCTGTTTAACCATTTGGTTAACGGATCCGCTATGTTATCTTTTGACTTTACATAGTCAATGTAGATGACACCATTAGAGAGTAGTTGTTTGATGGTATTATGTCTTTGACGGATATGTCTTGACTTACCATTGTACATACTGCTCTGTGCCCTGCCAATTGTAGATTGACTATCGCAATGTATACAAATTGCAGGCACGGGCTTCGTCCATTTTGGAATATCCTCTATGAATTGGCGTAGCCATTCTGCTTCTTCCCCACATTTTTCTAAGGCAACAAATTCAAATTCCATCGTAGTTTGTTTTGAGGATTTCCAAGATGCCGCTGCACCTCCTAGTGTGAATACATATCCATTAATGGATTTTTCATATCAGAAATCCAATTTGTATCGTTGTACCCTTCTCAGACAGCCAGATATCTAGTATAGTGCAGCCCATAGGTACGAGTATACATTTAAATACTTGAGTATTTTTGCAATTGCTTGCCAATGCTTTCCACTAGGATTACTCGTGTACCTACTTAGCTTGTTCACAGTATAAGCCAAGTCTGGCCTTGTACAACTCGTTAAGTACATTAAGCTTCCAATGACTCTAGAGTACTCTCTCATTTATTCTTCGAAAGAAAAAGAGTCATGTCAATCAGAGTTTTGGCAATTTCAAAATTCTCCTTGCCACATTTCCAAGGATAATCTCCACGTAATGTAACTAATTTGATATCATCCCTTTTTAACATTCTTCTGATGTTTTCTAAGGATTCAAATGCTTTGGAATTCCCAAATAGTACATGAACGATTTTGCAGTTAATTATAAAATCTATAATCGTTTGGGTAGCTCTTTTCACTCATAACCATGCTAGAAGAAATCGATGTAGGTGGAGCGAGGCCCGCTCAAGTACACTATTATCGAAAATCTTCTTTTCTAGACATTATGAGCTAGTAAGGTGAACCCTAATAGAAAATAGAGTTATAAAAACTGCAAATCGAGTACGTAACTTTATCTTTATTTGACCAACTTATCATTGCTTGCAATGATAAGCATGTCACCTACATGCAGACACACAAAGAAATATCATTTCTCTGTGTATTTGACATATATATACATTATCACTTTCATTGGTATTGAAACCATTGGTGATCATGTTGTCAAATCTTCTATGTCATTGCATTTGTGTTTTTCTATGCCATATAATGACTTCACCAATTTACATATTTTTCCTTTTGACCGGGAGCTGAGAAACCCTCAGGTTCTTCTATATAGATTTTCTCTTCTTTATCTCCTTCCAGGAAAACTATTTTCATACTCATTTAATGTACTTCACACTTGCCCAACATGGTAATAACAAGTACCATTATGATGGAAATAATTTTCGTCACTAAAGATTTAGTGTCGAAATCATCAAGGCTTTCTTTTTATCTTTAGCCTTTTGATTACAAGTTTTTACCTTGTATTTTGTCTATCGTAACATTTGACTTCATTTTCCTCTTGAAATTCCACTTGAAACTTAAAGTTTCATAACCAAGTGGAAGATTCACAAGTTTTCAAGTATGATTCACAAAGTCAGAATCATATTTTAGTGGCATCTTCCTAATCAGAACAGTACATAATGTACCTATCCCTTAAGGATTTAAGCTTACTCGTAATCATACATGTTAAGAGTTGAAACCTAAGGATTTTCCAATCTTTATCTCAGTTCTTTGATTCTGGAAGATCCCCATTTATTATGCTTCATTTAGAAAGCATAGCATAGAATAAGTTTTGTGTTGATTTTAAACTTGTCTGTTACTCTCATTTATTTAACAGTCATTAGTTTGCTCATCAACTAACCATTATATGGTTGTTCCAAACGTTTTGCATTGATGGCTATTTAGCCGATTGTTACAAGGTAGTGATTTAGCTGTTACAGTTCATCATCAACAATAAGTTGAATGTACTCGAAAATACATCTTCAAAGAACGATGTAAACTTCAGAGTTCCTTATCACGTCTTGTGTTTGTTGCACACAAGAGATAGATAATTCTTATAATTATGTTCATATCAAATGCAATTGACTATTTCCACATAATTTTCCTTTTTTGGTAGAGATTTTCCACCTTGACAAAACATCCCCACATTCGCAAAGTAATTGTAGGATGACTTTCTTCATTTCCATATTCATATGAAGTCGTTTGTTCAACAAACTTTTTAGGTATCTTATTTAAAAGATATTTAGCCAATAAAATGGTATCTCACCACATGCTTAGTGGGAATGCAAAGCTAAACAACATTGCATCCATTATATCCTTTAGGATATAATTCTTTCGTTCAATCATATCATATGATTGTGGTGAATAAGGTGTTATTCATGTATGATCACAAACTGAGCACAATACGCAAATAGTGATTCATACTTACCTCCGCGGTCAATCACTTTTTATGACCTTAATTGTTCAATTGAGTTGATTTCTCATCTCGTTTTATAGTCTAAATTTCTCTATAGCCTCATCTTTACTCTTCATGAGGTACACAGTGATAAAATACTTATTACCACTTTTGCTTGAGATGCCTTTAAATCAAGGGGTTCATTAGTTCTTTCAATGCTTTTGAAAAATGATTTCGTTTGTTTGTCTCAACACAAGTTCCAATCTTATGCTTGAAACATTGGTAAACTTCTTCAAATTAATTGACATCCGCAGAGTATCATAATTAACTTGTCCTTGCTTACCATACCATGCATTAGTAGACACAAAGGTGAAAGCGTTAGCTTTATTCATATCATTGACTATGGTCATTATATTTCAATTTGAATTTCACCACTTGTGGCTCTATTACCAACTTACATTCTACGAATAGAATTCATTTGTTTAGTCAACAGACGAAATCAACTTGACTGAAGTCTCGACTCAGTCTATAGGAACGTACTATATGTTGTTTAGTTCATTTCTAGAGATCATCATTCAGATCCCATTTTCTTCACCCTTGACTTCAGAGGTAACAACGTTCTCCATGTACACCTCAAATACCACAACACAGAGGTTGATGTCAGATACATCCTAATTGACTTCTTCAAGCAAGTTGGCTTCTTTATTCTTCTTTTTCCTTGGCCAACTTAGACTCAAAAGATTTGTGACCAGTTTTGTCACAATTGAAACATTTGCCTTCAAACTTTGGCTTCTTGCCTTGTTCGTTGTCATTTTTCATAACACAATCCTCATAACAAGATATTATCTGTTTTGACTAACAGCTAATGGTTTTGCTTTTGGGTCTCATCCAAAAATGTTTCTTGCTATAAAGAAGTAAGTCTCCACATATAAGACATATCACCTCATCTTCTCCAAGTGATGTTGGATCTCACATCACCTAGTGCAAACTACTCATGGTTTGCATTAATTAACACTCATTATCACATCCTTCTTTTCAACCAAATGACTCAATGTGGCCTATAGCTCTTTCAGTGTTTAAAATATTTCGTTGCCTTTTTTTTTTCCTTCTGAAATGTGTATTTTCTTAATCAATAAATAATATCCGATATTATTTCTCTATTGATTACATGGTCAAATTCACAAGGAATTTCTTATTGAATATCTCAATATTCAATCACTTGATTTTGGCATATAACTAAATCATAGTGCTTCATTGTTACAAGGAAACTTTTTATTATCCTTGAAAAAATCCTCATTAGTGAAATAGCTAATCGATAATTTCTTTGGAGTCTATTTTCCTTAGGCAACACAACTCCAAAGGAAACCACTTCCTTAAGGCAACATTATTTTGGTTTAGTAACCAATTCCTTGAGCCAACACTCTTCCGTTAGGCAACCATTTTGATTAAGAAACCACGTTAGTCAATATCACATTTAAAAGTTCTTAAGATTGTAGGAAAATAATAGTGATATTAAACTAATAAATACCAAAAGTACTAATTAATTAATTAATTAATTAATTAATTAATTAGTAAAATACAATGAACGAACGAAGAACAAATTCTTGAAGAAAATGAACTAAGTTGAGTCACGTGTATCACACGCTTTCCTTAAGAACTTTTACGCCGCCCACAAGCTTATATGGCGTTGTTCTCCCAAGATAAAACAACTTTAAAGTTTTGTACCGCAACACAAAAACTTCTCGTCGAACTGAAGAATACCTTACTCTATCACCGAATTTTCTCACTGTTGAGAAAGGGAGAGAAGTGATCAGAAGAGGAGATTGCTCTCTAATGGGATGAAGAATGAGGGAGGATGGAGCCTCTATTTATACATGAAAGAATGGGTTGATCATCATAATTTCTTCCATGTGGGATCACATTCTTTCTTTTTGTTTCAAATAGCCAACTTTGGGTGACAATTTCTCATTCACCCCTCAATCAATTTAAACAAATGAATACATAGTCTTTATGTACTCTTGTAGGAGAACACAAATCCATGTTTCCCTCACATCAAAATTAAGTGCAACTCACTCAATTATTTGTTTAAATTTTCATATTAAAATGGTGGAAAACCACCATTTTCCAACAGAGCATAGCATTGTAAATAAGATTTCCTTCCTAGCTAGCCGAGTGTCTAAACTCTAAACATGTATGACCTAGAGATCTTAATTATCTTAGTCCACGTGAATTATGTTTGGCTGGTTACAACTGCAACGGTGTTCTCTACTTGTTTGTTGGTGTTAGAGCAACTTCCTCAACTCCAACAACTTTTTTATATTTGAATTTTTTTCTATTTTAAAGAATATTTTGGTTAATTTACTTCAAAAACTTTCTTAAATCAACCAAATGAAGAAGCTATTTTAAGGAATTAGATAAGAGAAAAAAATCATATTTCCTATATTTAGAGTATTTTCTATATATTTAGATAAATCTGTAAAATAAAGAAACTGTTGCCACTGATAAATTATGTTTTTTTGCTTCTCCATAAAAAATAAAAAGTTATTGGAAAACATATAAAGAATGTTATAAATATAAAGAATGTTCATCAAATTTTTTAAAATAAAGAACGTGTAAAAATCTGTTGGAGTAAAATAATTAAAATTTTCTCTAAAATAGAGGAAAACTCAAATATAAAGAAGCTGTTAGAGTTATTAGGCAACTAAATTTTTGAAATTCATTTGCTATATATAATATAATATATAACGGAAACAGAGATGCCTTAAGGGGTTGGAGCCTAAAGTTTACTTGGTCAAAAACAGTTACACTGTTGTGAATATAAAATAGCACTGTAATTTTCGATATGAGAGACCACTTTTGTCGTCCACTCATAAAATATGCAATAAACTGATAGTTGTTTAAGTTGTATGGACTTTACCATTATTCAAGGAGGCGCCTAGTGTGATAGAAATGCTGGTAGGGCAAATAGCAGCATGTGACGCTTCTTTCCAAGGCATAAGCAAAATGTTGTATACCATTTGGGGAAACCTGACTATAGTTGCTGACACTTTTGATTGATTTTGGTCACTTCCATCGTTTTGATTTGTATGGAGGCGGCTGTAGGGGGTGAGGTGTCACCGATCTGAACCACCAACGTACGTTCACTTTTATCGGTTCGGCCTGTAACCAACACGGAAAGTTTTCTTCTCAAACAAAAAGATTACTTATTCATGAATTATCTATAGCTCGATCAAAAACACGCCATTGATTAGTTAATTCAGTCCGTCCCGTCAGGAGTTTGAGATTTTATAGGACTGAAATAGCTAGCTAATTAATTACATGGAGGAGACTGTAGAACTTACGGCGTAGTCTGCAGATCGATATAGCGGAGGTTCCGATGAAAAAGAATTTACCGGAATCTTGACGGAGGTGGCCAAGACGCCTAGCTTGGTCTCTGAATTGATCTGGTTAATTAGCACGCTCCATCATCTACCTGGCTAGCTCGTGCTGGCGTGGCCTCATCTCAATCCGGCGGATGTTTCCGATGAACAAATTGACAGGAATCTTGACGGAGCTGGCCCAGATGCCTTGGCCTGTCAATCCTATCACTGTAAAACCACCAGTCCACCACCACCATTCTCACAGGCTCAATTACATTGAAAGAAGACTTTCTCTTCTCCTCTCATGATCGTTGCCAGTCCTCCTTTCAATTCCGCATCACCCGCCGTCCCGAACCCGAAACCGGCCCGAAACCACCGCCGCATCCCCGGCGAAGTCGTCGTCTTGGGGTTTCGTTTCTCGTCTGAGCGAAGGGTCTGGAAGACGCGCCAGGGTCTGAAGGTGGAGACTGACAGCGGCAGCGGCGAGGATGTCTTCGATGCCTCCAACGCCACCGCCAACCACGCCGTCCCTGAACACCTCGTCGTTATGGTCAATGAAATAATCGGGAGGTAGAACTTCAGAAGGAGCTAGGTAGCTCTCTCGATCTTCTAGGTTGCTTATTGACTGAAATTAACAATTGAAACTGAGATCTGGAGGACTATGAGGGAGAGAGAGAGATAGATGAGAGTAATTTGCAAGCCGTGACTTCCAAATTGAAATACATGCAGTTAATTGCTGCCGAATTACATGTCCTTCGCATATGCCACTTAACTGACTAACTCCAATAACTCACCATATGCCGAATATTGATGGGAGCGTTCTCGTGATTAACCATGGTTAAATTATGGTTTATAATAGTACACGTGGCAAGAGAAAGACCGGTGGGTAAGCAAACTTCATCTAGGCTTGATAGATCAGACGCTTCAAAACAAGGTAGTCCAAAATTCAAATAGTTCACTTAGAATAACTTTAATAATGTCACTTATTTTGTTTAAAAATAAAGTTGAAACTTATTTTAGGTAATCATTTGTATAAATTTATTTTAACAATATCATGTAATTAGTTTAAACACATGCTTAATTTTAATTGGTTGATAATAAAATATTTATTTATTAATATAATTACTAATTACATTTACAATCTAGAATGAAAGAATTAATTACAATATTAAATGTTTCGTTACCTATAATTTATGTTTTTTGTATAAGAATAGAGGATGAAAACATAAAATATAGGGAATTCATAAACTGGCTAATAGGATAGAAGAGCTGCTGGAATGAATTTTAATAAAAAAAAATTATATTTTAACTAAAAATAACTTATAGGAAATCTGTTGGAGTTACTCTTAACCACTACTTGATAAGTGCCATTTGATTTCAATTAAGCCCTTTACCCACATATATTCTCTCTAAATTGTATATTCTCTCTAGTATTTTATGACCTGTTGTTATTTTCTTGGTCTTCTGTCTGTATTGAATTCGATAATATTATTTTTGGTTTCGAAGGACTTGGAAAAAGCTCTTTAAAACAATGGCTCCAATATGCCAAAGCAAATACAGAAAAATCAGTAAACGTTGAAGCAAAGTGAAGGCATACACATGAATTGGCATTTCCTTGACGATTGACAAAACACGATGTTCATCCAGACAAGAGTTTGAAGATGTTGGCATCTCCAATTTTATCTCCTTGGTACATCAGGTAGTTCATTCATTGCATATCATGTTTTCCATCTAGGATATGATAGTGTGCATGTATCCCTGCTGTTCTGGTATGATTCTGTGAACATGTTCTTATCTGGGTTCGATTGCTTAGGTGTATCATATCTCAGTGCGCATGTACTTTACATCAGCTTAGGTTAATCTTTATGCATGTACCCTGGTTCTTGCTAGTTGACCTTAAATTTCAAATGTGTTAAGCCAACATGTGATACTCAGGATATTGTGCTACTTTTTGCATGTGCTTTACAATCTGGAATTAGAATAGCTTTGGCTTTCACGTGGTACTACTTTCTGCTGCTTTGTCATTTCTGGTAATAGATTGGGTATAATGTTTTCCCTCCTAAAATACATCTTACCCCAAATGGATAACTGATGTTGACTTAGCACTTTGCCTTGAAACATGACTCTGCTTTGTTTACTGTGTCAAATCTGTCTAGTCAAAACTGAGTTGATTCTTGGACTGCCATAGGCTTCCTCTTATGCTAGTTGACCACGTGATTCGGTGCCATGCTTGACCCCTATGTATTATTTCTCACTGATATGTTTTACTGGGTATAAGGAAAAACAAAAAGCTGTTTTGGTTTCTTTCTTCCTTATACGTGTGGTGTTGTCCCATCAGTTTGCAGACCTGTTTTGCTCTCTATTATGACTATGCTTAGGGCAGCGTTTTGTGCTGCTGTGACACGCACTTTTCAGTTTTCTTTGACCATTTGCTTTGCCTTACTTGCTGCATTGTGCTGCTGTTTTGTATGGCCTATATAAGGTGTCTAAACTGTACTGATAAGTTGGTTGGTCGAGTGAGATACTTGGGTGTTTAGGTTATTCTGTTTTGGTACTCTTTGAGAGCACTTTCAAGTGTAGTTTCTCTTCTGTCTTCTCTCTCTCTTCCATGTCTTTTGGTTGCTCATAACTGTGCATAATAGACATAGTTTCTTAAACATAAAAACTGTTTTTCAAAACTCATATGCATCATTGCATTGTGCATTCCATAGAGATAAAGTGTGGAGATGCCCAACCCATGAAGTTGATCAAGAAGGTTTTAACTTGAAGTGTAGTTAAAGATCTGTTCTGATACTTTAGTTTCTCTTTCCAAGTGTAAGCACATAGATTAAAGTAGTGTAGCTCTGTTTGTACTAGTGGGTAGACTAGTCAGGATAGCATAAGGGTTATGTATCCCCAGAGTGCCAGAAACTTGTAATTGTGTGAGTTACAAATTAGTGGAAAGATTTGTCCCTCAAGATTTAGGGGCACGCAGTTTTGATCCTGGTTGTAGGATTTCTGCGTCACCAAAAACATCTGGTGTCATTCTTTCCTTACTGCTTTTCTCTTTATTACTCGTATCCTGTGTTTCGGGATAGGACAATATTTTGCTATCCCGATTACAGACTAAACGAAAAGTGGTAAAGGCCTATTCACTCCCCTCTAGGACCTTTACAAAGGCAAATGCAGGTAATACACCAGTTATGGATACAGTTTAGTCTGACTGAGGCAGTTCAGGCCAGTGGAGGCGACCCCGTCTCAGATACAAGATTAAATACGATATGCAACTGTTCGTCGCACTTCGCTCCCACAGTAATTAGCAACATGTATACATTATATTAATTAATATGAATCCGTGGTAGAACAAGCCCTTGACTTTATTTAGGTACGTACGGAACTCATCTTAGAGCAAAAGCAAGTATGTACGTAGGTTAAATGAAAACTTTTCTTGTACTCTTCAATGTATCGAAAAAAGCTCCTCGTAGTTATCTACCTAAGACCTCATAGAATCCTGTTACCTACGGTCTCTCCCCCACAAGAAAAAATTTCTCCCTCCGCCATTGTAGGTAGCACATATTTTAGATAGAAATGCGAACTTGGATCGTAGTTAGACCATTATAGCTTACTACAGTAAAAAAAAAAACAAACGTCACTGAAGCAAAGCATACATACGAACCCTCCACTCCACTCCACTCATCTGCTGACTCAGCTCTGCCCTTCTCTGTGCTCTTCCAGCCACAATTCTTCAACCGAAAGATACCATCATTCCCATTCCGAGGAACCCATGTATTGATTGCACAACTACGTAAGCAGAAGTACATAGTACTCCTTATACTCCCTAGCACAATTTGTACATACGCCCATATGATACAAATCCCTTCCTATTCAACAGTGAGTGAGCAACAATAATCACAAAAGAGATGCTTCCTCTGCCTCACATTGATCTCAGAGATGTGCAGCAGAAGGTGGCCACCCAATTGAGGCCTTGGCAACGCTCTTTTCAGTTCTGGGCTCGAGCCGTTGATATCTACACCGGCTACAAGGTCTGTCCTTTTCTCTCTGTTTTGTTTCGTGTATGCATGCAATGGAATTGAATTGGTTTTGTGGGTTTTGTTTGAGTGTGGGCAGGTGTTTCAGGTTCGGGTAATATATTTGCAAGCTTAATAATTTAGTGCTCATCAGTCATGACTAAACCTTGATGCTTCTCCTTTTAGTCGAATGAAGGCCTTCGATATTCCCCCTTGAAACCGAGTGTTACTATAATGGGTGCTAAATTTTCGGTTGAATATTTCAATACTGCAGAATTGCTGTTAAATCTACGTTATATCTAGCACATCAGTGCTAATTGGATATGAGGAAGATGATGAATTCGGAAATATTTTATTAGATATTCTTTTTCTGTGTTTGGATCATGATATACATTACATCCCAAGTTGTGAGTGGAGTTTCTAACCTTTTTTTCAATGTGTGTTTTGTTTTTAGAACCAGGATCCCAGAGTCATTAATTAAGTGATTGAGCAAATAGGATTGCTTGCCCAAATTTCCGCTCGAGCATACTTTGTTGGAAATCTACATGTTGACACTCAAACAAGTACGTGGCACCAAAATGCTACAGCAGAGAACAAACTCTAGATCAGTATTTTGACTATTTTCAAAGCTCCAGATCTGACCGCCCTCCATCTCCATTAGGAAAGCCTCAGGCGAAGAGATTGTTATCCATGAGGCTTACTCTCCTAAAAGACATATTTTAAATGATAAAAAGGGATGAGGATTTGAAAGTAATTAATACGGCTCTATCATAGTTTTTATGTCTTTAAATCATAACCGTTGAATGTGCTCATCCCCTTCTATCCCTTAGAATGTGTCCATTAGGAGATCAAACTTGTATCATCCATTGTCAAAATTTGCTGTCATTCTGCATTGTGTAACTTGAGAGGGTTTAGGGTTTGGGTATATTCAGAAGCATATTTGACATGAGGGCTTACTGCCAGTGTTTGATGTTACATTACAAATATGAGAGAAATGATTCTGGTTCAACTCTGTACTTGATCATATTGCCAATGACTGGCAGTACTATAGTACCAAAAAAGCCATTTGTTCGGCCGAGTTGTGTGTTTCAATCAGCATATATAATTAATAAAGTCGATGTGTGGTCACTCGTCAGACGTGAAATGTTTTGATGCCATGCTATGTGACTGTAGAGTAGTACCATTAGAACAATCTCATTCAGACTGCTTTTCCAGTCTTACCCCCAGAGGCTGCAGGTACATGCATTTCCATCTGGCTTATGGAGCTTCAACTGGAAATGCAAGGGTTATCAATTCATTCGATAAAAGAAACCATCCGGATCGCTAAGCCGAATGTAGGCCACACTTTTTCTGATCTCATCCTCGTTTACACAGCAAGGCATTGAGTTCATCTGCAGTGATCGCCTTTCTCTGCTCATCCAAGAAAACGACATGCCAACGTTCAACATAAGGTTTATAAACCTCGCAAAGTGCAGGAACAAGGGTGTTACCATAATCTTCTCCGAAAGACTTCAAATCCAGGCCTCTCAAAGTCCTAAGAGAGAGCATAACAACTTCCATGGCCATATCCTTTAACATTTTGATTATCACCACCAGAGTCCACCAAGCCATTTTCAAGATTCTCTACATAAGCATTGTACCCTCTCATCTTTTTCGGTCTTGAAAACCTCACGCCATCCACATGGCTAGTAGAGCCAAGGCAAAACCATAGAAAGGCCTGTTCTTCCAGCAAGTAAGATTGTGCTTGCACTGGTACCCACTCTTGCCATAGCTGCTGATCTCATAGTGCTCATAACCCGCATCAGAAAGCTCCCGAGATGCCATTCTATAGAACTCAGCCGATCTTGTTTCAGAAGGCAATGGGAACTCTCCTGGTGTATATCTGCAAAACACCAATCCAATTTTCAGTATTCCATATCACATTCATTGTAAAGCTAGAACTACAGACTTCATCACTGGCTCTTCCATTACTCACAATTTTCCAAACTTTGTGCCTTGTTCAACTTGTAAATCGTACACTGAGACATAGGAAGGACGAGCATCAACTGTTAGCCTCAAGCTCTCTTCCCACATATCTGATGTCTAGTGAGGCAGAGAGGAGAAAAGATCCATACTCCAATTGTCAACCCCACATGAGCCAACAATCTCAATAGCCTCATAAACCTCCCTAATCCCATGTGCTCTCCCACAAGACTTCAACAGCTCTTCCTGAAATGCCTGAATACCCAATGACACCCTATTCACACCCAACTGCATCATCGCCTTCATTTTCTTGGCATCAAAAGTGCCCGGGTCCATTTCCATAGATATCTCGGCATCCAAGCTCACCTCGCAATAACCGCAATCTTTATTGATCTATGCTCCCTTCTCGCAATTCGCTCAGCCTCTTCCATCAAAAGTGTACCATAACCCTGTGCGAATCAAGCAGACCATACAACATGTCAGAGAATTACTACAATAATATAATTCTAAACCATCTCATTTTAGCAGAGAAAAACTCCTGAATTCAATATGATCCAAGCAGTTCAGTCTGTAAGTGGTTAATGTACAAGTAACATTACCTGGTGCTGAAGCTTAGCAGCATCCCGCCCATGAACTGGAACAGCAGTCCCGTAAACATGAAGTTCACGAACAATAGAACACTTTCCCAAGAGTTCGGGAGAAGTAGTATTTTTGCCACATTTTCGTAATCTCAACAACCCAACTAGAATATCCTGTTAATAAAACAAAATTAAATGTCATTTACTCACCAAGAAAAATCTCAGGGCATAAAAAGAAAATGGTGATTATTCACATGTGAAGTCAGGGTGGAATACCTGGCGTGTATCTTCATATGAAAGAAACGTTTCCCAACCTTCATTTGCAGTATAATCACGACGAACAAGTTCCACTTCATCGGGCTTAATTTGGTGATGTATGTCCTACAATAATCAGAAATCTTTAGTATCAATTTTTTTTAAAAAGGGAAAAGACAAGCAAGGGGGTTCAACTGTCATTAAATACCTGAATTCCAGCTTCACGTGTTCGAACATCACGACACTTTAAGCCCAAGTCTTCCATCCGAGCTAAAGCTAGTTCCCGAAGATTTCCTTTCTCAACCCCAGAAGTAACCAGAGGCATTGGAATATCCCGCTGAACTCTATAAACACGTGTCCAAGGGGGTACCAGGGCTAGGATCCTGGCTACAATGTCCACAAGTTGTTCAGGCGGGTAATTTCTATATCTGCAAATGGATTGTGAGACAATGATCATTAGAAGTCATTACTTTAGAAAGGAGTGGCACATTATACTCTGTGTATGACACCGACGCGATTTCATATTGAACTCCATAATTTAACAGAAAGTATAATTTATACCTTCCAGTTTTCCAAAGCTCATAAAGTCCAGTTCCACGGATTACAAGTGTTGGATAAATTTTAAGTCCATCTGCTCTGAACAAGGGGCTCTCAAAGAATTCGCGAAAGCTTTCCATGTCTCTCTCAACCCCAACATTTGGAAGATCAGGCATCATGTGTGCAACAACCTAGAGAGAAAACATTGAAATGATCAGTGTGAAAATACTAAAAAGGCAATGACTTGAACACACTGCAATTCAAAAGAATTTATAATTTAACAGATTTGTGGTAGAGCAGTACTAAATTTGATTGATATATGCAGTCAATACCAGTTTAATAGCTGATTATATGATCGAAGATGAGTCTCCCATAAAAAAAAAACAGAAAAAGTCCCAAATGACAAATGAACTTATGATATGGCACTAGTACCAACCTTGAAACCAGCATCCTTTGCCAAGCAAAAACAATCAGCCACATTATCTCTATGGTATTGTAGCAAGCTCATATATCATTTCATTTTTTCCCTAAACGAATAGGATCTGTTTCTAAAATGAACTGAGGACTAAAGCTGATTTTAATTTGAACTTCCCAAGATATTGGGTTTGTAAGTACAGGTTATAATCTTGCCTTTGTCAATCTAATTTGGTTTAGTTGGTTTAGTTGCGAAGTAAAATTCTGTTTAATTTCAATGTTTTGACATGTCTAGGTATTATCAGGTCTCCAACTATTACAACAAGAAACAGAACTACCTTAAACAATTACTTGTAGGATTTGTAGGATTGACTTTCTACCACCTTAGACTAAATATCTCAAAGTAAAGAATTATTTGGGAGAATATGTTATCAATTTGTCAGACAAATTTTGTTGGCTCTATCTACTTTAAACATAAAAATTGTAGCCAAGTCTCATATGTTCTCATGTTTAATAAGCTTTGGTAACTTTAATGAAAATTTTCAGCTTAAACCCTTTGATGTGGTTCTTATATATGAATACTAATAACATGTGTTTGAAGATCTTTCAGTTTGAGCTTTACTCTGCTATTGGGTTCTTCAGCCTTGTAATATCTGTTTTTAACCGATCTAGTTTCCACCTTTGTTAAGTCCATTCCTCTCTTATTACTTAGGACATGAATCAATAGTGGATTCTTTCCGTCAGTCTAAGCCCTTTCTTGGTTTCCTCTCTGGTCCCATATGCATCGTGGGTATTTCGAGCTTCAATTGAAGAGCACTATCATATTCTTCCAATGTCCATGTTAATTTGATTCGACATAATTATCAGATCACTACTGTACATTCCATTTACTTATCCAGCAGCGTTGTTTAGGATTGTTGATGCGGAAGAGAATTTGGGCGAAAGTGAGGTTAGAGAAGCTCATTTGGCCAAGTCTCTGTTTTTCATCCATATTGGTGACAAGGTAGATACATTTGCAATTGTTTGTAGTAGATATCATATTTGCTTTTGTGTGTTTCATTTGATAGTTTTAACTTTTTCCCTTGTGAAATCTAGGAGAAAGCACTGGAACAACTCAAGGTAACAGAGAGCAAGACGGTTGCAGTTGGGCAGAAGATGGACTTGGTGTTCTATACGCTGCAGCTTGGTTTCTTCTGCATGGATTTTGACCTCATCTCAAAAAGCATTGAGAAAGCAAAGAAGTGAGTGGTCAGCTTCATATTTTTGTTTTCTCGTATCCAATTTTGTAGCCAAGGTTTTATGTAACCATTTCATCGTGATGACAGCTTGTTTGAAGAGGGAGGTGATTGGGAAAGGAAGAATCGCTTGAAGGTGTATGAGGGCTTATATTGCATGTCTACTCAAAATTTCAAGAAGGCAGCCGATTTGTTCCTGGATTCTATCTCTACCTTCACCACTTATGAAATATTTCCCTATGATATATTCATATTTTACACTGTCGTGACGAGCATTATATCATTGGACAGAGTCTCTTTAAAACAGAAGGTATACTGTTTGCTACTTCATGTTTCTAAATTCTGCTTTATTGTTTTATTCGGGAATAGAACTCATGGGAATTTTATGATTGTAACCAATATGTCGCAGGTGGTGGATGCTCCAGAGATATTGACTGTGATTGGGAAAATTCCTTATCTGTCTGAGTTTTTGAACTCGCTGTATGATTGTCAGTACAAGTCATTTTTCGCAGCATTTGGTAAGTAGATGATGTATATTATAAAGATAGTCCTTGCCAAGTTAGCTCTTTTTTTCTTTTTCCAATTCTCATAGTTGCATATTTTATTTCTTTCTTCTTTTTCAGCTGGTCTGACAGAGCAGATAAAGCTGGACCGTTATTTGCATCCACACTTCCGGTATTACATGAGGGAGATCAGAACCGTTGTTTACTCTCAATTTTTGGAGTCCTACAAGAGTGTCACTATTGAGGCGATGGCCAAGGCATTTGGTGTGACTGTGGACTTCATTGACGTGTAAGTTACTGTCTGCTACTTTATGAATTCATACTCCTGTGCTTTGAAGATTTGGTGAGGCATCTATCCCGATACATACATTAAATCTTAACCATTCAATGATATGCAGGGAGCTGTCTCGTTTCATTGCAGCAGGGAAGCTGCACTGCAAGATTGATAAAGTTTCAGGTGTTCTCGAAACCAATCGTCCAGATGCGAAGAATTCTCTGTATCAAGCAACTATCAAGCAAGGAGATTTCCTATTGAACCGGATTCAGAAGTTGTCTCGTGTGATTGACCTATAGGCGTAGGCTATTTTTGGATATCAAAATCGTTCTCATGGAACTTGAAAGCATAGCAACTTGTGATTTTCACTGTTCATTTGATGCACTTAGTTGTACTTCTTTTCTCCCCAAAATTTATGAATGACCGTCACTTAACCTTGATGATCTTTAGATTTCCCTTCGCCCCCTACCCCCCGTTTTTTTTTTTTAGAAACTCCCTTTCCCTTTTATGCTTGCCAATTGGTGTGATTCATCGTGGATTCCTTATTTTTAAGTATTCTGGAGCAGTCTGACTTGATCACTGCCTTCAACTACTGAATTCTGGAGCAGTCTGCCAGTAGTTCTGATTAAGCCGATTGAAGTTCATAAAAAAACAAACACTTTGCAGCAAGTATTCACTTTCTTTTCTTATTGATATGCTTTTCATTAATTGCTACCCCGTTTTCAACACTAAAAACTAGCTTACATATTGGCTTCCGCATACATTATTATACGTATGAACTCTCGAGTCTACCCTGCATGACCCGAGCTCCGTGATAGTATTGAATGAAAAATTCTGGTTCTTGATCTCCATTTTGTGAGCAACAGGAGAGGAAATAAATGTAATGCTCGTCGAAATATCCAATGTTGCAATGATATCTTTTGATGCTATCTATCTGTTTGGTTATTTTGGAAGTAATCATCAAACCAAAATGAATCCCCCACCCTAGCCACGTCTCTTCTGGTGCGAGTATACTGTCATAATGAAGTTTATAATCAACCCCAAAATCATCACAGTGAATTTGGCTGGCCTCTAGTTTAGTTATAACTCACTCCACCAATCTCACTATCTAACATCACAATTTGAGTTTCTGAGACTTTGGGGGCATGTACTGTATGCTTCTCGATCGTGACATGCACATATTGCTTCGGGGGCGGAGCCGGTGACTGGCTCCCTGACTCAAGCCCTGATAAGATTTTTGGGTAGAAAAATTATTATATTTGACATTTAAAAAATTAAGAAAATTATGTATATACTTCTGTGTCGAGTTTTTGTTATCAAATCAAGTCTCGCTCTTTATTTCAGTCAAAGTTAGCACGGATGTGGCACCATATCACACGTAATTTTTTATTTCAGAAATTACTTCAAGTGATAATTTGTTTTCTCCTCCATTCATGCACTTTATCTCTTCGTAATACCGCATTCACACAGTGACCACTCATTTGTTCTTCCTCACTAAAATTCTACAAACTTCTTGTAAACATAAGGATTTAATACATATACAAAGTATCTATTTTTGACTTTGATCCTATTTTTGATATTTGTTCTGCTCCCATATAAAATTGTGTGCTGTACAGTATTATCGAATTACAATTAGCCCAAATAACAATTAATTCTTGACTGCGCCACTAAAAACTTCACTGTATCAAATTATGCACCAATACAACTACTTAGAGAAAATTAAACAATGGCGGAGGCACGATTCGAAGAAAAACTATTTCAAATTATATATGCACCAATACATACAGACAATTAGACTAACAGGATGCATGCAGATCTAAAGTAAGACAATATTGATCGGGGTGCAGATAAATAAATCATGAAACCCTCTACATACGCAAATCAATGTATATTAAAAAAGACTTGCATTCGGCCACGAAAACGTCATTTCTACAACGAAAACGTCATTTCTACAACGAAAACGGAGCAGTTTTTGGGTATGGTCCCCGAGTCACGTGTCTTTCAGGCCATCTAATAGTAGAGGAAAGAAAGTAGAAAAAAATATAGAAGGACAAAAATAAGTTTTAATAATACAAATATCTTTAAATTTAGACAACTAAAAATTAGACTTAAAGTCGAAAACTTAACATTATTAAACCCAACCCATTAAGCCGACAAAAAGACTTTCTTACCCTTTTATATATATTAAAAACCCTAATAGAAAATATAAATTCATTTCATTCTTTCTTACCCTTTTATATATATTAAAAACCCTCATAGAAAATATAAATTCATTTCATTCTCTCTCTCTCTCTCTCTCTCTCTCTCTCTCTCTCTCTCTCTCTCTCTCTCTCTCTCTCGAGTTAGGCTTAGATACACGCCCAACTCATACACGCCCAAAATTGTTTTTAATTTTGATCGTAGGATATTTCTCCAATCTTAAACTTACGGTGAGCAAAGGCCACAGGATCACTACCTTGGCCCAACTCAGTCCGCGCTTTCTCCGCCGATGAACCGTACTCGAAAGCCGCCGGACTCCGCGCGCGCCGCCGATGATGACGGCGGTGTTAACCGGAGACTGAGCAGTCGTCGAGTCCACGGAGCCTTTCTTATTAATGCAATGCTTGGCGGACAAGAGAATGACCGACTCGGCGGACTTGTGCCTGGCTCGGTTGAGTGGGTCCCTCACGACGAGGGAGTTCTTGACGTCGACGAGCATTACGTGCTTGAAGTTGCGGCGAATGCGGCCCAGTAGCATAGGGTAGCAAGCCCACCTTCGTAGACTCATTGCCACGTGGTGGTCCACCACGAACCCGGACAGCGAGTTTTCCGGGTCGAGCTCGCCCACCTTGAAACCCACCACCGACCCGTAGCTCAACTGCTGCTGAGTCGACTCAGCACCCTCAACCTCCTTAGACTCGCTACTCGAATTGCTAATACTGCTACTGCTACTTTTCTTCCCCCACAGAGGCTCCTCCGTCGCTTTCTTCCCTGACTTCACGAACTGGGTCACATCGAAACCGGGTCGGGTCGCGGCGGTTCGGTTCGATTGTCGATAATGGTGGAGGAGCTTGAAGAAATACTCTTTCTCTTGCCGAATAATAGAGGCGGATTTCGATGAAACGGAAGAGGAGGCGAAGATGAAGACTATGTCGGCACGTGAGGCGAGGCCGGACCTGTGCAAGAGTCTGAGGAATAGACGAAGCTCGTATTTGCGGCGGAGATGGGATCAAACAGAAAGACATTCGGTGCCCCAAACATATTATAAGCTCGTTCACTTTAGAATTTCTTACCCAATAAAAAAACAACACGTGTACATTTCTAAAAAACCCAAAACGTGAACACTCCTGTTGTGTATCTAAGCCTAACTCGAGAGAGAGAGAGAGAGAGAGAGAGAGAGAGAGAGAGAGAGAGAGAGAGAGAGAGAGAGAGAGAGAGAGAGAGAGAGAGAGAGAGAGAGAGAGAGAGAGAGAGAGAGAGAGAGCGGGGGGGGGGGGGTAGCGACAATGGTGGTATCACTGCCAAGGAGAGGCATGTGTGTTATTCTCGGCAAGGAGGTTAACACATGCCTTGAGTTTATTGTAAACTGAGTCAAACTTGAGAATAATATTTAAGACCGAAGGCTGAGATTATACCATGTGTTACATCTGAAAATTAGTCTCTAAGATACTTAACCGTGGGATACATAGTAACATGATCCTTAACTTTTTTGCTTTAATTATTTAAAAAAAAAATCACCGTTTTTTGTCTTATTTTATTAGTTGAGGGTCTGATGTGAAAGTTTTAGAATTTGAAGTACTTTTTTGAAAAAATGATCAATAAATAAGGTACCAGCTACACTTTTCTCTATATTACAATATTTTTCAGCAAACATTATCTGTTCTCTGAGTCTCTCTCTTCACGAAGGTTGTGTAAGCCATGGACACCGCCCCGGATTCCCCACCCGATTCTCCACCGCCGAAACGTGTTGCACGCGATTCCGGTATGTTCTCTAATTCTGACCTAGGAATTGGATATGGGTTTTGATTAAATAGTTTTGTTTGTTTCACAGCATTTTTTGTAGTTCTGTTCGAGTTCAGTTTCACAGCAACATAAATTACTTTTTCCAATTGAGTTCATGCAGCTGTAAAATAATAATTTTGGTTTGTTGAAATGAAAGTTTTTGAACAAGACGATGAAAGTAAACGGGCATGGGTAAAGTTTACTTGGACTCGTTCTTTATGAAATTAGCTTGCAAATGTTTTATGTTTTGTTTGCAATCATCGATGTCATTGATAACATTCACATTGTTGCGTTTTTTTTTTAAAAGTCTATACCTTTCCCATTGTAGTCAAACTGGCTGAAGGAGAGAAATAGGCTTCATCTTCTGAGGCAACCTACACTGATATGTCTTTGATTTCTGATTTTTTGGTGTTATGTGGATTTTGGGTTTTTATCACATTGATCACATTTTCTCTATTATGTTTGTACTCATATGATGGTTATCCAGTACCTGATGAGACTGAAGCACCAGAGTCCGAAGTGCCAGAAAAGTATGCCGGTTACTGTTGGATCAAACTCAAGCTTGGAAAGCCTCTCACCGAAGAAGAAAAGACCAAGGCTGGTGAGTATAATCTTGATAGACTCATAGACGATGAGACCAAGTTTTGTACGATTTGTGGTGGCGTGGACCACATTGCATACACCTGTGACAAATTTGAAAAGGAATACATACGTCCATATGGAACACTCCCATTGCCAGGCTATACCGACCAAGTAGAGGACGAGAAGCCATCGGATGTTTGGACTGAAAAGGATCAAGAACGCCTAATGGACAATGGTGGTGATTCTGCACCGGATGCTGACTACCTGTGGGAGTGCAGTGATGTGAAAAACATACATAGAGAGTTGGTTCTGCAGCACAAACGATTCGAGAAGTTTATTAAAAAAGGGTACCCACAAAAGACTTCTCGGAGAGTTCCGGCCTACATGTATAAGGACCGGCTTAAGAGCGTACCATTAGTCAAGGACGAGGAGGACGAGTGGAAGTGGGACAAGTGTTTTAATTGTAAGAAAGTAGACTGCAAGGCCTATGGATTTGAATGGCAGATGTCCTGCAGTGTCAAGGAAATAAAGCTCCCCGTTGATCAGCAATAAGCTTCTTAATTTAAACTCTGGATCGTCATGATCCTCTAATGTAGCTAGTGTTGCAATCAACAGGCTTGGTTTCTGTTAATAGTGGCAGTGGCTTGTATTTATTTGATTTTCTTAAATACTTGAGTTGTAGTACACTTGTTAATTAATCACTTTCAAGCTTTCTTGATTTTATGTATCAGCTCCCCAGAGAATGGTTTTCTGGATGATTTGGTTTATTAATTTTGTTGTGTTGCTGAATACGCTGCTACTAAGTTATTTACTATATAACAAGCATCGTCTGTCTTTCAAACTCTCTCGACTGAAATTGTCATCGCAACCTCACTCATTTTTCAGCCTCACCACACTCACGATTATCTCTCTCAAACTCTTATAGTTTTTATTGTTTATTGTTGACATCGTTGCACGAAGGTACGCTTTGGTCTCGCGGCATCGCTTCCTCCCTTCATCGATTTTGAAGATCAGAGAAACCCAATTCGTCTCTTGGGGAACCGGACCCGTTTTCTGATTTCTGAAGGTACTCTTTGTATGTAATCATATCTAGCAATTTCAAATTATCCTCAGTGTTCAAATAATTTATATCAGCCGTTAAGACTGGTAAAACAACACCAATTAGCATGTCCCAGAAAAGCATACAATTTGAAAACCATTGCATTCATACCCCTTTTAATCATATCGAATTCAAAGCCCACAAATTTGGGGCTATATGGGAGATATCTTATCCAGAGAGAGCTTGATTGTCTCTGGATTTGTGAATCAAATCACCTTTGTGAAATCTTTCATATCTAGCAGAAAGTGACTAATCATCATCAATTTGCTTTGGGAATATGACGGTTCTTTTTGTGTTCTTTGTTAATCATGTATGATCAATCTAATACACATAACCACACATGATTAAAAGGTGTACAAATATGTGTATATATATTTATATTAATACGAATAAGTACTTAGGTATTGATGAGTGTATGTGGGATAGTGTATCTCTGCCTTCGTTGTCTTTTGCTAAAATTTGTTGAAACCCAAACTATTAGCTATATTGTTGTAGTGAATCAATAATTTATTCACTTAATATATTTGAAATAGTTTATGGTTAGTGTTGACAAAATGCTGCTTATGTATGCTTCTAATTGCAGGCTTCAAGTGATTTTCCTTCAACTACACCATCGGATTTGCTTACATAGCTTGAGCAAGGTATATGGATTCTCCGTCTTTTGGTCGATATATATCTCCGTCTTTTTATCATATTGTTGTTGTGAATCAATAGTTTATTTAGTTAATTTATTTGAAATAGTTTTTGGTTAGTGTTGACAGAATGCTTATGTATGCTTCTAATTACTGGGTTCAAGTGATTTTCCTCAATCAGCACCTTTGGGTTTGCTTACATAACTTAAGCAAGGTATATTGTGTAAGCGTACCATCAAACCATACATGCGACCGAAAGCTTCTAACCCAAACCTAATCTCACCACTCTAGCCTCTCACAACCTCTCGTATTGCATCTCATCCAATCATCGTTCTCTCTCGATTTCATTTTCTCTCGATTTTTCTCACCTCCTATGTTTGGTCGACTTTTGCAACTATTGACTCTAAGTTTGCAGAGTCTTTTTTCACTCTTTTGTGATTTCTGAGTTCGTCGAATTGGTTTGGGCTAAGTGGCTCCAATTGTATCTAGGTTGTTAGTAGCGTTAATTACTTGAAGCTAATTCTTTATGGAATGATTGATGTTCGATCTGGGCTTTTAGTATGTGAATTCGGTTGTTCATGTTTATTTATGACGATCTCCGATTATGATGATCCGATAGTGTCGGTGAGTAAATTGAACAACGCATATTATGCACACACATTATATTGGATTGGGTTTTGTCTTTTTTGACATATATTTGGCTACCCACTTGGGAAAATCTCATAACTTTGACTCGATCTTGGTCTATATCTGGATGATCCCTAAACCCAGAATTGGCCAGAACAAACCATGTGCTGAGTATGTGAACAAGTCCCTCTGATATGAAATGCGTATACAAGCAAATTTAGTGTTTGGGTATATGGACTAGATGGTAACCATACAGTTATATGTGCTAGTGATCAATACATATATTATAGGAAATAATTTTTCAATGGTACTTGGACTCTTTCTATCCTATAAGTTTGATAACTAAACTCTCAAAACGATCAATTAGGTACCTAAACTCTCAAATTGATATCATCGTGATTTTGTATCCATTTTTTTGATGTGTTCTTACAGATGTGGCATATTTTTTTATTCAAAAATAAGGGTAAAGACTATATTGTCCCCCTCTACATATATTTTTTATTGGAATATCTCTTTCTCTTAAAAGATATAGAACGTTGTAGCAGCCGCATCCCGCCTCTTTGCCAGAGTCGCACCTCAACCGCAAAAATCCTCTATCACCTCCAACCGATTTACATTCGTCGTCGCCCCTCAGCTCGCACCACCTATCTTCATCTTTGCCACTTAGATCGCACGATGGAGCCTTTGTTGTTGCCTCGTTTCAAGCACTACAACCTTGAGCTCAGGACCTTTCAGCTCGTGTGACACAGCCTCCACATCGCTCTCTAGGACCTCGCTCGGTCTCCACCAGCTCTAACGTCATCCTCGGCGCTCGGCGTCATCCACATGTCTCGGCCTTTGAGCCTCCATTGAGGACTCTACAACACCCTAGCATTGCACCTGCCTCAGTCGCAACACAACCATGCCACATGGAGCTCTTCTCGGTGTCTTTGAGATACGTCTGATCTCATCTCGCCGATGCGCCACACCTTGAGCATCAACATTTTTCATCACTCTCCCTCGTTTGAAACAACCTATCTACTCATCCTCACTCCTTTAAACGAGTCACACCCGACCCAGACTCGTTGTAACTGGTGCAACCCGACTCAACGATGTTGGCGTTGCCGATGTAGCTGAGGAATGTGATCTACGCATTATAGACATGGTTATTAGTATTTATTTCTCTATATTTGTGCTTTGTTAATTGCTTAGTATTGTTAATTTTATTAGTTTTACTTATTTTTGTTATTTTCAGGTGTTGACCAAAAGAGACGGAGTAAAAAGAGATCTACAAGCATTCAAAGTCTAGAAAAAATGGAGAGAGGAATTCAGCTATTAAATTCGTCAAAAGGAAGAAAGGAAGAAGAAAAATTGAAGAGGAGAAGATATCCTTAGTTGACTAGGAAAACTTTTCCTATGTTGACTAGGATTTGGAAACTTCCCGAAGGATCTTGAAGAAGAACAAATGAAGATGGACCAAATTAATTAGAAGATCATTTGAGATATCCAAAAATGAAGATCCAATCAGCCAATTTCGTGGAGCTCAAGAATATGGCAAGAAGAGGATTGTCAAAATCAAAAGAAGAAGGAAATCATGAAGAATAAGGAAAGAGAATCTGCTTGTGCAGGTTAGCCAACTTCGAACGACGACTAGGAATAAATCAGGAGGAGTTAAGATGCGATCGATCTATGGTTGGAAAGATCTTCGAGTCTTCTTTCTAACGACACCAAAATCATAATTTTTGCAGATCTAAAACTTTGGGAAAGTGTAATTCTTTGCAGACTGCCAGATTTACCCGAGAATGGAAGGAAATCTTATTTTTGGAGGAAAATCATTCTTGTTAGGCCTATAAATTAAATACAAGAGGCTCGTCCATAATTAAGGGCATCACTTATTCTTACGCCTAAGCTCTGCCAAAATCTTTTCTCTTCCCTACAAATTAAGCCTTCGTCCTCAAGGTGCCGACTACACTGCCATTCCGCCACTACTTCATCACCACCAACGTATAGGAGATCCTGAGCGTCTATCACCAAATAAGTCTAGTTCTCTTGAGTATCCATAGGGGATCCCGAAGATATAAAAGTGTAACCATGATCTCTTTACTCCGTAGTCTCACTTTGTATACGAAACTTGTTTGTGTGTCTTGGATGATTTTATTTTGGTTTTATTACATGAGTAAATTTCAATAACTATCCATGTGTTCTAGTATTCTAATTTTGGATATGCATGTGTATTTGGTTCTTAATGCTTTGATTTTAGATATAGGGTAACTCAACTGAAGATGCAAACACACACTTGACTACATTTCTATTTATGTGTGATTCCATGTGTCCATCTGGAACCTCAAAGAAATCTTTCAGGCTGAGAGCTTTTCCATTTTCACTAAAGGAGATGGAAAAATGTTGGCTATTTAGTCTGCCTGCTGGATTTATCACTACTTGGGACGCATGTGTGAAGGAGTTTCTCACCAAGTACTTTCCAGCGTCCAAGATCACAAATCAAGGAAGAAGATAACATGCATTCTGCAATAACATGATGAGTCTTTCTCTGCTTACTATGAAAGATTCAAGGAGTTGTGCGAGTCTTGTCCATCACATGGAATATCAGAGAGCAACCTCTTGACTTACTTCTATGAAGGACTCAAACCTTTGGAGAGAGAGTTCTTAGACGCAGCAGCTGGTGGATCGTTTCTGGAAAAGCCTGCAACTGTAGGTCATGCTTTGTTGAACTAGCGTGCTCTCAAAACTCAGCAGTATGAGGGGATGACGTTGCAGCAGAGTAGAAAAGTTAGTGAAGTGTCTTCATCAAGCACTACTGTCGAATTGGCCAAGCTCACCTCATTGATTACCAAGCTTTTAGAGGCCAAGTCACCTCAGCCACAGCCGCCTGCAACGCTTGTGTGTGGGATCTGCCTACTGGATGGACATCATAATGATCAATGTCCTTAAAATGTACATGCTCAGGGGATGGAGGAAGTCAACGCCATAGGAGGATTTCAGAACAATCAAGGTGCCCCTCGATACAACAACTTTGGTAACTACAATCAGGGGTTCCGAAACAATCATCCTAGTTTTTAGTGGAGGAACAATGAGGGATGTCTTAACCCTCCTGCGCCTCAATCATTTCAGCAACAGCAATCGAATCAGCAGAGACCTTCTAACGTTGCAAGTGCCCTAGCTCAGCCTGTTCTCACCAATCCGGATTTTGGCAAGATGTTGTCACAACTCTCATCATCCACACAGGTTTTGTTGAACACTCAAGCCCAACAGGGGAATGACATAGCTGAATTGAAGAAGCAGATGGGCTAGGTTGTTGAATTCATGGGCCAGATTAAGGATGGATTTGAAAAGTTTCCAACTCAAATAATTCCAAATCCAAGAGGTGATTTTTGTCCAGCCAATGTTGTAGCTACTAGGAGTGGGAAGCAGCACCATGAGTATCATCAGAAGAAGAAGCCAATGTCACAAACCATTCTTCTAGATGATGATGAGCTTCATCCAGCCACCCTTGAGGCCGAGAGAAGTAAGGTGATGCCACCTTTCACCAAGGCACCCTCATCTTCACAAGTCGACCCGAAGCCACAAGGCATGAGCTCAATTCCTTCAAGTTCGACTCATGCTAATTCCCTGTTTGTTACAACACCATTTTCAAGCTGCTCAGTGAGTAAGAAGAAGCAAGAAACATATGACGAGATCTTGGAAATATTCAATAAAGTGCAAGTAAATCTATCCCTCATTGAGTGCCTCAGACAAGTGCCTAAATATGCAAAAAAATTGAAGGAGTTGTGCACCACGAGGAGACAAACGAGAGAGAAGAAGATTGTGAAGGTGAATGAGACTGTTTTTGTAGTCATTCAACGACGGCTACCCCCTAAATTAAAAGATACTGGAAGTTTTTCTGTTCCTTGCGTTATTGGTTCAAGATCTTTCAACAATGTGATGCTGGACCTTGGATCATCTATAAACGTCATGCCCTATACATTATATCAAGCTCTTGGCCTTCCTGCGTTGAAGAAGGATGATGTGATCATTCAGTTAGTCGATCGTTCAGAAACTTATCCACGAAGTTATGTGGAAGACGTTCTTGTCCAAGTCAATCACCTTATCTTCCCAGCGAATTTTTATGTTGTTGATATTGAAGATAGTGACCTCAACACCCCGCCAATGCTTATGGGACGTCCATTTATGAGGACTTCAAAAATGAAAATTGATGTATATATTCAGTGAAACTTTCAGCATGGAATTCGATGGAGAGATGATTGAGTTCAACATCTTCGACGCCATGCGACATCTTTCAGCTAGTATCAATTCATGCTTTTATGTGGATATTACTGACATTTTGTCACAAGCTCACTTGGATACAAGGAAGGATGACACGTTGGACCTGGTTCTGCAAGAAGGAGCGGAGCGGACTCGACTCGGGGATGATGCCCATTTTGATGACCTCTGGCTCGAAATGAAGCCATTAGCTCATGAAGTTTTGGCCCTGTTAGACGCAACACAAGCTGAGATCAAACATTCTCCTCCTATGTCGATCACTTTTGGGGAAAACAAGATGTTGCCTTCAATTGTTCAAACACCAGAGTTACAGCTGAAAGTCTTACCAGAACACTTGAAATATGCTTATCTAGGGGAGGAGGAAACGTTGCCAGTGATTATTATTGCAACGTTGGAAGCTGAGCAAGAACGCAAGCCTCTTTTCACTGGTACTACAATATGAAGTTCCGTTTTACCTTCGTGTCTTATTGAAATGATCGAGTTTAGGGATTCACATAACTCGTTTAATTATCTGCTCATGTCTACAGGTAGTGATATAATAACATTTTCATGCCTTATCTGGATTATTTTTGTTGTTTACGACAAATTAAATTTGAGTTCCGGCGCCACTTTGACAAATATTTGGGAGAAAGGTCAGCAATTATGCCCTAAATCATGGTCCAACCTATCACACAGTGGATACTATGCATGGCAATATTGTTTCGATCCGAGTGCCTTACATGGCATCACTCATAGAAGATGCTCTTGGTCTTGGTCAGAAAGATTGTAGTTTTTGGTCCTGTCCTGTATTTGATGGAGCAGAGAGATATTGTCCTAATTCAACTAGGAAAGGGAAATAAATTAATGATCTTTCGATGCACCTATAAAAACACACCCGCTCGATCATCTATTAGAATAAAATCCAAAGTCTTAGGGTTGTTGGTTGTTTCCATAAACCTAGCTATTTGTCTCGATCGAGTTCTTGATCACTTGCTTTGACACCAAATAAACCCTTAAGTTGTATAACCACCATGAAGCCAACGAATCCACGTTCCAATTCCAGATCGCCATCCCCATCATTGAAACGTTTACGCAGATCATCGCCATCCCCTACTCCCCCAAATAATAAACCTATCGCTAAAGAAGAAGAAGACGCACCAGAAAAGTATGCCGGTTACTGTTGGATCAAACTCAAGCTTGGAAAGCCTCTCACCGAAGAAGAAAAGACCAAGGCTGGTGAGTATAATCTTGATAGACTCATAGACGATGAGACCAAGTTTTGTACGATTTGTGGTGGCGTGGACCACATTGCATACACCTGTGACAAATTTGAAAAGGAATACATACGTCCATATGGAACACTCCCATTGCCAGGCTATACCGACCAAGTAGAGGACGAGAAGCCATCGGATGTTTGGACTGAAAAGGATCAAGAACGCCTAATGGACAATGGTGGTGATTCTGCACCGGATGCTGACTACCTGTGGGAGTGCAGTGATGTGAAAAACATACATAGAGAGTTGGTTCTGCAGCACAAACGATTCGAGAAGTTTATTAAAAAAGGGTACCCACAAAAGACTTCTCGGAGAGTTCCGGCCTACATGTATAAGGACCGGCTTAAGAGCGTACCATTAGTCAAGGACGAGGAGGACGAGTGGAAGTGGGACAAGTGTTTTAATTGTAAGAAAGTAGACTGCAAGGCCTATGGATTTGAATGGCAGATGTCCTGCCGTGTCAAGGAAATAAAGCTCCCCGTTGATCAGCAATAAGCTTCTTAAGACAAAATATGGATCATGAATTTCTAACATGTAATTTCCTATATAACATTCGTGGTCTTGCTGTTCACAGGCCACTGTTCATAAGCTCTGTTCATAAGCACAGTGCTCTCTCTCAGCCCACACACATCTCCCTCTCTCCAAAACTTCCATCTCTCTCTGACTATTCTGGATATGCTATCCACCTCTTCTTCTCTAACTGCTTCTCATAGGCAATCTATCTATCTGACAATCTCTCGATCTCTGGTTCGTCTCAATCTACGATCTCCGATCTCTGACACCGCAAGGTAACCAATCAACTTATTCGATCTCTCTCTTTCTCGCATCGATTATGTGATGCTATCTCTCATCGATTTGATATCTTGGTTTCCTCTTCTTTTTCAGTTCAGGTTAGTTTGGTACCAAATTTCTCCGGTGATCCATCGACTGATCCAGTGTGTCGCACCTTCCATCGCCGCTGACCAAGGTATAAATCAACCTATGATGCTATCTGGGTTTCCTCTTCGGTGGGGATCCTTTCTCTCATATATTTGTATTTGGTGTATGTCTACTTAAACTATGGTATCACGATTGGATCTAGGTAACTCATGATTTACCATGCTCTGTTTTGATCTCATATGTTGTCGATTACGTAAAACGTACAGTGATGAAAGCCTCGCTTGCTCTTTTTCGATTTCAAGGTTTGTGCTTTCCTTATTCTAAGCATCGAAAATTTTCAGATTGGAGTGCCTAATCTTCCATTGGTTTTGATATTCCATCCCAAATCCCTGAACCCAACATATAGGACTGCAAAATGCTTTTATAGTTAACATAGACCCAAATTTTCTGTAAGTCGTACCATTGCTTTTATGTACTGCCGTCGTTAATACATAACTACAAATTCGGTATGTAATTTAGCATCTATTGATTGCTTTTTGTGGACTTGCTGGATTGGAAGGGAGCATTGAGGAGGATCATAAGTTAAAGGTATCAAGCATAGGGCTTGGGAATTAAATGTTAAAAGCTGCCTGGTACAAGCCTTTTCTATATATCAAATCCAGTTATGATCTTGGAAGCTTATGTTTGGCAACATGTATATTAGTTTGATCCTCAGAAAGTAAAAGTTTGGATGGTGCATAGATATTAATTGTTGTTTATTGCTTCAGTCTAAAATTACAGTCGTGTTGTTTATTCCATGTATGTAGAATCCCTAAACTTTCCAAACACTCCCAGTTTCTCTATCAATCGTCTGAGACCAATGAGTTTTCAAACACTCCTGGTATAATAGAGACTTTCAGCGACATGAATGTTCACATCATTTGAGAACTGTTTACTCACTTTACTGCAAATAAAACCTTCAGAAAAATACAAGTCATAAGGCAGATTCAATTTTCTACTGCCACAGAAGTGAAATTAATGCAGCTTGGAATCCTAATTTGCCATTTATAATTTCCATTGAGCCCTTTGATAGCTGTAAATACACTTGAAAAAAATCAATCTGCAACTAAAAAATTGTTCTTACTCTTTTTGTTTATTGATCAAAACAACTGAACTATGAACTCTAAACTAAAATGAAATATATATATGTTTATTTATTTTACAAAAGGGATAAGACAATTTTGTGTTCCAAGTAGAAAAGTATAGACGAATGTTTAGGGTAGAATAATATCATTCAGTCCTGAATTGGGTTTATATACAACTTACATGACAGATTTCTAATAGGAAAAGATATCTACAATAATGAATAAATCAATTATAATTACACTAGGAGTCCTAAATATCAACAATTGTCAACACTCCCCCTCAAGTTAGCGCGTAGATGTCGATCATGCCCAACTTGACCATCCATTTACTAAAGGCATCATGTGATAATCCCTTAGTAACTACATTGGCTAACTGCTCCTTAGACGACACAAAAGAAAACTGGATAATGTTCTTGTATGAAATATACTTACAAACATGTTTGTAGGACTGGCAATTTCTAATATGATTCTTGTTGTTTCATGATACAATTATTCAGTTGTTAAAAACCTCAAGTATGTGGTTCTGTTTATGTCCATTTGTTACAAGCTTGAAAGTTGAAACTACTACTCCATTGTAAATTTGTAATAACCAAACTATCCAGCTACCAAAAGTTGTTTTATTCAGTAAAAGAGCTATCATTCAATAAAGAGCAACGAGCAACTACAACCAGGACCAAACCCTGGAGGTTGGCCATAAAAAACAACAAACAAACGAAAATAAGAACAGCCACATAAAAAACTGATTGAACACAAAAAATAGGGGCTGCCTTAGCACCCCACCAATCCAGCAGTCTCCGGAGACACGGGCAGCCGTCATTGCGAAGAACACGAACAACGGGTGGTGGTAGCCCGGAGGCCGCACTGTTACGTTCCACCCTCCCAACTTGAAGCGAAGCAACAAATTCAGCTGCTTGATTCGCTACACGGGGAATCCACCCCCATTTCACTTTCTCAAAACCCTTGCTGTATGACTTGATGTCAGACATTATTGTGAACACATTCCAATCACATTTGGACAGCGCGTTCACTATCATCTCAACAATACATCGTGAGTCAGATTCCACCTCTATCATGTCCAAGCCAAGATCCTTGGCCAGCTGCATTCCTTTCCAAATTGCAAGAGCTTCTCCTTCCTTCACCGAAACACTACCCACCAATTCAGTAGCATTGGCAATCCAGCTACCATTCCAGTTCCTTATAATCACCTCGGTCTTTGCACACATAGTGGACTCATTCCACGACATATCAGTATTGATGTAATAGTAGCCAAAGCTAGGTTTGGTCCAGGAAACACCCTCCTCATCTCTTCCCATCACTTCCTCATGTGTCCGAGAATTTCCATTCACATGACATACCTCATTAAACAAATTCACAACCTTTGATGGTCCTCTTGGGGGAAAGCTCTTCTCTACTGAACAAGAAAGCACATCTCTCTTTCCATATTTCCCAGCACACCATGCTGCTCAAAATGAAAGCCTCTTTGAGTTCCTTCTTCGATCTTGAAGAATGAATAAAATCTTCCAACCAACTGAACCAAATCTTCAAAGGTAGTAATCCTTTGTTTTCAGAGTCACACACCAAGGGGGCACCCAAACCACACGTACTCAACCCAGGGGCGTAACAACAAAACGTGCTCCATCGACTCTTCACCCTCACCACAGATGCCACAATTCAACTAGGGTTTGAGCTAACCTTCCTGCGAAATAAGTTAAGGTAACATGCAGTTGCATGGTTGAGAGTTGAGTCACTTTCAAAGAAAACACTTCACTTTGGGCAATGTTTTGCACTTCCATATAAGCTTCCACACTCTTCTGTCAATTGATCGAGAGCTGTTATTACTTACAGGGACCACTTGTCGCAGTGATAGCCAGATTGGACTGTATATAAGCCACTCTTGTTCATTGGCAAGATTAACCTATCAACACCATTATGCCTTGGAAGTGGGATTTTCATGATCAGATCCTTAGCCTCACCAGAAATAGCTCCCTCAATGGCCGAGAGATCCTAACATTTCCTCTCCATATCAATCAGCTCATCAACCAAAACTGGGAGCTCCTCATTCCTAGTCACACTAGGTGTAAGGAACCTTTCCTTTAAGCCTGGAATCCATGCATCACTCCAAACCCTAATATCGTGGCCATCCATCACCTGCCATCTTGATCCATCAGCCACCAAAAGTTAACAAGACAATACAAGTCGGTCTATTTATCAAGACCTGACTGAATACACAAGGCAATGCAAGACCAAATCATCACCAAAGATAAATTAATCTCTTTATCAAAACGAAATTAATCGCATTAAAAAGCCTTCTACAAAAGTTGACAATACCAAATAATCTAAAAACAGTTTCTATCTACAGTTAACTAACAGCAGCACCATCCGACTATCATTTGAAATGATCGAAACTATTCTCTTGAAATGAAAATGATAGTTTCATGTCTTTAGTTTTCATTTCAAATATCATTTTGGAAGTTAATGTCTGTAACAATTTAGGAACGCAAACAGAAAACTATACTCTCTGCTGCTCATGGACTACAAGTTTACAACATCAAACGAGCATCAATCCTCTGATCAAAGGATTGATTACACCTCATGACCTCCTTTAAAGTGAGAGCTTGAATTAAGGAAGTTGTCATTGAAGACCACTACGTTATCAATAAGTATTGTACCATTTGTATGAGAAAAATAAGAAAGCTTGTACGTTGATCTGTAAAGAGGCATAAGTGACCGTCCCAGAAGTTGCTTGGTGCACTAGATTCTTACATAGTCATACCGTCTTCAAGATCGTAAGGGTTACTGGAAGAAAATTTCCTACATAAAAAACTTGGATTTCCATCAAAATACGTTTTACTGTTCCTAAGAACACTGTTCATGACGGGGTATTTCAGTCTTTTGCCTGAGCACCAACCCGCACTTCTTTTTCTCTGTTTCTATTCTCTCACTGTTTTGCTATCACTCTCTCTCAACTCAACTCTCGATCAGCCCCGATTTTTAATCTCTCAGCCTTTACTTTCGATCTCGAACTCCAACGTGGTCCAAAGCCCGTAGCTCTCTTTCTTCCGAATTCCAATAAGACGCTCTCAGTAACCCCCTATCTTTCTTACCAAGAGGCTCGATCATCAATCCCTGAGGAACTTGGACATCAAGGTTGGCGGTGAGGTTAACAACTCTCATCTCATCAATTTGACCCCCACAGGATCCTGGTCAGATTTCAACGCCGGCCCTTTCGGCTCGGATTACAGAGGCTCTGTCTCCTTTGACCTCAATGAAACAACGAAGGCTGGAACAACTTCAAGCCCAAAACTTTGAACTGAACAGTGAATACCTTTTCTGACAGATGATTTGAAGCAGCATAGGAAGGTATTACTAATTTGATTTCTTCGATTTGGTGATTGGATGAGTAGTACAAAAGGTTTGCTTTGTTTTAAAACCTTGGTTGGAGTTTTCAAGGTTTTGTTTTTGAGGTTGTGACAAGATGTGGGAAAGTGCAGAAGGAGGAGCTCAGGAGGTGACCCTAAAGACCTCCATTGACTCGGTTATTATAACAAGCTCTGTTATTATAACAAGCTCTGTCTCCAAAACTCTAAAGTTCGTTTCTTTTTTATTCTGTTTTTGTGGTGAATCGAAGTTGTACTACAAACAAGCGCTGAGGACTTGCCGAAACTTCATTGAGCTCTCTCGCAAAGGTTACTGTTAGTATTGCATCATTAGTTGTACGATTAACATACTTATCCACTTAAGCAGATTAGCAACACCTACCACACCACACGCAAGACCACCAAGGAGGCTCCAACTCTACTCACCAGACCCACCCCCTCCGGGCGCGCACGCGCCCGTGGGGGGCACGCCCGAACATGAGGATCACACACCAGCAGAACCACCAGTCCCACATCGAAGAACACCACCAGGTTCCAAACTCAACCACCTATATATATCAGGTATTTATTACAGGTAAGATCATCCCATCGAGAGCCAGCTGACTCACTCGATCCATATCACACTACTCGCACGTTCGCTTGACTGTTATATCCAATACATCATCTGACTTAGGCATCAGAGCGTTGAAGGCGGGTCACCCCATCTTGACCCCTGACCGCCTGTTTCGTTGTTGTATTCTTCTAACAGCCGCACCCGAACGCGCGCACCTGAAGCACTCGACAGGAAAAGAGGAAGGATCCCGCACGAAGGAAGAGAGAGAGCCCCGCCCATCCGAACAGCCCCACCGTTCGGACGCACCAGGAGGAGAAGGAAGTCCATCGCACGACGAGGAAGGAAGGAAGGAGCATCCGTGGAAGTGTATTCTTTTTGCTTCTGCCCCGTTACGCCCCCGCGCGTAATTTAGTAGAAACATCTGGCGCCGTCTTTGGGAAACTTACAAATTGCAAACCTCGTATAAACACCACCAAAACCAAAGGTCCACATGCTCAACCCGGTGACTAACGGCAGCAACACGCCCGATGGGGAGACGCCGCCAGACTCGCAGGAGCGGGATGTACAGGCGACCGACAGGAACAACGACGAAGGGCGCGTTAGTAGCATGGTGCGGGAATTGCGGGAGGCGGCGCTCGAGAGAGCAGAGGAGCGCCGAATCCGCCAGAGGTTGGAGGAGCGGCTGGACACGCTCATCAGCCAGCAGATGGAGCAGCACGAGGAGACCCAGGAGACCACCAGCGAAGAGCGACATCCGTTCGCCAGGACCAACGCCCAGGCAGCCCGAGCGCCCTCACCTGTGGAGGAGTCGGCACCCCCGACGAACAACGCTCTGATCCTTTAGAGGATGGAGGAGTTGGCGGAGGAAGTCTCGCGCCTGCGCAAGGACAAGCTGGCCGGTCAGGGCGAGACGTTCGCCCCCCGGGTCAGCCCGTTCTCGGCGCATATACTGGAGAGAGGAAGGGACCCCCACGCCAAGATAACAAAGATCGCTCGGTTCGACGGGAGCGGAGACCCAAGAGCGCACGTGGACGAGTTTCGGTCCACCACGGACGGAACCCGGTACTCGGACCCAACCTTGTGTTTCCTATTTCAGGAAACGCTGGCGGAAGAAGCACGGAGCTGGTTTTACGAAATCCCGCCAGGATCCATCCACTCATTCCTCGAGCTGGCGGAGAGTTTTCAGAAGCGCTATCGGCTCTAGGGGAAATACAACACCGCGGGCATCCTCCTCAAAGTCCGCCAGGGGATGGACGAGAGCCTGTCGAGCTACATCAACCGATGGAGGACGCTCGCAAGCACGTGCAGGGATCTTGACAAGCGAGTGGCCAAGGTAGCCCTGATGGACAACCTGCTCGCCACTCCATTCGTAGAAAAACTTGTGAGGAAAGAGCATCTCGACTACGACGAGATCATGGACCTGGTTGTACAGAAGGCGTTGGTGGAGACACGAGTGTACGGATCCGCCTCCGAACCTAGCTCCAGCAGACCAGAGGCAACAAACGCTCAACCACGACAGCTGGCGGACGACGAAAGGCCAACCGGGGGCTTCAAGAGGAACCGGGACACGAACAGACAGAATTATCAGAGACCCTTCTTCCGCGGCCATCAGGGCAACAACTACAACCAGGCGCAGGGGCAAGCACAGCAGGGTGCCCGTTTTCCGCCAGCACCACGCTACCGGCCGGCGGTGCAGGAGGTCTTCACGATCGATGGGCAGTCACCTGAGCACCTTCTCCGCCTGCATCGACACCGAATACCGCTACCAAACAACATGACGAAAGCAGGGGTTCCAACCGGCCAACTCCCGGACGTATGGTGCGAATTCCACAACGCCGCCACCCACCATACCAACAGCTGCATTATGCTGATGAAGGCCCTCGAAGACATGAAGGACGAACGGACAATCACTCCCAGGGCAGAAGGACAGCAGCGCCAGACGGGCGGCAGGACCCGTGGGACTATCAACACGATATCTGGGGGCAAGCGCAAGGAGAGAACATCGTCGCCCGATCGCTTGAGCCGGGATGTGCTGGCAATCGGGGTGGGGAGAGCGCCCAAAACAGGAAAGAGGGAGGCGCACACCATCAGCTTCACAGCAAGAAACGAAGAGGAGAACCCGAAGGACAGCACCCTACCGTTCGTGATCGACGCGATCATCGACCAATTCCTTGTGAAGAGGGTGCTAGTAGACAGCGGGGCGTCCGTGAGCATAATCTACTTCGACGCATACACGGCGCTCGGACGGCCCGCCAGCAAGATGACGCAAGACCATGAGTGTATCGCCAGCTTCACGGGCGAGACCTCGCATCCCATCGGGAGCGACAGCCTCCGGGTCGAGATTGGCGCACCCGACTCCCCGCACTGCGAGATCCGGACGGACTTCATCATCATGGACACCCCCTCCCCCTACAACGCCATACTCGGGAGGCCAGGAATTTGCAAACTAAAACTGATCATCGCAGGGCACCTACTCTTGGGAAGATTCCCAACCGAACATGGGATCGGGCACGTTCGGGGATACAATCACGAAGAAACCACGGAGCCTCGGGGCAGGCAGGAGGTTCTCGCCTTGAAAACCCGCGAGTCGGAGGGCGCGATCCGCGCACGAGAGGTGAGGGACCACACCTCGGGTAATCTGCTGAAAGGGCAAGGAAACGGACCGCCTGATCATCCAGGCCAGCACATTCAAATCCCGACCAATCCAACTGGGGGACTGGGAAGCGATCTGACGGAGGGACGCCCCGCCCATGGAACATTCAACATTTGGGGAAGCACTCATTAAATTCTTATTTTATTGTACTTTTGTTATGTTCTCTCCATCAGTTTATATTTGCGAGCCCGTTAGTCTTTGGCCCGCCCGCCCATTCGCTTGGGGGACTGAGGATAGGCTACTCGCGTAAATATAACATTGGTTGAAACCCATAGCCATTCAAAGCAGGGGAATTGGCGCGCGTTGGCACGAGTTATTCAAAAAAGATGCCAAAAAAAAAATCAACTCAAGGCACACAAGCGGAAAGAAAAGAAAGTTCATTCACTCAAATACAACACCTACTCTATTACACAGGAAAGGAAGGGAAAATCTACACTACTCCGCCCCCGTATCAACATCCAGCTCTTCACCCTCATCCGATGACCCCGCCACTTCCGCTTCCGCCTGCTCGCCCGGATCCACCCGCATGACCACAGGGTCCAGCTCCGCCTCGGCAGCTTCCCTAGAAGGCCCCGCCGCTCTCTCATATGCAGGAACCTCGGCGCTCGCCAGCCTCTCAACCTCAGACTCCAGGAACGCCTCCCGGGCGGCTGCTTCAGCACGCATGCGCCTTAGCACGCCGCGCACACACTCCACCTCAGCCACGGCCTTATCCCTGTCAATCTTCGCCAAGGCCTCACAGGCAGCAGCTTCTTCCGCCCGGGTATTCGCCTCGTCCGCACGAGTGACGTACCGGCGCGCCAGTCATTGGCCTTGTCCTGACTGGCCACCAACCGATCCACCACCTTTCGGTGCTCCAGCGCGTCGGCCCTGAGACGTGCAAGTTCCGCAACCTCCCGCGAGCGATAGCGGAAGACCTGCTGCATCAGGCGGGCGCACGAACCAAAAACCGCGTCCAGCCCGTCAGAAGGGGCATCCTCCACCAGCGGCAGCAGGGACGCGAGCGCGGCAGCATCATCCGCCAGCGAACGGCGCACCACATCCACAACATCATCGCCCGACCCCAGAGTGGGGCCGGGAGAGGAGTCTTCCGTCCGCGCCCGCTTTCGCGCCTGTTCCCCACCTTTCCCTTGCGGGGGAGACTTTGGCGCACCCAAGGGCAGGGGCGAGGGATTTGGAGAGCAAAAGTATTGTGGAGGACTTGAAGGTCGACTTGAAACAATCGCCCGACTTGGAGATGGAAGCACGACGACCGCACGATTCGACGACGAAAGCGCAAGAACAACCTCTCGCCTGTCCACAACACCATCCCGCGCGACCAGCTGTTGCTCACGTTCCACCTGGACCTGCGCCTCGGCTCCAGCAACATCACCTGGCGGCAGAAGGGGAGCATCCGCTTGTGGCACTTGGACGGGCAGAGAAGGGGCACCCACGTCACCAACGGGCGGCGCACGTCGGCTCTTATCCACCACACCAGGCGGTCACCACCGTCATCCGCCACCCCGTGGGCCTTCGCCCCAACACTCCGCATCCTGAGCATTCGACGCTTGATCACTTCATCCATATTCTTCACTGCAAGCGCACGCACGAAAGGTCAGCAAACAGATACAACACTTCGTAAAATTCTATTCCTATTTCTTGTTAGACACTACAAACACCACGGGCATGGTCCGATGGCACGCCTGCGCCCGGTGGGCACTCGCCCATGCCGAGCGCGCGCGAGGACTGGGGGACTTCCGCCCGTGTGGACTCACGGACGAAGGAGGCAACACTTGGCAGCAGCAAAACACCAGAAACACCAAAACCCACCACATAACACCCAAAACAGATCAAACTCACCCCCCCCACCTCAAGAATGAGCCCTGTTCTTGAGAAAAACAAACAAAAACACCCAGAAAAACCCAAACAGCCCAGAAACACACATAAACCAAGAAGGAAGAGATAAACGAAACCAGGGACGAAGGCCTCACCAGGTTGAGTTGGTAGGACTGGGTATGCACGGCGAGCACGTATTCCGGCAACAGAGGACACAAACACAGAAAAGCTCGAGGAAGCAAATCGCAGGGAAGTTTCAGCAGAGATTTTGTAAGTCATGAAGGTGTTGAAAAAGGCAAACCACACCCCTATTTATACTAATCGACCGACGTCAGCCAGCCAACGCCAGCCGTCCATTCTATCGTGTCCACCGTCGGATTGGGACGCGTGGCACAGACCGGTTCACTCACCCTCCTCAGTAACCGTGCCAACCCATCATCTTCCCGCTTTGAATACAAACCCTAGCACGATCCCCACCAGCTCGACACGTGGCACCCATGCACCACTCCCACGCGCTCACGCGCGCGACGCCTGCCCTTCAGCCAGTCATGACGACAGCAGCATTTGATGCCTGGCCCACGCCAGCATTAAATACAACGGCCAGCATTCATCACAAACGGTTCCCAAGGGAAGATCAAAAGGAATGTCACCTCAACCGTTTCATCAATCGGCGCACCACCAAATCCAAGGCAAGCCACACCATCCGCACGAACGGTGGAAACAGATCACTCACGCACGCCCAAAAAGGTAAACACCACCGCGCACGCATCGGTAAGAACTGGCAACACGGTTTACGCGGCAACAGGCATGGCGCGCTAAACTTGACGGGCGCCACGGGGGCGGGGTTCTCCCCGTGAACACACCGTAAGCGATCGACACACCGGCTCAGCCCTGGCAGGTTGCAGGCGCCAAAGCCAAACGGGCGACGGGTGTGGGGTACGTCCCCTCCGTACGCAAAGATACATGTTGCCTATACGAAAAGGCAAGGGGCCCGTCCTCCCCTTACAGTCCCTAGAACCAACGGGCGACGGGTGTGGGGTACGTCCCCTCCGTTCGCACAAGCGCAGGTCAGATTAAGTGGCAGAAGCATGGGGTCCGTCCCCTCTCTGGGTATCCCAAAGTTGATGGTCGGCACGGGCGTGGGGTTCTTCCCCTCCGTACGCTGACTCATTCCAATGCAGAGGCATGGGGTTCGCCCTCTCTCTGGGTATCCCAAAATCGATGGGCGGTAACAGGCATGGGGCCCGTCTCCTCTCTTGCGCGCGCCATGGTCGGCACGGGCGTGGGGTTCTTCCCCTCCGTACGCCGACTCATTCCAATGCAGAGGCATGGGGTCCGTCCTCTCTCTGGGTATCCCAAAGTCGATGGGCGGCACGGGCGTGGGGTTCTTCCCCTCCGTGCGGCGGCTCATTCCTAGCAGAGGCATGGGATACGTCCCCTCTCCTGACGAAAATCGGTAGCCCGCAACAGGCATGGGGTCCGCCCCCTCTTTGTGCGCGCTAAACTCGATAGGCAAACCACGGGCGTGGGGTTCTTCCCCTCCGTGCCAACTAAAGCCCTAGTAGGGATGTGAGGTCCGTCCCCCCCTACAGGCCACGAACACGACGCGGGTGTGGGGTGCGCCCCTCCTCGACGATCGCAAAGGTATAAGCCGAATTAGCAGGGCTAAGTTCGATGGGCGACACGGGCGTAGGGTTCTTCCCCTCCGTGGGCGTAACGTTAACGATCGATTCTCCGACTCGGGTTCCGGCCGGGGGGTGTGGGGTCCGTCCTCTCCTCCAAAGGGCCCGAGACCGATGAGCGTAGACCGGGTGTGAGGTCCACCCTCTCCGGGCGCGAAATCTTCCCGGGTTAGGCGGCAGAGGCCTCTGCGCGCGCTAAGGCCGAAGGGCGGCACGAGTACGTGATCGTGGGCGCTGCAACACTTGTAGGTCGCGGTTCTGATCTCCCCGTTGACGCTACAGCGTACGCGACGGCATCCCCGTTGACGTGCGGCGTACGCAGTGTATCCCATAACTGGCGTACGGACAGCATTTTGCATACACACACCTCATACCATACATTCACGCATCATACCATATATATACCTATGTATCTATATACCTATATACCTATTTTACTATTTACCTATATACCTATGTACCTATATACCTATATACCTATTTTACCATTTACCTATATGCCTTTATATTTGTTACACCTCTGAATGTTTCCAAAATCCCACCACATCTGGGCGCGCGGCTCCCAAGCGTATATAGCAAGTCTTGTTTGGCGGCCGGGCCCATAGGTACACCAACAACCCACGGGCGCGCGGGTCCAAACTAGCAAGATCAGTTTGGACGCCGGGCCCAGAACACAGCAACAGGTACACCATCGCATGAACATGTACACGCTCGGACACCCAGGTCCCACTCCGTCATGCGAGCCCTTTCTTGACCGGAGAGTTGGGGGACTTGGGGGTCACAGGATCATGACCACTGCTCAATCGGATAAGTATTCTTGTTAATCGCACACCCTTTTCAACTCCCCAGTCATGAAAGTTCTCTTTGACTTGGGGACTTGGGGGACTTGTTAGTATTGCATCATTAGTTGTACGATTAACATACTTATCCACTTAAGCAGATTAGCAACACCTACCACACCACACGCAAGACCACCAAGGAGGCTCCAACTCTACTCACCAGACCCACCCCCTCCGGGCGCGCACGCGCCCGTGGGGGGCACGCCCGAACATGAGGATCACACACCAGCAGAACCACCAGTCCCACATCGAAGAACACCACCAGGTTCCAAACTCAACCACCTATATATATCAGGTATTTATTACAGGTAAGATCATCCCATCGAGAGCTAGCTGACTCACTCGATCCATATCACACTACTCGCACGTTCGCTTGACTGTTATATCCAATACATCATCTGACTTAGGCATCAGAGCGTTGAAGGCGGGCCACCCCGTCTTGACCCATGACCGCCTGTTTCGTTGTTGTATTCTTCTAACAGCCGCACCCAAACGCGCGCACCTGAAGCACCCGACAGGAAAAGAGGAAGGATCCCGCACGAAGGAAGAGAGAGAGCCCCGCCCATCCGAACAGCCACACCGTTCGGACGCACCAGGAGGAGAAGGAAGTCCATCGCACGACGAGGAAGGAAGGAAGGAGCATCCGTGGAAGTGTATTCTTGTTGCTTCTGCCCCGTTACGCCCCCGCGCGTAATTCGGTAGAAACAATTACTACAACAATGTCAAATTCCACAGAATCATCAAGTTTTATTTTTACTTTTTAATTTACGGAGTTAAAATTTTGTATCTTTGTTGATTAAAGAAAGTAAATTTGGTTGGTAGGGTCATTACACACTGACTATCTCAGTTCAAGGAGTTTAGCAGTGGTAGGGTCCATGTCCATATTTTACACAGACAACAGTGTGAAACACGGCTTCCATAGATAAGTGTGTGGAATGAGTATTCCACATCCTTCTGGAATTCACAGAAGACTAAAGTCTTTTTCACACAGATTTCAGTGTGAAAATGCCTTATTAGACACTGATCATAATCAGTATGGATATCCTGTTTTTCTAGTAGTGGTGTTTCCATAAAACTAGATATAGGTCAATCATCCAATTTGTCTCATGTTTTTGATCACTAGCGTGTTTTGACACCAAACCCTTAAGTTGTATAACCAGTTAACCATCATGAGGCATGAGACATGAAGCCAACGAATCCTCGTTCCAATTCCAGATCACCATCCCCATCATCGAAACGTTTACGCAGATCGTCGTCGTCCTTTCCTCCCCCTAATAATAAGCCTTTCACTGAAGAAGAATAAGAAGAAGCACTAGAAAAGTATGTCGGTTACTGTTGGATCAAACTCAAGCTTGGAAGGCCTATCACCGCATGAGAAAAGATCAAGGTTGGTGAGTATAATCTTGATAGATTCTTAGTAGATGAGCTCACGTTTTGTACTATTTGTGGTGGTGAGGGCCACATTGCATACTCCTTTGACAAATTTGAAAAGGAATACACACGTCCATATGGAACACACCCATTGCAAGGCTATAGCGACCAAGTAGAGGACGAGAAGCTGTCACTGTCGGATGTTTAGACTGAAACATATCAAAAACGTCTAAAGAAGAAAGGTAATCCTATAACGGATGTTGAGTGCTTGAGTTGTGAGTGCAGTGATGTGAAAAACGTACATAGAATATTGGTTATATATGCAGCACAAAAAAATCGAGGAGTTTATTGAACGAGGGCTCAAACCTTGATTAAGTCTGTTGTGGATGATGATTTGTGACTTACCATCAAGCTAGGGGTCGGCAAAAAGCCCGACCCGGCCGGGCCCGACCCATGTATAGCCGGCACGGGCCGGGTCCGGCCGGAGCTCAACAACATTTTAATATATGCGGGTCGGGCCGGGCCGGGCTTTATCTTTTATATAAGAATCCGAGCCCGGCCCATTCAAGCGGGCTTTGCGGGCTTTTGCGGGCCGGGCCTTTGCGGGTTTTTGCGGGCCGGGCCTATCGGGCTTTAATTATTAAAAAAATAAGACATTTCAAAATAAACGTAACCTTCATCCATACACCGGGGTTTAAACGTACTCCGACGAGTCTAAATTTTACGTACGATGTTTATCACTATAAGATGGAGTTTTCTACATGTCCTCGTTTATTATTAAAACATATTTAATTCTTATATTGCTTGAATTCTCCATATGTATATTAATGTTCTTACGTTTGTTCATTTGTTATATGGAATGAAATACTTTTGTGAAACTTAATCGGACATGTTTAATTATTTTATAAAATTGACCGTTAGATTGATTGGTTAGAATATTATAACCATGCCTTTAAAATTTTATAAATTTTGGACTTGATTTAGACATCGATTCATGTATTTCACCAAATGTGACCATAGTACTCTTACAACTAAAACGGAAATTACCCCTCCCGAAAATAATTTTTTAACATCAAATTTTGGACACATACTCTTATGGAATACATATCTATCTCATAGTATCAAAAAAATTGACATAAAAAATTGATTTATCTACTCCCCCCATAGGAAAATAAGGAAAATAAGATGAGTGTATTTTAGTGTTTTCACAAATTTTGTTTAATTGTATTGACTGGGATCCAAACGTACTTCGATTATGCTAATTTTTACGTACGGTGTCTTTTATTACAAGGTGAACTATTATATATGGCCTTCTTTATTGTTAAAACATTTTTAATTCTTATATTGCTTGAATTCTCTACATGCACACTAATGTTCTTACCTTTATTCTTTGGTTATATGGGTTGAAAGTCCTTTGTGAAACGTAATCGATCATGTATCATCATTTTACAAAACTGACTGTCAGATTGGTTGTTCATAATATTCTAAGCATGCCATTAAAAATTTATAAATTTTGGACTTGATTTAGACCTACATCTATGAGTTTCGCTAAATGTGACCGTAGTACCCTTACAACTAAAACATAAATTACCCATCCCTAAAGGAATTTTTTAAGATCAAAATTTTAACACACATTCTTGTAAATTACATATCTATCTCATAGTGTCAAAAAAATTGATATAAAAATTTAATTTATCTAGTTTCTCCATGAAAAAATAAGCAATATATAAGAGAAGGGTATTGATGTCATTTCACACACTCTTAATTAAACTCTCACCATTGAAAAATTATAAGATCTAATCTGAACCATCTATTATATTTACTTTTTACTGTGTAAATCGATAAAAAAAATTACAATGAAACCCTAACCCTAAACCCTAACCCCTAACCCATAAACCCTAACCCCTAACCCCTAAACCCTAACCCCTAAACCCTAACTTACTCTAAACCCCAAAATTCCTAAAACCTAAAATCTAACTTACTCTAAACTTCAAAATTCCTAAACCTTAACTTACCCTAAATCTCAATCCCCTAAACCCTAACTTACCTTAAACCTAAACCCTAACTTAATTATCCTAAACTCTAAACAATGATTTAATAGTAAAATAGATACACAAATATAACTATATATGGAATTCCAATATTTGATCAATATATGTATATGTAATATATTAATATAGACATACACAAATATAAAAAATATATATATAGTACTAGTCACTATATTATATATATAAGTGTAGGTATAATGATATACGTACTACTATCTTATATATATAAAAAATTGACTGTCGGATTGGTTGTTCATAATATTCTAAGTAGGCCGTCCCTAATTTTTATAGATTTTGGACCTAAACCCTAAACCCTAAAACCTAAACCTCAAACCCTAAAAAAATTACAATAAAATCCTAGAACCGGAACCCTAACTTACCCTAAACCTCAAATTCCTAAACTTTAACTTACCATAAATCTTAATCTCCTAAACCCTAATTTACCCTAAACCTAAACCCTAACTTATGCTAAACTTTAAATAATGACTTAATAGTAAAATAGATACACAAATTTAATTATATATGGAATTCAAATATTCAATATATCCATGTATATGTAATATATTAATATATATACACAAATGTAAAATATATATCTATATAGTATTAGTCTATTAGACTACTAGTCACTATATTATATATATATATGTCAATATGTGTGTAGGTAAACATTAACTAGGTATAAATTGTATAATGATTAAAATTCATTAAATGATTTAATGATATATGTCAATATGTGTGCGGGCTTTGAAGGGCTGGGCCTAACGGGCTTTGACGGGCCGGGCCCGCGGGCCGGGCCGGGCTTTAGATCTCTAAACCATGGTCGGCCCACCAACCACCTTGGCGGGCTTCTGCGGGCCTCCACCGGCCCACGAGGCCCACGGGCCAAATGATGACCCCTACATCAAGCCTTCACAGACAGGACCTCCCATCTCCCATTTATTTTATTGCAGATGACCTTATGCTTTTTGCTGAGACTTCTAGTCAACAAGCACGTGTTCTTAAGGGCTGTCTTAATCTTTTTTGCTATCTTTCTGGTCAGGCAGTCACTTATGAAAAGTCTCTTCTGTTTGTTTCTCCTAACACACCTAGGAGAGTGGCTGCTAAAATACAACAAGTTTGTGGATATGTGTTGACCAATTCATAATCTTGGGAGATATCTAGGCATTCCCCTGATGCACTCCGGGGTTAATAAGGAAACTTATGTTGGTTTGGTTGAAAAGGTCCAAAATAGGCTTGCTAGTATATGCTATGAATACTGTGATGTTGCCTATTGGTCTTTGAGAACAGCTTGATATGATGAATAGGAATTTCCTATGGGGGGATACTGATGAGAAGAAGAAAATTCACTTGGTGAATTGGGACATTGTGTGCAAACCTATGTGCTTGAGAGGTTTGGGGTTAAAAAAAGCTAAGCTGATGAATCAAGCTATGCTTGCTAAGAGTAGTTAGAGGTTGTTTCAGGAGGACAATGGTCTTTGGGCTAAGATGTATAAAAAGAAGTATATGAAGAAAAAGTTCATTTTTAAGGAAGATTACTCCATTAGTTCTGACTGTTCAAATACTTGGAGAAGTATTGTTCATGGAGCTTCTCTTTTCAGGAAAAATCTGGCTTGGAGGGTTGGAGATGGTTGTAGTGTTAAATTTTGGTCCGATAATTGATTCCCTATTTCTCCGTTATCTGATCATATTTTGGATGATGTGAATTTTGATCATAATGTTGTGGTTAAAGATTTTTGGAAGGATTCTGGGTGGGATTTAGAGAAACTGAGTTATGTGCTTCCTATGGATGTGATCAAGATCATTATGAGCAGTCCTATTGGGTGTGGTAAGGATCAAAGAATTTGGAATGCCTCTCTTAATGGAAAATTCAGTGTGAAGTCTGTATACATGTCTATGTTTGAGTTATCTTAGTAGACTCATGTCTGGAAGGTTTTGTGGCATCTTAAGGTCCCTCCTAAAATTAAAACATTTGTATGAACTATGCTTCATGGCAAGCTTCTTACAAATGTTCATAGATGTACTAGAAGATTAACTTCTTTTTCTTTGCTTCAACTTTGTCATGATGGTGATGAATCTCTTTTACACTTATTTATATATTGCATTGCAGATGTGCCAGAAATATTTGGAGCATGATTATCATGCCCCAAAGTATGGCGCACACCTTTGTTTTAGACTGGGAACGTTGGCTCTATGTTCAGTTATTTTGTAAAACTGAATGTGAGGATGGGCTGCTGTGGTACGGTGTAATATTTTTGCCACTGTTTGCTAGCATATTTGGAAATGGAGAAATAGCCAGATTTTTTAGACTAATTTTAGCAGACCTGCTAATCCTAAGGTTGTTATCTGGAAAGCTTCTGTGGAATGGAAGAATGCTCAAAATGTTAGCAAATTCTCTGTGTCTTTTTTAGCTTGGGAATGTTCAAATTGAATGTTGATGAGGCTAGGACCAGTGCTGGCCATATTGGGGTTAGTGGTGTGATTAGAGATCACTTTGGAAACTGGATTGCTGGTTTTCAAATTAATCTTGGCATTGGAGAGGTGCTTGTTGTTGAGGCTTGGGGATTATTTCATGGTCTTCTTTTGGCTAATTAAGCGTCATAATGTTCACCCTTTGGAGGTGGAGTCTGATTCAGCTGTTCTTGTCAATTTGATGATGAAAAGGGAATTTGATGATCATCCTCTTGGCTCTCTGTTACATGGATGTTGGAATATGATGAAGGATCTACAGGTGGAACTTGTGACCAATGTGTTTAGGGAGTGTAATCGCACTGCAGATTCTCTTGCCAAGGCCAGCCTCAATCATGATCTAGGATTAATCACTTTTTTGGAGTCTCTGTTCATTTTGTGCAGGCGTATTTTGATAAGATGGCTAAAACTACTCTTCATAGGAGCTCTAGGAATGTCTTAGAGTGGTTTTGTTTTGGTTTTTTCTTTCTTCGGCCTTTTAGGCCTTGTTTGTAATCAAAAATAATAATAAGGGCTCAAACCAGAGATGTTCGAGAAATTTCCGGCCTTCATGTATAAGGATCGGTATAAGAGTGTACCATTAGTCAAGGACGAGGAGGACGACGAGTGAAAGTGGGAAAAGTGTATGAATTGTGGGAAAGTAGAATGCAAGGCCTATGGTTATCAATGGCAGATGTCCTGCCATGTCCAGGAAATAAAGCTTCCCACTGATCAAAAGCCAACTTCTTAAGATAAAATCTGGATCGTCATGATCCTCCAATATATGTAGTTGTAGACGCCAACAAATTTTTTGTTTAAGTCCGTCATATAAGTCACTTCGTATATGTTCTTAATTATACGAAGAATCTAACCTTTTTGTCGTTTAAGTCGTATCTAAAACGGCGAAAGTATACTTGTCGTATGACATGTTACACAAAGAAAGCAGGTGAACTACAAAGACGAAAACTGTCATCACATATGGAGCACTTAGACGACAAAGCCTCCCAAATTCATCGTCTAATTTTTAACCTTAAGATGACCAAAAACAAAAATTCGTCATCTGAGAACATTAAGACGATGAATTTGGATTTTTTTTTCATCGTTTAGTTTGTACCATTAAGACAAAGAAACTAGATGATTTCGTCGTCTGGTGTGTAACATTAGACGACAAAATTATCTAGTTTTGTCGCTACTTTTTTTCTTCTTCTTTCGAGATGAAAGATATAATATATTGGATATGATAAGTTACAAAGGAGAACAACATTTGTCAAATTAGTTTCAAAAAAAATATATAAATACAAAATTCAATATAAATAAATAATTATTAAAATTAAATTGTCCATAAAAGTTAAACATGACTAGGTGTGTGATACCGCGCGCGAGGCGCGGGTGGCAATGAAAGAAATCCAAATAGGAAGAATTATGAAACTTTAGAACTGAAATTGATAGCAATGCGTGGTACATTCATGTGTTGTAATTTAAAGATACACAATGATCACAATATAATTAGTACCATATACAAATAGAATCCCTCATATGAATAACATAAGTATATTATATTTTCAAAATAAACATCGAAAATTGATTACATAAAGGAATCTGCAAAAGAGGCATTTTCCATATCAAAAAAACACTGTTTGAATACATATTAAAAGGAATAAAAGCATCATCACTAAGAGCCATCTAAGTACCGAAAGAAGTTGCAAAACTATAGTGGTTCCACATAAAATAAATTGGTCTTCAACAAAAAACAACTTCTACTGATTATATACACAACATTCATCCACAAATATGCCTGCAAGTTTAATATATCTAATCAAGCACAATTTTTAGTAAGGTATAAACAATAAAGATAGAATTTATATGAGAAGAAAAGCACAATGGTTGTAGGACAAAAGCAACGATATTTTAGGACACAACAACTAGATATTAACAATTTAGAGAGTATACTTCTCCTTAGAGCCATAACAAAGCTGTGATTGAGGATTATAATTTACATCATAATTAGAACAGGAATAGCTACAATGAAAGACATATTTTATTTTCTCCTGATTGTCTGAATACTCTAATAATTCCAAGTGACAGCTCATTTTATTTTATTTTCACTCCAAAACTTCGATTGTATTCATCTTTTGCTGTCCAAAGTGGATACACCTCAATTTTCACAATGCACCTAATCACTCTACCAATTTATAATATACTGGAAGCAAATGCATTGAGACTTATAATAAAATTGAGCTGAGATTGCCATTTTTCATGTTCTTAACATTAAGTGTGATGAAATTGCATTGAGACTCGAAATATTATTGACCTGATTCACTTGATCATATCAACTTACCTAAGATTGATTGCTTCTTTGAATTTTCCGAAAATTGGAATCTCTTGTTGTCAAAATATGGCCCTTTATTTTCGAGTCAGCTCCTGATAAAATTTAAACACCAAATTGTAAGCCTAATCATATTAGATTATTAAGGATTCCAAACTAAGATTTACTACAGAGGCAGTTGATAAATTGCATTCAATGTTCAAGGGAAATCGGAAAATTAAGCATATGTATCTTCAAAAATATCCCAACTATTTTAATAAGGGAACTCACATAATTGTATTAACACAAAAGAAAACAGACATAAATTTTTACATTACTATCAAGAAAGATACTACATGAACCATCATGGTGTAGTAAAAAAAACTCCCATAGGATAATGGCAATTGTTAATCTATAGTCTGAACACATAATTGGGCATTTTCATTAAATTGGTGTTGATCAATTTTCTCTTTACATAGTCAGCATGAATAATTTTTGGAATTTAACATAATCTAAAAACCAATAGAAAATCGGTGTTGAAATCAATTTTCAAAATATATCTTCATGTATAGTATCATGTTCATGTAGTAAGAAAATTGACAAACTGAACCCAAAAATCCCAACTGACCATTAAGAAAGTTGTTTAAAGAAAATCAAGAGGATGTCAGCAAACAGGATAAGACAAATTTATAGTAAACCCAGATGCTAAAATGAATGAAAGAGTGAGAATTTGTACACGTAGGCCTTTATGATGGTGTTGCAGAATGCAGAGAGTTGAGTGATGCTTGCTTCGATATAGGAATTCGTTCAACTGAAAGTAAGAACCAAATGTAGGTTTATTGAGATGAGAGTATACAAAGGTTTGTATCACATACACAAACTACAATCTTAAGGTTTATTTTTAGTAGTGCTTCTTCCTCCAACTGGTTTCTTAATCTGGTATTACTTTACTTCAACTTTTGCATACATACAAAAATAGTAGAAAATTTCTAAGCATATCATATAATAGAACCTCACAATCGATCATCACAATATTCACAGTTAGTAAAGAACTATGAGAAATCAGAGAGAGAGAACCTCACAACGACTAAGATAGATCCCACGACGTCTTTGCAATTCCATTGAGATGTGTCAATGTCGACTCAATTCATTAGTTCAATCAACTACAGTGATCACAAATTGAAACCAAAACGAAGCCAAAATTAGACTACATTATCAAATCCTATAGACACACACATAGATCATAATTAGACTACCCTGATTCAAATCTGTAAAAATAGATATAGTTCATATGCTACTATCAATGTAGATATTGCATGCTAAATGTATGATTGACTTTAGTCAAGTATGAATTTCATCCTTAAAATTTTCAGAAAATAAAAAACGGTGAAAACAAAAAGGAAATTAGTTTAGAATCCTTTCACGAAGTCCATAACTTAAATTAAATTGTCATGAAAAAAATTGAAAAACCTTTTATGTAGGAAGATCCAAGTCTTTGTCTCTATGCTCACTATCCAAATATGTTGTGCACTAAAAAAATCATGAGGCAAGGAGGATACTCGTCTATCACCCTGAGATAGAGCATGAAGCTGTGGAACTGAATCCATATCTGCAACATGTACAATTTAATTAGACACAACGAATAAAAACAACTCGACATTTGTTGGGTGATCGAAATCATAACTTGGAGAGATAAAAAGAGAGAAGCCTTTGTAGAGACTATCCCCTGTAGAATCTGAAGAATCAACTGAAGGGGTACCAAAAATACCAGATCAAGATCTCGAACTTCAATTTCCACCGCCGGTGCACTGTAGGGTGAAATTGAATTCCTTTATAAACTATTAAGTATATAAAATAATTAGATAATTTAATTGGATGACACTTATATAAACCATATATCAGTATACAATTTCGGTAACTTAATAAGCTCTAAATATTGAGGGCATAAGAAGATCAATGCCAAAGAACTATATAACACTATCACATGTACGGACATTCAATTGCAACACATCACCCACCTAAACAGATTGACCTAGTTTATGTATTAATTCTTCCATTTATTACCATCTAAGCATATATATCGAAAACTTTGTATAAAATAAGAAAAATTTCCCAATAATTGACTAAGATGTAGGCATTTCAAGTATGTTTGTAATGAACGGTACAATAAGCTTTTGGCAAATGGCAAACTTGATAATGTAAATTAAATTTTAATATCAAAAGACGGCCGACATATTTAAGGTGCCAGTAATCGGACATTCAAAATAGAGTGGATGTCATTATTACATGAGATTGCCCGTGCTTCTCAAATTTGACCAGCATCGATTAACGGACCAATAATCGGACATAACCCAAACATAATATGTCTAAGTCTGACCAGCATTATTACATGAGATTACCTGAGAGCTTCTCAAATCTACCCAGCATAGATTACCTGAGAGCTTCTATTGGTCAATCCAAAATCCACAGGGTAAAAACAGAAGTTTTAAGATTATGAGCAGCTCATTTATATTTTCTATAAATTGTCCGATGTTCCGACTTGACAACATGAAGGTACATCAAAGTCTTTGTTTATCCTCTTTTTTTTAATGAAACCAAGTCCATTATATCTATGAGAGAACACATGGAATATAAGGATAACAGAAAGACGATAAGCTTATGCAAAAGTCAAAGACATCCCACACTGATTGTTGAGTATGTTGGCATTGCTTGCTACTTTACTCTCTCCATTAATTTGAATACATTTCAGGTTATTAATTTATCATTTCTTATATCTGTATCTTAGAATATATGTTGGACAGTGGTTCTTCTTTCTCTTAAACTTGCAATACAATAAAGTAGACTCAAAAAGAAAAAGAAACGAAATAAAAGGGGCAGTGTACTAAGGAACCTGCAGATTGATAGAATTAAAGGCACGCAAATGTCCCATAACATAGCATGAGTGAATAACCTGGACAAACCTTTGCAATAAATCATGATATCCGGACAAGTCATTAATTTAGGGTTAATTAGATTGGATTGTGTGACGACCCGAACCAGAACTGGTAGAGTATTCGGCACAATTCACGAGATTATGATTAGTCGTGGTTTTACAATATATGTGTGGTTTGTCGATTCTATTCGCGACTATGTTTTTGGCCGAGAATTTGAGTTGAGTTTCTTCACGGAAGTTGTAGAGTACGTGATTTTGAGCTCGTAGGCGGTTCCAGATGATTTTTCCGATAACCGAGGAATATAATATGATTATTTGAAGTTTTAGTTTTCGACGAGTTTATCCGATTGTTTCGTGTTTATCCGAATCGTGATGGTTATCCATTTCAAATCATCGATCGACCCGAGGCACGAGTATAAATATCAGAAATAGTCATAAAATAGTCGCAAAACACTGTTTGACGTTGACCGAGCATTGACTTTCCAAAATTGGAAAGTTGACCGTTGACCCGAGGGAGGAAAGTTTCCCGTTTTGGCTTCGCCGTCTGACCTGCTTATTCCGGCCACCTCCGGTCACATGAAGGGTAAGGATCGCTTCCTCTCATGATTTCGAGTTGTTTGGTGCTTGATTTTGTGGAAATTGATGAGGTTTTGGGGGGGTTCGAATCGGGCCGAGTTCGTGGATATCGCCGGTGACGGGGGGGGTGGTCCTCCGGCGAGCCACGGTGGCTGTGAGGTTAGGGGTTCGCCTCCCCTTGGCCTTGGGATGCTCCCCATGTGGTTTGTTTTGGGTTCAGCTGTGGATTTGGTGGAGTCCGATTAGGTCACCGGAGGGAAGATTTTCGTTCGGATTTGGTTGAAATTGAGGGGGTTGTGGCCTGAATTGGAGGTTGTGGTAGTTATGAAAAGGCTTGGGCTTGAGGAGACCTTGAATTCTGGAGAGTCTCGTCGTGGAATTCCACCGTTAACAGCACGCCGCCGCCGCCGGCGGCGGTCAACGGCGGAGCTCCAGCGAGGAGTTGACTTTTTGGTTTTCGACGTTTTTAATGTCATTTTTCTTATAATCGCGCCCCGATTATCGTCCAGAGGTTTTCGGGTTAATTTGGGTATCTGATTTTCAGTCGAAAGTTTCGAGTAGAGATTTCGGGAATTCCGTTAATCATTTTGTACTGCATTGTATATTTTCGGGAACGGTTGGTTTCCGTGGTTAAGTACAGAGTTCTGGGTTATGTTTTGATCAATTGTGTTTTACGAATGTTCAGGGGATCGAGATCGTGTTTCGGGCGAGGGATCTTCCGCCGGGCCACGAGATTAGCGCGTGTGCGCGTTTTGCTCACCTGTGAGTGGACAATTTCTTTTCAGGGAATGATTGCGAGTCTTTTTATACGATTTACGAACTTGAGCATGCATATGAGATTATGTTTTATATGAGCATGTGTTATACGATTATGCTTCTATTATATGCATTATTATATTGCTTTACGCATATGCATCGAATTATTTATGATTTGGTTTACACAGAGTACAGTCTTAGTATATGTTGATGTATCGATATACACGCATCCCGGCTGATCCCCGAGGGTGTTCACCAGGGGGGAACTGTACCTTGTGCCGATGTATTTCCGGGTGGGTACAGTTATCTGTACCTTGTGCCGATGTATTTCCGGGTGGGTACAGTTATCTGTTTCTTGTGCCGATGTATTTCCGGGTGGAAACAAATATCTTGACCTGAGGCCTTTCTGGCTAGAATCACGTGTGGGTCTGGGATCCCGTGATTCGGACTGTACTAGCACGGACGTGTCCGTGAGTGACCCCGTGGGATGTTTACTTGCATGCTCAGTACGCTGGAGGAGTATGAGTTACCTCGTGTACTTTGTTATTTTTATTTACCTGGACTCGCATATGTTATTTTACATATATATATCAACTGGTGAAAGACATTTATTTTCGTCCACTCACTCTAACGGCTTTCATGTCTTTCCCCTGGGCTTTTCGGTTTCCGTGCCCAGTTTGCAGTTCTGGTTCTGGCATTTCACGTCGCGGTTGGAGGCTAGAGATCCGAGCTACCTGTGTTTTCCAGTAGGTTCTTGTTTCGTCTACTGATGTGTATATTGTATATATTTATACTAGAGGTCGCTCTGATACACTCTGATACATGTTTTATACGGATTTTCTCGGATATATTATAATAATTATATTATACAGATATGTTTTCTGTTATTTGATTATGATATGATGTTGAGAAATCCGGATGGGATTGGTGCTCACGGTTTGGCTTTTGTGGCATAGGACGAAGTGTTATTTTCAGGGCGCAAGTTTATGCAATTCCACGTTAGTAACGAAACTCTGCCAAAATTTTGAATGATTTTTGTTGGTTCGTGTTTTCAGAAGGGGTTCGATTCCGATTTAGGCAACTGAATCGGGGTTGGGTCCTTTCAGCTTGGTATCAGAGCATTAGGTTGTCAGATTCTGTAGACTCTTCTAGTTGTGACGCTTAGGGTATTTGAGTTTGTACAGCATGGCTGGAGTGATGACCCGACTGGCCAACGGTACTCATCAATACTTCGGATTTTGTATGTTCTCAAATATCTGCGGTTTCATGATTACGTTCTTTCTGCTTGTACCTAATGCTTGTCTTGTATCAGTAGGATGCCTCCTCGACGTGGTCCCCGTGTTGATCGGGAAGCGGATCCTGATGAGGATCGCCAGACGCACGACTTGCTGTTGCAAGTGTTGCGTTCGGAAGAGCATTTTGACCTTGTGGTCAAGGCTCGTACTTCTGGTGCTACTATGTTTTCGGGTTCAGCTGATCCAGAGATATGTGAGGCATGGTTGGTTCAGGTTGAACGTGTATGTGAGCGTCTGCGGTTTACTCCTGAGCAGATGATAGTGGCAGCAGTCGAATTACTTGATGGTGATGCATACTTTTAGTGGGCTAGCACCGACAGAGTTCCAGTTGATACTCCGTTGACTTTATTCCGGGATTTGTTTATGCGGAGGTATTTCAATCAGGATACCCAGCAGCGCAAGTACGAGGAGTTTACGAACTTGAGACAGGGCAGTATGTCTGTGCTTGAGTACCGGGACAGATTTACCCGTTTATCCCGTTTTGCGCGTGATATGGTGACTACTGAGGAAGCCAAGTGTCGCAGGTTTGAGCTGGGATTGAATCTGAACATCAAGGGGACTCTGACTACGATGCCTCGGAACAACTTTGATGAGTTTGTCAGTGCAGCACTCTGAGGTGAGGATATTGAGCAGGAGAAACAGCAGCAGAGGTATCAGCCGAGACGGTTTGAGGAGTGTGGACCGAGTCAGGGGCCTTCAAAGAGGCAGAGTTCTGATACTTTCAGTTCAGCTTCATCCTCGAGTAGTGGACCTTATCGACCACCAGCCAGTGTATCGAGATAGAGGCATAGGTGGAGGAGAGATCGACCGCAGCGACCACAGGCTAGTGAAGGTTCTAGCGGTTCCAGTTATCCTCAGCGTACTAGTGGCACGTTTCCTGTACCAAGGGAGTACCCATTGTGCAGCCTCTGCAACATATATCATTATGGATTATGTCAGCGAGTTCCTACCCTTTGTTACCGTTGTGGCCAGGAGGGCCACTTTGCGCGGGATTGTCTCCAGCCTATTGGTGGACAGGCGGCCCAGAGTTCCGGAGCTGAGCGAGGTGCCACTTCGGGAGCGCGACCAGCACAGTTTGCGGGTCAGGGTAGGCAGCAGGGACAGCCTCAGCGATGACGACCAGCCGGACATGCAAGGGTTCATGTCATGACTCTACGTGAGGGCAGAGCTTCACCGGAGGTCGTTATCGGTACGTTACATGTCTTTGGTATTCCAGTACTTGCATTGTTAGATCCAGGTGCCACACATTCATTCATATCATATAGACTGTCATCATTAGCTACGGTACCTGCATCTCCACTTCCGGGGTTGTGGAGAGTGTTGTTTCCGTCAGGTGAGATTGTGAGTATCGGATGGGTGTACAGAGACTGTGAGGTGTTTATCAGCGATCACGGTTTAGCCGCAGACTTATTATTGCTTGATATTGTGGACTTTGATTTGATCTTGGGTATGGACTTCTTGGAGACGCACTGGGTCATGTTTGATTGTCACAAGAAGGAGGTCGCGTTTCGACGACCAGGGTTACCTGAGATACTGTTTCGCGGCGAGAAGAACACTTTACTACCGTGTTTGATTTCCGCGATGAGGGCGGATCGGTTGATGAAGAAGGGTTGTGTTGCTTACTTGGCTCATGTTGTGGACACTACGGCTGCAGTGCCGGATCTTGGTAGTATTGAGGTCGTTTCTGAGTTTCCTGATGTGTTTCCAGCAGAGTTTCCTAGTATACCCCCTGTTAGAGAGATTAAATTTACTATTGATTTGTTGCCGGGCACAGGACCGATTTCACAGACACCGCATCAGATGGCGCCAACGGAGTTGAAGAAGTTACAGATTCAGCTCCAGGAGTTGTTGGAGAAAGGTTTTATTCGACCTAGTGTTTCTCCATGGGGTGCTCCGATTTTGTTTGTGCGAAAGAAGGATGGGTCCATGCGGTTATGCATTGACTATCGGAAGTTGAATCAGGTGATGGTGAAGAACAAGTATCCATTGCCGCGGATCGACAACTTGTTTGATCAGCTCAACGAAGCAGTAGTCTTTTCGAAGATTGATCTTCGATCCAGATATCACCAGTTGAGGATTTGGGACTCGGATGTGACCAAGACAGCTTTCAGGTCGCGGTATGGGCATTATGAGTTTTTGGTTATGCCGTTTGGGTTGACCAACGCCCCCGCAGCTTTCATGGACTTGATGAATCGGGTGTTCAGACGGTTCCTGGACAAGTTCGTGATTGTGTTCATTGATGATCTTTTGATCTATTCCAGGAGTGTGGGTCAGCATAAGAAGCATTTGCGAGCAGTGTTGCGAACTTTGCGGGACCATCAGTTGTTCGCGAAGTTTAGCAAGTGCGAGTTTTGGTTGGATAGTGTGAAGTTTCTGGGCCACGTGATTTCAGCCGAGGGAGTTAGTGTTGATCCTGACAAGATCGAGGCCGTGCTGAACTGGAGTAGACCTACTACTGTGCAGGAGATTCGGAGTTTCTTGGGTTTAGCAGGTTATTACCGGCGATTTGTACAGGATTTCTCGCGGATTGCTATACCACTGACCAGATTGACGAAGAAGGGCGTCAAGTTTGAGTGGTCTGATGCATGCGAGGAGAGTTATTTCCTCCTGAAGGAGAGATTGACTACTGCACCGGTTCTGACACTGCCAGACGACAGCGGTGAGTTTGTAGTGTACAGTGATGCGTCGAAGTTGGGGCTTGGTTGTGTGCTGATGCAGCATGGCAGAGTTGTTGCCTACGGTTCCAGGAAGCTGAAACCGCACGAAGCCAACTATCCGACGCATGATTTGGAGTTAGCCGCTATTGTGTTAGCATTAAAGAGTTGGAGACATTACTTGTACGGAGCCCAGTGTAAGATTTACACTGATCACAAGAGTCTCACCTACTTGCAGACGCAGCCGGATCTGAACATGAGGCAGCGCCAATGGATGGAGTTGATCAACGATTACGATTGCACGTTTGAGTATCATCCAGGGAAAGCCAATGTTGTGGCTGATGCACTTAGCTGGAAATCTGGAGCCTCGTTGTTTCATGTGTGTGTGGCTAGAGTGTCGATGTTAGCTGAACTTCGGGCTACGGGTGCCGAGTTCGAGGATGATGATGATGGAGCTTTGTTGGCCAGTTTTCAGGTTCTACCCGTGTTGGTTGATCAGGTACGAGAGGCTCAGGATTCAGATTCCTATTTGTTGAGCAAGAAGACCATGATACGGAATGGTGTGCCTACAGAGTTCCGATTGAGCGACGACGGTACGTTGTTGTTCAGAGGCAGGTAGTGTGTGCCCAGAGACGAGAGCCTGAAGAAGGAGATTCTGGACGAGGCCCACAGTTCAGCGTATGCGATGCATCCCGGAGGTACAAAGATGTTTCGTACACTTCGAGCGTACTACTGGTGGCGCAACATGAAGAGGGATATTGCCGCTTATGTGAGTCGATGTTTGATTTGTCAACAGGTTAAGGTGGCTCGTGTTCATGATGTCTTCTATGTTTTGATGTTGCGGAAGTACATCTCAGATCCTTCACATGTGTTAGCTCCGCAACAGTTACCGATCCGTGAGGACTTGACGTATGTAGAGGAGCCAGTGCAGATTCTCGATCGTCGTGAGCAGGAGTTGAGACACCGTGTGATCCCGCTAGTGAAGGTCTTGTGGCAGAATCATTCGATTGAGGAGGCCACTTGGGAGACTGAGCAGCGTATGCGGGAGCAGTATCCACATCTGTTCACTTGACAGCTACGTAAATTTCGAGGTCAAAATTTTTTTAAGGGGGGTAGATTTGTGACGACCCGAACCAGAACTAGTAGAGTATTCGGCACGATTCACGAGATTATGATTAGTCGTGGTTTTACAATATATGTGTAGTTTGTCGATTCTATTCGCGACTATGTTTTTGGCCGAGAATTTGAGTTGAGTTTCTTCACGGAAGTTGTAGAGTACGTGATTTCGAGCTCGTGGACTGTTCCGGATGATTTTTTCGATAACCAAGGAATATAATATGATTATTTGAAGTTTCAATTTTCGACGAATTTATCCGATTGTTTCGTGTTTATCCGAATCGTGATGGTTATCCATTTCAAATCGTCGATCGACCCGAGGCGCGAGTATAAATATCAGAAATAGTCATAAAATAGTCGCAAAACACTGTTTGACGTTGACCGAGCATTGACTTTCCAAAATTGGAAAGTTGACCGTTGACCCGAGGGAGGAAAGTTTCCCGTTTTGGCTTCGCCGTCCGACCTGCTTATTCCGGCCACCTCCGGTCACGTGAAGGGTAAGGATCGCTTCCTCTCATGATTTCGAGTTGTTTGGTGGTTGATTTTGTGGAAATTGATGAGGTTTTGGGGGGGTTCGAATCGGGCCGAGTTCGTGGATATCGCCGGTGACGGGGGGTGGTCCTCCGGCGAGCCACGGTGGCTGTGAGGTTGGGGGTTCGCCTCCCCTTGGCCTTGGGATGCTCCCCATATGGTTTGTTTTGGGTTCAGCTGTGGATTTGGTGGAGTCCGATTAGGTCACCGGAGGGAAGATTTTCGTTCGGATTTGGTTGAAATTGAGGGGGTTGTGGCCTGAATTGGAGGTTGTGGTAGTTATGAAAAGGCTTGGGCTTGAGGAGACCTTGAATTCTGGAGAGTCTCGACGTGGAATTCCGCCGTGGAATTCCACCGTTGACGGCGGCGCCGGTCAACGGCGGAGCTCCGGCGATGAGTTGACTTTTTGGTTTTCGACGTTTTTAATGTCATTTTTCTCGTAATCGCGCCCTGATTATCGTCCAGAGGTTTTCGGGTTGATTTGGGTATCCGATTTTCAGTCGAAAGTTTCGAGTAGAGATTTCGGGAATTCCGTTAATCATTTTGTACTGCATTGTATATTTTCGGGAATGGTTGGTTTCCGTGGTTAAGTACAGAGTTGTGGGTTATGTCTTGATCAATTGTGTTTTACGAATGTTCAGGGGATCGAGATCGAGATCGTGCTTCGGGCGAGGGATCTTCTGCCGGGCCACAAGATTAGCGCGTGTGCGCGTTTCACTCACCTGTGAGTGGACAATTTCTTTTCACGGAATGATTGCAAGTCTTTTTATACGATTTACGAACTTGAGCATGCATATGAGATTATGTTTTATATGAGCATGTGTTATATGATTATGCTTCTATTATATGCATTATTATATTGCTTTACGCATATGCATCGAATTATTTATGATTTGGTTTACACAGAGTACAGTCTTAGTATATGTTGATGTATCGATACACACGCATCCCGGCTGATCCCCGAGGGTGCTCACCAGGGGGGAACTGTACCTTGTGCCGATGTATTTCCGGGTGGGTACAGTTATCTGTACCTTGTGCCGATGTATTTCCGGGTGGGTACAGTTATCTGTTTCTTGTGCCAATGTATTTCCGGGTGGAAACAGATATCTTGACATGAGGCCTTTCTGGCTAGAATCACGTGTGGGTCTGGGATCCCGTGATTCGGACTGTACTAGCACGGACGTGTCCGTGAGTGACCCCGTGGGATCTTTACTTGCATGTTCAGTACGCTGGAGGAGTATGAGTTACTTCGTGTACTTTGTTATTTTTATTTACCTGGACTCGCATATGTTATTTTATATATATATCAACCGGTGAAAGACATTTATTTTCGTTCACTCACTCTAACAGCTTTCATGTCTTTCCCCTGGGCTTTTCGGTTTCCGTGCCCAGTTTGCAGTTCAGATTCTGGCATTTCACGTCGCGGTTGGAGGCTAGAGATCCGAGCTACCTGTGTTTTCCAGTAGGTTCTTGTTTCGCCTACTGATGTGTATATTGTATATATTTATACTAGAGGTCGCTCTGATACATGTTTTATACGGATTTTCTCGGATATATTATATAATGCAGATATGTTTTCTGTTATTTTATTATGATATGATGTTGAGAAATCTGGATGGGATTGGTGCTCACGGTCTGGCTTTTGTGGCATAGGACGAAGTGTTATTTTCAGGGCGCAGGTTTATGCAATTCCACGTTAGTAACGAAACTCTGCCGAAATTTTGAATGATTTTTGTTGGTTCGTGTTTTCAGAAGGGGTTCGATTCCGATTTAGGCAACTGAATCGGGGTTGGGTCCTTTCAGATTGCGAGAAGGAAGACTTACACTACTAAAGAGATCAACGTCACGATCAGACGGGGAACCAAAGAATTCAAATCAAATGTAAGAATCAAGAGGATTGAAGCTATATCAATCAAGGGGTTAACTAATTAAACAGGATAAAATGTAAATCGTTAAAAAAAAGGAGTGATGAGAAATTTGACTGACTCTCTAAAAGAGACTTTGAAAGCAAGGACAGAACCAAGTTTTGATTTGCAGAGGTCTCTACTACCCTTCTGGCGAACCCTTTGTTCAACCCTTGATCTTATGAGCTCAGGGTTGCCGATGCTATCTCTCAGAAGAGTCCTCAGCTCAGCATTGTGTCTGCAGCCATCCTCTGGCACACAGTCCGTCCCAGTCAGCAGAGTCAATAGCCATATGCATACATACAAAAGAAAAACAAAAGGAAAGTATGAACTGCTTTAGGAGTGTTCAATGTCATTATTTCAAAGCAATTCATGTCATTATAAAGTTATAAATTTATGCTAACGCTATAGATAATGTTAAAGTTGAATCTTTCAAAGTTTTTCATTGTACTTCACATTCATGATATATGAAAACTTCTAAATAACTAATCTAGCATAACACGACAAAACAAAAAAAACCCACATCTGAGAATCACATATATTACTCGGTTACAGACATCTATCAATCAATCATCACATAAAGCAACATCTAAGAATCAAGCAAGACACACAATCGGTATACATAACAAAAATATACCACCGCCCCAACGATAATTAGATCATTAAGATGTAACTAACACACACTGGAGCCCCAATTGTTGGAAAGAGAGGTTTAAAACTGAATCCAACTACCCAGTACCCAAATTGATCAGCACAAATATTAGTGAAACAAAAAAGACCATAGAACATGATTTTCTATGAGACAACAGACTCTCTTTACTTTTCTTTTTGCCTTGAAAACACTGTTAGACTGCTCCCAAGTGTTTACTATTTTCCATTACACTACATCTTCTTGTCTCTTTCCCTATTTCAAAAAAAGTTCCATACTTGATTACCTTGCAGAAAAAGTTGTAGAACACTGTATGTGGGGTCTTACTTAAATGGGCTCCTTCCTTCAAGTTTAGAGCTTTCAGTTATCTTCAAGCATTTAGATTCTCTCTGATCAAACAACAGCACCAATGTTGAGGAAATGGGTGTATTTGGTGCTAATCTTTATGATTCTTTCTGGTGACTCTTCATCAGTTTCAGCTGCTCCTTCTCCACCTGCAAGTAGAGTTTCCATTTTTATATATCTTAAACACATTTCTTGCTCCATTTAGCTTTTCAATCACTGATGACTGATCTATTGTGTTTTCATGTAAATAGGTAGAAATTGTAATTGAGATTTGTCTCCAATGTGGTGTACAGAGAAGCACAAAACAACGCCGTACTTACACGCTGGTGATAAAGTTGTTGAAATCGGAGACACACTCCTGCACAGTCTCCTTACCGTTCACAATTTGAAATCCGACTGGGAAGAGTGGTACCTGCATAATATTGAAAAGAAGGGACCAATTCAAAACAGTAAGATCTTACAAAATCAATCATATAACAATTCCAGAATCTGACTATCTCACAGGCTAGAATAAAGCAACCTCACAACAACAAGAAATCCGCACTTATAAATCACAGGCTAAGGATGCAAAAATTACGATATTCTAATCGGCCCTCCCTGATTTAATCAAACTCACATGCTAAGGATTCAAAAAAGTAATTGTCAATATATGGACCAATTCAGTTTCGATTGCAATCTTACCGTTCGCAATTCTTAAAACCCTCTCTCGATCGATCGAGAGATCGATTTTCTTAAATTATACTTGACACTCTACTGATATTCACAATCGGAAGATAAAAAAGCCATAGGGTAATGTGTCCATTCACGTCTTTTTTCCACAACAAAAACTACAAACACAACAGAGAGGAGCAAGAAAACCACCTCATTTTGTTGAACACCAAAATCATTAATTAAGATTTGTATCTTGAAAAAGAAAAAATCTATCAAAACCTATAAACCCACGTGAGCACTACTCTATATGTATATATTTTTCTAAACTTTTGTACGCACATATCATCTCTGTATATATATATATATATATGTATATCTTAGCTTCCGTACCTCACATCATCACCATCTCATTTAATATTTTTTTTACAGTAAAAACTACAAACACAACAGAGAGGAAGAAGAAGAAAACCAAGAATTGGTAACTTGAAGGAGCAAACAACTTTTGTTAAAAATGTAATAGCTTTACGATACACTTATCACCTCCCTCCATTCACATAAAGTTTAATAAAAAAACAAAGAATTATAGTACTCCATATATATACATATATATATAAAAGCTTCCGTACACACACATAATCACCATCTCCATATATATATATAACCCATTTCAACGAAAAAGGGATGGATGTAATACTGCAATAGCCATATATATATCTGTAATCGCCATAGCCAAAACAGCTGTATATCCATTTGCTGATTGCAGTATTGTACATAAAACACCATAAATGAGTTATATATATATATATATATATATCCATATCCTGCAGTGTTGCACATAAAACAGCTATATATCCATTTGCTTATCTTACCTTTGCTTATTGCAGCTATAAAACATCTCATATCATTTTTCTTTTCTAAAATTACCAAAAGAGCAATTTGCAATAGGAAAGTTAATGGTACATATGACCTCCCAGTCTATAACGGTTTGACCTTGTTTACGGCCAGAAACTATGTAAGGTTATGGTGTGGATCATAGTGAGTGCTTGATCTGGCTTCAGCATTGTTCATCCAAGGGTTGATTGAAAATAATAATTTATCCTCCAAAAATGCAGGCTATAGAAAACAATCAGTGCACATTTGTAATGGATATTGAGAATTATTTTACTGAAGCACAGTGGTCTGCCTGTTTTTCATTCCAATAGAGTAAAATATCTACTTTTACTAATCCATATCTATTTGCTAATTATATTACCATTCTTTATGCAACAAACTTAACAAACCAAGAACCTCATATTTGATTGAAAAAAATACATTATGTATAGTAAATAATATGAAATTGTATTACCATATCGAATTCAACCAGCTGTAAAGTTACCCACCTCAAATTTGAGTTCCTGACCCTTGATTTTGAGCTCTTCCTCGTTCAGCTCTAAGGACTCGTCTTTCTTCTTATTGACAACTCCTTTATCATCTCTTTTCAAACCTTCCAGGCCCAGTTTCTTCTCTGTTTTCTGCAATACAAAATTCAGGATCTAGATAGATTAGTCCAAAGTGAAAAAAAAAATCACTTATATATTAAATTGATGTCTTGAACCTCAACTACGAATTATATATAAAAGTGCACATAAAGTCCAAACAAAAATCGAATTTGAAAGCCCAAATTTCTTACTCAATGTGCCAATCAAAGATTTGTAATACCCATCAACTATAATATATATGAGGAAATTTTTATCTAGCATGTCTAATACTACCCAGAACCTCTATATTCAATAAACCTAGGCAGTAAAAACACTGAAAAATCAAAGTATGCACCACACATTGACGATTTTGATATTTCACATATTTGAACATAATCAAATGTGAACTGGGTAAGGAGTGACCCCAATGCGACAGATCATTCATAAGTAAACTGAGTAAGGAGTGACTCCAACGACAGTGCAAAAAAAAAACACAGAAAAGCATTAGCAGCAAAACCTGAACTTCAGAAATTCATAAGTAAATCTAGAAAAATCCTTTTTTTATGAATCAAAATCTAAAAGATCTGTAACATATCTTCTACGACTTCAATTATTTAGTTGTAATATATATAACCTTGCATAATTAATGAACCAACTTTTAGAAAGGAATTCAATTAATCTAAAGAAAAAAAAAATAGCAGAGTTAATCCATCAATGCAAGCTAAATAGTGAAGTAATATAATGATTGATACCACATTAATCAGCAGTACCGAAAAAAACTGATATGAAATAATCTCTCACAATTTTTCAATGCTTTCCAACATTCTATAAACTCAACAACTCTACGCAAAACATAAAGATATTAACAAAACTTGACACCACATATTACATCCTCATTGTACACTAAAATTTCAATCGATAAGTCATGATTACTACATGTCCACATAAAAGTATATAACTTGCATGTTGCATATCCATTGAGAAAAGTGGTGGTGCCATTAGATATCACATTGTCCTGCCCGTTGGTTACTTTATGTGATCCATTCAAGATCGACTATGCTAGCAATCGATGTTTGAGCCTATCTATGTTTTGATTAACATATTCCTGGAAACATTAACAATTAGTTCATGATTCAATTATCTTGGAAGTTGTAATAAAAATTGTACAGTAAAAATAGAATTTGCAACAAAGAATTATCAAGAGATGACGTTTTAGCACAAACCTTCAGCAGGGTATGACCAATCTCTTGAAAATGTCTGATGGCTTCTCTGATGCACACTTGTACACCACCTGCATCATCACTTACAGACCGATACATATGTTTCAGAACTGCATTTCTTCAGTGCCTCACTGAGCTATCATCAGAACTACTTATTCGACGATGGACATGCTAAAAAAAAGTTGTTGCGTATAACTGTGCCCACTGGTTCCTTTAGATGCTTCAAGAAATCATGCATGAGTTAATGAGGAAAAAGTAAAGTAAATTACTCTCATTAAACCAAAAATTGATCATATGGAGAAAGTTAATGTCTATATTTTATCATTCAATCAAACACAATGAGATAGAATCACCTAAATTAGAGCGTATAGCTCCTCAGATAGTATTAAAATTCATTTTGTATAAATAACTGAAATGATTGTTCAAAACATGATTTTTCAGCGAAACAATAATAGCAACAATATAATCAGAACGAAGGCCAATATGCCCGAATATAGTAACCTTACTTAGCAACTCATCAAATACATATATAAGCAGAGAGAAAAAGGACTAAAGACAACACCTGGTCCACCATTTGACTCGAACACTGCCCATTAGCTCTCCCATCTTCCTGTGATCTACTGTCCCAGCTGAACCTCTCGAGTCTCCTCCTCCATCTCCCCTCAGTGTAATGCCTTCAAGTCACTGCCAGAGCACCCCTCGGTTACCTCTGAAAGTTTACCAAAATGAAAACCAGGTTCTAGATTCTCTTGAGTTAGAAATATACTTAAAATCTTCTTCCGATTTTCAACATCAGGTAAATCAACATATATCCTACAAAGAAACCAAACACAATAGATTCATTATATGCGTCAAAATTGTGTCCAAACTGTAAAGCTCATTTTTTTCTCAAACGTAAGCTTATTATGGGCATTGTCCTTAAATAAGTGGAATAGCTTTACAGGTCTCTCTCTACTTTAAGCTTAACTAAGGTTGATTCCTCTAAGGTCTTTGTATTGAAATACAATTTGGGCAGAGTCACTGGATAATCATTCAAGGGGTTCTATCCTTAATTAGCTAATATTTAAACACAGCCAGTGACCCAGAACAATAAGACTATTGTGCAATAAATATACAATAAGACAATCTGTGAGTGGTTCGCAGAGAGAGCATGGTTTAGGGGATTCCTCAAATTGAAACACACTCATCCATCAAAATGAAGGTTTGACATAACCCATTATCAAAAACAATACCCAGTTCTTAAAGCTTGAAACTTTAGTAGAGTTTGGGCTCACCAACCTGAGGAAAGCTTCACCGCCGCAACATACATGTGGCCCAGAAACGTAAATAGCAAAAGTGAATCAGAAGTCTACTAAAGTCTGAAGCTTTTGATGTTGAGGTGTGGCAAAAAGCAACGGTGAGCCGAAGTCGCGAGGTCAACTCCAGAGCTAGACACAGAAGCTCTATCAGAGCTGGATCTAAGGGGGTGATGTAGCTCGGCGGCGAACTTCCCAGTGATGAAGTCAGATTAATGGAAGATGAGAGCAGGTGGTAAAAGTGAAGATAAGGTGAAGAGCCTATCCAGAATAGGGAGATCAGAAGACTCGATCGAGATGCAAGAGCACGATGCAGGGATCAGTTGAGCAGATTTTCGGGTGATGAAAGAGAGAGAATCAGATCGGTTGCGAATGAGAATATGGGGGTGAAGAATGTTGATCGAAGAAGATTATGGTGATGAGAGAGAGAGCTAGATCGGATTCTGGCCCTTATCAAAAACAGTAGCCGGCACGCTCCAACCGTGGGAGCACTGTCCATACTGTTCATTGTTATGAACAGGAAAACCCAGTTTTGTTATATAATAAATATCCAAAAATATATTAAACTAATAAAACGGAGACATCGATTCGAAATTTGGTGTAATACCGAGCCCACACCCACTACACCAAAAAGGTCTATAAACAACAGCAATGTTCTGTTGTCTTATATGTGTTTTTCTGTTGTATATTGCATTGCTCACTGTTACCATCTTGGACAACAGATAATTTCTGTTGTTAAACTCTATTTCCAACAACGGTGACTTATAAGTTATGTTGTTTGTGAGTGACAAAAAATTATGTATTTTTGGACCCTATATGTTGATTCAAGTCTATTCAAACGACATATTTATATTGTCTGAAGTTAGAGTTGGACAATGAAAAACGAGAACAACAACATATATTTTATATGCTAATAGAATCATTTTATTTTCTGAAGTGCCTTATTTACTGAAACAACTTCTTTATATAATGTGATGTGTGAATTGTTATAGAAGTTCTAACGTACAACATAACTATTACATTTCTGTTGTTGGAAAGTTCTTAAAACTACGATTGTGAAATTGTTTATGAAGTTATGTGATGCAAGACTCAACAGAAAATATGGAATTTATGTTGTCCAATGTCTGAAAATACTGCAGACTTCTTGTAGTGTTTGAAGGGAGAACAACAGAAATGTGAAATTCTGTTGTAAGAGAGATTGATGAATTGCTGTTTTTGTGTACATTTTGTTGTGTGAAAATCAGAACAGTAGAGGAGAAATTTTGGTCATTCATCACAGTACATATGCATTTGTTGGTGCCAAAAGCAACATATATACAATAGCTAGCTAACTTCATAGTGAATTTTTCTATTGCTCTACACATTCACATGATCGACAAAATCAAAATGCGCACTACACAAACTTATCAATCAAGCATAATTGTTTACAAAAAAGATGTGCATGATCGATGTTAGTATTACCACCTAATTCGATAGGGGCATGCCAACTACTTTGAAAACCAAAACTTGATAAGATGATTTGCCCATTGAATCCGAACAGCATCAATGTCATTGATATTCCTCCCTAATCAACACATACAGAGTCTCAGTGTACCAGACATGGTCAATCCACTTAAACAACTTGATCAACATATAAAGTACTAAGTCAATTAACTAATAAAAATCTATAATACCTGTGTCCCTCCGGAGCAACAAGGAGAAGGTGCTCAACTTGTGTCTGAAACATCCGCCAAGTGACCAACCATTAATTAAGTTAAAACCAAATGGACTTGTGCCCAGAGAACACGGAGGAAAAATACAAGTAAATATTTAAAAAACAAAAGGTAAGGTACCAAAATGCGAACAATTACACACCTGTAGATAATCCACATTGGCTGCAGGTCTAAACTCCGAAACCATAACTGATCCAAAAGCTTTGCTCAAGATATATTCTTGTATATCCACAACAGCAACCAAACAACAGCAACAAGGAATGCTTACCATCTGTTAATTTCTCTTCCGTAACTTGTAACCCTGATACCGATGCCAAAACTGCAAGTGGAAAAGAAAGTCCCAATGATTTAACTTTGTAATCTAGTAATCATGAAAATTAGCAAAGAAATGAATTTATCTTTGTTTGACCAGGAAAACATATTGGCACCAATGCAAGCTTATGAACGTATTCTATAAATGAAAACAACATATTGATTAACTTGTGACTTAACTTGTGACTAATATCTGTTTGACAACAGCAACCAAGTATTATACCTGACATTGCTGAAGTGAGCACACCATCTCCTATGACCATGGAGGCACCTAATAGAACCACAACTAGTAGGGCTGTTCATAAGCGTTTATGCTTCTTCAAAAATCTCTTTAAGGGGAAGAAGAAGACCATACTTGTAAGCTGAGAGTTCCTCATCAGCAGCTTGTTGGTTGGGAAGTAAACTAAGCTTTGCATGGCGGCAAAGCAGCGAGTAAAGAGCAAATGTCCCACCTGAAACCAATTAGAAAATACAACGACCAACTGAGACTCAATGCAAAACACACAAGATTCCAAACAAAAGTTTGATTAAACTTGAAAAAAGCGTCACCACACCTTCACCATTATCGTCAGCACTCAATAGGATAAAGACATACTTGAGCAAGGCCAGCAACGTAAGTGTCCAGAAAATTAAGGAAAATGCACCAAATATGGCTTCCTCATTGTTATGATTCTTCAACTTCCCCACAAATGTGTTCGTATAAACATAAAGAGGAGAAGTACTGAGGTCCCCATAAACCACACGAAGGCTTTGATATGCAAGTAACAGATTTCTGGAGACCATGAAAGTTGCAATGTATCAAGACTTATGGCATCCCTCGATTCTCAGTTGCTTTCCTCGATTGCTCCGCAGTTGCAATGGCATCCCTAGCAGCATCCATGTCAGCAGCCAAGGTTGCTTGATGCTCCTCCTCCTTAGCTGCAGCTTGCACTCTTTCAAGAAATCTATCATCCTCTTCTGGGAGAAAATGGCCTGCACAAAGATAAAGATTGCATTTAAAAGACTTGTTGGCAGCTGAACATCGAGACAGACAAAGAGATGCTTATACACCAGTTAATTGAAATCATCAACGACAAGGTATTCCTAGAAGCTAATAACAACAACAGATCCTAACTGCAAATAACAGTATAACAAGATAGAAGGCCATAAGTACTCAAAATAGAGCAAACCTTGCTTCTTCAATTTTTCAATCCTGATGGAACGCAGCTCTTGCAATTTCTCAACAATCAATACCTTACAGTTAGGACTCCAGCACAAGAGGTACTCTCCAATAATCCATGGATGAGGACCCAGTAAGAACTTAACAAAGCCAACTCGGTTATCATATTGACAGGATTGAAATCAACCACATGCAACTATTTCATCGAGAATGTTGGATTGCATAAGGCAAACCAACAATCCAGTGGCTAATAATGCCAGAGCTACGTTGTCAACCTAATACTAGACTTCGGAGTTCGATTCAAACTTGGTCATAGCAAGAGTAAGCATGAAAAGATACTTGTGCTTATACAATGGCCGCACCACGCCGCAAAGAACTCGACCAAAACCTGCTTAACATTCCCAAACTAATTAAATCCAATATTGATATCGATACTAATAAGAATCTGTTAATAATTCATAATCCAACAAAGCAACACTAGCATTAATCAAACCAATAATCCATACTACCCAAAGTTAGTCTTTGCCTAAATTCCTCATCAACTAGTTATCCAATAAGTAAAACCTTCGTTTGAAAAAGTATCAAAGGCACTAATGGAGCAGTAGTTAACTTACCGAATGAGAGTGCTACATAGCTTCCAGCTTCCCAACTGCCATAATCACTCCCTCCATTGTTCATTCGCAGCATCATGTATGCGTTTCCTAGGTAAGCAAGAAGAAGAATAGAATAGGTTGATATTGGGGTTGCATTCACATTAGGATTAGAATTGACTGAGCAAAGACATATATGGGTGAGCTCTTCTCTTGTTCCAATGAATCTAAACCCAACCACATCCAACATATCTTCAGCATCATCCTTATACTTACATACTGATATAAAAGAGAGAATTTACCGAGAGAGCTCAGTGAGGGATAGAACATTTGAAGGGCGGAGACTGGAGCAGACCCAGTTCAGAATATGTCGTGCGTCGTCGTATTGAAACGGCCATTTGAAGCTGTCAGGGTCCAATGAATCGGCGCCTTCGTAACCCAAATCACTCAGCAGTGCGCAAAGCGTAGCTCCGCTCATTCCTGATCGGGAAATCTCGCCCAACAACATCGAAATCCTCGGCGCAAAAGGGACTCAAAAACTCGGCCTTCATCTCATCATCATCGTCTATTTCCTCGTGCGCGAACAGATCTGCATCGAGCAACCAAAACTCAATCAAGCTCAAACAAAACCAAAAAATACAAGAGTTCATGAATAACACCGTAAGGATCGAGGCTAAGCTAGGTCGACTTCAAGAGAGAACAACACGACTTCGAGGCTAAGCCAGGTCGGAGACCAGGCCAGGCTCGTCCTTTTCCGGTTGGGTCAGAATTTCGGCTAGGGTTTTCAGAGGAGGTCGGGTCGGTGTGTTCTGAATGAAGGGAGAGAAATTAGACCAAGTTAAAAGAATAGAGCGTGTTTTTTAATAAACACCACTAACATAGGTGAATTTTTCTGTCAAAGTTCGAAGAATTTTCTCTACAATCTTCGAATCAGCCATAATCTCTTCGTTACTCCACATTTTATTTGCAACGGTCATGACTCTAGCAAAATACTCTATCACAGTCTCATCATTTTTCATAGCCAGTATCTCAAATTCTCTTCTCAAGGAGTTGAGGAGAGATTTCTTCACCTTCCCGCTTCCTCCAAACTTTGATTTCATAGAATCCCAGACAATCTTTGTTGTACGGCGATCCAATATTTGTTGAAACACAGATCTGTCTATGGCCTGGAACAGATAGTGTTTTACCTAGCAGTCTTTGCTCCTGGAATCATCAAGCTGAGCCTGTTGCGCCTCACTCAGCCTTGCTCTCTTGTTTGGCTCTGCAAAGCCATTCTCCACACAGCTCCAAAGCCCTTTTGCTCTTAGAAAATTCTCCATCAGTTCACTCCAATGGTCGTAGTGTCCATTGAAGTGAGGTATCTGTGACAATACTTTATCTTCACTCATTCTCACAACAGACCACTCAAAAGCTGCGGCTTTCTTTCCCCAGGCCCAATACAAGCTCTGGTACCAATTGTTAGGGTTCAGAAGTAAACAAGAACACAAACGAATTGGCAGGAATAATCTTCTTTATTGAATGAAAACAGACAGCTTTTATATCAGCCTTACACTATCAAGAAAAAACTGAAAACAACCCACTTAGCACCTATATCAGCTTAGTGGTATATATAATATAACTTGAATAATTCAAATGCAGTAAACAAATCCCTAAAGACTAGGTCTTATTCCTAGAAATCTGGACAGATGCACACGACACCTTTGACGCTACTCCTACAGTTAGAGGCATTGTTCACAGAGTTTTAGTTCCTCAAAGGATTAAATCTCATATAACAATTAATACTCATATGATGAAGTTGTGTAGTACATGAAATCAAAAATCATTTAATGCATTCATCTAATTTTTCCACACAATGCATATTACAACTAGGTGGACGCATGAGTATGTGCTGATTTTTCGTTAAAATATTTTATTTTCTCGTATGTTTAATTGTTTGAAAGTCACCATATGACTACTAATGTTTAATTTGTTTGTTAGTTATAAGGAAATGAGAACTTTGTGATACTCAATCGAAAATAAAAATTTATTTTGTGAATTCAACCATAGAATGTGATGGTTGAGTTCATCTAAGAATGATGTGAAAATTTCAAAAAAATTTACTTGAATTTGACATTGATCTGTGTGTTTGACTGTTGTGACCATAATGCCCTTACGACTAAAACACGAATAACCCTTCCTAAAAAAAGTAAGTTAAGACCAAATCGCATACACACATTCTTGTGGCGTTTGCATCTACCTCGTAGTGTCGAAGGATTTTGCAAAAAAATCGATTTAGGTACTTCACCCTTAAAAAATGAGTAAAACGCATTAATGAGTATTTAATTAATTACCAAAATAAAAGTTTGACCTTGTTGACTGAGGTCTAAGCGAACTTCGATAAAGTTAAAATTTACATACAATACACATTACAACTAGATGGACGCATGAGTGCGTGATGATTTTTCATTAAACTATTTCAATTTCAAATATATATATGTCTCAAAATCACCATATGACTATTCAATTCTGATCTTGTGGTCAATAAATTTTGTGGTCAGTCGTGGTCAATTACAGTAAGATCTCCATCCAACGACTGATAATAAATTGTCTTCCAACTGCTTTTTAATCACCTATCGTTAGATGTAGATGTAACGGTAGTTGACCACAACTGACCACAAAATTTATTGACCACCAGATCAAGACTCAATAACTATTAATGTTGTTTACTTTGTTTGTTAGTTATAAAGAAATGCGTACTTTGTGATACTCAATCGAAAATAAAATTTATTTTGCGAATTCGATTGTAGAATGTGATGGTTGAGTTAATCTAAGAATGATGCGAAAAATTCAGATTTGTTTTTCTTGAATTTGACCTCGATCCATGCGTTTGACTGTTGTGACCATAATGCGCTTACGACTAAAATGCGAATAACCCTTCCTAAAATAAGTAATTTAAGACAAAATCTTATACACACATTCACGTGACATTTGCATCTATCTCGTTGAGTCAAAAGATTTTGTCAAAAAAATCGATTTAAGTACTTCACCCTTAAAAGAATGAGCAAAACATGTTAAGAGGATATATATGACTTTCAAAGCAGGATGAGATACAATTTGACTGTTGAAAAAGAATGTATCTCATCTTGGCCGTTTATTTTTATAAAAGAAGATTATTTTGTAATTTTTTATTTAAAATATGTTCATTTCGGTAAAATCGGTAAATACATTTGTTTTTTACATAAAAAGTGAAGCTCAAACCCTAAAAGGCCAAAAACCTAATCCCCAACCCCCTAAGGGCATCTCCAATGTAGAAGTCTCATAATGGGGTCTTATACTTATTTATGAGACCTCAAATGAACACTATTCATATAAGACTTGGTACAACTTCAATTGTAGGGGTCTTATAATGGGGTTTTATCCCTCCAATTTCTCTCCCCTCTACCAAGTTGCCACAACCCAAAATTATAAGACCAAGTCTCATATGAAGTCTCAAAATAAGACTTGGGATGAGACCAAGTCTTATAAATATAGGGTTTAAGACTTCACAAAACTACCATTGGAGCCCAATTTTTTTTAGTACCCCAAAATTATAGGATTTAGTACTTCTTATTGGAGATGCCCAAAAGAACAGTAAGCCATCATTACTAATGAGTTTCACGTGCGGAGAAACATGGTCGTCCCACGGCATCAAAACCCTGGCGGCCCGGCGTCATTCAATTCAGGTTCGATGTCGCCGACGAGCTCGAGCACTGGAGCTGTTTTGTGCGACGCCGAAACCCAGTAGTGCTTTGGGAACTGAAACCGGATATTCTCTACAGCAAACGGAGAACACCAGTAGGCAGCATCAGCCCAGGCCGCGCACGAACGGCGTCTATTCTGCCTAGTCGCGTCTTCTGGCCACGATGCCACCATCTAGGTAGAATAGACCAAAAGAAAACTTCATGCTCTCTTTGAGTCATTAATTTGCTTTCAGCATAAGGAACATGCCACCAAATCCTTCCGACCTTCACTCACTTGATGAGTTTCTCGGTTTCTCCAGTTCATCTGTTACAAGTCCACACGTTTTGTAATGTAGAAATTATATAAAAGATGGAATGATACACCAACAACCCAAAATATATTCACATGTTTCGAATAATTTATAGAGCTCCTCTCATTAGAGCCTCTCACTTTATATCAATACAGTTGTTTTAAACAAATAACAAATTAAATTTTGTAACTTTTGAACAAATGTATAGTGGAGTTTTGGGAGTTGTAACTTATGTGTAAAGCTTGTCCTTAATGCTGTGGCTTTGTATCCATTTACAGAGGTAGTGAAGTTCTCTTGGTAGACTGTAGTTTGCTCCTGTCATTCTTGAAGAAGCCCTTTGCTGTTTTACTGTATAATGAAGCCCTTCTTGCTGGAGCCAAGCCACCTGATGCAGTTTTCTCAGCAATTCTCTTTTGTCGTTCTATCGCCATTTCCTCCATCCTTTTTCAAATTTCTTCTTCCTGTTTACGAGCATATTTTATAAGACCGAAAATACAAAAGATGACTTCATATTATGAAGATGGAACAAGTTGACAGTATATCTGATTTGTAATCTAGATATTACCAGAAGGAGTTCTCAAGTACCTCTAGTTGATAAGAGTCCGCAATCACGAGTTTTTTCAGGGTAGGAAATTATACTTTAGCACGAAACAATGGGTTAGCCTCTATTAACTTCTTTAGTTCAGCAAGCATTATACCCCTTGCAGACTTTGTATCACTGTATTTAGATAACTGTTCATTATCCCTGAAAACAGCAATGCAACTGATATGTATCATGCACATAGAAGAACCACAAACCAGCCAACATTTCTACAAAGCAATTTCTCTCACCTAAAGTTATCCAACGTCAATAACTGTGTAATTTCCTTTAAAAAGTTCTACATTAAATGCTGCAAACACCTTCTTGGAAATGAAGCTCAGGGCTATGTCTCAAAATAAAACTTAAAAGTCAACTCCCAAAAACAAAACACACATTGATAAAACATGGCAGCAATGTATGAAGTTGTCATTGTATCTGTCCAGCTCATCTTCTTTTGAATGGAAATAAGAAGGTTGTCTGACGTAACCAACCTAAATTTTTATTCAATAAACATTTAATTCTCCTAGATTTATATATCACGAAGAAACTTTACGAATCATGATTACAACAAAAGGCCCCAATAGTTGGGATACAGGATTCGTCAATCAGATCAAACATGAACGCACTTCCAATTTAGCAGTGAGTGCAATGTTTTATATCCCAACATAAAACCTAGCAATCATAAAGAAACTACACACATATTAAAATCAGAGATGTTACCAGTTTGACAGTGTTTGGATCATGCTCCCCAGTTGCTCAGGTCTTGGATCTCTTCCTGCAGCAAACTGAACCTGACCTCCGGAAGATACTAAATCAGAGACTTTTTCATGTCAATGAGCAAAACAAAATAATTAAAGGAGGGGGAGTGGGGATCTGACCTCAAAGCAATTTCTTAACTGGTCCAACTTTCCCCAAACTATCCCCTGAAAGAAATCAACCAATGTAATGAGCGCACTCCATTCATGTTTCACTTCATTTACGAAAAATTATAAATTAACTCTAAAAATAGTTTCCCCTCACGGACTTATCCCGAGGGAAAAAACACAAATCACTCTGTTACCAACCATAAAGGAACAACTATAGCATGTTCATGGACAAGAGAGATAGATTAATAAAAGAAAGGACCACACTGAGCATATGAATGCACAACACCTGTAACACAGATATTATATATGCATCAATATGACAGGATGATAACATATCCCCATAACTGTTAAGAAGTTCATCCACATGTAGTAAGGGTGTATGCAACACACATGTCATTATCGCAGGATGATAACATATCCCTATAAGTCCATAACCATTAAGAAGTTCATCTGTATTTCAAAAGAACAAAAATGGAAGAAGAAGTTCATCTGCATATAGTAAGAGTAACTCAAGTCATCTTTATGTGAGATATTCATCTGCACATCTTTGCATTATAAACAACTGCAAACTCACTGATTAAATGGGGTTGATGCTAGCTACTTTGGATAGACAGATCGATGAACTGACATATCATATATATCTTCATCGAGTATCAATTATCATCAACCTCAGTAAATCCAGACAAATACTTCTCCACCTTGTCCCACTCTCCATTTGTCACCATATCTTCAAAGTACCTCATGTTAAAAAAAAACCCAGACTCTTGCTCCAACCTCCACATCCGCAATTATAGTAAGTAAAAGTCAAAATCAATCCAGTAAATTAACACAGTAGCAAGTAAAAACAAGCAGATACCCTTTTGGAAGAATTAAAGCTTCTGTTGTGATTTCATTCTCCTGAAAGCCAAGACCATTTAGTGATTCTGAAGTAAAGGATTTATTAGGCTCTTCCAATGAGTTACTTATTGCATGTTTTATAGAGGTCCAAATGGCTTCAGCATGTTTTGCCATTCTTTCTGCTCCATATCTAGAGGCACAATACTTAAGATACTTCAAAGAATCAATATGCAGGCATACAGAGAAAGCAGCCAAAATATAGGTTTAATACAAATGCATTGGAAATTCCGCCTCACGAAAAACAGAAAAAGTAATACATGCAAAGTAATGGTAGAGAAGAAGAAAGTTTCTCAAGAAGCAACGGAATGACAAATGGCTCAAATAAAACTGTAGACGAGAATGCTAACTGCAAAACGAAATAATTTAAACTCATGCAAAAGAGAAAATAAAGATTAGGTAATAAACTTCTGCATTCATAGAAGTAAAAGATAACTTGAAATATCGCAACTCTGTTGCCAAATAGAGTCTAGAAACATCAGCAAAAGGATCAAGAAGAAAATGCAGCAGTGGTCACATTTAAAGCATACCATTAGCGCCTCTGAGAGGTCTTCCCTTTTAAAATCAGCCTCTTCATCTTTCAGCTGGAAATTGCATAGAGAAAATCAAATATCATATGTCAAATTGTCAATGAATTCGAATAAGATAAGTTGAAATAAATATTTAACAACAACACAGATCTACATAAGCAAAAACAAGATGAGCAGTTTATAGTTACGTCAATGAAAATAACCATTTGAATGTGATCTTTGATAAGACTAGAAGTCTAGAACACGCAAATATCATGATATTTTAATTGTTGAAAGTTATTAAGAATGATTATCAAGATTTTGCATAGAAAGTCATATTCAAGTTTGAACACATAAATATAATTTCCCTTTTGGGTTTAAATTGAACAAGCGCTACAAAGATGGTAATAAATTACATGCGGCAAAATCAGATAGCAGCAATTGAACTCTATACTCTTTCTCAAAGTCACCTGAATATCTTTAAACCTGTAGTCTTGGGAACAATGCAATGAAGAAAGATTAGTTTTGAAGTGTTTAGTTCAAGTTCTAAGAATTAGTTTACAGGAATATAGGATGATAAGAGATCAATTATCCGTGACATATTGTAGGCACACAACCACACATGCATATGCTGTGCCTCTGTATATGTGTGTGTATTTGAAATGTGGATATATACGCTTGTGTGGGGGGAGAGAGAGGGAGCGAGCTATGAATTCTTTTTCTTAAGAAGAATGTAATATACACCACTTCAAAACAATAGAAAAGCCACACCCATACAGACAAAACACAAGCAATTTAATGGAAGCGAGACAGAAACAATATCAGGGAAGCAACCTCATTTGGATAGCGAAGTAAAAGGCATTCCAAAAGCTCAAAGCAAAGCTGTAATAGAATTTGGAGATGAAAGCGAGCAATTTTGTTTACACAGTCATTGGCTATGCATAGAGCAGGGCAAGAAGTACAACAAGAAGCTCAAAAGTATAAGTATCTGTCTGGTTCACCCGTAATGTTACAAACATAGACTACTTTGAACTCAAAGAATCATCTGATTTCCTTGTATCACTACTGGCGTTTACATTTCCTGATAAACAAAAGCCAATTAGCCGATCTATTACAAAATTCAAGTCCTCATATCCAAATTATGACATATCCCCGCTATACAACACACTGATGTTTGATATACTCAACAATGACATTCATTCTGAATGAGCAAACTTCAAAATTTTACTCGAAATTGTTTTCAAAATAAGTTCATACAGCAGAGATAACATTTCCACCAAATTCACTAATACCCAGAATTAGATCTTCCTTTTGACATATGATCCACCATTTTAGTAACAGAGAAAACAACACAAGACATGACAAAACAAACCTTGTTGTAGTTGAACTGAGCTCTCAATCTGCAACTCCCTTTCAATGCTCTCACATGGGTTTAAAGGTGGAACCTTTAGAGGCATTGTTCACAGAGTTTGAAGAAGAGGAGATGGGTTGTGCTTGAAATGGGCAAAAGTAAAAGCAAATTGCAGAGAGAGGCCAAATGGGTTTGTAGGGATTGTTGAAGTCGAGAATGCCATCCCGATTTCGGTAACAAAGAGAACAACAATTTTTCGTTTTTTTGTTATAGCGTCAGTTTGCAGCCTAAGCCGAAACCCAAGCCAACCCGACTAAGCCTAAGCCTGCTGCCAAGCCCTGAGCGGCTCATCAAGCAATATCATTTCTTCTCGGTGTCGGCGATGAATAGAGGAGGAGGTCGACGACGGAGGAGGCGATTGACGACAGACGCGAGGTCGACGACGTTTGAGATCATTGAGAGCGGAGCTCGAGGTCGTGTGGCAGACCTCATGCCGAGTGAGGCGGCGATATCGAGGTGTGTAGTGAGCGGCGACGATTGCGAGGTGAGATCGAAGTGATTGGGGAATAGGGGCTGCTATTATGTTTTAACTCGGAGGTGCTGTCACTGGAGAGAGAGAGAGAGAGAGAGAGAGAGAGAGATGAGGCCGAGAACTTATTTTAAGCTCGTCCAAGTAGGAACAACTAAACAATGGGTCGATTACACGTGTAAAAAGTTTTGGGAGAAAAGGCGTGAACTAAGGGCATCTGTACGGGGGAGGGACGAAGAGGACGTCGGGGGGTGGCCCGCATGGCGAGGACGTCCGGGGAGGGAAGGACGTGCAGCGGGAGGGACGGTGAGGAGCGACCGACAGTTGACCGGGAGGACGACCTCACCGGCGTCCTCGTTTGAGGAAGGAGAGGACGTGCTGCCTGGTGGGCCCCACGCACGTGGGTGACGCCAGGCTCACGTCATATTTTTTTTTAACCCGGCGCGTGTATTACACGCACCGGGTAAAAGGTAAAAAAAAATAACAAACCAATAGGAATGCGCCACGTGGCGCGTCCAGAGCTGATCAGAGATCAACGACTAAGTTGATCTCTACCGTCCATTTTGAACGGATCTACACAAATCCAACGGCCTACATTTAAATGCAACGGCCAGATCAGAATAAAATGAAAAAATTACAAAAAAACCCAAAAAAATTGCAAAAAAATCCCAAAAAATTTGCAAATGAGCCCCTACATTTTTTCTATAAATACTACCTTCATTTCATTCATTTTTCACACCATTTCATTCACAACAAATTCATTCTCTCCCTCTCTCCATCTCACCTCTAAATTCATTTTTTTTTGTCGGAAATAATGGCTACAGATTGGCTTCTTTCGGAAGATGTACAATTGAGCATCTCTTATTGTCGTTTTAGCGTTGATTCCATCACCGGAAATCGACAAAAGGTGGAAAAATTGTGGGAAAATGTTTATGGCGATTTTAAGGCGAATTGGGAGCTAGGTTATGGTGAATCGATGCCGGAAGCTAGGACCCAAAACGCATTATCCTCTCGTTTCGCAAAGTTGAAGCCAAATTTGAAACTTTGGGGAAGTGCTCTTTCTTTCGCACGAAGGAATGCATCTTCCGGCTCCAACATTCACGATGAGGTAATGTTTTTGATCTCCAATATTTATTTCATTTTTTACCATATTGTTTCAACTTATGTTCATGAAATACATGTTATTTATTTCATGATATTTATGAATTACAAGTTATTTATTTCATGTTATTATTATTAATTTTTAGATGAGATGTGCTCAATCATTTTATGTGGCAAAAAAAAAAGAGTTTAAAGACTTTGCTTGTTGGGAAGTAGTGAAGAATCATCCTTACTTCATCCATGTCGAGGCTAGTACAGCTACGGCTTCTTTATCATCTACTCCGTCTTACTCATCACCACATCCCGCAAGCTCAATGCCTCCCACCGTCAACTTGGAGGAGGATGATGCATTTGCCACACCAATGAGCAACCAAGCTCCTTCTTCTCCGGAGCGTCCTATGGGAGTGAAAGCGGCCAAGGAAGCGAAAAAAAGAAGGGAAAAAGGGTATGAAGCAATCAAATGAAAGAGCCGAGGCTTTGAATAGGATTGCGGCAAATCAAGAATCTTATGGTCGCAATCAAATGGAAAGTGATGCAATTGAGGTTTCCCTTATGCGAGAGCAAATCGCCCTTCAAAAGAAAGACATCCAATTGAGGGCTTTGGCAGAGGAAACTCGGATTATGTCAATGGATACCGAGAGCATGACTCCTAAATCCAAGAGGTATTTCACAAAGAGAAAAGCAGAAATCCTTTCTCAATTGGATGGGGTTGAAGAAGAAGGTAGCGAAGAAGGCTATTCCAATTGTTATCGCCCCCTTTTTCCAAGCACTTAAATTATTGTTTATGTAATTTAAATTATGTACTTTAAATAGTTTAATTTATGCACTTTAAATTATGTACTAGGTAGTTTAATTTATTCACTTTAAATTATGTACTAGGTAGTTTAATTTATGCACTTTAAATTATGTACTATGTAGTTTAATTTATGCACTTTAAATAAACAATGTAGTTTCCATTTTACAGAAACAAGATTGCACTTTCTTTATTTTCACCAAGTTCCCACACATAACAAAATATTGAAACACACATAATAGAAATACGTAATTCAAACTCACAACAATGCAATTAAAACAACATATTTTATAGTTGTTCCCCGGTCTCAAGAAACCAGTTGTGCTTAACTAAGTCATTCTGAAGCTCTCAATGGATGTAAGCATATTGGAGATCTACAATACGGTCATTAAACCGTTGTTCATTTTGTCCATCTCTTCCAACCGGCTGGAAAGGAATTCGGTTCCCCCCTTCATCCACTGGCCCATCATAAGCTGTAAATGCGGTAGCTAGGTTTTGGAGATCTTCTTCGTCATTCTCCTCAAACTCATCCTCCACGAATTCCTCCTCAACGATCATGTTGTGCATTATGATGCACGCCAACATGATGCTTTTTAACGTCGAAAGGCGGTGACACCGAGCTGCATGACGAATTATCCCCCAACGAGCTTGTAAGATGCCAAAGCACCTCTCCACATCCTTGCGGTACGACTCTTGCTTCCTCGCAAAAAGCTTTTGTGGAAGATCTTGAGGATTCGAAATCGTTTTGACAAACGAGGAGTACCTCGGATATATCCCGTCGGCAAGGTAATAAGCGTTACGGTATGTCATACCGTTCACTTTATAAGTCACAGCCGGACTTCTTCCAGCAAGCACTGCATCGAAGACATCTGATTGGGAGAGCACGTTGATATCATTTTGAGCTCCTGGTACCCCGAAGAAACTGTGCCAGATCCACGTGTCATATGAGGCCACTGCCTCTAAGATGATAGTTGGACGACCCTTCCTCCCTGAGTACGCCCCGGACCAAGCGGTTGGGCAGTTCTTCCACTCCCAATGCATACAATCAATGCTTCCGATCATACCAGGAAATCCTCGATGTCTAGCCCTTCTTAGAAGTCGAGTGATGTCTGTCTGATTTGGAGCACGGAGGTAACGGGTACCATAAAGCTCTACCACTTGGGTGCACCACTTCTTCATGCACTCCAGAGTTGTTGATTCCCCCATCCTTGTGATTTCGGCACACTGATCAGCAGCTGAGTCGTAGGTCAACATCCGGAGAGCACCAGTCATCTTTTGTTGGGGAAGTAGTCCGACCATTCCAGTGGCGTCGGCTCTTTGATGCCAAAATGGGTCGTTGTTGCAGAGGTCCGTCATTATACGGTTGAATGTATTTCGGCTCATTCGGAACCGTCGACGAAAGTCATGGTCGGTGAAGACTGAGCGTTCGATGAAGTAATCTTCCATAAGATTTTGGCCCTTGGACTCCCTCATCCTTGGTTGATTTGGAAGGCGGCGTGGTGGTGGTTCATCATCAAAATTTGCATCAACGGCCACCGCGTCGATCACGAATTGATTGGCAATTTCTGCATTTCGCCGGCGTTGTTGTCGCCTCCTATTGAAAAAGGTACTGAAACCCATGGGATTCATCTTGATGAAACCAAAATGTGAAGAAGTGTTTATGGTGGCTTAGATACGAGTAGAACTACAAGTGATGAGTAGTTGGTGTGAGTCTACCTCTCCCATAGCTCATTCTTTTATAGCCATCTTGAAAAATCAGATTTTTTAAGATAATGACACGTGTCGACTGTCGATTGGTTGAAAATCTTACCGGATATCTCCATCAATAATTTTGCCGACACCGACACGTAGACATTACACGTGTTTCATTCTCATTGGTTTGTAATCTTACCGAAAATCTTACCGGATATCTCCATCAATAATTTTGCCGACACCGCCACGTAGACATGACATGTGTCTCAAAATTACTGGTCGAAAATCTTATCGGAAATCCGCTACCAATTATATGATCCAGAATGACACGTGTCGACATCTTATTGGGTGAAAGTATTATTTGAAGGTAAATGTAAAATATTTTAAATATTAATGAATAGTAATAGGAAGTCCTATTTTGGAAACCGCTACACGAAAAATAGGAATAGGACTTCCTATTTTGAGGAATTCCTCAAATGAGTGAGGAATTCCTCAAAATAGGATTTCCTCACCCAAAACATGGGTACACATGCTCTAATTGGGCGTGAATTCTAGCCGAACTCGAGAGAGAGAGGAGGTAGCGACAATGGTGGTATCACTGCCAAGGAGAGGCATGTGTGTTATTCTCGGCAAGGAGGTTAACACATGCCTTGAGTTTATTGTAAATTGAGTCAAACTTGAGAATAATATTTAAGACCGAAGGCTGAGATTATACCATGTGTTACATCTGAAAATTAGTCTCTAAGATACTTAACCGTGGGATACATAGTAACATGATCCTTAACTTTTTTGCTTTAATTATTTTAAAAAAAAATCACCGTTTTTTGTCTTATTTTATTAGTTGAGGGTCTGATGTGAAAGTTTTAGAATTTGAAGTACTTTTTTGAAAAAATGATCAATAAATTACCTATATAACAGAGTTGGGTTTCCTGTTCCTAACACTGTTCACTATTCATAGGCGTGCCAACCGTGCGAGGGGGATGTTGCTCTCTCTCTTACTTTACTCCCTCTCTTCGCGCACGTTTTGGATCAATTCGTAGCTCAACGTTTTTGCTGGCCCTCTCTCCTGATACCCATTATTCTGGCTCATCTTTCTGTTGCCCCGATCCGCCGACCCATCGTTTTCTCTGTGCTTTCTGCTTCAACTTTCTGTCGCTCCGATCCACCGAGTCGTCGTTTTGTCTGTGCTTTATGCTTTGATATTGAATCAAAATTCTGGGTAAGTTGGTTTTAGGTTTTCTCATCTTCTCTGTGATTTCTGATTGTGGTGGGTTTTGATCGATGAACTGTTTGATCTGTTTGCTTCTTGGCTTTCTGATGCTTTGTTTGATGGTGGGTTATTTTGGGTTTTTCAATTTGGGGCAGTGGCGATTCATCTGGGAGCGACTGTTCACACCCCTGTGCTAAAGCAAGCGAAGTTGAAGGTTTGATTTTATTCATAGCAAGTTTCTATATTTGAAAGAATTGTGTATGATGGGTGAATGATTTTTTCTATTTTGGTATTCAAATCGTAGCTTTGATAATCGACATGTCATACCACCAGACTCTCTTTGTTTTTCCCCAGGTACTGTTCGTGCCCCTGTACGGAAACAAGCAAAGTTCAAGGTTTGATTCTATTCATGGCAAGTTTCTATGTTTGAGGGAATTGTGTTTCATGGATGAATGGTTTTGTCTATTTTAGTGTTCGAATCATAGCTTTGGTGATCGGTATGTCATACCACTATACTCTGTTTGTTTTGGATTTAGGCTGAGTTTAGGTTGGGTGAAGTTCTGCTGTTTGTGGCTGGGTTGATCCAATCTCAAACTGTTTTCTCTGATTTGATCTGTTCTCTTTTCTCAGTGCTTTGATTCTTATATGTTTTGGCTTTGTTCATGATATTTCCTCTGTTAACTAGCAAGTGAATCATGTTGGTAGGGTTTTGTTGTCTGTGTGCATGTATGCACTGCGGTTGAGGGCATGTATGACTGTTTTGTATCCATGTGAATGTTAACTGTTTTGTATTTTTCTTTCTTTTTTCTCTGAGTTTGATTGAGGCTTTCACTTTTTCAGATTTCGTTATTTGGATATTTTGCTGAGATAAATGATTTTGGTTCCTTTCTTTGTGGTTCTCGACTGATCGCATTCTCAACGTCTCTTATCCAGGCCAATTACTCTGACTTGATCAGCCTCTCAGCCTCTTAATTGGTCCGCCTCTCTCTCGCACACACGTCTTTGATTCGGGTTAATTCCTTCTTTCTCTTATTTTTCTTTTTTCCTTTTGCGCCTTTTGGTCATCTTCTCTTTTTGATTCAGCGATACTGTTTTGAATTGATCTGGTGTTATATTGTGTCTGTGGATGCGTTATTTGTATCGTCTTTGGTTTTGTTGGTGAAAGCATTCTTTTTTTGGGTCTGTCTTCTTTTTCGAAATTGTTGGCCACTGTGTCGTATTCAGGTTTCAATCTGAATCCATCTGCTTTTTCATTGGTGGGGATTAGTACTCTATGGACTGTGCTTTGGGCTTTTGTAATTGGAAATTGACAGGTGATAGGTTCATGAATGGTTTCGTTTATACTGAAATGGATTGTGCTTTTGTGGTTCGAGCTTCTGCATTTATTTTTTCTTTTAAAATTGATGTGCTCTTAGACACCTATATTTGCTGCAGTCTATAGTGTGCTGTGGTTGTTAAGTTATGTTTGTGATGTGCTTTTTCATTGGCGGGGATTAGTATTCTGTGTACTGTGCTTCAGGCTTTTTTGATTGGAAATTGATAGATGATAGGTTCATGAATGGTTTCGTTTATGCTGAAATGGATTGTGATTTTGTGGTTCAAGCTTCTGCATGTATTTTTCTTTTAAAATTTATGTGCTCTTAGACACCTATGTTTGCTGCAGTGTATAGTCTGTTGTGGTTGTTAAGTTGTGTTTGTGATGTGTAGACAATTATGATGGGCAATTGATAACAAAACAATTATGTGGTCATTGATTTGTGTAGATTATATGCAAAAAAGAGTAATTAACATGCTTTCTATATTGATGTGTTTCTGGTATATATAATTGTGCACCCTTATGGTTGCAATCGATCTGGTGTTATGTTGGGTCTGTGTGTGCCTTATTTGTATTGTCTTTGGTTGATGAACTGTTTGATCAGCTTGATTTTTGGCTTTCTGATGCTTTGTTTGGTGATCGGTTATTTTGGGTTTTTCAATTTGCTGCAGTGGTGATTCATCTGAGGGCCACTGTTGATGCCCTTGTGCTGAACCGAGCAAAGTTCAAGGTTTGATTTTACTCATGGCAAGTTTCTATATTTGAAAGAATTGTATTTGATAGCTGGATGATTTTGTCTATTTTGGTATTGGAATCGTAGCTTTGATAATGGGCATGTCATATTGCCATACTCTCTTTGTTTTGGATTTAGGCTGAATTTAGGTTGGGTGAAGTTCTGTTGTTTGTGGCTGGGTTGATCCAATCTCAGCCTGTTTTCTCTGATCTCATCTGTTCTCTTTTCTCTGTACTTTGATTTCTATGTGTTTTGGCTTTATTCATGATATTTCCTCTGTTAAATAGCAAGTTAATCATGTTGGTAGGGTTTTGTCGTCTGTGTGCATGTATGCACTGCGGTTCACAAATGCATGTATAACTGTTTCGTATTTATGTGAATATTAACTGTTTTGTATTTTCCTTTCATTTTGCTCTCAATTTGATTGAGGATCAGACTTTTCCAGATTTCATCATTTGGATATTTTGCTGAGATAAATGATTTTGGTTCCTTTCTTTGTAGTTCTCGACCGATCGCACTCTCAACGTCTTTTATCGAAGCCAATCACTCTGAGTTAATCAGCCCCTCAGCCTCTTTGTTGGTCTGTCTCTCTCCCACACGCACGTTTTTGATTCAGGTTAATTCCTTTTTCCTCCTTTTTTTCTTTTTTCCTTTTGCGGCTTTTGGTGAGCTTCTCTTTTTGATTTGGTGAAACTCTTTTGAATGGATCTGTTGTTGTGTTGGGTTTGTGGATGCCTTATTTGTGTCATTTTGCGTTTTATTCGTGAAAGCATTCTTTCTTTCGTTCTGTCTTCTTCTCCGAAATTGTTGGCTATTGTATTGTGGTCAGGTTTGGATCTTAATCCATCTGCTTTTTCATTGGTGGGGATTAGTACTCCATGGATCGTGCTTGAAGCTTTTGTAATTGGAAATTGACAGATGATGGGTTCATGAATGGTTTTGTTTATGCTGGAATGGATTGTGCTTTTGTGGTTCAAGCTTCTACGTGTATTTTTCCTTTAAAATTGATATGTTCCTAGACACCCATGTTTGCTGCTGTGTATAGTTTACTGTGGCTGTTGAGTTATGTTTGTGATGCATAGACAATTACGATCGGGAATTGATAACAAGACAATTATGTGGTCAATGATTTGTGTAAATTATACGCTAAAAAAGAGTAATTAATATGCTTCATACGTTGGTGTGTTTCTGGTATAATTGTGGACACTTATGGTTGCAATTGATCTGGTATTATATTGGGTCTGTGTGTGCCTTATCTGTATCGTCTTTGAGTCTGATGGTGAGGCTTTTCTTTCTTTCGTTCCGCCTGCTTTTCCAATAATATTGGCGTGTGTGTATTCAGCTTCAAATCCTAACGTGGGTGCTTTTTAATTTATGTAGATTCGTGCTCTTTGGATTGTGGTTTACGCTTCTATGATCGGAAATTAAGACATGCTTAGGTTTATGAACAGTTTTATCTATGCTGAAGTGAAAATGGATTTTGTGTTTCAAGCTTTTGCATGTGTTTTTTTTAAGCTGGTGTGCTTGCAGACACCTATGTTTGCTGTTATGCATGGTTTGCTGTGCCTGTTAGCTTATTATGTATGGACAATTATGGTGTGCAACTAATAGCAAGACAGTTATGTGGTGAATTATTTCTGTGAACGATGTGGTGAGGAAAGTGATTAATTGATACCAGATAAAGCAAATCTTGGTTTTCGTTTTCCTTGTGATGGACCGGGAAGGGGGGGGGGGACATGCCAAGTATCCGCTTGGGATCATGTCTTCTTAGGGCTATTCTGGATGTATAATTCAATTTCACGGCGACCCGTTGACTTTTTAGAATTTGATGATTTTAATGTCGTTTTACTCGTATTCGCGCCCCGATCGTCTCCTTGAGGTTTTTGAGTTGATTTGGGTATCGGATTTTCAGTCGAGGGTTTTGAGTGGAAATTTCGGGGATTTCGTCGATTATTTTGCACTGTGTTATATATTTCCGGGAACAGTTGATTTCCGAGGTGTGGTACAGTGTTGTGAATTGTGATTTTGATCAGATATATTTTATGATTATTCAGGGGATCGAGATCGTGCTTCGGGCGAGGGATCTTCCGTCGGGCCATGTGATTAGCGCGTGTGCGCGTTTTGCTCATCTGTGAGTGGACAATTTCTTTTTACTGATAATGGCGAGTCTTTATACACGTTTTACGAGCATGAGCATGCATATAAGATTATGATTTATATGAGCATGTGTTATACGATTATGCCTATATAATTATACATTACGTATATACTTTTATATGTTGCTTTATACATTTGCATCAAACCATTTACGATTTGGTTTACACAGAGTACAGTCTTAGTATATGTGGTTGTATCGATACACTTGCATCCCGGCTGATCCCTGAGGATGTTTACCGGGGGAGGCTGTGACCCCTGACCCGAGGCCTTTACCGGGGGGTGGGGGGCAGACCTCTGACCGGAGGCCTTTCTGGCTAGAATCACGTGTGGGTCTTGGATCCTGTGATTCGGACTGTACTAGCACGGATGTGTCCATGAGCGACCCCGTGAGATTTTTCCATGCATGTTCTGTACGCTGGAGGAGTTTGAGTTCACCTCGTGTACTATATCATATTTATTCATTTTAACTCGCATATATTATTATAACATATATCATTCGGCGAAAGACATTTATTTTCGTCCACTCACTCTAACAATTTTCATGTCTTTCCCCTGGGCTTTTCAGTTTTCGTGCCCAGTTTACAGTTCAGATTCTGGTGTCTCACGTCGTGGTCGGAGGCTAGTTGTTCGAGCTACCTGTGTTTTCCAGTAGGTTTCTTGTTTCACCTACTATTGTATATTTTGTATATGTGTACACTAGAGGTCGCTCTGATACATTATTGATACGTGTTTTATACGGATTTCCTATATATTACAGTTATATTTACTGTTTATTGATATTGATATGATATTGAGAAATCCGGATGGGATTGGTGCTCACGGTTTGGCTTTTGTGCCATAGGATGAAGTGTTATTTTCCGGGTGCAGATAAAGTCAATTCCGCGTTGGTAGCGTTACTCTGCCAAAATTTTAATGGTTTTTGTTGGTTCGTGTTTTTAGAAGGGGTTTGATTCCGGTTTAGGAAACTAAATCAGGGTTGGATCCTTTCAGGCATGCTCATATGTTGTCTCGAGCAGAAAATCTTACTCTTCTTGACGCAAATTTATTTAGGATGCCTAATCATGTGCTTTCTTGCTTTCATTATCTTTCAAAAATTACAAATCGATTTGATGCTGAATGTAGAAATTTTTTCTGGGAAAACAAATCCCCAGCTATATCTTGGAAACAAGTGTGTACTCATGCAGTTGTTGATGGTCTTGGTGTTCGGTTTGCCTCATGTTTTAATCAAGCATCCCTAGCTAAACTCGGATGTGTTTCATCAAGGTATTCGTTGGATAGTTGGTGATGGAACACAAATCAATTTATGGTTGTTTGACCTGATTTTTTCTTACCCTTTATTTCATTTAGTCCCGAAGGATCTTTGTGTAATGACTCGAACCAAAATATCATGCTTAGCATCTCGTAATTTGCGTGATCACGAATTCGTCTAATTTAAGGCTTTATTAAAGACTTTGATACCATCGTGATTTAAATTCAACTTTCTTCTCGAGAGATGTAGAGGATTTTATTTCAGGTCTGTGAGAATTTATGGTATATCTTTTGGATATCCGAGCTAGTTTTTACAAATTTTAGAGTTCATTTGTGAGTAAAATTGAAAAGGAAATTTATTTTGTGACGATTTGATCACATCCGTCGATTTTGGCAAAGATCACATCTGGACCATTAGATTTGAAGAGGAACTTGAGGTATAAATAGGGAAATTAAACAGAAACCGTAGCCCTTTTTATTTTCAGTGCTCGACCCGTTTAGCCCAGGAGAGACTAGCGCCATGCCCGACTCGGCCCGATAACCCGACCCGACCATTTTTCCATCATCCGACCACATTTAACGTCAACTTTAGTTAGGTTTGAATCCTCTTCTCCTCTTCTCTATGTAGATATGATGGGTTTTGGTGCATGCATGCAGCGAAGTGAGAGAATCGACGAGGGAAATCTCGTCGGAGCACTGTTGTGGTCAGTTGCGGCGCTTCGACGAGTTTTGGGCGATGAGGGATAGAGGGTTAAGGAGCTCTCTTTCCCCATAATCGTTTGGTGTAGGCAGGAAGCTCCACGGTGGAGCTTCTCATGAGGAAGCTTGGCCGGCAATTTTTGTTGCAACAACTTTACGAGCTCCTAGCGTTGAATCGACGTTGATTCAGAGGTTGGGGTAGTTGGAGTGTTGTCGTTGGTACATGGCGGTCGCCAACAAGTGGAATCACAGCCTATCATGGCGATTACCACCATAGCACCGCCGAATTTGGGGTTCGCGTAGTTGAGGAAGTAGTTGGGATTGCTTAGAGCATTCCGGCAATATGTCGTTTGTCACCGCCAGAGATGGTCATCAGTGATAGCATGTGATAGCCACGCGCCGCTATCCACGATGAAATCCTGCCGAGGCAGAAGCTTAGTTTTTACAGGTGGGGTTTCTGGGGTTCTTTTTGGACCATTTGTGCATTATTTTGTCGATATTTTGCGGTTTCTTGATGACCAGGAATTTACGAGCAAGACTTTGGCAAAGGGACTTCCGCGGAACAGCAGGACTAGTTGTATACTGTAAGTAGACACGTTTTTTTCACAATCATTATGTGAGTTTATGATTTTGTTATGATTTAGTTATTTTAGTTTCTCAGTTCATTTATATAGAGTGGCTATTTATATGTTCTCAGTTTTTAGTCATGTTGGAGGTTATCTTATAATCAGGTTGTGTCGCATCAATGTGTCAGTTACTCGGCTGATCCCTAAATAGCTCTGGGTTGGGCTACGACAAACTCTGTCCCCCGACACTTGATCATTTCTGGGCCACGAAAAATGCCCTAGATAATCATGGGTTGTCCTTGGGATATGACAAACTCTTCAGTATTTGAGCTCAGTTTTAATGTAGTACCTTCGGTTTATCGAGTGAAAGCATTTTTTTGTACAATTTAAGTGTTTTTGAGAAATCTAGATGGGAACGAAGTCCCACGGTTTGTCTTTGGGAATCGTTTTTGAAGTATTGTTTACATGCAAGTTTTAAGGAAAATTATGTCAAAATTTTAGTTGATTCTTTTGTGTTAAGCTATGTTGTTAGGGCCTAATCTCGGTTTATCAACTAAATCGGGGTCGAGCCCTTTCACTTCAAGCAACCCTTGATCTCTCTATTACTATTGATACTCTTATAAATAATTGTGCTTGACTATCGGGACAGGTTTACCCGCTTATCTCGTTTTACGCGTGACATAGTGGCTACTGAGGAAGCCAAGTGCCGCAGATTTGAGCAGGGTTTGAACTTGAACATCAAGGGGACTCTGACTACGATGCCTCAGAACAACTTTGATGAGTTTGTCAGTGCAGCACTCCGAGGTAAGGATATCGAGAAGGAGAGGCAGATGAGATATCAGCCCAGACGGTTTGAGGAGGGTGGACAGAGTCAGGGGCCTTCTAAGAGGCAGAGTTCTGATACTTCCGGTTCAGCTTCATCCTCGGGCAGTGGACCATATAGACCACCAGCTAGTGCATCGAGACAGAGGCAGAGACGGAGGAGAGATCGACCGCAGTGAGCACAGTGTAGTGGGGGTTCCAGCGGTTCTAGTTACCCTCAGTGTACCGGAGGCACGTTTCCCGTACCGAGGGAGTATCCACTTTGCAACTTCTGCAACAGGCATCACTATGGTCCTTGTCAGCGAGGCCCTACCCTTTGTTATCATTGTGGCCAGGAGGGTCACTTTGCGAGGGACTGTCTTCAGCCTATTGGTGGACAGGTGGCCCAGAGTTCCGGAGGAGAGCGAGGTGCCACTTCGGGAGCTAGACCAGTACAGTTTGCGGGCCAGGGCGTACAGCAGGGACAGCCTCAGCATGGGCGACCAGCCGAGCAGGCTAGGGTTCATGCCATGACTTTGCGTGAGGGCAGAGATTCACCAGAGGTCGTTACCGGTACGTTGCACATTTTCGGTTATCCAGTACTTACATTGTTAGATCCAGGTGCCACTCATTCATTCATGTCATATAGACTATCATCTTTAGCTACTGTACCTGCGTCTCCACTTCCAGGGTTGTGGAGAGTGTTATATCCATCTGGTGAGATTGTGAGTATTGGCTGAGTGTACCGAGACTGTGAGATTTTTTATTGGAGGCCATGGCTTAGCCGTAGATTTGTTGTTTCTTGATATCATTGATTTTGATCTGATTTTGGGTATAGACTTCTTGGAGACGCATTGGGCCATGTTTGACTGTCACAAGAAGGAGGTTGCGTTTCGGCGACCAGGTTTTCCCGAGATATTGTTTCGCGGCGGTTGTGGACACTACAGCTGCTGTGCCAGACCTTGGTGATATTGAGGTTGTTTCTGAGTTTCCGGATGTGTTTCCGGAGGAGTTACCGGGTATACCTCCAGTTCGGGAGATTGATTTCACTATTGAGCTATTGCCGAGCACTGGACCCATTTCTCAGGCACCGTATCATATGGCGCCAGCGGAGTTGAAAGAGTTACAGGTTCAACTCCAGGAGTTGCTAGAGAAGGGTTTCATTCGACCCAGTGTTTCGCCATGGGGTGCCTCGGTTTTGTTTGTACGGAAGAAGGATGGATCTATGCGGTTGTGCATCGATTACCGGAAGCTGAATCAGGTTACAGTGAAGAACAAGTATTCGTTGCCGCGGATTGATGACTTGTTTGATCAACTTAAGGGAGCTTCAGTCTTTTCGAAGATTGATCTTCGGTCTGGATATCACCAGTTAAGGATCCGAGAGTCTGATGTGGCCAGGACAGCCTTCAGATCGCGGTATGGGCACTACGAGTTTTTGGTTATGCTGTTTGGATTGACCAACGCCCCCGCAGCCTTCACGGACTTGAAGAATCGGGTGTTCAGACGGTTTCTGGACAAGTTCGTGATTGTGTTCATTGACGATATTTTGATCTATTCCAAGAGTGTGGGCCAGAATAAAAATCATTTACGAGCGGTGTTGGGGACTTTGCGGGACCATCAGTTGTTTGCAAAGTTCAGCAAGTGCGAGTTTTGGCTAGGCAGTGTGAAGTTTCTGGGGCATGTGATATCGGCTGAGGGAGTCAGTGTTGATCCTGACAAGATCGAGGCCGTGCTGAATTGGAGTAGACCTACCACTGTACCGGAGATCCGGAGTTTCTTGGGTTTGGTATGCTACTACCGGCGATTTGTACAGGATTTTTCTCGGATTGCTATTCCACTGACCAGACTGACGAAGAAGGGCGTCAAGTTTGAGTGGTCTGATGCATGTGAGGAGAGTTATTTACTCCTAAAGGAAAAGTTGACTACTGCACCGGTTCTGACATTACCAGACAACAGCGGTGAGTTTGTGGTTTATAGTGATGCGTCGAAGATGGGACTTGGTTGCGTGCTGATGCAGCATGGCAGAGTTGTAGCCTACGGTTCCAGGCAGTTGAAACCACACGAGGTCAGTTATTCGACGCATGATTTGGAGTTAGCCGCTATTGTGCTAGCGTTGAAGAGTTGGAGACATTACTTGTAAGGAGCCCAGTGCAAGATTTACACTGATCACAAGAGTCTCACCTACTTACGGACACAGCCAGATTTGAACATGAGACAACACAGGTGGATGGAGTTGATCAACAACTATGATTGCACTTTTGAGTACTATCCAGGGAAGGCCAATGTTGTTGCCGATGCACTCAGCCGGAAATCCGGAGCCTCGTTGTTTCATGTGTGTGTGGTTAGAGTGTCTATGTTAGCCGAGCTTCGGGCTACGGGAGCCGAATTCGAGTGGGATGACAAGGGAGCCTTGTTAACCAGTTTCCAGGTTCGACCCGTATTGGTTGATCAGGTTCGGGAGGCTCAGGATTTAGATTCCTACCTGTTGGGTAAGAAGACCATGATACGGAATGGTGTGCCTACAGAGTTTCGGTTAAGTGACGACGATACATTGCTTTTCAGAGGCAGATTATGCGTACCCCGAGACGAGAGTCTGAAGAAAGAGATACTGGATGAGGCTCATTGTTCGGCTTATGCGATGCATCCCGGTGGTACGAAGATGTTTCGTACTCTTCGAGCGTATTACTGGTGGCGCAACATGAAGCGGGAGATTGCCGCATATGTGAGCCGATGTTTGATCTATCAGCAGGTTAAAGCGGAGAGGCAGAAGCCTGCAGGAAAGTTACAGCCATTGGAGATTCCGGTTTGGAAGTGGGAGCACATTACTATGGATTTCGTTTATCAGTTGCCACGTACTTCGGCTGGCAACACTGGTATTTGGGTTATTGTGGACCGACTGACGAAATCCACTCATTTTCTTGCACTTCCGGGGAAGATATCAGTGGGCAGATTGGCCAAGCTGTATTTATCAGAGATTGTTCGTCTGCACGGTGTGCTTGTGTCTATTGTTTCTGACCGAGACAGTCAGTTTACTTCCGAGTTCTGGCAGACATTGCAGCAAGCCATGGGCACGAGGTTGCGTTTCAGTACAGTTTTTCATCCTCGGACTGACGGGCAGTCTGAGCGGACTATACAGACTCTTGAGGATATGTTGCGGTCTTGCGTTTTGCAGTTTCGAGGAAATTTGGACCAGCAACTGCATTTGTTAGAGTTCGCCTACAACAATAGCTATCAGGCCAGTATCGAGATGGCACCGTACGAGACCCTGTACGGGAGGCAGTGCCGCACTCCGTTGTGTTGGAGTGATGTGGGCAAGCGATGGCTTATTGGCCCTGATCTGGTGAAGAGCACCATAGAGGACGTCCAGATTATCCGGGACAGATTGAAAATCGCCCAAGATCGTCAGAACAGTTATGTGGACGTGAGGAGGAAGAGTCTTGAGTTTGATGTAGGTGATTGGGTCTTCATGAAACTATCTCCGTGGAGGGGTGTTGTGCGTTTCGGGAAGCGTGGCAAGCTTCGACCACGGTACATTAGTCCGTACGAGATCACCGAGAGGGTTGGAGCTGTTGCTTACAGACTTGAGTTGCCAGCTGAGATGGCTCGTGTTCATGATGTTTTCCACGTTTCGATGTTGCGGAAGTACATCTCCACCGCGTTGCCGCCGTCGGGTTTGACGATTCCGGCCACCTCCGGCCGAGTTATTGGGGATCGAGATTGTGCTTCGGGCGAGGGATCTTCCGCCGGGCCACGTGATTAGCGCGAGTACGCGCTTTGCTCGTCTGTGAGTGGACCTTTCTTTTCACTGATCGATTGCGAGTCTTTACATTATATTTTACGATCATGAGCATACGTTTGTGATTATGACCTATACGAGCATGTGTTTTACGATTGTGCTTTATACGTATGCATGAAGCTATTTATGATTTGATTTATACAGAGTACAGTCACAGTTATGTTGTTGTATCGATACATTTGCATCCCGACTGATCCCCGAGGATGTCTACCAGGGGGGAACTGTACCTTGTGTCGATGTATTTTCGGGTGGTTACAGATTTCTGTTCCTTGTGCCGATGTATTTCCGGGTGGGAACAGATACCCTGACCTGAGGCCTTTCTGGCTAGAATCACGTATGGGTCTGGGATCCCGTGATTCGGACTGTACTAGCACGGATGTGTCCATGAGCGACCCCGTGGGATTTTTCTATGCATGCTCTGTACGCTGGAGGAGTTTGAGTTAACCTCGTGTACTATTTAATGTTCATTCATTTTTGACTCGCATATGTTATTATAACATATATTATTCGGCGAAAGACATTTATTTTCGTCCACTCACTCTAACGATTTTCATGTTTTTTCCTTGGGCTTTTCAGTTTCCGTGCCCAGTTTGTAGTTCGGATTCTGGTGTCTCACGTCGTGGTCGGAGGCTAGTTGTTCGAGCTACCTGTGTTTTTCAGTAAGTTCCTTGTTTCGCCTACTGTTGTACATTTTGTATATATACACTAGAGGTCGCTCTGATACGTTACTGATACATGTTTTATACGGTTTTTCCCGGATTTACTATATATTACAGTTATGTTTACTGGTTATTGCTATTGTTATGATATTGAGAAATCTGGATGGGATTGGTGCCCATGGTTTGGCTTTTGTGGCTTAGGATGGAGTGTAATTTTCTGGGTACAGGTAAAGGCAATTCTGTGTTAGTAGCGTTACTCTGCCGAAATTTTAATGGTTTTTGTTGGTTCGTGTTTTCAGAAGGGGTTTGATTCCGGTTTAGGAAACTAAATCGGGGTTGGGTCCTTGTGGGGATCAGTTCTCTTTGGGATTTTGGTTTTGTGTTTCGAGCTTTTGTGTGTGCTTATTTTAAGCTGCTGTATTTTCTAGGCGACTATGTTTGCTGCAGTGCATGGCCTGCTATAGTTGTTAACTTATGTTTGCAATGTGAGGACAATTATGATTGAGCAACTGAATAGAAAACAATTCGGTGGTTGATGATTTCTGTGAAGAATTTGTTTGACAAGTTGACCTCTTGGTCTTTGATTTAAGATCTTTTGTGTGGTTCTGGTTGCTGGGTCAGTGTTTTTTTGCTCTGAGGTTCGGATTGTTTTGTTATGTGTCTTTAGAGAATTTGTGGATTCAATTTGCAGTTGGGCGGGTTTTTTTTGGGTTCTATTTTGCTGGAATATGCTCTTTCCGAATTACATTTGTTGCTATTTCTAATTCTTATGCTTCCAATTTGTTGGTTTTTTTTTCGTTCTATTTTGGTGAAACATGGTCTTTTACAATTCTGTTTACAATGCAAGATGTGCTTTCGATGTTTCCATTATATTGGGGACACTTATGGTTGTTTCGAATATCTGATATTCTTTTGCATGTGCATTCCTTCCCGTAATATGATTGCTTGATAATTGGCAAGCATGTTATCAGTTTCTTTGCTTGATTCAGCTTAGTAGATTTGAATCGATTTGATCATATTTAGTTCGCTCTATTTATACAGGTTTCATGCGAAAAGTTGTTGGCCGTGTGATTTTGTTATTGTCTCTGTGGTTGTTGTCAAGCGTTGTTGAGATTGCTGATTACAAGTTTTCCGGTATGTATATTCATGTGTCCATGAACAATAATAGGACAGACCTTTATTTGCAATCAGTAGTTGATGAGCATGCATGCTTTTTAAGTCGTCAGAGTCAGCAGTCTTTTGAAATTCTATTCGGGATGATACGCGGCAGAAAATAGGAATTGCAGGCAATTGAAAAGATAAAACTGCTTTTCAGTGTTGAATCTGTTGATTTACGGATTCCATTGATGATTAAATAATGTTTTTTCATGATGGTGAGGCCTTTGTTTCATACTGGTGTACTTTTTTTTTCTTTTTTTTTCGGATCTATTTTTTATGATTGTTATAAGGACTGATTGTCGTATAGTGTATACAATTTATCGATTTGATGTCTGCATTTTTTGCGATTCTATGCATGGTTGTTTGATTGTTAGATGTTATCTTTTTTTTATTATCCAGTTATGAGGCCAAAAAAGGATCAAAATAAGAGGAAGCAATTCTTTGAAAACGCAGCAAATTTTGAAGGGGGCTTGGCAAACCATGAGACAACAGCACCGTCACACTATTTGGAAGGTGAATGTTCAAGCGGATCTAATCCAGTGCAGAGATTAGGCAAAAGGAACTGTTTTTTTCGAGGATCTCAGAATCTTGGCCGTGTCGAGGAGAATCAACCAGGTAACCTAATTGTGTGATGCACTGATAGAAAATTTTCCTTTGCATTTTATAAGTTTCTATACAATATGATTGTGTGAATTGTTCGTGGTTTAAAATGTACAGCACAGATATGTTTCGTCTATATCCTTTTACGGTTGATATTTGTGTTGATGCTTTTCTTACATTACGCTCATTCTGCTTTATATGAACCTCAGATTTAGTGATGCACATGGTTTATTTTATCGCCCGTATTTGTTTTTTGTTGCTTTCCAGCATGTCAGAGCACGTTGGAAGAGGATAGTGATGAAGATGAAGATGTTGATCGACTTATATCAGGTATCGTATGCGTATAGTAACTTTACTACGACATAATTGTTTTGGCATTGATGAATTCATGTTACGACCATCAATGCAACTGTTTTCAAGAATGAGAGAACTTATGTGTTTCATTGCTAATATGGTTGCTTCATTTGGAATGTACTTTGGATCTGTGAATGATCGCCAATGTTCATTGGGATTTTATCATGTGTTTTGATATGTAGTCAATTTTTGATATATTGTTTCTGTGATGAGAGTCGTATGTTCAGACATGTGGCTTATATGTTCAATTGTTTGGCATGTGTTTTCAGTTTTGGCTTCTTATTTCTAGAAGAAGCCTTTTTGCATCTATAATTGTTTGCATCATATTGATTCATGCTGTGAGAAAGAAGTTGTTGCGTGTGTGCGGCCTGATGTGGATACTTGGTGTAGTGAGTATTCTGAGGTTTTCACTGTCGAAATCTTCAGAATTCCGATGGATCAGTTGTTTGCATCAATTATGATATATCCAAATCTTCTCAGGCGTTTGACCATTTTTTGTCGTTAGTATTGATTTGTAGGATTCTATTGTGTCTATTATTACATGATTAATTTTTGTCTTTTGTATTTGTGTGATGGGCTCAAAATTTTCTGTCCAAATGTAGGTCTGGAAGGAACTACTTTTGGGCAAGCATCGTATCAGAGAAGCCATGAAGGTTAGAGACACTGTTTCCGATTATTAATCATTGATCAATCATTCATTCATCTATCATATCTTCATTATTAGTTATTAACAATCTAACATAGATTTTCATAACTGTCATTGCAGGTCGCACTGTGTGTTACAATGATGCCGGCGATGATGCTCACGCATGTGGTCATTGCACAGCTTTATTTTGGTCAGCAGAAGCATTGAAAAAAAAAGAAAAAAACCATTTGATATATACTCATTGTTGTGAAAAAGGCAAAGTCCAACTTCCAATGTCATGTCCAACTCCCGTTTTTCTAGATGAATTATTAAATCCGAATAATGGTCGAAAAAGTGTATTGTTTCGTGATAATATCAGAGTCTATAATTCAATGTTTGCTTTTACTTCCATGGGAGCTAAAATTGAGCATAGCATAAACAATGGAAGTGCTCCTTATGTCTTTAAAATATGTGGACATGTGCATCATTTAATGGGTTCTATTTTGCCCGCTGAAGGAGAATGTCCTAAGTACGCTCAGTTATATGTGTACGATACTCGAAATGAGATTTCAAATCGAATAACTGCTATTGATCCTAATAAAGCAAATAACAAGATTGATATTGATATTGTTAAAGGATTGATGGAATTGTTTGATCAATGTAATGAATTAACCAAAGTGTATCGATCTGTAAGAGATGATTTTGATAATCAATCATTGCCTAATTTTGATGTGACTATAGTTGATCGCGAAAAGACTGATAGCAAACAGTATGAATTACCTTCTGTTTTAGAAATTGGTGGATTAATTGTTTGTGACATTGGTGAATTTAATTCTAATAGAGATATAATTATTCGACCAAATGAAGGGCCGTTTAAACGAATATCTAAGATTCATCCTAAGTTAATGTCGTTACAATATCCGCTTCTTTTTCCATATGGAGAAGATGGATTTAAGATTAATATGAAATTACAACCAATTGGAGGCAAAAGTGACAACAAAGATAGAAAATTGACAATGAGTAAATATGTATGTTATCAAATTCATGATAGAGCAAACCAATCGAGCACTTTGTTAAAATGTGGAAGATTATTTCAGCAATATTTAGTAGATGCATATGCAACTGTTGAAGAAAATCGTTTGGATTATATAAGACATCACCAACCAGAATTAAGGTCTGAAACATGGAATAATATATCTACATTTGTTTCAACTGGAATTGTCCAAGGTTCTGACGTGGGAAAAAGAATTTTTCTTCCTGGTTCTCACACGGGTAGTCCAAGGGATATGATAAATAATTATCAAGATGCAATGGCAATTTGTAGAGAATATGGTAATCCTGATTTGTTCATTACTTTCACATGCAATGTGAAATGGCCAGAAATTTTGAGATATTTTGAGAACAGCCAGGCTATAAACCAGAAGATCGTCCTGATATAGTTTGTCGAATCTTTAAAATAAAGGTAGATGACATGGTTGCATATATTAATGATGGTGAACCCTTTGGAGAAGTTCTTGCTCATGTGTGTACAATTGAGTTTCAAAAGCGAGAGTTGCCGCATGCACATTTGTTATTTTGGCTTAAAAATAAATACAAATGTTATACAGCAAGTGATGTCGATTCTATGATTTCAGCGGAATTGCCAGATAAAAATATTGATCCAGAATTGTTTGATATAGTTGGCCAATTTATGATCCATGGCCCTTGCGGTCAAATTGATCTGTCTTCTCCGTGTATGCGAGAAAAAATGTGCACAAAACATTTTCCTAAATCATTTATTTCTCACACAATTTTTCATGCTAATACATCTCCTCAATATAGACGCCGTGATAATGATTCGCGTTTTGTGATTAAAAAAGGGGTTCATTGATACACGCTTTTGCGACTACTAAATAAACACTTAACACTCAACAAAAAAGCATACAATTAAAACCCTTGGTTGTAGATGTAGCATTGGTAAATAGGGTATCGTTCTTAACCGGGGATTGAGGGTGCATGCATATTTACGCTAGTTTAAAAGGGGGGATTTAAAAAGGGTGGTTTGTTATCTACGAAAATAGAAGATAAAAACATGGCATAGCAAACACATCGTTGGCTTCTAAATTCTAACATGCTTAAACTCATAGACAAGCAAAACAAACAAGAACATAGAATCCTAAACATGCTTACTAACCGAAAATAAAGTCTAATTACATATATACATGTTGATCAACTCATTCCATTCACCACGTCTTACTCTCCTAGTCATGTTATATGCAACCTATTAATCTCTAAGTCTTTAATCAAGTTAACATGTATGATCTTTATTAGTGTTCGGGAATTTGCCCTACGACACATACCAACTTGACAAGGAATTTGCCTTCGCCTAAATTGGTTCATTAAGTTTGACATGCTTGACTAAATTCTAAGATAATAATAAGTCACGAAAATAACACAAAGATGACAAGGAAGTGAACCGAAACACACTTTATTTCAACTTCAATAGAAAAAGTTTACAACAATGAAAATAGAAGGGATCGAAATACACTTCGCTCGGGAATTTGCCCTACGTCGAGAGTGTGATCCGGCCTTCTAGGAGATGGAGAGCCTCTAAAGGAATTTTCCTTCTAGTCGACTCGGCGGAGGAGTTCTTTGATGGACGAAGGGGCGGCTTCTTGTAAGAAATTTGCTAAGGTAGTGGAGAGGAGTGCTTGGCAGAGCTATTTGGTGTCTTGAATGAGTGATGCTTGAGAATGAGACCTTGCTCTTGTATTTATAGGTGAAGAGTTCCAACTTTCCTCTCCAAACTAGGTTTTCCTAGTGTACTCGGGTAGAATTGCCAGCCTGTCTTGAAACGTCTTTTCCGAGAGTTCTAAAGCTCAGAAAATTCCGATTCTTGTTTCATTGGAAATCTTATTCAAAGGGATGTAAAATCCATATAATGAACGCCACATTTGGAGTTGAATTGAATTTACTACGGATTTTAGAAGTTGAGTGACCTGACTGCCCAGTTTTCTTCTTCTTCAAGGAAAAGGAAATCTTTATATCTTCAAATCTTGCATTCCTTATTCCTTAATAATTCTTGGCCGAATATACCATATTCTTGCACATATTTTGGCCCTCAAATAAGGTATTTATCTTCATGGAATATCCTTCAAAAATTCGTCCATAATATGCTCCATATATTCCGCCATATTTGCTCTTTCCTGGGTCGCGCAGGAGAAATGTCTTCATCTTTTTGTCCACCAATTTGGTATCCATTTCATTTGGCATTTGGTTTCCAACTCTTGACACCATATGGGAATGTATTTTAGTAACCATTTGAAGACCATTCCTCGGACCATTTCTTCTCCGGAATTGAGAACTTCCTCCTTTATTATTTTCTCCTTTATTTCTACCTAAAAGCATAAAGTAAGTTAGAAACATATTTATTAAGCATAAAACAAAGTTAAATGTAGAGAGAATTGCGTTAAGAATCAAGTATGAAATGCGTTGATCAAAACCCCCCACACTTAGACTTTGCTAGTCCCTAGCAAAAATTAAAAACAAAGGAAACGAGAAGGCAAGCAACACAATTCCAACGATGAGGCTAGCCTTCACGTTGAACACTATTTCATGGACTCAAATAAAATAAAAACAACTTCTAAGCCCTTAGCATAATTTGTCTCAGAAATTTTCTTAAGTATATGGCGATGGAATCACAAGATTTCATAGTGAAAAGTTCAACAATTTTCGAGAGATAAGAGAAATATGATCATGTCATGAACAAGTAGGACTTGGAGAAAACAATGGTGAAGTTAAAGCTGTGCATGTTTCGAAAAAGTTTAAAATCAATCTCACATGGATGCACTCATCATATTTTCACTCAAGAAAAGAGGTTCACTCAAAATGTATATGTATTGCATCGAAATACCTCATAATTACTTGCACAAATGAACCACACCATATGCTTACTCATGTAACTTACTCAACCAATTGAAGGCTACTCATCTTAAGGATCATAAAGGACTTTAGAAAGGTTGTAATGAGGCTAAGGCTAAGGCATTCGAAATTTAGATAAGTGGTGGTGTAAAAACGTTCCAAAGACTTAGTTTAGCACTTAGAATTCTTCAAATTCGTGGCTCATCATTTCCATGATTTTTCCTTGTGTCAAACTTCAAGATCGGGGGCCAATTTTCATCTTTTTGGGCCCTAACTTCATTCTAAACTTCACTTGTCCAAACTTTTACACTTAGAACTTTTGCCGGAGAGCTTTTACACATTTTTTTTTCTTTTCTTTCTTTTCTTTTGCTCTCGATTTTTTTCTCTTTCTTTTTTGTATTTTCGGCAATCATCTTTTGGACAAATCTTCCCTTCTTTTGTATTCTTTCATCACTTTTTTTTTTCGCCACTTCTTTATGCTAGCTTCGAAACTTCTTCACCAAGTCTTTGAACAAGGGTAAGAACTCTACACTAGGCTAAGTGTTTAGATATAATGTGGTAAATGAAAGAAAAAAGCTTAACGTAGGCACAAGGGGGTAATCTAAGGGTGTCACAACTCGTGCGCACAATGGGACACAAGGCCATTTGGTTTAAGTGGTGGTAACCTAATTTGCTTTTAATCATATCCAAAATCAGAGCATATATCAACTTAAAAGCGTTGCAAGTCTACATGAGTAAGTTCTAGTAATCTCTAGTTCATTAAAATCTATGGCAAGTAATTAGATGAAGCATGCTTTGTTTTTGAAAACCATATGCACGAAATTCACTCTCAAATGAAGTAATGTAGGCTCAAAAACTCACTTTTAGGTTTGTATGATTTAAAACTTATTCTAACATGCGAAATCTGTACCATGTTTAATCAAACCATATCCACTACATGTTATGACAATCAAAATATCTCACTTATCACACGAAAACAGTTTGGTGCTTATTCATCGCCATATGTATTCTTTTTCCGTCCATTTTCATCATAGACTAACTAAGGGCATCCTAAAATGAAAAAGACTCTTTAAAATTTTTTTTTTTTTTAGGGCATCATCCGCCGGAAAGTTCCATTGTCCGCTTGATTTTGAAATTTTATGACTCAAATAAAGTTGTAAACCCCTCCCCCACACTTAAACTCTACATTGTCCTCAATGTATTTAAGGGAATCATAGAATTTCGTGGGAGAGAGAAAGAGTACGAAAATTCTAGCTAAGGAAAGTAAATCAACGAAATTAAAAAGATAAGGAAGGAGAGAACAAAGCCTTGGCGATTTCCTCCATTGGGTTGCCTCCCAACAAGCGCTTGTTTTTTAACGTCTTACAGCCTAGACGTGAAACTTCTTCTATGCTTGTGATGTGATTGGCTCGAATAAGATAGCTTCCTCAACGTCATGCTCCTTGAAATTTGCATGATAAGGCTTCAAACGGTGGCCATTCACCTTGAACTCGTTTCCGGATGTTGGACTCTTTATTTGAATAGCTCCATGGGGAAAAATTTCGGTCACTATGAAAGGTCCAATCCACCTTGAGCGAAGCTTTCCCGGAAAGAGCTTGAGTCGAGAGTTGAAAAGCAAAACTGGTTGGCCGATGAGAAATTCCTTCCTGCGAATCTGTTTGTCATGGAACGCCTTAGTTTTCTCTTTGTAAATCCATGCGTTGTCAAAAGCATCGTTCCGGATTTCTTCGAGTTCACACAACTGTAATTTCCGATGTACTCCGGCCTCGTCATGATCCATGTTGAATTTCTTAATAGCCCACCATGCTTTGTGCTCAAGCTCCACCGGAAGATGGCATGCTTTCCCATAAACAAGACGAAAGGGTGACATTCCAATGGGAGTCTTGTAAGCCGTTCGATATGCCCATAATGCGTCGTCAAGACATTGGCTCCAATCCTTCCGGTTGGGCTTGACGATTCTTTCCAGGATTTTCTTAATCTCACGGTTGGATACTTCAGCTAATCCATTCGTTTGAGGGTGATAAGGTGTCGAAACCTTGTGCTTGACTCCATACTTCCTCATTAAAGCCTCCACCGTTTTGTTGCAGAAATGGCTCCCTCCATCGCTTATGAGAATGCGTGGCATTCCATGTCGACTGAAAATATTAGTCTTGAGGAAATCTACAACAACTCGCGAATCGTTAGTCCGAGTGGCTTTTGCTTCCACCCATTTTGAAACATAATCAACGGCGAGTAAAATATAAGTAAAACCGTTAGACATCGGGAATGGTCCCATAAAATCAATACCCCACACATCAAAAATTTCGACGTTAATCACATAGTGTTGTGGCATTTCATCCCGTGGACCAAGATTACCGGTTCGTTGGCACCTATCAAACTTAGCACAAAAAGCGTTAGAATCACGAAATAGGTTAGGCCAAAAGAAACCACAATCAAGTATTTTGAGGGCTGTTTTTCGAGATCCAAAGTGGCCTCCACATGCATCATTATGGCAAAATTTAAGAATGTCTTCGAACTCATTATCTGGAACACACCTACGAATCACTAAATCAGAGCATTGTTTCCATAAGTAAGGTTCATCCCAAATAAAAGTTTTAGCATTGAATCGAAGCTTATCACGTTGAACACTATGCATGTCAGGTGGAAATTTATTGGTAACTAAATAATTAACAATATCCGCATACCAAGGAGTTTCCGAGGCACTTACCTGTATTCCGAAGAGTTGTTCATCCGGAAAATTCTCCTTAATGTCGTTGGTCTCTCTCTCGTGCACAATCCTGGACAAATGATCGGCTACCACGTTTTCCACTCCCTTTTTGTCCTTAATTTCGATGTCGAACTCTTGGAGTAGAAGTATCCAACGAATTAGTCGTGGTTTAGCATCTTTCTTCGCCATCAAATACTTAAGTGCTGCGTTGTCCGTGTATACAGTCACCTGACTTTGCAATAAGTATGATCGAAACTTGTCAAGCGCAAACACTACTGCAAGCAATTCCTTCTCGGTGGTAGTATAATTGCTTTGTGCGTCATCCATTGTCCGAGAAGCATAGTAGATGGCGTGAGACTTCTTGTCTTTTCGCTGACCAAGGACGGCACCAACAACATAATCTGATGCGTCGCACATCAACTCAAAAGGTAGTGACCAATCCGGAGCACAAAGTATGGGAGCACTTGTGAGAAGCTCCTTTAATTTTTCAAAGGCAACTTTGCAATCATCATCAAAGTCGAAGGGAGTGTCCTTTTGAAGTAGTTTGCACAAGGGTCGAGCTATGTGAGAAAAGTCCTTAATAAATCGTCGATAAAATCCTGCATGACCAAGAAAAGAGCGAATCTCTCTAACCGAAGTCGGAGAGGGTAAGTAGCGAACAAGATCTACCTTAGATTTATCAACTTCAATTCCTTTTTTCGATATAATGTGTCCTAAAACAATCCCTTGAGTAACCATAAAATGACACTTTTCCCAATTTAGCACAAGGTTAGTTTCAACGCATCTTTGCAATATTAACTCAAAATTCCCTAAGCATGCATCGAAATCTTTTCCAAAGACACTAAAATCATCCATGAATACTTCAATTATTTTCTCGATAAAGTCAGAAAAGATAGATAGCATGCAACGTTGAAATGTACCTGGTGCGTTGCATAATCCAAATGGCATGCGGCGATAGGCAAACGTTCCAAAAGGGCAAGTGAACGTTGTCTTCTCTTGATCCTCTTCCGCAATGCTGATTTGGTTGTAACCGGAATAACCATCGAGGAAGCAGTAAAATGCATGGCCAGCCAATCTTTCGAGCATTTGGTCAATGAATGGCAAGGGAAAATGGTCTTTGCGAGTGCTGGCATTTAACTTCCTGTAGTCGATACAAACACGATGGCCGGTAACCAGTCGTTGAGGGACGAGCTCATTCTCCGCATTTTTGACAACGGTGATGCCAGATTTCTTTGGAACAACTTGAACGGGTGACACCCACCGGCTGTCCGAAATTGGATAAATTACACCACAATCAAGGAGTTTGATAACCTCCTTCTTCACGACTTCCATCATTGGAGGATGGAGTCTTCTTTGAGCTTCCCTTGAAGGTTTGGCGCCCTCTTCTAAGAAAATCCGATGCACACATGTGGCCGGATTAATTCCTTTGATATCCGCAAGCGTCCAACCTATAGCAGACTTATATTTTGAGAGCACCTCCACCAATTTCTCTTCTTGTGCCGTCTCTAATGAAGATGAGATGATAACCGGTAATGTTTCGTTGTCGCCCAAGTATGCATACTTAAGATGATCTGGTAACACCTTTAATTCTAACTCCGGAGCTCGGACAATTGAGGGAACCAACGAGTTAGTGCCATAAATGATAGGAATTGGTAGTGAATGACTCACAACTCGTGGTGCTTGGTTTAGTGCCATGGCCATCTCACGAATTCGGGGTTCCAAAGTTTCGATCAAAGAATCAATAAGGGCTTCATCCCCGAGTCGAGTCAGCCCCGCTCCTTCCTGTATGGCCATGTCGAGTTCATCTTCTCTCAAAGTGTCCAAGTGTAGTTGTGCCATGTCTTCAACAATGTCAATCGAGCATACATCCCCCACACTTGCCGTTGGGACCTTCATTGCATCGAGAATATTGAACTCAATTCTCTCTCCATCGATTTCCATGGAGAATGTGCCTTCGAACACGTCGATCTTCGTTCTAGCCGTCCTCATGAAGGGTCGCCCAAGCAACAATGGCGTGGTATTCAACGAACTCTCCTCCATGTCAACGATGTAAAAATCGGCGGGAAATATCAAGTTGTTGACACGGACTAGAACATCCTCCACATATCCTCGTGGATACTTATGCGAACGATCGGCTAATTGGATGATGACGTTATCATGCTTGAGCTCGCCTAACTCCATAGAAGCATAAAGATAGTAGGGCATAACGTTGATTGAAGCTCCTAAGTCAAGCATGGCATCTTCAAAGTTCTTGTCACCAATTATGCATGGAACGGAAAAACTCCCCGGATCTTTTAACTTTGGGGGTAGCCGACGTTGCAAGACCGCTGAAACGGTTGCGTTCACCTTCACAACCTCCTTCGCCCGTGTTTGCCTCCTTTGGGTGCATAACTCTTTTAAAAACTTAGCATATATCGGCACTTGCTTGATGCACTCAATGAGGGGTAGATTAACTTGCACCTTCCGGAAGATGTCTAAGATTTCTTCATATTGTTCATCCTTCCTTGGTTTTGACAACCTATGTGGAAAAGATGCACGAGCAAACGGGGCATTAGTATTAACAAACTTTGAAGGATTAGAGTTAATACCTTTCGTTGGGGATGGTTGAGATGGTGATGGTGCCTTAGTAATCTCGGCTTCCTTTGTGGCCGATTCATCTTCTTCCACGTACTCTTCTAATACGTGGGGAACTTGTGCTTTCTTTGGTTTTGGTATGGTGGCTTCAAGTATTCTCCCACTTCGTGTTGTAACCGCGCTAACATTTCTCGGATTTGGAAGTGTTTGCGGGGGTAGTTGGCCGGTTTTACGGATGTGACTCATGAAGTCCACAACTTGGCCCATTTGTTTCTTCATCTCTTGTATATCTCGGCCATGGCTATCCAAAGTCTCCTTAGCTTGAGCTTGTCCTGCCAAAAGGACTTGCGTCGAAGCTGACAATTGAGCAATCATCTTGTCGTAATCCGGATTTGTAAGTGGTTGGACCGGAGGAGCTTGGTGCGTTGGAGCTTGAGGAAGTGGCGGCCTAGGTTGAAATGGAGCACGTTGGTAGCCTTGATTAGGTGCCGGAGGGTTTAGACATCCCTCATTACTACTCCACTTGAAACCCGGATGATCTCGGTTGCCAAAATTGTTGTTATTGTAGTTGTTGTAACGTTGGCCACCTTGATAACCATCTCGGCCTCCATTGTATCCGCCAATGGCGTTGACTTGTTCCTGCTCTCCCTCTTGTTCGGCTATAGTTGGACATTGGTCATTGTAATGTCCTTGCATATGACAGACACCACACACGGGTCCTTGGGCAGATTTGGCTCGTTTAGTCTCAAGTTCGAGAACTTGTTCTAGCATTGTTGCGAGCTTGTCATACTTTTCATCTGTAGCTTGCTTTGAACTTGCCTCCGTGACTGTTTTCCTTGGAGCCATCCCATATTGAGCATCGTTGTTGGCTCGATTTTCTAGTAATGTCCGAGCTTCCAATTCGTCTAAATCCATAAAAGCACCAGCGGCTGCGGCATCGAGTAACTCACGATCAATTGGCTTCAAACCATCATAGAAGTAGTTCATGAGATTGGTCTCCGAAAATCGATGGGAGGGGCATGTGGCGCAAAGGACCTTGAATCGATCATAATATTGGCCGAAGGACTCATCCGATGATTGTGTAATTCCGGTGATCTTCTTCCTCAAAACAGTAATCTTTGAGGCCGGAAAGTACTTAGCCAAGAACAGGTCCGCAAGCTGCTTCCATGTTGTGATGTAGTTTGGAGGAAGCTCCAGAATCCAAGTTTGAGCTCTATCAACCAATGTAAAGGGAAATGCCTTGAGCTTGAAGAGTTCTTCATCGGCATCCGAAGGCTTCATACTCATGCTGATGAACTGAAACTGTTTGAGATGCATGTTTGGATCTTCATTTGACAGCCCATGGAAGATTGGTAAACAGTGTAGGAAACCACTCTTCAGCTCAATATCTTTCTTATCCGCTTGGGGTTCTGGAAATGCAATGCATGATGGACCACTACTCCATTCGGTGGAACAAGTGCGTTGGCGAAGCGATCGGCGTTCATTGTTGTTGGCCATTAGGACTTGTTCGGTTTCTTCTTCACTATAACGGTCGGTGGAGTGTTGTGATGAGTGTGGTGAGTCTAGACCGTCCTCAATAGTAGGTTGGTCTAAAATCAAAGGTTGTGGAATGATTTCGGACGTTTGTGTAGAACGACGTGCTTGTAGTCGAGTGTTGTAATGTACGTTGAGATCGTTCATACGTTGTAACTATACCACCACCAAATATCAAGTGTTAGTATCAAAAGAATACACATAGAATGCATGATACTTCACCAAAACGTGGAAAACAAAAAGAAAGGAAGAAAACACACAAAAAAAATACCTAAGAAACACACAATACATAAAAGCACATAGAAACATAACAAAGCATACGTTATATATAGGAGATAGATTGTAGGAATGGATGTAATGCTTAGATATATATATATATATATATATATGCAATGTCTAGAATGTATACGAAATGCATGAAATGAACTAAAAACACATGTACACACGTTTTCTGCAAAGTTAGACATATATACAATGCAAGACTTATAGACAAGTTAAGACACATACATACACACGGAATTTATGCATAAATAATGATGGATGCACTTAGAAGGATTTAAAATGCACACATAAGGGATCCTACGTGAAAATGGTATGAATGTATAAAAGGATACGTTAGAAACCTGCAGAAAACACAAAAAGTTACGTGCTAAATACATGATGCAACGTGACCATACGTTTGGCCTCATGTCCCTAACTTCACTTAGGTTAGGGTGCCCGGTGATGAAATCCGAGCATCACAAAGCCGCCGGCAGGTTATGCAAGCTAATGCAACGTGGTTAGTTCTTTACAAGTTTTAATGCACACGAAAATTTACAAGTAATATGCACAAGTATTTTGTTCATTGATTTTCGCCTTCAATTTAAAGAGAATACGTTCATTTAGCCTTTAGGTCTTTCATTGGACGTGCGACCCGCGCGATAAAATGTACATTCTCAATCAATCGGCCTTGGTTCAATCGAAAAACATGGCCAGTTGGGGATAGAGATAACGCGAGAGGCAGGACTAATTTCGACGATGCATCCTGAGGCTTACCGATCATGGAAAGTAGATTTAGTCCTTGTCTTCTTTGGGCAACTTTAATAAGCTTGGCCAGTTGGCAAGAGAGACCACGAGAGGCAGGACCGATTTGAGATCTCGGATCCAGAACCCGTCATAGAAACCGTCACCTTCTAGACACCAAGTTATCAAAGATTTCTTACTAAAAGACAAGTATTCATCCACTCACCGGGTCATTGGTATATACTCCATTGATGCAAGTCTTTCTTAGATCCAGAACCTGTCACCAGTCATAACCCGTTTTTAGACACCATGCCCGACATTCAGCCAAAATTTCGAGAAAGACATTCCCTCAAGTTCTTGTAGACTCCGCCCTCAACCTCATGTCCATAACTTCACTTAGGTTATGGTGTGCGGTGATGAAATCCACACATCACGAGGGGTTAAGGAGATAAACAAGAAAAAGAGGCGCCATATATTCCAATGAGTGAGACTTAATCAACCAAACTCGCGTACTCAATGTAAATCGAAGACTTCCTTTAATATGTACCTATTTACATGGCTGCAAAAACAAAAAGTTATTGGAACGTATTATGAACATGTATAAAAATTTCGACACTTTATATATATACATACTTATTTACAAAATTTCACATATTTACAAGCATAAACACACAATTCTTTACAATCCCCGGCAACGGCGCCAAAATTGATACACGCTTTTGCGACTACTAAATAAACACTTAACACTCAACAAAAACGCATACAATTAAAACCCTTGGTTGTAGATGTAGCATTGGTAAATAGGGTATCGTTCTTAACCGGGGATTGAAGGTGCATGCATATTTACGCTAGTTTAAAAGGGGGGATTTAAAAAGGGTGGTTTGTTATCTACGAAAATAGAAGATAAAAACATGGCATAGCAAACACATCGTTGGCTTCTAAATTCTAACATGCTTAAACTCATAGACAAGCAAAACAAACAAGAACATAGAATCCTAAACATGCTTACTAACCGAAAATAAAGTCTAATTACATATATACATGTTGATCAACTCATTCCATTCACCACGTCTTACTCTCCTAGTCATGTTATATCCAACCTATTAATCTCTAAGTCTTTAATCAAGTTAACATGTATGATCTTTATTAGTGCTCGGGAATTTGCCCTACGACACATACCAACTTGACAAGGAATTTGCCTTCGCCTAAATTGGTTCATTAAGTTTGACATGCTTGACTAAATTCTAAGATAATAATAAGTCACGAAAATAACACAAAGATGACAAGGAAGTGAACCGAAACACACTTTATTTCAACTTCAATAGAAAAAGTTTACAAGAATGAAAATAGAAGGGATCGAAATACACTTCGCTCGGGAATTTTCCCTACGTCGAGAGTGTGATCCGGCCTTCTAGGAGATGGAGAGACTCTAAAGGAATTTGCCTTCTAGTCGACTCGGCGGAGGAGTTCTTTGATGGACGGAGGGGCGGCTTCTTGTAAGAAATTTGCTAAGGTAGTGGAGAGGAGTGCTTGGCAGAGCTATTTGGTGTCTTGAATGAGTGATGCTTGAGAATGAGACCTTGCTCTTGTATTTATAGGTGAAGAGTTCCAACTTTCCTCTCCAAACTAGGTTTTCCTAGTGTACTCGGGTAGAATTGCCAGCCTGTCTTGAAACGTCTTTTCCGGGAGTTCTAGAGCTCAGAAAATTCCGATTCTTGTTTCATTAGAAAGCTTATTCAAAGGGCTATAAAATCCATATAATGAACGCCACATTTGGAGTTGAATTGAATTTACTACGGATTTTAGAAGTCGAGTGACCTGACTGCCCAGTTTTCTTCTTCTTCAAGGAAAAGGAAATCTTTATATCTTCAAATCTTGCATTCCTTATTCCTTAATAATTCTTGGCCGAATATAACATATTCTTGCACATATTTTGGCCCTCAAATAAGGTATTTATCTTCATGGAATATCCTTCAAAAATTCGTCCATAATATGCTCCATATATTCGGCCATATTTGCTCTTTCCTGGGTCGCGCGGGAGAAATGTCTTCATCTTTTTGTCCACCAATTTGGTATCCATTTCATTTGGCATTTGGTTTCCAACTCTTGACACCATATGGGAATGTATTTTAGTAACCATTTGAAGACCATTCCTCGGACCATTTCTTCTCCGGAATTGAGAACTTCCTCCTTTATTATTTTCTCCTTTATTTCTACCTAAAAGCATAAAGTAAGTTAGAAACATATTTATTAAGCATAAAACAAAGTTAAATGTAGAGAGAATTGCGTTAAGAATCAAGTATGAAATGCGTTGATCATTCATGTTGGTAATAATTATGTTGTTCCATATAATGCTAATTTGTTATTGAGGTATAAAGCTCATATAAATGTCGAATCATGTTCTCAATCTATGTTGATAAAATATTTATTCAAATACATAAATAAAGGACTTGATAGAGCGCGTGTATTGGTCCATGATAATATAAATGATGAAATCCAAAATTATCTCAACTGTCGATATTTGACTCCTCATGAGTCTGTTTGGCGTTTGTTTGAATTTTCCATTCATTCTAGATATCCGGCTGTTCAATATTTGAAGATTCATTTACCTAACGAACAAAATATTTGTTTTCATCAGGCTAATTCACTTGAAAATGTGTTACAAAATCCAGATATAGAAACTACAATGTTAACGGCTTGGTTTACTGCGAACAAGACTTATAAGAGGGCAAAAAAATTGACATATACTCAGTTTCCTACAAAATTTGTGTGGAATGCTAAACAAAAGTTATGAACTCCAAGGAAACAATATTGTGTTCTTGGTAGAGTAGCATATGTGCCACCAAATGCGGGTGAATTATACTATCTTAGAATGCTTTTAAATATTCAAAAAAGATGTATCAATTTTGAGGCAATAAAAACAGTGGGTGGAACAATATACTCAACCTATCAAGAGGCATGTCGAGCTTTGGGATTATTAGGTGATGATAAAGAATGGCTTGAAGCATTGTTGGAGTCTACATTTACTGCCACTTCTTCTCAAATTCGTTATCTATTTGTTACGATTATTTTATTTTGTAATGTCTCAGATCCTTTAGCTTTATTTGATGCATTTTGGATTAAAATGTCTGATGACATATCCCACAAAATGAAATTAAATTTTAATATGCCAAATCTTACAATACCTGATGACGAATTAAAGAATGTTGTTCTACAAGAACTTGAAAAATTGTTTAACATGTCATCAAGCAGTCTAAGAGACCATAAATTACCAATGCCAAAGATACAACAAATACATCAACTCAATAATAGGCTTATTCGAGAAGAATTAGATTTTGATTGTGAAGCACTGAAACAAGAACATTCTGACTTAATTGCCAAACTAAATAATAATCAAAAAATTATATACGATGAAGTGATCAAAGCCATAGAACAAAAGAACCCAAAATCATTTTTTGTTTATGGCAGCGGAGGTACAGACAAAACTTTTTTATGGAATACTATAATTTCAAGATTAAGATCTGAACGCAAAATTGTTTTAGCCGTTGCTTCGTCGGGCATTGCTTCATTATTACTTCCAATAGGTAGAACAGCTCATTCACGTTTTAAAATAAAACCAATTATAGACAGAGATTCAAATTGTAATATAAATAAACAAACTCATCTTTCTGATTTAATTGAAAAGGCTGAATTAATTGTTTGGGATGAAGCTCCTATGTGCAATAAATGGTGTATTGAATCAGTGGACAGAACATTGCGCGATATTTTGTCAAACAAAGATAAGCCGTTCGGAGGGAAAACAATTATATTCGGTGGAGATTTCAGACAAACATTGCCTATGATACAAGGTGGTAGCAAAGAATAAATCATTCAAGCATCGTTTAATAATTCGTATTTGTGGCCTAACATTACAGTATTTCATCTGATTGAAAATATGAGATTGTCAACGAGTGATTTAACTCCTCTTGAAAAAATTGAAATCAAAGATTTTGCTGAATGGATGTTACAAATAGGTGAAGGTCGATTGGAATCTAAATTGCCCTCTGATGATCCAGATGTGAGTTGGATCGATATACCGAAAGATTTGTTTGCTGATGTCGCAGTCGAACCAATAAAATCAATTTTTGATGCAACGTATCCCAATTTTCATATTAAATATAATGATTCAAATTATCTAAGAGAACGTGCTATTGTAACTCCCAAAAATACAATTGTTCATGAAATAAATAATTATGCAATTAAATTAATACCTGGAAATAAAAAATCGTATTTTAGTTCAGATTCTATTTCATATAATTCAGGTAGCGACGATAATATTAATATTTTGTATCCCATGGAATTTTTGAATAAACTTGAATTTAGTGGTTTGCCAACACATGAACTTATATTGAAAATTGGTATGCCTATTATGTTATTGAGAAATTTAGATCAAATACGAGGTTTATGTAATGGCACAAGGTTAATTGTAACAAATTTGTTCGAAAGATTAATAGAAGCAAAAATACTTACTGGGAGTAACCTTGGAGAAAAAGTGCACATTCCAAGAATAGTACTATATGCAACCGAAACTAAATGGCCTTTTACATTTAAAAGACGTCAATTTCCTGTTAGACCCTGTTATGCAATGACAATCAATAAAAGCCAAGGTCAATCGTTAAGCCAAGTTGGAATATATTTATCGGAACCAGTTTTCACCCATGGACAACTATATGTAGCAATGTCTAGGGTAACGTCAAAAAAAGGTCTTAAGATAGTTATAGTAAATGGTGATAATGTGCCCAATAACTATACGAAAAATATTGTCTACAAAGATGTATTACAAAATATCTAACACAATATACAACGCAAGGATGATACTTAGAAAACATAAATTTTCACTATATATCAATGAAACTATAAAGCATTCATTTTAATTTCATTATTGACTGGAAATAACGCAGTTAAAATTTTGTTTGCATGAGCCATGGTTTCATCAGCACTCATCCTTTATTTAAGAGATGTCGGTTCTGCTAACCATAGTTAAACAAATTTGTGGCTGTGATGGTGACTCATGTGTCTTGCCAATTTTGCATTCAAATCAAACAAAAGGGAACTTCTTATTGTTGACAATAAGAATTCAAAAAAGGCTACAAATTCAAATAAAAATCAATCTTTAAATCCGCTGGGTGTATATTTATGAAAACCAAATTACTATATGTCGAATTATCTAACGTAATATCAAAAAACATTCTTAAAATTTATAAATAATGTTGACAAAATGAGTAATAATTTTGGAAAAAAACATTGTTTGCGGGGTTTAAGCCCAAAATGTATGTCACTATTATGTATGGCACTGTTATGAGAAAATAATATACATATTCCAACATATATACAATTGCACTAGATGTATGTGATTTTTTCTTTTTTTATTCGAGTGTTGTTAGATTATGTATCTTGATGTGTGTATCCTTGGGCAAAAAATTTCTATATGTTTATGACAACGTTGGCTATAAAGGTGAACAGCTAGGCATTTTGAATGTGCCACTGCATAGACTACAAAATGGTCAATGATGATTGAATTCTTTCCTGATATATATATATAGCCTCATATGCTGACAAATATATTAGGCAAAAATCTCACCCATGGTTTGCTCTTATCTCCATGTGCTCCCTGCCATTTTACCCATCATGTTTTCTTGACTCACCCCCATTCTTCTCCTCCGTTTAGGCAGAAATTATGGTCTCAATCATGCCAGTTTTCTAACCACTGCCTCTTCCGTTTTTCGTTGCTTCCTTATCAATCCAAATACGGATTTCTTTCATATCCAGATCTCTTTCCTTACCTATTGGAAACCATCATGATTCATTGCATCAATCATCTCCAACAGTGCGTTGACTTTGCCTCTGTCTTGAGACGTGGTATCTCTGAAAGGCGGTTTCCTCCCTAATCTTCGCTGCTGCCCAGAAATCCAATTGTGGATTTCTTTCATGTCCAAACGTTTGATCTCACCTAATCCAAGAAATCTCTACTTCTTCACCAATTGTCTATTCACTTTGGATTCTCCATGAGCACGTGCAATTTCTGAAACCCAAATATACAATTTGAGATTTGTTCGCCAACATGCCAAGATGATATCAGTCTCCTGCACTGACAGAAGTCATTGACCTTGGCTCCATTGCCTCCTCCTTTGTACACGTTGAAAATGTTGATTGCCTTTAAAAGGACTTCTGCACAGATGACTTTTATTCCTCTTTCGACAGTAGCAAGGACAACCACTATCGCTCTGATCTGGGTTTGTGCCTCTATGTTTTTTGTTTATGTTTCTCTTTAATTGAAATTGTTGTATCCGTTCTTCCTCTATTATTTCCATCAAATGAATCTATATTGGTTGATTTTTCCTTTTTTTTCCCCTGGTCTTCGGATTCTGTTTCGGTTGCAAAGAATCAAAGTTGCTCAAAACGTGTATACTTTTTTTCCTCTTATTTACTCTTTGGCAGTTGGTATTTGTCTACATGTGTATCTATGATTGATTATATCCTTCAGCATATGACATCGTTATCACAGTCATTGTTTGGCTTTTGGAATAAAATTTGGCTGATGTATCATGTCCTTATTCTTTCTTTGTTTTGTTTCAATTTTTGATGCAACAGTGATATTCGCTGCTGGTATTGATCCACTGATTGAAGATGAGGAAATTAATCAGGGAGATTCGCCCATTTGTTGCCATTGGGGTCATTATAAGAGTACGTATTGCATTCCAATGGAGGCCACGAATGTTTGATAGTGCAGACTACAATGGACTCCATTACCTCTTGGTTGATGAAGAGGTAAATAATTTTCCCCACCCATATGGAACTCTGCTGTTGATGTTTGCTCTACAGTCAGATCTTTGGTTTTTCTGAAGTTATTGAGCTTTTTTTCTTATATAATATTTTGTTTGTGGATTATTTGAAAATCTATGATTTCTATTCTTTGTTACTGATCTTCTCTTACATGTCTGTGTATATATCGTATGTATGTGTCTACGATGTTGCCATATATTATATCAATAGTCTGTGCATCAATGGATTATTCTCAAATGTTCAATCTTTTGTTGTAGGGTTCCTCGATACATGCTATGATTGAAGAATGTTACTACGGACACATGCATGCCGGTGATGATGGAAGTGGGGAAGATATATGATGTATCAAAGTTCGCTTCAAAGGATGACACAGCTAGACACAAGGTTGCCAATCATGGTGCAATCCTATGTTTCATTGGATGTACTCAGTTTGAAGAAATAACGGAACACTTGCCGAATTTTCCAAGATATTCGTTCAACTTGCGAGAATATGGACAGCTTACTGGTGAAGCACAAAATCAGACTACACTTGCAGGTCAATAATTAATCCTTTTTCTTCCGTCTATATGGAGACATCTATGATTTTATGTTGAAGCATGCTGATAAATGTCTTGAAATTTCAAGATTTATATGGATGCATCAAGGCTGTTAGAGCACCTCAAGTAGTTGCTGTTGACAATCCAAAAGAAAAGGAAACCAAAACTGACCTCATTGTTCAGTTAAAAGGGTATTACATATGTGACTTTCATTCCCTGTTTAATCATATGCACTGTATTTCTTGAAAAAAAAAAACTAACACATGATTGATACATGCAGGAGAGAAGAATTGAGGATCACTTTATGGGCTGATGTTGCGAGATTATTTCCTGTCCAAGAGATATCTGAACTGCTTCCACCGGTGCTTGCGGTTTTTACTGGAATGCGCATCAGTATTTATGAAGGTATCGAACTTCAATTTTATAGCTATTCTTTACACTTTTTGTTGGCTTAGACAACATTTGCTGGATAACTATCACCAACGGTTATCAGTGCATAGCAGGAAAATGTGCAAAAACTAAAGGAAATCAATGAATAATCTTGCTTATAATCAGTATTGGTACAAAGTTGTTATCATCATTGAAATTCATGTTTGATCCAAAGATGAATCATTTATTCGGTGCGAATTGGTTATGATGCAGGCCATGTTTCTGCGTACAGCACGCCACATACATGCTTCCTAATTAATCCAAATATAAAAGAAAAAAAAGAATATGAAGCTGAGTAAGTTAGCCATACTTTTTCAATCATAATTTGTTACAGACTAAGGCATTTTTATGGATCATGTACCACACAGCATTTTCTTCATGCCCAAACCTTTTTTTTCCAGGTTTTCAAAGAACGGAGACAAAATGAAAGTCTCTGGTGCATTCTCCAGCTTGATCTCAACTAGACTAATTAATGAAGCAGATAAGAGAACTATATCTCAACTGAAAGAACTGAATCCAAATTTGCACACGGTATTCCCTTTTGTCTTTCATCTTTTGGTAATCTTTAAACTGAAAAAAAAACAGCTGGGTAAGCAGATAGGTGTCTTTGTTCATCATAAAGGATATGAATTCTATTTTTTTTCCCACTCTGTGAATCAGCACTCACTATCTATCTCATGGTTATTCAAAATCTAAAATCATGCTTGCTATGAATGAACTATATCTGACAACAATTTTTATTTACTCTTTGGAAATACATCGTGAATGAGATTTATGCGCTAAACTTCTCTGACTTATTGACAGCTTCATTTGTGAATGGTGCATTAAACTGCGTCCTATTTTATGATAATTTTTGCATCCGCAAGTGCGCCAAATTATTGCATATGTATTTCTGTCTTTGTTGAATTTGTTTCCTGTTTCAGACCAAGTCTGTCTATTGTTGCGCTGTTGTGAAGAGATTTTTAGTGGAGAGAGGATGGTTTTATAGATGTTGTCCTGTTGAGAAATGCTTCAAACATATGCTGAAGAAGGAGGGACCTTATGAGCCATATATTTGTGTTGTCCACGGAGAGAAGGAACCAAATTAAAATGATTCACAGTTTTTCAATCCTAATTTTTGTGCAAATTTTTGGGTTGATTCAAAGATAATATGGACTAAATTCTTTCTGTTATAACATGATCTCATGCAGCTGCAGAGTCTTTATGATCATTGAGGATGACCATGATCAAACAAATGTGACGATAATGGGCAAATCAGCTGAAGAATTCTTTGGAGCAACATGTGATCAACTCTTGGAGCAGACGCCTTATGCTCCAGAAATAACTCTTCCAGTATTGATCAGCTCAAAATTGGGCCAAAAATTCATGTTTGAGATCAGAATTGGCCAACGTGGAGACCTCTTTGTGAGGAGCAGCCGCGAATCTGAGGACCATGTTCAAAAAATTGGCGGAAGCAGTTCTATGTATGAAAAAGTTTCAGGCGCAGTTGAAACTCAAGAGCCATCCTTGCAGACTCCTGATAAAATCACATATGGAAGAAAACGTGAGCATCAACCTATTGCACGACAACTGTTTGGATCAGAAACTGAAGAAAAAAAGCAAGAGGTGCGTCCATGTTTTGTTCATCCTTATTCTCTGCTGGGTCACAATGAGTGCAATTCTGTTCTGCATAAAAATTTGAATTCTTTATTTAGGGACGAAGACGCTGGAACATCATCCACAAAAACTATGGCAGCAAAAATGGTGCTAGATTTGGAGAAGAAGCTTAAGTGAGGTGAATTTAATAATCTGTAGCAAACCTAATTTATTGACTAATTTTTTCCTCATGAGACTCCATAAAAAGCAAGATTACAGTTCAGGCTGCCCGATTCATTGCCTTATTATGCATACAGTTGTTTTATACATGATCCAACATTGAACATGACAAGTGACATTACATGCTGATTCAATTTGTCTCTCCTATCTTGATTACATTTACATTGCATAAAGAAAAAAAACAGAGGACCACTTTTGGGAAAGCATATGTTTCATTTTTTCAATCTATATTTGTTAGACTGCATTAACCATCAGCTGTAATGGAATGCTAATTTTTTCCCGTTTGTTGCATATGCACATTTTCATCAACTCTTTATGTTTAAAGTCTTCTCGCAGATACATCAGCATAATGCCATTCATTTATAGATGATGAAATATCGTGTGACGCTTCACTTTTCATTTCTTTATCTTCTTCCAACTTTTGGACTCAATAATCACCCAATCATTCATTCACTCCATGATCACTCTATTTTCAGTCTCTTATGTTTACATCATAGAACAATTTTCTTCCTTGATATTAGACACAGTTTTGATTACTTCTATTACACTTACAGAGTTGAGTATGAAACAGTCCTGTAAATATAATGGGGAGTTGCCTTTTGTTGGAAACAGATCTATTTTGTATACAGCCTACATGGAGCCTCGCAACTTCTTTGGTTACTTAGATTCCTTTGTTAAATACATCTTCCGGCATCCGCTTATCTTACAGTGAACAAAAATGAATGTAGCTGATGCTGTGATCAACAATACACGAAGTCTGGGAACTTTTTTGCTTAGTTAAGTTCCTTTTTTAGGTGGATATTGCTGCATCTAGATATCTTATGGTGAGCAAAAGTGAAGTTAGCTAATTCTATGATCAAGAATAGATTCTTGATCAAAGAATTAGCTCTTTTGTATTTTCGCTTATGCGATCAAAAATTGATGCGAATATCGATGTATGATCTCGACTTATATATGTAATATATCGTTTTTACTTTCCGGCCAATGCTTTAAACATATCTATAGTTTGTTATTGCAAATATTTCCTCACTTAGTATCTTCTTTGGTTTCATAGATTTCATATTTTTTGGACTTTGGTTTCTGAAAAATGGCACACCCTTTTGGATTCTGCTCTCATGATCTCCAATTTCAATCTGTTTGTGAGCCTATAACTTCATATTTAGCAAAAAAATAAAATTCGGGCCATACCTGAACAAAATATGTGAACCAAAATTATATGAAGTTGGAGGTAAAACTTCAGTTTCCTCAAAAACAGATAAAATTGGTTCTGCTGTGCTTTCTTCACAATACCACTTAGGGAGCCTAAGAGAAACCAATATGTGGGCTCTTTTTCTTGGCAGCTCTATCAGACCGGGTTGGGCTATTTTAAAGGCCCCATAATCCGAGTTCTGTTTTCCCTATACTGTTTGACATTTCTATTAAAAATGTATTCGCACGTTTTATACAAAACGGTTTCATCATCGAAACCTGAACAAACTTAGCAAATCTGACTTCTTCAGTATACCAGCATTGATTACAACCTGCCTACCTCATCAGTTCAATCTAGCCTCACTAAAGGCTGTCGATTCATTGCACCTCAACCTCTCATCATATAAAGCTCTATACTCCCCCAAATATTGTTCCATGTTTCGCTGCTACTCTGGATCAAAGGAGACACGAGATGATATCCAGACAAATCTTCCAAAAAGCTGGTAAATATAATCACCTTTTCTCTTTGATTTTGCTCATTCCAAAGTCTGTTTCAATCTGACCACCGAAATTTTGATCAAGAGATGATTCCAACTTTGATGCATGCATTCAAAATGATGAAATCTAGATTTTCTCTGTATGGATCCATCGATTCCTTCGGTCTTGAACACTGGGTTCTGATTCATTTTGCATTATGGTTGATTCAATTCAGAGAATCAGATTTTTGCTGACCTTGGATGGCTTATATTTCTTCAATGGATACTGTTAACCTCATGCATTCATTATTATTGCACTATGTTTATTTCGTTGTAATCTCCCCAATGTTAAAACAAATAAAATGATTTCCTCTCATTCTTTATGGTTGCATGTGCTATCTAACAATAGAATTTGAGTAATAATCTCAACAGCATAACTACCTGTTCTGAAATTTGAAATCTTCGTGTCTCAAATCTTGGTTTTCCACTTATATATTCAAGTTGATATCTATGTTGTCCACAGTCTTAATTCTGCTTTTGTTCCTGGACTATATGCTGTTTTGAAAAAATCTTTAATCTTTAATGCTACAGATACAAGTCAAACAAGGTACATGTGTTATCTTCTTTAGCACCTATCATGCTCTTTTCAACCTATCATGCTCTAATATATGGAAAAATTATTTAAACAGATATTGAATTTTCCACTTTTTGCTCCCTCATTCTGTCGGTTAAAAAATTGAACAAAAAGATGCTCACTCAATTTAATTACATGATCCGACTTTCGTTTATTTCAATATGGACAAATGTTGTGATTCTGAAAATATTACATCCAGGTGGTCCAACAGCAAGCTTTCATATTCATGTCCAATCTGTGTCCTTTTTTAACTGCTAGATGTGATGTATTAAATCTCAGTTGATCTCAAATTTGTATTTCTTTTGAACATTAAATCAAAGCCTAGCTACGAAAACTGCTCTCTCCTATATTTAAAGAGGTTTCTCCACTACATCACAGCTAATATGCTGCTGTTTCTTAACATGGACAGGTAATGTCCTCGACTTGAGCAGAAACTATCACTTGCTAAACGACGGCACATTTTTAGAATTCCCTGTAGAGATCATAGCTCTCCCTGGACCACTTCCTTCTTCATCAATGCCTCCACATTCGACTCAATCAGCCCCTCCAAAATCAACAACATCCTGCCATTCACAGCCAGCCACAACTCCACCTCTTTCTCCACAACAGGCAACCTCTACCGCAGCAAATATCCCAGCTCCATCCTCGCCTTCATTGGAGATAACTGGTGAAACAAACATTCCAAAAACTGCCAAGGGAAAACCAAACACATTGAGGCCGAAAACTAGGAAACAAAAGAAGGATGCTATTCATGGGGATCGAAGAACCACAAGGTACAAAACTAAATTCTTTCCAACCAAACAAACATAACGTTCAAATGTATCAGTGTCAATTTTTTTATTTCCTTCAACAGGTGCATGGAACAGGCCATGGAGCTGCAAAAACAAGGCATTCGCCGTGAGGAAGACAAAAAAAAGAAGAGAGACCGACCACCAAGAATCCACAAAAACGCTGAGAAAAGGTTAAATTTTTTGCACCATTAATTGATTAAAATCTATGCATTCTAATGAATTGATACCTACTGTTCTTAATCTGTAGAGAATTGGAAGACCAGCATGCTATCTCTGAAGAAAAAGGCGCTGGCCATGAAGAAAAGCAGAAGAAGAAGAAGAGAGGTTGACCACCGGGAGTGACTAAGAACCCAAAGAAAAGGTAAACTTTTTTACAAACAAAAAATTCGGTAATTTTCTTTAAACTGTGAATTAACTGAGCACTATTTGTTATGGTTGATGTCATTTTCTATTCATCTGCAGAGAATTGGAAGATGTAGACATCGCCTCTAAAGAAAGCAAAAAAAGCAAGGGAGGCTGGCTATTGGGGAAGCCCAGAAACCCTGAGAAAAGGTCTGCTATATAAGATAGAAAACATTCTGTATTCTTTTTATGCTTATCACTAAATACACTTATTGCAGAAAACTATGGGAACAAGACCAAATCATGACAAACCACCATGAAGCAGGAGAGAATTCGCAAACAAAAAAGAAAAGCTGCAGAAATGATGGACTGCCAACACCAACAAAACCAGCAAAAAAAATATCAGCTGAAAAGAGCCCAAGAGGCAATCCAAATGGGACAAAAAGGAAGCCATTACAGGCCAAATTCAGCTGGCGCCGTTCATCTACAACAGCTTCTGCTCCTACCGAGGAAGAAACAACAACGAACACTGCAAATCGCATGGGACCAGATGGTCCACCAGATGATTTAGCAACAATTTCACAAAGATTGCATTCTAACAACATCATGACTGCTGGCATAAGAAATCTGCTGATAGAGCAAGTCAACCAAACAAAACAAATGCTGAAACTCTTGACTGGATTGAAAGATATATTTGAAGGATGCAATGGTATTGAAATACTGTAAGTCTTCTTATTCCATATCTTATGATCATATCTTTCCAATCTAATGATAATTCTGTATTGATTCGGATTTAACTGATTTGTATATGCAGCAAGGAGGTCCAACCAACTGTTCCATGAGGTAGATTGAAATCCAATTCCACCTTAATTTCCATTTTTGATGCTGACTTTAATCAATGCTAATTATATGCTTTTGCCATATTCATAATTTTCCAAAAAGCAAATATGCCATCATCTGTTTCAAGTCATTATATGTGATTATACAGCTTTCCTAATCTGCTAAAAACTGGTATTAATACTGTTTCATTTTGTGGTGTTTTGTTGTTGCTCCTATTTTACCACAACATGCCAAAATATGGCGCTTTAATATCGAAATCAATATGCTGAAATGCAGTGTTTTACCGCAAAACTTCATCTTCTCTGTTGAGACTACACCTTTTGTTACATAATGCTATCAACATGGATTTATCAAGCATTATTTTCTTCAATGCTTTCATGAGTTGCACCCTTCGATTTGCAGGTGGATTAGATGCCAAGATGATTGGAACAAAGCAGACTTGACGTTGCCTTTTGCTGAAGCTAAACTGTATTTTGTATGGAAAACTGTTACAGTCTTTAAACTTCCGTGCTTACCTAAGTAACATTCAATATGCATTTTCCAATGTCTGCTAAATTTCTAATCCATGGTGTGTTATATGATCTATGTATGTATCAAACAATGACATAATATGTTTCCAATCTGTGCTCTAATGTATTAACTAAACAACTCTATGTATTCTAATGAATGATCGAGCAAGGGTCTAACAACTCATGCCTATACCATGACACTTATCATGAGAGTTTGCTGCTTTCATACTTTTCCTAAGTTTGTTATGAAAGAAGCGGATGTTGTGATCAAAAGCCATTTATTCATGTGGATGTTAATTATTGCATCATTTGGCCAATACTGTCTTTAGCTATTATATAACAACACCATACTACTGATTCCTCCGTTATAACCACCTGCGCCTTATACTTATTTTCATCTTCACATTCAACCGCGCCAACGGCGCGGAGCATCACCTAGTAATGTACCAGCTACACTTTTCTCTATATTACAATATTTTTCAGCAAACATTATCTGTTCTCTGAGTCTCTCTCTTCACGAAGGTTGTGTAAGCCATGGACACCGCCCCGGATTCCCCACCCGATTCTCCACCGCCGAAACGTGTCGCACGCGATTCCGGTATGGCTCGTATATTTGGTGTATTGAATTTAAATTGTAATCTTACTTTTGATTTAGGAGCTGTGCCGATATGGTTTGAATTACTTGGATTCGGTTTCTTAGCCATGAGCTTGCCAATAATTTGTTCGATTGTCTATGCTCTGTTTGTCACTGATTGCATTTTTGCTGTTTGTTTTAATTCAGATAAACGATCTAGGCCTGAAGTGTCGAGGGTTTTTTACGTTGAGGAGGAAGGTATGTTCTCTAATTCTGACTTAGGAATTGGATATGGGTTTTGATTAAATAGTTTTGTTTGTTTCACAGCATTTTTTGTAGTTCTGTTCGAGTTCAGTTTCACAGCAACATAAATTACTTTTTCCAATTGAGTTCATGCAGCTGTAAAATAATAATTTTGGTTTGTTGAAATGAAAGTTTTTGAACAAGACGATGAAAGTAAACGGGCATGGGTAAAGTTTACTTGGACTCGTTCTTTATGAAATTAGCTTGCAAATGTTTTATGTTTTGTTTGCAATCATCGATGTCATTGATAACATTCACATTGTTGCGTTTTTTTTTAAAAGTCTATACCTTTCCCATTGTAGTCAAACTGGCTGAAGGAGAGAAATAGGCTTCATCTTCTGAGGCAACCTACACTGATATGTCTTTGATTTCTGATTTTTTGGTGTTATGTGGATTTTGGGTTTTTATCACATTGATCACATTTTCTCTATTATGTTTGTACTCATATGATGGTTATCCAGTACCTGATGAGACTGAAGCACCAGAGTCCGAAGTGCCAGAAAAGTATGCCGGTTACTGTTGGATCAAACTCAAGCTTGGAAAGCCTCTCACCGAAGAAGAAAAGACCAAGGCTGGTGAGTATAATCTTGATAGACTCATAGACGATGAGACCAACTTTTGTACGATTTGTGGTGGCGAGGACCACATTGCATACTTCTGTGACAAATTTGAAAAGGAATACATACGTCCATATGGAACACTTCCATTGCCAGGCTATACCGACCAAGTAGAGGACGAGAAGCCATCGGATGTTTGGACTGAAAAGGATCAAGAACGCCTAATGGACAATGGTGGTGATTCTGCACCGGATGCTGACTACCTGTGGGAGTGCAGTGATGTGAAAAACATACATAGAGAGTTGGGTATGCAGCACAAACAATTCGAGGAGTTTATTAAACAAGGGTACCCACGAAAGATGTCTAAGAGAGTTCCGGCCTTCATGTATAAGGACCGGCATAAGAGTGTACCATTAGTCAAGGACGAGGAGGACGAGTGGAAGTGGGACAAGTGTTTTAATTGTAAGAAAGTAGACTGCAAGGCCTATGGATTTGAATGGCAGATGTCCTGCCGTGTCAAGGAAATAAAGCTCCCCGTTGATCAGCAATAAGCTTCTTAATTTAAACTCTGGATCGTCATGATCCTCTAATGTAGCTAGTGTTGCAATCAACATGCTTGGTTTCTGTTAATAGTGGCAGTGGCTTGTATTTATTTGATTTTCTTAAATACTTAAGTTGTAGTACACTTGTTAATTAATCACTTTCAAGCTTTCTTGATTTTATGTATCAGCTCCCCAGAGAATGGTTTTCTGGATGATTTGGTTTATTAATTTTGTTGTGTTGCTGAATACGCTGCTACCAAGTTATTTACTATATAACAAGCATCGTTTTCATACTGATGCTTTTCATACTTTTGTGAGATTATTCAAGGCGGCTAACTATTCCGGATCAGTCTCACCCTTTTCAGCCCCTGATTTCCTATCGCTCTGTCTTTCAATCTCTCACGACTGAAATTGTCATCGCAACCTCACTCACTTTTCAGCCTCACCACACTCACGATTATCTCTCTCAAACTCTTATAGCTTTTATTGTTTATTGTCGACATCGTTGCACGAAGGTACGCTTTGGTCTCGCGGCATCGCTTCTTCCCTTCATCGATTTTGAAGATCAGAGAAACCCAATTCGTCTCTTGGGGAACCGGACCCGTTTTCTGATTTCTGAAGGTACTCTTTGTATTTAATCTCTTTGTATTTAATCATATCTAGCAATTTCAAATTATCCTCAGTGTTCAAATAATTTATATCAGTCGTTAAGACTGGTAAAACAACACCAATTGTGTAAGCATACGATCAAACCATACATGCGACCGAAAGCTTCTAACCCAAGCCTAATCTCACCACATTGCAGCCTCTCACACTCTAGCCTCTCACAACCTCTCGTATTGCATCTCATCCAATCATCGTTCTCTCTCGATTTCATTTTCTCTCGATTTTTCTTACCTCCTATGTTTGGTCGACTTTTGCCACTATTGACTCTAAGTTTGCAGAGTCTTTTTTCACTCTTTTGTGATTTCTGAGTTCGTCGAATTGGTTTGGGATAAGTGACTCCAATTGTATCTAGGTTATTAGTAGCGTTAATTACTTGAAGCTAATTCTATATGGAATGATTGATGTTCGATCTGGGCTTTTAGTATGTGAATTCGGTTGTTCATTTTTATTTATGATGATCTCCGATTATGATGATCTGATAGTGTCGGTGAGTAAATTGAACAACGCGTATCATGCACACACATTATATTGGATTGGGTTTTGTCTTTTTTGACATATATTTGGCTACCCACTTGGGAAAATCTCATAACTTTGACTCGATCTTGGTCTATATCTGGATGATCCCTAAACCCAGAATTGGCCAGAACAAACCATGTGCTGAGTATGTGAACAAGTCCCTCTGATATGAAATGCGTATGCAAGCAAATTTAGTGTTTGGGTATATGGACTAGATGGTAACCATACAGTTATATGTGCTGGTGATCAATACATATATTATAGGAAATAATTTTTCAATGGTACCTGGACTCTTTCTATCCTATAAGTTTGATACCTAAACTCTCAAAACGATCAATTAGGTACCTAAACTCTCAAAATGATATCATCGTGATTTTGTATCCATTTTTTTGATGTGTTCTTACAGATGTGGCATAATTTTTTATTCAAAAATAAGGGTAAAGACTATATTGTCCCCCTCTACATATATTTTTTATTGGAATATCTCTTTCTCTTAAAAGATATAGAACGTTGTAGCAGCCGCATCCCGCCTCGTTGCCAGAGTCGCACCTCAACCGCAAAAATCCTCTGTCACCTCCAACCGACTTACATTCGTCGTCGCCCCTCAGCTCGCACCACCTATCTTCATCGTTGCCACTCAGATCGCGCGGTGGAGCCTTTGTTGTTGCCTCGTTTCAAGCACTACAACCTTGAGCTCAGGACCTTTCAGCTCGTGCGACACAGCCTCCACATCGCTCTCTAGGACCTCGCTCGGTCTCTACCAGCTCTAAAGTCATCCTCGGCGCTCGGCGTCATCCACATGTCTCGGCCTTTGAGCCTCCATTGAGGACTCTACAACACCCTAGCATTGCACCTGCCTCAATCGCAGCACAACCATGCCACGTGGAGCTCTGCTCGGCGTCTTTGAGATACGTCTGATCTCATCTCGCCGATGCGCCACACACCTTGAGCATCAACATTTTTCATCACTCTCCCTCATTTGAAACAACCTATCTACTCATCCTCACTCCTTTAAACGAGTCACACCCGACCCAGACTCGTTGTAACTGGTGCAACCCGACTCGATGATGTTGGCATTGCCGATGTAGCTGAGGAATGTGATCTACGCATTATAGACATGTTTATTAGTATTTATTTCTCTATATTTGTGCTTTGTTTATTGCTTAGTATTGTTAATTTTATTAGTTTTACTTATTTTTGTTATTTTCAGGTGTTGACCAAAAGAGACGGAGTAAAAAGTGATCTACAAGCATTCAAAGTCTAGCAAAAATGGAGAGAGGAATTCAACTATGAAATTCGTCAAAAGGAAGAAAGGAAGAAGAAAAATTGAAGAGGAAAAGATATCCTTAGTTGACTAGGATTTGGAAACTTCATGAACGATCTTGAAGAAGAACAAATGAAGATGGACCAAATTAATTAGAAGATCATTTGAGATATCCAAAAATGAAGATCCAATCAGCCAATTTCGTGGAGCTCAAGAATATGGCAAGAAGAGGATTGTCAAAGTCAAAAGAAGAAGGAAATCATGAAGAATAAGGAAAGAGAATCTGCTTGTGCAGGTTAGCCAACTTCGAACGACGACTAGGAATAAATCAGGAGGATTTAAGATGCGATCGATCTATGGTTGGAAAGATCTTCGAGTCTTCTTTCCAACGACACCAAATCATAATTTTTGCAGATCTAAAACTTTGGGAAAGTGTAATTCTTTGCAGACTGCCAGATTTACCCGAGAATGGAAGGAAATCTTATTTTAGGAGGAAAATTATTCTTTTAAGGCCTATAATTAAATAGAAGAGGCTCGTCCATAATTCAGGGCATCACTTATTCTTACGCCTAAGCTCTGCCAAACTCTTTTCTCCTCCCCACAAATTAAGCCTTCATCCTCAAAGAGACGACTACACCGCCATTCCGCCACTACTTCATCACCACCAACGTGTAGGGGATCCTGAGCGTCTCTCACCAAAGAAGTCTAGTTCTCTTGAGTATCCATAGGGGATCCCAAAGATATAAAAGTGTAACCATGATCTCTTTACTCCGTAGTCTCACTTTGGATACGAAACTTCTTTGTGTGCCTTGGATGATTTTATTTTGGTTTTATTACATGAGTAAATTTCAATAACTATCCATGTGTTCTAGTATTCTAATTTTGGATATGCATGTGTATTTGGTTCTTAATGCTTTGATTTTAGATATAGGGTAACTCAACTGAAGATGCAAACACACACTTGACTACATTTCTATTTATGTGTGATTCCATGTGTCCATCTGGAACCTCAAAGAAATCTTTCAGGCTGAGAGCTTTTCCATTTTCACTAAAGGAGATGGAAAAATGTTGGCTATTTAGTCTGCCTGCTGGATTTATCACTACTTGGGACACATGTGTGAAAGAGTTTCTCACTAAGTACTTTCCAGCATCCAAGATCACAAATCAAGGAAGAAGATAACAGGCGTTCTGCAATAACATGATGAGTCTTTCTCTGCTTACTATGAAAGATTCAAGGAGTTGTGCGAGTCTTGTCCATCACATGGAATATCAGAGAGCAACCTCTTGACTTACTTCTATGAAGGACTCAAACCTTTGGAGAGAGAATTCTTAGACGCAGCAGCTGGTGGATCGTTTCTGGAAAAGCCTGCAACTGTAGGTCATGCTTTGTTGAACTAGCGTGCTCTCAAAACTCAGCAGTATGAGGGGATGACTTTGCAGCAGAGTAGAAAAGTTAGTGAAGTGTCTTCATCAAGCACTACTGTCGAATTGGCCAAGCTCACCTCATTGATTACCAAGCTTTTATAGGCCAAGTCACCTCAGCCACAGCCGCCTGCAACGCTTGTGTGTGGGATCTGCCTACTGGATGGACATCATAATGATCAATGTCCTTAAAATGTACCTGCTCAGGGGATGGAGGAAGTCAACGCCATAGGAGGATTTCAGAACAATCAAGGTGCCCCTCGATACAACAACTTTGATAACTACAATCAGGGGTTCCGAAACAATCATCCTAGTTTTTAGTGGAGGAACAATGAGGGATGTCTTAACCCTCCTGCGCCTCAATCATTTCAGCAACAACAATCAAATCAGCAGAGACCTTCTAACGTTGCAAGTGCCCTAGCTCAGCCTGTTCTCACCAATCCGGATTTTGGCAAGATGTTGTCACAACTCTCATCATCCACACAGGTTTTGCTGAACACTCAAGCCCAACAAGGGAATGACATAGCTGAATTGAAGAAGCAGATGGGCTAGGTTGTTGAATTCATGGGCCAGATTAAGGATGGATTTGAAAGGTTTCCAACTCAAATAATTCCAAATCCAAGAGGTGATTTTCGTCCAGCCAATGTTGTAGCTACTAGGAGTGGGAAGCAACACCATGAGTATCATCAGAAGAAGAAGCCAATGTCACAAACCATTCTTCTAGATGATGATGAGCTTGATCCTGCCACCCTTGAGGCCGAGAGAAGTAAGGTGACGCCACCTTTCACCAAGGCACCATCATCTTCACAAGTCGACCCGAAGCCACGAGGCATGAGCTCAATTCCTTCAAGTTCGACTCCTGCTAATTCCCTGTTTGTTACAACACCATTTTCAAGCCTCTCAGTGAGTAAGAAGAAGCAAGAAACATATGACGAGATCTTGGATATATTCAATAAAGTGCAAGTAAATCTATCCCTCATCGAGTGCCTCAGACAAGTGCATAAATATGCAAAAAAATTGAAGGAGTCGTGCACCACGAGGAGACAAACGAGAGAGAAGAAGATTGTGAAGGTGAATGAGACTGTTTATATATTCATTCAACGACGGCTACCCCCTAAATTAAAGGATACTGGGAGTTTTTCTGTTCCCTGCGTTATTGGTTCAAGATCTTTCAACAATGTGATGCTGGACCTTGGATCATCTATAAACGTCATGCCCTATACATTATATCAAGATCTTGGCCTTCCTGCGTTGAAGAAGGATGATGTGATCATTCAGTTAGCCGATCGTTCAGAAACTTATCCACGAAGTTATGTGGAAGACGTTATTGTCCAAGTCAATCACCTTATCTTCCCAGCGAATTTTTATGTTGTTGATATTGAAGATAGTGACCTCAACACCCCGCCAATGCTTATGGGACGTCCATTTATGAGGACTGCAAAAATGAAAATTGATGTATTCAGTGAAACTTTCAGCATGGAATTCGATGGAGAGAGGATTGAGTTCAACATCTTCGATGCCACGCGACATCTTTCAGCTAGTATCAATTCATGCTTTTCTGTGGATATTACTGACATTTTGTCACAAGCTCACTTGGATACAAGGAAGGATGACACGTTGGACCTGGTTCTGCAAGAAGGAGCGGGGCGGACTCGACTCGGAGATGATGCCCATTTTGATGACCTCTGGCTCGAAATGAAGCCATTAGCTCATGAAGTTTTGGCCCTGTTAGACGCAACACAAGCTGAGATCAAACATTCTCCTCCTATGTCGATCACTTTTGGGGAAAACAAGATGTTACCTTCAATTGTTCAAACACCAGAATTAGAGCTGAAAGTCTTACCAGAACACTTGAAATATGCTTATCTAGGGGAGGAGGAAACGTTGCCAGTGATTATTATTGCAACGTTGGAAGCTGAGCAAGAACGCAAGCCTCTTTTCACTGGTACTACAATATGAAGTTCCGTTTTCCCTTCGTGTCTTATTGAAATGATCGAGTTTAGGGATTCACACAACTCGTTTAATTATCTGCTCATGTCTACAGGTAGTGATATAATAACATTTTCATGCCTTATCTGGATTATTTTTGCTGTTTACGACAAATTAAATTTGAGTTCCGGCGCCACTTTGACAAATATTTGGGAGAAAGGTCAGCAATTATGCTCTAAGTCATGGTCCAACCTATCACACAGTGGATACTATGCATGGCAATATTGTTTCGATCCGAGTGCCTTACATGGCATCACTCATAGAAGATGCTCTTGGTCTTGGTCAGAAAGATTGTAGTTTTTGGTCCTGTCCTGTATTTGATGGAGCAGAGAGATATTGTCCTAATTCAACTAGGAAAGGGAAATAAATTAATGATCTTTCGATGCACCTATAAAAACACACCCGCTCGATCATCTATTAGAATAAAATCCAAAGTCTTAGGGTTGTTGGTTGTTTCCATAAAACTAGCTATTTGTCTCGATCGAGTTCTTGATCACTTGCTTTGACACCAAATTAACCCTTAAGTTGTATAACCACCATGGAGCCAACGAATCCACGTTCCAATTCCAGATCGCCATCCCCATCATTGAAACGTTTACGCAGATCATCGCCATCCCCTACTCCCCCAAATAATAAACCTATCGCTAAAGAAGAAGAAGAAGACACACCAGAAAAGTATGCCGGTTACTGTTGGATCAAACTCAAGCTTGGAAAGCCTCTCACCGAGGAAGAAAAGACCAAGGCTGGTGAGTATAATCTTGATAGACTCATTGACGATGAGACCAAGTTTTGTACGATTTGTGGTGGCGAGGACCACATTGCATACACCTGTGACAAATTTGAAAAGGAATACATACGTCCATATGGAACACTCCCATTGCCAGGCTATACCGACCAAGTAGAGGACGAGAAGCCATCGGATGTTTGGACTGAAAAGGATCAAGAACGCCTAATGGACAATGGTGGTGATTCTGCACCGGATGCTGACTACCTGTGGGAGTGCAGTGATGTGAAAAACATACATAGAGGGTTGGTTCTGCAGCACAAACGATTTGAGAAGTTTATTAAACAAGGGTACCCACAAAGGACTTCTCAGAGAGATCCGGCCTACCTGCATAAGGACCGGCATAAGAGCGTACCATTAGTCAAGGACGAGGAGGACGAGTGGAAGTGGGACAAGTGTTTTAATTGTAAGAAAGTAGACTGCAAGGCCTATGGATTTGAATGGCAGATGTCCTGCCGTGTCAAGGAAATAAAGCTCCCCGTTGATCAGCAATAAGCTTCTTAAGATAAAATATGGATCATGAATTTCTAACATGTAATATGAAATATACTTACAAACATGTTTGTAGGACTGGAAATTTCTAATATGATTCTTGTTGTTTCATGATATAATTATTCAGTTGTTAAAAACCTCAAGTATGTGGTTCTGTTTATGTCCATTTGTTACAAGCTTGAACGTTGAAACTACTACTCCATTGTAAATTTGTAATAACCAAACTATCCAGCTACCAAAAGTTTTTTTTTTCAGTAAAAGAGCCATCATTCAATAAAGAGCAACGAGCAACTACAACCAGGACCAAACCCTGGAGGTTGGCCATAAAAAACAACAAACAAACGAAAATAAGAACAGCCACATAAAAAACTGATTGAACACAAAAAATAGGGGCTGCCTTAGCACCCCACCAATCCAGCAGTCTCCGGAGACACGGGCAGCCGTCATTGCCAAGAACACGAACAAGGGATGGTGGTGGCCCGGATGCCGCACTGTCGAAGCAACAAAGTCAGCTGCTTGATTCGCTACACGGGGAATCCACCCCCATTTCACTTTCTCAAAACCCTTGCTGTATGACTTGATCGATGTCAGACATTATTGTGAACACATTCCAATCACATTTGGACAGCGTGTTCACTATCATCTCAACAATACATCGTGAGTCAGATTCCACCTCTATCATGTCCAAGCCAAGATCCTTGGCCAGCTGCATTCCTTTCCAAATTGCAAGAGCTTCTCCTTCCTTCACCGAAACACTACCCACCAATTCAGTAGCATTGGCAATCCAGCTACCATTCCAGTTCCTTATAATCACCTCGGTCTTTGCACACATAGTGGACTCATTCCACGACATATCAGTATTGACGTAATAGTAGCCAAAGCTAGGTTTGGTCCAGGAAACACCCTCCTCATCTCTTCCCATCACTTCCTCATGTGTCCGATCCGAGAATTTCCATTCACATGACATACCTCATTAAACAAATTCACAACCTTTGATGGTCCTCTTGGGGGAAAGCTCTTCTCTACTGAACAAGAAAGCACATCTCTCTTTCCATATTTCCCAGCACACCATGCTGCTCAAAATGAAAGCCTCTTTTGAAAGATCATAACTGAATATTTCAATACATCATAAACACGTAAAGATCAAACATAGAACTTTATAGAACAATCACCCAATACATATATTAAAGTAATCGATAATATGAGTTTGATCTTCTATTCTTTAATGTTGTTAAGCACCTTCAATGGGGTAGGTTCTGAATGCTTTTTCACACAAGAACAGGGACCAAAACTCTCGTATTTATAAGAATAGACTTGCGCCTTTACCCATGACAGAGTTCAAGTCTAATTCTATTAGGTTTACTTTAAACGAAGAGATTCATATCAGAATAAGTTGGACTTTAATCATGTAACTTGATATACAGATATACATGTACTAAATAAACAATCCTAATACAATTCTTACTAAATGACTTAATTATTAACTCGTTGCAAAAACGACTAGATACATAGTATTGTTGAGTCCTATTCTAACAATCTCCCACTAGGACCAACAATGCTCATGTTTCGCAACATAGTTAATATCAGAATGTCAAAAAGTAACTTAAGGAGCTCGTGAATCATATTAATGTTTAAAATCCAAAAACGCAATTCTGTCACATTAAAGTCACTACAGTAGAACTCAGAAAGAAACAACTTTATTATTCAAAATTGCCCTTTAAGAACCACTACAATAGCATCTCTAATGCACATGAATTTCAGATATGAAATATGGAGCAATTGACAACTTATATCAACTTAAAACCTATGTCAAATATCTCCTTGTCCTACTGAATGGTTTTCTAAACAAAAAAAAACTCCAAAATACAAACACCTCTATACACTAGTGGATTTGTGTTTGTTAACTGTAAAGGCTACACATATATAACACAAAAGTTACATATCACATCCACTTGATTTGATCAAACTTGACAGACTACAGAATAAACGAATAGCTTTCAGACTTGTACCGAAGGTTGCAACACATCAAATATGAAAATCTCCATTATCATTGATATCCAAAAGTCAAGTGTACAGAACATGAAAATAACTTCTCAAAACAAAAAACTTGAATCAAGAACATAAAACTGAACCAAAAATCTCTGACTTATGTTTGCTCCCACTGAATTTAAGAACTAAAATAACTACAAAACTTCAAATAACCACTCTCTCACTAACACATTTCAAAACTGAAATTCTATATGCTTTGAATTCTAAATCTGTTTTCCAAGAACAACAGTAGGCATAGCATCAAGCTTACCTGAAATAATGCTTCTTAGGGCTTTGGTATTCATCAGAGAATTTCTGAGCCAAAATTCTTTACAAACACTCTCTTACATGGCTATTACAGTCTGCATAATAGAGATAACTGTAAGTGTTCTCGCATTATATCTTAACGCTACAAAAAACATAAAAACATTCACATATAGACAGAATAAAAACTGTATGGTTCTTCTAAAAACAGTAAATTATATATCACTCTTATCGTGAAACTCTTGTTAACTAAAATAACATTAATCTCTTAATTAATTAACCCACAGGCAGCCTAACTCCCGCACATAATCAGCATACAGAACTTAATTTACGTGTTTTAGTGACCACTTAAATTAAGATATTGATTTAGAAGTTAAAAGACTGACTGTTGATTTTTCTAGACTTATCTGAATGCAAAACTGATACTGTTCAATTCTTTTATCTTTGTCACATTATATTAAAGTATTTACAAGGAACTATATCAAGACTCTATCTATCAAATATAATACTTAGACTCTTCCTTGTTCATTCTCAATATGATTTTCACAACACTTCCCCCCCCCCCCCTTTATTAGATTTTGCAGTCTATATCCCAAAATCCAAATGAAGATCAACTTCTAGTTAGTAATCTTAAAGACTGCAACAACAAATAAAAGTCTTAATGTGAAAAGGTTGACAAATCATTTACAGATATGACAAACAGATATTTGAGATAGCTTCTTAGTCTCAATTTTAGTGAATGAGGTTTATAGTAGCATTATGAGAGAAGTGACGATGGAGGTGGTTTTAAAACTCAAGGTTTCATTGAATTTTCTTTATTAGATGACCGTCTTAATAAGAGTGTTTTGTCTTATACCATTGTAAGTAACAATAAGACATTCTTAATTTCTGAGTTAGGTAAAAGTCTAACTTAACAGTCATAGATGTGAATTGTAACTAATAATTCCTAAGGAGCAAACTCGAGAAATTTTAAGTAGTTCTTTTTACTGAAATTTGTTAAACACCAAGTTTTGTTTTCAGACGTGTTTTATGTTTATAGGTAATGTAAAACTAAAACAAACCATACTGATAACAAAATATAAGTTTAACAAGCATATCCAATATATATATATATGAATAGAATCACTAAATGTATATAACAAAATACCCTAAACTGAAAATAATACTTAACACCACCTTTGGGTAGTAGAATAAGCATTCTGAAGTTTCTATATCAACAACCCATGACAAGGTAATCTAACATATATTAGGAAGCAGTCAACACCTTTGGGCAGAAGAAAAGCTTCAAAATATCCGAATATCAGATTAGTTAGCATGTTTGTTGCTGTTTAGTTATAGAAACCATGCTGACACACTTCTTTGGAAGCAAAATTAGACATGGATTTTAAAACCAAATACACAAGTTTCAATCTATTGTAAACTACATTGATTTGCTGAAAATATAAACTAGTTTTGCTTTGTGCAATATACTTGTTCATATGACCAGTAAACCCAGATTTTGTTTATAAGAATTTAGTTTATGGGTTATGTATATCAAGTTATACCAAAGCTTGATCAATAAACTAATTCTTATTCTGCAAAATTTTCTTTGAAAACTGTAGAGATCTTGGGAGATAATCACATATCGACGAACTGGACATACTATGAAAACTAGAAATCCATAGTCTTCCAACCATATGCCCTTCATATGTTGGTTCATTATGGGAAAATCCTAGTTCATCGTCGAAATTGACTAATCTGCAGAGCAAATTCTTGTTATGTCATGTTTCCGACCTCTATCCAGTTAAATGGGCATAACTCTTTCTAGAAACTAGCTATCGACAATTCGGAGGTAGTTCTGAAAACTAGACAATCGTATCTTTTCAACCATATATCACTCATATGCTGAATCTTTTTTGAAACGTCTCAGCTAATCGTCGAAGCTGGCTATTCTACATAGCATATTCTGTTTTCTGTGTTTGTGATGTTTTTCAGGGATTTTAGCACTCTTAGCTATCCCAATCGATACATGAACAAATTTTCAAGTTTACAAGGCCATCTAAAGTCGTTTTGGTAGCTCTTTTCACTTATGACCAGACACACATGTCTTTATACATGGAAAACATAAACCTCTAGTCAAAATTGAGTATCTCTTCAATCGAGTCTCTGCTAATTTTGAAGTGTGTTATGTTGAGATTCGCATTAGCGTTATCTCCATATTCTGTTTCATTGTTTATTTGATCCTTAAAATTCGCAAAGTCTGAGCATGCTTGGTTGTCGATTTTCTGCCAAATTATTGGCCTGTTATAATGTAACGAAAATTTTCATATCAAAACTAGACACGTATATGAATACTTTTGCAAATTCTTATAATTTTTCGAGACCTGTAGCTAGGTCAAATAATTGCTACAAAAGTAAGCAGAAAACAGTTCCAAAAACTGATCGATGTGTTCTAGGATCAAGTAGAATCGGATTGGGTGGTTTGAATGTGGCGATGATGATCTTGGCAATCCATAGATTCCTCACATCTTTTGCCTATCAATGATATTCAACACCTATTGACTCAAAACTTCTGAAATCTTTCTCAAACATGTTGAGAATAAACAACTCATTTGATTCGAGAAACATCATGCGTCTTATCCTTGCCTCTCTTGGCATTGGTGATTCCTCTGTGATGGCCATCATGGCCTTCATGGCGCTACCTTGTAGCGTCCTTACTTGTTGGGGCCTGTTGTGTGGACCTAAACGTTTCACCAAAATTTTCTTACTCTAAGGATTCTGCTCCATACGCCATTCTCTTAATGCGATTTCATAATTCACATTGTGAACACTCTTTGTTCTTGAATTATGATTATGTAGAGGATTTTCTCGATCAAATATTACTCTACAATTGCTTTCCACATAATTGGAGTATGGATCTAAGCTCAAGCATCTCATTATTTATTGATGCAATATTCTTGCAATCGGAAAACCACACGTTATTCCACTTCTCTATTAGATCTAGGAGCATGGTGTCAATGCCTTTTTGCATATCAAACACCATGAGAAAACATAAGATATATTAATTTCGCAGTCGTAAGAGACTTCCTCGACAACTAATTTGTTTTCCAATTAATATAATATTTGGATTAGACTTTTACATTGATGTACATTGTCTAATGAACTCTCTTTGTTCAAATCGATTTGTGAACTCTCTTTGTTCATGATGAACGCTCTTAGTTCATCTAGGAACTCTCTTTGTTCCAAATTCCCACCTTCAAGAATGGTGCGGTGTAGGAAGGAGGGATGAGATGTTATCCCAAAATCTCTATGGAAAAATATAAAGTCCCAAAAGAGTAGGTTATTTGAATTTGAATTCAAGTTATGTTCGTAGAAAACTTACTTGAGATTATTACGGAACAATCTTCATCTTCTTGTTCTACTTCTTAAGATCCGTGCACAGGGCTAGAGTCTCGTGTTGATAACGTGTTTTAGAAAAAGTGTGTAAACAATAGACGTATTGTGGAAGCAATCCTTGCAACCTTTCATTGATAATAAGAAGCTCCATTATATAGGAGAGTACATGGAGTTACATATGGTAAGAATCCTAATACATCACTAAATATGATTATCTCCCTTATTCTTTGCATATTCTACAATAACTAGGAACATACATAATAAGGTAAATATCCTTCAACATTTCATACCCTTCACCACCATTTCCAGATAATACTTCTCTTGCACAATGAAATTAAGGTCAATAGCAAGTGTTGCAATGAGAAAATTGTAAGTACATGAGCTGAGGATGATTCCATAAGCTGTAATATGCTCATAAGCCTTCAAAACATTACCCTTGTTCTTGCCTTGAGAACTATACTTTAAGACGACAATCAGAAAGATAACCTCATCAGGCAGTATAGCCGTCTCCACCAGAGGCTCAAAGAGCTTTGAGCTTTCTTCATTGAGCCCCCACCACACCATCAACTTGAAAATGTAAAATGCATATGTTTTAAGTGAGTCGTAATCCTTCCCAATATCTCCAAAAGAGTCTTGAAGATCCTTGTCTCCACAGTGTTTGGTTGCATCCTCAAAAACTTTCATTATGTGCTCCTTGAGCCTTTCCATTCAGACTTCACAGGCGAAGATTAGTTCTCTCTTCAGCCTCCTGCTTGAGCAGCAACACAAAACCCCACTTCCTTCATATAGCCCACAAACTCGATTCACACCTTCTTAGCTTCGGTCTTGTTCTCACTACAACGAATTCCCTTCCAACATAGCCAAGCTTAAAGCTTCTGTTTTAGGGCTAAAAATAGGGTAAACAATAAAAGGGAGGAAAACAAACCAGAAAAAGAAAAAAATTTGCATTGCACCCCAAGGCTAAGCACCCTAGGGCTAAGGACATATGTAATATTATTACTGGTTTCTTTAGTCAACTTCTTCCGACGGCTAAGGACATATGTAATATTATTACTTGTTTCTTTAGTCAACTAGCTTCTTCCAACATTGACCGAGCTTATTATGATCTCGGTCTCTCTCTCTCTCTCTCTCTCTCTCTCTCTCTCAGCCTCGAACGTACCCTTGAGCTCGGCACTGCCATCATCCTTGGCCTGTACTCCAGCCGCCTAAAAGGCATTGAACTCGTTGAGGCAGATTTAGCCGCCGCGGTCGACCATCACACGCTCGAGCTTCTTAGCAGAGACGATGGAGTTGAGGGCCTTGAGAACGTTGCGGACCTCGGGAGATGGATATTGTCGTTGGCATCGAAACTCTTGAAAATGCGACAGACCTTGTTGGAGATGATGACGACGGTGGGGTCCTTGATGGAGGTTGGGTTTCGTTGAAGCTCCCATGGATTTTGCTGAGATTTCTAGTTTGGGGGTTTTGACATTAGAGTTTTCACAATGTCAAAGACAGTGCGGTGGTATTGTTAGAGACTATTTACTCACAGAATGGAGCAATAATTAAGCAGCACAACGATGTCGGAGACGGTGCGGTGGTGAGGTCGGAGGCCACAGCCACCACGGTGGTGAGATTTGTTTTAGTGGTGTTCACACAGACTAAACTTATAGTAAGCTTAGTCAAACTTGAATGAAATTAAAAAAACTGACTAATCATATAATGACACGTGTCATTTAAGACTAATTTGACCCTAGATGCTTAGCCTTGGGGTGTACAACAGCCTGATCCCCAGAAAAAGTAGAGACAAAGTGATTGAGTTCTTGGGCTAGAATTCTTAGAAAAAACTCTTTATAAACTGATTTTACATAAACATCAACTTCTACATGAGACCCAACCATAGGTATTTATACTAAACTAATACATCCATAATAATGACAGTAATTAATAATAAACCTGGCAAGAAACTAAAAAGACTCAATAGAATACTAAACAATTTGAAACTCCTAAATTAATTTGGGACTCTTGGATGCTCTGCATCAGCCAAGGCTGTATTCCCCTCTCCAACCTCTTAGCATAATGAACAAATCTATGAGTATTTTGGCCCAGGTTACACACTTCATGTAGACACCTGCAACACGGAGAACCTTAACCCTCCCAAAGATACAGGGAATATAAGCTGAATATGGATGTATGCAGTTGCTTAAAACCTCAACTATATGGTTCTGTAAAGTTAATCAAAAGCAGCCAATGTAACAATACTTAATTTCAACCTGAAAAGATGTCAAAAGAACCTGAAATACTTGTGAACCCTTAAAAAAAGATGATGAATAACATGTTTCTGAGTTTCAGCAGAGGCCAAATGAGATGCATGAACCAAAAACTATTAGAATATAAACAACAAAGGTTTAATTAATTCACCAAGAACAAGCAGCATTTAATGAACTAGAAAACTAGAACAAGTAATGTCATCTCTAGTTTCTACAAAATCACGGAAAGCACAAAATCTCCATTGTGAATTAAGCCCTACCTAACCTTCTCTACCCACATATTAAGCATAACTGTAAAATCTTTATGTGAATCACTTCCCCAAAATCTTTGCAAGCAGTGCCTTAGATGATAAGCCAACGTAATATGGACGTACCCAGTCGCGTGAATAGAAACTACTTAAACTATCGCATAAGTCTCTTCTTCCAAGTGGATCTTCATTTAGCTGATGATGTAACTGCTTGAATACATCTAAGGCACTTCTGTTGGAAAACTCCACTCTGCTAAATAAATACTGAGAATCGATGACTCCAATGACATGACTGAACTTCATCTCTCCATAAAGTCTACAAATGAAAAGGAAACCAATAAATAAACATCAAAATTGTAACTAATTCACCGAATTGTCTTTTAAGACAATTTAATACCTCATAATGCTTTGGACCTGTTTGCATGTAATCGGCTCAACACTCTTAAATTTAGAGAATACAAACAAGGTTCTATCTTCACATTGCATCTCATCTTCCCAATCTTCATAATATTCGTGATATGCCTCGATTGTATTTCCTACTTTCAGCTAAACCTTCTTTGCATCATTAATCAGCTGATACACTAAATTAAGCATAATGTCAATAAAATGTCTAACATATAAAAAAAAATTAAAAATTACTAGAAATACCTCTAAAAGTGCCACCGGTAGCTTTATCATTTATAGCAGATCTCAAAAATGTCATAGTAAATATCTTTAACACTTCGTTGAGATCAAAAGAGTCTATAACACCACCTCTAGCCACACTTTCAATGTGCTTTCGTGCATGCATCGATCCACTTCCGATGAATGCGAAACTTTCTTGTTCTAACACATCAGAAGCTTCAAGCCAAGCTTCCGGAGATTTTCCATCTTTTCTTCCAGTATGTATTATACTGATCTTATGAAGCTGACAAAATAAAACAATACAGCCAAGCTGATCTCAAATAAGTTGGACTGTATTGTTTTATTTTGTCAGCTTCATAAGATCAGTATAATACATGCTGGAAGAAAAGATGGAAAATCTCCGGAAGCTTGGCTTGAAGCTTCTGATGTGTTAGAACAAGGAAGTTTCGCATTCATCGGAAGTGGATCGATGCATGCACGAAAGCACATTGAAAGTGTGGCTAGAGGTGGTGTTATAGACTCTTTTGATCTCAACGAAGTGTTAAAGATATTTACTATGGCATTTTTGAGATCTGCTATAAATGATAAAGCTACCGGTGGCACTTTTAGAGGTATTTCTAGTAATTTTTAATTTTTTTTTATATGTTAGACATTTTATTGACATTATGCTTAATTTAGTGTATCAGCTAATTAATTATGCAAAGAAGGTTTAGCTGAAAGTAGGAAATACAAGGCATATCACGAATATTATGAAGATTGGAAAGATGAGATGCAATGTGAAGATAGAACCTTGTTTGTGTTCTCTAAATTTAAGAGTGTTGAGCCGATTACATGCAAACAGGTCCAAAGCATTATGAGGTATTAAATTGTCTTAAAAGACAGTTCGGTGAATTAGTTACAATTTTGATGTTTATTTATTGGTTTCCTTTTCATTTGTAAACTTTATGGAGAGATGAAGTTCAGTCATGTCATTGGAGTCATCGATTCTCAGTATTTATTTAGCAGAGTGGAGTTTTCCAACAGAAGTGCCTTAGATGTATTCAAGCAGTTACATCATCAGCTAACTGAAGATCCACTTGGAAGAAGAGACTTATGCGATAGTTTAAGTAGTTTCTATTCACGCGACTGGGTACGTCCATATTACGTTGGCTTATCATCTAAGGCACTGCTTGCAAAGATTTTGGGGGAAGTGATTCACATAAAGATTTTACAGTTAGGCTTAATATGTGGGTAGAGAAGGTTAGGTAGGGCTTAATTCACAATGGAGATTTTGTGCTTTCCGTGATTTTGTAGAAACTAGAGATGACATTACTTGTTCTAGTTTTCTAGTTCATTAAATGCTGCTTGTTCTTGGTGAATTAATTAAACTTTTGTTGTTTATATTCTAATAGTTTTTGGTTCATGCATCTCATTTGGCCTCTGCTGAAACTCAGAAACATGTTATTCATCATCTTTTTTTAAGGGTTCACAAGTATTTCAGGTTCTTTTGACATCTTTTCAGGTTGAAATTAAGTATAGTTACATTGGCTGCTTTTGATTAACTTTACAGAACCATATAGTTGAGGTTTAAGCAACTGCATACATCCATATTCAGCTTATATTCCCTGTATCTTTGGGAGGGTTAAGGTTCTCCGTGTTGCAGGTGTCTACATGAAGTGTGTAACCTGGGCCAAAATACTCATAGATTTGTTCATTATGCTAAGAGGTTGGAGAGGGGAATACAGCCTTGGCTGATGCAGAGCATCCAAGAGTCCCAAATTAATTTAGGAGTTTCAAATTATTTAGTATTCTATTGAGTCTTTTTAGTTTCTTGCCAGGTTTTTTATTAATTACTGTCATTATTATGAATGTATTAGTTTAGTATAAATACCTATCGTTGGGTCTCATGTAGAAGTTGATGTTTATGTAAAATCAGTTTATAAAGAGTTTTTTCTAAGAATTCTAGCCCAAGAACTCAATCACTTTGTCTCTACTTTAGTCCTACAGCAAGTTTCTCCATTTTTTCTGGGGATCAGGCTGTTGTACACCCCAAGGCTAAGCATCTAGGGTCAAATTAGTCTTAAATGACACGTGTCATTATATGATTAGTCAGTTTTTTCAATTTCATTCAAGTTTGACTAAGCTTACTATAAGTTTAGTCTGTGTGAACACCACTAAAACAAATCTCACCACCGTGGTGGCTGTGGCCTCCGACCTCACCACCGCACCGTCTCCGACATCGTTGTGCTGCTTAATTATTGCTCCATTCTGTGAGTAAATAGTCTCTATAAACAATACCACCGCACTGTCTTTGACATTGTGAAAACTCTAATGTCAAAACCCCCAAACTGGAAATCTCAGCAAAATCCATGGGAGCTTCAACGAAACCCAACCTCCATCAAGGACCCCACCGTCGTCATCATCTCCAACAAGGTCTGTCGAAACAAATCACCAAAAATACCAGAATGTAGGTAACAGGATATAGTTACCTCTCTGTAAATTCTTTATACTCCTCTGTGAAGTCCTCACCAAGCCCATCTGATGGTTGTCCGGTTACTATTTCGTAACCACATAAGCTGTTGGTAGCATTTGGAACCTGTAAACACAGAAATCAGGTAAGAAAGACATGATATTGATTGATTAATTCTATTCAAAGGCTGTTGACTGGAAACCAGTAACCTTGTGAGCAAGATGGTGAAAAGTGTACAACAAGCATTCAGCATAGGTGAAGTGTAGAAGAACATTATTTATATGATAGCATTACACAAAATAAAGCATAAATAACTAATTTTGAGTTTATGGTACCTTTAACAGCTGAACCTGACGTGAATCTTGAGAGGTGGTAAAGGGTACAACTTCATCAAGCGAATTCAACAGTGCACGTCTCCGCTCATCAGGAAGCTGATAGAGAGATGTGTTATTAGATTGTGCATGTTAGGTTTGGCATTGCAGAATCCAGAAAATGAACAATGACACATCATGAAGATAGCAGCATTGGAGAAGAAAAAAAGTACTATTGAGATTACTACAAATTGTGAGTTGTAATACCTTTTTTCTTAATAAAGGTACAATTATAGTCATTATATCATTTGACATGCATGCTCAGAGGGGATTACAGGAAGCTGAGAGTAAATGATACCTGATCTGAAACAAGACGGATGTGCTTGTTTACATAGTTCAGCAACTTGCTGTTTGATTCCCCTCCCTATGAAAGATAAATAATTTGGATAATCAGGGTTGATTATTCAAAACTGAACACTATAAATGAAAGAGGGAGAAATCTATGATAGTAAGGAGCATACAGCAATGAATGGCAGAGCCATTGATAGGCATGATATGAACCTGTCAATATGGTCGGCATCTAAAACCTGCATTCCAACAACTTTGCATTATATAGGAAACATATTGACAATCCAACAACTTTGCATTGAGTTACAAGAACCATAAAGACTAAAAAAAGGAAACATATTGACAATCAACTACAGTCTTAGGAAGTAAAATGAAACACGGTTCTAAGACATGTTGCTGTTAAGTCATCAAGATGTCTTTTGTTTACTTTTAATTCTAGTCATACATAGTATAATATCCTTCAGCCAACGGGGATGACAATGAGGACTTCTCATGATTGTTCTATCTAAGAAGCAACATAAAACATGTTCCATATTGCTTGTAAATTTGTTTACTCAATAGCTACTATTCATTTTCCTTATTAAATGAAACAGTAAAACAGGAGCTCACATTGAACTGAGCGTCTAAATCAGCATGCCCTTCAATAATTCCAATTAGTTCGTCCATGCGTTCTTTAGGAGCTTTCTCCCTGAAGATGCTCAAACCCCTTAAGAAGTCCATAAACATTCAAAATTCTGCTGTAGTTACATCTTTCAAACACTGCAATTAAATAGAATCAAATTTATCATATATCTAACCCCATTGAAAGTTGAAACAAAACAATCAAATAAACCTCAAGATTCAGACAGACATTATACATTTTATTGCAACAGATGTCACTTACGGAAAACGGACCACATATCAAACTGAACTGAAAGAAGGGCAACAAAGGGTCTAGTTGACTTTCAGCCGAACTAAATGAAGTCTTCCTAAAGATAAAATAAATGAACTGAAACATCATGAATACCTTTTTTATCAAGTCTGTAATATGCCTCTCCATTTCCTCCTGAGGCTTCAGAACTTCAGATTTTATAGGAAATACCTACAATTGATAATATTAACCATCTGTCAACATACAGAGAAACATTGAAAATTTCTATTGAGAATTACTCAAAGCAGTCTTCTCCCCTTATCTCTAATAAAGTTCAGAACCTTCTCACGAATAACATCATCTTGGCTGGGTTCATCAACATTCCCAATGTGTTTGAACAAGGCAGTCAGTGAAGCTGTACATTCGAGAAGGCAAAATAATTTCCATAATCAGAAAACATATCTGGGACATGAAATGTACATTATGCTTACATCTTCCATGTTCAGCATGTGTGTAAAGTACTTGCACTATTTAATCACATACATATAGCTGAGCTAGTATTCTGAACAGTTTGTATAATTAAATGATTAATCATTCAAACATGTAAACAACCTGAAGATTTAGCTTATATTCAATGACCGATAAAGAACTTACGTTTCACATCCTGCCTCAAGAGGGCCATAAGAGCCTTGTGCACAGCATCACACGCCACAAATTCATCTACAAAACATCAAGAGCTCCAAACATCAGACTCATATAAACTAATCGATGTAGTGGCAAATCACCCTCTCTCTCCCCTACTATCACCAAAAACATACAAAAAAAAAGTGCCTACCAGCTGAAAGGAGTTGCACAAGAATGTCGACAATCTTTGAAATATGTTCAGGGGTATCCTTGCAGAAAAGGGGAAGCCCCTGAATAGCTTGCACTCGAACCTAGACATTAAATCAAACACCGCAATAACTTAATATCTACTGTTTATCATTCACATATCACATCTCAATACACAATTAATTTCTCCAGTTACCAAATATAGAAAATTAGATACCAATTGGTAAGTCAACTAACCCCAAGCTCTTCTTCTTTAATCAAATCAAGGTGAGTGTCATTGCCGGAAACGAAAGCCCAGGGAAGAACTTGAAGAACCTTGGAATAAGCTCAGCGGCGAGATGCTTGGCCTTCATGCTCGTCTTCGCAGCATTAATGATTCCCTGGTAGTCCTCAAGATTCTGGAACTCAAAAAATACTCAAAACCCAGGAAACAAAAATCATGGGGTCAGAAATTCATGAGAGAAAAGCCAAGGACGCACCTGAGACTTGTCCTTGGACTCGTTGAGCCGCTGCCCGAACTCATAAAGCTTCTCCAAGTGCTTGGCCTCGTCAGAGGGGTCTGCCAGCGCCATTGTTAGGGCTCAGAGGAAGCTGGGCGAAATTGAACAAAAAATTGAAGAGTTAATACAATTAGTATATATAGAACAAGGCATAAGAGTACACTTCATATATTTTGGAAAATTGAGTTCAGGGCTGTAATATGGTTTGCATTTTACCTACTGGGTTTCTTTTGGGAGTGAGAGTGTGAGCGTGTGAAGAAAGAGAGAGAGAGAGAGAGAGTGACTATAGGAAGAAGATGAAGAAGAAGCCGTGGGTTTTCTTTGGGTAAACAAAGAAAAATGAGCTTCAGAGTTTGTCTTGGAGTGTTCAAGGATCCACTATTGTTCTTTACACATCCCATTTAGGAGATCAGAGTTTCACACCTTGAAAGTTGAATCTATATAACCAAATCAGGCAATGCTTATGTCTATAATAGTCCAAGAATCTAAGCTTATGATTTTCTTGTTCATAACTTCAGTCATTTTTTCTCCCTCAATTATCGATAGTGGTTCTCGATCTACGGTAACGACTTCTCATAGCTCACAGGATATCCTAGTTGATACTTGATAGTTAATCAATTGCTACCTTCGATCGGTAGCCATATCGCCCCATATGGCTAGATCCTTTGACAATTACGTTAGACTTATTTCTCAATTACATTAGACTTATTGACACCTCTTTTTCAAATCTCTATACTAACGAAGACAAATATGTATGAATCAGCTGATTTTCGAGTGAATTGGATTAAAAAAAAACGTATAATTTTTTTTATATATAATGAAAACATAGATGCCTAAGAGTATTTTCAATGAGCTCTGTATTGGGCATCTCCAACAGCTCTTGTATAAAATCTCTATTATACAAGACTAAAACACAAAATTTATATAATTGTTTGGAGTCAACTCCAAAAGCTCTTATATTCTATTCTTAAAAAATAAATGCTAATCTCTATAATTTAATGAGTATAGCTAGGGATATTTCTCAAATCAAGTCAATAAATTGTAGGAGAGAGAAAAAAATTGATGTGTTTTTGTTCATATTTTGAGGAGAGAAGGTTGAATTGTGTAGGTGAGCAATAAATTTTAGAGATTTTTAGATGGTTATACAAATTTTGAGTTTTCTATAGATATAGAGATTCTCTCTCCTATTTATCCATTTTCTATAGAATACAAGACAGTTTACAAGAGCTGTTGGAGCCAAAAAGATGTACTTTTTCAATAAAATAGCAATTCTTGTGTTTTTACAAGAGCTGTTGGAGATGCTCTTACAGAGAAAAGTTAATTTTTATTTTTCACTCCAATTATGCTTTTTGTTGCACTCCTATTATACAAGAAGCTCTTAAATGATAATCCTATTTACTATAGGATTATTTTGGAAACTATAGGGCATTGTTGAAGATCAACATGATACAATGGCAACAGGAAGTGTAGATATTCTTGAACTTGCAAATCTTTCTGTAGACGAACCAACAATAAATAGCGTATTATTTAGAATATTAGAATGATGACAACGAGGATGTAAGTAATCAGCACATCATGAAGTTGCATGTTTTTTATGTCTTATTTGAATTTTTAGTATATTTTTTTATGACATGAATTCTTATGTTTGTTATGAACTTTTAAGTTTTTTAAGTTGCATGATCTTTATATTTATGGATACTTTTAATTATTTTACTCAATTAATTATTTATATATATTTATTAAATATTTAAATTTAATTTTAAATAAATCGCTTTGTCTCAATCATGTCTGTTTTTTACTTTTTAAGATTTTGCCGTGTCTCATATCCCTACGTGTCTGTATCTCTATGTTCATGTCCGTACAACATAGTTTTGACGTATAGGAATAAAATGGTGTCTAGTACTTTACACGGACAAGTAAAGCAAATTATATTTTTTATGTCACAGGTTAGGTTACGAGTTGAGCATAGCATTGTAAATAAGATTTCCTTCCTAGCTAGCCGAGTGTCTAAACTCTAAACATGTATGACCTAGAGATCTTAATTATCTTAGTCCACGTGAATTATGTTTGGCTGGTTACAACTGCAACGGTGTTCTCTACTTGTTTGTTGGTGTTAGAGGAACTTCCTCAACTCCAACAACTTTTTTATATTTGAATTTTTTTCTATTTTAAAGAATATTTTGGTTAATTTACTTCAAAAACTTTCTTAAATCAACCAAATGAAGAAGCTATTTTAAGGAATTAGATAAGAGAGAAAATCATATTTCCTATATTTAGAGTATTTTCTATATATTTAGATAAATTTGCAAAATAAAGAAGCTGTTGCCACTGATAAATTATGTTTTTTTGTTTCTCCATAAAAAATAAAAAGTTATTGGAAAACATATAAAGAATTAGGGGTGGGACTTCCGAACCGAAAACCGAAAAAAAAACTGAACCGAACCCGAACCGGAACCGAAACCGAACAAATCCGAATCCGAAAAAATCTGAACCGAAAATACAGAAAAACCGAAAAAAATCGGTTCGGTTTCGGTTTCGGATTTTGAAAACCCGAACCGAACCGAAAAAACCGAAAAAAAACCGAACATATATAAAACGGTGTCGTTTTGGAGTGAATAGGAAAAACATTGTCGTTTTGATTTAAAAACTGAAAGAGAAAATGGTCAAAAATCAAAATACTCAGAAATCAAAATAGGGTTTTTATTGAAGCAAAGTGCAAACTGCCTTATGCTGAGATTAGTTGCTGGAATTTTCATCAAATAGTGCTAGAAATTGAAGCAAAATGCTACTAGAACTTTGTTGAGATTTTGCATCAATTTGCTATTTTCTTAATTTCTGGACTGTTTGCTTTATGGACTGTTGAAAAACTTGAAACTGAACTACAAATATTATTTGCGGAATGTTTTCTTTGATGTTAGAAACTTGGAATTGATGGTGTAACTTGAAAATTAAATTTGAATTTGATGTTTGGATTGCTATGCTATTGTTATTTATTAATGTCTTACAAGCTGAAAGTAATTGATTTTCTCCTATTTATTAGGGTTTTTTTTGTGTGAAGTTTGTTCATAATTTGAAGAAAAAAAAACCGAAAAAAACCCGGAAAAAAAAACCGAAAATTTTAACCGAACCGAATGACTTGGTTTTTATTGTCGAAAATTGAAAAACCAAACCGAACCGAACCGAAGAAATTCTTATGGTTTGGTTTTGGTTTTTATCAAAAACCGAACCAAACCGCCCGAATTCCAGCCCTATAAAGAATGTTATAAATATAAAGAATGTTGTTTTTTGTTTCATCAAATTTTTTAAAATAAAGAATGTGTAAAAATCTGTTGGAGTAAAACAATTAAAATTTTCTCTAAATTTGAGGAAAACTCAAATATGAAGAAGCTGTTAGAGTTATTAGGCAACTAATTTTTGAAATTCATTTGCTATATATAATATATTTATTAATTAAAGGAACTTACCTTAAGGTACGTAGTTAGAGGTAGAACTTTTAAAATACCATTTTTTGTCCTTATTATCATAAATATGTTTAACCCAAAAAAAAACTAAGGATATCAAAGTAAAATACAAAAAAAAAAATAAGAGAGTAGATCGGGATTGCGCTTACCACACACAGAACAAAACTGCTCTCCTAATCAATAATTCATGTACCTAATAACAACTATCCATAAATTTTTTCTACTATTTGGCAAAATGATTTGGCACAAGTACACACCCATTGGGTATACGTCAAACTCTAATAATATATAACGGAAACAAAGATGCCTTAAGGGGTGGAGCCTAAAGTTTACTTGGTCCAAAACAGTTACACTGTTGTGAATATAAAATAGCACTGTAATTTTCGATCTGAGAGACCACTTTTGTCGCCCACTCATAAAATATGCAATAAACTGATAGCTGTTTAAGTTGTATGGACTTTACCATTATTCAAGGAGGCGCCCAGTGTGATAGAAATGCTGGTGGGGCAAATAGCAGCATGTGACGCTTCTTTTCGAGGCATAAGCAAAATGTTGTATACCATTTGGGGAAACCTGACTATAGTTGCTGACAGTTTTGATTGATTTTGGTCACTTCCATCGTTTTGATTTGTATGGAGGCGGCTGTAGGCGGTGAGGTTTCACCGATCTGAACCACCAACGTACGTTCACTTTTATCGGTTCGGCCTGTAACCAACACGGAAAGTTTTCTTCTCAAACAAAAAGATTACTTATTCATGAATTATCTATAGCTCGATCAAAAACACGCGATTGATTAGTTAATTCAGTCCGTCCCGTCAGGCATGGCCGGACCTGAGAATTGCGAGAATCAAAAATTGTGCCCTCTCATGATCATAAAAAAAAAGACAAATATATAAAATTATGTTACATAAGTATCCAAACTAATTTACTCTCATGTTGTTCTCGTATCTACAAGAACAAATCTAAATCAATGTAAACTAACATATATGTTTCATTTATTAATCATAAGAGAAATACAAAACTATAACCAAATACTTATAAATCAAACCAATATAAGTTGATATTCTAATATAAGCTCGATCTCTAGTTTCTACAAAATCACGGAAAGCACAAAATCTCCATTGTGAATTAAGCCCTACCTAACCTTCTCTACCCACATATTAAGCCTAACTGTAAAATCTTTATATGAATCACTTCCCCAAAATCTTTGCAAGCAGTGCCTTAGATGATAAGCCAACGTAATATGGATGTACCCAGTCGCGTGAATAGAAACTACTTAAACTATCGCGTAAGTCTCTTCTTCCAAGTGGATCTTCATTCAGCTGATGCTGTAACTGCTTGAATACATCTAAGGCACTTCTGTTGGAAAACTCCACTCTGCTAAATAAATACTGAGAATCGATGACTCCAATGACATGACTGAACTTCATCTCTCCATAAAGTCTACAAATGAAAAGGAAACCAATAAATAAACATCAAAATTGTAACTAATTCACCGAATTGTCTTTTAAGACAATTTAATACCTCATAATGCTTTGGACCTGTTTGCATGTAATCGGCTCAACACTCTTAAATTTAGAGAACACAAACAAGGTTCTATCTTCACATTGCATCTCATCTTCCCAATCTTCATAATATTCATGATATGCCTCGATTGTATTTCCTACTTTCAGCTCAACCTTCTTTGCATCATTAATCAGCTGATACACTAAATTAAGCATAATGTCAATAAAATGTCTAACATATAAAAAAAATTAAAAATTACTAGAAATACCTCTAAAAGTGCCACCGGTAGCTTTATCATTTATAGCAGATCTCAAAAATGTCATAGTAAATATCTTTAACACTTCGTTGAGATCAAAAGAGTCTATAACACCACCTCTAGCCTCACTTTCAATGTGCTTTCGTGCATGCATCGATCCACTTCCGATGAATGCAAAACTTCCTTGTTCTAACACATCAGAACCTTCAAGCCAAGCTTCCGGAGATTTTCCATCTTTTCTTCCAGCATGTATAATACTGAAGCGAGAATCAAAAATTGTGCCCTCTCATGATCATACAAAAAAAAAGACAAATATATAAAATTATGTTACATAAGTATCTAAACTAATTTACTCTCATGTTGTTCTCGTATATACAAGAACAAATCTAAATCAATGTAAACTAACATATATGTTTCATTTATTAATCATAAGAGAAATACAAAATTATAACCAAATACTTATAAATCAAACCAATATAAGTTGATATTCTAATATTGTACATAAAATAATAAAACTAAAGATTTGTTAACCACAATCGAAATACAATCCTATAATCAACTATTTATAAGAGAAATACAAAACTATAACCAAATACTTATAAATCAAACCAATATAAGTTGATGTTCCAATATTGTACATAAAATAATAAAACTATATAAAGATTTGTTAACCACAATCGAAATACTATCCTATAATCAACTATTTATAAATCAAGCTAATATATATAAATTGATGTTTTAATATAGTACTTAAAAAAAAATTCAACACCGTACATAAAAAGAAAATTAATACTCACAGCAATACTAATAAAAAAGAAAATAAAATAATCCACGTGTCATAACTTATTTCTTCAAAAATATCACAAAATTACTTAAATGTTTTCGTCTCGAGTTTTTAAAAGTAATTTTAAATGCATATATTTCTTACAATTTATATATGTATATCTAAAAAAAATTGGGCATCCTGAATTTTAGTGCATGAGGCGGCCGCCTCCTTCGCCTCACCTCAGGTACGGGCATGCCGTCAGGAGCTTGAGATTTTATAGGACTGAAATATCTAGCTAATTAATTACATGGAGGAGACTGTAGAACTTACAGCGTAGTCTGCATATCGATATAGCGGAGGTTCCGATGAAAAAGAACTGACTGGAATCTTGACGGAGGTGGCCAAGACGTCTAGCTTGGTCTCTGAATTGATCTGGTTAATTAGCACGCTCCATCATCTACCTGGCTAGCTCGTGCTGGCGTGGCCTCATCTCAATCCGGCGGATGTTTCCGATGAACAAAGTGACAGGAATCTTGACGGAGCTGGCCCAGATGCCTTGGCCTGTCAATCCTATTGCAGGCAAAGATGGCAGCCTTCATCGTTCAATAGGTCTTGAAGGAGCTAGGTAGCTCTCTCGATCTTCTAGGTTGCTTATTGACTGAAATTAACACTGAAACTGAGATCTGGAGGACTAGGAGGGAGAGAGAGAGAGAGAGATAGATAGATGAGAGTAATTTGCAAGCCGTGACTTCCTAATTGAAATGCATGCAGTTAATTGCTGCCGAATTACATGTCGTTCGCATATGCCACCTAACTCCAATAACTCACCATATGCCGAATATTGATGGGAGCGTTCTCGTGATTAACCATGGTTAAATTATGGTTTATAATAGTACACGTGGCAAGAGTAAGACGGGTGGGTAAGCAAATTTCATCTAGGCTTGATAGTTCACATGCTCAAAACTTTAATAATGTCACGAAAAATTCAAATTCAAATAGTCCAAAATTTGTTTATTTTGTTTGAAAATTAAGTTGAAACTTATTTTAGGTAGTCACTTGTATAAATTTACTTCAACAATATCACTTAAAATGTAATTAGTTCTAAACACATGCTTAATGTTGATTGGTTGATAATAAAATATTTATTTATTAATATAATTACTAATTACATTTGCAATCTAGAATGAAAGAATTAATTACAATATTAAATGTTTCGTTAGCTATAATTTATGTTTTTTGTATAAGAATAAGGGATGAAAACATAAAATATAGGGAATTCATAAACTGGCTAATAAGATAGGAGAACTGCTGGAATGAATTTTAATAAAAAAAATTATATTTTAACTAAAAATAACTTATAAAGAATCTGCTGGAGTTACTCTTAAGCACTACTTGATAAGTACCATTTGATTTCAATTAAGCCCTTTACCCACATATATTCTCTCTAAATTGTATATTCTCTCTAGTATTTTATGACTTGTTGTTATTTTCTTGGTCTTCTGTCTGTATTGAATTCGATAATATTATTTTTGGTTTCGAAGGACTTGGAAAAAGCTCTTTAAAACAATGGCTCCAATATGCCAAAGCAAATACAGAAAAATCAGTAAACGTTGAAGCAAAGGCAAATGCAGGTAATACACCAGTTATTGGTTATGGATACAGTTTAGTGTGACTGAGGCAGTTCAGGCCAGTGGAGGCGACCCCGTCTCAGATACAAGATTAAATACGACATGTAACTGTTCGTCGCACTTCGCTCCCACAGTAATTAGCAACATGTATATATTATATTAATTTATATGAATCCGTGGTAGAATAAGCCCTTGACTTTATTTAGGTACGTACGTAACTCATCTTAGAGCAAAAGCAAGTATGTACGTAAGTTAAGAAATGCGCTTTTGTTTCTTGCATTTAACTTGGATCGTAGTTAGACCATTATAGCTTACTACAGTAAAAAAAAAAAAAACGTCACTGAAGGCAAAGCATACATACGAACCCTCCACTCCACTCATCTGCTGACTCAGCTCTGCCCTTCTCTGTGCTCTTCCAGCCACAATTCTTCAACCGAAAGATACCATCATTCCCATTCCGAGGAACCCATGTATTGATTGCACAACTACGTAAGCAGAAGTACATAGTACTCCTTCATACTCCCTGGCACAATTTGTACATACGCCCATATGATACAAATCCCTTCCTATTCAACAGTGAGTGAGCAACGATAATCACAAAAGAGATGCTTCCTCTGCCTCACATTGATCTCAGAGATGTGCAGCAGAAGGTGGCCACCCAATTGAGGCCTTGGCAACGCTCTTTTCAGTTCTGGGCTCGAGCCGTTGATATCTACACCGGCTACAAGGTCTGTCCTTTTCTCTCTGTTTTGTTTCGTGTATGCATGCAATGTAATTGAATTGGTTTTGTGGGTTTTGTTTGAGTGTGGGCAGGTGTTTCAGGTTCGGGTAAGTTTTGTGAAGGATGCCAAGAAACAAGAGGAACTGTGGGAGAGGCAACATGAAGCTGCGGCTGAAAAGATATATGCTATGTGTTCCGACATGGGCGGTTTCTTCCTTAAGGTATGTGTGTGTTTTGATGGAGTTTTGTGTCTTTAGCTTTGGTGTTGTTGTTCGATGTGATTTGAGGGGAGGGAATTGGGTAATTGACATGGGTTTTGGTCTGGCGGTTGATGTTTGCATACAAATTTGAGTTCTTGTTCTTATACGATGTCATACAATTTGGTTGGCTTGGATGGGATTTCGATCAGGTTGCTCAAATTATTGGGAAGCCAGACTTGGCCCCAGCTGCCTGGGTGAAAAGGCTTGTGACACTGTGTGATCATGCTCCTGCAACGCCATTTGATGATGTTCAACTTATGTTGGAAACTGAGTTGGGTCGAAGTGTTGGTGAAGTGTTTGAGAGATTCGATGTGGATCCTATTGGCTCTGCTTCGATTGCACAGGTATTCCTAAGTAATGCATTTGAAACAATAAAGGTTTAGTAACTAATGAAAGATATTACCATAAAGGACTAATTAATCCCCCCTTCAGAATGCTTCAAAGTTCTTTACTGGTTCTGAGTGGGAGGGAATGATACTGGAAACGGGATTACAGTGCTTATGAAAGCATATGAATATGTAACTTATCTGTGATATTTGCTCTATCTAGGTCCACCGAGCAAGATTGAGAGGTGATAAGAGTGATATTGTTGTCAAGGTGAGAGAACTTCGAAAATTCTGTGGCTTCTATGTGCTCTTGAGAGTTCTAATTTCTTGTGATTCGTAATAGGTGCAACATCCTGGAGTCCAGGATTTAATGATGACAGATATCCGCAACTTGCAAGCTTTTGCTTTGTACATACAAAAGACAGATGTCAAATTTGATCTATTCTCTGTAACCAAGGAAATGGAGACACAGGTGCACATTTTAATCATCAGTCCCTTGCAGATTAGTAGTATCCTTTCTTTCTCCATAGGTTTCTAAGATTGAGCTTTACTGCATGCTGAATATATTGAGGGGTGTGGTGCTACTTTTGGTCTAACAAAGGTATAGTATGCAGCTATTCTGATTCCCAGAGAGTTATTAAAATTGTCTATTTAATAAAATGCCTGCTCAATTATTTACAAAACATAGCTCTTTCTCAGTAAATACTATTGTGTCGATCTATATCTGCTTCAGCATAGTTCATTTTCAGCTCCTTTTTTTGGTGAGCTTTCTGTTGGCTTTCTTGTGTAGTCAACACTGGAGATCACGGGTTCGAATGTCATTTTCATCAGGGGTTGGGGTGGGGTGGAGTATATATTCATGCATATATAACTTATCCTTTATTGAAATTTTTTATTACGATCAGAAATATAATCAGTGCTATCACAATAGTAACTAACTTTAGTTTTTCTTTTCTTTTCCTTTCCAATTTCAGATTGGATATGAATTTGACTTCAGGAGGGAGGCTAGTGCTATGGAAAGAATTCGGAATTTTTTGTATGAGAACAACAAAAGGAGTCCTGTTGTGGTTCCTCGACTGATACGAGATCTAGTCACTAGGTATTTAACATCTTACATTTCTATTTTCATGTAGTTAGAACTTGCCTGGTAAATTCGTCTAGTTATGCATTTGAAACATTAATCTAGTAACTTTGATGGAATACCAATCCTGAATCTTGAGAATATTCATTTGTAATTTTTTTCAGAGCTTTCAATAATTATGGTCCTTTTTTGTTTGTTAGGAGAGTCTTAGTAATGGAATATATCGATGGAATACCAATCCTGAATCTTGGTGATGAAATTGCAAAAAGGGGAATAAATCCTGGTGGTAAGATTGCAGTCGCGGCAAAGCAGTAAGCTTCTAGTCTGTACATGTAGTATGCAATTGTGCATTCCTTGTTAAGTTGTTATGAATACATGTGTTTTGTAGATGCCATATAATTAGAATAAATTTTTTATGTTTGTTTACTTCGCTATTTTTTCAGGAGCCAGCTAATGACTTATTCAGTGTTGTGAGAAAAATGTTTTCTTTCGTGTATCAGAGAACCACCTTTATGGGTGACTTCTCAGTACATCAAGTCTTCTCCCTTAATATTCTGTGTGTTTTGTTGCTGGTCTTATCTATCCCATTCATTTGCTAAAGTTGCTAGGTTATGGACTTGACCAACTTTAAGCTGAGAGAGCATCCTTAGAGAGTTCATAACCTTAAAGTTTTGGTTTATTTCTAGTTTTTGAGATTTTATTTATATTTTTTTCATGATGATTCGAAGAAAAAGTTCTCTAGTGTATCTCACAGAAAAATGCTCATATGTTTTTTCTTCCAAAATAGATGGAGCATTTGATTGATCAGATTTCCTTGAAAATGCAGGAAAATCCTCCAAAGTTTGACACTAGCATATGGACAAATGATTCTGAAGAGTGGTTTCTTCCATGCAGATCCCCACCCAGGAAATATTTTAATATGTAAAGGATCAGATGTAAGTGAGCAACCACTTTGGTTTCCTTTTACTGTTATGCTCTGTTCTCACAATACTTTCTGATCTCTTTTAAATGAATAGTCTGTTTGAATGTAAGTTAAATTGATTTACTATTGAAAATTCCTCCAAGTTAGGTTGCCTTGCTGGACTATGGCCAAGTGAAAGATCTCCCGGATCAGTTAAGACTTGGTTATGCTAATCTTGTGCTTGCCATAGCTGATCATGACCCTGTAAGAGCCTTAGAGAGCTATAGGTAAATTAAATTTAGTGCGCAACATATAATGATTTAGAAGTTCTTGTCAAATTGAAAAGAGAATCTAAATTGCTTTCAGGGTTGATCCAGTGTATGCATATTCTAATTTGTTCCTTTGTACAGGGAGCTAGGCATAGAAACCTTAAGCAAGTGTGAAAATGAAGAGAAGGAAATGTTAAAGTTGGCAGAAACAATGTTTGACACAAGATTACCCCCTGGAGTGACAATGTTGCAGCCCTTTTCTGAGGAATCTTCTATCAAAAAGATAGCAGTTCAGGTACACTTACTTCATGGATGTCGGATTATCAACTACATTAGGATTATTCACTAGTAAAGACAGTAGTCTATAATCCAATCCCCCTTCTGAGCCGTTAACATACTTATAATTGGTTACTCTGATAGGCTTTTCCAGAGGAGTTGTTTTCTGTACTTCGAACAGTGCATCTTCTTAGAGGGCTTAGTGTTGGATTGGGAATCAACTACTCCTGTGCAGAACAATGGAGACCCATTGCTGAAGAAGCTTTGTTTCGAGCTGGGAGATTGAAAGGTGAGGCTTTCCAAATCCCTACACCAAATAGAAATATAGGAGAATGTGTATCTCTGTGTTGATTTCCACATAAACCTCTGAATACGGCTCGAGCTGCAAGTCTTAACTAATGTCTTCATTCTTGCACCCAGGTCAAGATAGAAAGGCTAGAAGTGGAAGAGGCGGTTTGTGGGGGTTAATCTGGAGAAATTGATCATGGTTGAAACTATTCATGAAAATTGAACAGTATAATCAAACAGTTGTAAATTCTGTATTAAGCATCATTTTATCGAGCTCGGGGTTGAAAAAATTCCATAGCATTATGCCATTATCTTTCATAGATGAGGATCAGTGGAAAAGACTGAAAATCTATGGTCATTCTTATTTTCTTGAAGAAAATTCTATTCTCATTGCCCAACACAAACTCATCACCAAAAGGTGTTCCAAAGATGATGACAGAAATAGAAAACAGTTTTTCTTGTTTTTACAAAAACTCGTCGGCAGAGGTCTTCCATTTCCAAAAGCCGCCCGCATACATTCTCTAACAACGGCAAACTAAAATAAATAAATAACGAGAGAGCCCAGTACAGCCTTCATCGACGAATTGGGCCAAACGAAAGGTGTCCAACTAGAATTGAGCCAAGAATGGCGGGAGCCCAAACTAGGAACTTTAAGTCTTTGGCGCGCAGTTCTATATTCTTTCGCCCACCAACTGTTTGATAAAATGTCCCAATGGGTCAATTGGGTATCTTCATATAGTCAACACCCAGATTTGAATAGTTTGTGGTTATCGCAATTGAGATTAGAGACTGTAGTTGTCATTGACTTTTCGTTTGCTTTGATGCAGAGGCTACGCTTATGAAACTTAAATTGGGTTCGCAGCGGAATCCAACTCCGTGTTCTGATAATGAGGTAGCGGATATGGACCTGATGAGCATAGAGTTTGAATGTGCTTCTTCTTCAAGCTCCCACCAGGAGCAGGCTGTCACAACTAGTTCGAGTGATTGCATTTCTGTGGGCAGTGTTATGCAGCCGAGGAATAAGGAGGTTTCGGTGCTTTACCTCTTTTTCAAGTTTAAGAGAGCTCACCATGCGCTCGATTTATCTTCCGAGGAGGCAATGACAGTTGATAGTGTTGGTGTTTCTTTGAGTTCTAGTGGTTCTGGATCGGTTAACAACACGTAACAACAATCGGAACAGGAATGCATCAGCCCAGACCTGCTGTGATTGTGTTTATCAGATGGAGGCGTCTTGCGCCTACTTGGGATCAGATTGTCTTTGTGGTGTATCGGCAAATCTAAAAACAAAATCAAGATGATTGTGTATGTGTATGTGTTGTAGTAATTTAGTATTCCCAGGTCCCCAATTTGTGAGGGAATACAGAATGTGTGACATGAGTCAGTTAACATGTCACCCATCATTACGAGTTTTCGATTGTCCTGGGCATTCATGTAAGTTGAAATTCGTTAGCACTTTCTGTTCAATATAACATGGAGCATGTACGAAATTCATTTAGCACCATACTGACGGACCACAATTATGTAGAGTGGAAGAACATGTCCATCCCAATCCTGGGTGCTCACGGCTTGTTAGATCTTGCTCTAGGAATAGATCAGCCTCCACCACCGTTCTTGACTAGTACCGAACAACAAGTCGAGAATCCTGCATACACCAGCTGGAAGAGGAGAGACCTGAGGCTTCTAGTTTGGATCAACGCAAACTCAAGTCTTTAGCAATTGTGTTACTCTGTGAATTGCGCAACTACTAGTGGACGACGACTATGGTTAAACTTGTAAAAAAGATTTTATGAGAAAGTAGCAAAGCTCAAGAGGCAACTCTGGGAACTCAACAAAATCTATCGATACGAATTCATCTTCATGAAGCAATACCTCAAAATAGCAAGAAACATTGCCAATGAACTCGAAGCGAAAGGGTTTCCTTTTGACGATGGCGAATTAGTCCGTTTTATCCTTCAAGGACTATCTGCCTGTAGAGATTACGATGAACTAGTCGTGTCCATCAAGAACTGACAACACCCCATCTCCTCATAAGACGTGGAATCCTTACTACTACGCCAACCAGATCGTAAAAGAAGAAACTATGGCCATTCTTTGTTCGCAGTGGCGTAGCCACTATAGGATGAGAGGTGTCAAATGACACTCCTCAGGTTTTGAATTATTATTAATCAAAGACATATTTTTATTTAGTTATCAAGAATTCAAATAATAAAACTCTGACACTGCTCAATATTCAAAAAAAAAACTTTAATTTGTGTTAACTATTTTGCCTTAACTAATCAAATAAATTCCTAAATTTTGCTGTTATTATCATATATTGAATCAATGATTTAATAAAGTTTTAATTTTATAACATTTATTATTTGATTGATAGCTATAATTTTTTTTTTCCATTTTATCGTTTCGTTTAGTAAATCAATTCAAAAATAAAATAGATTTATATATGATGTTCGGATTATGAATTCACAATTGTTATCCTTGTGAATAGATTTGTTAAAAAAAGGAGTGGGTGCGTCATACGTTATTCGATCTGTTTATCTTTATTTACAAGAATGTCCAAAACTTAATTAATTAGTACTTCATTTCAAGATGACATTTGTCGATCAGCTATATATGTACGTACGTGCCTTTGGTTGAACTGGCGAAAATAGATTGCATTTCAAGCAGTGACATTTAACCCACTTTAATGTATAAAACATTTGACTAGTAGAAAATAGCAAGCAAGACCACGGTCTCCTGTTGAAACCCAAACTTCGATCTCCTTCAATCAGTGCACAGAACAGTAATGAGTATGATCCAAAAATGGAGGAGATGAATGAAATTTAGCCGTTTCCTGTTGGTGCATGTTTCGTACTCAAATACTTCATTTTAGGATGAACTGATGAAGGCAAAACTTATGAAGATTAAACTGGGTTCTAACTAGAATTATAGCACGTACGTACTTGCATGTTCTGATGTTTCAATCACCATGAACCTCTCGTCCCGTCCCCTTCCTTTGTACCAAAACTAAGTAAGTTTCAGCTTATATATGTGCATATACGTACGTAGAAAAATAAAGTATACTTATCAGCCTACGCACACGCGATAGTTTTCCTTTTACTAGATAAGAGAATGAAAGAGTACAAGAGAGAACCAAAAGCAAAGCCTCCTGAAGCAAACAAACTTTAAAACATTTTCCACGAATTGAAAACGAAATTGAAAAAGCAAAGGAGCTCTTTAAAGCCAGGTTTCATAAGATCGGTTATTAGTTGGCATGGGGTACTGAGACTGGCAAGTGGCAACAAGACTCGATCATAAGAAACAGGATATTTGAAGCTTATATAGGCACGGGTTGGACAAGTGTAGAAACTATAAACTCCACCAGCATGAGGAGAACTGGTGCCATCGTCAAGAGTAGTCTCACTAGCGTAAGCTGTGTAACCATCTTCATACTATTAATTAACTTCCATGGTACATGTCAAATTAACAATTCGAGTTAGTAGTTGCCTCGGAACAGGGTCAGGGAGGAAGAACGATTCGTTTATGTCCTTCCATGCATCGCTCATTAGTCTCCGCAGTTGGAATATTGCTTCTTCATCTGTGACACCATATTCTTTCATGAAGCACTCTACAGCTGATGTAATGTGTCCCCTCTTTTCCTCAAACTACAAATAAAGAGAGATGTGCATATGAATAATGATGATCGATATCCAGCAAGCTAGCTTCATGATCACGTACGGTAATCTGAAACTAAGTACGAATTTACGTACACACACACACACACATATATATATATACTTACCTCGTGGTCGGCTATGTCCTCCATAAGTCGGCAAACTAGTGAAGCCCCTTTTACAGCCGGGTAAGCGGCCAACCAATCAAAGGAGTCTTGTGTAGCAATATCTCCCATTAGAAAAAATAAGGTAGCTATTAGCGACGGGTAGCCTGTGGACACTGATGCTAAGGCTATGTACTCAGCCGCAGTTGGTATGCGTCTCTCGTGAAACCATTTAGCTTCACGTAAGTAAATTTTAACATGGCTTCTCATCTGCATATACGAGAGATCGACGAAGTTCAATTTAAAGAATTAGTACTAATGAATTGAAATTGAAGTCTATTTTCAAATACTAAAAGCATGCATACACAGAGATAGTAAGTATATATGAAGCTCGATCGGTCAACAGTACTTTGCAAGTTGGCCGGATGGGACTTACAGCTTGTTTAGCATAGTGGATTCGATGCAATTTCCCATCCTTCGCAAGCTTTCCTTCTATTTCTGTACAGACGTCTATTAGTGCCTTAGAGCATCCGCACCCGTTAGGACTTCCTATTAGCGAGGAATTTCTATTTTTAGGACTTCCTGTTACTATTCAGTAAATAGGACTTCCTATTCAGTTTTTTTGTGCAGCAATACAACAAATAGGAATTTCTATTACTATTCATAATCATAAAATTAAATTTTGATTAATTATTTGTAATATGTTTATCCAATAACTAGGCGACACGTGTCATTATCATGTACATTATTGAACCAAATTATCGTTAAGATTTTCGACGACTCATGTTGTGACATGTGTCACATCCACGTGTCACTGTCGGCAAAATTATTGATGAAGATTTCCGGTGAGATTTCTAACCAGTGATAATGCGACACGTGTTACATCCACGTGTTACTGTCGGCTAAATTATTGATGAAGATTTTCGGTGAGATTTCTAACCAGTGATAATGTGACACGTGTCACTGTCGGCTAAATTATTGATGAAGATTTCCGGTGAGATTTCCGACAAATGAGGATGTGACACGTGTACTCATCCTTCAACATCAAATTATCATAATTTTGCTATAAAATTATCATCTCTGGCTCCTAAAGATTGAAACCTCACAACACGCATAAGTCACTTGATATTCTACACCTAAACACAATTCTTCCATTTTTCTCATCCAGAAGATGAATCATAACGATTACGATGAGTCTTCCAGGAGGAGGCGCCAACAACGTCGGCAAGCTACCACAATGATGAATTCATTCATCAATGATGCAACCATGGTAGTTGCCACGTTTGATGATGAGCCACCCCGCCGCCGCCTTCCAAACCATCCAAGGCAAAGGGAACCTAGGGGTCAGAATCTGCTTAAAGATTACTTCGTGGAACGCCCTATTTTCCACGAGCAAGATTTTTGCCGAAGGTTCCGAATGAGCACGCACTTGTTCAACCTGATCAAGACAGACCTCTGTAATCACGACCCATTTTGGCATCAAAGAGCAGATGACACTGGATTGCAAGGACTCATTCCCGAGCAAAAGATGACCGGTGCTATACGAATGTTGGCGTATGGCACAACTGTAGATCAGTGTACTGAGTACATAAGGATGGGGGAGTCAACAACGTTGGAATGCATGAAGAAGTGGTGCACACAAGTAGTCTTGCTCTACAAGGATCGTTACCTCCGCGCTCCAAATGCGGGTGACATAACTCGACTTTTAAGAAGGGCTAGGCAACGGGGATTTCCTGGTATGATTGGAAGCATCGACTGCATGCACTGAGAATGGAAAAATTGTCCAACAACCTGGCAAGGGGCATACTCGGGCCGAAAGGCTTGTCCGACCATAATCTTAGAGGCGGTGGCGTCATATGATACGTGGATATGGCACAGCTTCTTTGGGACGCCTGGAGCATAAAATGATATTAATGTGCCACTACCGCTGAAAACACTATAGCCGACGATTTTTTTAAAACTATAGCCGACGAGATAAAGATTTGTAATATTTATCTCGTCGGTTATAGTGGAAAAAATAATTTTTTTTTTATTTTTTTTAAAAACTCGTCGGCTATAGTACTATAACCGACGATAATGGGTAAAAACCTCGTCGGCTATACTATTACCGACAGGTTTTAGCCAGCCGACTTTAGCCGACGATATTTAAGGGTCGTCGGCTAAAGTCGGCTGGCTAAAACCTGTCGGTAATAGTATATCCGACGAGGTTTTTACCCATTATCGTCGGCTATAGTACTATAGCCGATGATTTTTTAAAAAAAATAAAAAAAATCATTTTTTCCACTATAGCCGACGAGATAAAAAAAATCGTCGGCTATAGTGTTTCCAGCGGTAGTGTGCTGAACAGCTCGGATGTCTTCGACCAGCTCCTTGCCGGAAGAAGTCCGCCTTCAACGTATAAAGTCCACGATATGACTTACCACCACACTTATTATCTAGCGGATGGAATATATCCGAGATATTCCTCGTTTGTCTAGACAATTTCCAATCCGCAAGATCAACCACAGAAGTTGTTCGCACGGAAACAAGAGTTATATCGTAAAGATGTGGAGAAGTGCTTTAGCATCTTGCAATCTCGTTGGGCTATCATTCGTCACTCAGCCATGTGTCATCACAAATCGACATTGAAAATGATCATGTTGGCTTGCATCATCATGCATAACATGATTGTTGAAGAAGAATTTGTGGAAGATGATTTTGAGGAGTACGAGGAAGAAGATTTACAAAATCTAGCTACTGCTTCAACAGTTTATGATGGGCCGATGGATGAAAATGGTAACCGGATTCCATTTGAGCCAGTTGGAAGAGATCAAAATCATTAACGGTTTAGCGACCGTCTCGTCGATTTACAATCAGTGTATCTCCATGGTGAGCTTCAAAAGGACTTAGTGAAGCACAACTGGTTTCTTGAAACCGGTGAACATCTGTAAATAACGTGCGCGATGTATGTGTGTTGCCCTTTTGTATGTGTGTTTGCATTTTGTATGTGTGTTTCCCTTTTGTATGTGTGTTTGCCTTTAATTATGAATAAATGTAATGTGTTTGAAGATCTCTTAAATAAATAAAGTGCAATTTTATTTCTTGAAAATGAAAATTACATAATGACATGCCAAGCATAGATTTATTATTAAGACAAACTAAACTAATCACTAAAATCAAGGTTGCGGGGATGATAATAATCGGTAAAGCTAGCATCGCCGACTTCTCCTTCATCGTCATCTACTTGCTGAAGGATCTCCGATTTCCGCTTCATGAAGTACTTCTTTGAATTTGGGGTCATGGCCTCGAAATTCATTGTCATGATTCTTGTTTCTTCTTCTCGTGCCCTCAATTTGTAGTTTTTCTCATCAAGTATTCGTTGATTTTCATCATTTGCCCTCGTCCAATCGGCAAACATTTTTTGATTAGCCGCAATGCTCTTCAAAGTCTCATCTCTAACTTCATTCGATGGTGTCATGGCCTTCTTTCCCCTTCTTTTTGCTTCCTTGGCCGCCTTCACTCCTTGAGGTCTAGGCGGGCTTGAGGTTCCTCCAAGGTTGATTTGTGATGTTGGCATCACTTCATCTTCATCCAAGTTGACGATAGGAGATACTTCATTAACGGTAGGTGTTTCTTCGAAGTATGAATTGTAAGAAGGTTGAGTGGTAGTTTCAACTACTCTAAAAGTAGGATGATTTTTGACCTCTTCCCAACACGCAAAGTGCACAAACTCCTTCTTTTTTTCCCCACATAAAACGTTTGGGCTTTCCTTAACTACAAAAAAAAAAATACAAGTTACGAATTAATATTTCATGTTTTATATATCTCATAAAATTAATTAAAATTGAAAGGACCAACATAAAAAAAATCATTACTTCATCATACACATTTCCGCCGGATTCCGGATTCCTTCTCGCGTATGCAAGAGCCGCTTTCCATTGTGACAAATTTGGCTTCAACTTAGCAAAATGGGAGGCAAGTGCATTTTGGGACCTAGGTTCTGCCCTCGCTTCACCTTGACCCATCACCCAATTTTGTTGGAAATCGCCATGAATTTTTTCCCACAATTTGTCGACCTTTTGTTTGTTGCCGGAGATAGGGCATACACTATGACGACAATATGATATGCATAGTTGTACATCTTCCAACATGAGCCAATTGGTGGACATTTTTCGCCAAAAAAAACAAAGAGATTGTGAGATAGAGAGAGTAGAGAGGGAGGAGGAAGAGAATTTGTTTTGCACAAATTGGTGTGAAGTATTTGAGAAAATGAAGGTAGTATTTATAGAAAAATAGTATTGGGTTTTTAGAAATTTTTTGGAATTTTTTGGGATTTTTTTTATTTTTTTTCGGGGTATTTTTGTGGTAGCCGTTCTGAAAAAATTAAAACAGTCAGTAGCCGTTTTGTTTGAATTATAGCCGCTGGATTGGAAATCACGTTTGAATTGGACGAACCAGATTGATCTGGCCGTTGCTGGTTTAGTGGGCCGACAGCCTGCCACGTGGCGGGCTGTCATTGGCTCGGTTAAATTATAAAAAAAAATAACATTTTTTTAATTCCCGCCTGACGTCACCCACGAGCGTGGGATCCGCCAGGAGGAAGTCCTCTCCGGCGATCGCTTCTAGCACGGGCTAGAGGACGTCCTCGAGGTCGCCGTGCGGTCAATCCCTCCCATCCTCACCGATGCACGTCCCCCAGCCTCCTGACGTCCTATTTTTCGACAGTCCCCACCATTTTTGTAGGACGTCCTTCGAGAGGACGCTGCCGCTGCAACTGTTCTTATAGACTTCTATATAAGTATTTGGCAACTTCTCCATGAGATTGATGTCCCACCTGATCAAATTAAGTACATGCATGCACGCATGGGCGGAGCTATTCACGGGCGAGGGGACTTGGGTTATGGCCCTTTCCCTCGAGATTTTAGATAAAAAAAATTATTACACTACTTTTTAATAAGTTAGAAAAAATTGTTACCGTTCGTCGGTTCAGTTCAAAACTTGCAATTAAATTTAATTAATCAATGGCGTAAGCTGTCAAACCTTCGTACGTACAACTAGATATAGTTATATAGACTTTCCTAAAAAAAGAGATATAACTATATAGGCATATAGCCCATCGTTTATGATATGATATGAGTCAATTAAGAATCAAGATAATATGCATCACTTTTCTATATCGGGACATCAATTATAATATTTGCAAGTAATCTAACTATAATCTAATAGTGCTTTGGTAAATATGGGTTAGTTTGGAAAATACGTTAGGTCACTTGTTTTAAACATTATCATTAATTTTACCAATAACAAACAATATTTGTAAAAAATATTTTATGCAATAAATATTGTGAAGAATCATTTACGTAGTTAAATGAACGACGAGTTAATGAATTATTATTTGGTATTTTACATTGACAAAGATATATTTATTACAACTTTTGTAATAATAGTATTATTTTTTTCACGAATAATGTATATTTTATATTATATTATTTAATTAATTATTTTATTTATGAAGTCTTAATTTTGATCTTCCCTCATTGTAAATGTTGGCTCCACCCCTGCATGCATGTCTATATATATTAGACGTAAGTGAAAAACTCATATTGTACAATATACATGTGGGCTAGAAATTAAGCTACTGTCGTCAGTCTATAGTACAAATTAATGTTACAATTAATTCAGATATATAATTGAAACACACTGCACATATGACCTGTCAATAGCTCTTGTGAAGAGCTCTAGTTCTTCGAGCGTGCCATATGAATCGTAAAGGTCATCGATAATGGATGTGAGTCATGTGACGGCAGTAATTTTGCATACTGTCATTCTAGCAATGGAATATTCAGGTTCAAAGAAGACTGCCCAAGCCCAAATGAAGTAAACCTCAGTAATTCTGTCTCTTATAAAAGAAAACTTGTTTCTCACATCTAAGCCCAAATGAAGTAAACCTCAGTCAATGTTGATTGTGGGATCAGGAGTTTTCAAACGCTGGAACTCCAAAAAAGATATATAAGTCAAGGATTGTAATGCTCACATCACCACAGGGGAGACGGAAACAGTTGGCGGGGCAATCCCAAAAGCACATGACTATGGCGAACGATGCTCTGTTGCCACCAGCTGGGAGAGAAAAGCACAAGTCGATGAGTTGGGTGATTCCAACCGCTTCCCATCGATCGATATCTTGTCCGCGACGGTGCCGGCACCAAGCAAGATCCTTTGCGTTTGGGTGCGGCCACTTCCCAATTAAACAAAGGGTATATTTGTTTGTCCATTCTTTGGGTTCTGCTTTGGGATGTTCTTGGACTATCAAGGCTGAATTGCATATGGGATGGTGGAGGATATTGAAAAGCTTTGGATTGATTGGAACGTCCATAAATGGACCAAGTAGGCCAGTGCCTTCGTTTGGGTCTATGGTTAGAGAGATGATTGTCTCTGGGTTCTGTCGTCTGGCGACGGCTTTGAGGTGTCTTGAGAATTTCTCGATGCTACTTTCTGAGTAAGGAATTGAGATGTCTTTACGTGGAGACATTGTTTTAATCTGAATAGTTGAACGGCGGCGAGAATGAAGGGTCTTAGCTTTTGACTAAGGAGGTTGCAAGTACAGGATCAAGACAAGTGAAAATGTCTCGTTGGGGAATGAGATTTTGTTGATGTGGACTGGTGCTTTTATATTACATCAGTCGAGTGACGCAACTTTTTAGAGGAGTTGTATAACGTGGCACTTGGGTGTGATGTTACTGTTTGGTTTAACAGTGCGTCATTCGGGTAATATTCAAGTCTTTTCGCTTGCATAGGTAATTCAAGTTCAAGACTTGAGGGGCAATGTTTGGGCCTGAAATAAATATTTCATATTGGACTTGAAATGCTGAAGTCTTAGTGAGCGGCCCATATTCTATAAGAGTTTGGCGAGCGGTCAAGTGAGGAGATAGAGTCCACTTAAGACTGTAAATTATGAATTAGCTGATTCCATGCGGCTTGGATGTCTATCATACATTTTCTGTTTCAGATAGATTTATTTTAATAAAGGAGTTGTGATAGCATTGAAACTACATAAGGATGAAAACCCGTATGCTGGTATTAGAGTTATGTTGAAATTCAAAGAGTAAGAGCAGAAGAAGTTCAAAGGAATTAAAAAACAACTACCGAGCATTATATAAGGACAGTAAGAGGTTTGTGGAAAAGGTCCCCGATCAAACATACATTTGCTATACGCAAGTACACCTAGACATCTCGTCAAAAGATTCTATTTCTTTGCAACCAGCAGATCAAAGTGCTTGTCACCTGTCGAGTGAGAGTATTGCGATAAGAAGGAAGCAATAGAGACTGGACGATTGAAAAACTTGTCACCTATCGAGTGAGAGTTTGGTTATCCAAAGGAAGCAGTGTTCTCAACACACCGTCAGAGAGATTGCTCTGCTTTGCACTGATAAGGGAGTGTGAGGTATCGATTTCGAATGCTTTGCTAGAGACACATATCGAAAGTCCTAGGTTACTAGGCGAGAAAGACATATTCAGACAAGGTTGGTGCTCTCCTTGTCTTAATCGCTTATCAAGAAGTCAGACAGCTTTACATTCTATATTCCGTTGAAGAACGGTGGCACGCCAACATACAAAGCACATACAGGATAAACCGATACCTACAGTCAAACTATCCTAAATCAATAAAAGACATTGATTTGCGGAAGAATCTCTCTGCGGGAGATATTTTAGCGTCGAACACCTTCCACAACCTAAAATTAATACACAGTTGAAAGTTAATTAACGTACTAACCACATTCAACCTAAAATTAATACACAGTTGAAAGTTAATTAACGTACTAACCACATTTGGGCCTGCAGTGCATCAGCTTTTACCTGCAGCCGACATATATACTTGTGATATTCTGTTCTGAAGCATAAAATGTATCAGATATCACATTGCCCAATTTGATCATTCTTGTGAAGTCATTCCCATTAATCAAGAATTAATACAAGAAAAGCAATTATGCCGGACTATTCTGCCGCTTTTAAAAATCACAGATTCAATATAGATAACCCATGATGAGTTGCTGAAAGCCAGACAGATTACATGTATAAACGACAGAAAGAGAGCTCAGAAACTCTTTCAAAATTGCATCCCTCCCCTTAATTGAGTAGCTTAATCATTCTCTCAACCATGGTGCTAGCTCCGATGTCCACTGGCAAACTTCACCTTCTTTGAACCAGAGAGCTGCAGGGTGCAGATAATTCATAGGATATTCATCAATAAAGAGATGTGTATCAATTTATGTATTTCTACGAAATAACATCATCACAATAGCACTGATGGAAGTAATGACATTTCTCCATCTGCCCAAATCTACTTAATTTGATTCAAGAAGTCTTACTCCACTGTTTTCTCTAGTGAAATACCACCACTACATGTCTAGTTTTGTCACTGCACCTATTTCATACTACATGTCTACATCATGATCTTATCATATACAACTGAACCAACAAAACAGAAACTCTTTCAAGCACAACACCACATAGAAACATTAGTTATTATGATTCCCCAAATTACTTATGTAAATTTTAGGCCCATCACGAGAATTAGTGGACAAAATTTGTGTTCACCTTCATTTATAGATACTTAAATAGTATAAGTATCACTCATCAAATTAGACTTAGATACCAAGACAAATTTCACTTTTCTTTCTCTTGTGAGACTAAAAGCGAAAACTATCAAGTGTTTTTAAAAGTCAATGCTTACCAATTTCACGCTTGCCATTTTCAGGGCTGTCACTCCCATGAACCACATTCCTACCAAGTGTTTTTCATGTAGCAAAGTAACACATTAGAACTCAAAGTAAGATACCAATGCAAAACAGTACTTATATCATCATTGGTAGAATCCAAAAGTGTAAAAGGCCCAACCTTCCTGTTTGAACAGCAAAATCCCCTCTAATAGTTCCTGGTTCAGCCTGAAGAGGGTCTGTAGACCCTATTAACTTGCGTGCCGATGCGACAACACCAACACCCTCCCATGCCTTGTCAACATAACATCAGGATCAGTAAACTTGTATCAGTGACATCTAAAGTATACCTTGAAACATTAGTTTCCATGACAGACAAGGAAATGAAGAGTAAATCATACCATACACACAACTGGGCCAGATACAATGTACTCTATCAACCCAGGGAAGAATTTTTTTGACTTGAGATCCTTATAATGCTCCTTGAAACAACAAAAGGTACACACGAGTTGGAAAATCAAATAAGACCAATTTGACGACTCTAAATAAAATAAACAAGTTACATATATCTATAGATTAAACACACATCATACAGTAATGAAAGTATGAAACATTGAAGATCATAAGCCGTCATGGCCATAGCTCTTATTTTTATAACAGTATTAAAGGTTGACTCTGATGTGTGACGGAAATAGTGTAAGCAAAGAATCACTAAAATTCCTTAAAATCACAAACCTCTGCCAAATCTCTGGGGCACTGAAAGAGCTTCAAGCCAGTCAACTTAAATCCCTTCTTTTCAAACCTTGAGATTATCTCCCCAACCTAAAACAAATTAAATCCATATAGAAAAACAGAATAAGCCTCCTACAATACAGAAGTTTACTCCTCAATCAAATATAAAGGCTTCCTACAGCTCAGTCCATCAATTGGAGTCAATCTTGACTCAAAGTTTCAACCTTTTCTCAAAACCCCAGATACATTCACAGAAACACCATAGAATTGTTAGAATTGAACGAAGTGGAACACAGAAGAGCTTACAAGGCCACGCTGAACACCATCAGGCTTGACCATTATGTATGTCTCCTCAACCTGTTCCTGAAAATCACAACCACCCATCAAAAATGTCAATAATCTCAACTGGGCCTCTCTTAAATCAACTCAAAAACTAAAGGGAAATGATTAATTTAGAGAAGCAGGGCAGAGACAAACCAGGGAAGCAACCAAGTGTGGGAGGAAGATGCGAGGTTTGGCGATGGTTTTAGCATGAGGACGAGGTTGGGAATATGAGAAAAGATGGGAGATTGCAGGGAATGCTGCTAGGTTGTGGTGTGCGTAGGTTACGCTGCTGCTGCTTGTTCTTCTCTGGGCTGATGAAGAAGAGCGATGAAGAGATGAGGAAAGACTTGGACTTGCTCCGCTAAACACTGCCACGGTCTCCATTCTCCTCTCCTCTCTTCTGTTTTTCTCTCTATCCGATTTCCTTTATATGCAATTGCCACGTGGCAATTACAGTTTTATTTCTCTACTTTTTCCTCGGTGTGGAAAAAACTCAGGAAAGGTTAAATATTATCTGGAAAAGGAATTTTCTTATGAATATGCTCACCAAATCATGCCTAACCTGCAATCTGTTATGCTAATTTTTGTATTATATATAGTAATGCTTAAATACATTTGAATGAGTTGAGTTGAGTACTGTTTTTAGCAATATGTGAATGAGAGTTTTATGTTCGTAAACAGGGAGACTGAGACGCAAAGATCAACTTGTTAATTAGTGACTTATTGGCAGAAAAAATTACTCTAGTTCTCTATGAAGCAAGGCAAGTCCAATTTGATAGTGAAACTAATGTGGTGATGACTGATGAAGTAGACCATTTTCTTCTCTTCTTGCATTGAAATCTGGTGAAGGTGATTATCAAAAGGTTGCTAATATTTGAAGCTTGGCTAAAGAACAACGTTTACTTTGTTATCCATGTCAAGACTGCCTTAATTTTGCTTGTTATCCCTGCTTCTACTTAGTTTCTGTGCATAATTTCACAGTGGATGATGTTATGGACTTATGGGACCTTGATGTTTAAAGGCGGATTCAGGATTAAATCTTCATTAGGGTTTAGCTTAAGTAATTTTTTTATGAATCTCGAGAAATTGGAGAATTTTTTTTCTTTTCAAACATTGATCGATAACACGAATGCTTTCAAATGAAAAATAATATATAATAAACAATTTTTATAGAGTAAACTTAGTCAAAACATACGAATGTTGCGACTTATGATCAGCAAAGGACCTAAAAACTTGACACTTGTTACTTGAGTATGTAGGAAAATGAATTGGATATTGGCTAATCACATAACTAAGTAACTATAATCTATAATCACTAGTTAGTTTATATTGGGTGATAGCCGCATATTTATGCGTCTATTCGGTATTTAATTTGTTCCCTATATTTAGTTTATTGTTATTAATTGAGTGATTTAATTATGTTTATTGTTTTAATAGATTTTGTGAAGAAATAAAGCCTCAATACGGAGAGAAGAAGGAGTTATGTGCAATTATAGAAGCTTATTCCAACGTGGGATCTAGGAGAGCAATTGAAGAAAGTATATAAACCTATTTTAGGTTTTAGAAAGGAAGAATAAGCATTTTAGGGAGAGGAATTTCGTGCATAAGGAGAGCAAGCAACAAGAGGAGTTCAACCCTGTTTCGGTTCGATCGATCGAGAATTCCTTCGACCGGTCGAATTCTGGCTGGCCATAAGTCTTCTTCATCTTGTTTGTTTGTTTCAACTCTATGAATTGTTTTGATTCTTTATTTATGACTTTTAGTAGCTAAACTCAATGTTGAGGGGTTGCTTGAAGCCCCGTACATGAAATATTTTTAATGCATACACTTTAATTTAGTTTTGCATATTCTTTGAATGAGGTTTCATTCTTTGAATGAGGTTTCTTTCTCTGAATGATTCACCGTATGAATACTTGTATGTTTGTTTTAGTGGCCAACTTAGTATGCATGCTAGGATTCTAGTTTCATGAGATACGGGCGACTGAAGATAATTTCTTCCACCAGATTCTCTATAGTGATACACTGATTTTACCGTCAGGAGATTGAAATCCATAGGTCTAGCAGGACACGCATATAGTGTACATGTGAACCCTTGTAGATTCTCAAATATTTTCTAGAGTTTAATGTTTTATTCTTTGTAAACCTTGGGGTCTATGACTATGGGTTCAATAGAGGGATAGATGTAGAGGAGGTCCATGACAAACCTGCATAGGCATAAAGATTAGGTAACAGGATGTGGCTGTAACGATCAACTCTTCCTGAGAACTTTCATTCATTGGATATGTGCATTAGATTAAGTATGTGTTAGATAGATAGAATGGTGGTGGTGGATTGCATTCCTCTTAACTCTTTAATTATATAGTTTTAAACTCATTTGCATTCATTAGCATTTTTACTTTCAGCATTTATTTTCTGCATTAGCTGTAGCTTAGCCGATTCAGTTCGGTACCCAAAACTACTTCGAATACCCTAAAATTTTGTGCGGTAGTCCATCACTGTGTCTATTTTGTTGTGTCCAAATTTCGTAGTATTTGAGTGTGTCTAACTTAGGTTCGTAGTGTCATTAGTGTACTGTAGTCGAGTTTGTCAGCATTTTAGTTTTGTGTTAGGATTTACAGGGGTGTATTGTATCTGGATTTTTATGGATTTTTATGGAGTTTTTTTAATCCATGGACTTTTAGAAAAGTCTACATACTCTTTAAATAGTCCACAGACACTTCTAAATAGTCCACAGACTTCTAAGCATTTCTAAAATCATCGACAGACTTTCTTACGATTTATAAAAATCCACAGACTTTATATGAACGACTTATACAGATTTCAAAGGGAAATTTACGTTATATATTAAAATAATTGAAAGGTACATGGTCGAACATGAGAATGAAAAAACATTGATGAAAACTTTAACATGAAAAGCAGACGTCCTTAACAACAATGATATGATCATCCTTCTCCTTCTTGTTGATTACTTTCTGCATCGTTTACATTGTTGGCGTTTGCTTGAGCTTCTGCCCACATTTGATTAGCAATACTCATTCTCCATTGATTAGCGTTATCCCTTTGCTGCTCTTGAGTTTGAAAATCGTCTCATTCAAAATTATCTTCTCCATTGTCTACATGATCATCTTCTTCTGGTTCAGGAGGAAATTCATCTGAACGACATTCCTGACGAAGAAAATTATGCAATCCTGCACATGCCAAAACTAGCTCTGCTTGTGTCTTATAAGGAAATGGTGGTGCTGATTTAAAAATTGTGAACCGCGACTTAAATATACCAAATATTCTCTCAATTATGTTCCTCAGAGAAGCATGACGAAGATTAAATAACTCAACTGCATTGACCGGATGGTTTCCTTCACCGCCACAAAAATCTTTGAGATGATATCGAGTACCTCGAAATGGAGCTAAAAATTGACGTCGATTTGGAAATCCGCAGTCCCCTAAGTAATACTTACCTAATCATGAAAAACATATGTAATTAGTAAGTATATTTATGACACAAACTGAAACATGCTTGCTAAAGTTTTTCATGGATGTAAAACCATACCTGGTGGTACTTTGAGTCCATTACGTCTAGAAATAGCATCATTTAACACTTTTGAATCATGAGCAGAACCCTCCCATCCACTAAGCACATATATGAATTGTAAATCAAAGTCACAAGCTGCTAACACATTTTGTGATATCTTCCCATGACGATTTCTGTATCTGCTTACCTCACGTCCAATAACTGTTGCAGGAATATGTGTGCCATCAATAGCTCCAATGCAATCCTGTGGTAATGAAAAACTATTTACAACATATAAAAAAGAAAAATGATACAAGATTTAATCTGATAGAAATATTGCTTTGCATACCTTAAAGAAAGGATAAAACCTTGTGCTTTCTCTTATGTTAGGTGGTGAGGTATTAGCCGGCAGTGGTTTTGCCATAAACTCTGGAGCTATTGTATTTAGGGCCTTCAAGATTTTGTTGAAACTTCTGCTAACAGTGAAATGAGATCGCTCGAATATCATCCGAGGTTCACTATATCGATTGTTTTGACCGACAACAAGTAAAAATGTAGCAAGCATTTCTTCAACACAAATGTATCTGGTATCTCGTAAAGGTGTTTTCTCTTTGATGATGGCACACAATTTTCGAAATACGTCAGGATACATTCTGTAAACCTCCCGAAACATACGAGGGTCGCTGTCCAGTATCTTATCCATATATATGTATCCACGTGATGTCACTGGTCGCCGAGTCAACGGACATCTAATACGTTCATCAAGTATGCTGCGCACAAGATCATATAACATATAAACAACTGCTTGTATTGCCATTAACAAAATTCTAATGACCTCGTAAAACTCTTCTTCCTCTTCATCAAATCCACACACATCCATTTCAGATATCGTGCTTAGAGAAAACAACTAAACAATTAAAATGAACAATGTTACTATTCATAAGATCATCCATTCAAAAGCAAACCAGAACTCATAATTATTCAGAAAAACCTCAAGTTGCAATAAATTAAAGAAAGCATAATTGTTCAAAGAAATCCTTATTCAAACAAAAACACATCAAAGAAACAATCAAGCCATAGCATAGTGCTTGTTAGCCTCATGCATTATTTCGTTCCCAAGTGATCCAATTATGTCGTTGGTCTGGACTCATCTTCAAGAATATGTCTTGCTTTGCTTTAGTGTTAAGAAACCTAAGCGCAAAAAAGCTAGCTTCATCAGTCAATCCTGGGGTCTCTTGAACAGCAATCCAACATTCAGTGTCTCTTGATTCTCTCTTCTCCATTATGCCACAAATGGTATCAAAAGTGGTGACAATTTTACCAAAGCCAGTTGACAAGTTTTGTAGAACTTCAGCTTGAGATGCTGCCCCTTTTGAGCTGCTACTTTTTTCATAATCAGCTCTACTTCTTTTCCCTTGAACCCTGCTATGTGCTGAAGCATGTGCATTGTTGGCTGGGGTGCGTTGTTGGGAAAGAGATGGCAAGTTTTCTTGGTCCAATGACTCATTTTCATTTGGCACAAATGTGTAATTATCTTGATCAAAGACCAAGTCATCTATACCACCCACTTCCCAAGACCCGTTCTCACCTGCTTCATATGTTGTGGCATCTGTATCATCACCTAGACCGATTGAGCCCATCCCAGTTGCAGTTCCATTACCAACTGCAATTTTCAAATCCTCATAGTCTGGAAATGCTTCTGTCCGAAAGTGTGCATGGGTTGGATGTGACTGAAAGATAATAAACAAAAATGTCAATATGGTAAACCTTCAAAATAATTAGTAATCTAATAAAATAAAACTACAAGACATTAAACTCACCTTCAAATAGTCAGCCCATACTTCATCAGCGGCAGTGAATCTCTTTGTGATCGGATCCCACCCAAACCCAGAACTGTGACGCATAAGCTGAGAGTAATTGGTGTATTGTTTTTTAAACCATTTCACTCGGCTTTGGTAATGGCTGAAAGTTACATCATAACCGAGTTTTTCCTTAAGCTTAGGAAGTAACTTTGCTTCTACTGTTGTTTTGCTTATTACACCATTAATATCACGGAACCCAAGCTTAGCTCCTTCAACCATGAGTTGAAGCAAAACATTGCTCTCTTCTGCGGTCCAAGTTTTATAATCCTTTCGTTTACCACTTCCTTGTGAATCTCCCATCTATGATTCAAAAGTTTCTCTTCTTTAGCTACTCAAAGTAGAACATTCAAAAACCAAACTACTTGATTACAGCGACACCCAGGAAAGACATTCAAAAGCCAAACTACTTTATTTGAGATCAATCAAGTATATAGAAACCAATAAACACACTTGAAACAAACATAAAGAGCACAAGTGTTCTATAGGTCCAAACAACACATTGTGATTAATACCAAAAATCTCTATTAATAGAAGCTGATAATGATTATGCAAATCCCTAACCAGAAAAGCAATGTAACAGTACAAACTTTCGAGAAGAGACCAAATTTTGTTCAACAACAAAAACCAACATAACCCAGAATTCTGATACCAAAATAAATAACAGGTTTGGGATTTGGCTGGAAGGGAGCTTTTCCACTTTGAAGGTCATGAAGCGCCGGTTTACTCGGTGTGCCCTCACCAGAAGGAGAATATTCAGGTGGGATATGCTCATATCCTATAGTTTGGATGTATATGTAGCATGTGAAAAATGCATGATTATCTATGGAGAATAGTATTCAACTTTAAAATGAATTCCAGACTAGCTGAATGTATGAAATGGGAACAGTAACATCAATCAGATTGTATATAGATACAGCTACTTGGTCTAATATGGTGTAATCTTGGTATCTTACTGGTAATTCTTTTTATGTCACGTTTCATATCCATTAAACTCCATTTAAAATTGATTCAACTTTTCAAAGAACTAAAATAACTGAGAAGTAGGAGACTTGGTTCTTTCTATTTATATTGACATACTTTGAGTTTATGAGCTTATCTACAATCTCATCAGTTGTTTGTCATAGTAGTCCCTGTTACTTGTGCCTTTATTTTTTTACAAGAGTTACAATGATAAGATGAATGACTATGATAATTGATTAGTAAAGGAGCGATCAAGCTTCTTCTGGTGTAGATGCATCCCTACTTATGTCACCCTTTCTTTATATCTTTGCAGTTTATATTTTCAACGGCAATCGATGGGAAAATAAAAGCTTGGCTGTATGATAATGTCGGCTCCAGGGTTGACTATGATGCTCCTGGGCAGTGGTGCACCACAATGCTGTATAGCGATGATGGAAATAGGTAAATGGAAGACCTACCTGGTTTATGCTACAAGTTTTGTTTATCAAATCCTCCTTTGTTCACTCAACGACGTTATATAGTTACTGATCTTTTAAATTTCAGATTGTTCTCTTGCGGGACTAGCAGCTGATAATGATTATGCAAATCCCTAACCAGAAAAGCAATGTAACAGTACAAACTTTCGAGAAGAGACCAAATTTTGTTCAACAACAAAAACCAACATAACCCAGAATTCTGATACCACAAGAAATTAGGCAAATATAGAGAAGAATCAAGAAAACAAGATGATGGGAACCAACCTCTTTGCACGCTCAGAAGGATGAACTTTGATAGACTTTTCCCACGCTCAAAATCTTTGCCCTAGCAGCTGGCAAATTGTTGAAGTCTGCTATTTATACTAAACCCTACAAAGTCCACAAATTTCTTTGACATTCTAATTCCGTAAATATGAATGAAATTTTGAATACCCTAAAACTTCTATTCATTTTTTAAAATCCTAATCGAATACCGCTAGACTTTGGTGGACTTCATATGGATTTTTTAAAATCCTAATTGAATACACCTAGACTTTTATGGACTATTAAAAATCTGTTTTGAATACACTTGGACTTTCAGATTCCATGGACTTGTTTAAAATTGCCACTAATTCTAGATACAATACACCCCCTTTAGTGTCACCAACTCTTTGTGTTCGATAACCCTTATAAGTGACTATTACAATGATATATTTTGGTTGAAAATAAGATATCTTTGGTAGGTGTCTATCCAGCCTATCATTGGGCTCAACTTTTTTCCTCCATGAAGAATAATATAGTAGTAGTTTTACCTTTTTTATCATGTATAATGGCTAAATTATTTTTTTTAATCTTCAAAATCTCACCAGGACTCAAGTCCCTAAAGCCACTGAGTACATCCGCCTCCCTGATAATATGAACACAATAGTGGAAAATGTTGTGATGAAGTACATTCTTTAGCCATTTCAACTCTAGCTACTTGCATTGAGAAGAAGCTTGCTTTCTGATCGACTACATATTATCATACAGGAGCAAGCTGTGATTGTCATTTGTAAATCTGGCTCATCACAATAAAAAAATCAAAGAAATATTGATTACTTTGTACAAATTGATATCCAGTCTATGAGCCTCAGTGGAGAGCACTTGTTCTGATAATCTAGGTTAAAATTCCAACATTAATCTCTCAACCTCCTACTTTGTACAAAGGAAAAATAATCGGTTTCCAGCCTTATGTGCAGAAAAGCAAAGATCAGCCTATATATATGCACAGTTGCACATCACTACCCCAAGGCTTCCTCTTTATTCCAAATATAATCACCCAAACAGCTCAAATTGAAACTGAAACTCACTTATTTGCTGCCCCTTTTAACACAGAAAACAAAGCCACCCGGTCTGCTCCAAGAATCCTGTCCTAGATTGTGTTATTAGAACAAATACTGAAATGTGAGTTGGGAATTTTTTGTCCTTTTTTTATTTTTTTGGATCTTTTGTTTATACTTGGACTGCTAGCAGGGAGATTTCGGGAGCCGATCGAATTGTTAAAATTCAATTAGCATTTCCAGCAAGAAGCAGCCACAATAAGCCTTGATTTCCAACCAAGAATCAAGCAACCTTTTTCTTCAAAAACTGAGGGCTTTGCCTGAGCCATCATCTTAATAGGTGCACCCTGGAACCCGGCATGGCTCATCCTCCTGCGCCACTGATCAACCCTCTCATGCCTCTCCACGCGTGCCGATCCCTCACAACTGATGATGTTCTCAATCTCCTCAGCAAAGTATAACTGCTCCATTTTCAAACGCCTAGTGACGTATTTAGGCAGCATTGCATCTAGTGCGTCAAAAATGGCAGAGTAGTAATGCAATGCTTCCATAAACCTCCCAAGGAAAAAGGGTTCATTGTGGCTAGAGTCCTGCTCCCCAAGAACCAAGACTTTTGGCGAGAGCACATGAATCATCTGCAGTATTGAATTCAGAGCTCCTCTGCTTTCTTTCACCACACAATGCAACTGAAGAATACTATTGACAACTAGTACTTCACCCTCAATAGGTTTAATGTCTTCCGGTTTCAGGTTATCCAAGTTACTCTCAACACAAGAGAACTCCAAATTAATTCCCAAGCTGTCAACATAAGCCTCAAGCTCTTCTCCAATGATTCGCAATCTGTCAGCACAAGGGCCAACACCAGTGATCCTAAGGCAGGACACTGGTGGCTGACCTGCACGTGTGACGAGGCTCTCCATTAGGCCTCGCCACTGATTGCCATGTGGCAGATCGAGGGTCATCCCCAAGTCTACCACATGAACAAAATTCTCCCCCTCAAAGGCTTCTAGTATTGATGAGTTGGCCACAAAATGACCAAACTGAATGTGTGGGCAAGTATCATAAACAAGGCGTAATGCTTCTATCTTCTTGTTCATCAATGCTTAATCTTTAGCGCTCAGTTTTGATGGAACAAAACCAACCGCCCCTAGCGGTTGAACCAGCGCTAGGCGGCTGGCTAGGTCTTGGACAAAGCAAGACACCACGCGCTGAAAAGAAGAGCCAAAAACCAAAGCATTGGTGCAAAGCACGGATAGTAAAGCAGACGCATGTGACTTGTTGCGGTAAGCAACGGCCTCAGCACAAGCAATGAGGAGCTGAACAAGCCTCATCCCATCAGCAGTGCCATCTTCTTGATGATCAGCTCCATTACTCTCCTCAGCATTGATCATAGCCGCGACAGCCTCCTCAACAGCTTCTGCTGCAAGGTACCTTTGTGTGTGTGTCCATATATGGTCTCGGAAATGAAGCCTCGGCAAGGTGGTCAAGCTATTAATACTGTTGCTGCGGCTGATCATTCTGCTGTTGATACTGTCATTACTCGAGAGTGAGCCTGCGATACTCGAGGTCCTCTTCAGCCTCTTATGGTCTCGGCTTTCATGATCCGAAAAAGGGTTGATGAGCAAGGAAGAGGAGTCAGTAGCAGTGCTTTCATCCACTGATGACATGTAATTATTAGGATAAGAAATAGCAAACCAGGGATGAGTGTGCAAAACCAAGGAGGTCAAGGTCCTGCTCCGGCATGAAGATCTGGCCAGGAGCCATTTCTTGCTCAAATCCTATCCCTCCTCTAGTTATTCGCTTTCTACAAAGATATTCAATAACGCTCTGAAAGACCCTAATCCCAAGCAATAACGGCTTTTATAACTAATTACCAGTTTTTTCTTGTGATGCCAACAATGCTAAAGTCCATGCCCAGAAATAATTTGGACGCACATATATAGATGTCACTCTGGAAAGGAACATATATATTATAAAGTTTCTGTCACATTCCGAGGATTTTGGATGTTCTGTTTCCTCTTCAAGGCCCTAGCGCTCCAATGTGCACTACCACAAATGGCAACATTACCGGCGAGATTCCGGCCAACAAGGCCGGCGACCTTTCAATGTTCATCATTACCGGCGACTTACTCCGTCGCCGGTAATGTCGCCGGAATTTCGCCGGTAATGTTTAAAAACATTACCGGTGACCTTCCCCGTTGCCGGCAATGTCAAGTCAAACATTGCCGGCGAAATTCCGGCCGGAAAATCGCCGGAAATGCTTGGCTTGACATTGCCGGCGACGGAGGAAGTCGCCGGTAATGTTTTTAAACATTACCGGCGAAATTCCGGCGAAAAGTCGCCGGTAATGTCCCCATTTCCGGCAATTTAATGAATCGCCGGCAATGCCTCTTATATTAGATGCAGATCGCAGCAGCTCATTCATTTGGATCGAAAATAATCCGGTGAAATCGAAAGAAGGAAAACGCTCTGAAATCGATCTTTCGATATTGTCAAAATTAAGGCGCGCGTCGAAAACTCGATCACTCGGGAAGCTATATATATATAGGTACGTGTATATATACGTATATACGAAAACTGGAAGCTTAAACGAGGAAGTGATAATTGATGTGAAAGAAATAAGCAGTACACCTCGAGGGACTGAAACAAGCTACATAGGTTCAATAATTCAGCAAGCTAAAGGAGTCCTAGTCGTACTAGGCTTAGGAAGTTATTAGCTTTCCTTATTCAGTTAGGTTTTCTTTACAAAATAAGTTTCCTTTCCTTACTAGATTTGGCTTGCTTAGTAGTATAAATAGGACTTGATGTATTGATGTTCAGATCATCCAAGAAGAAGAATAATAAGAATTCAGTTTGTTTTCAATTTTGATCGACGAGTTTCGTTCTTGATTGTGGTTGTTGTTTGACGCGTTTCAGACAAAAACTTGAGCAACAATTAATAGGTCTTAATTGTTCTCACTATTATTCGATCTATAGGTCTAGATCGAGTAAATATCCCTCACTTATTATAGCAAGAAAACAGATCAAACTCTTCCGCTTCGTTGCATATACGAAAGTCCCTGTTTTCGTATCATAAGTGGTATCAGAGCTACCGGTTTCCAATCCTAGTTCGATGGAGGAATTAGACGAAGACACTCTGCTTGCTCAAGTACGAGATATGCTGCGCAATAGACCGACAGGGAGTCGATCCGGCCCTAGACAAAAGACATTAGACGAGTTCAAAGTCACCGAGCTCCCGGAATTCACAGGAGGCACCGATCCAGAGGATTACTTGGAGTGGGAAAGAAAAATTGAACGCATGTTCGAATTCAAAGACCTCTCCGACGCGAAGAGCTGTAAGTATGCTATTCTCAAGCTTAGCAAGAACGCATCTCTATGGTTTGAGAATATAAAGTCACAAAGAGCACGCGAAGGCAAGGAAAAAATTACATCGTGGGAAACCTTAAAACGCAAGCTACGCAAAAGATTTGTACCCAAGACTCACAAACTCGAACTATATCGAAAGGTGGCCGAGTTGACACAAGAGAAGATGACCGTAAGCGAGTACGTAAGTGAGTTCGAAAAATTAGCTATGATGAGCGAGATCGAAGAAATCGAAGAACAAAAGATGGCACGGTTTCTAAGAGGGGTAAATCGAGGCATAGCAAACATCGTGGACTTACATCCCTACGCCTCGCTCGACATGCTAATTGAACTGTGTTTGAAGGTGGAGGGACAACTCAGCAAGAGCCGACATGACCTATCCAGAGCATCGACATGGACAAAACCAGCCAACAGATTCACCTCCACAACTGCCTCCAGTTCAGTTTCCAACCCGAAAGCAGCCACTGCCACACCCACAGAAGGAACCTCAAAGACCAATTCCCCACCGAAGGAACAAAACGTTATGAAGGTACGATGTTTTAAGTGTCAAGGATTTGGACACTACCAAAACGCCTGTCCTAACAAGCGTGTTATCACCCTACGAGAAGCGATCTCCGTACGAGATGAGTTATATGATGAGGCAATCGAAGAAGAAGGAATCTTCACAAGCAATGAGTACGAGGAAGGAGGGGAGAACGTGGAAGCCTATGACGCTCCTATTTACGATACCTCATTGGTACTTCGACGTACTCTCCAGGCTAAAACAGAACCAGTTGCGAATGAGCAAAGAGGCCAGATTTTTCACACCAAGTGTCAAGTTAACGACAAATGGTGTAGTGTGATAATTGACGGCGGGAGTTGTACTAATGCTGCGTCAACAGAGATGGTTTCAAAGTTAGCACTACATACCACGACGCATCCCAGACCTTATACGTTGCATTGGCTTGACGATGGAAATAAAGTAAAAGTGACGAAACAGGTCCGAGTGGGTTTAGCTATGGGTTCCTATCATGATGAAATATTGTGTGACGTATTGCCAATGGATGCCTGCCATATCCTTCTGGGACGTCCATGGCAGTTTGATCGCGACGTGATACATAAAGGGAGGACCAATGAGTACGAGCTAGGAGATAAAGGGAAGAAGGTCGTGTTGAGGCCTATGACACCAGAAGCTATTCGCTCCATGACCACAAATCGAAACAAGAAGTCCAATCTCTCAATGTTCGCAAGCGAGCGTGAGATCGCCCAGGCCTTGGACAGTGGGGAGCGTGTGTATGCCTCAGCTAAGCAAGCAAGAGTTGAGTCTCAAAGAGTTAAGGAAGCCCGAAAACACTTTGAGTCTCTCAAGAATAGGTTTGCTACTGATCAGGCCATTCCGGGAAAATCAAATGCAAAGGATGGATCTGTAAATACAATACAGAAGACGATATCAGACCAGGAAGCAGAGACGGAGGAGGGTGTGCATCAAGAGAGAGAGAAATTAGAGACATTGAGAGAGAAAATCAAGGAACACTTGGATGCAGGGTCAAATGAATCTCTCACTGTTAGTGTAATGGCAGAGAGGATCTACGAGCTTGTGAGTAAAGTGATCAGCTTAGAGACTGCTATTTCATCCCAGACGGCCCTGGTCAACAGATTAAAAAGTGAAAATGATGAGATACACGAGCACATTCGGACGCTGGAAGATGACAAGGATAATCTTATTGACGGCAAGAACGACTTGAGCAAAAGGCTGAAGGAATTGGAGGATAAGTTGCATCAAGCTCATGATCTAAACAAAAGTGTTGAAAACCAGAATAACAATCTCCAGATACATTTTACTGAAGCCAACTGCAACCTCGATCACATTTCACATGAGCTGGAAACCGTGAAGCCAGATGAGGTGTCGAGTCCCTCGGTCTCGTCAAAGCCAAAAGAGGCATCATCTATTGATGAAGCCAAGTTACAAAAAATGCTTCACGGAGGAGACAATGTGGTTGCTCCTATAGATGTTCTAAATTCAGGGCAGGAAGTGAAGTCGGATATGGACTAGATGGCTTCAGCGTTGGTACTTAAAGATGAAGACCTTCCCACTGAATTGAGACCCCTAAAAGAGTCTACACCACATGAGGAAACACTAAATCCTGGTGATGGTAATGGACAAGCTATAAATATTCCCAGTAGTGCTGCTGATCAAGGAACAGAAGTTTATGAATCATCAGCGAATAGTAAAGAACAGAAGGAGGAAACACTAAATGCTGGTGATGGTTCCGTATTCTCTAAAGAAGTTCTTAGTACTTCCGCTGGAGATATAGAGGGAGATAACAAAGAAGAAAAGAACAAGTTGATGCCGAGGGCAGAAGGCCCGTACAAGATCATAAGAAGGGTTAATGAGAACGCTTATCAAGTAGAGTTGCCCGGCGACTATGGCGTTCATGCTACGTTCAATGTAGGTGATTTATCTCCGTATCTCAAGGATGATGGGTTGAGAGAATTGAGGACAATTCCTTTCAAAGGGGGAGGAGATGATACGAAAATTGGAAGCTTAAACGAGGAAGTGATAATTGACGTGAAAGAAATAAGCAGTACACCTCGAGGGACTGAAACAAGCTACATAGGTTCAACAATTCAGCAAGCTAAAGGAGTCCTAGTCGTACTAGGCTTAGGAAGTTATTAGCTTTCCTTATTCAGTTAGGTTTTCTTTACAAAATAAGTTTCCTTTCCTTACTAGATTTGGCTTGCTTAGTAGTATAAATAGGACTTGATGTATTGATGTTCAGATCATCCAAGAAGAAGAATAATAAGAATTCAGTTTGTTTTCAATTTTGATCGACGAGTTTCGTTCTTGATTGTGGTTGTTGTTTGACGCGTTTCGGACAATAACTCGAGCAACAATTAATAGGTCTTAATTGTTCTCACTATTATTCGATCTATAGGTCTAGATCGAGTAAATATCCCTCACTTATTACAGCAAGAAAACAGATCAAACTCTTCCACTTCGTTGCATATACGAAAGTCCCTGTTTTCGTATCATATGTGTATGTATATATATATATATGTGTGTGTGTTGATCAAATCCAATTCGTGAGATATGAAATGTTGTTGATGTCACCGAAACGAGAAAACTGCTTGTAGGTAATCTTATCTTGTGTCTGAATCAACGACTGGTATTATCGTAGTGCTATCGGAGTCAGGCTTAAGAGAGCCTCCTACCTAGTCAAATACTGAACTGAAAAAAGAAGAATACCATCATCGAGTACTGAATCGAATTCAGAGATTAGATCGATATATATATATATATGCATGCATGTGTTGATTTAATTAGAGTTGAATTGAGATATCGCGTCGATTATTAGTAGTGAATGTGTGTATATATAATACGTAAAATCGTTAGAATTTTCAGGATGGACAAGAGTTGGATGAGCCTCGAAAGATGGGATGTCAGATATCACGAGGGAATTAGGAATTTTGTGAATTTTGTGAAGGCTAATTGTGGAGACACTACACTTCATTATTGCCCGTGTAAAGAATGTAAGTGTCGCAGCGATCGATTTCGTTTTCTCATTGATAAAGTCCAGAAGCACCTGAGTAAATACGGGTTTTGGGATAAGTACACTTGTTGGATTTATCACGGTGAAACATCGTTAGCGGGTCCGCATGATCATGGACAATTTGGTGAGAGGGCCAGTCCACGCTATGATCATGGAGATTTTGCTGAGAGGGGCAGTCAATCCTATGATCCAACATCGATGTTAATCAATGATATGTTTCCTCATGAGAGCGATGTATTTGCTGATGAAGCACCAAATGTCCCTCCCGTCATTGAGGGTTTCCCCCATATTGAGCCAGTCGAGCCATTACCTGGAGCTCATGTTAACACAAGCAGTATGGACAAGTACAACAACCTGATTGCATTGCAACAGACTCCGTTGTACGACGGTTGTAGTAAGACTGTTCTTGAAAGTCTGATGGGAGTGATGCAGCTCAAAATGGAGAACAAAATGTCTGTCAAAGCTGTTGATTCTTGGCTGAAGTGGACTGCTTCGCTACTGCCACCCGGTCATCGTCTTCCTACCACTCATCATAAGGTGCGACATATCCTGAAAGATCTTGGGTTTTCCTACATCAAAATCCATGCATGCAGATATGATTGTATTCTCTTCTGGGGAAAAGATCTTGAAGACCTTGAAGCCTGCCCGGTATGTTTTACAGAAAGGTATAAGTTGACTCATGCAGGCAACAAGAAAGCTGTGAAGATACTTCGATATTTCCCGCTTATTGATAGGCTAGAGCGGTTGTTCATGTGTGCTTTCACGGCCGAAGCAATGAGATGGTGGGCTGAGAGGAATTTGCCTGACGATGACACCCTTATACACCCTTCCGACGGAGAGGCTTGGAAGCACATGGTCAGGGAGTTTGATCATTTTGCAGCAGAGGTTCGAAATGTTTGGCTAGGGCTCTCATCTGACGGATTCAACCCTTTTGGCAACATGAGTCTTCAATACAGTATATGGCCAGTTATTTTGGTACCGTACAACCTTCCACCATGGATGTGCATGAAGAAGGAATACAATATGCTGACTCTGTTAATTCCGGGCCCGGGTTATCTAGGAAAGTGTCTCGATATGTATTTGAGGCCTTTGATTGAGGAGCTTAAGTACCTGAGTGAGTGTGGCCACCCCACTTACGACAGGTTCAAGAATGAGATGTTTCAGATGCATGCCATGCTTGGTGGCACCATCAGTGATTTTCCTGCCCGCGGTATGTTGTCGGGCAACGTTACCAGGGGTTACAGGGCTTGTTCAGAGTGCATGACGGTTATTGTTGCAGTCCTCATTGCAGCAAAATTGTTCAGATGCGTCACCGTTGTTGGCTTCCATATGATCATCCATTTAGGCAGGATCCAGACGCGTTTGATGGGACTGTGGAAACAGGTGTGGCACCCAGGCGATGGACAGGGGAAGAAATTTTGGAAGTGTTGAATGAATATGATTTTGGCCAGCTGAGCAATCATCCTGACATAGTGGCGTCAATTCCAGACAAGCCCGAAAGGTATAAGTTTTGGACACACAAGAGCATATTCTGGGAACTCCCCTACTGGCCCAGGTTGCCTATCAGACACTACCTAGATGTCATGCACATAGAGAAGAATGTGTGTGAAAGTGTGGTGGGCACAGTTCTTAACTTGGAGGGGAAAACAAAAGACATCCCTAAGGCACGCATTGATCTGAAAGCTATGGGACTGCGGAAACATTTGTGGTTAAGAGAAGGTAAGAGAAAAATGCCGCAAGCTCCTTACACCGTAAAGCCGAAGCATAAGCATGAAATTTTTCGGTGGTTGAGTAATGTCAGGTATATATTCTTCTGCTATGCAGGAATTTGGCCTTAAATTTTTACCGGATTATGGTTATATGCGAGAACTATAATTTTTGCCTATGGCTATATATATATATATGCTGGTATCCTTATGGCTATGCAGGAAATATAAGCAAGTGTGTTAACTTCCGGGACAATAAGATGTACGGATTAAAGAGTCATGACTGCCATGTACTGCTTCAACGCCTTTTCCCTATTTTCATTCGAGGGTACCTGCCCAAAGAGGTGGTGGAGCCGTTGGTGGCCTTGTCAAGATTCTTTCAGAAGTTATGCACCAGGGAAGTTAAAAAATCAGATCTCAGGGAGATGCAAGATGACATCATTTTTATCATGTGCAAGCTTGAGAGGATATTTCCCCCAAATTTTTTCGACATCATGCATCACCTGATGATCCATCTTCCCGAACAATTGTTGCTTACCGGTCCCGTACACTACACTTGGATGTATCCCATGGAAAGGTACAAATGATTCATACATTTGGTTTGCCTCTGTTTTTATATGTAAATTCTTATTTTTTACGTAAGTTAATTAACATGCACTTGTGTACTTGTAGACAATTGGGAGCCTACAAGGACTATGTGAAGAATAAATATGCACCTGAATGGTGTATCGCTGAAGCATATGTTGCGCACGAGTGTGTAACGTACACCAAAGTGTATTTGGGAGCGCTTGAGGACCCCCAACAACAGATGCCGATAGATGAACCCCAGTTCAACCTTTCAATCATCTCTAATGACGTGGTAGTACAAGGAAGCTTGCCAAAGTCGTACAAGTTGGATGGAAATGAGGTAGCCATTGCCCACTGGTCGGTACTGATTAACTGTCAAGAAGTACAATATTGGAAAAACTATCATCTTCACTGCCCTGCTATTGCCGAAAATGTTGATTACCACAACAGGACGTTTGCAAACTACTTTGGTTAATGGGTAAGGGTATATGTGTATATGTCTATTTTTTATATAGCATGTGTGTACGTACGTGGTTTTGTGGTTTCTATGTTCATAATTTCTTGTGTACGTATTTCTTATCGTTTTCAGATGAACCATATAGCAAATGATGGTTCCCCAGAGTGGTCAAATGAATTGAGGGTCCTGGCGATGAAACCGATAGCTTCAAAAGTTTACTCGATGTGTCAGGTCAATGGCGTGAAATTTATATGTGAAGCTCGAGACGACCGACTGAAAACACAGAATTGTGGGGTGATGGTCCATGGTGGGCAGGATGGCGTTGACTATTACGGTGTCCTTCATTCAGTTGTTGAACTAATTTATGGGAACCACATGAAAGTGCACTTGTTCAAGTGTAGATGGTTTGATACTAGCCCGGAGAACACAAGGACCGATCAGTACAGAACATTTTCGGTGAATACTGCTACTAGCTGGTATGAAGATGACCCTTTCGTTCTTGCCTCATCAGTAAAACAAGTGTTTTACCTTGACGATCTTCTTAACAAAGTCCCGTGGAAGGTGGTTAACCATGTTGCTCATAGAAACATATACAGTGCTGCCACACTTGGTGATATCGCAGATGATGAGGAAGTTACTGCATACCAAGAGCCGAACGCTGTTGACATTCCGGAATCATGTACGATTCGCCTTAATAATGTGAGATCTGGGAGTGTGGTTCGAATTACTGGAGCAGAACTTCTCGATGTTAATCCATATGAAGTTGACGCTGATTCAGATGACGAGGAGCGGCACATATTGCCAGAGGTTACCTATGAAACCTAGTCAGACTCAAGTGACGAAGATGATTACGATTATCATCCTTAGTACGTTAATGATGTACGTATTTTAATTATAGTCGAAAATTATAGTCGGCAATTCTAGTCGGAAATTCTAGTCGGAAATTCTAGTCAGAAATTCTAGTCGGAAATTGTAGTCAGAAATTGTAGTCGAAATTGTTGTCGTAAATTGTAGTCGGAAATTGTAGTCGATCGTAAATTCTAGTCGGAAATTCTAGTCGGAAATCGTAGTCGGAAATTGTAGTCGGAAAATGTAGTCGGAAATTGTACGTAGTCGGAAATCGTAGTCGAAAATCGTGTTGGAAATCGTAGTCTTCAATCGTAGTCGGAAATTGTAGTCGAAAATTGTAGTCGAAAATTGTAGTCGGAAATTGTAGTCGAAAATCGTAATCGGAAATTGTACGTAGTCGGAAATCGTGTTGGAAATCGTAGTCGAAAATTGTAGTCGGAAATCGTGTCGGAAATCGTAGTCGGAAATCGTAGTCGGATATTCTTCGGGAAATAATGACATTACCAACGAGTTGATAAACTCGTTGGTAATGACATTACCAACGAGTTGAAGTCGTTGGTAATGACATTACCAAAGAGTTGCAAGTAACTCGCCGGTAATGTCTACTGAATATGGTCGAACCCAGCTCGAGCTCTCCCTCATTTCTCACTATCTCCTCCCCTAAAACACCTCCTCTCCTCCTCCCAAACTGCTCCGGCCGCCTCCCTCTCCTCCCCTCTCCCCTCCCCTCACCTCATCTCCCTTCTCCTCTCTCCACACTAAAAAACCCCATTTCAAATTGAAATTTCCTTTCCTCCCCTCCTCCTCTCCTCCTCCCCTCCTCCTCTACCTCCTCCCCTCACCTCCGTCGCCGGAAAATCAGCTCAAGCTCCACCATGGCAGGTGCATGCAAGCTCACTCTCTCTCCCTCTCTCTCTCTCCCTCTCTCTAATACTCAATTTTTATTTATTTTTGTGCATATATATATATATATATATATATACGTATGTACGTATGTACGTATGTGGCACTGTATATATATATATCTATATGTATGTGGAAATTAAATTTAATTAGGGTGATTTGGATTAATTTATATGCAATGTATATATATACCGGTAATGTTTGAAAAATGTGGAAAATTAATTAGGGTGTGTGATTTGGATGAATATGTGATGTATATATATATATATATGAAAATTAAATTTAATTAAGATGCATGATGTATATATATGTGTGAAAAATGTGGAAAATTAATTAGGGTGCGTGGTTTGGATGAATATGTGATGTATATATATAAGTGAAAATTAAATTTAATTAAGATGCATGATGTATATATATGTGATGTATATATATATATGTGAAAAATTTTAAGTCGAAAATGATGTATGTATATATGTTAATTTAGGTGATATAGTTGTTAATTTAACGTATAATAGGTGAAAAATCGGAATCGGCATTTAAAGTGTTTGGATTAAGGTGATATAGTTGTTAATTTAACGTATAAATTAAGGTGGAAAATTGGAATCGGAACGGTTTGGAACCAGAACGGTTTTAAACCAGAACCGCGTGGAACCGGAACTGTGTGTAACCGGAACCGTTTGGAACCGGAACTGTTTGTAACCGGAACCGTTGGAAACCGAACGGTTCCAGTTCCAAACGGTTCCGGGTTCAAACGGTTCCGGTTCCGCCCGGTTCCGGTTACATTTGGTTCCGGTTCTGATTTGTTATAGAACCGAATCCATGACTATTACCGTGTCCAGGAGGTTTTGCGGCAAATTGGCTTCCAGGCATCAAACGGAGAGGTTCCGGAAATCGTAGTGGAGGGAGCAGTAGTCAAGCTTCCTCCTCAGCTGCAGTTAGCAACACGCGCAGTGGGCCAATGATGAATGCTCGCACACAAGCCTTGCTAGCTGAGCGAGTAGAGGAGGAAGCTGCACGATTCGCAGCCGTGCAACCGAAAGTCGAGCCTCGAGCCTCAGTCAGCAGACGTCCCTCCATCAGCAGACCCTCAAACGAGCGACAGTCAACGGGGGCATCAGAAACTCCCTCAATCCGAATGCCCCATATTCGCCCGGTGGCTACTCCCGTTTCACGGGAATCATATGAGGCAGATGGTGGTGCTGGCGCCTCATCGTCCAGGCCTCGTCTATCTCCGCCGTCCGGTCTCTTCTTACCCGACGAGATTCCTATGATCCCTGAATTCGAGGGGGATGCCTATTTATGTTGAAGGAAGGCCGGAGTTCCTGAGCGTGGAGGAAGCGTACAACTTCATCCCGTTCGACCCCGTGTATCTTTGGAGTGTGAGGTGCACCAACCAACAAACGGACGATGCAAGTAAATTTTATTTAACATCAGATTGATTACTTAATTATTACTTAAGACTTACGATAGGTTCAATTAATGATATCAATTTGTTGACATTGTATTATTAGGCAATTTCGTTAATGGGACTGGAAAACAGAAAGGGGCTAGAGGCACCTGCACCGGGAAGAGACTTGAGCAGGCCACCGGGGGAAGGAAAACACCCATTAGGGCCAATGAGGATGGCGAGGTGATCGAGGCTTTTGACACCACGCGAAAATATGTCAGCATGGCCAGGGCGATCGTGCGGGACAAGGTCCCAATGCTTTGGCCAGATTGGGAATCTGTGCCTATCTACGTGAAGATGCAAGTGCATAATGCACTAAGTGTGAGTTAAATCGTATTTTCATTACGTAAATTTTACATTTATTAATTAAGTCTGAATAAATATATAATTTTACCATTTATATATTCATATTGCAGATGTGGTTTGACGTGGATGAAGTTCTTATTCACACGTGGGTAGAGCATCAACTACATATGAGGTGATTTGCTTCGAGTTATTTGAGTATATATCGAGTTAGATTTTTGTTTATCAAGTGTTTTAATATCTCTAACTTTTTTTTCCTAGTGTTAATATAGGTATAAAGAGTGGAAGAACGAGTTTTCTTCCCATTACACTGTATACAAGGAGCTAGGCCGAGGTTCTACCCCTAGCGAATTCCGGTTTAGGGAGTACGAGTGGCTGTGGCTGATAGCCCACTTCGAGCACCCCAAAGCTCAGGTATGCATCCTGAATATATCTTACAAGCCTAATGTATCGTATCACATTAAAATAGGTAGTTACTAATTTTTTTTCATATGTTTATCAAACAAGGCGATTTCGAAGACGAACCGGGCGAATAGATTGAAAAACACCAGGGCCCATCATGCAGGTTCACTCAACTATTTGGGTTGGTCGACTAAGGCGCAGCAACAACAAGAAGTGAACCCGTTGGTGTATATTCATCAGAAGTTCTATCCGCAGTGCCCTGAAGAAGTGGTAAGTCTTTCGCCTCTCCATGTGTTAATAAAACTATTTTTCGATATTAATTTATTTTGTTAGCTAATACGTTATTCATTTTCGCTTTTCAATTAGGCGAGAGTGGAGGAGGCGACCGCAGAAGTGACCATGAATATAGCTCGGACTAACCATCCTGACTGCTCCGAGGAAGAAGTCACCCAGTATGCCTCTCAGATCGATCCGCTTGATCGTCCTATAGCGGCTCAGATCATGGCAAAAGCATGCGGGACTGGAAAGAATACCTACTATTGTAGGGGAATGGGCTCGGCGGGCGAAAGAGTATTGAAGAACACTTTAGAATACTCTACCGGGTCAAGGAGTTCAGCTTCTAGTCGTAACCTCGCAGCGGAGCTTCAGAGGACGCGGAGGGAGTTGGAGGAGCAAAAGAGGCAGATAGCCGAGCAGCAGGCAATCAGAGATGTCGAGTACCAACACATGGTCCAGCAACAGACACAGATGTTCACATGGATGCGGACGATGTACGAGGCTCAGACTACCAGACAACCGTTCCCCACACCTCCCCCGCACCCTGTGTTCCCGAGTTATCCACCACCACCACCGCACCAGTCACCGCCACAGCAAGACCAGGGTAGCCACCGAAGTTCAAATGATTACATGGATTTCTTCGACCTTAACCCGCAAGTTCCTCGACCCTGACGTGTAGTTGTAATTAATTTTCGTATCGTTGCTATTTGTACTGTACGTTGGACATTTATGTGTACTGTTGAACTTGTATGATTGTACGGTTTATGTCTTTCAATGCAGGTTCTGGAATTGGGCCCAATCCAGAACCGTGTTTTTTTTTCAAAATTTTTCCAAGCATTGCCGGCGACATGGACCTAAGTCGCCGGCAATGTCTTCAAATTTTGGCCACGGCAGCGGTGACATTGCCGGCGACTTGAGTCGCCGGTGATGTCTAGACATTACCGGCGACGTGAAACTCCGTCGCCGACAATGTTATCACCGGCGGCCTATTTCCGGCGACGTCATTGCCGGTGACTTGTCGCCGGTAATGACAATTCCGGCGAAAAAAAAAATAAGGCCGACGACGGAAAGTCGCCGGCAATGTCTCTTAATCCGGTAGTGGTGGTAATTAGCTTATTTTTATTACTCGGATCATGATCATTCTTAGGTACTCAAAGTGTATGATAATTTTATTTTATTATTTGAGAACAAATTTGGTGGTTTGTGGCAATATGAGTATTTTATGGGTTATTTAGTTGTATTTGAGATAATTATTTTATTTAAAACTTAGTTACAACTTTTAAACAAATTGTTTTCAAAATTGTAAATTTGATCTAATTAGTTGTAAACATTAATTATAAATAATCCTAAAAAATATGATCATTGTGGTAATATTGTCAATTACAGCATAAGAGTAATAAATGGACATGTTATAATACCCAAGGATATATAATATCTTTATTTATCACTTTGAGAACCAAAATTACAATATACATGAGCAAAAATTTACAACATTTAGGACAATATTACTACAATGATCATATCTTTTTAGGATTATTTATAATGTTTACAACTAATTAAATCAAATTTACAACTATGAAAACATGATTCAAAAGTTGTAACTAAATCTCTAAATAAAGTAGTTATCTAAAATACAACTAAATAACCCTAAAAATAACTCATATTACCACAATGACCACCAAATTTATTTTCAAGTGATAAAATATAATTATCCTACCCTTGAGTACCTAAGAATGTTCCGCGAAGCATTATCATTATAAATTTACCAATTAACCTAGTAGAATTAATTGATTTGAAACTTTGATCGAGCCAGTGTACGCGGTATGGATTATCAAAGGGGCGAAATTTTTTAATCCTCTTTACTGACAACATAAGCATGATCGAACACCTGGCAGGATGAACCCTAGCTAGTACAGGGTACAATATATACTGTCTATCTTAACACTATCTCTGCGGATATATGCTGTAATAGACTCCGAGTTCTACATTGCATTTTCCGAAAACTGGCACTATCAGAGTGTATCAGAGCTAAATTGTCCCCCTCAGCCTCCAGCATGTCATTGTAATTTAGGGATATTAAACTTTGCATTATGTACTGTTATTTGCAGACCATGCCCGTCTATGTGTATATATGAGATGCAATACTATTTGAACGTTTGAAAATGTATCAATTGCCGGCGGCATGCCTAAGAACAAACACATGCGTCTGAATTCGAAAAATGGGTGTTCATGCTCAGCCATAGAGGACGTCATCAAGCTTCATACGCTTATTATTTGTAATGCCACTAGTTGTAGTATACGTTTAATCGATATGATCGATCATTGTAGGTTGAGGATTTAATTTATTCTAAATGTTTGAACAAGAAAAATTTCTTAACTTAATTGCTCAGTCAATTAACTACAGTCACTGCATGCATATTACAATCATGTAGCATTGGACTACTTGCTTGAAGGATCCAGCTCTCTCTAAAGTGAGATCGAGAGCTGTGAAGTTGCGTGAAGTTCTTAAAATCACACCTCTTATCTTATCTAATGGTTTAGAAAACCGCCATGCAGTTTAGATCTAAATTCAGGGATTAGCCTATGTACGTCGTACGTTATTTCAGCAGTTAACTAAAGGAAAAAAAACTGAAGCAAGAATCACGAAACGCGGAAGGGACGTTCCAACCTCTTTGCACCGTGGGACTCCGTCGTCCAGTAACTCCAGTTCGTCCTCTTCTTTACCATTTCCTTGCTTTACCTCAGCTCACTTGTCCATCTTTTATACTCATAATCAATTTGTATGCGTTTATGCGATGATTTATCGTCCGTAGACTACTGGAGGAGAGAGCCAAGGCAACGAAGGTAAGTTTCTTCGTCGTCTCAATTTAACTGAGGCGACAAAGAATGAATTTGTAGTCTCAGAAATGACCTACGTCGCTTCAACGACACTGGGGCAATGAATAACGATCTTGGTCATTTTAATAAACTGAGGCGACCAATATGAAGCGACGAAGAGAGTCTTCGTTGCCTCGAGTAATCTGAGGCGATGAAGATTGAACAATCTTCGTCGCCCACGTTTTTTAAGCTAGCTAATTGATATACACTGCATATGCATCCAATTAATTAGCTAATGTATGCACACTACATGCAAGTATGCAATTCATCTTTTCCTCGAGGATATATTATACAACTGTTTTTACATATCACTTCAAGAATCATGAATCTTTTGGTACACATAAATACTGACTGCTTTTTCTTCTTCGAAAAGATATATTATAGAAGTGGTTTTACAGAATACTTCAAGAATCATCAATCTTTCTAGCTACATATACACATCTTTGGAACACATATCTACATATTTTTTTATTTATTTGAAAAATATATACTAACTCGATCGTCTGACTGGTTTGGAAGCAATCTGTAACCTTGTCACACAATTTACGCCTTTAGTTTCAAGAAATAAACCCTAGGGCCTAAGCCGGCATACTACAAACTTATACATTTATTCTCAATAATGATTCTCAGCTGGGATCATACCCAAAACCACGGCTGACATGGAGTTAAGTATCTAGTCTCATCTTTATAGGTAACGTTGTTGACATTTGCATTTGAAGCATCAAATATATATTCTTTTACAGATGAGCATCAAATCTTAAATATATTTGTCCAAAGTACTTAAAATTTGAAGTGGAGAACTAACTAGCAGCTTGAAATTAGTTACATTACATAGTATCGAAGTTGACAAAACTCTATTAAGATCGAAACATTATTAGGATCTTGTTATTTGTCGGTTTGGCCAACTCCATAAAGCACTGTGCAGTGGCTGTTTGGCTCATACATCCTAAATTTTTGGTTTAATATAGTATGAATGATAATAGAAACCTCTATTTGAAACCCAATTTAATGTTGTAGCAATTTTAGGTTGACATGCATTGAAGCGACGAAGATTGCAATCTTCGTCGCTTCGGTTAGGGTTAATAGTCCTTTGAAGCGACGAAGATTTCAATATTTGTCGCTTCGGTTAGGGTTAATAGTCAATGAGGCGACCAAATATGGATCTCCAAGGTAACCCTGTGAACAAAACCTTCGTCGCTTCATATCATTTGAAGCGACGAAGAATGCAATATTGGTCGCTTAAATTTATTGAAGCGATGAAGTCTTCAATCTTCGTCGCTTCAATGCATTGAAGCGACGAACTCACCAATCTTCGTCGCTTCGATGTATTGAAGCGACGAAGTCATCAATCTTCGTCGCCTCTTAGTGTTATTATAATTCCAGATCACAGATCTCTTCTTTCATTCTCTTCGCGATTCTCTTCTTCTCTTCTTCTTCGTTTCTCCTCCACCCCCAATCTCATCATCGAAACCCTAAACCCTTATTCCCCTCGATCAAATCTTAATAGCCCTCCCCCTAACCTTAATCTAACCCTCCATCTCAAAGGAATCTCATCCTCTTCTTCTCCCTCGGTCCGATACCCGAGACCCACTCCGGTGAAATTCGAGCGGCGGCGGCAGCGATTTCTAATCCGGCGGGATTCCTCAATCTCATCCTCTCCTTCATTTTTGACCTATCTCATCGAGATAGTACATCATATTCGTTCTATTGCATCGAATATTACATCGAGGTAGTCCGACTGTTTGGAAATCAACTCCGGCCATACATAATGCTTTAATTTTGGGGCTTTACTGTTTTTATGTATTATGGTGCTCATATGTGAGACATATGTGAAGGGTTGATTTTAACTGTTCTTGATCTTGTTGCCATTTTGCTTTGCTGAGCTTAGTTATCTTAAGTGGGGCAGCTGAATTTGAATGGTTGAGTTGATTGCATTTACTGATTCATGCACTAGGGGGAGTTGTGAAGGGTTGATTTTAACTAGTCTGGAGAGTTGTGAGACGAGTTACTAAATCCCTTGAGGAAAATGTCTTCAATTTTTGTCTCCTTGTGGGTCATATTTGATTTCAATAATCTCTTCTGGACATGAACAAAATGAGGATTGTACTGTTAATAAACTAAGCTCAGAGCTATTTAGCTGACAACTTGGTGCCATCCAGGGACGTTCATGCCATAGGAAATTAAGTTTTTGAAGTTAGAATTTAATACATGGTCGAAGAGCTTATTAGTCTGTAAGTTAAGGAAAGCTTTGTCATGTTTCAGTTAGGCATATTGCCACTAATCGGTGTCATGGATTGTAGTTGGTAAATCAGTAAAAACGCACATGGCAGAGAGGGAGGAACTATATAATATGATTCCATGAATTCTTAGATAAACCTTAATCATGCTGACTTTTTGTGAGTGATGTTGTTTATGGAAATACTTTTTCGTCTTTCAGATTGCTAGAGTCAATGATATTGGATACTTGTAAAAGAAATATCTTTCTTCATGTTTTTGCTATTACTCCACTTATATTCTTGGCTAATGACATTGATTTTCCTTGTGCAGTTCTCTTTGTGTGATTATTAAATCATTGTTGTCTCCGTCCTCTTATAGCTGCTTTCGTGTCAAGACTCATGCGAATGTTTATGTCATGGAATTTGTTAATTGTGTTTGATTTACTTTGCGTCATGGAATATGTTTTGTTCTTTTATCATTTGGAACACAACTCTATATGTGACTTAGATAGTAAAATGGTTATGATGGCTTTGTTTAAAGCTTTGAACTTGGGCCAATGAAAGTATAGATTGAAGATACTAAAGAAGTAAATTTGTGAGAATCAAAGATACTGTCAAACTGAGACTCTTGATTAAAAAGAAGTATCAAACTTGCATCGCCATTTCTGAACGGTGAGATCCAAAGTATTAAATTTTCACACCAGAAACATAATCAGAAGTTAAAAATGCAATCTTGGACATGTGAATGAGTAGAAAAAAAAACAACCATGGATTAAAAAAAAAAAACTAGACAGTCTATGATACAAACAAGAATGGAGCATTGATATATATGTATATATGTAAATTGATATATATGTATATCTAAAATATAGCTTGTTTAATTTACGTGTCTTTGGGCAAAGAGTAGGTGGCAAATGAAAATGAGAGGGAATATAAGCACAAGCAAGCAAGCAGGCACTTGGAATACGATATATCTACATTTTGGTATTACATGAACATTTTTTTTAATGTTTTAACAGAATGGCTCCCAGAAGTACAAGTCACCAAAAGAGGAAAGCGGCGCTCCAGCGTCGTGAAGCGGCAGCGGCAGCGGCGGCGGCTGGGCAAGCATTGAGCGAAGCGGGTCCTTCCGTGTCGGGTTGCCCCACGGGACAATCCGGGACCCCGTCGGGACACCATTCGGAGGGTTTAGGGGGTTTCATGCCAACCCCAATGCTTGAGGATACAATTCCATTAGTGGAAAACAACGACGCCACTACTGCCTCAGAGCGCCCTCCTGCTATCAGCATCTGGTGCAAGAAGACTAAACTCCCAGATATGGTGGACATGGAAACCGGAAACCCGACGACGATGCAGCGCGGGGTCGTTGTCGGGACGAAGACTGAGTACCTCGTCCGGCTAAACAACAATAAACGACTACATGTGGCTTACTCTACGAGGCATCGGGGGCCTGCGACAAGAGAGTTTAGAAGTCTGATGTCCCTAGACATTGGTAGCATCATACACGGCAAAGTTCCAATGCTTGTGCCTAGCTTTTTGTCACTTAGCGATGTGCAACGCGACATCGTCAATGCCGGTATCGAGGTATACTTATTGCGCTTAGCTTAGTTTGTTACTTTACGGTTTATGTAATTATAACTTTTAATTAACACATTTTAAATTTTTATGCTAGAAGAACTATGACATCCCGACGACCGATGTCGAGATGTGGAACTTTATAGATGCGACGGCGCAAACAATCTACAAGGACTGGAAGCATGATTGTCATCAGCATTATCTCCACGTCAGCCAGGAGACTCCTGCCGAGTTCCTAGGGAGGGAAGAAGAATGGGCGTGGTTAAAAGGCCAGTTCGAAGACCCTGCTTACCTGGTAAGCTTCATAATCTATCCGCACAGTTTTTCACCAACGATTTAAAATTTACATGTTTATCTATTCTTATTTTTAAATGATTATTTTGTGTGGCAGAAACTGTGCAAACGGAATCGAGGAAACCGAAACAAGAACAGAGAGCAACAACTCAACCATCATTCGGGATCCCTCGCCCTCTCATACCGAAGCGAGGTGTTGAAAAAAGAGGGTCATAGAGCGCCGACCATCCAGACTTGGATTGACGTATACCAGCCGGACAAGAATGCAGCTGAGAAAGTGGTGAGCGAAAATATGTTACATTACATTATTACAATTATTTTTGTTTACCATATTGTAATATTATTTAATTAATATATATACTTTAATTGAGCAGGCGGCAGTGAAGCGAAGGCTTGACGAAGTCTTGTCGCAACAAGATAGTGCAGCGGGTGACGATGACGGCGATGTGGTTTCTCAAGACCATCATCTTCCTCTTGATACACAAATAAATATCATAGAGGAAGATGTGAGTTCAAGGCTCGGGACCTCTATAAGAGGTAATACTATAAAATTTGTGGTCGTTTATCTCGATTTACATTTTGCTCGATTTTTGTGTACTATTCAAACATATTTATTTGTTCTTGTTCGACGTGACAGGGGTGGGGCGCAGTCACACGCGACCCCAAACCCAGAGGAGGGGCCCGGGAGACCGACAATAAAGAGGAAACCCAATCCCTGAAAAGGGAGGTCGCTGAAACCAAAGAGGAGGCGCGCAAATTCAGAGAGGATTATAATGCGCTCGCCCAAAGGGTGCAACAAATGGAGGCCTTCATGCGATCGATGCAAGCTGGGAGTCAACAAGCTCCAGTTCCTCCACCCGCTCCTGGCACGCAATCCAGCTGCAACGCTGTCCCCGACCATGAGTCTACTTTGTGAACAATAGTAGTTAGGTTTTGTATAAACTGAGTACGTTTTGATTTGTGGATTATTTTTCTGTATGACTTGATTTGTGGTTGAATGAGTTCGTTTATCATATATTGTGCGTTGAAATTGTGAACTGTCGTAACTTGGTACGTCAATATTTAATTATTTTTTTTCCCTTTCACCCAATGGAGCGACAAAGATTGATCAATCTTCGTTGCTTTAGTTAGAATGAGGCGACGAAGATTGATCAATCTTCGTCGCTTCGGTTAAAATGAGGCGACGAAGATTGATCAATCTTCGTCTCCTGTGGTTGTTGCCCTTGGTCGCCCCAATTTCACCAATGTTGGTCGCTCAAACAAAGGAGCGACAACTCCTATCTTTGCGGCACCAATTCGAAACGACGAAGATTGACTTTGTCGCTTCAAATGAATGAAGCGACGAAGTTTGATTAGCCTACGTCACCCCAAAAGTAAAGAGACCAATCTCAGGCGACGTGGCGTTGGCGACAAAGACTTGGTCACATCTCATCGAGGCGACCAAAAAATCTTCTAAGGCGACCATAAAGCTTCGTCGCCTCGAATCTCTTCTCCAATAGTGGTATAGTAGCAGATCTTTTTTTACCTCGATCTCTAGTTCATTACATATGAAGCTAAAAAAATCTTAAACCTCAATTTCCATATGAAACAATTGATGACAAAGGTTAAAAAGTCAGTAATCAAACTATTAAATGGGAGTCGGTCATATTCATCTACTAAGCAGTGTGGTGTTTTGAGATGAGGAGGTTTGGGTCCTACTGTAGGTCTTGTCGTTCATGAAAATCTGGTCTAGCAACATCCTTCCCACCTCATTCCATGAGAGACGTTTTGACCACCACGATGGTTTCCATTGAAGCGAAACGAAGGAAGAGTATACTTGAGATTGAACATAAGAGAATGGACTAGATGAACGAGTCCAACCGCAAGTAAAAAAGAATACGCCGCGCGTATGGTTTTTTTTCTTCCGTTAATAGCAAAGTTAACGAGGTTTGGATGATAATCCATGAATCTAGATCTAATATTGTGTGGCAGTTTCTAAACCATTAGATTAGATAGGAGGTGTAAATTTTAAGAACTTCACAGCTCTCTCACTTTAGAGGAGCTGGATCCGAATTGAACAACAATGTAATGAAGCAAGAAAATTAAAATATATATACTTTGCTTGTGACATATTGTACAAGAAATTTGGATTTAAACAACACCTCTTACAATAAATGCTTAAGAAACAAGATCTAGACATCTAGAATGTGTGTTTATCGGTTTATCCAACTCGATCTTTTTTTGGGTACAAATGTTTATCTAATTCTGAACATGCAATATACATCCAAAAAATAAAGCGATTTATCAAAGTTCATCGACCTTTGATATCGACTTGGCCCCTTCTAGCTAGTTTTTTTATTGTTTAAATGTATATATCGATCAATAAATTATAAATTAAAAAACACTCGATGAGTGTGAGAGGAGTTAATTGGCAGTGTAATGAGAATTATATTACTAGGAAATTGCAGTCAATCTTCCGGCCCAAGTGTACGAGTAATGCAGTTAGTTGGATACTTTGATATTACTCTTATAGGTTTGGCCGACAAATCAGGGTAAAAAAAAAATTAAGTCCAGTTAACTCTCTCACGGCACTGTTGTGCTTACCTATATGGCAATATATATGGGTGATATGGCTTACGGAAAATAGCTCGGCTCTTGATCGATCCATAGCTTCATATCCTACTATTGCCTTAAACTACTAGCTCTTGGCCTCTTGCGTTCCACTTTTTACGAGTCTTTCACAACTCCAATTTGTATTGAAAATTTAGGATATGTCTTGGTGATCGCAAGGGAGCTGCATCCTCCATGTACGTGTTGTGCATGTTATTGATCAGTGAACATGTTGAAGTCGCCTGCAGGTTCATGCATCTCGATTAATACGTACGCTTATGTGTATGTTGCGTTTACATGTACATGTATAGTGTAATATCCCGTCCCCGAATTATTATTTTTTATAATTTATTTAAGGTTAATAATAGTTAGTTTTGTCATTGTCAATATATAAATATTAAAAGTTTTTTAATTGACTTATTATCATATTGTCGAAGTTGGTTGACTTCAGGTAAAAGTTGTAGAAATTGTCGAGACGAGTCCATAGACGCGAAGAATGTCGAAAATGAAGTTATGACAAGAAAGTTATGATCAATGACAGTTTATCGGACATGTAATAATCTTAAATGAATGAGTATAAATAAGACTTTATATTTCAAAAAATTATATTGAGGAAACTTATAGAGTTTATCGAGACAAGTTTGTGGCCACGTCCAGTGTTAAAATCGGAATTACGATAAAGAAATTATGGTCAACGAAAGTTTTGTATGATTTTATGAAAATCGGTTAGTCACAACTCACACGTATATATAGCACTTTCCGAAAATAGAAAGTTAGACTTTCCTTTTTCGGGTGAGACCTCTCTCTCTCTCTCTCTCTCTCTCTCTCTCTCTCTACCATGGCTTGTCGGCGAAGAACCATCGGTCGGCTACCAAACTCAGTGGTCTTGGTGTCTAAACGTTCGTCTCTTTTCCCTCTTCCTTTCTCATATGGTCTCCACCACTAATTCGACTAGAGATAGATGAAATTTTAAAAGGAAAATTGAGAAAATTTAGGTTTTGGGTCGATGTTTTTCTAGCCAAATAGACTAGCGAAACCTATTGGACTTTGAAGCTCTTCTCACCACGAAGCTAAGGACACCAAGAACACGTTCTAATTCGACCGGAACAAGGAAAATCGAATGATTGAAGTTTTGGGGGGATTTTGGTTTCAGGGAAAACATGTTAGAAGCCAGTGACATATGCATAGTAGTGCCAACAGACATGCTTTGGCTTGATGAAAATCACGACACGGTAGTGTGAGTAGACCCTTTTATTTTCACAGTCGATAACGAATTTATTTTTCAGCATTTTAGTATTACAGTATATTTTATGGTATGTTACAGAACATTTAAATTTGGAGGTTTATTTTGTGATGACATTAGTTAGTTGCATCGATGCACTGACAGTTCGGCTGATCACCGGATAGTCCGGTCAATGGAGGTTATGGCAAACACCTCGTCTGACCGGTCAAGGGAGGTTAAGACAAACACCCCGTTTGACCCATTACCTATATTTTTTTATACAGTTAGTCGACTCAGGTTAGGTGGCATGGGCGATCACCTCTATTTATATTTCAGTTATACGATTTTGAACTCGCATTATTTCACGAAAATCAGCGGAAAGATATACAGTTATAGTTTTACAGACTTACACGGTTTATGATTTTTGTCCACTCACTCTAACGTTTTATGTTTTTATGTCTTTCCCTGGGTTCTTTGTTTTAAAATACCCAATTTGCAGGTTAGTCGGCTGAAGTCGTAAGCGTCCAGAGTACAAGACATAACAGTCCACAACTTCTAATTTCTCAGTGTAGGTTCTTAATTAAAGTTCATGGTTGCTCGTGGTAGAGTACTTGATACGGCCGATTAATCAATGTTAGATATTCTAATATGGGTTCTACAAAATTTACCATGAATTACTACGATAATCTGGAACGGATTTACTTATAACTTAACATAATTAAGCTAGGTACATTGCATATATATTATGACTGGGAAAACGGCCAAACACACACACCATGTTATATTATAGCTCTTTGGAAACCCAATGTCAAACACGCACGTATACTAGTAGTCTAGTACTAATTAATACTGATTAATTAAGACTTAAGAGTGCATGCAATTACTTATTATTAGTAGCAATTTCTTGTTAACACGGCTTCAACCCTTTGAAAATGCACTCTAGCCTTAAGAACCATAGCTAGGAGCTTCTTTAGATCTTGCCGATATATATATATATATAGTTTTTATCTAGAGCAGAGTTTTACTTTTAAAATAAGGAGTGAAGTTTCGGTTTTCACAAGATGAAAAAAAGTTACTCGAACATTGAAACCACTCGTTTTTTAAATTACTATTAGATTATTATGCTTACAAAAAATCAGCCCAATTGGATATGGTTTATCTATTTGATCAATACTTTCAATTTTTAAGCTATATCAGACGAATAGTATAAATAAAAAATTGAATGTGTTGATCAAATGATCAAATCATGTCTGATTGAGCTAAATTTTTGTAAGCATAATCGTCTAATAGTAATCTAAAGAATTAGTTGTTTTAATATTCGAACAACTTTGTCAATCTTATGAAAATTGAAACTTCGCTCTTTATTTTCAAAGCGGAACTCCGCTCTGAATAGAAACTGTGTATATATATATATATATATATATATATATATATATATATATATATAGGTGATCATACTCGTCACCAATGCCCTTAGAGTTTAGAAGCCAATTCCCTCATCCACTCAATGGCTCAATGTGGTCATCGATCCGCCATTACGCTTCGCACATTGTTGTTTTACCGTTTGAACGAGGGCGGTCAGCTCTAGTCATTTTAAAGAAATCTCATTTCCTTATTAATTACTATCTAGTCAGTAGTTAAACACTTGCACATCCATTAAAAGGTGAAAAAAGAACGAAATTCGTCAAACTTCCAACATATGAAGGAGGTTGATCGATCTCTTGGCACGCTCTTTTTTATATATAACAAATATAACCTGACAGACTCTAGCTAGTCAATGGGAAGAAAAAAAATATCATAGGGTAATTTTGGTTCCAAAATAGTAAGATTTCATTGGAAAAGATGGCCTTGGTTAGCGTCTTCTGCAAAGTTGGCTTCACTCTAAATATGTTGAAAAATGAAAATGGGAGCTAGAAAACTAGTTTGTTAGATTGCAAAGCAAAAGGTTCCTTCAATATTAATTCGGTGCTCAATACATATAGATGTCTCGATGTTTACTGTAAATTAATTCACTGAGCAAGAGATACAATTACATGAAGAAAATGAAAAATTACTTACTGATTGATTGATCATATTTCAAGAACAAGATATAATTGAGAAGAAACGAGATCGAACTAGCTAGTATTATTCTAACGAGAAGCTAGGATATATATATATATATATATATATAGAGAGAGAGAGAGAGAGAGAGAGAGAGAGAGAGAGAGAGAGAGAGAGAGATCGTCAGATCGACCAGCTAGCGCGCTTTAACATCAGTAATAATATATCTAGCCAATCTATATGTAATATTGCTTCAGTGAACTACTGATACGAAGAGGGAGTGCAGACAACGCAAGCCAGCAAGAGAATGGCGGTCGAAGCTGCGTCTTCTTCAAGATTGGAGCTGCTCCTCTTGAATTTGCAGACCTTCGCTTTGTTGATGTTGCAGTTGTACTGTATCTGCTTCTGCTGCTGCTGCTGCTGCAGTTGTTCTTGCCTCCTCTTCATTACTTCTTCCACTTTAGACACCATTTTAGTTTTCGATGTCGTCTAAAACTTACTGAGAAAGATAGCTAGAGAGATATGGAGAAGTAGAGGAGCTGAGAGTCGGAAGAGAGAAATAGTAGTGTACGTATAACTGTCTTTGCTTTGAGGAACCACCATACATGCACTTGTCAATTTATAGGCTTCAGCTGGCTAAAGCTTCTGTGATTTCACTTTTGTACGTACCAAATTGCCCTTTGGTTTAATTAATTAATTCGATCCCCGGCTGCTTAATTTTAAACAACGCTAGCTACTATGCATGTGGGGTTAGTCCGATCATTTTATTGAAGTTATCGTTTTCTTCTTGGTCTGAAATCTGCAACTGCGCCCTGACCGGACAGAAAAGAAGATTAAGTTTTGTATATTACATATAAGCTTAAATTCCACATGCTGGTGGATAGCATAACACTTAATTATCGATCAGATGATACTTAATTCGATTATTTAAGTAATTAATGTTGTAGTTTCTATAAACTCTATTATATATGCTTCTAAATGATTGGAAAACTTTTACACATGTATCGGCTTCGAATTCTAAATATGATGATTGGAGGACAAATCTAAGATATATAACATGCATGGCTAGCTAGACTTGCACACACACATATATATATATATATATATATTTCATGATCTTGATTATATATGTACTTTAGAGGTACGGTATATATATCTATGAAGTTGTTGCGTTACCGATTAACCAAAAACTAAATTCATAAAGTATTTTTAACTACAGGAAACTAAATTCATAAAGTTGTATTAAGTACTTGTATATGTAAGTTAAGGTTAGTAATTTCTCGGATATATATGATTAATCGCTGCGGTAAATTGCTCATTTTCAACTGGCCATGCAAAGTATAATTTACTCTAAAAGTTTCTTAGTAAACAGTTTACGGATATAGTGACAAATTAAGTACCTCTCTCACTCTAATTAACAAAATTAACTTAAAGTACAAGAAATATATAAGATATATATAGATAAATTTTCAGCTAAGAACCTCCTTATTTATTGAAATATGCGAATTTCTTTAATCTGATTCACTTCTAGGTCATATAATCACATTTCCACCATTTAGTTTCAAGATGCTAGTGTATAGATCACTTATGTAAAATTTCATCCAATTTGATGATCGTTTGAGCTTCTAAAATTGTGATTTACTACATATGAACATTAACGATTTGGACATATTACAGCCTGTTCATTAGTTTAATCTAGTTAGGTACCTTAAACATCATCAAATTAGAATTTTTTTTGCATAAGTGATCTATATATTAATACCTAGAAACTAAATAATGAAAATGTAATTATATGACCTAAAAGTGAACCAAATCAAAGAAAATCAAGAAATCTGCATTTTTGAATAAATAAGGATGTCCTTAATTAGGAATATATGTGTGCGTGGAAGTTATTGTTCTTACTGCATGCATATTGCAGGAGAAAGGAACACAACACTATTCTCAATTCTTTAAATTCTCCTAGCCACTTCATGATCGATCATCGATCTTTCTTAACAATAATGTGCTAAATGTTACGGCTACAAAAACTTGCATGGCATGCAATACGGCTGGGGGATTCCCGGCCGGCCCCTAAATAAGTTGAAAACTTAGAACAATGTTCAATCATACATATCTAGCATTCTAGCTAGCACTATAATATTAACTAAAATTAGTATCTACCTAGACATTATAGCTGTCATGTTGTATACAAATTATAGATATATAAAACATGCTTAAATATTAATTAGAGCCTAGCTACAAAGTGCATAGTCCTTAATATTCTCCATATTTTATTTGCCTTCTATTGAATCGCAGTGAGGAACTAAACCCTTTCACTAAATGTGATGGATAATTATTAGGCCAAACCTTATGGTCATCCTATCAAACTTGGTCTTTGTCGCATTCTATTAAGTAGCAGAGCTCCTTCATGTGCAAGGGCCATGTGAGCATGTGTGCATGTTCTATTGTTCTTCGTCCTCTTCCAAACATACAGGTCCCAGAGGTTCAATTATATTTTCAACCTAGCTTAACAACATCATTTTGAAGAAGTCCTCGACTTATATATATATATGTCAACATAACCAACCTATCATCGATTTGCAAATTACCGAAACTATTACCATTTGAGGGAGCTTAATTTGGTGCCCTGATCGATGTTGAGATGCCATCACACGGCATATGCACATTTGGGGTACTGTTTTAGTGGTTTTACTATATATCAACAAAATTTAAACCTTGGTGTTATTTGGTGATATGTAGCCAAGTACATAAGCTATTGGCATGGATAGCATATAAGATATCTATGTGATTATGCAACAAACTAATAAGAATGGTGCTCCTTCAAAAACATCTGTGTGTTCAAATAGCTTCAAATTAAAGTTCAAACTTCAAGCTCTCCTATATTGGGTTACATCGCAGGCCATACATACATGTCTTTCACTCTCTTCAATTATATCATCTTGAATTGTCTCAACGCTTTAAATATATAGAATAATTTGTAAACCAATTACATATATATACACACACACTCCCATATACATTAATTTTCATTGAACACAGAACACCATGGGATGTTTGTTTCTGAATGAAACAGACAAGTGATGGAATTGCATGCTTCATGAATTGAACCCATAGTTCTGAGCAAGCAAGCACTCCAAGAAGCCAGTAGATATTGAACCGGGAGCAGGGGGCCATATTCGATCTTTCAGAAAATGGCATGGTGTGCTGGCTATTCTGGGAACATGCCATTTTGCGCGGTTGCCTTTAGTGGTAGCATTGTCCTCAACTAAACGAAAATTCTCTACTGCTCCGAGCACCAATATTCAGCTTTGTTATCAAACCTAATAGCCATTGGATTGGGAAAAATTGATCTCAGCCCTTGAATTAAAAGAACCCGTTGACCGGCCAGGCCGTTTGGTGTGAAATCAACTGATTTAGTGGGCCCCACAACATGAAGGACAATAATAATAGGTAAATAATACAAAAGTTACTGCAATCAATTAAAATGAACTGCGTACAGATAAAAGTAAAATAAAAAATGATCAATTCCTTAAAAAAACTTTACCATCAATTCGTCAAAACTGAACTGAATTGACCACACATACATTGACTTTGTTTTCTTTAAAATTTGTGCTTTCTTTTTCACTTCTTTATCCCGTTTTTTCAACTCTTTTTTTTGTCTTGTTAGTATAACTAGGTGTTTTTATCAATAATTTTATATTGTAAGATAGAAATATGAACCTCCACGAAATGAGATGTGAAACTTGATCTCAACTTTTTTAAAGTACGTAGATACTGGCGTTTTCATTCAAACGTTGTATAGAAATATACAAAAATTCACTTAATTTTAACTTTTATTCGTGCATTCAATCAATATGACTTTAGTGTTCTTAAGATTAAAATATGAGTATCACTATATAAAAATATAATCTGGGACTAAATTTCAAACAAAAGTACAGTCTTGTGGAGTTGATATGTATCTCATAACATCAAAAAATTTGACAAAACAAATTAACTTAACTACTCCAACCATAGAAAAAAATGAGTAAAATACATTAAATGAATATTTACTATTCATATATTTTTATAAAAATTCTTTCATATTATTGACCGGAGGTCTAAACGAACTTCCAACAATACTAAATAATATAATATATATATATTTCACGCAAACTCTATTACACAAGGGTGCACTACCAGAAATGGAGACATTGGGGTCGCCGGCTTTGTCTTTTTTTTTCGCCGGAATTGTCATTACCGGCGACAAGTCGCCGGCAATGACGTCGCCGGAAATTCTCCGCCGGTGTTAACATTGCCGGCGACGGGAAACGCCGTCGCCGGCAATGGCAGCGCCGCCGTGGCCGGAATGTGAGACATTGCCGGCGACTGAGGTCCATGTCGCCGGCAATGTGTGGAAAAATTTTGAAAAAAAAACGCGGTTCTGGATTGGGCCCAATTCCAGAACCTGCATTGAAAGACATAAACCGTACAATCATACAAGTTCAACAGTACACATAAATGTCCAACGTACAATACATATAGCAACGACGATACGAAAATTAACTACAACTACAGGTCAGGGTCCAGGAACTTGCGGGTCAGGGTCGAAGTATTCCATGTACTCATTTGAATTCCGGTGGCTACCTTGGTCTTGCTCTGGCGTTGACTGGTGCGGTGGTGGTGGTGGATAGCTAGGGAAGGGAGGGACCGGGGGAGGTGTGGGGAACGGTTGCCCGGTAGTCTGAGCCTCGTACATCGTCCGCATCCATGTGTACATCTAAGCCTGCATCTGTGTCTGCTACTGGACCATGTTTTGGTACTCGGCCATCTGCCTCTTTTGCTCATCCAACTCCCTCTGCGTCCTCTGAAGCTCCGCTGCGAGGTTACGACTAGAAGTTGAACTTCTTGACCCGGTAGAGTATTGTGAAGTGTTTTTCAATACTCCTTCGCCCGCCGAGCCCATTCCCCTACAGTAGTAGGTATTCTTTCCAGTCCCGCACGCTTTTGCCATGATCTGAGCCGCTATCGGGGGATCAAACAGATCGATCTGAGAGGCATACTGGGTGATTTCTTCCTCGGAGCAGTCAGGATGGTTAGTCCGAGCTATACTCATGGTCACTTCTGCGGTCGCCTCCTCCACTCTCGCCTAATTGAAAAGCGAAAATGAACAACGTATTAACTAACAAAATCTATTAATATCGAAAAATTTGTGCTTATTAACACATGGAGAGGCGAAAGACTTACCGCTTCGTCAGGGCACTGCGGATAGAACTTCTGATGAATATACACCAAGGGGTTCACTTCTTGTTGTTGCTGCGCCTTAGTCGACCAACCCATGTAGTTGAGTGAACTTGCATGATGGGCCCTGGTGTTTTTCAATCTATTCACCCGGTTCGTCTTCGAAATCGCCTTGTTTGATAAACATATGGAAAAAAATTAGTAACTAACTATTTCAATCTGAGACGATACATTAGGCTTGTAAGATATATTAAGGATGCATACCTGAGCTTTGGGGTGCTCGAAGTGGGCTATCAGCCACAGCCACTCGTACTCCCTAAACCGGAATTCGCTAGGGGTAGAACCTCGGTCTAGCTCCTTGTATACAGTGTAAAGGGAAGAAAGCTCGTTCTTCCACTCTTTATACCTATATTAAAACAAGGAAAAAAAGTTAGAGATATTAAAACACTTGATAAACAAAAATCTAACTCGATATATATTCAAATAAGTCGAAGCACATCACCTCATATGTAGTTGACGCTCTACCCACGTGTGAATAAGAACTTCATCCACGTCAAACAACACCTGCAATATGAATATATAAAAGGTAAAATTATATATTTATTCGGACTTAATTAATAAATGTAAAATTTACATAATGAAAATACGATTTTACTCACACTGAGTGCATTATGCACTTGCATCTTCAAGTAGATAGGCACAGATTCCCAATCTGGCCAAAGCATTGGGACCTTGTCCCGCACGATCGCACCGGCCATGCTGACAAATTTGCGCGTGGTGTCGAATGCCTCGATCACCTCACCATCCTCATTGGCCCTTATGGGCGTTTTCCTTCCGCCGGTGGCCTGCTCAAGTCTCTTCCCGGTGCAGGTGCCTCTAGCCCCTTTCCGTTTTCCAGTCCCATTAACGAAATTGCCTAATAATACAATGTCAACAAATTGATATCATTAATTGAACCTATCACAAGTCTTAAGTAATAATTAAGTAATCAATCTGATGTTAAATAAAATTTACCTGCATCGTCCATTTGTTGGTTGGTGCACCTCACACTCCAAAGATACACGGGGTCGAACGGGAGGAAGTTATACGCTTCCTCCACGGTCAGGAACTCCGGCCGTCCTTCAACATAAACAGGCATCCCCCTATCATCGAATTCAGGGATGACAGGAATCTCGTCGGGTAGGAAGAGACCGGACGGCGGAGATAGACGAGACCTGGACGATGAGGCGCTAGCACCACCATGTGTCTCAGATGATTCCCGTGAAACGGGAGTAGGCACCGGGCGAATATGGGGCATTCGGATTGAGGGAGTTTCTGATGCCCCCGTTGACTGTCGCTCGTCTGAGGCTCTGCCACCGGAGGGACGTCTGCTGATTGAGCGTCTGGAGACTGAGGCTCGAGCCTCGACTTCCGGTTGCACGGCTCTTGATCGTGCAGCTTCCTCCTCAGCTCGCGCCTCTAGCAAGACTCTCGTGCGAGCAGTCATCATTGGCCCACTGGGCATGTTGCTAACTGCGGGCGAGGAGGAAGCTTGACTACTGTTCCTTCCACTATTTCGGGAACCTCTCCGAAGCCAATTAGCCGCAAAACCTCCTGGACACCGTAATAGTCATGGATTCGGTTCTATAACAAATCGGAACCGGAACGGTTTGGAACCGGAAGCGTTTGAACCTGGAACCGTTATATTACAAACGGTTCCGGTTACAAACAGTTCCGGTTCCAAACGGTTCCGGTTCCAAAACGTTTCGGTTCTATAACAAATCGGAACCGGAACCGTTTGAAACCGGAACTGTTTGTAACCGGAACTGTTTGTAACATAACGGTTCCGGTTACAAACAGTTTCGGTTCCAAACGGTTCCGGTTCCAACGTACTAAGGTTCTATAACAAATCGGAACCGGAACTGTTTGGAACCGGAACCGTTTGAAACCGGAACTGTTTGTAACCGGAACCGTTTGTAACATAACGGTTCCGGTTCCAAACCGTTCCAGTTCCAAACCGTTTCGGTTCTATAACAAATTAATCGGAACCGGAACGGTTTGGAACCGGAACCGTTTGAACCTGGAACCGTTTCGAACTGGAACCGTTATGTTACAAACGGTTCCGGTTATAAACATTTCCGGTTTCAAACCGTTCCGGTTTCAAACCGTTGTGGTTCCAAACTGTTCCGATTCCGATTTTTCACCTTAATTTATACGTTAAATTAATAACTATATCACCTTAATCCAAACACGTTAAATTCCGAAGCCGATTTTTCACCTATTATACGTTAAATTAACAACTATATCACATAACTTAACATATATACATACATCATTTCCGGCTTTAAACTTTTCACATATATATACATCACATATACACTTTGTATACATCGATCATGCATCTTAATTTCACCGTAATTCACACATATATATATATATACACATCACATATTAATCCAATTCACCCTAGCTAATTAATTTTCCACATTTTTCAAACATACGTATATATATACATTCCATATAAATTAATTAATTTTTCACATATATACATCACATATATTTCTCCTTCACCCCACAATTATCCACATTATTTTCCCACAATTTTCAAACATACCTTAATTACATTTTACAAATATTTTCCACATGCATACATACATCCCACAATTATCAAAAATTAATTAATCAAAATGCATAAAAATAAAATGTGGAATGAGAGAGAGAGAGGAAGAGAGAGTGAGCTATTACCTGCCATGGTGGAGCTCGACCCAATTGTTTGGAACCAGCGACGGAGGTGAGGGGAGGAGGAAGAGGAGGAGGGGAGGAGGAGAGAGGGGAGGAGAGGGGAGGAGAGAGGGGAGGAGAGGAAGAGAGGGGAGGAGAGGAAGATAGGGGAGAGGGGAGGAGAGGAAGCTAATTAGAGAGGATTGAGGAGAGGGAGGAGAGGGAGGTGAAGAGAGAATTTCGGTGTAAGAAAGGGAAGAGGGAAGAGAGATCGATGCGAAGAGAAATGGGGAGGAGGAGAGAGGGGAGGAGAGCTCGAGTTGCCCTGGAAATACCGCCACCATTGCCGGCGAGTTACGTCGTAACTCGTTGGTAATGACATTACCAACGACGTACGTCGTGGGTAATGTCATTACCAACGAGTTGCTTATCAACTCGTTGGTAATGTCATTATTTCTCGAAGATTATCCGATCGACCTATTTCCGACCAATTTCCGACTAAATAATTTCCGACAACATTTCCGACCATATATAACTACAATTTCCGACTACAATTTCCGACTACGATTTCCGACTACGATGGTCGACTACAATTTCCGACTACGTACGTACAATTTCCGACTACATACAATTTCCAACTACGTACAATTTCCGACTACAATTTCCGACTACAATTTCCGACAATGATTTCCGACACGATTTCCGGCTACGATTTCCAACACGATTTCCGACTACGTACAATTTCCGACTACATTTTCCGAGTACATTTTTCGACTACGTTCCGACACGATTTCCGACTACAATTTCCGACTACAATTTCCAACGTACTAAGGATGATAATCGTAATCATCTTCATCACTTGAGTCTGACTCGGTTTCATAGGTAACCTCTGGCAATATGTGCCGCTCCTCGTCATCTGAATCAGCGTCAACTTCATATGGATTAACATCGAGAAGTTCTGCTCCAGTAATTCGAACCACACTCCCAGATCTCACATTATTAAGGCGAATCGTAGATGATTCCGGAATGTCAAAAGCGTTCGGCTCTTGGTATGCAGTAACTTCCTCATCATCTGCGGTCTCACCAAGTGTGGCAGCACTGTATATGTTTCTATGAGCAACATGGTTAACCACCTTCCACGGGACTTTGTTAAGAAGATCGTCAAGGTAAAACACTTGTTTTACTGATGAGGCAAGAACGAAAGGGTCATCTTCATACCAGCTAGTAGCAGTATTCACCGAAAATGTTTCGTACTGATCGGTCTTTGTGTTCTCCGGGCTAGTATCAAACCATCTACACTTGAACAAGTGCACTTTCATGCGGTTCCCATAAATTAGTTCAACAACTAAATGAAGGACACCGTAATAGTCAACGCCATCCTGCCCACCATGGACCATCACCCCACAATTCTGTGTTTTCAGTCGGTCGTCTCGATTTTCACATATAAATTTAACGCCATTGACCTGACACATCGAGTAAACTTTTGAAGCTATCGGTTTCATCGCCAGGACCCTCAATTCGTTTGACCACTCTGGGCAACCATCATCTGCTACATGGTTCATCTGAAAACGTCCAGTAATACGTACACAAGAAATTATGTCATCTTTAAACCACAAAACCACGTACATACATACATGCTATATAAGGATATATATAAAAATAGACATATACACATATACCCTTACCCATTGACCAAAGTAGTTTGCAAACGTCCTGTTGTGGTAATCAACATTTCCGGCAATAGTAGGGCAGTGAAGATGATAGTTTTTCCAATATTGTACTTCTTGACAGTTAATCAGTACCGACCAGTGGGCAATGGCTACCTCATTTCCATCCAACTTGTACGACTTTGGCAAGCTTTCCTGTACTACCACGTCACTGGAGATGATAGAAAGGTTGAACTGGGGTTCATCTATCGGCATCTGTTGTTGGGGGTCCTCAAGCGCTCCCAAGTACACTTTGGTGTACGTTACACACTCGTGCGCAACATATGCTTCAGCGATACACCCTTCAGGTGCATATTTATTCTTCACATAGTCCTTGTAGGCTCCCAATTGTCTACAAGTTAACAAGTGCATGTTAACTTACTTAAAAAATAAGAATTTACATATAAAAACATAGGCAAACCAAATGTATGAATCATTTGTACATTTCCATGGGATACATCCAAGTGTAGTGTACGGGACCGGTAAGCAACAATTGTTCGGGAAGATGGATCATCAGGTGAGGCATTATGTCGAAAAAATTTGGGGGAAATATCCTCTCAAGCTTGCACATGATAAAAATGATGTCATCTTGCATCTCCCTGATGTCTGATTTTTTAACTTCCCTGGTGCATAACTTCTGAAAGATTCTTGACAAGGCCACCAACGGCTCCACCACCTCTTTGGGCAGGTACCCTCGAATGAAAATAGGGAAAAGGCATTGAAGCAGTACATGGCAATCATGACTCTTTAATCCGTACATCTTATTGTCCCGGAAGTTAACACACCTGCTTATATTTCCTGCATAGCCATAAGGATACCTGCATATATATATATATATATATATATCCATAGGCAACAATTATATTTCTCGCATATAACCATAATCCGGTAAAAATTTAAGGCCAAATTCCTGCGTAGCCATAAGAATATATACCTGACATTACTCAGCCACCGAAAAATTTCATGCTTATGCTTCGGCTTTACGGTGTAAGGAGCTTGCGGCATTTTTCTCTTACCATCTCTTAACCACAAATGTTTCCACAGACCCATTGCTTTCAGATCAATGCGTGCCTTAGGGATGTCTTTTGTTTTCCCCTCCAAGTTAAGAACTGTGCCCACAACACTTTCACACACATTCTTCTCTATATCCATGACATCTAGGTAGTGTCTGATAGACAACCTGGGCCAGTATGAGAGTTCCCAGAATATGCTCTTGTGTGTCCAAAACTTATACCTTTCGGGCTTGTCTGGAATTGACGCGACTATGTCAGGATGATTGCTCAGTTGGCCAAAATCGTATTCATTCAAAACTTCCAAAATTTCTTCCCCTGTCCATCGCCTGGGTGCCACACCTGTTTCCACAGTCCCATCAAACGCGTCTGGATCCTGCCTAAATGGGTGATCATATGGAAGCCAACAACGGTGACACATCTGAAAAATTTTACTGCAATGAGGACTGCAACAATCAACCGTCATGCACTCTGAACAAGCCCTGTAACCCCTGGTAACGTTGCCCGACAACATACCGCGGGCAGGAAAATCACTGATGGTGCCAACAAGCATGTCATGCATCTGGAACATCTCGTTTTTGAACCTATCGTAAGTGGGGTGGCCACACTCACTCAGGTACTTAAGCTCCTCAATCAAAGGCCTCAAATACACATCGAGACACTTTCCTAGATAACCCGGGCCCGGAATTAACAGAGTCAGCATATTGTATTCCTTCTTCATGCACATCCATGGTGGAAGGTTGTACGGTACCAAAATAACTGACCATATACTGTATTGAAGACTCATGTTGCCAAAAGGGTTGAATCCGTCAGATGAGACCCCTAGCCAAACATTTCGGACCTCTGCTGCAAAATGATCAAACTCCCTGACCATGTGCTTCCAAGCCTCTCCGTCGGAAGGGTGTATAAGGGTGTCATCGTCAGGCAAGTTCCTCTCAGCTCACCATCTCATTGCCTCGGCCGTGAAAGCACACATGAATAACCGCTCCAGCCTATCAATAAGCGGGAAATATCGAAGTATCTTCACAGCTTTCTTGTTGCCTGCAGGAGTCAACTTATACCTTTCTGTAAAACATACCGGGCAGTCTTCAAGGTCTTCGAGATATTTTCCCCAGAAGAGAATACAATCATATCTGCATGCATGGATTTTGATGTAGGAAAGCCCAAGATCTTTCAGGATATGTCGCACCTTATGATGAGTGGTAGGAAGATGATGACCGGGTGGCAGTAGCGAAGCAGTCCACTTCAACCAAGAATCAACAGCTTTGACAGACATTTTGTTCTCCATTTTGAGCTGCATCACTCCCATCACACTTTCAAGAACAGTCTTACTACAACCGTCGTACAACGGAGTCTGTTGCAATGCAATCAGGTTGTTGTACTTGTCCATACCGCTTATGTTGACATGAGCTCCAGGTAATGGCTCGACTGGCTCGATATGGGGGAAACCCTCAACGACGGGAGGGACATTTGGTGCTTCATCAGCAAATACACCGCTCTCATGAGGAAACATATCATTGATTAACATCGCTGTTGGATCATAGGATGAACTGCCCCTCTCAGCAAAATCTCCTTGATCATAGCGTGGACTGGCCCTCTCACCAAATTGTCTATGATCATGCGGACCCGCTAACGATGTTTCACCGTGATAAATCCAACAAGTGTACTTATCCCAAAACCCGTATTTACTCAGGTGCTTCTGGACTTTATCAATGGGAAAACGAAATCGATCGCTGAAACACTTACATTCTTTACACGGGCAATAATGAAGTGTAGTGTCTCCACAATTAGCCTTCACAAAATCCACAAAACTCCTAATTCCCTGGTGATATCTTACATCCCATCTTTCGAGGCTCATCCAACTCTTGTCCATCCTGAAAATTCTAACAATTTTACGGATTAATTATATATATATACACACGTTCACTACTAATAATCGACGCGATATCTCAAATCAACTCTAATTAAATCAACACATGCATGCATATATATATATATATCGATCTAATCTCTGAATTCGATTCAGTACTCGATGATGGTATTCTTCTTTTTTCAATTCAAAACGTATTTGACTAGGTAGGAGGCTCTATTAAGCCTGGCTCCGATAACACTACGATAATACTAGTCGTTGATTCAGACACAAGATAAGATTAACTACAAGCAGTTTTCTCGTTTCCGTGACATCAACAACATTTCATATATATCTCACGAATTGGATTTGATCAACACACACATATATATATACATACACATATACGTATATATACACGTACCTATATATATAGCTTCCCGAGTGATCGAGTTTTCGACGCGCGCCTTAATTTTGACAATATACCGAAGGATCGATTTCAGAGCGTACGTTTTCCTTCTTTCGATTTCTCTGGATTTTTTTCGATCAAAATGAATGAATGATCGAGTGCTGCAATCTGCGTCTAATATAAGAGACATTACCGGCGACGGAGTAAGTCGCCGGAAATGAAGACATTACCGGCGACTTTACGCCGGAAAATCGCCGGTAATGTTTCAAAACATTACCGGCGACTCCAACCGTCGCCGGCAATGTCGAGCCACACATTTCCGGCGAAATTCCGGCCGGAAAATCGCCGGAAATGTTCGGCTTGACATTGCTGGCGACGGTTGGAGTCGCCGGTAATGTTTTGAAACATTACCGGCGATTTTCCGGCGACATTACTGGTGACGGAGTAAGTCGCCGGTAATGATGAACATTACCGGCGACTTTTCCGGTCGCCGGCCTTGTCTCCGGTGATCTCGCCGGTAATGATGGCATATGTGGTAATGGTGGACGCCTGACAGGGCTTCTTCATGAAGTCTTCTATTCGGTTTGTGCTGGCGGCGCTTTCCCAGCCTCATTGCCTCGACTTCTACAAGGTGAGAGGGCTTGCCACCGACACCTCCTGCATAATTCCACATGTTGGGGTTACCCCTCAGGTCCTTTCCTAAGTGACTTCTGATGCCGCAATTCGGTTGGATTTTGGTTGTGGTTGCCATAGTTTTGAGGTAGATGCTGGTCCAAATCGATGGAGCGATCGGCCTGCACGTGCTTGACTTAAGCCAGTTTGGGTAGAGACAAGTTCTTGCGTTGTGAGGATGGTTGCCGATATTTGGAGTTGAGAATAGCCGGTTGCTTGGCGATGCCATTATCTCTCGGGCTGTTCGGCGGCAGGCCTTGGTGGCACCGCGATAGGCTTTGGTTTTGGGGGTGGCAAACTACAGCGTTGGTATGCGGCCTCAAACCTTGCTCAGATGGTTGACCGGCGTCGAAGGCCAAGGCATGAAGACTCGATGGGGTGGCCACACTGTTGTGGTGTTGGAGGAGAGCTGGTTGGGCTGGAGTTGGTTATTGGTCCTGTGGTTTATGGCCAGTGGCATAGCCAAGAATCTTACTCAGCCGTGTCATTTGTTTTCGAAGAATGAGAAATAACACAATTAGCACACTTTATATAAAAAAAAATGGATTTTGACCACACTTCATAAACAAATTAAGATAGAGAAAATCAAACAATAAACTATAGTTATCAATAAAAAAAGCTAATGAAGCTTTAAGAAAAATTGTTTTTTGCATGAATACACAACAATATTTTGTCTCTCTTAATAGTTCAATGGGTTGACACTAGATTATCGAAACAAATTTCTGTAAGATTTTCTCTTCAAATTGTTTTTATTTTCGGTTACATTTATTTTTCAATTTGTTAGCCATGTCAAAATGAGATTTGTTTTGTTAGATCATTACTATTTAAGTGAAATTAACTACATATTTAATAAGTATTTAAAAGTTGAGGAGTGTCATTTGTCACCCCTCAATATATAGTGGCTATGCCCTTGTTTATGGCCTCATGTTTCTACGGCTTCAATGCACAAACTCTTGAGCCTGGATTTTGTTTGGACTTTTGGGATTGGGCTAGATACCATGGCTATTAAGGGAGTTGCTTAGGGTCCAAATATGGGATCCAGGTGGGCATTATGTATGGGATCTAGGTGGTTCGGTGAATCTGCGAACATGCTGGAGTTGCAGTAATCGGCTTATTTTTATTGCATTGGAATTGCGAGTTTTCATTAGAGTGGATATACCTATCACAATTGAGTGCTTAGGGGTGTGAACACTCTTTTCTATTTGTTTCGCAAAATTCACTTGTGAGGACTATAAGTTGCGATTTGACGTCCTTCATAGATTTAAAAAGTAGTATTTGCTACTGATTAGTTATTCTTCTCTTGAGTTAGAGTTATGGTTACTTGTCAGTTATGTATGTACTATTCAACTGAGATTCAACTGAGAAGGTTTTAATGAAATCTTCTTTCCTCGAAAAAACAAGGGTGGACGCCTGTGTATAAGCTCATTATAAACAATTTTGGTTTATTATATTGCTTAAATTTCCCACAAGATTACTAGTGATATTTATTTTGTTTGTTGGTGATATGAAAATGCAAACATTTATGAAACTAAATTGGAAAGGAATAACCACTTTGCAAATTTATCTATTGGATGTGAGTCATGTGACGATTAGAATAATATAGGCACACTATAAAAACATAGATTGTTTATATTTAAACATCAGTCTGTGCATGCAACGGTTTTGGCTCTTATGCCCTTATGAATAAAATGTAATTATTATCTCGATAAATAAATTAATTGTTACCAACTTCCATACACATTCTTGTACGGTTCGTATATCTTTCATCTATTGAAAAGTTTGTCAAATTTTCTTCCATTCAGCTACTTATTCCAAAAGAAATTGGCAAAATGATTCAAAATGGCGTGCAAGTCATTCCATATATAATAAGTTGCGCTCTTCAAAAAAGTAAAATTATTTAGTACAGTATCTTTTAAAAAATTAATTATTTTTCTTATTTATTCTTTTTTTCGTTTCTACATATTCTTAGACCCTAGACCTTAAATCTTAAAATCCTAACTCCTAACCCCAAACCCAAACTCTGTGCAACGTCGTTTTTTCGTCGAGTCTCCTTCGTATCTCACAAAAAACCCATTACTAAATCTTCCATTCTAAATTTTTCACTTTATCACCGAAAGAGTTGATGCCATACCCATTCTATCCAGAAACAGTGACAGATCGACTTGGTATCTAAAGTATCTTTATTCTTCAATGAAAGATGCGGCATGAACAATGGATTATTGAAGAAGATAGACCAGGAAGAGACCGGAGACTCGATTGAAGCCGACCCCCTAGCATTTGAACACGATTTCTTGGGGATCCGATTGTTATTGCGGTGGTTCAGATTCGAAGTCGGAGTCAGCATCGGAGATGTCATGGAACTCTGGTGAGAGAGAGTGACGAGTTTCTTGATCGGAGTCTTCAAATTCCAACAATTCGAAATCGGCGGATATCGTAACGAAATATGTCATGCTTTGATTTTGGTTTTGGAAATGAAATTGAAATTAAAATTGCTGGGTTGTATAAACGGCGGCGGAGATTGGGACTTGTTGTTTGTTAGGAGGAGGATTTACCCAGAGTGAATTAAATCAATTGCTGATATGAACCTTTCAATTGTTGATATTGGGGTTCATTTAAGGTTTGGTGGTTATGAGGTTACATAGGGAATTAAAGAGAAAAGAGGGTAAAGAGAAGTTTGGTTTGCTTAACGAGTTAACCAAGTTGGTTATCTGGGTTAAACAAATTGCCCACCTTGAAATTAAACAATGCTTTTTTGATAAGGAGTTTGGTACTTGCCTTGTAGCTCAAAGACTCATCCTCCGGTTTTATTAATTAAGGTGAAAGAATACAATGAGAGGGATATAGGGCCTAAATCCCGTGATACATTACAACCATCTTCTATAAAAGTACATCCATAATACTATCTGAAGCTTCATTGAACCATAAGGTGTTTTCATTATTATAAGTAGCAATGTGGACTAATCTATTAGCAACACCATTTGCTTCGCGATAAATAAACTTAATACTTACATTACTAAGATCCTTCATGAACTGCTTACAGTCTACAATTATATTGTCAATCTCAGAAAATGTACCTGTGACACTATCAACCGCATTGACCAGTAAAGCACAGTTTGTCTCTATTTCCACATCGAACCAGTACTCTTGTATTGCAATAAGAAGACCCACACGTAGTGCTTCAGCCTCTGCGTGCAAAACAGAACTCACAAACTCCAATGGTTGAGTAAAAGCAGCCATTACTGTTCCTTTGTCATCCCGCACCACAACACCAATCCCACCACACTGTGAATCCACAGTGAAGGATCCATCTATATTCATTTTGAACCTGCTTATCAGAGGAGCCTGTCACCTAGCCTTCGCATGCTGTGTAGAGACATGAACACTAGGATGAAGACGTTTAAAATCCTCATGCAAATTAAGAGCCCACACCGCCATATATTATAAGAGTCAAAAGTACCTCCATGTTATTAAAGTCTGTTTCGTTCTTTCCAAATAACCCACAACACATAGAATAACAACTCAATTTAGTGAGAGCTTAGAAGACTCCTGACACCAACTAACCAATCATCCATTGAGATACTTGCTACGAAAAGGCCAGGCAACGTTTCCGAGTAACATTATTGCCAAATAGGTAGAAGTGACCCACATTGCAAAAAAATGCTCACTATATTCAACGTGTATTCCACAAAATAGACATGTCAGATGTACCTTATGATTGAGATTAGCACGAGTAAGCACAATGTCTTTACATAACCTCTATACAAAGCTTTAAATATTTGGTGCAACCAGTACACTCCAAAGACGATTCCAGAAGCTTCCATGAATTCCATGAGACCTATTCGACGAGGCTCCATTAAATGTTATTGTGTCTAACCTCCGAGCCACGCGATAACCTGATTTGACATTGTACGAGCATTTCCTGTCATAGTGCCATATCAACGTATCATTTACATCTCTAAAACTTAAAAGAATACTAGCCACCAAAATAACTTTATGCTCAGTAAAGATTGACTAGAGTAAAGGCAAGTTACAACTGTGATCATCTGCATCAATTAAATTTGCCACTGTGAGATTTGCATAACCAGGTGGAGGTTGAGAATAGGGTTTGAAGTGATGTGGAAGAGGCAACCACGGATTAGACCACACATTGATATCTCTTCCTTGACCAACACGGTACCGCAAACCTTGTTTAAGAAGTTCACGTCCAGCAAATATACTTCTCCAAACATAAGAGGGTCCCTGTCCAAGATCAGCTTTGAGAAAAGACCTGGTAGGATAACAATGAGCCTTTAGTAATCAAGCCACAAGGGAATCCAGACGGTGAATCAGTCTCCAACCTCGCTTTACTAATAAAGCTCTGTTAAACATCACTATATCCCGAAAACCCATACCACCTTCTTTTTTGGGAGTACACAATTTATGCCAAGCCAGCTAGTGAATTCTCTTGGTATCACCTTGATCACCCCACCAAAACTGTGCCATACGCTGGTTCATTGCAGTATGTTTCTACCGAATTCCGCATGGGTAATTAGTAGAAGCACGAGTAGGGTACTTTGATGGTGGTGGTAGTATTATTTCGGACTCGAGTTCTGAATGTTGCTCCACTTCCTCACTATTAGAGATAATACAAAATGAACAAACTTCAGAGGCCTAGACAGGGTTCACCCGCCATCAACACTTTGATGCCTAAGTCAGATAATGTATCGAATATAACAATAATAGTAAGAGTTGAGTGTTCAAGGGTCGTTATACCTATAATAAATGAGTTGGTTATATTGGTGGTTGAACATGTTGTTCGCTGTTGTCTTTCGATGTGGGATTTCCTATTTCTAGTCCGAATAATCGAAGTGCTTGTTTGGGTGCGTGGTTGCTCAGATGAAGATGGTTCCTTGTGTGATGTTGGAGCTCTGGTTGCTATCTTGTGATTAGTCAAATGGGCGTTGACCCGTTTAGTAGTTAAGTACTCGTTAATTAGGTAGTGTAATGATATATACTAACAAGTCCTCCAAATCCCCAAGTCAAAGCGATCAACTCTTGATTGGGGAGTTGAGAAATGCTTTTTCGCCAAATTAACCATTCTTGACCACTAAAGGAAGGGGCTGACACCCCGTCATCCCAAATCCCCCAACTCTCTAATCAAGAGCTGGTCCAGACACTGGAATGGTGTTGCTTGTTTTAGAAGTGCAAATGGCTTAGAACCTGATGTTACTAGTTTTGAAAATGATAGCCCGAATAATCTTGCCATTCAGCTATCGAATGCTCTTTTGAAATGTACTTGCCTATTTCGAAAGCATCCTCACATATAGGACAAAAGTGTTTTGTTCGATCATGCTGTGAGAGCCCGAATATTCTTGCCGTTCGTCGATCACATGCCTTCTCGAGATGACATTGCACATCTTGAAAGCGTATTCATATACCGAACCATGGGTCTATGAGATAGCAATAACATGTATAATCGAAAAGATGGTAGTGTGAGAGAAAATAATCTTGTGAACATACAATACATCACATGATAAGTATGGGATGAGCATATGAAGTGCATGAGCTAAGTAGATGCGTTTGTGGGGCACATGTAATCTGCTAAGTCCCCGAGTATCGGGTGTTGGGCTAAGGATTCAACTAATGTATCCTAAGTGGCGAGAAGTGGTATTGTTTTTCCGGTCACTACTCGACCTCAGAATGATGTTGTTGTTTAGCGTCATTTTGTTTATCGAGTGGACTCCGAAACGATGTTGCTATTTGGAGCTGCTTTGATTATCAGGTGGGTTTTGAAATGATGTTGCTGTTTTGGACAACCCTAAAAGGTTTAAACCTAATGTTGTCGATTTAACCATGATAGTATGAACATTCATGTCGTTCGCCCATTGAATTGGATCTTCAAACGATGTTGCTTGTTTCGAAATTGCGAATATGGTTCAAACCTAATGTTGCTGGTTTGACCTTGATAATCGGAATAATCTTGACATTCAAATATCAAATGCTCTTTCAAAATGTACTTGCCTATTTCGAAAGCATCCCCATGTATCGAACAAATGTGTTTTGTTCGACCATGTTGTGAGAGTCCGAACATTCCTGCCATTCGTCAATCACATACCTTCTCGAGTTGACCTTGTCTGTCTCGAAAGTGCATTCATGTACTGAATCATAGGGCTTGTTCGATCATGATCGAGAAATTTTGAACAATTCCTGTCATTCGTCAATCTCATGCCTTCTAGAGATGACATTGCCTGTATCAAAAGCGCATTCATGTACCAAATCATAGGGCTTGTTCGATCATGGTTGAGAAAGTCTGAACAATTCCTGTCGTTCATCAATCCCATGCCTTCTCGAGATGACATTGCCTATCTCGAAAGCGCATTCATGTACCGAACATTGGGGCTTGTTCAATCATAGTCGAGAAAGTCCCAACAATTTCTGCGTTCGTCAATCCCATGCCTTCTCGAGATGACATTTCCTGTCTTGAAAGCGTATTCATGTACCAAACCATGGGGCTTGTTCGATCATGATTGAGAAAGTCTGAACAATTCCTATCATTCATCAATCTCATGCCTTCTAGATGACATTGATTGTCTCGAAAGTGTATTCATGGATCAGACCTTAAAATTTTCTTACATGTTTCGACTCCCTGGTCTGACCATGATGGGTCGACCATTCATGCTCATTCGTTTACCATGCTTATTTCGAAGTCACTACTTTCGAAATCGCCAATCAGGTTCAAAGCTGATGTTGCTGGTTTTACCAAGATCTTAATAGTTTCGAACATTGTTGCCGTTCGGCTACCATGGGTTTGCTCGAAATGATTTTTTTTCAAAAGGCCTCATACCTTGAAACATTAATTTGGGAGAAGATGTTCGAATATGTCTAGCTTTTTGGAAGGGCTTTTCGTATTCTGAGCTTGGAATTGTAACGATTACTTTATTGTGTGCTGCCACGCATTAAGACGTGTGTAACAGTTACTCTTTGCATGTCTGACGCGTGTCCCTCGAAATTCAAAATGAGCTTGGTTAAGAAAAATGGGCGGGAATGCGTATGGCACGTTGGACACGTGTCACTGATCCAATGATCCACAGTTTGTTATGTGGACGGCTGGAGTTCCTCGTAGGGTTAAACCGGTTCCTTATATAAATCTCTCGTTTCACTTTCTCATTTTTTACACTTTCGCTTCCTCTGCCGAAACGTTGCCGAATTCTCTCTGCCACATTCTTGGAGATTTTTGGAGCTACACCACCCGTGAATCTTCCTAAACTTCTGAAAAAGGTAAACCCTGGATTCTTTCCTAGTTTTACTTGCTCTGTGTTGTGTCTGTGAATTTCATGGATATTGCACTATTTTTTTCGGGTACTATGTTATGGTTTTTCTAGGTAATTGTTGCATGTGTTGTTGTTTGGGGGGGGGGGGAGAACATAACGTTTTGTGGAGTTGAAACTGGCTAAATTCTGGGTTTTTTTGGGTTTTGGATGAGTTTCTAGGTTTTTGTTGAAGAACAACCTTGCGTTCTTGAGGGTTGGGCTGTTTGATTCATTTTTCTGGCCGTAGGGTAGTTTGTTGTTCTTTTTTGACCTAGGGTAGTCTAACTGTAAGGTATATCCAAACATTTACACAATCCAACTTTCTTGTTCACTTATAGATGTCCGGTGTAGGATCTGCTGAGCCTAGGATTGCCTTTAGAAATTTGGACTCCTCGTCCGATAGTGTTTTTAGTGTATCCCCCATATCCACTAACACTGGCGGTGCCATTCTTAGGTCAGCTCAAACATGGTAGATTGTAGGCAAGTCTTCGGGGGGACCTGGTCCTTCTGGTGAGAGAATATTAATGGAGATAGGGTATTGTTCAGACTCTTCGGGTTTGGAGACAAAAGAAGATGTTCGGTCTCCCAGTCTTGCCACTAATCCTGATGGCCCAAGTACTGCATTGCGGGGAGAACATAACGTTTTGTGGAGTTGAAACTGGCTAAATTCTGGGTTTTTTTGGGTTTTGGATGAGTTTCTGGGTTTTTGTTGAAGAACAACCTTGCGTTCTTGAGGGTTGGGCTGTTTGATTCATTTTTCTGGCCGTAGGGTAGTTTGTTGTTCTTTTTTGACCTAGGGTAGTCTAACTGTAAGGTATATCCAAACATTTACACAATCCAACTTTCTTGTTCACTTATAGATGTCCGGTGTAGGATCTGCTGAGCCTAGGATTGCCTTTAGAAATTTGGACTCCTCGTCCGATAGTGTTTTTAGTGTATCCCCCATATCCACTAACACTGGCGGTGCCATTCTTAGGTCAGCTCAAACATGGTAGATTGTAGGCAAGTCTTCGGGGGGACCTGGTCCTTCTGGTGAGAGAATATTAATGGAGATAGGGTATTGTTCAGACTCTTCGGGTTTGGAGACAAAAGAAGATGTTCGGTCTCCCAGTCTTGCCACTAATCCTGATGGCCCAAGTACTGCATTGCCCGTATACCGATCTGGCGGGCCTTGCTATTATAGGTTCCCGGACAACCATGCCATTCATGAACCAATGGGTTCGTATCTTGAAATGGCGCAAGATGTACAACATTCCGAGTAGAGTAGGTCTTCGGGCTTTGGGGCGGAATGAGAGGTTTAGTCAACCCCCTACCCCCTCCTGACATATATGTGTTAGTGAGTTTCACTTGAAGAACGGAATTCAACTGCCTTTGAAGCTGTTCGTCCAATATGCCCTTTCATTCCTTAGGGTGACGTTGGAGAAGTGCAGGCCTACCATTACTCAGGTTATCATTGCTATGTTCAACATTTGGAGGTTGAGTGGGTTGGATCACCCTACTCAGGCAGAGATTCTCTATTTCCTCCGACTGAAGTACTCTCCTCGAGTAAAGGATCATGGCATGATGACCTTGGATCCTCGAACAAAGTGGTGGTTCATGGAGCCACCAACGTCATCGACGTCGTGGCGTTAATACCAGTGCTTAGTTTTCGAGGAGTGAGAGTTTGAGAACCTGGATAGTGAGTTAACACTTAATCGGGATAAGATTGACCGAGTCCCCTAGTCATTCCAGCCTTTAGGTTAGTGTTGTATGCTTGTATGCTCGTGTTCGGATAGTTTTTGTATACTTAACTCTTTTGTTTGATGCAGATTGACGGTTTTATCCCCTTACTCCCTTGGAACACCACCGGGTTACGCACATCAAGCACGTGTTCGATATGCAACTGAAAGCTCTGAGTTTCTGGGCTTGTATTCGTTGAGAGATAATCGAGCGAACGGGTCTTGCTAAGGCTCCTGGTAAATTTGGATTAACATTGTTCGCGATGCTCCGTACGTCCAAAAAGTTTTGTTTTGACGTTTTGTTTGTTTGTCTTGCAAAAAAAATGGTCAAGTCTCACCGCTCATCAGACAAACAGAAACTCGCGTACGAGCGGATGTTGAAGACTTTTAGCGCTGCCTCATTAGTGCGAAAGCTTGTTCCCGAGGATGAACATGGAAATTAAGGTTGGCGAGGAATTTCAGCCGACCATTAGACCCTCTCCTGTTTCTCAGTATGTGGATCCGATCGGGCTCGACGCCCAGATCGAAGATATGGTCCACCCGAACGTGGTGGAGTCTGAACAAGTCCCCCAAACAGAGAAGCCTCTTGAGTAGGAAACGCTGGTACTTGATATGGTCGGTGATGATGAGGATTTGGAGGCCGAGAGGGGTGACAAAGATAATCGCAACCTGATCAAGTCCTAGAAGCTCAAGGATTCCAATGATGATCGTGAGGGTAGCAGGCATACTTGCCAAACTAGGAGTAAATCAATCTCCTCTGGCTATGAGGTTGAGTCTTCTCAAGCCAAGGGCAAGACCAAGGCAAATACTAATGGGTCGAACACTGGCATCTCTCCTCCTTTGAAACGCTAGAAGCTCGCGCTCAGCTATCCTTCTACTACAGATGTCAGTGTTTCCATCAAGGGTGGCATGAACTATGCTTCCGACTATTGGCCAAGTTTTGGAAGTTAATAGATGAAGGGATAGAGGCTCTGCAGAAGTGTCGCTATCTCGAGGCTACTCCAACTGAGAGTCTCGACAAGGCTTTCAAGACGTGCACCCATCTCCAACATCAGCTCCAACTTATGCTGGGTTTGGAAGGATCTGTTCTCCAGAGGCTCTACAGAAGTGTCACCAGCTTAGGGCCAAGGCCAAGACCGCTATCACCAAGGCCAATGAACTCGCGACAAAGAAGGGCGAGCAGATCAAGAAACTCAATATCGAGTTGTGGGACTTCCAAAAGGATCTGAAGGAGGTTCAGAACGAGCTGGTGATGGTTAAGGCAAAAAAGGAGATGGTTGAGAAGCAAATGTTTGACTTGTAGAGGTGAATGTCTGAGACGGAGGGCGAGCTTCTCACCTTCAAATGTCGCTTCAAGATAGAGGAAAGTGTTATGGAAAGCTTTAAGGGTTCTGCCGAGTTCGAGTAGATGATGGCCACGGCCAGGGCGGATGCGGTTGCTGCTTTCAAAGAAAGTACCGAGTTCGAGGAGATGATCAACGAAGAAGGGCAGAATCTGGTGGATGACTATGCCAAGATCATTAAACCTTTCCTCGACACGGAGAAGTCCAATGCTTGGCAGGACGAGCAGGCGAGAAATTTGCAGGCTTCGATCATGCAAGAGGCAGCCCAGCACTCAGCCCAAGGAGCAATTGATCAGACAGTCAAGAAGGCCGCTGAAAAGATGACCGAGCCGGGTGCGAGCAAGAAGGGCGGGGGTGATGATGGATGAAGACGTTCGGGGTGCAATTTTTCTTACTTTCTAGTTAGGATTTTTCTTGTGTTTTCTAGTTGTAAAGTACATTAACGCCTTCATGCGATTTTTGCATTCTCGCTCCGAGAACGAACACATTGTTTCTGGTGGGGACGAGAATGGTTCCTCGTAAACGCCTAGCCTTCATTTTGCATGGCCTTGCTTAACGAGAGGTTATTTTGAAATTTATTCAAGTATATCTATTTACTCCTTTCATAAATTCGTATTGCCTTTTATTGTCAGACATAAATGATGTTTCTGAATAATCACATTCTCATTAAGTTACTAGTAGTTCCGTACAAAATAGCTCACGAATGCGAACTATGGGCTTCTCCCCAAGCCCCCTGAATATCGGGTAACTCGAGTGAAGACTAACAAAAGAGTAAATATAAATGGAGAAAACTTAATGAAAATACTTGCGCAGATGTTGAGTGTTCCAAGGGTGACGAAGTCTTTGTCCCCCCATATCTCTAAGGTAAAATGTACCTAAACTGATGCTATTTTTGATGATGTACGGTCATTCCCAGGATGGACGAAGGCTCTTCATTTTCTTTTGTATTGCTTTCATAACTCAGTCCCCGAGTTGTAACACACGGGCCCAGACACGTTGATTGTAAAGTAAACCGCTGCTTGTGCGCTATGTTGTGTAGATGTGTTACATCCATCTTCTCTTCAAGCAGGTCGTTGTTCAGTCGTAGTCCTTCCTCGTTCGTGATCGGATCGTAGTTCTTGATTCTTAGGCTCTGATGAGTGAGCTCTAGAGGCAGCACTGCTTCTGTCCCGAACATTAGGCTAAAAGGTGTTTCGTCTATAGTTGCCGTTGCAGTTGTTCGGATGGACCATAGTATTTCGGGTACAAGCTCGAGCCACCATCCATACCAGGCGTCGCCAAGTTCGATGTCCATGATCTTCTTCTTGATGCCTTCCTTGATGATCTTGTTCGTTGCCTCGACTTGTCCGTTGGTCTGGGGATGTGTTGGGGATGTGAAAATGAGGTTCGTGCCTTGTCGGTTACAGAATGCCTTTAGCTCATCGTTGTTAAACTAGGGTCCGTTGTCCGTAATGATATTAAACAGTGTTCCATAGCGACAATATAGAAACTTGAGTGAAATTTGAGCCACATAGTGTAGTGCTTTTAGAGTAGTCAATGTTGCTATTGATAAATGTGTTGAGTTTGATGGTTACTTTGTACTCTCATGTAACTCACCGGGAGTTTCTGATTCGAGTTATACATGGAAATCTATAATCTGCCTTTTTCGGTAATATTTGAGTTGGTTAATGTTGCAGGTTACATATATGAATGTGAAGGGTTTGTTTACAATTAGATGGTATGCTGCGGGGTCGAGCTCGATGATCATAACTTTCAGTTCGTGATTAAGGCGTTAATTTCGTGGAGGTGAAGAAAGGCTTGGAAATTCATTGAGTGACGTTCATAGTTTGATTTGGACTCCAATGTCTAAGTCGGGAGCACTCTTGTATTATTTTACAGCTAAAGCAACAATTTGAGGGATCCCAATTTTAAATTGGTTTTGATCATTGGGGAATGCGATTAAGTACTGCTTGTTGTTTTGAACTGTTTGTTGTTTTGTTTTGGAATGCATCATTGTGAAGAAACAGCAACACACAAACATGAACTGGGATTGTGAAGAAATGGTTTCACTGTTTCAGCTTTTACATATATACAAAGTAATGAAACTTGTTATTTAGAGCTCAAAATCATCTGCTTTACTTTTCGTCTATTAATATTGAGTTGTTGAACTTATATGTCTTTGATTATTTAATAGAATGCATATCACTATGTTGCCCACAAATTGTTCGACAGTATGTCTCTGAGAACTTGTTGATGGTATTTGTTTGTAACTTTGTACATAGTTTTTTTGTATTTAAGAAAATAATGAAATAATAGTCTTGATCAAAATCAAAATTTAATGCGGTTAATTGCTTCAGAAATATATTTATGTTGTTGTTAGTGTGTATTACACTTTATGTGACACTTTATTGAACATAAACTGACACTTAGTTTAACCTAAACTGACATTAAGATGAGTCTAAATTGACATTCAGTTGAACCTAAACCTCATCTGCCACTTAGATGAATCTAAACTGACACTCAATTGACCCTAAATTGATACTCAATTTAACCTAAACTAACATTCAGTTAAACCTAAACTTATATTTAGTTGAACTTCATGTGTGTCAGATAAATCAATCGTCTAGAGATCTTAACGGTCAACGGTCAAAGTCAACATAATCCTGTCATCGGTCGCCGGTCAACAATCAAAGTTAACCGTCAACATCAAATTTACCTTAAAGTGGGCTAGTAGGGAAAACCACTAACTAACTAACTATATATATATATATATATATAAGGCTAGGGATGATCTACATTTCTTAAAATTTATTTACAATTAGTTGAATAAAGTTACAACTTATTGAACAAGATTTTACTTTATTTTGAACAAAATTATAATAACTTTTTGGATCATTTACAAACAACTGAACAAAATTACAAAATTGACTACGATTTGTTCTCAAATTTGTAACAAGGTACTCATTGGAATACTTACAAAAAATTGAACAAAAATACACAAAAATTATCTTTTTTTATAATAATAACAAAAAAATTATTGAATAAAATTTAAATAGATATCCCCTACCATAAAATATATAATCACTATTGACAGTCAATGAGATACATGAAAGAGATAATGGAGATCAGATACTCTGCTTTCTCAACTTAATTAATAAAAAATGTATAGAAAAAAAGTCTCTCTTTCATTTTTTTCTTGTTGGTGTTTCTTTCCTCTTTTCAGTTTTTGTTTAACATTGTACATTTCTTTTAAAATCAATTTATTCTTTTTGATATACTTCCCTGTATGTGCTACGACATTTTTTGTCAAATGATAATGTGGCCGTTACTAATGTGGATCAGGCCTACTTGTTCAAGCACGACACCGTTCATGGTGGATGGAAGAATTCCGATGTCAAGATTAAGAACGCAAACCACGTTTACTTTGGTGACAAGACAGTCACCATTTTCGCAATCATTCCAAGGTATGGTATGATAAACAATAGTAGTTGATGGTTGCATAAATGTACGATGTATATATGCTTAATTGTATTTGATATTTAGTATTATTGTTATATTTTTAATTTATTTATTAATGTTTATTTGTTTTGTAGATTTTTGGAGAAAATAAAGAAAAATGAATTAATTAGAGTTTTCCTATTACAAGTAAGATTTAATTGATGGGCTATTTGATGATTCTATGTGATGAGAGGAGACGACATCCCTTTTGGAGTAACACTTGAGCTTTATTTAATTAGGCTTATTAAGCTAGTTTGATGTGGGTTCGGTGGGCTACAAGAGGAAGACAGTCCACATATTTGACATGGTGCACGTGATACATCATAGGAATGGGCTAAGTTAATTATCTAACTAAAGAAGGAGAGGTATATATACCTAAGAGAGAAGTGTTCGGCAGACTTGGGGAGGACGGGAAGGAGACGAACAGAAAAGAAAGAAAGAAGAAGAAAGAAAGAAGAAGTCGAATGGGAGAAGAGGATCCAAACTCCAAGTTTGCGATCCCAACAACGATCAAGAGTTTATTTATTCTCCTTTTTTAATTCATCTTTTATGGATTCTTTGATGTTATTATCTAAGACTATGAGTAGCTAAATTCCCTTAGTTAGTGGCTGATAAAGCCCTAAATATATATGCTTACGATTTTGAACCATTTTTGATTCTATTAACTATTTGGATGAGTTTTGTTTCACTGTTTTCTCACCGGATGATTTCTATGTTCATGTTTCTTTGAGTGCACGCTTAGATGCATGGGTTATGATCTATATTCTTGATAGTGTACATGATAACCTTATTATTGTATATTCTTTAGAGACAAACATGTATTTGTGTGAAACAATCCTTAGTGATGTAAGGGTGACCACTTTATCAACCCTTAAAGCTTTGTTATTCTTCAAACATTCTTAAAACATAATGACTTCAGTTCTCTAGGCTTACATCACCATATGTATAAGTCGGTTAATTGAGGATCAAAATCGAGCGGATTGTCCCTCCCTCTTTCATGCCAAGTAAGAGAGTGTAATACCCAAGATGACTTAACCAAAGCTCTTGTGTGGGGAGTATTCATCCATGGTTAGTTCAATTATATTGAGGAGGTCGTAAGTATGTCTAGGATGGAGAGAAGTCTTTAACATTCATATTTCATTGATTTCCTCAAACAATTTACTTTCTGTAATTTACTGATTTCTGCATTAGCTTTAGTTTAGCCAATTTATTTTGGCAACCAAATTAACTCAGAATACTCTCAAATTTTGTGTGGTAGTCCGCCACTGTATCTAGTTTACTGTATCCAAATTTCGTGTCAATCGAGTCTGTTTAGAGTAGGTTCGTAGTGTCATCAGTTTATTGTAGTCAAGTCTGTCAGTTTTTTAATTTCGTGTTAGAATTTAGTTTCACCAATTCTTCGTATTCGATAACCCATATTTATCTTGTTACATTGATATATCAAAATTCAAAATAGGATATTTTTGAGAGGTGGTTTTCCATTCATAAGTAGTATAATTTGATTTTTTTTCATTTCCAGTAAAAGAAAATGGAATTATAAAAAAGGAACCTTGTAGAGGACCAGATGAGATCCCATGGTGCGGCCCTGCAGCTGATTACATCGTCGATTCCTCTTGGGATTGTGCCAATCTCGAAAAGGCTGAGGGCCATTTGAAGGGTGGCTGCTCTGCTCCCCCTGGCTTGTTCTGTTTTGGATTTTGCAACACTTGTGAGGTTGGTCGCATTTTTTCCACTGTATGTATCAGTGGTTTTAGATCAGTGACATGATTTTTAGCAGGCGTTTAGTTAAGGTTGAGCTAAACTAGATAGTAGAAATTGGTTTGCATTGCGGTGGCAGGTGGCATGATAAATGTATATCCGCCACAAGTACATTTCCTTACCGGAGTTCCTTTGATGTATACTTCTAGGGCGGAGCGAAGAAGGTCATCGTCACTGCCCCATGTGAAGGTGTTTCTACGATTGTTTTTGGGGTCAACGAGAAGGAATACAAGCCAAAACTTAATGCTGTATCCAGTGCTAGTTGCACCATCAACTGTCTTGCCCCCATTGCAAAGGTTCATATTTCTTTGATATTTTCATAGTGGAATTTGATCCTAGCTAGCTGTTGATACTTTATAGTAGTGTAATTTCATGCAAGTGTATCATGTTTCAGGTCATTCATGATAGATTTGGCATCGTTGAGGGTCTGATACCACTGTTCACTCCGTTACCGGTGAGCTTTTAGGTCCCTTTCAAGTTTCAACGGCAGCAATTTGTTTTCCAAGTCTCTAACCCTTCAACAAATGAGGCATTAGCTTAGTTATACTTTGGCTACATTCCTTAAATTAATTGGGACTAGGTTACATTTTGCTCTCTTGACTTTTGATGATGCAGCCAGCCTAAGAGCTGTTGATGGAGGATGTTCTACAGATTGGAGAGCTGGAAGAGCTGCTTATATCAACATCATTCCAACCAATAACTACGAGAGCAAATTTATCTCACTACGACTTAGATCTTCGTAAATCTGCAAAATAAGTCGGAGCACGGTGTGATATCGTGCTTAGACCATCCGAAACTTAAGTTAGAACTTTATCTTCAAAATAGAGTAATGATTAGGACAGAATAACGTTACCTGAGATCATGTATGGATGATCTATATATAGAGATTGTGCTAGGTCTAAGCATAGTCCTAGTCGAATCAGACTGTTTTACATTAGGAAATGAGGAACTCATTAAAGAATGAATCTCCATATCCATAGCCAATCAAATCTTTATGACTACCACATGTGATAGTCGCATATTTATGCGTCTATTTGGTATTTAATTCGTTCCCTATATTTAGTTTATTGTTATTAATCGAGTGAATTAATTATGTTTATTTGTTTTTAGGTGTTTTGGAGATTAATGGAGAAAATGAGATTAAATAATATGTTTTGTAGCTGTCTGGCGAGGTTGAGTCAAGCGAGGGAATATATGCAAGCTCGATGGGTTTAATGACTGCAATCATATATGCCTTGGCGAGGTGATTACGTACGTTGGTGCCAGCGAGCGAAGTTGGTGAGAGAGGAAGTAGAAGTGGATTTGGACTTGGAGACTAAAAGAAGAATAATAAAGAAAGAAGTCTAAATTGAGTGGAAGTCCTGCACGTGGGTTAGCTTGGTAATCAAGTTGCATGCTTATATATATATAGCTAGCCAAGGAGAGAGGACGGACGCACGGCTTGGGGTTGGAATTCTTGGGAGAAGAAAGATAGAAACAAGAGAAACAAAAACAAAGGGAAGATCTCATGCAAGAAGTCTAACCCGATTCCGTTGTCGTCAAGAGTTTATTATTTTTCCTTTATTTAATTTATTTTTCATGAACTCTTTGATTTTATTATTTATGACTTTTAGTAGCTAAACTCATTGTTGAGGGGTTGCTTGAAGCCTCGTTCATGAAGTCTTTTTAATACATACACTTTAATCTAGTTTTGCATATTTTATGAATGAGGTTTCTTTCTCTGAATGATCACCGTATGAATTCTTGTATGTTTGCTTTGGTGCGCAACTTAGTATGCATGCTAGGGTTCTAGTTTCATGAGATACGGGCGACTGAAGATAATTTCTTCCACCAGATTCTCTATAGTGATACACCGATTTTACCGTCGGGAGATTGAAATCCATAGGTCTAGCGAGACACGCCCATAGTGTACTTGTGAACCCTTGTAGCTTCTCAAACCTTTTCTAGAACTTAATGTTTTCTTCTTTGTAAACATTGGGGTCCATGCCTATGGGTTCAATAGAGGGATAGATGTAGGGGAGGTCCATGACAAACTTGCATATGCATAAGGATTAGGTAATAGGATGTGGTTGTAACGATCAACTCTTCCTGGGAACTTTCATTCATTGGATATGTGCATTAGGTTAAGTATGTGTTAGATAGATGGAATGACGGTGGTGGATTGCATTCCTCTTAACTCTTTAATCATATAGTTTAAATCCATTTGCATTCATTAGCATATTTACTTTCAGCATTTATTTTCTGCATTAGCTGTAGCTTCACTGATTTATTTCGGTGACCAAATCAACTCCGAATACTCTCAAATTTTGTGTGGTAGTCCGCCACTGTGTCTAGTTTATTGTGTCAAAATCTCGCTGCATTTGAGTCTGTCTAGCTTAGGTTCGCATACCATTAGTGTTCTGTAGTCGAGTCTGTCAGCATAGTAGTGTGTTAGGATTTAGTTTCACCAATTCTTCGTGTTCGATAACCCCTATTTATCTTACTATATTGATATATCCAGGTTGTGAATAGGGTATCTTTGAGAGGTGTTAAACCGCCTTGTCAAATACCCTCAAATTTTGTGTGGTAGTCCGCCATTGTGTCTAGTTTATTGTGTCAAAATCTCGCTGCATTTGAGTCTGTCTAGCTTAGGTTCGCATACCATTAGTGTTCTGTAGTCGAGTTTGTCAACATAGTAGTGTGTTAGGATTTAGTTTCACCAATTCTTCGTGTTCGATAACCCCTATTTATCTTACTACATTGATATATCCAGGTTGTGAATAGGGTATCTTTGAGAGGTGTTAAACCGCCTTGTCAAATACCCTCAAATTTTGTGTGGTAGTCCGCCATTGTGTCTAGTTTATTGTGTCAAAATCTCGCTGCATTTGAGTCTGTCTAGCTTAGGTTCGCATACCATTAGTGTTCTGTAGTCGAGTTTGTCAGCATAATAGTGTGTTAGGATTTAGTTTCACCAATTCTTCGTGTTCGATAACCCCTATTTATCTTACTACATTGATATATCCAGGTTGTGAATATGGTATCTTTGAGAGGTGTTAAACCGCCTTGTCAAATTTTGGCGCCGCTGCCGGGGAATTGCTTAATTCTAAGTCCTAATAGAGTCTGTAAATTTAACTTGCATATTAACCTTTGTATATTATGTATTCTAACTTTGTGGTTTGTTCAAGTTGTTCAATGGCAGGTCACTCAAATGAGGAATGTGCATATTTTCCATATCAAAGTTATTCCACCATACAAAGTGACTACTATACACCTCCTTATACTCCTACATGGGATGATCATTCTGGCTATGACTATCCTCAACAATTAGATGATACAGAGCAGCGATTGATGAGTATGTTACAACAGATCATGGTAGACAAACAAAAAGAAAGAGAAGAGAATCATGCTTTTATGCAAGAGATTAAGGAGACCCTCAGGGAGCGTGGTGAGACAATCGATTTGCTGGAAAGACAAACGAGCCAAATACAACAAACAATGGCTCAAGTTAACACAAGAAGACTCCCCAGCAACACTCTTCCCAACCCCAAGGAGCCATATGAGGCTCATGTTATGACTTTGAAGAGTGGGAAGGTGTTGGAGACAGTTCCAACAATCAAGAAGCCAAGAAGAAAGTGGGAAGAGCCTGTAATAGAACAAATTGTGTTTGATGAGTCATCAAAAGTCAATCCAGGAACCCCAACTCAACCCGTTGAGAATGCACCTGGAATGAAAGTTGTGCCAAAACCTAAACCAACTCAGGTATGTCTTCTATCTTCACCTTTGATTACCACTAATGTGCCTTTTCCTAGCAGGTTAAGAAAGCTAGGGAAAGAAGAAAAATACAAGGAAGACCATCTTGACGAGGATTATCTTCAATATGGATGGGGTGAGGATACTTTGGAGACAGTGCTTGGATCAAGTCATCAAAAAATTGAAGAACGGAAGCTGATCAAGCAAGAATTGGATGACCTCGAAGCTCTTCTTGAATATAGGCCTGTGAAATTGACCACTGAGGCTGAAATTGCATTAGAAGAAGGGGATGCATTCTTTGATGATGATGAGATGGACAAATTACTTGTGGAGGAATCCATCGAAATTTCTTATTTTGAGATGGTGCTACCACTACATGAACAACCACATGAGCTATCAATGCCAAACTCAAGTTCCACACTCGTTTCTTGCACCAATGAAACACTTGAGTTAGAAGAATCACCTACCGAGCCCCCTTATATTTTGGAGCATATTGAGATGGTGGTACCTGATCACCATATGTCTAACAAGGATATTCTCTTTACCTTGTTTGTTGGACTCAAGAGGAGGAGGCTTTGGATAAAGAAGAAGAAAGAAATAAGACACTTGGAGTCTTGTGTGTGTGGGAGTCCAAGGGTACCCAAGTTGCTTGACAGAGCTCATATGACATCATTGTTAAGGACCAAGCACTTGATCGAGCCAAGACCTCAGCCACCTGATGGTTTTGAAGATGTCTGGCTGAAGACGTTAAACTTAGCACTACTTGGGAGACAACCTATGTTGATGGAGAAGCGTGGAAAACCAGATTTGCTTTCTTTTCTCTTCTCCTTTTCTTTATTTTTCTCCATGTTTAGTGTGATTTGTGATGTGTTATGTGTCTCATTCCCTGCTTGTTTGATGTATTGTATGTTTTAGTTTTGTTTTACATTGAGGACAATGCAAATTTCAAGTGTGGGGTGGGGTTTATATCATATCCTTAGCGTCTATGTATAAATTTTTCGTTATTTCGGTACTGTACAGTATGTTGTCTCGTGTCAATTATTTGACATAGTTTAAAGTATCATAAATTTTTGAAATTTTTAGAGGATGTTTTTACATGTGTTTAAATTGTGCTCTTAAAATTTCAGCTCATTCCAATCTATGATAAATTCTGAAAAATTCTAGCGAGGGAATGAGTCTCTGGCGAGCTTCGCATGCTGTACTGTTCAGTTTGATGTTGTGTGTGATTTGTTCGCCATATCTAGAAGTCTCATAAATTTCTGAAATTTTTAGAGAATGTATATAAATGTGTCTAGTTTGTTATCTCTAAATTTTAGCTCATTCCACTCTGTCATTAATTTTATATAATTCTGGCGAAGTGGAGCTGAGTCAAGCGAGCAACAGTTCTCGGTACTGTGCAGTAACCTGTTCGCGTCATTTATTTTCTATAGCTAGGGGTCTCGTAATTTTCTGAAATTTTGAGAGCAGTTTTGTAAATGAGTCTAGTTAGTGCTCGAGAAATTTCAGCTCATTTCGATGTATGAATAATTTTGTAAAATCCTAGCGAGCCTCGCTACACTTTGTTCGCGTGGTTTGGTAGTTTTGAGTCTGGCGAGCAAACGGTCTGCTGTTTTGTATAATTTATTTGACATAGTTATAGGGCTCGTAATTTTCTGAAATTTTGAGGGAGTGTTTTTATATGTGTCTAGTTTGTGGTCCCAAAATTTCAGCCTATTAAAATGAGTTATTAATTTTTAAAAATTCACGCGAGAAGTGTTGCTCGCTACACTGTGTCTGGCGAACTGCTCGCCAGAGTCTGGCGAGTTGCTCGCCTGATGTTGATATTTTTGAGTTTTTCTTTGTTTTCCTTGGGTATTTTAGTGTCTTATTTGAAAAAACCAAATACAAAAGTAAAAAGTGTCAAGAAAAACATAAAAAGAGTCCTTTGTTTTGTGTCTTAGGTGCCCTTAACTAGTCTATGATGTGATTATATCTTCCGTAATTGTGACTAAAAGATGATCATGTTATTTAAGTTTCTTTGGTTAATCTTGATATATGATGTATATGCGAATGTGTAGTGAATGTAGAAAAAGTTAACATGGTACAGATTTTTGGCATGCTTAAACTTTGTTGAGATTCATTTAACCCGTGAGCGATTGAGCCTATATGTGATTACACATGCTTTCTTTATTGAGTGTCAATTGCTTGCCACAGATTAAGTTAATGGACTCTAGATGTTACTAGAACTTGCTCTTGTGCTTTTCAAAGCTTATTGTCAATACTTGTTTTGATTGAGGAAGTGATAAAGGCATTTAAGAGACACCACCATAGCCATATAAGCCTGTGTCCCGACTTTGTGTACACAAGATGTGCACTCCTTAGTTAATCACTTTGAGCCTACATGTTTAAACTTTATGTCATCACCCACATATCTCTGACCTTAAACCTTAGAATAGTTATATCTTTACCCTTGTTCAAGGACTTGGTAGAGCTATACATGAGACAGATATGTGAAGACGGCGACAATGTCGAAAGGTGATGCAAAGAAATAAGTGTGGGGTATCAAGCTAGTGTTTCAAAAAAAATGAAAAAAAAATGGGAAAAAAAGAAAAAAAAAAATTGTGATGTTTAGCTTGATACCCGAGTTAACTGTTGTTGAAAACAATGATGTGAAGGCCCAACAAGATGAAATTCGGCCACAAAAGTGAGAAAGTTCATGGTTGTAAAGATTGAAGAAGTCTCTTATTTGGTGCTCTACTGGGTTCTAGAATTATATTTGAATTCCTTATTCCATTTATTCTTTAACCTATGAGCCAAGCCCCATTACAACCCATGAAAGTCCTTTTGATTCTCAAGATGGCAGCCTTTGATCTGTGGAGATTTGTCACAAGTGTAAGCATATGGTGTGGTCCATTTGGCAAGTAATTGAGTTGAGTGAAAACCTTAGACATACTTTAAGAGAAACACTTTTGAGAGCATATGCCTGTGAGGTTGAATCTTGACTTGTTTTTCGCATGCTACAGCTTTACATTCACCATGATTATGTCTTCGTCCTACATATTACATGCGTGTCATGCATTGAAATTAATTTTCGAAACTTTGTGGAATATAAATTTGGAGTCACACTTATCTTGGTGTTACAATTGTGGAAGATTGCTGAGACAAATTGTTAAGGGTGATTAGAGTCATGTAGTTTGAGTCTTTGAGTCTTTTTAGAGTCTTAATTTAGTGTATTGCTCGAGGACTAGTAATGTCTAAGTGTGGGGTATTTCCACATGCCATTTGGCATAATCCTCTCGGATACACATTAAATCTTACCTTATTCCTCTCAGATTTCGTCAATCTCCCCAAGGTCCGACCAAATAATCCTTCGTGGTCAGATTGCCCAACCTCCTCAAGGTCTGATCTTACCTTGGGATTTTCATGCCATTGAACATTCCAGAAGCATCCACAACGTTCCGAACACTTCTAGAAACTTCCAGATAATTCGTTCTTTAATCGAAACTCTTGTCGTCCAAGTCCAGGCCCTTTTTTGGCCCTATCGAACCTCATCCAGAATCAAATTACTCGAGCTCGTCTTCCTCCAGCTTCGGTGGTCAAAACTGACTCCCACAAATACCTCCACAGCAGTGTGAGGCTCGACACGTGTTGGCCTTGCGCTGCTGTTTATCTAAACTTTTACTGCTTCGATTTTTGAAAAGCGCTTCAGCTTTCCTATCTTGCTGTGCATGAAATCCCAAGCATGTGCCTTTACTATGCCACCTTCATCATGACGCATGCGGCATCCATCATGTTTCTTCCCAATTAACGATGTCATTTCCATTCCTACCTCTTTTCAAATCCAATCGCATCCTTTAGAATCCGAAACCATCTTTCCCCTCAAACGGTCACTCCTTATCACTTCACACCCCTTCACCGTATATAAATCAAAATCTTCATTCTTTTTCATTTTTTTACATCCTCCTACCTACTCAATCTTCCTACCGAGCCTAGAGAACCCTTTCTGCATCCTCAAAGCTTCAGGCTTCCTCTTCCCAGAAAACCTAGGAAATCCCTGAAAATATCAATGGCTACCAACAACACCTCTTCCCTTACCCCAGACAAGATCATCGGCCACACCATTACCATTCTCTAGGATCCTAACGCCGTTGATCAAATCGATGTTTCCAAACCACTCACTACCGCCATGCCCATTCTGCAACCCCAACTGGTTGCCGCCAGACCAAGCCGGGAACCCTCCATCGAGGTCATTCAAGATCCATCCTCCCCCACTTCTTTCAAAGTAGAGGAGGTCGAAGTTGTCCAGCCTCACATCCTGGAGGTCGAGGCCAATCCCACCGTCATGCATCTTCAACCGTGCGTCACCAAGGCTGTGTCCAAGAAGGCTTGTGAGGAGCTTTACCCTTCAGCTCTGAAGGTCGACTCAGCCGAGGCCCTGGCCTCTTTCATTCAATCATTCCACCAGGGGGACAACGACAATTTCTGGTTTTCCCTCATCCAAGACAAAGCAAGAGTATCAGAGCTCGAGATAGCTCATGGTACGGGCCTGCTTATTCACCCTTTCCAGATCGTCTATGGGCTTTCTTTCCCAATTTCTTCCTTCATCTATGCTTCTCTAGAGTTCTACGGCATCACCATGGAGCATGGTGTCCAGACATCTTTTGCTGTCTGGCCTGCTTCGACCAACTTAATCGATGGTTCGGCCGCATGGGTCTGCCAGAGTTTAGGCTTTTTCTCCAGGTCAAGCCTACCTCAGTGAACCAGTTGTACCTCTCCCAATGAATCATGTACATCAAGGAATCATTGCTGATCGATCCCCCTACTCTCCCAAGGACTGGAAGAAGACTCATATCCTCGTCTTCGGGGATTCGAAAAAGCTTGGCTGGGAAGCTGGCTTCAAGGTTCCCGCCATCGTTAACCGTCTCCCCAAGCTGCGTGAGGAGCTAACCAGAGCCGTTGATTTCGGATGCGACCTCATGAATGATGCCCTGGCCATCCCCACTAAGTACCACAAGTGTCGGTGGTTATGGAGCAAGGAACGCCTCATCCCTGGAGGCCTGGAGGGCATCGTGCCCCTCCAGCACGGGAATCGCTATGAGTTGGCCGAGCTCCCTCGAGCCCCCCAGGTCCATAAGAAAGAAACCTCCACCCCCAAGCCCCTTCACGTCCATGCTCTAACCGAGCAGGGGGAGGTTTCCAAGCCCAAGAAGCGAAGGCTGGTGAAGACTGCAGAGCTGACCAAGGGCAAGGACAAGACTCCGGTCTAGGCCGTGGAGCCCAATGAGGCCTGTCACCTGGTTTCTCCTGCTGCTATTAGCACCGTCGCTACTGCAACCGCTACTACTATTATTGTTGACTCTATTCTTTCTCTGTCTCCTTCTCGCAAGAGGATGAGGATGGCTATCTCCACCGACCCCCTGTCATCCTCATTCGAGCCGGGGGCTTCCAAGCCCAGGGGCTTCTCACTTGGTAAGATCATTCTTTTCTGCGTTTTTTTTGTGGGATCTTTTCTTCTTGAATTGTCTTGCACAACTTGTTTTTCTTGGTATACCTTAATTTACTAGTGCTGAACATTTGTGAATTGTTAAGTTATTGATCGTGCAGATTCACTTCAGGAGCTGATTGAGGGCGTCGTCCCTAATATCCCCAGAATCTACTTCAAGAAGGGTCATTCAGGCCCTGGTTTTATCGTTCAGCCTCCTCGTGATCTGATCAAGGAGGAGGTCGAGGGCATGGGGGAGGGTGTTGTCCTACCTCGTGTGGGTAAGTACATTCCTTCCCAATTCTACTCTGGGCTAGCCCCTGTGGATATAGCCTGCTCTTCTCTGACCTCCATGATGCTGTAGCAGGACGCTAAGGACCTTGGGTCCCTAGAGACCAAGGACTTGATAACGATGTCCTGGACCTCTCTCTACCGGGTAATCTTTTCTTCACACATCTGATATCCTTTTGTACTGCCTCTTTTTGCTTTCTTATGTCTAATCGTATTGTTCTGTTCTTATTTCAATCTTCCATCACCCTCATAGCTCCCTTTGGGTGCCTCCACGCCACCACTCGTGAGGCACACAAGAGGGTCGTGAAGGCAGAGTATAAGGCTAAGGAGTCTGCCTCCAAAGTCAGGGAGCTCGAGGTCAAGGTCCACAAGCTCAGGGACGCCCAGGCTCATGCTTGCCATGTCATCAACCAGAGGGAGATGGCCCTTGAGGATGAGCTCTCCCTCCATGAAGGGGAGGTGAGGGCCTTCAAGTCTGAGCTTGAGGAAGTGCAGGCTGAAGCCAAGGAGGCTCTGAGTTCTAAGGATCGAGAATGTGAGGATCACTTGGTTGCCCTGGAGGAGGCTCATGGGCTCCAGCTCGAATCCCAACAGGTGGACTGGGAGCAGGAGCGTAAGGATCTCATCCGTGTATACAATCCTTCTGCTGCTTCTTAGACCAAGTAGAGTAAAGCCTCTTACTTGTTTAAAGGGGTGTATTTCTGTAATAGTGTTAGGGCCCTTTCATCGAACAATATTTTATCTTTCTTTACTTTCGTAGCTTTTTGTGCTAATCTTGGCTTGGGCCTTTATCTCAGATAACACTTATGCCAAAAGTGAATATTATCGTGCTTAGTTTATCATATTTATGCTTAGTTGTTTCGTACTTTTACTTTGTGCCCATCAATCTTATATCTGAGTCTAGGGGGTCTGCCTCTAAGTGCCTGTGCCCTCAGTGTGACTCTCGAACCCCTTAATCTTTCTGAGTTAATCCTCTCGAAATAGGCTTAAGGAGATCCTTGGTAACTTTAAGGTCTCCTGAGAAGTGCTCGCGGTTTTGAGACTGCCTCCCTAGTGAGGGGTACACATGCTTATCCCCAGGTTGTATGAAGACCACCGTACTTATGACCCTTTCTATGACCAAATCCCTTCTTCTTGGAGCGTCATACCTTTATAGGGTACCTGATGCTATCACAAAGACCGCACCTGGGTTGTCCTCTGGCTTGAGTCCTACCAAGGGGACTTGTCTGTAGTGTCGAGATGGGGACTTGTCGACTTTGACTTATCTCGTCAGGTGTGAACGCTTAGGACTTAGAATTCCCAAATTGCCAAGATATGGTCAAGCCACCACTGGGGTGTTTGTGTGGATCTAACCTTGTACGTTCTGACTTTATAAAACCTGACCCCGAAGAATTTACTGACCCAAGATTATTGTAAGTTGTTGTGAGGTTTAACTCTGAATGTTTTGGTCTATCCATGAGCGTCCCCCTTAATTCCCTAACCCTTCCTCCCTTGGGATGCTTTACCTTTGGGAGGATTGGCTAGCTCACAGAGTGAAGTTCCTTCCCACAAGAACCAACGCCATCAGCCCCACTTGAGTTCGTTACCTTTCTTGGGCTTTAAGCTCCTCCTAATCGTCCACATCGATCCATAGGGTAACTCCGCTATTTTATGTTAGACAAAACATGAGATCGAATATAGAACACAATGAAAAGCATAGTTACTGAAAACATAAGCTTTTATTGAATGGTCATGTATATCGTACAATGTTATCTCATGAGCAAGGAAGTACCTGGCACGCCTCGTTAAACCTGCTAGCTTATAAAACAATCGTAATAAAAACCAAGCTAGTTAGGAAGAGTACGTGTCCCTTCTAGATGCTTGCTAGCTTTCGTCTCCAGGTCTTCAGCTCTGCTTCGAGCGGTACTCCTCCAAGTAAAGAGTATTCCATCATTTATCCACTAAGGCTCCGGTTCTAGGGTTCTCCAGCTCGACCCATTATAGCCTTCTCCCACGATCTTGTAGGGCCTTTCCCAGTTTGCCCCAAGTTTTCCCTCTATTGGGACCTTAGTATTTTCAAACACTTTGCGTAGGATCAGGGTGCCAGGGAGGAATCCTCTAGGTCGAACCTTTCTATCATAATAAACTTTTATCTTCTGCTGGTAGAAGGTCACCCAAACTTGAGCTTGCTCCCTTTGCTCCTCTAGCAGGTCCAGCTCATGCCTTAGGCTTTCTGCGTTGCTCCCCACTGTCTATTCTGCCAGCTTGAGGTTAGGGATCTTGTGATAGATGGGGATGAAATTTTTTGTTTCGTACACCAAAGCAAAGGGCGTTTCTCCAGTGGGTTTCCTTTTGGTCGTTCTATATGCCCAAAGTACGTTTGAAAGCTGAGACACCCACTACTCCTTTGTCAGCTGATCGAGCCTCCTCCTTAGACCTTGCAATATCGTTTTGTTCGAAGTTTCTGCCTGTCTATTACCTTGAGGGTACCTTGGGGTGGAGAACCTAATCTTGATACCATGCTCGACACAGTAATCCCTGACCTCTTGGCAATTGAACTGAGGACCATTTTTTGCTACGATCATCTGTGGGATTCCAAACCTGCATATAATAAATTTTTAAATAAAGTTCTTTACCTCTGCTCCTCTTATCTTTGACAGAGCTTCAGTTTCGATCCACTTAGAATGGTAGTCCGTGGTGACAATGAGGTATTTTTTTCTATCTTCCCCCAACTCATGTGGGGAATTATCCCATTATATCCAACCCCCATTGTGCAAAGGCGCACGGTATTGAAACCGGGTGCAGCTCTTCTGGGTGCAAATGTGGTTGAGGGGCATGCATTTGACAGGCCTTACAAGCGTTGGCGTACTCCATGCAATCGTTCTTCATTGTGGGCTAGTAATATCCCTCAATCAAGCATCGTACTACAAGGTTCCTGCCCCCAATATACATGCCACATATTCCATAATTGAGCTCTTGTATGATCGTTCTAACCTGGGTGGGGTGTACCGCCAGCTGGTCTGGTCCGCCGAAGGATCACCTATACAATCTTCCCTCTCTGATATTGTACCTTGCTGCTTGCCGTACCACCCTTATAGCCTCCACCCTTCCCTCTGGTAGGGTGCTCGTTTCTATGTAATCCATTATTTCGTCCATCCAAGAGGGTCTCAGCTGAACTAGCATTACCGCCACAATTTCCTCTTCGTCCGTGCTTGGATTAGGCAGGTGCTCTACAGGGATTGTCCTCATGTGCTGGTAATCGATGTTGGAGGCCAGATTGTCCAAGGCGTCAGCGTGTGTATTTTTAGACCTTGGGAGTTGCATGATCAAAAATTCTTCAAACTGGGCAACCAAACCCTTAGCTAATCTGAGATATGCTTCCATGGATGCATGGTGAACTCCGTACTCCCCTAAGACCTGGTTGGCAATCGGCTGTGAGTCACAGAACACCTTGATCTTCCTCACGTTTAGCTCCCCTGCTAGCATCAGTCCTGCCAAGAGGGCCTCGTACTCAGCTCTGTTGTTCGTGGCCTTCCACCCCAGGGTTAGGGCTTGCTCCATGATTATTCCGTCTGGCGTCATTAGTACTAGACCAGCTCCATCTCCCTTGTCTGTCGATGAGCCGTCTGTGTACAACGTCTAGTAGTCTACCCCTGGCACATCTCTTTCCCCTTCCTTCTCTCTTATTTCTTGGACCTCTGGCTTATGCGTCGTAAAATCAGCTAAGAAGTCTGCCAAGGCTTGCCCTTTCATCGTCGTTTGGGGCCGGTACTCAATATCGTGTTGTCCTAACTCGATGGTCCATTTGGTTACCCTGCTTGAGGAGTCTGAGGTGTGCAAGATCGTTCTCAGTGAGAACTCGGTCATGACGATGATTTTGAAAGCTTGAAAGTATGGCTAGAGCTTGCGTGATGACATAACCAGAGCTAGCACCAACCTCTCCAGCTTGGGGTAGCGAGTCTCTGGGTCGAGGAGAGCTTTAGACATGTAATACACCGGTAGCTACCCCCCAGATCTTCTCGAACCAGAGCTCCGCTCACTGCTACATCGGAAACTATTAAGTACAAGTATAGGTCCTCCCTCAACATGGGCTTGCTGAGGATAAGGGGAGAGACAAGGTAGTACTTAACTGCTTGGAATGCTTTTTCACACTCTTCTGTCTAGACTTCTCCCTTGGTCTTCTTGAGTGTTTCAAATAATGGCTTACACTTATCCGTCGACCTAGACAAGAACATGTTTAGTGCTGCTAGTTTCCCATTTAAGCTCTGGATTTCCTTAACTATGGATGGTGATTTCATCTTGATGATTGTCGCCACCTGGTCTGGGTTCACCTCTATCCCACGCTACGTCACCAAGTACCCCAAGAACTTACCGGATCCCACTCTAAACGTACACTTCTCGAGGTTCAATTTCATGTCGTGTCGCCATAAGAGGTCGAAACACCCCCTCAGGTCATACACATAGTCCCGCATGTTCTTGCTTTTAACCAGCATATCGTCCACGTACACCTCTATCGTATCCCCGAGCAGGGGCTTGAACACCTTGTACACCAGCCTCTGGTACGTTGCTCCTGCATTCTTCAATCCAAATGGCATTATCTCGTCGTAGGCGTTAACTCCTTTCTCAGTTACAAATGCCATTTTCGCCATATCGTCCTCTGCCATCTTGATCTAATTATAGCCTCTATATGTGTCCATGAAGCTTAGGAGTTCATGATCTGCAGTGGAATCCACTAGCTGATCGATCCTAGGTAAGGGGAATCCGTCCTTGGGGCATGTCTTGTTGAGGTCTGTGAAATCAACACAAACCCTAGGTTTACCGTTCTTCTTCTTGACAAGAACCACGTTAGAGAGCCATTCAGAGTGTAGGACTTCCTTGACTAACCCTGTTGTAGCAGTTTTTCCACTTTCGGCATAATTATCCTTTTACGTTTAGCAGCAAAGGTTCTCTTCTTCTGCGTTATGGGCCTCACCTTAAGAACCACATGAAGCTGGTGCTCGATCATTTTTCTATCAATCCCTGGCGTGTCTTGTGCCGACCATGCGAAAATGTCCTTATATTCTCTCAGCAGGTCCGTCACGCCCTTACGCTCATCTCCACCTAGGCCTGACCCAATCCTCACGCATCGATCAGGTTGATCTTGGTCAAAAGGTTCGAGAACTACATTTTCCTATGCCTTCTCCTTGAAACACAGTTCTTGGGTCGAGCTCTAGGTCTATTTTGTTGATCGTGCCGTCTAGACCCTCACTCTATGGTTGATATGCTAGCAAAGCCAGGGCAACCGTGCCCCCAGCCTCTCCTTCCATTTATTTTTTTATGCCATAGATGGCTAGCACCATGCACATCCGCGCCGCAGCTCTGTCTCCCTTGATGGTGACAGGGCCCTTCGAAGTTGGGTACTTAATGACCTGGTGGTAGGTTGATGCAACCGCCCTCATCTTGTGGAGCCATGGCCTCCCCAGGATGGCATTATAGGGGAATGGGGCGTCGACCACAGCGAACCACGTGGTTGGGTTGGTGAGGGGCATCTCCACCTAGAGGGGAATGATCCCTAAGGTCCTTACCCTCGATCATTCAAATCCCATGAGGGTTGTTTAATGATCCTGGATTACCCCCATCAAGCTCATTCTCTCTACAGCATCTTTGAACATAACGTTCACAGCAACTTCGTTGTTGACCAAGACCCTAGCCACTGTCTTGTAGAGCATTTTGATATTGACGACCAAGGCGTCGTCGTGATATTCCTCCTCCTCCTCCTCAGGGAGGTCAACATGTGAAAATTCGAGCATATTCTTCTTGGTTTTGACCTTGGGTTCACCCCCAACCTTGTGCCTCTTTGGTTCATGTTCCTTCTCCTTGAGGGTTGCCCCCATCTCCTCCGCCTCTGCCATGATACAATTCAGACTGGGCTAGTATCCTCGGGGTAATCTGGGGCCCGGAGGATACAGTTCAACATTGGGTACTTCTCCTCTTGGCCCTTAGGTGGTGGTGGTAAGGTCTCATTGTTCCTTTGACGCTTACCATTACCTTACGGTTATAATGAATCTTCGAGCTTTTCCTTGTAATCCTCCGTCAAGTATTCCCAGTAGTACCTCTGGTCTACCAACTCTCTAAAGTGCCGCTTAAGGACTCCAAAATCGATCGTCTTATGCCCATTGGCCTTGTGGTAAGCACAAAAGTCCCTGGAGTCACTCTTGCTCGTCATCGGTGGTGGCCTTTTAAGCCATGGTTCGTTCTTGATGTGGTGGAGTATGGTTAAAATAGGGATCATTGTGGGGGGAACGAACAACTTTCCACCCTGACTGGCAGGCTGGTGCCCTGAGGCCTTCCTCTTGTTATCGTAACTACTACTTCTCCCTTGGCTCGTATTGCTGTTGGTCGTGCTCCTCCTCGAGCCAGTTCCACCCCCGGACGCTTTCTCTGTTGGGGAACCCTTGTTGATGTAGGTCATATCCTCTACCAGTGTGTGATCCAGGGCTTCATGATAGACCGTGGATAGGTCCTTAGTCTTCTTCTTAATCAGCTTGCTAGCCAACTCTGATTTCATGTCCAGTCTATTGATAAACGTCGTGGCCGCCACAGTATCGTCCTTGTAGCCGACCGTCGCATACTCCTTTCTGAACCTTGTGACCCATTCCATCATGCCCTCTCCTTGCTTCATCTTGAGGGATGTGAGGTAGGTTACATCATTTGTTCCTTCGGCCTTGCTCGCATACCTCTTGAAGAAAGTCGCTCTCAAACTTCTCCAATCCTCTATCAAACCTATGGGGAGTGTCTCTTACCACTGCAGGGAATGGTCCTTCAGGCTAGCCTGGAACATCTTGCACATCCAAGCATCGTTTGATTGGCTGGTAGCCATTGCCGACTGGTAATTCCTCACATGCTGGTATGAGTCTGAATGCCCCGAGTACCTGCCAAACCTAGGGTGACTCCATTTCTTGGGGGGCTCAGCATCCTGGATGAACTGAGCCAGGGGGTTCTGAGACATTCTTTGAGCCCTCTTCTCTACCTCTGATTCCTTTCTTAGAAATCTCTTCCTTCCTCAGCTTCTCAGTTTCTTGGTTGGTCCAGACGTTATGGGAACGTTGTGTCTCCATAAACTCCTCCATCATGTTCCTGAGAGACGCGACCCCCGGGGTCTCAGTATCAGTTGTCACCTTCTGTTGGTTGTTCTTCTTGGCCACTAGGACTCTCTGTACTTCCACTGTGGGTAGGTCGGGCGTGACCAATTCCTGGTTCTTTAACAGCTCTACCAGATTTAGCAGGGTGGCCTAGACGACAGCCATGGTGCCTGCTAGTTTGTTCGTGCTTCTGGAGACCCCCTCAGTAGACTGTTGCAATGCAACCACATCAATCCTCATATTTGTACACCGTTCCTTAGCCCGGTGAAGGTCCTGATCGACCTTGGCCCTCCACACCCTGGCTCCTTCATTCTCCTGATCGGATCATTCTTCTTCGCTCATGTGCCCTTTAACCGTAAGGTTTCTCGGCTGAACCTGGTGAGTGAGGGCGCTTCTATGCCTCGATGCCCCCGTGTCGGGGATGACTTGATTGTTTCCCGCTGGCAGGTTGTCTCCTTGTTAGGCTGGTTACCCGCGTCGGTGATGTCTTCCATGTTCTTCCATTCACGAAAGTTAGCCTAGGGTTCCGCTCTCAATGAAAGCACCAATTTGTGAGAGCAGATTTTTCCCACTATGGCTTAGATCTTCGTAAACCTGTAAAACAAGTTGGAGCACGATGTGGTACCGTGCTTAGACCCTCTAAAGCTTAAGTCAGAACTTTATCTTCAGAATAGAGTAATGATTAGGGCAGAATAACGTTACCTGAGACCATGTATGGATGACCTATATATAGAGATTGTGCTAGGTCTAAGCATAGTCCTTGTCGAATCAGACTATTTTACATTAGGAAAAGAGGAACTCATTAAGGAAAGAATCTCCATATCCAGGGTCAATCAAATCTTTATGACTACCACATGCCATTTGGTATAATCCTCTCGGATACATAGTAAATCTTACCTTATTCCTCTCATATTCTGTCAACCTCCCCGAGGTCCGACCAAATAGTCCCTCGTGGTCAGATTGTCCAGCCTTCTCAAGGTCCGATCTTACCTTGGGATTGTCATGTCATCAAACATTCCAGAAGCCTCCACAAAGTTCAGGACACTTCTAAAAACCTCAAGATAATTCGTTCTTTAATCGAAACCCTCGTCGTCCAAGTCCAGGCCCCTTTCGGATCTTATCGGACCTCATCCGGAATCAAATTACCCGACCTCGTCTTCCTCCAGCTTAGGTGGTCAAAATCGACTCCCACAGTAACGGCACTGCTCAGGTAAACGATTTTTATTTCATTTTATACTGAAGTTGAGCGAAATTGGTTAGTACGTACTCACCTTGGTTGGTAACATTGTTTAGCCAAAATGATAGCTGTAGTGAATCTCAAACTAATATCAAATGTATTTTGTCTTCTGAAGGCTATTAGTAAATTGCTGCCTGACCTTGATGGCAAATTGACCGGAATGTCATTTCATGTTCCTACTCTTATTGTATCGGTGCTCGACCTAACGGTGAGGCTAGAAAAGCCCGCTACTTATGAGGAAATAAAAGCTGCCATCAAGTAAGGGCATTGGAGACACAGTTTTCGTTGTAACTCAGTTGCATTTGAAACCCTATCACACAGTGATTGACAGTGGTCTAATTAATTCAAGTTAACTGATGGTTTACGGGGAAGAACCTGAGAAATCTGAAGGGGATTTTGGGCTATACTGAAGATGATGTGGTTTCTACCGACTTTGAGCATGACGAAAGGTACATATGTAACAGCATTTAGACTGAGATTTTGGTAGAGAGTACGTTGCTGTTGTTAAATGTCTATTATCACAACTGTGCAGGTCAAGTATTTTTGATGCAAATGCTGGAATTGCTTTGAACGATAACTTCCACAAGTTGGTGGCATGGTATGACAATGAGTGGGGATACAGGTGAATTTTCGACACCTTTTGGTTTCGAATGTAATCTCAAATTGGAGCCGTTTCTCTATGGCCAGATCTTGATCCATCTGGATCAAAATCTTTGGTTAGAGAGTTGGGGGAGCTCCCTTGTGCTAGTGTCTTGGCTTTCCTTCCTTATTTCCGTCTTTACGGTTCTAGTTTTCCAGATCTCAGCCTAATCTTCATCTTCTCCATGTCCATGTCCATGTTGACAGCCAAAGCTCCCATTTATCTTCTCTACCCACTATTCTGTTTCTTTTCTTACTCGCCTTGCCCACTTGTGATCTTTCTTCCCTTTGTTCAATGCAAGAGTGCTCACTACCGCAGGTACCGGATTGATGGTGTAAAGCTCCCCTGCGACAAAGAAATGGAAGACAGTAGCTGTGGAACCACCCCTTTCAACTTTGACGTCAACAACGTTTCCATCGGAGAAGATGATGTTTTGTTCGGTGAGCACCGATTTGGGCTTGATTTTCTGTGTTCGTGTTTTTAGGTAATATCTTCGCACATGTTGTTGCGCAGATTATCCTCAATGAGAATTGGTTCTTGTATGTTGAGATTGAGCTGGACTCAGTCTGAGTTTATAATCCAATTTTGAATTAATGATATTTCAGTATTTGATAAAAAAAATGTAACCTCAAATTTGAGTTCTTGGTGAAAAAAAAGAATGATCTGAATATTTCTCATTTGGGTTTGTTTTGTATGCGATGACCTTGCAGCACTGGCGTAGTTGACTTGCTCATCCATATCGTTTCTGCTGATTCAGCTTAAGGCGGCAAGATTAGTTATATTGAGTTCAGTTTCGATTTAGTATATATTCAACAGTGTCTCGGTTCATGGCAGTGAGCAGAAACAATGATATGTTTCTGAATTTTTATGGACTTCAAAGTCGGCTTCAAAACTTGAGTACTTGGTAGATCAGACATTTTCATACATAGATAGCGATGTTTGGGGATTCAAGCTTTCAGCTATAAGTTGTCCTATTAAAACTAGGAGCCTCTTACAAGTAAGTTGACCATAAAAATATTGTTGAGCCGTGAAGCGTTGTGATATCAAAATTGTCAAGAGTTGGTAAGCTTTTCTGTATAAGTTTATGGTACCTAATCAATAGAAGTTGCTCGGAAAAAGAAAGAACTAATTAGCTAGTGGCCCAGAAGCGGATCCAGGATTTCAATCTTGGGTGGGCTGTAATTTATTGTGCAACGCACAAATTTTTTTTTTGAGGTTTGTAACCCATTGGGAGGCTCATCCTCACGCCTTTATTATTATATATAAGAAAAACATACATCAGAGGGAACATAAAATCAAACTCCGTGAATTAAAAGATCTACATTATTACTAATTAAATCTCACCCTTCGAGGTCCACAAACTTCAAACTCATCAACAACCGAATCATTATCAATATTATCGGCATACTGTCTTTCAATATAGAGAACCATGCTATCATCAAGAAACTCTTCACACATCTTATTTCGAAGAGCATTTTTCAAGATCTTCATAGATGAAAATGATCTCTCTGTTGTTGCAGTAGACACAGGAAGAGTCAACACAAAACATATTAATTTATAGATCATCGGGAAGAATGCATACTTTCTTGTTTCTACCAACCGTCGACACAAGTCTGATAAAGATGATGTCATGTTGAATCGTACATCTCTCTGAATATCTTCAAGAAAATATTGAAACTGTCAGCTGGTTTTGGACTAGAATTCATCATAGATTTAAATGAAATGGCCATCTCATATTTCATGAATGTTGTGGCCATATACCTGTCGACAAAGAAAAAATAAAACTACAATGAGGATAAAAAAAATTACTAATACCAGATGAGTGAGAATTGTTCTGCACTTTCATTCTTACACTTTGGAATTTTGATGATAGCAAATTGCATATTGTGTATGAGATATATATACTGTTGTATGGTCAATGAGTCAATGACCGTGAAACCATTAGCCTACTACTTTATGGAAACTAAGTAATGTGAGAAGAATTGGGATGACCAATTTAAAAAGAAGATGAAGGGCGAAAAGAAAGTCAAGAGCATATTTGGACAAAATGTACATTGAGGTCAAGGTTACTAATTGGACTACTATGTAAAAAAAATTGGTAAACCTGTTTACATACATTATATATGTTTAAACTTTTAATGCCCTTTGTTCTTTGCAGGAAATTGCTTAATACCTTCTGTACCTTGCAGAATTTGTTTGACTTACACTTAATTGTTCCCGATTACAGATCAGGGACTTGCTGTTTCTGTGATGGATTTACTGACTTATTTGTTCAACATTTTTTAATGATGCTTTCACTCCCAATTTGCTATTCTCAACTTCAAATGCAGTATTAATGTGATAGTTTTATTCAATTCAGTTACACAATTCTGTTCAAAATTACGTGTAGCAAGATAACTACATTAGAAACTGAAAAAACAAGTACCATTACTCTTGGAACCCTCAGAATAAAGGTTAGACAGCAAGAGCTTGCTGCAAAAATGAGCGTACGTATTACTGTATTAAGGCAAGAGCTTGCTGCAAAAAAAAAAAAAAAAATTGGGCCCAAAATATTGGGGTGGGCTACAGCCCATCCTGCCCTTGGGCTGGATCCGCCCCTGAGCCTATACTTATTACACTGTGGCCCATAGGCAAGTTTAGTTGAAGAAAAAACACACACACACAAAAAGATTATGTATGTGATATTAGATACTTTCGGTAGACTACCCAAATAATACGGTTGTTGAGTGTTGTTGTGTTGTTCTCTCTCTCCCATTTTTCGTTTCTCTCATTTGAAACCAAAGCCCTAGGGACGCCGCTGTCGAAATCACAGATTTCTCATCCCTAGTTCCATCACATATCCTTCTTCTCTACCTTCAACTCCATCAGATTGAATAAGTCGTTCCCTCCCCTGTGTTTTTTCGCTCTCAAAATCAAAATCGGAGTTAGTCTCCATGGTAGCCGACGAAGATGATATTGCGGCTTAGGTCGCAGCCGGGTTGAGCTTCTCCAATGATGACCAAGATGTCTTTGGGGTCGTCGATCTTCCCCCACCAGCCAAGGTGGTGGAGGGTGGACATGTAGTGGCAATGAGCTATGGTGTTGCGAGGATTTTTGGACCAGTGGTGTCGTCGGAGGTCCAAGATCCCTTGTTGAAGGCTGCCATGGCAAGACTATGGCATGGACCACTCGATCCGAATCAAGTGGTGCTGCGTCGACACAATTCGGATCGCTTATTTTGTAGTTTTGGAGATCCAGTGGCTCTCTGCCGCGTCGTCCGTGGCCTTTGGTTCTTCCAGGGTCACACAGTAGTGATGGAGGAATTTGATGGTTTTTCATATCCCACGGCTGTACAGGCGGGGTGACTCGGACGTGGATGGTGGTCAACAATCTTCCCATAGCGACTCTCACTCGTGACTGGGTCGAGCAATTGGGAAATTTGTAGGGAAGTATCTCCTGCATGATCATGTCCTGCTTTCCAATGGAGTGATGAAGATCAAAGTGAGGGTCGACCTTTGTCGTGACTTGGTGGTGAGGAGGAAGATATGGTTTGCCTTAAGTTGTGTGTTGTTGATAAGCTTTGAATACCTGAATGTGAAAGGATGTTGTTCTTTGTGTGGTTTATTTGTGCATGGTAGCACCGACTGTATAGTGTAGCGAGAGCCACAAAGCCACCTCTTGGTTTTGAAACTGATCTGGCGGCCAACACAGTGAAGCCGCCTATAGGGGCAGCAGTGTAGCATCCAAAGAAGCTGGATGTTGTGATGGGCTCGGCTAAAGGGTCACCCCCAAAGGCACCTGTGCATGTGAGCCATGTGGAGGACATGCAGGAGGCGTGGGGTCCTAGTATGGGACACATGTCCTACATGCAAGGGAACACTCTTTTTTAAGGGGACCTACTGACTTCTTTTATTTTTTCTCAGGATATAGATGCAGCTTATATCCCACTATCAGGCCTGCGTCTGCGGCCCAAAAGGCTACAGGATCCGCTTCTAAGGCCCAAAAATCCTATGTCAGAAACGAGCGACACAAGACCAAAACGGCGTCGCAGACAGATGGATATCTCCACGAACCACTACCGCGGTGCATACAAAGAGCACATCTTTGCTTGCTGAAGGTAGCGAGTGATGCACATATGGGACATCTTCGCTGGCGTTGGGAGGATCCAAGTTGACCGTCCCAGTTCCGCTGGGCGGAAAGAAGAGAGGGACGCGAGAGGAGACACCACCACCAGGAAATGGTAGCAGCAGAGTAGCAAGTAACCATGTGTCGGAGGTGTCCAAGTACGAGTCTTCACATAAGAATGTGACACTCATTCCAGTCTAAGAAGATGGTTGCAGAGAAACAGAAGTTGCTATAGTTTGGGGTACATGACTAAATAGAACGCGGGACCCGAATTTTTTCCAGTCATTCTAGTCCGTCTAGTTATGTCTAGTGATAGACTTGTAATGAGCACGATGTAATATAGGTTGCAAAAAGAATTTCTTTCTATCGGGCCGACAATCAGTATTCTCTTTTGTAACTTATCAGATCTAATATATTCTATTTTTCACCTAAAAAAAGATATTTTTGGTAAAATTCCTTAATTTGTAAGTTCTGCAAATCAAAACTTTTAAGAACTCTTCATATTGATAAGAAATTTGACATCATTTGCGCAATCATTGCAAAATGAGTATGTTTTGATTCTGATATCAAAAGGTCAGTATACTAGAGAATTCAATTTTTTCAGAGATTTCAAAAACGAATTTCACCAAACATTCTTACGTGAAATCGATAATAATTTGAATAATATAATCACACGGCTAAATTTTATCACTTGTACATAGTGATTTAATCGTGAACCATAAGGTACTTTGCATCAAAAACAAATGTAATACGTAACATATTGATCATCTATTACTCGAGATAAGATTTTTCAATCGAAACAACAAATGTCATCTCCCGATGAAATTACTTGTGCAATAATTATTTTTTTCCGTGGTAATTTTACTGGTTTGATTCTTGTAAGGAAACTTGATTAATTCAGGCACACAAATTGACAGAAAAGGCAATAAATGCGTGAAAATAATTAGGAAAATAATGAACTTTCCTTTTAAAAGAAAACGGGTCAAAATATATTTATAAATCCACGTGCCGGAAAACTCCGTCTCTCTAAAATAGCTCCCGTTTTCCTCATTCAAATTTCTCCTTACTTTTCGATCTATCCGCCAACAAATCCTTCCTCATTTAAACCTCTCTCACTCTCGCCAGCTATCAGATTCTTCTTCTGCTCAAGTTTTCGAGTGAAATCCCCTCCATTATTATTATTTTAACGTTTGTTTGGTTTGATTCGGTATTTGAATTTCACTAATGGCGACCTCGGCGTTCAAATCCACGACGAAGCGGACGCCAATCGGAAACTCGGGAGCTGCTCCGGCGGCGGAGGACTCGGCTTCGTCCAATCGGTCTCACCGGAGGTCGCGGAGCCTCAGCTGTTTCTCACGCCGGCTGCCGGAGCCGCCGGCCGAGAAGGAGGAGTTTGACGTCATCGTCGGTCAGACGCCGAGGAGGAAGTTCGTGAACACGGTCAGAGGCTCGGGCTTCCCGGAGATCAGTCTAGACGATTTAGCTATCGAGCTGTTCGATTCCAGCTCCGACGTCGACCGAGGAGGACGCTCGGCGCTGCGGAGCACCGAAACCTCCCCCGGAGGCGCGTCGCAGAGGCGTGGGAGGTCGGTGTCGAGGCGCGGAAGCGGAGGCGATGGTGGTGATGCGAGGGGACGTGTTGGTAATAACAGCTTAGGCGGTGGTGGGAGGGTAATTTCGGAAACTAAAGGGAATTCGAGACTGAGGCGATCGCTTTCTGTTGCTCGCTATCAAATGAGTGATTCCGAGGTAAGTAAACTATTGCATTCTGTGGTTATGTATATGATCAGAGTATATTCCATTGAAAATTCTGCATTGCAATTAGTGCTGGAAGGATAAATCATAGCTGGAATGTGAAAAAGACATACAATTTTAGCTACATTGTGTAAATGTGTAGGCTGTACATAATTAAACAGTTTGGTTAAAGTCTTTTCATTACCTCATATACTAGGATTAAAGACACTGTTGTAAATTTGTTAATCCTCAGTGTAGACATAAGATACTTCATCTATATCAGTTTAGAGAAATTCTTCGACTCATTTGTTTGTGGCTGCATTTGTGTTTTGAATGACAGAGTGATCTAGATCATACTCATAGTCGTAGCACCGCTAAACCGAAGAACTTTACTAGTGGAAATAACCAGACGCCCTCGTCCCGAAAGTCACTGGAATCAAATTATAGGCCAGGATTGAGAAGGTCTCTTAGCCAAAAAGATCTGAAGTGTCATGATGGTTACTCTGTAAGGATTCCGCTATTTATTGTGGTCTATGTTTGAATATTTTGGCAGAATTTGGCCAAAAAGTGGTAGAGCGAAAGCTCCAAGTTGAATCCTTAGAACTTAAAGATCTTAACTTTAATGTATTTTGTTTAGAGCCACTCCTCTGTCTTAACTGATGATGAGGGAAAGGATTCTTACATCTACAGAAATGGGACTGAGAAGACGATACGAGCTGTATATTCCGAAAAAAAGGTTTAGAAAATTTGTAGAACATTTTATGAAATGAGAACCACATATTTCCTATTTCATTATCTCATTGTGCTTATTTGTATCTTGTACCCTTCAGGCAGATCACCCAGCTGGTAATGATATGAAAAGTGGATTTTATGAAGTGATGCGAAAAGAACTCAGACATGCTGTGGAAGAGATTAGGACAGAACTTGAACAGGTCTGTATTATTTAATTTATAAATTTTGGGTCAAACTGCCAATATATACGCTCTCTATCATGTGCTTGTAGAATTTTTCTGCTCCTTTTCTGGATTATAACCTCGTTTCCTTTAAATTCACTCAGGAAAAGGGGAAAACAAAATCTACTATTCCAGCAATCGATGGTTCCTTGTGCTCTAACGGTTCAGGTATACTTCAGGCTGTTTCTTCAATCAGGAAGAATTATTCTACCAAACTGGAACAGGTATGGACTTTTTATTTGAATTCTCCTGTTGAAATTTATTGTATTGGATGTTCTGCACTTACTGTGAAAACAATGTATACTGTGAAATACCTCTCAATTCTGACGATAGTCAATTTAGCACATTTGTGGGCTTTATTAGCCTGTTCATACACCATGTCCACTAGTTGGCCCGTAAGTGTGAAGGCGAGTTTAATTGCGCATAGACTTCAATGTCTCAATATTAGGGCTTATTACTTATTCATCATGTCAGTGTCCTATAGCCTAAGAGTTTTTCCTTGGTACAAGGGTAGCTTTTGTGTTTGATTTTGGAATGTTCAAATTCTTATTCGCCAGTTTGATGAAGTATAGCTAGTAATTGTGAAATTCTTTTGTAATGACAGTCAGAAAAGCGTAAACAAGATTTATTAGCGGAAATAGTACTGGAGGAACAACACACTAGGGAGCTCTCACAGATTGTAAAAGAGTTGCTTCCTGAGCCAAAGAATATTATTAGTCCAGACAGATCATCGCGAACTAGAAGGGTACATGTTCTACCTGATAATCTGCTGGATTTTTCACGTTGTGTTTATTTGTTGTGTATCTGAGGGATTGGTATGAAATATCTGTGTCTTTTTAATGAAACCATTTTACCGTGGCAGAGGAGCAATGACAAAGGTAGGGTGTCTAAGCGACTGACCGAGGAAGCAGAGAAATACATCGAGGACTTTATTTCAAATCTTGAAGACACAGACATATCATCACTTGATGGTGAAAGGAGTGATACAAGCTCAAGCTTAGGTGGGATTATAAAGAGCGAAAATTCTCATGTTCCATGCATGGGAACACCTCCTCCTCCTACTTTCATGGATGGTGTTGTGCTTCCTTGGTTGCAGTGGGAGACTAGCAATGATGCTACTCCTATTGGTTGCAAGACTGAACCACCAGCGACTCCAAAAACTTTTTCATGGGGTGCTTCCAAGGTATCAGTCCATGTTTCAGTCTCATTACTAATTCCCTTGTATATAGTTTCTCTAGTGATTTCATCCTCAAGTTTCATTTTCCAGGAAGCCACCGATGCGCAAGACCGGAGCAGTCAATCTGCTAGCAGCCGTGGGAGTTGGAGCCCTGGAATAATCAATTCCCTGCCAATTAGCATCATGGAAGATGCAGACACTAAAATTGGAGAATCTGGTAATTGCCAACGCCGATCACTCCCAGGTGGGTCAAATTCTTCACACTTCGACATGGAAAAGTATCTTCAGCTTAAAAACAATGAAGATTTTCTCTTGGAAACACTCAAGCAACAACGGAGAATTAGTTCTGGAGGTCTCTTGCTTTGTAATAGAATGTTATTTTAGCTATATAATCATCTTCTCAAGTCTGCAACTATAAACTACATTGACATCATTGTACATAGATTCTCCATTTATGTACATTACCAGAAAATCTTACTCAGATGTCGAAACAAAATTCTGTCGGCCAAGAGACAATTTCGTCGTTTAGGCTGATGTTAGACGACGGAACTGATTTTCGTCGCCTAAGAAGTGTCTTAGACGAAAATTTTGTTTTCGTCGTCTAAGATCTGACTTAGACGACGAAAATCAGTTTCGTTGTTTAAGTATGATATCTTAGACGACGAATATTTTCATTTCGTTGTCTAAGAACATAACCTAAACCCTAACCCTAAGTCTTAAATCCTTTCCCCGAAAGTCTTAGGCGATGAAACTCATTTTTCGTCAACTAATTAAGTAGAGTTTCACAATCTAACCTCTAAGAGCATGATCATGTATACTATCTTAAAATACATATTTTTTTCATCGAGGGTATAGAGTAAATATTTCTTGGATTGTGAGCGTTGACGGTTTGAAAATCGGAGTTACAAAGATTCGTATATCAACGTTTTCGTTTCGTTGAAATTTTGGTTTTATGGTTGACTACGCCAATCAAGCCCTTAAAAAACTTCGTTTTGAATGCAAATTCATCTACTTACATATTATGTTATGAAGAATATATTCAACGGTTGTTTTGTCCAAATTCAATTTCATTAATATTGATGTATAGTGAATATTGACATATGAACAGTTGAGTTATACAACATTAGTAGATATATAACAAGTTTTTAGTCTTCAATAAAAAAATTTATGTCAAATTTCAATTCATTTATATTTAGTTGATAAATTAAGCTTTTACGACAAGATAAACACCCGTAACTCGTAAACGGATTTACGAATTATTTTTTACAATAGTTTTCGTCTTTTAATTATTTTTTGATAATTAATTACTATAAGTTCCACTACCACATATTTACCCATTGCCGGCGATTTAAAAATCGCCGGCAATGAGTAAATATGTGGTAGTGTTCATTCAGTTGAATCCTAAACTAATCCAAATTAGATTGAATTTTTTTCTACAATATTGTATAAAAGTAATGCTTACATCTGACGCGTACGGTTGATTTTTGATGATTTTTAAGTAACTACCCAACATTAATTTTCATATATATTTTAAAAATAATTCACTTAGACGACGAAACCTATTAGTTTTGTCGCCTAAGTGAATTTTTTTTTTAAAAAAAATACAAAATTTAACTTAGGCGACGAAACAATATACTTTCATCACCTAAGTGAATTTTTTTTTTATTTTTTCAAATTAAAAATAAGAGAAATTATAAATTTTCCTCGCCTAAGTGAAATTTATTTATTTTAATTTAATTTAATCTAATTTAAAAAAAAATTTAATTCACTTAGGCGACGAAAATGGTAGATTTTGTTGCCTAAGTTTAAAATTTTGGCGATTTTTTTTGCCAAAATTTTCACCAAAAATTCAAAATGAATTAGGCGACGAAACGTGTTGCTTTGGTTTCGTCACCTAAGTTTAAATTTTTTGCTGTAAGTTTTTTTGTCAATTTTTTTTACAAAAAATTTGAATCACTTAGGCGATGGAATTTTTAGTTTCGTCGCCTATAAAAAAAATTCATACTCTCTCTCTCTCTCCCTCCCTCCCTCTCTCTTTCTCTCCCGCTCCCCCTCCCCCTCCCTCTCCCTCTCCCTCCCCCTCCCCCTCCCTCCCTCCCTCCCTCCCTCCCTCTCTCGCTCTCCCTCTCCCTCGATCTCCCTCTCCCTCTCTCTAACCTTACAACACACCACCAACACCTTCACTACGTACCACCACCATCACCAAACGCCGCTGCCACTACCACCATCATTAAATTAATTATCTCCTAATTAAATTTTTTTGCATTCATTAATAATTAACATTTAATTATGAATTTTAATTAATAATTAACATTTAATTAGTTCTCATTTTATTTTATTTAAAAAAAACACTTGGATAACGAAACCAAATAGTTTCGTCGTCTAGGTTATTTATTTATTTATTTATTTGTAATTAAAATTTACCAGTTAGATGACAAAAAATATTCGTGGTCTAAGTGGATTATTATTTATTTTTAAAAAATTGACACTAAGGCGACGAAAATCCTAAAATTTCGTCGTCTAAGTGATAACACTTAGGCGACGAATTGTGAGTTTTGTCGTCCAAGTTCGCACTTAAACAACAACAAAATTTGTCATTTTTTTTTATTAATTTTTCGTCGTTCAAAAATCTAGACGACGAAGTTTATTTCATCGTCTAAGTGGCCACTTAGATGACGAAAAATAAAAATTTCATCGTCTCAATACTTAGGCTACCTACAATTGTTAGGCGACGAACCTTAAGCAACGAAAATTTATGCGACAAATCTTAGGCAACGAAAGTTTAGGCGACAAAAATACCACTTAAGCGACGAAACTGTTTCGTCGCCTAAGCTAGTGTTTTTTCTAGTAGTGGTAATTTTTTAGGTAACTTTGATGCGTCACAAGTACTATGATAATAGCTAACCCAAGCCGACGTGCAAGTTTATTTTTGCTTTTAATTTCATGTAACAAGAGAGATAGCACGTAGTTGTATGACGCCATATCTACAAATTTCACCCATGTGCAGACATTTGCTCAACAACCGGCAAAGCAGACTTTCTGTGATTGACAAAAAACCAAGAATTCCGTGTTTAGATATGACACTGTTGTAGTCACACTCTTTAACAAGCACACCGGAGTCATGGCGTCTCATTTTCTCTAAACAGTTTTATCACTGTCACCCTCTTGATACTTTTCACGTATAAATATTTCTTTGAAAATAAAAAATAAATTATGTCTAATTAAGAGATTCTTTCCATCACTGATAGTAGCGATTATAAACTTATAATTATTATTATCGTGTTTATCACCTCAGATCAGTCAGCCTCATTGGCTTCACATCTATCATCTTTATAAAGGATATTGTATATCATGTACGTTTCCTTATTTGTCTTTTCATTATGTAAAGAAATTCATTCTGAAAATCGTAATCTTTTCATCATGATCTTTATTAATTATGAAAAATTCCATAATAGTCACAAGAAACAATATTCTTCTTCTCCATCAATGTTGATGAGACTTTGACTTTGGTGATTCAATGAATCGTTGATGAGAAGAATCCCTACCAGAAACTAACAAGGAATTTAAGTCCTAAAATGTATTTACCAGACGGCTGTATCGAGACAAGTTATTGCATGGTAAGATGATACGTACTTCATCCACGCACTCAGATTTCCTGTTTTTTCGGAACCTAACACACTCAGATTTCCTGTTTTTTCGGAACCTAACACACTATCCATTCCTAATCCTTGTATATATGATCAAGCAAAGAGAACATCTTCTGTGAATTTGCATTGGCCAACTCTTATCCTTGTTTATCGAAAAGAGATGGATATCGAAGCAAAGAGTAACACTAAGTCTAGCGAGCAGAAGGAGCAGGAACTCAACGCCTGGCTTCCCATCACAAGTAATAGGAATGGAACCTGGTGGTACTCTGCGTTCCACAATGTCACCGCCATGGTTGGTGCTGGTGTTCTTGGTCTCCCCTTTGCCATGTCTCAGCTTGGATGGTAAGGCCACCCTTTATTGATTAGTTTCATAAACAACTCCAAGTTTTTGTCCTGAATTTTCGAATTTGGTTTGAAACATTGTTTTGTTTTTGTGATTTCTGGCATGAACAGAATACTTTCCCCTAGGGTTTTGTTTTCGCTCTAAGTTGTTTCTGTGTGAATAAAAAGCTTTGGCTTTAAGAATTGAGAATTATGTGAGGAAGACCCGCAAATTTATCGGCATGATGATATCCAATACTCGTGGTTTAATATTTAGCATGTTACTATATGCATGTTTCAATCTTACTGCTAGCTAGGTTCTTTCTCGAGGTAATGTTCCACGTTTAGGGTTTACTATTCAGATTACTATGCATATCACTATTAATTAAATTCATCAATAATTCATGCATATCTATTTAGTGAACTCAAGTCCGCATAGGTTCTAGAATGAGTCCAACACTTTTGGTTTAAGCATTAGGTTGTACGTGATATTCAAAATCCTAGGATTTTCTTCCAGGTCATGGTTAAACACTAAGGTTTAAATTTCAGTGGACTTAGTAATTTTTGTATCTTCATTGATATTTCATATGATGTTTGAAAATTGGTAAAGTTTGTATCTTGGTTATATAGATTAACATGACTTTCGGAGCAATTAACTGAATTGAGGATTTGTTCATTAGGGGCCCTGGAGTTACTATAATCCTAATGTCATGGGTTATTACTCTATATACCTTATGGCTGATGGTGGAAATGCACGAAATTGTACCGGGGAAAAGGTTTGACAGGTACCATGAGTTAGGGCAACATGCATTTGGCAAAAAACTAGGGCTCTACATTATTGTACCCCAGCAACTAATGGTGCAACTAGGTAGCTGCATAGTCTATATGATTACCGGTGGTAAATCTCTTCAGAAAATCCATGATCTTGTGCAGCCAAATAAACCAATCAAAACAACCTACTTCATCATGATCTTCGCCTCTGTCCACTTTGTTATCTCTCACCTCCCCAGCTTCAATTCTATTGCTGGAATTTCTCTTGCTGCAGCTATCATGTCTTTGAGGTACGAATACATATCATGGATTTTATAGATGCATGCTTCTCCAAGAACACCAAAAGCTAGCGATCTTCTATCTATTCACTCCTTATGAATCTAAAAAAGAAAACACATATATAATTGTGTGTTTGTGACATTGCATGGAAAGCAAACCCTTGAATATATACACTCACTGAAGTATATATGTTTTATGTTTCCACAGCTACTCTACTATTTCTTGGGCAGCTTCAGTGCACAAAGGGGTTCAACCACAAGTGCAGTATGCCCTCAGGGCTTCCACCACCACAGGAAATGTGTTCAACTTCCTTAGTGCTTTGGGGGATGTAGCTTTTGCTTATGCTGCTCACAGTGTGGTCTTGGAGATTCAAGCAACAATCCCATCTACACCTGAAAAGCCCTCCAAAAAACCAATGTGGAAGGGCGTGGTATTTGCATACATAATTGTGGGTTTGTGCTATTTCCCAGTTGCTTTTATCGGTTATTATGTGTTCGGAAATAGTGTTCAGGATAACATCCTCATTTCCTTGGAGAAGCCAAAGTGGCTTATTATTGTTGCCAATGCCTTCGTTGTTGTTCATGTCATTGGAAGTTATCAGGTAATTAAGATGTCATTCGATCCGATCCCTAGCTACTTCGATCATCTACTTCATTGCTAGAATTTATGACCTGTATTTGTGCATCAAAGTTTGCTGATCGAAGTAACTAAATACTGATCTAGCCAATGATATGATGTAGGTCTTTGCGATCCCTGCGTTTGACCTATTGGAAGCAGGTCTGGTGAGAAAGATGAATTTCCAACCATCTTTAACTCTCCGTTTCATAGCACGAAATGTTGTTGTCGGTACGTAATTATCTCTCTATTTACTTGGTAGAGATCTTGATCTTGAGCTAATATAATATGCGTTATATATGTCATTGTAGCCATGACCATGTTCATCGGAATCACATTCCCTTTCTTTGGCGGCCTTCTCGGTTTTTTTGGAGGATTTGCTTTTGCTCCCACAACATACTTTGTAAGCGACTAGTCTTATGAATTAGAATGCATGAAATCATGAATTAAACTTTCAGTAGTATTTAAATATCTTAATATTCTGTTAATCTTTTTGTAGCTTCCTTGCATCATTTGGCTTAAGCTGCGGAAACCGAAGAAATTCGGCTTATCCTGGTGTATAAATTGGGTATGATAGCTAGCAAGAAACTGAAGTTCCTTGTTCATTTCATGTTTCATTTTGTCTTGCTCTCCTTATTTACTGATCGATCGATTTCATATGTTCTTCGAAGTGCACTTTCAGTTCTGCATTATAGTTGGAGTCGCATTGACGATTTTGGCTCCTATTGGTGCATTGAGGAATATCATACTTCAAGCCAGGGATTACAAGTTCTACTCTTGAATTAATGTTCCAAGTTAATGGTGAAAAAAACTATTTAGTGCCAGCTACTTAATTAGTTAAGGACTTAAGGCAATGTTTTATTTTGCTGCTTGTGCATGTAATCTACGAGGATGTTCCCCGCGCGGTGCGCGGTTATACAATAAGACGACAGTATAAATAATCGAGGGGAAAAGATAAAGCAAGAATTTGTTAATCGAATGAAAAAGACATTGAGTAATTGAAAACAAATGTTTTGTTAGTTTGATTGGAGATGTCTGAGATGTCAAAACCTACAACAATATTGGTGTAAATATAGGCATGAAAAAGCTGATACAGTGAAAGAAAATCACATCTTAAAGACTGGGAAACATGAGTGTCAGCTTATGATCTAATCCAATGGATTTTATTCATCATATAGATATTTGTATATTAATTTGTTTGGATATTGAGAAAGAGCACCAGCTTATGAAATAACGATTTTTTCTTGCATAGATTTATACCTCAAATCCAATTACGACAAATCAATTATTCAAATAAATGAAATTGCCCTTGTAGGTAGTATATAAAAGGAATAAAAGCATTGATCAGACATGGGCCATTACATGCACAGAAATAATTCCAAGGACAAAATAGTTCAGTCACAAACCCATGAAACTTGAAATAGGCTAGCACAGAAATATGTTACAGACCTTGGCCATATAATGTGCCACGTAAAAATATATTACAGAGGATTGGAAGTGTGAAGACCATGTTTAGGTTATTGAAAATCCAGAAATGATGAATATATTACAGACATGGGAGGGTAGGCGTAATTTAGCTCAGATTCATCAATATTTGGTCCACGGTTCTTTTCAGGAACAATGCAATCTCCCTTCGCATTAACCTAAATCATCTCATCATGAACGTCAACATCAGAAAAAGAAGTCAACAAATGGTCTATGCAAATTAACATCATCACATATGAGATACATTGTTAATTTAGTTGAGAACATTATCCAGTATGGGGAAAAAACTAAACAAAAACTGATTATGGTGAAAATGAAAGGTGAGGTTCCATGTGAAGTCAAATGAGTACTGACATAATATAACAGTCATGTTCGTGTTCCAGATCAGAATGAATGCATATTCTGAATAGATCATGTATAGATGAGATTAATCATAGTTTGGAAATACACTGGTTTGTGGAACAAAATTAGGAAGTTGTGGTTTCCTTGGCATAAATAGATCATGTACCTGACACATTCCAGTTGAAAGATTGATTGAATCTATTTTCAGACAATCCCGGATCAATTCCATGATTGGTGTTGTTTGCAGGCTGTTCCATAGATGGTCCTGCATAGGGTTGATTAGTGCCATGAGCTGTGTCTGCAGGTGTTAGTCTGTTGTACCTGTACGCAGTAACAAAAACGGCGAAACAAATGAATGAAATCTAATAGCTGCAAGTATTGGTGTAAAATAACACAGGTATAGAGATTGACCTGATGTTGACCTCTGTTGCCTGATCAAAAAATCCCTTAAATCCAATCAAAAGTTTCCTGATGTCACTCATCTGGCTTATTTGATCCAGCATCAGCATGTTCTGTTGTGCAATTTGTTCATTCTGGTTTTCCAACAGTTGGATAAGATTGTCCAGGGTTTCATTTGGAATGTTTGTTGAACTTGCTCTCGCTTGTTTTCTTGGGCTTTTATTTTTGTCATGTTGGAGATTTCTGTTGTCATGTTGTGACTCTTCTTGTTGTTTGCTTTTCCTCTTTTTGGTAGGTTCTGCAGTGTTTGTCAGAGGTGTATCTTCTTCCCATGTCCTGAAAAATGGCAAGTTAATATGGCATAATTAGTTTTTTGTCAAATTGAATTCAATGATGTCACAGTTTAAAAGCATTGGATGGTAATGGCGGCATAGAAAATAGATATTTGTCACCTGAATTTTTTGGCTATACATCCACGTGAAGTTCAATACTTGTAGATTTCATTAACAGATAAGCAAGCACTTAGGCTAGTCATTGATATGTAATCAAGTACTCACATATGTTTGCTGAGGTAAAGCATTGGTCGTGCACATTTCTTCGCATGTTAATGATGTTTCTTTGACTAATCACACCTGCCTAAGAATTGTTCTAGTATATTTATTTATCTCACCAAGACTATACCATACGATATGGCCTGGAATATATGATATTTATGTTCCTAATGGCCGAAGAACTCCATTTTGTAAATAGAAAGCATGAAACCAGCATATAATTCTTGACGAAGAATGTTTGTGTGTTGTCATTTTAACTGGTGCTGTGTTTTAGATTGGGAGATCCAACAGGAAATGGAATTTTTAAATTTGTACCGTTGATGTGTGGGGTTTTGAGGGCCCTTGTCTGCCTTCTTAGTCCAATTAGGGTTGCCTCTTCTTTTTTTTTGGTACAGGTGTTGTCGTTTCAGACCTGTGTGGAAAGGATTCATTTTCCCTATGCGGCCTGAAGGGAAAAAATAGCAAATGTTACAGAAACAACAACATAAGAAAATCGGAGAAAACCATAACTGGGACAATTGGAAAGGCCGTTGATAAGAGAAAGCATGAGAACAGGCAGCACACATAGCGATGTAAACACCCACAGAGGAACAAATAGAAACACGAATGTGCAGAATCATAAATTAGACACGGAGACACCAGACAAACAAAGCAAACATTTCAAGAATTACAAAGAAACCAACTAAATGGTGATTGAATGAAAATGAGAGAAAGATATTTGATTACTCACAAATAGACCATTTTTGGAAACAAACAATTGGACAGAGAAAGGCGGCGAGCAGATGAATGAGTAGGTGAACGCAGTGATGTATCATATACAGCAGAATATAGGGAACAATGAAACGTTAACTTTTCTTAAGAGATAGACCTTTTACATGGCCGTCCTCTCGGTCTCTTTGGGACAGGGTCTTTGGAGGAAGCTGGATCCTCGACAGACATTCCTAGCATTTTGTTTCCTGTTCGTGTCATTGGTCTAGCTGATCTTGCCACTGCTGCAATCTTGTTGGCTGCCACAACTGCGTTCGGTTGTCTTGGATTCAGGTTTCTCAGCACGCACTTTGCCTTGAATTGTTCTGCATACAATAACTCAGTCATTTGAACATCTAGAATCATATGTATCACATGTGCAATGAATGCAGCCCATTATATTGTTTGTTTGCATTTAGAGTGTGCTTTTATACAGTGTATATGAATTGAAAGTAACTATATTAAATAAGGAATGGACCATGTGCAATTAAGTGAGAACGAATGGGATGTATACGATTATTTTTGCGAGATAATAATGTATCGTATTTGGCTCTGTCATTTCAAGAAACATTGCATGTGGATGGGGAATAACATCAAGTGAATAAGAGATCACAGGTGCATTTTTGAACTGCATATTTATATTGCAACAGTTAAAAAGCGATGCTGGATAAGCTAGGTGCTGTAGATGTTAAAAGGTAAAGTTGTATGCAGCTAATACAACAAGGATTGGCATAGAAGCTGGAATGAAACACTATCAAATAGCCACAGGAAGCAAGAATAAAGAGACCAGCAAACATGGAAAGACACTTGAAATTGTATGAAGGGAAAAGATGTAAATAAAGTAGGAAATGTTGAACCATCGAAGAGAAACTATGTTGACATACAACATTTGCTGTGTAACGAAGGATAATCTATGATTTTGAGGGTTCATTCATTGTTCAGATGAAAGGCTTTGTTATTCAAGAATGGTTGCAGGGCTCAATTCCTTGTGCAAATGAGATTTTTCTTGACTTCCATCTGATAAGTGAATCGAATAAAGAGAAGCATCGAAATATCTTTATGTATTTGAACAATAAAATTGATCAAAGTGCTATGTTGAATGAACAGATTCGATGAAATCCCTAACTCTAAAAATGGAAGTAAACAAAAACATATGTTGTCAATTCATGTCCTATCCAAGTGTCTGTACACTGGAACGAAAAATTATCGAAGAGACACAACAAAGAAGAAGTAAATCACCAGTAGACAAAAGAAATTTGTGATCTCATAGGATGAGAAGAAAGATAAACAAATGTTGAACAATCAAAAACGTTTATCCCAAGAGTATAGGGTCAAGAAATGAGCCATGCAATTTCGAACAGAAAGGCACACTGATAATCCAATAGAGCTGAACTTTGACATCCATTCAACATCAGAAACATAGCAATGTACAGGATGAAATTCCTAATTGCGAAATGAGAGTAGTCGGTACCTTTTGTGTGGGTCATGGTGATCAATTAACAGAGAGATCAGTGAGGATTGTTGCTTGAGCAGGGCCGAAATCAGTCCATTGATTGCAGATATATTGTATCCCGGGGACTGGGCAAGATTTGTTTCCCTTGAAGCTGTAGCTGGGAGAGGTTTTTTGGTTGGGAAAGAGGAGAGAGATATGGAGACAGAGGGAGAGAGATAGAAAGGGCGAAATAAGTTCTGTTGCAGTGGTGGGTGAAATAGTTTTGATCACTCATGGAATGGTCTGTGATTTAAATCTAGTATCCAACTGAATATTTTTTTCCAGCTTTCTCATTGGAATGGCTGGTTGCATTCAGCTTTCTCATGTTCTTGGATAACATAACATGTATATTTACATACCCTTTTTAAAGGTGAAATGCATATATCATGATTTAGCAAATTGTTCAAAAAATGTGCACTAAGACATTGGAATGAAGAGGATTATAAATCTGTGGTTTGAATTTTTGATTGTGGTCATTTTAAAATCTTATTTTGATTTAAGAATGTGTAACGCGAACGAAGCGTATACTGAGAAATGTAGTTGCCTAGAATTAAACTGCGTTAATTTGTTGGTCAACTACTCATGTTGTATAAATTGATATGCCTCAAATGTCAACAACCAGTTGGTTACAAACAAAGAATCCAAAAACTCAATATTAAATCACGTTATATAAGTCGAACATATATGAAGGTACGATATAAAATTGTATGAACTACTATTTTGTACCCACCATTTTATACAATATGAACAGTCATTCATGAGCAACAGGTTTGTTTTAAATGTATTTTATGCAGAAGGTTTTAAGTGTGGATGGATAAATTTGGAAATTCTAGAAACGTAGGCAGACAAAGGCATTTGATCCCATGGGAGTAACCACTTTTGAATGATAGGTATAAATACAAAAAACAGTTATTTACACTATGGATTTTTGATCCACCTGATCTTTTGGATAGCATAACATGTATGTTAATATACCTTTTTTAAAGGTGAATTGCACATATCATGATTTAGTAAATTGTTAAAAAAATCTGGGCCAAGAACTTGAAATGAAGAGGATTATAAACGTGTGCTTTCATTTTTTTATTGTAGTTAGTTTAGAAGGTTAGTTTGATTTTAGAATGTGTAACGTGAATAGAGCGTAAACTGAGAAATGTAGTTGCCTAGAATTAGACTGTGTTAATTTGGTGGACAACCACTTATGTTGTATAAATTGATATGACTCAAATGTCAACAACCATTTGGCTACAAACAAAGAATCCAGATACTCAATATTGAATATCACAGGGCAACTAAATAACTGAAAAAAAACATTGGCATTGCATACTATATTACCAATTAATCTTATTGAAGTGAAAGTGTCCAAAAACAAAAGGGCAAGATCAATCTCATGGGCCTCGGCACACAAACTATTTGCAGGGCCAAAACAAAGGTGGAAGATCAATTTCATGGAGCTTGGCACACAAAATCATTTGGAGGTTGTGTTTTGTTCGACATATTGCTGACATGTATGCAGTGATACAACCTCATATTCTTTTCTATGGATCCAGTTTGTTCTCCCTTCCATAAATAGGTTTGGCAGGAAAATAAGGAGCAGAGACATTTTTCTGTTGGATGCAACCAGCCAAGAATATGATCAAGTGAACAAAGAAACTTGGTCCAGGGTTAGTACCGGAGAGAAAACATCTGAATTTTAAACTAACAAATCATGCAAATTGGATTTTATCAGTGGCACAGAGAGGCCCAAGCAATAACATTTTCGTAGGATATGCAGCTATCTTTCCCACAAACAGGCAATTGGACTTATTCCATATGTATCAATCTGGCAACTTTGCCATGTTATGGTGTCAAAAACTGTAAGCATAAACAGCAGCTAGTGTGACATATACATTAGCATCATAGTATCGTTACATAGTTTCAGTTTACATGGGAAACAAACCATGAGAATTCATGGTGGAAGATATGAACATACATAATTTCATCACATACCATGTCATAGCAAAATGATACAGCTGCTAACATCCAGATCAAGAAATGATTCTTGATCACAATATTAGCTGCTTCATCTTTGGCATGACAGTCACTAATTACACAAACTAACTTGAACACCAATAATCAAAGACAGCACTGCAGCAAAAATATCCTAGGCAAGTCTAGAAAGACAGGCTCCCAAAAGTATCTTCGTCAACTGAGAAAAGTGGTGTTCACACACTTGTTGCCAAAAAGTTGCCCGTGATTGTTTTTTTTCCCTGAAAGAAACGACAACAACGGAAGAATTGAAACTGTTCATTGTCCAGTTCATGAATATGGGGTTAGAAATAAGTAAATTTTCCTCTTCACAAATAGTTGGACTTGTATTTTCTATACAATAGGTCAACACACAATAAACCAGCATATATAGATTTGTAGCTATTATTGAAATTAACTTGGACAGATGTGATTGACCAAAGAGGGTATGTTCTGTGACAGATGCTACCATACACATATCACACATGTGTGACCAGTTCCTTTGAAGAGTCAATAGGGATGTGATTTTTGACCTCATAATTTCTAGTGCATATCGTTTATTGTTCACACGTTTGTTCTGGCAGTGCAGGTCTTGATAATTGGATGTAGGCTGAAACCTAACTAAGCATGATGTGATCAGAAACATATCGTAGTTGTAATTGGATGGTTGAGTGTTACTATGACAGTTGAAATGCTACAGATTATTTGCTAAAGTAGACACCATAACTAATAGCATGAATCTAGGCAAACTGAAAGTGGCATATATTTGCTGTCAGATCATAACACTCATTAATTTTCAAGATAGAATGATGCACCTACTTTTTGGGGAATCTGTAGCTATGTCATTGAAGTGTCAGCATCTTCGTCCCTGAATATATAAGCAAATATTTGAAAGGATTCTCTGATATTTCCAAAAGTAGTATAGTTGGGAAAAAGAGTGCATGGAAGGAATCTATTGATACATGTTCCCCTTTTTGTTCATTTCATTGATAAATAATTTCTTTGCAACAGCCTTGTTCCCACGCTTCTTGACAACTGATGCTTTTGCTGGAGTTTCCGAGCTTGGCTGTTCATTTTCAATTTCTATTGCAGGGTCTTCATCTGTCAAGCTTATTTTTTTTGAATTATCATCTTCAAGGGTGGACCTGAGGAAAAATTGACCTCGGTTGTTCATGTTTATGTCAAAGAGAAAAGTCTCTCCAACTTTGGAACTGATCTCAATTGGGAGGGTTGCTTCTGTTTTATAAAATCTTTTGTCCAACAGGTCATGGCATGTTGCATTGAAAAATTCCTCAGCTGATCTTCCCATCAAAGTAAGATTCACTTGGTCATGTTCATCTTCGATTATCATGAAGACCCTATAGCTGGACACATAGTTGAACATGCACATGGCTGGGTCAGGAAAATAACAATCGGGGCGAAACAGAATATGAATTTGGGAATTGATGCACAGGAATTAAGAAAGGGGGGAAACCTTTTTTTTGGTTTGTTTTCTCCATGAACCAAACAGAAATATTTATCTTCGCCTTCTTCGTTCTTCAGCATAACTTTATAACACTTGTCATGGGAACATGAATTATACCACCATCCCTTTTCCGCAAAAAACCTTGCAACAACTGCCCTACACCACACTGACTTTGTCTACAACAGGGATTGAATGAATGAAAAAAGAGATCATCATGTATGGAAGCTGTGACATAGGGTAATCAATTTAAGCATTGTGAATAGTAGGATCATTTAAACTATGCTGAAAATTTTTATAGGCCATCAATGTTATGCGGTCAGTTGGAATGTGTGTTTGTTTAAATGCTGAATAAAGAAATTTGGTCACAGAAAAGACTGATATTGATAAGATTCAGGTATAGCATTTTCAATACCATAATACAATGTATGAAGATAGTTACTGTGTTTTGTTTGTAGGCCATCATTGATATAAGATAGTTCTTTTCCAGCTAGATATCCAGGAGCAATTTAAAGGCTGGTTATGAAGATTAGTATAAGGTTGATATTGTGTAAAAATGGCAAACTAAAACCATGTGTGTACACTGCATAATGGTAAGATTTGAACAATTCATGGGATGCAGATATTATAAATTGATCATTAAACTTAACGACTGAAAGTTCTAAAGCTAAAAAAAAGTATCGTGGATAGGTTGCAGTGTTACTCACTGCGTGTATTGCAGGATCCAGTGCCTTCAGCTCTGCAATACTTTTTTGATCTGCTTTGTTCATTTCCCCTGTGAATGTCAAGTTCGTGTACGCACCAGAGACCCTGATTTTGTCGGCTACTCTTGAGAACCTGAAATTGGAATTTTTTGCTATTAGGAAACGATTATTTTATTATAATGCAGTTTAGATTTCGTTAGAAATAGCCAGAAACCAGATGTAATGTTTTGATCGTCTACCGAGATGCAGGTGGTGCAAGAAAGAGGAAGAACAAATGATGTATATCATTATTCTGTTCCATCATAGAGATGCAGTGTAATCGTAGGTGAGAAGGGCACATATATCATTAACATGCACAAACAGAATGAAGCTGTTTATGGATGACAGTAAAGAGTAGGTGTGTTTCATCATAATTGTCAAGCATGATTGAAATTACAGCCGATAGGACTCTTGATAGTTAGAACGGTAATTTGTGAGATGATGCATTGAACAATGCCAATGTTATAACAGATGAAAAGTGTACCCACATAATAAAACATTCAAATCAGAACATGCGATGTCATGATAAGTTTGTGATTTCTATACTTGTAAACAATGTAGTTGATAGTTATATATGGCACAGGGCAGTACTCGAAAGGGCAGTTATATTAATACTCTTGAACGTGAGCAATTATTTGGAATGGTGAGTCATTGAGTTGTTGAAGAAACAGGGAAAATCTTGTTTGCAATGTTAAATAAGCAAGCAACAGAGAATTTTAGCTTGCTGCACTCACTGATTTTTCAATTTCTTTGTTTGTTCAATATCTGGATTGAGAAGCATGCATGTATGATTTGTGCTAGATGCACTAAGTCGTCCTACACACAGGAAATTCCAGAAACAAACATAATCAGTTCACAAAAAATGTTCTGGAAAAACAAACTGATTCAATAATAACCATTGACAGAGAAGCTAAAAAAGATAACACCTTCGTATTTGGTGATTCTCATGCTGGTGAAGATTGCAAGTACGGGTTCATTATAGGTTCTGAATTCTTCAATAGGAAATGACCTGGCAATATCTCCCCATAATGCAATCTTTAGTTCTTCGCGCCTGTAGAATAAATGGCAAACATGTGCGAAATCAACAATATTTCAGACAGTTGATAGACTTATTCCCTGGGAATGGCTCTCAGAAAGAAAACATAAAATTGAAATATTAGCATACAAACTGGGGGATATCAGATTTAGGAGAGAGGAATCTGAAATGGGATCAAGATCTGAGCATACAACAGTGCACCATATAATTTTATTCATCAATATCAAGGATTGAGTAACGAAGATAAACACAACAGAAAATATGAGTGTTGTATAATTGGATGGGTATGATAATCCTGTGAGATAATAATATATCCTATTTTCATGCATTCTCCTTTCTTCATTTATGGGCGGATGTATGGCATACAGATTGTAATGGAATTTGCAATAGGCACACCGAGAATAGTATGGATGACTACAGTGAATGGAAAAAGGCTGTTTCATGGGTTTTGTTATGAAGATGGAATCAGCAAAATGATTCCGCCTCTTCAAAAGAATCCCATCTAACAAAGTATGATTGATAATTGATGCACCGAGGGTAAATAACGGGAAGGAAATTACTGCAAATGATGGAAGATGCCCTGTGCAGAGAAATATAATTGTAGATTGGAAATACATGTGCAAGAGAATGTATATCCACTTACCCCTCAAACATGAATATAAGATCAGTCCTAATCTCCCTTTTTTTGAATTTTTTACACCAACCTGCTGCGGTTCTTTGATAGCTTTTATGCACCCGCAGAAATCTTGCCATCAATAAATTAAAAAAGTCATTATATTTTAATGGAGATCACAAAATTGTGATGAATATGTTTTGTGTGTCACCTGCAAGCACAGACTGAGATTTTGCCTGATCACCAAGCTGGGAGAATTCAACAAACTTGAAAGCATATCTTGGTATGTTGGGCATATCCTGTCCAACCTCAGTGAAAATTGTCTTTGCAGTGAATGTCAAGATGATGTCAGCATTGCAGACCTTCTGTCGGGCAGTGTCTATCTTTGAACCAAACCAAGAAATGTCGTATACTTGTCCCACTTTCATAAGATTTGGCATATATCCATGATAACATTCTTCAATCATGGCATGAATCGATGAACCCTGCATATATGAAAACAATAAATATTCAAACTTGTATCATTCCATCAAATGATGAGCATCATATCATTTGATATACGTTGCATTCGTTGACATTGTTTTCTTGGAAGGAAAAAATGATTATTCGGAGATGATAATTTTGAAGAGATGTTGGCATCGAACTTTTGTCCGCCAACACAATTTCCTATTGATATGCCATACACTGATTTTCACCAGGAAACCCAATACTTAGGTTGAAACCAACCAAATAGAAGAGAAGTAATCATGAGGTATTTGCACTGTATCTCTGTTGCATAGTTCAGCAAATGTATTTGAAGCAAATGTTGAAGCAATTGATGCGCTCAATGATAAAGTAAAATTCCTCTGACAGAGGAAAAGAAATATTGACTTATAGACCCTGCAAAGGTATAATTACACGTTGCCCTGATAACCAAATTTCAAAGACGGTATTCCATCAGAAGCATAGGTTTATCAAATTGTTGAAAATGGTAATTGTAAATATTGCTGCAAACTGCTGTATTATAGACCATATTTGAGTTAGTTCCTTTCAAATGGTAGATTGGAGCTTCATCCCATTAGTCATTATCCATATGATTCGCATATTATTAATAGATTTGATGATGAATTTCCTAAACTATGCATTAAGATAGTAAAACTGTTGTTGTGGAGAAAGAGTGGCGTCGATATGAAATGATGAGCATGATAAGGATATAGCTAAGGATTTGGCTAATGTGCAACCAATCAGTCATATAGGTTGAATTAGATGAAACTATACAATCATATATCATCGATTGGATGGTGTGAATGTGCAAGCAGCCACAGAAGGATATAGGTGAGGATGTGGAAAAGGAAGAATATATTGCACATAACCCGATCAATATGGTTTGAACTGATTGTTTAAATGTCAAATGTGCAGAATTTTGTTGCCATAATTTTTCCCAGCTAACTAATTTCCATTCCTTGGGACTTGAGCTACATATAATTTAGAACGACTCCACAGATCCTTAACATTTAACAATAAATGTTCGTAACCAGTCACTAAAACAAAAATGCTTAAACAAAGACTGACATCTGTGATTACCTCTTCATCTACCAAGAGATAGTGGAGTCCATCGTAATCAAGACTATCGAATCCTCGAGGTCTCCATTCCAAAGCTACCCGTGCCCTGATACTAATTCCAACTGTGAATTTCTTGATGTCCTTAATCAATTTGGTCATCGCTGAATAACCTACAGGAATTCATGAAAATATGAACATCTGAACAAACATTCAAACAAATTAAATAGATGTGAGGGAATGATGATGCAGTTCAAATCCAAATTGAATTTGATGTGAATTTTTGAGAAGACCCATCAACCTAAAAGACCTGAGCTGGTCTTGTATGATGTATACACAAATTAGAAAGGCGAAAAATTATGCACATGATCAATGACAGGAAAAAACTAAATGGACGTCATTAAAACCGATGAGTGGGTCATTTTCAGAATCAAAAGTAACTTGTAATCAAGCTATCACAGAAACTCCTCACAATTTGTATCCAGAACTACTTGGAATGTTTCATTTCTCAAATGAGCCATAAAAAAAATATAATTTTGGTCAGGCCTATTTCGTATCATACATTACCACTCTCTCACTGGTCTTTTTTCGAGTTATTTCATATCGCTTGCAAAAGATTTGCTCCAAATCCAAGTCTATATCAATGTGATTGAATTCATATTCATCTTTTCACTTGATTTGAATCCTTTAATCCGATAAAAGAACAACACATTTTCCCAAAATAGCAAATACCCAAGTCTGTAGCATGAACCATGTAACAAAATAGAAGCAGACTTTGAGATGGGGTCAGTTAAAAAAGTGAGAAGGGTTCTTTGCAAGATGAAAAAGATATAAACTTTCAGACCCTAAAACTTGGTAAATAAGTGCAAAAATGGCTTGTTTATAAACAAACACAAAGATGGAAACTTTCAGTGCTTTGAGCCTCCTTGTTCAACAAAAATGATGAACACCGAAACAGACCACTTTATGTTCATATGAACATTTCCAAGAGTTATCTTTTATATGTTCCTCTTCTGTCGAGCGAAACACATAAATTGCAATGGGTATTCTGATATTTGGCACTCATTGACTGTCATGATGAAACCATCATCCTATGCCTAAACAATGAATTGTAAAGTATGATATGGGCAGATATAAATTCTAATTTTACTGACACATAGATATCCATCAAATTGGGTTGGCTGAATTTAACTCAATCAGAGCAGATGTATTTTCCATGGATGGCATGGAAAGAACAAAGAAACAAATTAAAAATTCATTCAAATCATCACCTTGTTCAGATAGCAGGCACTCTCTTCTTTTCAGCTCAGTTCCTAAAAATCACATCAATATCATGCAGAAGAACTAATTAGTACTCAAACGATGAGAAATGATCAGAATGATGCCTATTACACGATGGCAGGAAAACTCTTAAATTCTAAATACATCATTCTCAGTAACCACACAACATATACATAAAAGCACAGCCATGGATCAGAACAAACGAAAGAGCTGATACCTTCACTGCAAAGATAATTTATCTGTTTGACTTGGAAGAACAGTTCGAAATGTGTATCCAACCCATTGTTGATATTTATAAGGAAGACAGATGGTAGCAGAGGCGGTAAGCGATCACACGTAATGGTGGACGTCATCAATCTCCTTTTTCCTTGATGGAGGATTGCTGGGTATTTTAATCAAGACATGTTGTGCTGTTGCGTTGGTGTGGGATATCCCCAAATTTGGCTCTCGATTCAACATTCATTCGTTGGAAAAGCTTGTGAGGAATGGGATAGAGAAATTTGGATTGAACTGGGCTAGTTGCAAGAAACAGAGGGTGAGAGGAGAGAAGGATCACATTCTATGAAAAAAGGAACTTAGTCCGGTTGGTTAGAAACGATTGAACTAAGATAAGAAGACATGAACAGTGGGTGATCTGACCAAGAGGTAATTTTCTAATCATGATCAAATGAATTTAAAAATTGAAATTATGCCATGCACCACTCATTCAATGAACAACAAAAAACATGGAGAGTAACATGACACAGAGGCAATTTTGCAATGATGACAAATATAATAATTTTACTCCATTCCTTATGGATGGGTTGACATGGGGGAGGATGATTTGCATGGAGGGAAGTTGGATCTGATGCTTTTTCAATCTCAGTGTTAAAAGAAATTAACTGTATGTTAAGTAGCTCTAATTAAAAAAAGTACTGATCTAACATGCGCCAAATTGGCGTGCTAATAAAGGTGTCTATGCAATATTATTAAAACCATAATCACAACATAATTATATTCCTTGCAATACATCCTTATACACTATATTTTTCGTAAAATTATTTGGAATTTCGTTGTTATTATTTATAAAAATTTTAAGACCATTTTTTGATGTAACTCTTGATAATGCAACATATAATTGCCCATGAGTAAAGACTGGTTCCGATAAATATATTCCAACTTGATTTAGTGATTGACCTTGACTTTTATTTATTGTCATTGCATAACACGACCGAACAGGGAATTGACGTCTTTTAAACAAAAATGGCCATTTTGTTTCAGTAGCATATCATACAATTCTCGGAATATGCACTTTTTGTCCCATATTATTTCCTGTGAGTATCTTGGCCTCAATTAATCTCTCAAATAATTTGGTCACAATTAATCGTGTACCATTACATAAGCCGCATATTTGATCTAAATTTCTTAATAACATATATAATTGGCATGCCAATTTTCAAAATGAGTTGATGAGTCGGTAATCCATTGAATTCAAGATTGTTTAAAAATTCCATAGGATAAAAAAGATTAATGTTATCACTATTACCAGAATTATAAGAAATTGAATCAAAACTAAAATATGATTTTTCATGACCAGGCAATAATTTAATTGCGTAATTATTGATTTCTTGAACAGTTACATTTTTTGGAGTCACTATGGCACGCTCTTTTAAATAATTTGTATCATTATATTTTTGCAAAAAATTGGGATATGTTGCCTGAAAAATGGATTTTATAGGATCAATTGCAGGAGCAATAAGTAGTTCTTTTGGTATATCAATCCAATTGACATCTTGATCACCTGTATGAAAGTTTGATTCGAGTCGACTTTCACCAATTTGTAATATCCATTCAGCAAATTGTTTAATTTCATTCTTTTGTATAATATTTAAACCAATTGTTGACAATCTCATATTTTGAAGAAGATGGAACACTGTAATATCAGGCCAGATGTATGAATTATTCAAAGATTGTTGAATGACCTGTTCTTTACTACCATCTTGTATTACTGGTAACGTTTGTCTAAAATCTCCTCCAAATAAAATTGTTTTGCCGCCAAATAGTTTGTCTTTTTCAGACAAAATATCACGAAGTGTTCGATCTACTGATTCAATACACCATTTATTACACATAGGAGCTTCATCCCAAACTATTAATTCAGCCTTTTCAATTAGACCAGCCAGATTGGTTTTTTTGTTTATATTACAACTTGAATTTTTATCTATGATGGGTTTTATTGCAAAACGTGAATGAGTTGTTCTACCTATAGGAAGTAATAATGATGCAATACCTGATGAAGCAACTGCTAAAACAATTTTCCCTTCGGCTCTCAATTTTGAAATTATAGTATTCCATAAAAATGTTTTCCCTGTACCTCCACTGCCATAAACAAAGAATGATCTTGGGTTTTTTTCTTGAACAGAACTTATCACTTGATCTTATATAAGTTTTTGATCACAGTTTAGTTTTGTGACTAAGTCAGAATGTTGTATTTTCAATGCTTGACAATCAAAATTTAATTCTTCTCTAATTTGTCTATTTTCGAGCTCATGTATTTGCTGTGTTTTTGGCATTGGCAATTGATGGTTTTTTAGGCTACTGGATGAAATATTAAATAATCTTTCAAGTTCCTGCAAAACAGCATTCTTTAGATCATCAGCTGGTATGTTAATATTTTGCAAACCAAAATTTAATTTAATTTTGTGCAATATATCATCGGACATGCTAATCCAGCATGTATCAAATAAACTCACAGGATCAGAAACAGTACAAAACAAAATAATGGTGACAAACAGAGAACGAATCTGAGCAGAAGTTGCAGTCAATGTAGATTCTAATAGTGCTTCAAGCCATTCTTTATCGTCACCCAACAATCCCAAACTTCGGCATGCTTCTTGATAAGTGGCATAGGTGATGTCATTAACTGTTCTAATTGTTTTAAAATCAGTGCATCCTTTTTGAATATTTAAAAGCATTCGTAAGTAATATAATTCACCAGCATTTGGTGGCACATGTGCTATTCTTCCAAGTACATGATATCGTTTTCTTGGAGTCCATATTCTTAGATCATTATTCCAAACAAATTTAGCGGGGAATTGAGTGTATGTCAATTTGTTTGCTTTTTTATAAGTCTTATTGGCAAGAAACCAAACAGTTAGCATTGTAGATTGTATAGATGGATTTTGTAAGACATTTTCAATAGAAGTAGATCCATGAAAAGAAACGGCATGTTGATCAGGTAAATGTATTTTTAGATATTGAACAGCAGGAAATCGGGAATGAATCGAAAATTCAAACAGACGCCACACAGATTCATGAGGAGTTAAATAGCGACAATTAAGATAATTTTGAATTTCATCATTTACATTAGTGCGAATTAATATTCGTGCTCGATCAGGTCCTTTGTTGATGTATTTGAATAAATATTTTATTAACATTGATTGAGAACATGATTCTACATTTATATGAGCATTATACCTTAATAATAAATTTCCATTATATGGCACAACAAAATTATTTCCAATTTCAATTCCTTTTTTAATCACAAAATGGGAATCAATATCACGACGTCTATATTGAGGAGAGTTAGTTGCCTGAAAAATGGTGTCATTTTGAAATGTCTTTGGAAAATGTTTTGTGCATAATTTGTCTCTCATACACAAAGAAGATGGATTGAGTTGCCCGCAAGGACCATGAATCATAAATTGGCTAACAATTTCAAATAATCTTGGATCACTGTTTTGATCCGGCAATTCAGCTGAAATGATAGCATCTATATCATCTGCTGTACGACATTTGTATTCATGTTTAAGCCAAAATAATAAATGAGCATGGGGCAACCCTCTTTTTTGAAATTCAATTGTACATACATGGGCATGTACTTTTCCAAAGGGTTGTCCACTCTTAATATGGGCAATCATATCATCCACTTTTATTTTAAAAATTCGACAAATAATATCGGGACGATCTTCAGGCTTGTATCCAGGTTTTTTTTCAAAATACCTCAATATTTCAGACCATTTGACATTGCACGTGAAAGTAATAAATAAGTCAGGATTCCCATATTCTCTACAAATTGTCATCGCATCCTGATAATTATTAATCATATCTCTTGGGCTACCTGTGTGAGAACCAGGAAGAAAAATTCTCTTTCCAACCTCATGACCCTGAACAATTCCTTCAGAATTATATGCGGATAAATTATTCCAAGTTTCAGACCTTAGTTCTGGTTGATGTTGTCTTATATATTCCAAACGATTTTCTTCAACAGTTGCATATGCATCAACTAAGTATTGTTGAAATAATCTTCCACCTTTTAATAAAGTACTCGATTGATTTGATCTATCATGAATTTGATAACAGACAAATTTTCTCATAGACAATTTTTTTTCCTTATTCTTAGAATCATGTGGCATAGAGTTTAATTTGATGTTAATCTTGAAGCCATCTTCTCCATATGGAAAAAGAAGTGGATATTGCAAGGACATAAGTTTTGGATGAATTTTGGAGATGCGTTTTAGATTTCCTTCATTAGCCCGCACAATTATATCTCTATTCGAATTAAATTCACCTATATCACCAACAATTAATCCACCAATTTCACCACCAGAAGGTAATTCATATTGTTTGCTTTGATTTTGTTCGCGATCAAGCACAGTCATATCAAATTTTGGCAACAAAGAATTTTCAAAAGCATCTCTTACAGATCGATATTCTTTTGTCAATTCATTATATTCATCCAATAATTCTATTAAATTTGTTACAATATTGGTATCAATCTTATTATTGGCATTATTTGGATCAATTGATGTAATACGATTTCGAATTTCATGTTCAGTGTCATATACATATAATTGAGCATATTTAGGAGACTGTCCTTCAGATGGTAAAATTGAACCCATTAGATGATGTACTTGACCACAAATCTTAAAAAACATAAGGTGCTCCTCCACAATTGATGTCATATTCAATCTTAGCTCCCATAGATGTAAAAGCAAACATCGAATTATAGACCCTAATATTATCACGAAACAAAATACTCCTTCTACCATTCTTTGCATCCAGCAATTCATCAAGGAAAGAAGGTGTTAAATGTGATATTGGAAGTTCAATACGGCCTTTTTCACAACAATGAGTATACATTGGCTGGTTATTTTGTTTTTTTTGTACTGATTCATTTAACCAAAAATGGGCGGCACAATGTTTGCATACATAATCATCATCACCAGAATCTTCATAATCAACAACCACACCTGCAATTTCAACCATAATAATATCAAGCACATCATGTTTTTGCACCAATAATTGTTGATGAATATTGGATTCAATCGTGGATATCAAAGTTAGTCCTAACCTGCTCGGTTTCGTTGATAAATTGCTTGTCCAAAAGACCCAACATGAACACCTGGGATCCATAATCAATAAGCGAGATTAAAATAACTGACCAATGAGAAGGCACAAAAAAATATATAGAAGGCTATTTTCTAGCACAATATATCTAATTGCAGGAAAAACAAAACCAGTTTATCATTTCCTCAACAATCAGGCACATAAATGGTTTGCTGTCAGCTCTAAAATGATATCAACTTTCAAATCATACACCATATCAGTTTACTAAATTTATGGCGGGAAATATGTCAGCACAATATGTATGATGTGATTATGCAAATTCACCTAAATGATTAGCCAAAAAGCAGAAATGAAAAACTCGATACAGAGCCACAGAATTGATAAGGATAAGAAAAAAAGACTTAAATAAATACTGATGCATGTCATGCTATGACTAAGTGATCTCAGAACATATGATTTCTCTGTTCTATGATACACGCCAATTTCCAAGCACATGGAGGCAACAGTAACAATTCATAAGGAAGAAGTTTTGTGGCGCCCAAGCACAGAAATACCATATGATTCGATCACACAAAATGATGGAAAACAACAGGGGAAATGCAAATAATTCAGAATCATCCCAAAAGAAATGTACAGCTGTTATATCAATGATAGCCCAGAAACAAAACAGACTGAGATTTATCAAAACAATGACTGGGAAAAGAAATTTATCACAACTACAACAGGAAAATTGTAAGAATAGCTCACCACAATCACCACCCAGGACAAAAGAATGCACTGAAAATGACATAGAAAATGTGGTAAGACCTGATAGAATTCCATGGATTTCTTCATTGTCGCTGTCCTCTTGTACTTCATCATCAGAACTTTTGTGCAGATGAGTTTCCAACCGTTCAGAAGGTTGGTGTTGGCGAGAGGTGCTGGCAAAAAGGCACGATTTCTCAGATGAAGTAACTCCTGCTTGATTAGATGCTGAACCTTGATGAACAGACTTACGGGCCTTCTTCCGAACAATATCTAAAAAACCAACTTTGATTCCATCAAACAATCCAAACACGATTAAACTGAAATAGTCATCACAGTGAATACGCTGCCAAATAATGAGTCCATCACCTGCAATAGTCTCGTGAAGATCAATATCATCGTCGCAATTGTTTGTCATTGTCCCTACAAAAGATTTATGAAGAAAGCATTAAACAAAAACATTGTGCTTTACTAAAAGATTCCATGTCTTGACCATCCCCAACATGTCATCAGTTTGGATGACCTATTGCTAGGTAACTGGGTGATGCAATTGTATGGTCAATCATCAACGATTGTCCAACCATAATTTCAAAAAGAACTTGTTTTTCATCCAATTGTCACTGAACAATATCTATATCATGTAATTGCCCAAAAAATAAGATCATTGTCGTTCCATTAAAATTCGCCGATAAAAAGGGAAATAACATGTGAGAAATATCCAGTCAGTAAGCGATTACCTAAGGCATTATGAGGAACAACTTCATTACCAATGCTATTTCCTGCAGACAAACAACGTCTTTTACTGATGCTCCTCTCTGACTGTGGTGTCATGTGAAGGCATATGGAGACATCCTTATTCTCTAAGCGTATTTTTTTCTTCCGCCCCATGGCTAAACAAAATGACACATTGAAATAAACAAATTAAATGATCTATTCTTGAACCAAGAGCAACACATAGTAATCTATCAATAGTCCTTGCACTGTCAACATCACACCGAAATGTAAATGTAAATTCTACATTACATGAACACAAATTTTAGCGAAAGCAAATTGTGGATGATGCGCAAAATTGTTCAAATAAGGAGCATGAATGCATGAAACCGTAATTAGTTTAGGCAAAGAAATTTGATTGCAATGTCGGCAAAGACACACAGTAATCTCATAGACACCAAAAAATTGCAATATACGTACTGCACCAGTACTGGTATACCAGCTCAGAAACTACAATACCTAATAACATTCAACGAAAACTCAAACCATAACACCGTAAATGTGCACAGTTGTTATCATGCAGAGCTTATTTTTAATAGCTAAAATATTATGTGAATGGAAAATACACCATGCATCACAGACATTTATACATACACACTACGTGACATTAGCTCCTTCAATGATATGAGATAAATCCGTCAATAAAAAAGCCCACAAATGACAATCCCAATTTTGGAAACAAACAATTACCCACCAAGAGGTAAAAAATATTGTGTTTTGTTAAAAGATTCCATGCCTCCAAGAGCCAGACCATGCCATTAGTTTGCTCTACCTATGCTGAGGTCGTTGGTCAATGTCATTGTATGGTCAGGCACCAATAACTTTCCAACTACAGATTCAAGTAGACATTGTCCCTTGCTCAGTGGTTGCTCAACAATATCTATGTCATGACATTGCACAACGAAAAAGATGCTTGTTATTCCACGAAAACTCACCCATAAAATGAAAATAACATGAGAACAACACACACAATCTGCAAGAAACCACCTGAGGTATTTTTTAAAACAACTTGATGATCAATGCCATGTATTGCAGAAAGACCACAAAATGCCATACACAACATTGTCAACCACCCCACAAACTACAGTACCCAATAAAAGCAGAGGAAAAATTAGACCATAATACCCTTAATGGATAATTTTGTCATCAAGCACATCGTACATAAGAAAATGATATGACCTAAGGCCCCTGCAAATTCCCGAAAATGAGAAACTGAAACAAAAAATCGCTCAGGAAATAGCTAATGCAAGGAAAGAAAAAGTTGGTATAGGCTACCTGATAAAGAATGACGAAAATCTCCATCATCACCAATTTTGTTATTATTTGATTCAACTATTCTTGCTACATTTTCATCGACATGATGCTGAGGGAAATTTGTTTTTTCCATTGACATTGTCAATTGTGCACCTGTGTCCTCCTTCGGAAAGAAATGTTGGCCCTTGGAAAAAGATTGCCCATCTCCAACAGTTGGGGACAGATCATGAAAAGTGGTTGATGAAGTTGTTGTCTCTCCAAAGCAGCTGAATGATTCTACCATCGGATCTTTGTCAATCACAGAAAGTAAGTTTCTCTTTTCATCCATACCTAAAATCACAAACATAATAGCATCGATCACCAATTCAATTTGAACCTGATTATCACCACAACGACCACAGATGATATACATGATTATCACCAAATTATCAACCATTGCATAAAATATAAGACAACACAATGCCTGTAATTACTTTCTGTTGACCCACATATCAGTTCAATAACTACCGATCAACTATTTGGGAACACTCACAAAGGAAAAATATATTGTTTGGTCGGCCCAAAAGAAAGTTAGCACCACAGATTCTACTGCATAATCATCCAAATCAAGCCAAATTTGACACAGAAACACCAGAACAGAATACAAAGTTTCACCCTATTATGCAACAACAACAAATGCAGTATGTATCAATGCATCCACAGTCACAACTCCATAAGGTGAACTCAACTTCTCTCACATACCATTTCAACAAAGGAAAAAATCCCATATTCAAGTTAAAAGACCACATTCACGAACAAACTATACTTGAACAGCAATAATTCCAACCTACCCTGGATCAACACAGACTGATTTAGAGTCCACCAGATTTGTAATGAGTAAAAATTTTCACCATCCAGAAATATAAGTCCCATTACAATTGTCCATGCCATCACAAAAAGGAAATATTTTCAAATGAATATACCATGTTCAGATATCACAAAGACAATCAAATACAACACTGATCCAAATGTCCAGACACCAATTGCCTAGGTCTACCTGCAAAGATTGATTCACTTGATGCCATCATGATAGAATAAATGTTCCCAACAGCATTTCTTTTCTCACAAATGATACACACGACACATGTATGCCATAAACAAATGATAACACAGTAATGGAAGACCAAATCAACTCTATGAATATGCCTCCTCATCTGTTTTTTGAGAGAGGCGACTCCTTATTTTGCAAGCTCACGATCAGATATTCAGGAAACAAATGCAGAAAAAAGGAATTTACAATGAATTTGCATAGATCACATCGAGAAAAGTGTGAAACAGAGAGCTAAAACCAGCGCGATCGTCTTGGGTGGGGTCAAACATGTGACGGAAGAAGAATTAACAGCAGTGAGGCCGAAGGCACGAAGATAAACAGGAATCTCGTCTTCACAAATGCAAAAAAGGGAAAGAAAGCACCGATTCAATGCTCAAGTTCACACACACCAGTTTCCCAACTTTATACCAGAACACAGTGATGCCCAAAACAGCAACAGCACAAACTCATTTAATAAACAACATAAGCGTAAACCCAAGAGTTGGTGTTGTTTTCCCGCAGAATAGAAAATAATAGAAGACTCAATCAAGAAATTAGCCGAAAGTTGAATCAGACAGCAATACCATCGATCAAAACAACATGGGACAAAGGCAGAAACACCACGACTAATTTTGTTCACTGCAGGCAATCTCCTTGATGTCTATTTAATGTAAACAACAGTCTCACAATCTTGCATATCAACAGCAAGTTGCTAAGCCATGAAGCTGATGATTTTTAAAAGTTGCTGATGCAATGGAAACGTTTCATTTCTTAGTGGCATTTTAAATTTATGCACGATGCAAAGTAGGATGCAGCTCTTGCTTTTTTACGGAGATTCAATTAGGAGTCAGAACGATCAAGAGCATAATTGCATGACCGAGTGACCTGGGCATCACAGTACACCTCAACAGATTTATGATGGCTTGGCGTTTCAAAAGAAAGAAGAAGATTACCCAAGTTAGGAGGCAGTCTATTCAGAATCAAAACCTGGCCGATCAAAAACAGGAAGTTTTGTCTCTTCAATCAACTTCACAAACGGCACACACCTGCTGATGTACAGACCGAAAACACCAAAAACAATGAATTAGAAATAGGCAAACACCCAAACAAAAGATTGCAGGACTGAGATCCATATCATAACCGCAAATAGATCGGCAGAACGAAGAAGAGGGAAAACTTTTAGCGGGAACATAATCAGACATGATTTCTGGGTTTTAGAAGACACGCACAATTGCAAGCACAAAGAAACAATTGATAGGAAGGAAGAAGTGTTTATACCCACTGCCCGCAATAAGGAAGAAGTTTTCCCGATAAGATCGGTGGTCCGCCGAACTCTGCACCAAAGAATCGAAGATCGAAAATAAATAGCCCAAGATCGCAAAGGAGAAAAAAAGTTGGAGGTCTTGATCAAAGAACTCAACACTGGAGAACCTCCACGAAACGGAGTAAAGAAAAGAAGGGGCCAAAAGAAAAGTCACGTGCGCGGACGACAGGCACGGGCAACCACTGTTCAAATGAATAGTACTATTCATAAGCACAGTGGACCAACTCTGTTATATAGGGAATGTCTTCTCTGTTGATTCATCCATTTCGCGCTCTCTTTCCTTTAATCAGTTAATTAAGTATAGAATACTTTTTTTCGAAAGCAGCCGCTCTTACTCTAGTTTTCTAGGGTTTTCTCAAAAAAAAATCCCATTTCTCCTATCCGGGCGGCAGCCTAGGCTTTGCATGTTGTCCTTGTATGTAACATGGGTAGCTAGCATGGCGGATGTTAGCGGCGAAGACGGTGGGATGGTGTACTAGATTTGGTCGGCGAAGAGGGATTGCTTCGATGGACTCGCTCCCGATGAAGGTCTGTTCTTTGAGTTGTTTTGTTGCAGTCTGTTTTTGACTTTGTGGTGTCGACGATGCGGTTCTTGGTGGCGTTTTTTGGGCGGCGGAGTTGGTGGCAGCGGTTGCAGCGAGCGGCTTAGAGGCGACGCCGATCTGTCTTGATCGGCTGGTGTGGCTGTGTTAGCGGAGCTGTACACTAGGGCTGATCTTGTGTGGGCTGGGCTTTGGGTCTCATTTTGTGGCCTTCTTTTTGGGTTGTTTTTGTGGGCCAACGGTTTCCTCAGTTCACCTCTACGTTGTTAATTCTAAATACGTTTGTTCTAATAGGCCCTGTTGGTGGACCTTGCTTATTTACAATTTTGTTTAGATTGCGTCGATCATTAGTCTAGTCATACTTTCCACAATTTCGTCAAAATTACATTAAAATAAATTAATTAATTAATTAATTAAACTTTAAAATTTACTTTATCCACTCCATCAAACTAGGAAAGACACTTTCACTTTCCTGAGAGCTTCACTCTCACACTGACTCTCACAGTGATGCAACTCCTCCAAACCCCTCACCGGCTCACCTATTCCTCTTCTCCTTCCCCCCTAAGACCTTAAACCCTAAACCCAACCACCACCATCTCCAATGGGCTCAATCCCACCTCCACCGTAACAACAGTAGTCTCTTCAAGTCGAAAGCTTTCAGCTCCGACGAGTTCCCCGTCGACGAGACTTTCCTGGAGAACTTCCGCGCCAAAGACAAAGAAACCGAGGACGAGGCCCGAACACGCAACTGGGTCGAGCGCGGGTGGGCCCCATGGGAAGAGATTCTCACTCCCGAGGCAGATTTCGCGCGCAAATCCCTCAACGAAGGCGAAGAAGTCGCCGGAGGCAATCGAGGCCTTCAAGATGCTCCGACCTTCTTACCGGAAAAAGATGGAAGAAATGGGCCTCACCGAGGACGACTGGTACAAGAAGCAGTTCGAGATCAAAGGGAATATTCCGGCGCCGCTCGAGACTGTCTGGGCGGGCCCACTGGTGGTAAGACACGTGCCGCCACGGGACTGGAGTTCATCAGAGGGGCCCACACGGTGCAGAGTAGTGTGAGAGTTTAAGTTGGGGATTTGAAGAGTGGAGAAAGATAACGTGTTTGGATAGGTATAAGGTGTTTTTGAAGCAGTATAAGGAGTGGGTCGCTGCAAATAAGGATATTTTTGATGATGATTCGCAGTATGATCAAGATTACCATCCGGGGAGGAGAAAGAGAGGAGAGGGAATGGTATTGATAAAATTGTGACTCTTCTTTTGTTTGTCTGTTGCAAATTCAGATTGGTTTGAATGGCTTGATTGTGTTGACGTTGGTTTTCTTCATTTGCTATGCAGTATGAGCTTCCATTTTACTACCCTGGACAAGTAAGTTACTATGCTCATCTTTTATATCTCGAGTGTTGTTGTGTGTTTAGAAAAGAGTGCTGATTGCTTATGTAGTCACACATACAGTACAATGTTACGCATGGGATGTAACGTGCTTGTGTGCTGTATTGTTAAGAGAGAGTTGTAAATTATGCATCTTTGGTGGATTTTCTGACGTTAGAGCGGAATGTTTGCGTGATGCAGGTCTGTGAAGGAAACGTGACATCTGTTCATCTGTATCAAGGAGCGTTTGTGAACATTGGAGGTGTATATGATGGGTTAGTATCATTTCCTATGCTTGTAAAATTAAGTTTTTACTTTGATAACTTGAAGTTTATAGTCATTGCCGGAAGTTGTTGTCTTTATTTATTGAAGGTACAAACTAATCTGTGAAAGTGTAATACTATACACATCTGATCTTTGGTATCTGCCACTTCAATCTGGAGTGTCTAAGAGTTGAAAAGAAAAGAAAGTTTTTCATACGGGGTAGTATATAACTATATATGAATGCAAAAACTAATATGTTGCATGTTGATGTCCTTCAGCTGGGTTCCTATTAAAAATAATGACTGGTACTGGATCCGCCACCACATAAAAGTCGGTATGTCTGTCATGGTTGAAATTCTGGTAAGTGCCATGCTCCAATATCTTTCATTCTCTCCATTGGTTTTTGTATTGTGTTTTTGATGGAATGCCCGTCACGTATAGTGAAGGGGTAGTGTTACATTTTGTGGGTTTCCTTACTACACTTCTGTTGTGCAGGCAAAACAAGATCCATATCGCTTTCGATTTCCAATTGAAATGCGTTTTGTGTACCCTAATATCGACCACCTGATGTATGTGTTTACACACTTAGACGTTGATCATTTTCAATATGGGACAATACTTTGATCAGATTGTTTCTTCTCAAAACCTCAATATTGCTTCCACACTTGCAGCTTTAACAGATTTGACCATCCACCAATATTTCATCATGATGAAGATATCAATCCAGATGAGTTAAGGGTATGTGCTTCTCCCTCATTAATATTTTACCTTGTTCTTTTTTTACGTTTTCCCTGAACCTGCTTAATATATACATCATTAATTCTTCATTGCAACTGTGATTTTTTGACAGTATACAGTTACAGATCAATCATTACAGTTACTTAGTTTTCTTTCATTTGTTAGAGTTAGTTATTACTGTCTAATACGAGGTTTTTCCCTGTTTCACTTCTCAGCATGATAGTAGAAGACCTCCTGTGCCCAGAAAGGATCCAAAAGACATTCCCGTGGAAGAACCTTTATTATCAAATCACCCTTATGTTGATAAGGTAACCTTTGGGATTTGAGATATCATTCTATAAGTTTATGCATTTATTTATGGGTTTAATCAATTTGTATCTAGAAGAGAGTTTTGTTGATTATTTTTCTTCCACTGGGCATGCAGTTGTGGCAGATACATGTTGCTGAGCAAATGATTGTGGATGATGTGGAGGCTAGTCCTGAGAAATACAAAGACAAAAAGCTATCAGATCTAACTGATACTGAAGAGTTGAACGATCAAAATAGTATTGAACATACAAAAGCTTATTATAAAAAAAACTTTAGTACCAAAAGTGATTCTGGTGAGCACTTGTCCTGTGACTTTGTATCGAGTCCTATGCTGTGGCACTTGCTTTTTGTTGTATATCTATTTGCAGAAAACAAGCGTCAAAGATCTTGACCTGGAGGCTACCTTTGCTGAGCGTCAGGTCAGTTTCTTACATTCATATATTGGGTCTGGATAATAATATGACAAGTTGTGCTGGTTAGTGATGATAGCACCTTTCTAATCACCAGGGATGGTCTTGAAAAGAAAATAAGCTAAGGTACTGATATTAATATTACTCTTTGGTTTCCTTTCTTCTACAGCTACGTAACACACTACGAAGAGAAACAGAAAAGCGAGGAGAGGAATACAAAGTTACCAAAATGAGGCGCAATCTTGAGATGGATGAGTATGACTTCTTACATTGGCGGCGGTCTTTGGAGGAAAGAGAAGCGTTGATCAGAGATATTAGCTGGTACCGCACATATCTATATGTTTTTCGTGCTATAAAAGTTTATCTGTATACTTTACAACATCCATTGGGTATATTCATGGTTCATGCTTGACCAATATGGAACATGAATATTTTGATTTCATTCACACACTGAACCTGCAAGCTAAAACTGTATGGTTTTGTCCTACAGCCGTAAAGCTCTTGGTCTACATCTTGAAGAGCCAGGGAGGTATGTGGAAGATAGCTATTTCGGAAAGGATCAATATGACTCAGATAACGCCCTATATCAGTATGATTACTGGGGAGAGCCAAAGAACTCAGAAAAGCAAGCAAGAGCGGCTGACAGATGCTCACAACAAAGCTATTGTGGGAAAGAGTACTGTTTGGTACAAAATGTCATATGATGATTGCATCGAACAACGGAAGAAAAGAGAAAAGCCTAGGGGATAAAACCAAGGGAATACGAAGAGGAACATACAGACATCCATGAAGATGATGATGACGACTTTGATTTCAGCTTCTTAAATGAAGCCGTTGATTCGACCTCCCAGCCCCATGTTAATGGGACAGAATCCCCTGGAATTTCAGATGAGGGCGTGTTTGAGAATTCTCTCTAGTGGTGCTCTACTGGTATTGTATAGTGAATGATCAAAGAGAGGCAGAGTTGTGCATGGCAAATCCATTTTTTGTTGCTAGAACTGGGAGATATCATATAGAATTCATTTTCTTTCAAAGAATCTAGAAGACTTGAAAGTCCAGCATTTAGACGCTGAACACATTGTATGTGTGAAATCACATTATGTAGAGGAAACTTTAGTAATGCAACAATGTTACGAGGAGCAAAATTTTACTACATTCACATTTCTTTCCATAGCAAAGTGCCTAAGAATAAGCTTATGCATGTTCAGTGATGTCCAACCCCGGATCATTACACAAAATCTCAGTTGAAGTATACTCCGGCAGTCCTTTCACGTCAACAACTCGTACACTAATAATGTAGTGTAAAAAAAACCCTACAGTTCCAGATTATTGGGGTGTCAAACTCAGCTCACATCACCATTCCTCCATCAATGGTTAGCACCTACAAAATATCGATGGAACTTCATATTGATTCCAACAGCTTAGGGAATGGAGAAAGCTTTTTCTTTTGAGATGGGAAATAGTACATTTCAAAAAAAACTTACCTGTCCAGTAATGTAACCAGCAGCAGGATTAAGAGCTAGGAATTCCACTAGTCCAGCGACTTCTTCAGGTTGACCGTAGCGCCCTAAAAGAATTGCAACGTGGATGAGCATTTTCTCTAAGTTATTTTCCACTGAGTTCAGTCAACTACAAGAGGTTTAATAATAATGCTTTAATAATGGTAACCGACTAGTTGATCTCACCTAAGGGGATGGAGCCAAGGATTTTCTTTTCTATGTCTTCTCCAAGCTTGGCTGTCATATCTGATGCAATAAATCCAGGAGCTACAGCATTGACCTATGGAAAAAATAATGCAACATTTAGATAGTTACTTCAGCTACTTCAGCCCATCAAGAAAATTGAAAGAAAAGAAAACCATAAAATCTATTTGAACATTGATAACGTGCTGAAAAATTTAATAGCATAACAATTTTAAAGCGTGATGATGTGTTAATCCGATTTCTTGTTCTTGCCACAGCAACACACAAGGCTATACAATCTTGCCTAGGAAATACCCTCACAAAAAGAAGTTCAAAAAGAAAAGGCTTGGATCAATTGGTACATACATTGATATTCCTGCTTGAATATTCCTTTGCAACACTTTTTGTGAATCCAATTACTCCTGCCTTTGCAGCACTGTAATTGGCTTGTCCAACATTGCCTACCAGACCGACAACCGATGCAATGTTGATTATTCTTCCCTGAAAAATAACAAGTAGACTTAGAAATAATCCAGAAGCAAAATAAATTCTTCACATGAGCAAAAGAAACAGAAACAACTGCAATTACCTTTCTTTGTTTCATCATAACTTTGGCTGCAGCCTGCAGACAAAACACAAACAGCAAGTCAAACAATTGTAAGCCGAGGCACGAAAGCTACAGCTACTAAATGGAAATATTCACCAATACAAATACCTGTGTGCATAAAAAGACACCAGTAAGATTCAAATCGATAACCTCCTGCCATTGGGATTTTTTCATTCTCATCAACAAGCCATCCCGTGTTATTCCTGAAAAGGGTGGCAATACAATCAGCTGCAATAGACAGGAAAACACATCAAAGACACAATAAATCCTCTAACTCAAGTACAAATTTGACTAACCTGCATTGTTAACCAAAACATCAATCGTCCCCCATGCATCAACCCCCTGAAATCGTTCGAATAAAATGAAGCAATGCTGAATTCCAATGACAAATAATTGATGAAAGAAGCACATTTTCTTACAGCTTTGATCATGGCTGCGACGTCTTCTTCCTTTGAAACATCAGCCCCAAAAGCTATAGCCTGACCACCAGATTCCTCAATCTACATAATTCCAACTTGTTAAATAACTCCGAGAATTCCAAGCTCAAGCTCACGAATCACATCTAAAGTAAGCATCTAAAAGTTGAAATATTACGCTAATGATTAAACGTATGAAGTGACCCCTATATGCTTAATTTTTGCTCATACAATCATTCAACTTCTACAAAAATACAGATACGTTACTTTTCTCTACCTCCTTAGAAACTTGTTCAGCTTCCTTAGATGACCTCGCATAGTTAACAAGCACCCTACAACCAGATTTTCCAAGAGCTAAAGCAACAGCCTTGCCGATTCCTCTAGAAGCTCCTGTGACAATAACCACCGGAGCCTCCACCTTCGGACTCTGAGACGTTGCAGTGCTCGGTTGCTCTACCGCCACAGACTGAGCCCTAATTCCTGCAAAAATTTGACTCCATAAAAATTTCACTCGCTTTATCACAACTCTCAGAAACACACGGGAATGCGCGATCGGTTTTAGTTTTTACCAGAGACAGCAGGAGAGGAAGTCACCGAGCTCGAGTATCGCTTCTGACGGAGTCGGAGTCCGGCGAGAAGAGGACGGTGGCTCGGGTGAGAGAATTGGCGGGAGAGCCGTACCGGAGCTCCGACAGCGTTGAAGGTGATTGAGGCGGCGGCCATTGAGAATCTTAGAATGGCTGGGGAAGAGAATGAAGAGGAGGTTAGACGGGCCCTCTCACCAAATTGTCTATGATCATGCGGACCCGCTAACGATGTTTCACCGTGATAAATCCAACAAGTGTACTTATCCCAAAACCCGTATTTACTCAGATGCTTCTGGACTTTATCAATGGGAAAACGAAATCGATCGCTAAAACACTTACATTCTTTACACGGGCAATAATGAAGTGTAGTGTCTCCACAATTAGCATTCACAAAATTCACAAAACTCCTAATTCCCTGGTGATATCTGACATCCCATCTTTCGAGACTCATCCAACTCTTGTCCATCCTGAAAATTCTAACAATTTTACGTATTATATATACACATATTCACTACTAATAATCGACGCGATATCTCAATTCAACTCTAATTAAATCAACATATGCATGCATATATATATATATATATATCGATCTAATCTCTGAATTCGATTCAGTACTCGATGATGGTATTCTTCTTTTTTCAGTTCAAAATGTATTTGACTAGCTAGATAGGAGGCTCTCTTAAGCCTGGCTCCGATAGCACTACGATAATACCAGTCGTTGATTCAGACACAAGATAAGATTAACTACAAACAGTTTTCTCGTTTCGGTGACATCAACAACATTTCATATCTCACGAATTGGATTTGATCAACACACACACACATATATATATACATACACATATACGTACATATATATATAGCTTCCCGAGTGATCGAGTTTTCGACGCGCGCCTTAATTTTGACAATACCGAAGGATCGATTTCAGAGCGTTTTCCTTCTTTCGATTTCACCGGATTTTTTTCGATCCAAATGAATGACTTGCTGCGATCGGCATCTAATATAAGAGGCATTGTCGGCGATTCATTAAATCGCCGGAAATGGAGACATTACCGGCGACATGTCGCCGGAATTTCGCCGGTAATGTTTCAAAACATTACCGGCGACCTCCTCCGTCGCCGGCAATGTCAAGCCAAACATTGCCGGCGATTTTCCGGAAATCGCCGGCAATGTTTGGCTTGACATTGCCGGCGACGGAGGAGGTCGCCGGTAATGATGAACATTACCGGCGACTTTTCCGGTCGCCGGTAATCTCGCCGGTAATGTTGCTTATTCCGGTAGTGTTAGATGACGAAAAATAAAAATTTCATCGTCTCAATACTTAGGCTAGCTACAATTGTTAGGCGACGAACCTTAAGCAACGAAAATCTATGCGACAAATCTTAGGCAACGAAAGTTTAGGCGACAAAAATACCACTTAAGCGACGAAACTGTTTCGTCGCCTAAGCTAGTGTTTTTTCTAGCAGTGGTAATTTTTTAGGTAACTTTGATGCGTCACAAGTACTATGATAATAGCTAACCCAAGCCGACGTGCAAGTTTATTTTTGCTTTTAATTTCATGTAACAAGAGAGATAGCACGTAGTTGTATGACGCCATATCTACAAATTTCACCCATGTGCAGACATTTGCTCAACAACCGGCAAAGCAGACTTTCTGTGATTGACAAAAAACCAAGAATTCCGTGTTTAGATATGACACTGTTGTAGTCACACTCTTTAACAAGCACACCGGAGTCATGGCGTCTCATTTTCTCTAAACAGTTTTATCACTGTCACCCTCTTGATACTTTTCACGTATAAATATTTCTTTGAAAATAAAAAATAAATTATGTCTAATTAAGAGATTCTTTCCATCACTGATAGTAGCGATTATAAACTTATAATTATTATTATCGTGTTTATCACCTCAGATCAGTCAGCCTCATTGGCTTCACATTTATCATCTTTATAAAGGATATTGTATATCATGTACGTTTCCTTATTTGTCTTTTCATTATGTAAAGAAATTCATTCTGAAAATCGTAATCTTTTCATCATGATCTTTATTAATTATGAAAAATTCCATAATAGTCACAAGAAACAATATTCTTCTTCTCCATCAATGTTGATGAGACTTTGACTTTGGTGATTCAATGAACCGTTGATGAGAAGAATCCCTACCAGAAACTAACAAGGAATTTAAGTCCTAAAATGATACATATTTACCAGACGGCTGTATCGAGACAAGTTATTGCATGGTAAGATGATACGTACTTCATCCACGCACTCAGATTTCCTGTTTTTTCGGAACCTAACACACTCAGATTTCCTGTTTTTTCGGAACCTAACACACTATCCATTCCTAATCCTTGTATATATGATCAAGCAAAGAGAACATCTTCTGTGAATTTGGCCAACTCTTATCCTTGTTTATCGAAAAGAGATGGATATCGAAGCAAAGAGTAACACTAAGTCTAGCGAGCAGAAGGAGCAGGAACTCAACGCCTGGCTTCCCATCACAAGTAATAGGAATGGAACCTGGTGGTACTCTGCGTTCCACAATGTCACCGCCATGGTTGGTGCTGGTGTTCTTGGTCTCCCCTTTGCCATGTCTCAGCTTGGATGGTAATGCCACCCTTTATTGATTAGTTTCATAAACAACTCCAAGTTTTTGTCCTGAGTTTTCGAATTTGGTTTGAAACATTGTTTTGTTTTTGTGATTTCTGGCATGAACAGAATACTTTCCCCTAGGGTTTTGTTTTCGCTCTAAGTTGTTTCTATGTGAATAAAAAGCTTTGGCTTTAAGAATTGAGAATTATGTGAGGAAGACCCGCAAATTTATCGGCATGATGATATCCAATACTCGTGGTTTAATATTTAGCATGTTACTATATGCATGTTTCAATCTTACTGCTAGCTAGGTTCTTTCTCGAGCGAGGTAATGTTCCACGTTTAGGGTTTACTATTCAGATTACTATGCATATCACTATTAATTAAATTCATCAATAATTCATGCATATCTATTTAGTGAACTCAAGTCCGCATAGGTTCTAGAATGAGTCCAACACTTTTGGTTTAAGCATTAGGTTGTACGTGATATTCAAAATCCTAGGATTTTCTTCCAGGTCATGGTTAAACACTAAGGTTTAAATTTCAGTGGACTTAGTAATTTTTGTATCTTCATTGATATTTCATATGATGTTTGAAAATTGGTAAAGTTTGTATCTTGGTTATATAGATTAACATGACTTTCGGAGCAATTAACTGAATTGAGGATTTGTTCATTAGGGGCCCTGGAGTTACTATAATCCTAATGTCATGGGTTATTACTCTATATACCTTATGGCTGATGGTGGAAATGCACGAAATTGTACCGGGGAAAAGGTTTGACAGGTACCATGAGTTAGGGCAACATGCATTTGGCGAAAAGCTAGGGCTTTACATTGTTGTACCGCAACAACTACTGGTTCAAATAGGTGTATGCATTGTCTATATGATTACAGGTGGTAAATCTCTTCAGAAAATCCATGATCTAGTGCAGCCAAATAAACCAATCAAAACCACCTACTTCATCATGATCTTCGCCTCTGTCCACTTTGTTATCTCTCACCTCCCCAGCTTCAATTCTATTGCTGGAATTTCTCTTGCTGCAGCTGTCATGTCCTTGAGGTACGAATACATATCGTTTCTTTTTCATCAAGTTACTTTGTTATTGCTTCAATTCTTACAATTGATAGGAAGTGCTAGCTTCTCGGGAAGTATCAATTTTATAGATGCATGCTTCTCCAAGAACACCAAAAGCACTGGTTTCTATTTACTCTTGAAGTCCTTGCGAATTTTAAAATACATATATAATTGTGAGTTTGTGACATGCATTGCATGTAAATCAAACCCTTGTTTATACACTCATTGAATATATATCTGTTTTATGTCTGATTAAACGTGATCCAACTTCAATTTCCACAGCTACTCTACTATGGCTTGGACAGCTTCAGTGCGTAAAGTAGTTCAAGCACAAGTGCAATACCTCCCCAGGGCTTCCACCACCACAGGAAATGTGTTCAACTTCCTTACTGCTTTGGGAGATGTAGCTTTTGCTTATGCTGGTCACAATGTGGTTTTGGAGATTCAAGCAACGATCCCTTCTACACCTGAAAAGCCATCCAAAAAACCAATGTGGAAGGGTGTGATGTTTGCCTACCTAATTGTGGCTTTGTGCTATTTCCCAGTTGCTTTTATCGGTTACTATGTGTTCGGAAACAGTGTTCAGGATAACATCCTCATTTCCTTGGAGAAGCCGAAGTGGCTTATTGTTATGGCTAATGCCTTCGTTGTTATTCATGTGATCGGAAGTTATCAGGTAAGATCTACTTCATATATCCACTTCATTGCGTTTATATATGATATATAATTGTGCATTACGTTTGCTAATTAAACTTATCGAATCTCATGATGTAGGTTTATGCAATACCAGTATTTGACCTGTTGGAAGCAGGTCTTGTGAGAGAGATGAATTTCCAACCATCTTGCACTCTCCGCTTCATTGCACGAAATATTGTTGTTGGTATGTACGTAACCATATTTTCTTCGATCCGAGACCATCTCTCTATTTAACTTGGCAGAGATCTTGATCTTGGAATATCGTTTTTGCATCGTGCAAGCTATTAATTAATGGTTTCACAAATGTTTGTCAATAATGATATGCGTTATTTCATTGCAGCATTCACCTTGTTCGTCGGAATCACATTCCCTTTCTTTGGTGGCCTTCTCGGTTTCTTTGGAGGATTTGCTTTTGCTCCCACAACGTACTTTGTAAGTGACTAATCATTTGGATTACGTTTTGCATTAAGCAAGTTTTTTCAGATGTACTTATCTCGTTTTTCTCTAAAAAAAATTTGTAGCTTCCTTCCATCATGTGGCTTAGGCTTATCAAACCGAAGAGGTTCGGCTTATCCTGGTGTATAAATTGGGTAAGATAGCAAGAAACTGAAATACCTGCTCAATTTTCTATTACATTTTTCTTGCCACTCTCAGTTACTAATTTCATTATGCTCGATTTTCTACTCTTTCAGTTCTGCATTATAGTTGGAGTCACATTGATGATTTTGGCTCCTATTGGTGCATTGAGGAATATCATACTTCAAGCCAGGGATTACAAGTTCTACTCTTGAAATTTGCAAATAGCTAAAAGTAAAAACTACCTGTATTAATTTAGTGCCTACTTAGTTAAGGACTTCGATCAGGCAGTGTTTATTTTGCTGCTTATGTATGCAATCAATGTCTAATATCTTTGTTGATGTCGAAAATAAATGTCAAGTACTTTATTAACTTATCCTTTTTCCTCTCTATTTTTCTTTTTAATCAATTAGCTAGTGCAAGTTCCTTTCTTTGATGCATCAGCTCAATATTTTGATATCTTATTAGGATTAAATCAATTAATCCGGCTGTTGCTGGAATTGGCTGTAGATGAGGCTGAAATTAGACATGAAAAATGAAAAAAGGGTGTAGTTTTGTAATATAAGGGAGTCAATTTCACCTCCTTTCCTTATATATATATATATATGCATAATTCATTACGAATATTCGTAATCGTTTGATAATAATTTATAATTATGAGAAATTTTCAATCCATTATAGTCCAAAATAAGAAAAATTACCATTTATTCCAACTATTGTTAATTCACCACTAATCTTTGTGAATACTTGTGAAACATACGATTTAAGAGTTGCAAGCGGTTGAGGCCATTTGAAGATCTAAGGCCATTGTGACGGCTCTGTCTTCGATAGAACGTACGACCGGGAAAGATAATAATAGGGTGTAGAAAGTAGGGTTTGGGATTGTGGGTATTTTTTTACATGGTAAGAAAGATAATAAGCACACGAGAGTACGTGTGAGGTATTTGATTTTAAATTATTTTTGACGGAGTAGGAAATCTTTTTTTACTTCTAAGGGAAATATGGTCACGACGGTTGGACACACGAATCAATGTCAAATTTAAATCGAAAAGTTCTAAATTTTTTACAGCATGCTTAAATTAGTCCAATCATCTCATCTAATTATAAATGTGTCCATACAATTTCATTAACTTCGTGATAAAAGGAATCTTGCAAAAAAAATTTGCCTCGTCATAGTTCGTTTATTCGGTCAATGAGGTCAAGTATGACCAATAGACTAAAATAACATTTTTGAAGAATTTTGCTCATTCTCCTGTGGGGGGAGTAGTTAAATCAACTTCTTTTTTGTCATTTTTTTACACGGTGAGACAGATTTGAAAACCACGAGAATTCGTGTGTGGAACTTGATCATCAAAATAATTATTTACGAAGTCGCAAATCAAGTTTTATTCTTAAATGTCTTAGGGAATCAATAGAGAGACACACGGATCGAGGTCGAATTCAAGTAAAAAATTTCTAATTTTTTAAGAACATGCTTACATTATTCTTATCATCCCATCCAACGGTCAAGTTTGAAAAAATGATTACTCGTTGGCGATTAACTATATGAAAATTTATTTTTCAATATAACCTAATAATCACATGACATAATAAAAAGAAGTCATCTAATGATTTTTTCTCAATTCAATTAGATGACATAACAAATTTTCTGTCATCTGAATATTTTCATCCCAATTTAATTAATGACATAATAACAAACCTTCTGTTGTCTGATGATTTTCTTCCCAATTCAATTAAATGACATAAAAACTCTTCTATCGTCTAATGGTTTCTTCTGAATTCTATCACATAACATAACAAATCTTATGTCATCTGATGATTTTATACCGAATTCAATTAAATGACATAAAAACTCTTATGTCATCTAATAGTTTTCTTCCGAATTCAATCACAAGACATAACAAATCTTCAGTCATCTGAATATTTCTTTCCAATTCCATTAGATGACATCTATCTTTAGTTGTGTGACCATTTCTACTCAAATATTCATATGACATACAGAAAGCTCCTGTTGTGTAATAATTTATTCCCAAATTATAATTAAGATGACATAGTATTTGTAATATGTCGTCTAATGATTTTTTCTACAGACAACATGAAAAACTATATTATGTTGTTTGAGATCGTCTAGGCACTTTTCAAGCTGTCACTGTCAGATTAAGATAACTTTAGACAAAAAATTAATTTTTTTCTATCATCTAATGATCTCGAATGACAAAAAATTGGCCTTTTGTCGTCTCATTTGTGTTGTCTGATGAGCTTTTTCTACTAGTGCTGGTTGTGTTGTGCTTATTTTTTGTCGTGTGAAAAGATTGCGATGGAAGGATTGCAGATTGAAATGGCGGTGTTGACTTGGTTGTTTGGAGGGATATGGTGGTGGAGAGAAGCCGACGTCAGTGGATCCAGAAAAGAACACTGTCGCCGCAGCACGCCTAGTCGGAGAGACTTGCAGGGGAAGAGCAACCCGAGTCGGAGACGACCAAGACGGGGGCCGACTGAGGATCGGGATGGCCAGTTTGAAGAGGAGGTGACATTAAGTTGGGTTTCAATAGATCAAATCAGGGTCGAGGGTGAAACTGCGTCGAAAATGGAGGAGAGCCTCTGCTTCTATCGAGACACCTTGGATGGAGGGGATCGGATGGAGCCGATGACTTGCCGGTGACATCGAACTGGCCGGACATGGGGGGGGGGGGGGGGGGAGGGTGGGGCGGCTGTTGCTGATTGCAATATGTGTTGGGCTAGATTTACCCCACGAGGGGCTTGAAACTAATTGGGCCTCTCCCATCAGTTATTAGCCCAATGAGACATCTCTGGATTGCTTGGTGAATTGGGCCTTCTTGATCAGGGCACCTTGGTAGCCTAATATACAAAGCGGGCCAATATTTGGGCTTCTTGGGCTCCGTATTTGGGAGCCAAACATTATTAATGGGAGCAGTTGGCATAACCCCACACAAAAAGTTTCGGCCTCTCGGGGAATTGTGCAGGCCGATGGGCGGTACCTCATAGAGCCGTAACTTTGAGGTGCATAGCTAGATAGGATGTGGATGTGAAGACCCCGATTTATTTTCCTAAACCAGAATTAAGCCCTTAATGATCAGCATTACCTAAACATGCTAATCCAAAAGAAAACCGAAGGGAAATTTAATAATCTAAGAAAAAAAATCATAAATTAAAGAAACTAGATTTCAGAAACAACTCAACAACAATATCTAAAATAATTTATGACACCAGAGCCGCTATACTCTCAAAACTACTAAACTAACTGAAAAACTAACTCGTAGGATCAACTTGCTCTTACAGCGGAAATTGTTATGCCTCGAACAACATACGCACTCGACCTCCATATAACTCTGCAAATTTGAGCATTTGAAACCAAAGAACCTAGAGGAAAGACATATAAAACATAGAAAACGTCAAAGTAAGTGGACGAAAATAAATAATCTCAGAAATCGTAAAACTTAATTTCGCCATTTGATACTTTCGAACTCTTATTTCTACATTGTACTGTTTACACCAATCCCTTTCGAAACACCAAAAATGAGAGTCAAGTAAAAAGTAGTGTTTCCCTCTTCTGAGACAGAATATTACGCAAAGTAAGGGATCCTGAAGTAAGATCAGTATACGCAAGAAACCAAAAGACTCGACCTCGTATTCTTCTTCTTTTTCTTTTATCTGATTCAAATCTAAGAGGGAAGACATCTCTCTCCTATTAAAATTGGATGAAAGTGCCACAATAGTCTGACTATAGTACAGTTCTAAGCCAAACGTCTGCCTATTATTAATACATGAGATCTATGCAACTTTACTTTTTACAGACAAAAAATTGAATTTCCTGATTAAAACGCATCTCTTTCTTTTGATCAAAAACCCACAGCACAGCATATCATATCATATCCTCCGGTGGGAAAAATTGATTGAATGATAACTCCATATCATAAATCAAATCACTGAACACAAGCTCACACCAACTTCGTTACTCATTTCTTAGCTTCTCCTGCTCTAAGCAGCCTGGACTGCAAAGCCCAAATCAAAGGATCCCAGAACATTTTTACCCAGTGCATCGCCATCTATTACCACTTATGCTTCTCTTTTGGTTTATGGGAACATGAAGAAAGAATTTGATCAATGGATCAATCAATCTTCCTTCCTTCTTCAACATTATCTGTTTTTCTATTTTCCAAATAATTTGCTGCTATTCCCTCTTCAACTTCTTCAGCACGATTTGAAACTCCTTCCTCAACATCATCATTTGCAGGTCCTTCAAGGTCATTCGCACATTCCTCACCAAAACCATTTGCAGGTCCTACCTCAACATTATTCACAGGTCCTTCAAAATCATTTGCAGGTCCCTCTTCAACATCATCCACATCGTTGGCAGGTACCTCTTCAATTCCATTTGAAGGTCCTCCAAGATCATTTAGAAGACCTTCTTCAACATCATTTGAACGTCCCTCTACAACAGTATCCGCACTATGAGCAGGTACCTCTCCAACATCATTTGAAGGACCTTCAAAATCCGTTAAAAGACCAGATTCAACATAATCATTTGAAGGTCCATCATCACCGTCATTCATAAGAACATCTTCAACATTACTTGAAGGTACCTTTTCAACTTCATTTAAAGGACCCTTTTCAACCTTGTCTGAAGGTCCCTCTTCAACTACATTGGAAATACATTCTTTAACATCGTCTGAAGGTCCCTCTTCAACGGCATTCAAAAGACCATCTTCAACAACGTTTGAATGTCCCTCTTCAATGGCATTCAAAAGAACCAATTTGACACCATTTGAAGGTCCCTCTTCAGCAGCTTCTGATATACCCTCTGCAGCATTATTTGAATGTGCCACTTCGGCATTCTTAAGACCCTCTTCAACTACGTTTGAAGGTCCCTCTTCAACAGCATTCAAAAGACCCTCTTCAACATCATTTGAAGGTCCCTCTTCAACGGCATCCGAAAAACCCTCTACAGCATTGTTTGAATGTGCCACTTCAGCATCCATAAGACCCTCTTCAACATTGTTTGATGGTCCCACTTCAACATCATCTACGAGATCATCTTTGATATCGGCTGAAGCTTCAACATTATTCAAGAGACCCACTTCAACATCCTCTGAAGGTCCCATTTCAACATCCATCAAGAGACCCTCTTCACCATCCTCTGATGGTCCCATCTCACCGTCCTTCAATAAACCCTCCTCACCATCCTCTAAAGGTCCCATTTCAACATCCATCAAGAGACCCTCTTCACCATCCTCTGATGGTCCCATCTCACCGTCCTTCAATAAACCCTCCTCACCATCCTCTAAAGGTCCCCTTTCAACGTCCTTCAAGACACCATCTTCACCATTAACTGAAGGTCCCATTTCAACATCCTCCAAAAGACCCTCCTCAACATCCTCCGGAGGTCCCCTTTCAACATCCTTCGAGACACCATTTTCACCATCAACTGAAGGTCCTATTTCAACATTTTCCAAAGGACCCTCCTCAACATCATCTGGAGGTCCCATTTCAACGTCCTTCAAAAGACCCTCCTCGACATCGTCTGGAGGTCCCATTTCAACGTCATTCAACGGAACCTCTCCAACATCTGAAGATCCTATTTCATCATCTCTCAAAATCCCCTCTTCAACCTCCTCTTCAGTGCCATTTGCTGATTCTGTAGCAATCCTGGGAAGAACAATTTCTTCCTCCTCTAATTCTATATCATCGTCTGGCTTCATGAATAAACCAAGTCGCTCCAAGGGGTTACAGCTTCCTTGTAATTTGAAACTGCCCATCTCATTCTGATAATGCTCCGGACTGGTCTCCTCGATGAAATGTGGCAAATGATCATCATCACCAGCCCTAAACATTTGTAGACCTTCCATGAATCGACTATTCTCATTGATATCGACAGTTTTCTCCATCTACAAATGCCAGAATGTTTTGTCAGCTACAGCCACTTAAAAGAGGGATGTATGATGCTTCAATTCAGTCAGCCATTTACACTTACCATTTGCAATGCCTGGCGTTGAGCTTCTCTCTCTAATTCCCTCTGCCTTCTAGCTACAGCTGCAGCTTCTGCTTCAGCTTTCTTCCGAGCTTCTTCTGCAGCTCTGGCCTCAGCTTGCAAGCGTGCTTTTTCTATTGATAAAAAATTATAACAATATTATAAAAACCTTCACTATGAACTCAAATCGTGAACTGATATACTCAACTCGAATAACTAACATTAGAAAGGCAAACCTTCTTTACGTCGCCTTTCAAGTTCCTCTCTCTCAATTCGCAATTTTTCAGGATCCAACTTATCACCCTGAACCAAATATTAGATGATAACTCACCACATCCCAGATTCAAGACGCAAGAAAAACATTACAAAACATATACGTGGCAAAATCAGGGAAAGGTAACCAACCTTTTCAAGGGCCTTCTCCTTGGCTTTAAAGATTGTATCTGCAAACCGATTAATCAATACAGCTGCACGGTAGAGCTTTTCAGGGGAGACCTGCCTCTCAGGTGGAGCACTCTCCTCTACAATGTTTTAGTATAAACTGTAAGGTGATGCCCCAAAATTAAGAGCAGACAATTTTTTAAGAAGATACTTCATGCTTACCCTCTTGGCGTTCACCCTCCTCGCCAGAAATTGGTTTAGATAAGGAATTCTGCTCAACTGGGACAGACCCATTTATTGGATCTACAAAAGATACATGTGGATTCAGAAAAATATTGACCACTGATCAACATGCTTCCTTCTGTACCTAGGTACTGATCTATTTCACTTAGGACCCACTGAACAATGCACCACAACCCTAAAACTCACCATTACTGGAATCGCCAAGATCACTTCTCTTTTGAACCGACTTTTCTCCTGAACCAAACTTTTCCTAAAAAGAGGTAGGTGCAAGAAAGAAAATTAATCTCAGAACTGATATGCAGAGAGAGGAAGAGAGAGAGAGAGAGAGAGAGAGAGAGAGAGAGGGAGAGAGAGATCAAACAACACACTACGAGCAAATAAGCAGAATATAAAATTACTAATTACCTTTCCACCACCAGCTGCAGGTGAAGCTTTAGCAACACGTGATTCACTTTCCGAAGAACTGGCAGAGTCCGAATCTGTGAGGTATGTTTCATGTTAGTAAGAAAAAGACAATCCTGAGGGTGGTTCAACATGGGACATTCATGGACAAGTACAATAAAGTAAACTTGGTGATCTTACAAGAAGGCCAACTTCTAAGATCACCAATATCACACTATAATCTGGATCAGAATACTATTAACCATATACTGCAATTCCATCTTTCGAAATATCAACCATATACTGCAATTTCATCTTTCAACATATTAAATTTGTAGTAATAACTTATACTCGATCAAATAAGTACATGAAGTATGGCCCATACTCAATTAGATAAACCATCAATCCAAAATCATCAGTGCATGAGTCTCTTCGATTAATAGACTTACACTATAGCTCGATCTATATTCCTTTCTGTAACATTACCAATTTACTTGTTCACAACAAGTGTGAAAATGGTGACAAGTCGCCAATCATACGTGATGAAGTTTTCCAGCATTTACAGTAACCTAGAATTTTAAATTCTCAAATTCTTAAGGAGACGTAATGCATTACAAACACAATAATGTCCAGGAAAGCTGAACAACATTTAACCTTTGAAATATTATTGGATGAAGAACTTATGCAATAGTTTGATACAGCAGAACAAAACACAAAAAAATGCTCTAAAAAATCTAAGGGGCACATATGCAGAACGAAAAAGAACATCAACCATGACTCCTTAAATGTTTTTGAAGAACCTTTAGAAGACTGCCTTGAAACAGCCTCAGCTACTATTAACCAATAAGCATAGAAAACCATTATGAACTACTCAGCTTGTCACCAAACAAAGGTTTTAATAGCTTCCACCGATACCATTCAATATAATGGGTTCCAACATCCTACTCATCATCCAATCATCTCACAAATGCATCTCCTTGAACGATACTCTAAATCTCATTTCCTAAACTATGAGGAAATACATGCTGAAACATTCACACCAACCAATGCCCACCAAACCAAGATGTTTTTTCCAAACTATAGTTATACAATTGAATTTCCTTCTGCTCATATTGTCAATAAGATCATTCCTAGTTGCCACTATGGTCACACAAACAAAACTTTTACACGCATAATGGGAGAGAGGGGAGAGATTTATTCAAATACATATAGTAGAGCACCAAAATTTTAGAATCCAGCTTGAAAGCTCCAAAATTTGAATAGCCAAAGCAAGAAGTTCAAACAAGCAATATGAAACAACAACAAAGTTCAAGAGTACATAGAAACACGAACCACTGGATGAAGAGCCAGATTCACTACTGGAGCTTCTAGAGCTACTGCATTTACTGTTCCTCTGAGCCGCATCTTTTTCAATCTCTACAGGAGGGAAGCTAGATATAGGAGCATCATTTCCACCAACAATATCCACATCCTCATCAACCAGGTCATTGCCTGCACACAGAAATGAATTAGGACCTCAGCTGATGGAAACAAGTTCTTTACTGTTACAATAAATTAATTAGCTAGGAACAGGAAGTTATTTGAAAAGAAGAACCTTTACATGGATGCAGTGATGAGTTGCTAAGTCCAGGCTCATTAAGGATCTGCAGCATATAAGAAGTACCACAATAAGAAATACATAAAAGATATGCATATATTTGGTTGGCAAATTTATGATAAGGAAGAAGATGAGCATACCTCCATTTCACAAGGTTCACCTTTCGCCTGCCCTTTCTCTTTCTTGAGTAGATAGTCATCTACAAGCTTCCGCAGAGTGAACAAAGTGTCATCACTGAGAACCTCAAAGTCAATCTCAATCTCATCCTCATTGGTTTGCCCTTCACCACTGTGCGCTTTTAGGAAATCAATAATGCTTTCAGGCAATTCCCCCAGTAAAGCATCCACTTCATTAGTCAGTTTCTGCTTCTCCTCGTCACTCATGGTACGCTTAGGAGGTTCTGGCTTCACAGGTTTCACAGGCTTAACTGGCTTGAAGCTACCATCGTTTGGTGCAGTTTTCTTCTTCTTTGAGGGTGGCATATGTGCAGCAGTATCAATAATTTCCGTATGAAGAGTAGGTCTTGAAGGCAAAGACTGCACGTCAGTAACTGGAATCTTCTTCTCTATTGCCTTCCATCTCTGTTCAAAGTATTTACTGAGTGTGTCGGCCATAATATGTACATCATTACCTGGCGGATTGTACGTCATAGCATTTGAGAATGTAAGCCGCACATCAGCAGCAAAACTTAACGGATTTGAATATCCACCAGAAGCCATCTTGCTCTTCACAGTTCCCAGATCCATTGGATGCTTAATGACGGTAAAATAATCAGGAATATTTAACTTCACCACATCTACAGGTTCTCTGAAAACCCATGCATAAACATGTTTCCACAATTGATTCAGCAAACTCTCACATTGCTTCAACAACTGAACATTTGAGGCGGTAACTGGCTTCCCTGCTTCCACTTGGGCAGATACGCTCTTCTTGTTCCGGGCACCATTACGCCCAGGAGGACCTCGTTTCTTATTAACCTGCGGCGCAGGCGCTTCCAATGGTTTATGATAAGCCTCAACAGGAGGTCTCGGTTTCCCATCACTACTACTCCGGATATCACTAGACGGAGATAACACAATGGCTGACCTCAAAGATGCGATTTTCTTCTGAAGGTCCCGGACCTGTTCCAGCTCCATATTCAGCTTCACTTCCAAGTCCTTCCTTTCGGACCGTGACATACGCGACAGCTGCAACACTTGCATAGGAACCCCAAAAGCATCACAACTATCTGCATTGAGACTAATGCATTTCCTTTTGGCAGGAGCACATGAATCTTCTGAAGCTGTCATTTCCATGTCAACTCTTCCAGAGCTTCCCAACCCTTCTGATTCACCCATAGTCTCAACCGCGTGACGGTAATCAGGAACAAAACCCGTTAGCTGCCCTTTCGAGTACTTGCGAGACTTTCCCATCATCGGTTGTTTCTGCCCAGAGAACTCTATTGGAACAGTGGGTGCCATAAGATAAACTCCAAATTACTGCTCATAGCAACTGTAGCAAATAACTTCAGTCCCTTAAATCGTAACCACACCTAGAATCCAAAATGCACAAAATTTAAGTGCTTCCGGTTCTCAAAATCCCGAATCCCCCAATATTGTTAATATCCACCTTCTTCTTTTTTTAGTTCTCAGCAAATGTCCAGGGTTCAAGGGATTTGTCACTGTTCAAAACTTTCAGTAAAGAGTTTACTCATTAATCTCCGGCACGCCCAATTTCAATAACTCAAAGTAGCCAATAAATACAACTATGAGTACCCACAAACAAACAACATTGGGGATAGTGAAAATTGTGAATTTAATAAATGAACCCACTAAAAACCCGAAAAAGAAAACTTTCCCAATTGGCCAATTTACACCTCCCCCCCCCCTTTTTCCCAGATCAAAACCTAAAACTAGAGAGAGAGAGAGAGAGAGAGAGAGGAAAAGAAGAAAAAAGAAAGAAGTGAAATTGAATTCAAATACTTACAAAGAGCGAAACCTAATCCTCTCTCTCAACGTATAAACCCCAACTCCGAAAACCCTAGCTCGCCGAGATGAGCTAATCCCCAAAACTCGAAGCTCAATTCGAAATGCGCGAGCCCACCAATACTATTCCCTCGGCAAACCAAAACCCTAGAAAAGTCCAATTCAAACCTGGATCTCGTCGCAGAGCCGTTGAAGATGGCGCGCGCGAAGCGAGCCTCAAACCCTAGAAAGCCCTTGGTCGAATAGCGAAGAGGGATTAGGAAGAGCGAGAGAGGAGAGAGAAAGGCTAGATCCTTTTAGCCTACGATTTGTGAATATGGGCTCCCTCACCTCTCTACTTAAAGGCCCGCGAGGCCTTAAAGCCCGCCGCCACTCGAGCTCTCCTAGCCGTTCTTATTCAACTTGGCACCATCCGACGGTCCAAGTTTAAAATATTGCCTCAACACGAGACTCAGATCAGACGGATTTGTTATATTTTTCAATAATTGAGATTCTTACCTTACGACACACTCGCGAGTAGACTGTCATATGTACTCGCTGGCGTATGTCACCACGACTCTGGTAACCATTTAGGCGGAAGCGTGGCGCGTTTCGGAAAGCGAGTGTAGATTTCAAGTCGCGGAAGAGGGAAAAACTGGTGTCGAAGATTCATAAGCTACTGGCGGTGTCGACCACGTGTTTGGATTTTGACTGATTTACCGTCGGATGACGTAGGAAGCGATCCACTACTATCACCGTGGTAGATTTAAAGGTGCCAGCTCTACTCTGGATGGTATTAATGTGCTTGGGCTTTTAATACTGGACCTGGGTCGGTCGTGAAGATAACGCACCATTAATATATGGCCTAGGCCCATGAAGAAATGAAAAATATAAACTTCAGAGATAAATCAGATGATGTTTGAAGTTTGAAGTTTGAACTGCTGCACAAATCGAGTGCTAAATACTTCCATGAGTTCCATTGATCAGCTTCACATTTCATTATTTGATCCTCAATCTACCAACATGCTTAGGTTAAACCTCAACAGTATGTTCGTCGAGAATCACTAAGCCATGATATCATTGGCTTCCGTTATCCGTAACCATATTCGTAGTTTGTTGATAGTAACATTCACTTCTTGCACTACTTCGTCAAAGTTTCATCTCAAATTTACAATGCTTGTTAGCAGCGGAAAATTGTCCACGAAAGTTCCTGGTAGAAAAGCATGTTAACGCAAGAAAACCGTTTTTCACAACGCAAACAGCAAAAGTTGTGTTTATCATAAGATGTGGGAGATCAACTTTGTCAACCTAGCCTAAAAAATCAAAATCTAGCTTGTATCCAGCTACTTTGTTTTGTTTTCAACTTCCAAGTTATCCAACTATAAGGCTCTGTTTGGCAGAAGGAATACAACGTGGGATATGACCAAAATAAAGGATTTCAAAATCCCACGCACAAATTTCGCGATAGGCAAAAAAAATTGAATGGAATTTAAAAATCACGGGATTTCGGGAAGGATTTTGCTCGATCTTTTTTCTTAACAAAAACGGGATCTTAAAATTCCACCTACTTAGACGTTATTTTGAAATCCTGAAATATTCAGCAGACGCAACGCGGACAATGACCAAAACACGTGATTTCATCTCCATTGATCGTCGATCTCCAGGTTTGTTCTCCAGGTTGGGCTCCCCTTCTAATATGCAATCTAGGGTTTTAATAGATGCAATCCATTGTTTTCAATCTCAATTTTGGACGGGTTTGTTTTGTGTATCTCGTTCTATGGTTTTCAAATATGATATTCTGGGTTGTTGGCTAGTATTGGTTGATGAACTTGATTGGATTGATTTCTTGTATTGGGTTATTAATATTGACGATTTCATATATTGATATGCTATGAATCGAGTTGCTTGATGCTTGGAATTGGTTTTTCATCTTGTGTGATGAAATTCAGAGTGCTTGTTGTTGGGCAACACATGTATTTGATTTTATGTTCTAAACTTTGGTGTATGTTTTGATTGGCTTTTCTTGTAGTTTAGCAATGTTCATAGTTATTGAAGCTTTATGTTTGTTGTAAAGAGTTAAGTTAGATTAAAACTTTGGGGTAGTATGGTTTGGATCAGTTCAAGTAGTAGTGCATCTAGTTAGGGTGAAGAAGCTTTTCTTTCAAGTGACTACCTGAACATCTTGAATGAAATGACTCAAAGGGGCACATTAGAATGGCTGTGATGGGTATATTTGATTGCTAGATGGAAACTGTGGTCTACAAGATTGGGGGATGATATTGGTCTTGTTTGTAGTGCTAATTGTTTTATATAAGAAAGATAATGTCTGAGTGTATAGTGATAGTTTGATCATTATCAAAATAAGTCAATTTTAGTCTAATCTTTGCGGAGCAGATTGCGAATATATGATGTCGTCTTGTTTAAGGTTCACAGGTTTGTTCTACAAATAGGGAATACCTCTTATTGTATAATCTAGGGGTTTGTGGCGATACAACACAATGATCTTTTGTTAGAAGCCGAACAGTTGCATCTTCTAGATTTGGTTGATAGGGAGTTGCTAATGATGCTCATTGAAGTTAATGAACCTGAGATTCTTACAGTTGAAGGTACTAATGAGTGGACCACATTTCATGATCAATTAACGTTGGATATGTTTGCTGACTATCAAATATATCATGCTCAGCAAGTGCAACAAGAACAAGCGATAATGGAGCAAAATGCATGAATCATACATCCAAGATTTAGATCGTAATAGTATATTTATATTATGTATAACAGTAATGTGTAATGAGTATTGATATTTTGAAGTACAATTTTCTTGTAATATTATTTATGTTGACTAGTAAGATTTGTAACAAATGAGTATATGTCTTGTAATATTATTAGTAAATATTTGTGATAAGTATTTTATTCTCTCAATGAAGATATGAAAAAATTTCTTGATATCACGAAAATTTTATGAAAAAATATGCACATTACAAAATAGAATGAGAAAATAGGATTTGAAAAATCTTCTTTGAATTGTCAATTTATCGAAACAAGTTATTTTAGAAATTTCTGCACTAAATTTTATCATTTTATAATTCTGATATTTATAAATCCTGAATTTCAAAATCTGTTTGGGATTTCAAAATTCTATTCCCAAACGGGCTCTAAGGAACTACTGGGCCGATGAAACGGATAACTGGATTGGTTGCGCAACGATATGCATTTCTCTTATGACAACACAAATATGGAGTCATACACAGACTTCTAGTGAAGTGTGATGGATTTTTTCGATTTCAAAGTGTACATGATGGATTACTACAATACTACCTGTCCGGCACCATCTTGTAGCTGTTCATACTTGAAGCGTAAATAGCCGTTCATCCAGGCCTGGTCTGTACTCATAAACCCTCTCTAGATCAAATGGCTGCCACAGCGCATCGATCCACTCTTCCAAACACCCAAAAAATTTAGAGCCATTTTGATTGCCGCTTGGTTAAAATTGGTCGGAGGAAGCCTCAAATCTCAACCCAAATAGAGACAGACATATATAAGCCAATATGAGCAAACGGTTAATTTTACAAGAGAGCCTTTTCCAATCATTTCGTCTAACAATTTGAGATTTCTGCCCTAACTAGCTACTTAGAAAATCTCACTCTCACTCGTCCCATGAAATAATACCGAAGAACTTAAAATAGAACATATTTAGTGATCGAAACATTTCTAACAATAAAGTTATATATATATATAGTTATAATCAACTAAAAAGCTAACTAAATATAGGTCACATGTTTTTTACTTTAATTTTAGTTATTGTAGCTAAAATTAAGTCATTTTAAATACATGAAGAAGTTCATCCCTCTCGAATATGTATAGTTACTCAAAATAGCTCAAAGTCAAATGTAGTTTAACTTTAGCCATTCTGTTAGAGTAATTTTTGAAATTATAATTTTAACTAATCTGTTAAAGACAACACTAACAATTTAGTTAATGTAAACAGTCTATAATCAAAGACCCACCAATTGAGGGTATTCAGGGGTATCCCCCAACCATTAGTCCATGAAGTATACTGATCATATATAATGATCTTTTACGTTATAGGCTGACATTTAACAAATCAAAGTCGCTTACAAACGACTCGAAGTTCTCAGAGGCTCTCAAACCCACTCGGTAGTAGAACGTGCAAGTGATCGACTGATCGCGAGATGCTCCATATATACTTTGAGAATATACATGCATACATATATATATATATATATTCCAGAAACCATACATTTAACTACTACTTATGGCTATTGTTGGCTAAAAGGGACGCAAAGTCATGGCTCTTTCTAGGGTTAGGTGAAATTAAGTAGTAGTTTGTTGCCGGAAATAGCATATGTAGCAGAGCTTTACCCAGACACCGATGCCCTAGGTAGCACCAGCACCACCTTTGTAGTTGGTACCACGCCAAGACGTGGCAGAACCGCAGAACCAAAGCCACTACTCCTACTTGTGCCCAAATTATTTAGGTCACTGAGAATAGAATAGCTAGGTCCATATATATGGTAGCTTTCAGCAAAATATAATAATTTCTAAGTTCTTGAAGTTTCTAGGCAGCCGTCGATGTGGTGGAAGCAGATTGGAGCCCGTCCCGCTTCTTAAATCATCGCCATGCCAGGTTGTGGTGGCCAACTCTTGCTTCAAAGTAGGGCAAACCGGTTAACCAAAAGCAGAAGAGATCCATATCGAACTGTACTAAGCTTTTATAGTTTTGTGTCTTGTTTCCGTTAAACAAATGAAGAAGGTTATTATGGGGACCTGGACCGTTGTCTGCAGCTCATTAAACATGGAAACCAAACTTAATTACACATCCTTAATTTTCATTTCGTTTATACGATCTGGCCTAGCGGATATATATATCTGAGAATAATTTCCATCGAGAAATCTATGAAAATATATATAGGTTCATCGATGAAACCTGCAACATCCTCCAATTGCAACAGGCTATATATTCTGTATCAAAAAAATGGCTATATATTCTCAGCAATATGAATTATATAGAAAAAAAAAATGTTATACATACTCGAGAGGGATGAACTTCTCTGCGATCTAGTTTAACTAGTATATACTAGACAAACAGCACACACTATGTGTGTGCAAATTAAAAAAAAAATTAATAGGCTAGGAGGCAGTTTTTCAAAAAACAAAAGTCATATATTCAAAAGGAGAAAAGGTGGTTATGGGAGAAGACACAACAAGAAAAGATAGCAAAAATCGCGTAGTTTTGCAGCGTTTCTAGGGAAATTAAGGTTGCAAAAGCATGGTTTTGACAGTGTTTCTTCTTCAAACGCTGCAAAAACAAGGGCAAATCAGTAGTTTCATCTGCAGCAATTTTTCACCGCTGTAAATGTCTAATTTGGGCAGCGTTTTGTAAACGCCGTAAATGGGGTGTTGAGAGACGCGGGAAATTTTCCAAATCCTTCTTCGAGTGTGCGAGATCTTTGCTTCACTTAATCAAATTGTATGCCCCAAATTGAACTTAAACCAAAACAAACCCAGTCAGCCTCAAATCAGAAGAAACATGGTAAGATCCTAGCTAGATATCGATCCCAAATCTTTCATCGACGGCGACCTCAATTGCGTCGAATCCTCCCGCTTCTCCGAGCTCGAATCAATCGTGGACGACGACTCTACTCCGACCTCTCACTGGTAAAAACTCTCTCTCTCTCTCTCTCTCTCTCTCTCTCTCTCTCTCTCTCTCTCTTTCTCATATGGGTGTACATATGTTTAAGATATTGTACTCAGTTAATGCAGTTTGAGGTTTTGATTTTGATTTTGTCATCCATGTCCTCTGTTTCGATTCGCACAGTTGTCGATCAACTCCAAGTTCTTCTAAGAGAATTGCCTTCGACGTCTCCGAATCAAAGAAGAGAGGAGGTTCGATTTCTGTTCATATTTCATAGTGTCCTTGAATCGATTATACAGTTGGCAACCTCCGTGAAATCGATTATCATTGTACTGTTATGATTTGTTTGTTGTGAGAGTTTGTCCTGTTACGTACTGTCAAACCATTTCACCGGAATCCTAAATTCCTAATATTACTCTTAGAGTTGATAATGAATTATTAGCTATATGTTAAGAAGCATCAATTGCCATCTTGTAGCTATGAGCATATTTTAGTTTGCAAGAATATAATGAAAATCAGTTAAATTACCATAGCCTTTCCTTGTGTATTCTTTTATTTTCCCATCTGGGAGCTTTGCCTGAGTAATGGGCTTATGAGGAAATGTCACTGTTCCTATGAAGGAAGCATTCCATATCCTATGTGACGAGGTGAATGTCTTCTGCACAGCTGATGTAAATGTGCTTTAAAGTCTTCAAGTTTTCTTAATTTAACTTGTCTTCCTCCACATTTCCAGAATTTCATTGGTTTCTGTGCAATTTAAATGATATTCAGTTATTGTATCTTTTCCTAGTACCTTAGGTTGTTGCTAAATTTATTTTCCAGCAGCAAGTACCTGTGATTCCTCTCTGGGATTCTGATAAGTGCCAATTTGTAGGAGTTCTCAGTGCATTAGATTTCATCCTAATTTTGAGAGAAGTGTGTTCAAATTAAATTTCTGACTTTCCTTTAATTGCCACTATATGCTTTTGCCAATTGAATGAAACATCCTACATACATGTATAACAATTATATAAGATAAAACATATGATTTTGTGTCTCAACTATGTAGTATGTGTAAAGGTGAGAGTATGATGCATTTCCATTGTTGCAATTCCAAATTACAAGTGCCTGTATTGTGATATTTTCTTTATTAGATGATGGCCATGTTTAGTTTGTACATGTTTATGTTTCAAAGTTGATGTGAGATTTAATTTGAGCACATTTTCTGTGTAGGTGAAGTACTGCTCCGAAAACAGCAAGCACAGGGACAGTGGCCTGCTGGTTATACCCAACAGGTAGTTTTTTGATATGATGAATTTTATATTTGAGTTTTTCATTCTGAGTATCAGTAGGCTGTACGTCATACGATGTTCTTTTTGTTGCCGAGATTAGGAGAAAATCAACATTTGATATGGCCTAGAACATGCCCTATTAGGATCTTATAGTGATCCAGGAAGAGATTATTGTCTTATTTTCAATAATAGAAATCTTTATCAATAGTAATGCAACCGTACCTTTGCACAATATCTCTATCTATCCTTGAAGTAACTTTGCTTTATTGTATTCCACAAAAAAAATTGGCAAAGAAAAATAACATAGTAGATGATTTGGATGAAGAGGTCAATGTTTCACAGGACAACGAAGAGGACATTCTCGAGGTGTGTGCTCGTTTTCTATTCAAATTTTCATCTTAAGTTTAGTGATTGTTGATTCCAGATGATATTGATGCATGCTTTAGTGCTTTACAACATGAATGGTGTCCAGATTTCTTTTCAATTTTATTTCTAACTTTTAACCTCCAACAAAGTTGTGACAACCCGAACTAAAATCTACGTATTAATCCGTACGAAATTGAATTATCGCAGATTAATCACGTAATTGGGTTTGTTAACGATTTTTTCATCAGGCGAGAATTAGTGTTGACTTCCTTCATGAGAATTGTAGAATATTTAATTTCGAGATCGTGAGAATTTTCGAGAAATTTTTTAGACAAGCGAGCTATGTTTTATCGAATTTTGAAGTCGGCTGGTGAATATATATATATATATATAAGTGTTATCTTTATTGTTGATTTAATCGTGACCGTCCGATCTTGATCAGATTGAACCGTAGCCGTTGATTTGAATTATATGTTTACGGGTATATATACGGTATAAATACGAGACAAATTGGGATAGTTTCCATTTTAGGATTTTTATCCCGTTGACCGCGGGTCAAATTAACCCATTTTGGCTGAAATCTTCTCCCCGGCGGTGTGCTCTATTCCAGCATCCTTTGGCCGTGCTTCCTTGATGAAATTTGTTGGGCTTGAGCTCCTCTTCAAGTTGATACGTGGATCATCAAGTTTGGTTGCCGGAGGAGGAAGAATCGAGGCGATGAAAATGAGGGATTTTCGGCCAAAATCAGTGGCGTTGGCGGAGGCTCAAGACGGTAGCGATGGAGGTCGACCTTATGGGGGTTTTGAAGCCCATGGAATGGTTAGTTTATCCCAAGTGGTTTTGGCCCTTGCCATGGCCGGTGGTGGCCGATCGGAGTATGGGAATTCCGGCGAGGTTTTTGAACTTCACGATGAGTTTTGAATATTTTCCGGTTAAAATTGGGCTTAGCATTGAACTACAAAGTTGTTGGAAATGTTTAGATCTTCAAATCCATATATAGGTCAAAGATTTCTTGGCCGGTTGGAATTCTGGCGGCTGGCAGCGGCCTCACGCAGCGCCGTGCGCGGCGGAGCTCTGGCGAAGTGGATTTTCGACTAAGTTTTATGTCGTTTCGCTCGTTTTCACGTGCCGAATGCAATTGTGAGGTTTTTGGGGGTCGAGTTGAGTGTTTTATTTTGGGACAAGGGGTGTTTGGGTATATTTTGAGAATTTTGTTATTCTCGTCGACATTTTGAGCAATACGATTTTCGAGAACGTGAGGTTTTTGACGTATTTGCTCCATATGTTGAAAGTCAGTATTTATTAATCATATCCTTGTTATTCAGGTGATCGTGATCGAATGTTTGGCGAGGGATCTTCCGCCGGACCTCAGAGTTAGCTTCGTACTGTGAGTGGACATTTTATTTTCACAGTTGATTTGCGAGTCTTGATTTATGCATTTTATGAGTATGCATTTATGATTATGCATTTACGTTATGCATTTATGATAATGCATTTTACGATTATGCATTTGCATGGAAACAAATATGATTTGATTTACACAGAGTATAATCTCAGTAGTGGTTGTATCGATACGCATGGCTTCTAAGCTGATCCTCGAGTACGCTCCGGGGGGGGGGGGGGGGACAGATATCCTGACCCGAGGTCTTTCTGACTTATAATCACGTATGGGTCTGGGATCTCGTGATTAGACTGTACTATTGCGGAGGAGTGTATGAGTGACCCCGCGGTTTTACTATGCATGCATGTTGATCAGGGAATACGTACTTGATCCAGATTTTCATATACATTGACTCGCATTTGTTTTATGAGCATGTATATATATATATGGTGAAAGACATTTTATTTTCGTCCATTGACTCTAACCATTTTAATTGTCTTTCCCTGGGCTTTTCGGTTTCCTTTGCCCAATATGCAGTTTGAGTTCTGTTGTCGCACTTCGCCATTGGAGGCGTAGAATTCGAGTTACCTTTTTTTTCTAGTAGTTTTCTAGTTTGGCCTACTATTTGTATATATGTATATAGAGGTCGCTCTGAATATGACTTGTGTTTTCAAATGTTTGTCCGGATTTATGTATCAGATATGATTTGTTTTATGCATTACGTTATGTTTTTGAGAAATTCGGACGGGATATAGCGCCCACGGTTTGGCTTTTGTGGATATATGGAGAAGTGTGTTTTCTGCTGCAGGTTATATGGTATCGTGCATTATAGAGTAAATTCTGTCAAAATGGTTTTTTGAAAGGTCATATTTTTAGAAGGGGTTTGATTCTGGTTTCGGCAGCTAAATCGGGGTCGAGTCTTTTCAAAAGTTGCCTCTTCCCTAAATTTAAGAAACTAATTAGGAAAGAATAGTCCATATGACATGGTTTGAAATCCTTCATGGTGATTACTCCCAAAAACTCAACCAGGAAAGAATAGTCTCAGCCAAGAAATTGGGGGTTGGAAGACAGAGAAATGAAATCTGTTTAGGAACGTTGATTCAAGATATATATGGGGGAAATATTATGTTAGAAAATTGACCGGCTTATTATAGTAGAAATTAGAAAAACTAGCCTATGCAGTTTAGCTTAAATTTGAGCCACTCTAATTCAAAGTATCTCAACAGAAATATGAGTTTTTACGCAACAATCATGGAAATTCTATTCCGCTAAATGCGACTCCATAAAACTAGCTTATTGGTTCCTATTCACTGTTGTGTGATCATTTCTGCTACACAAGCATAAGCTTTACAACATTATGTGTAATAATTGGAGACACTAAAAACAATACAACTGAACATTATTTCCAAATTGCATACAGTGTACTATGGCATTCAAAGTTGCTACACGTCATTCAAAACAAAAGAAACTAAAGCTTAATTTCATGGGATAATTTTCACATCAAGTGAATAGGATGTTCTATGAGTTATGTATAATTTTGGTGCCTCTATTTATGTGTATCACTCTCGATTTTTCAGGATATGCCTACTGCACAAGAGATGCTTATAGTTCAAGATATACCAGTGTCTTACGATGACACGAATGTGGAGAACAAGCATTGTAACTTGTTATCATAGATTAACAACACAGTGGTTGCTAAAGGCAACGTCCTATCCACAGACCCATTATCAACTGTCCACAACAAGTATCTTGAATCAGACTGTTGGAAAGTTTGGGTTACTCATGCCAAGGTCCTAGGCTTTCCATTATACCGTTTGGATGTAGATGCTGAGCTATGTGTTATTGAAGATGTAGTCGGTACCAACGTTGCTTGGCCAAAGAGATTCATCTCTATTACTGGTTCTTAAGCTTTAAGGTATCAATTTGTTAGGTCATTTGGTTTATACTCAAACAGTTTAAATGTGTAGAGTTACAGATGCATGTTTGAGTTCTGATTTGAGCTTCTGATTCTGTAGGCAACTTGAGCTCTTGGAAATAAAAAGACAGAAGAAGCTTAGACAAAGAGAACAGAAGGCAAAGGACCAAGATGAATTCAAATTTCTTGGAGATGCAGAAACCAAAATGAAACAGACAAAAATTTAGTAATTCATGTTTGAGTATATACTTTAATGGGCTATAAAGCTCTTCTTGAGGTTACTTTTTGTGTTAGTATACTGTGAATTAATTTGTATTTTGACTACTGAGGAGGATCAAACAAGTTTGAGGTAAATCTTTTGAAATAAAGCATTGGCTGCTTCTTTTTTCACTTCAGTGAAGTTTATAAAGAGAGAGTACACAGATAATATGTAGCCTTGTTGTTATGAATGAAACTATTAGAGTTGATCTCTCAAACATGATACTTGCAAACAGATTGCTTCTCATTTGTTATGAAAGATGTGTTCTGATATGTTTGAGGCTATAATGATTGATCAAAGTTTTAGCTAATAGTTGCAGCATCAATTGCAGCGTTTAATTGAGTTGCACTTTCCATTATTTGCAACATTTTTATTTTGTTGTTACTTTACCATTTGCAGCGTTTATAATGTGCTGCATCTTCAATTTTTTTTTTGCAGCGTATCCTTTAGGTTGTGATAGGTTCAATTACAGCGTTTTTGAAATGTTGCAAATATGTTTTGGCAATATTGTACAAATGTATATTTGCAACGTTTGTTTGTGGCGATTGAAAAATGCTGCAAATAGTCTCAGACCCTCTTGCAACAGTTTGATATACAGCAAAACAAATTAAAAACGATGCAAATGTACATTTGTGACGCTTTACTAGCGTTGCTATATAACTGTTTTCTTGTTGTGAGAGATTACGAAGAGAGGGAAAGTTGGAGAAAATTTAGGCTTTTGTTTTTCTAATTATTTTTTTATTTAATTTTAAATTACTATACTATCCTTCATATAAAGACTGCAACCTAATTCAAAAGGACGTTTTGGTAAAATTTCATTAATCACTGTGGGAAACAAAGGTTCGCTTAGTATACAGTAAGTATAGATTCTAGCACTCCAAGCAAGTATACTAGTGTGTGTGTATATACACACCTTCACTGTACGTGATTCAATAACAAAGAAGCTTAACTAGACAGGTCTGTCGTCTGTTGCACAACATTGGTTTGCACGTACGACTGAAGAGAAATATATCCATGAAATTAAGGGCACTGATCGATGGATAATTGGATATGCATGGTTTCAGACCTTATTTACATCATCGTTGCGCAAAATCATCCAAGTAAAATACGTTAGTTCTCCAAATTTTTCGAAACATATATTCGCTCGGACAAGAGTGGAATGAGGTATGCAGTTGTAATGGAATAACTATTTGTCTTTTAGCTTGGTTTGGCATACAACGGATACGACAAATAGAACTGAAAAACGAACAATACCTTATTGACTATTTATAATAGATCTGGAAATAAATTGTAGGTTCGAATTAATTCGGAAGAGATCGATCTCTTCAAATCACACCTACATATGTGTGAAGGGTAACCAATAATTTGTGGATTGCGTGAAGTAGATCTCATTGCTAGATTCAGCAGACCTAACTCTTCTCTGTTGGTACGTTTTTTCTAAAAGATCGAATAGATACACAGAGTTGATATTAATTGTCGGGTTGAAAAGAGATAAAGCAGGTCCTAATCGGCTTTTAATTATATATTTAGATGGCATAGCACTCAAAGAATTGGATCCAATCTAATTTCACCAATCATTGTCGTCTTATCTAGCTCAAGAGCATCATAAATATCTTAGAATAGCAAGTACGTGTTTACAGGCCATGCCAGCACAATCGTTTCTGACGTCAGTTCATATTGTATACCTAATTTGGCTAAATTAGGATATATATCGTTGTCGTTTGTAGTATTACTAGGTGGGTGCCCGCGCCTTGGCGCGGTTTTACGACGAAGTGTTATAAATTTTTTGGAAGCCTAATTATTGTTTGGCATAAAAATAGATTTGTAAACAGATTCTACATAATTATCACAAAAATAAAATAAAACTATAATTTACTATGTAAACTTTCAAGCAAGTTACATAAATACCAAAAGAAAGGAGATATTGTAGCTCCTTTCAAAATCCTAAAGAACTCTTCATTTACAGCAAAAAAATTGTTCTATATTTATTTACATTCTTTTTCTTCCTATTTGATTTAATTATTGCTATATATACTATACATTTTGAAAAATATCTTTGTAAACTATATTTTTTGTATAATTATTTGGTATGTTGTCGCCGTTGTTTATCATAATATTTAAGCCTTTTTTTATGTAACTCTTGATAGTGCAACGTATAATTGTCCGTGATTAAAAACTGGTTCTGTTAAATATACTCCGACTTGATTTAGTGATTGACCCTGACTTTTGTTGATTGTCATTGCATAACAGGCTCTGATAGGAAACTGTCGTCTCTTGAATGTGAATGGCCATTTAGTTTCATTCGCATTCAACACAATTCTTGGAATATAAACATTTTCCCCAATATTAGTCCCTGTCAGTATTTTTGCCTCTATTATTTTTTCAAACAAATTAGTTATAATCAACCGTGTTCCGTTGCACAACCCCTGTATTTGATTTAAATTTCTTAATAACATAATTGGCATTCCAATCTTCAGTATGAGTTCGTGTGATGGTAGACCGCTAAATTCAAGTTTATTCAAAAATTCTATAGGATACAAAAGACTGTTATCACTATAGGTAGCAGAATTGAATGAAATCGAATCAGAACTAAAATATATTTTTTTATCACCAGGCAACAAATTAATTGCATATTTATTTATTTCATGTACTGTTGCATTTCTCGGTGTGACGATGGCACGCTCTCTCAAATAACATGTATCGTTATATTTACAATCAAAATTTGGATAAGTAGCCATAAAAATTGATTTGATAGGATCTAAAGTTGAATCAGTGAGTAAATCTTCAGGAATCTGAATCCAAGATGTATCAGGGTCATTTGTTGGAAAATTTGACTGTAATCGACCCTCTCCTATCTGTAGCATCCATTCTGCAAAATTTTGAATCTCATATTTTTCAGTGGTCGTCAATCCGATAGACGATAATCTCATGTTTTCTGTTAAATAAAAAACTTTAAGATATGACCATAGATATGAATTATTCAAAGACGCCTCAATAATATCACTCTTGCTTCCTCCTTCTATAACTGGTAAAATCTGTCTAAAATCTCCGCCGAACAAAATTGTTTTGCCTCCAAATGGTATTTGTGTCTTTCGATCATCAGAGTTTGCTGACAAAATATCTCGAAGAGTTTTATCTAATGATTCCATGCAATATTTATTGCACATCGGAGCTTCATCCCAAATGATTAGATGTGCATTTTCAATTAATTCTGAAAGATGCGTCTGTTTGTTTATCGAACATTTTAAATCTTTCTCTATAACAGGCTTTATTTTAAAACGCGAATGCGCCGTTCTACCTTTTGGAAGTAACAGATAAGCAATTCCTGACGAAGCAACAGCCAAAACAATTTTTCCTTCAGATCTTAGTTTAGAAATTATAGTATTCCACAAAAAAGTTTTCCCTGTTCCGCCACTACCATACACAAAAAATGATTTTTCAGTTTTCTGTTCCACAGCTTCAATCACTTCATCGTATATAATTTTCTGACATGAATTTAATTTAGTAATCAATTCACAATGTTCACGTTTAAGTGTCTCACAATCAAAATCTAATTCCTCTCTCATTAATTTATTGCTCAACTCATGTATCTTTTCTGTTTTTGGCATCGGCAAATGATGTTCTTTCAATGAACTGGATGCCATACTAAACAATTTTTCAAGTTCATATAAAACGTTATTTTTCAAATCATCCTCAGGTATGGTAAGGTTGGGCATGTTGAATTCCGATCGAATTTTGTATAAGATATCATCAGACATACTTATCCAATGTGCATCAAGCAAAGCTTGCGGATTTGAGACATCACAAAAAAGAATAATGGTAACAAATAATTGTCTAATCTGAGAAGAGGTCGCAGTAAATCCAGATTCAACCAGTGCATCGTTCCATTCTTTATCATCACCTAGTAATCCCAATGTTCGACATGCTTCCTGAAAAGTGGCGTATGTAATTCCATTGACTGTTTTGTCCAATCAAAATTGCGACATCCTTTTTGAATATTCAGCAGCATTCGCAGGTAAAATAATTCGCCTGCAAGTGGTGGTACGTGTGCAATTCTACCGATAACGTCATATCGTCTCTTTCTTGGATTCCATGTTTTGCTATCACTGTCCCAAACAAACTGAGAAGGAAATTGAGCATAAGTTAATTTAGCCGCGTCCTTATAAAAAGTATTTGCATCAAACCAAGCAGTTAGCATTATACGTTCTGCATCTGGATTTTCTACAACTTGTTCAATAGATTGTCCTTCATAAAAGAAAACACTCTGCTCGTTTGGCAAATGAATTTTTAAGTATTGCACTGCAGGATATCTAGTATGAATGGAGAATTCAAACAATCGCCACACAGATTCATGAGGAGTTAAATATCGACAATTCAAATAATTTTGTATTTCATCATTTACATTGTCACGAACCATCACTCGAGCTCTATCTGGACCTTTATTTATATATTTAAATAAATATTTTATTAACATAGACTGAGAACACGATTCAACATTTATGTGAGCATTATACCTCAACAACAAAATAGGATTATATGGAACAACAAAATTATTACCAACATGAATTCCATTTTTATTTACAAATTTTGAATCATCATCACGTCTTCTATAGTGAGGAGCCTTAATTGCATGAAAAACGGTGTTAGAAATGTATGGTTTTGGAAAAGATTTTGTGCATTTCCCATCTCTCATGCACGGAGATTTTGAATTTAATTGACCGCAAGGACCATGTATCATAAATTGACTAACTATTTCAAAAAGTTGTGGACAAATGTTTTTATCTGGTAATTCAGCAGAAATAATAGAATCAATATCTGTTGATGTGTAACACTTGTATGGTCTTTGAAGCCAAATTAATAAATGAGCATGTGGCAATCCTCTTTTTTGGAATTCAATTGTACAAACATGTGCATCAATATCTCCAAAAGGTTCTCCGGATTTAATGAATTTTATCATATCATCCAATTTAATTTTAAAAATTCGAGAAACAATATCTGGTCTGTCTTCCGCTTTGTACCCAGGTTTTTTTTCAAAATATCTCAAAATTTCTGGCCATTTAACATTGCAAGTGAAAGTTATAAACAAATCCGGATTACCGTAATATCTACAAATTGCCATGGCATCTTGATAGTTATTTAACATATCTCTAGGACTGCCGGTGTGAGTACCTGGAAGAAAAATTGTTTTTCCCACATCAGAACATCGAGTAACACCATTTGAAGCAAGCGTAGATAATTGATTCCATTGTTCACACTTCAATAATGGTTGATGATTTCTTATATATTCTAAGCGATTTTCCTCAACTGTCGCATATGCATCAACTAAGTATTGTTGAAATAATCTTCCGCCTTTTAGCAAAGTGCTAGAATCATTTTCTCGATCATGGATTTGATAACAGACAAATTTTATCATCGTCAATTTTGTTCTTTTTCTCTGACGCTCTCTTTCCGTACACTCTAACAACATATCTGTTCTGAATCCATCCTCACCATATGGAAATAGTAGCGGATATTGCAATGACATTAATTTCGGATGTATCTTTGATATTCGCTTCAAATGTCCATCAATCGATCGAATTATGATATCTCTGTTAGAATTAAATTCTCCAATGTCACCAACAATTAAACCGGCAATTTCAGAAGCACTCGGTAATTCGTATTGCTTACCATCGGTAGACTGACGATCAAGTAGAGTCATATTACAATTAGGCAATGAAATATTTTCAAATTGATCTCTCATTGATCGAAATTTTTTAGCCAATTCATTAATGTTGTCAAGCATATTTGCTAATTTTTCAACAATGGCAACATCAATATTTTGATTTCTATTATCTGGATCAATGGCATTAGTGCGATTTAAAATCTCATTTCCCGTGTCATAAACATATAATTGGGCAAACTTAGGACATTCATTTGCAAAAGGTAACACTGATCCCATCAAATGATGCACTTGTCCACAAATTTTGAATACATAAGGAGCTGTTCCATTATTTATCTTGTAATCAATTTTTGCACCCATAGAAGTAAAAGCAAACATGGCATTATAAACCCGAATATTTTCACGAAAAAGTGTACTTTGACGACCATTGTTTGGATTCAATAATTGTTCAAGAAAAGTTGGAGTTGGATTTGATATTGGAAGTTTTATTTGTCCTTTTTCACAACAGTTCGTATAAACAAATTGATTTTTGATTCTTCTCTTTAAAGCCTCGCCTGACCAAAAGGAAGCACCGCAATAATTGCATGTGTAGGAATCGTCTCCAGAGTCGTTATAATTCACAATCACACCTGCATTAAAAATTGCGTAAAAAAAATAATAAAATTTTATAAACCAAAAATTGATGATGTAATATATCATTTACCTCGGCGAGTTCTTTGATAAGATGCTTGACCAAGAAAAGGTAGAGCAAGCACTGCATTTCAAGTTGAAAAATATTATTGCTATGCTTATGAGAACTTTTGGTAAACTAATTTAATATCCCAAAATAATGATTATTGAAAATAGAGATTCAATGATTACCTGACACATTCTCATCGACAACATCATTCTTGTCGTAGCTTCTCTCCTCTATAGGCATTGAACTCGTACCTTCATTTCGAAAATTTTGCTGATCCTCAAAGAAACAACTTCTCTTGCTTAACTTCTTGGTTGAGATGCCTAGATTTGTTTCACTTGGTCCCTCATCTTCAAAATATTGTGGCGTTACAATTGTCTCATGGTGTGATGAGGATTGTTCAAAATTTGGTTGGAAAAAAAGTTTCCTCTTGCTTGATTCCCTTTTTGGCCCCATACCTAAATAAAAGCACAATTAATTAGTAAAACCTTTTATCATGGAAAGGTACCTAGCACAACACCAACACTGCCTACCAAGAAATGGCTTTAGCTTTTAACATCTACCCAAATGAAAAACATTGCCAGCAAATGTAATGCAAATGATCAACTAATTTACATTTTTTAGCCCAAAAAAATTTAATAGCATTCAGATTCGGTTCATCAAATCCAAATCCAAGCAACAGAGCAAAAAAATATAAATTCATAATAGAACTGAGCATATAGATACCATACCAAAGTTCTCACCACATACAAATAAAAACTTAACGTTTGACCATAGCCAAATGCTATCTATTCATGACATAAATTTCTTAAAGGAGAAAATACCACTATCCAGAATCAATTTACTACTATGAGATAACTCAATTCATCACAAAGCATGATGTAATTGATTTACTTTCATAGTGGACAAATTGAGGAATATAGCCCTCCGATTATTTTGGGATTGTTATTTTTTCCATTTCAGGTCAAATTGATGAGCTAATACCGGTTGCGTTTTAAAAAAACTAATAGGAAGTATCTAATGATTCATGACAAATATACAACCATAATCATTAACATAAGAAAAGATCAATACTGTCAAATTTCCAAAATAATATCATTTAGCTCTAACGCATTAACTACTCCATTTAGTTAAAAACAAATGCTTTAAACACCAACAATTTCATCGATTACCATCAAAAGAGATCAGTTGAATCAGATGAGAAAGTAGAGATGCCGACCGGAGGCAGCAAAAGAGATGAGATGAGCTGTGTATCCAAAAAAGAAAAAGACATAAGATGAGCATAAACTCCAGCTAGAGATAGTTGCTTTAAGATGAGCACAAATCATCTTCTATGTTTCTATTCATGAACAAAGAGACACACAGTGAAAGATCACAACATTGCGCAAACGTATGTCCTCAAAGCACAACAAAAAGCCCAAACAACAATCAATGCCCAATCCTTGATTTTCACCAAATAAAAAAATCATAAAAAACCCAAGTGAGGACCTCAAATCATCTAACTTAGTAATCATACATTAAAAAAAACATATTGTTACTTGGCATTATCATCAAATGAAAAGTGAAGCACATACACTGAGGAGTTTAGCAATCTAACGAAATCGTGACCGCACCAATATGCAAAATTTTACATTTTAAGTGAATATCCCAAAGTTTATAAATTGCAAGGTAAATACAATTACACAAAGTTTACCATACTTTAATGCAATTAGGCAACTGTGCACATTGGAAAAAATCAACAATGCACATTAGTTACAACGAAGAGAGCAGTAACTATTAAAACAATTGAAAAGACAAATCCAGATAACCCCATTGCTTACAACCCCAAAGTATCACCGAATCACACCATATATATGAGAATCCAAAGAAAATAAAATAGGAAACACTGATCAAATTGATCTCCGTCATGTAATTGGAATTAAATAAAGCCCCAATAGCTAAATCACTCATCAAGAAACCAAAAAGAGGCAATCAAACAACATAGAATAAATTTTTCTCTATTTTTGGCAAAGGCTTCAACTGTTGTTATGTTGAATGATCAATGTATAGCATAATCTATTTGGTTCTTTCTTTATGAGGCAAATATATCTGTTTGGAGATTGTAGTGGAGTTCAACCTACAAAATCTTAGCATATGGCACCTCTCAATTTACTTAGCATAGACCCACAAACAGAATTGCCGTGATTTAAGAAGGTAGTGAACAAAATATACCTAACAAACCATAAATTTAATCAAATAGAAGGATGGTTTGATTAGAGCTCTTTAGATAGAGTACGCCAATTAATAGCTGGTCAATTGAGAAGCTATGATAGAAGCAAAACAATTACCCACAAAAATCAAGCCTACCCAAAACAGATTGGCTCAAAACTTTCACATAAATTGCTCAGAAAAGAAGATAGTTGGGATTCAATTTGACGAACCTGAAGGCTGTACTTCTCTTTGTTTATCACCTGATGTTTTATCTATTTTTTTCTTTGAGTTCCTTATTAAATCTCTGCAAGACAACAACACAAAGTTCAAATCCCATCAATATATATTTACAGACAGCTCACATAAACGTTAACCACATACTATCCCCCAATAAGAGGACATAATCGAAGCTAGCTTTTCACCAAAACGAAATCAATACCTGATTTCGGAACAAAGATGCCAACTGAGCAGACTGAACTATACTTAGTCAGGATCAGCGATGATGGGAACGAAACCCAAACAGGTAGAGGGCTATTGCAAAACTATGAAATCTGAATCCACAAATAGAAACACAATAAGAAAAAGAACTTCAAATCAAGGAGAGAAAGGGAACCTATATCCAAACCTTACGAACACAGAAGATACAACGATGATGGAATCTTAAATTTCAAATCGAAAAGTGAGAGTGAGAATGAGGCTGACAAATCGATCGAATGAAGAAGTGAGATTGTAGTGTGCAATTGCGATTATGTTGGAGGGACACAATTTTTTTCCTGATGTTGGTGATGATATCAATTTTTTTACGGTGTTGACACTCCTGTGATCCATTTTTTGGAAATAAAAGTTGGGTAGACATTGTGTACGAATGAGACTATATTAGTCACAAATGAGCAAATTGATTTGTAGCAACATTTGTAATCTATAAGACACAATATTGGCCATGAACAATTTCCAAAAAGATGCATTATCAGTTCATTTATAATAAATAAAACCAGATTCTTCCAATTGGCCACGAAGGCATGAACAATTTCCACCACTCGCCAATCTATAGGTGCTTGTGCTTGTGTTTGTGTATATCTTGATGAAATAAGGGATATTTATATTAATACATTAGCGATAATTAGGTATACTACGATATTAGTATTGCATGTGAGTCAGGCCGCGATGAGAGCAAAGGTTGAATGTAAGGAAGAGTAGGTGGGATAAGATGAGTAAGGCTGGGATGAGATTAGGTCTGGCTTTAAGGGTACTCTTGATGGTAAACCCCAACTTTTCTTTGCTCCGGGTTTCATTATTATGTTTTAGTCTTTTATATATGTCTTTTATAACAATAAGATAAAAGAAGAACCACTTACTGCTTTGATTACGTTGGTTTTGCTGTAAGCTCATTTAGATTTTTTAGATTTTTCTGTAAGGTGCACTCTTACTTTCTAAATATCAATGAATTAATGACTTTTAGTAAATTTGGGCAGTAATACATCAGCGTTGATGCCTAGGTGATGTACGGTAGTAATCCTCTCTAACATGAAAATAAAGAGAGAGAGTCATCAAAAGAACCCATACCTGAAGGCCAAGCTTGTTCTTCTCTGGCCGATAAAACAACAGAATTTGAACCCGTACGTGAAGGTGAAGGTTGCTTTTCTCTCTCTGAAATAAAAATCAATACGCAACCAAATCAGACTCATTATCAAACCACACAATTACGAATTATACACGCATTACTTATATATGCATTTCAATTTAATAAATTTTCTTTTACCCACAATCATATATGAATCATACACGGAAATATCTTTCCAATACTGACATAAACCACTTAACTCAATTTTGAAATCGAATGTACAATGGAAAAGTTTTAGACATTGAAAAAAAAATATGGACATATAAACTCTAAATAAATTCAACACCATACAGCCAACATACAAACTATAAAACTCATGAATCAGATCTACAAAGAATCAAGAAACGTTGAGACTAAGTGGAGTTGTTCTTTGTTCTTCTCTAAACGGCTTCTCTAGAAACCACCTCTTCCTGTCATCCTCTCACTTCCTTAGCTTGATAGTCATTCCAACGTCCCACTTTTAATAAATGAACAGGGATTTGAACAGTACTAAGGATGCTTCAAAATTGTTATACAACTTGAAATGTTTGGCACAAACAAAGGGAAAACTGTAACTGCATCTCAACCCAATGCCGCCACATCAATGATAATCTTGATTTAGGGAAAACAAATATTTCCAAGCTTCAAGAAGGAAATTTCAAACTCAATCAAAGAAACCCAGAGAAGACTCACAACATTGACCCCATCAGCTAATATCAAGCACAGGCAAATCTAAATGTGACTGGGTTTTCATCATAGTCGTTCAAACAAATCAAAGAAAACTAAGGTAGCTTGCTCAATTATCAAGAATTCAAAAACAAAATAGACCGAAAAAGACTTACAATTTATGCGTATATAAGCACCTAATCATGCATAGCAAACGTATCATCAGGAAACTACATTGCTGATGTGAAGGGATAGTCCCACATTTTATTCATCTACTTACAAATTAATCTGGCATGGCCTTGACAACCTGCATCAAAGGTCAGAAGGAAGCATATGGCAACAATTGCTTGAAAAAAAGGCATGGTAGCAAGAATCATGTAGTTATAGCTGGTAAGTTGTGTAACTCTTATATGCATTGTATTTTGACTTATTTGATCACATAGTCGAGTAAATTTAAAAGATTTGGTAGAGAAGGACTGCAAAGTACTATCGATCTGCTTCAATTTAGCATAAATTGAGATGTATACCTATTGCAATCAATTCTCAAATCCATCATATCATCAGCAAAAAAATTCTGCAACTACAGCATAGCTCAACCTAGCTCAGAACTGTTACAAATAATTACTTGATTGATTCTCTACAATTACACAAACATAAGATGCATGCATTCCATAAATTTCACTTTAGAACCATATCAATTCATCTAATAAAACCAATGAACAAAGATCAAACCTTCCAAGATATAATAAGCCAACAAACTTTGGTCTACTTGTGCTTCAAAACCTCATTAAATGCGGAACCTTCGAATCTGAAGCAGCCATCTGTTTCAACTGAAAGAAAATCCCAAGACAACAAAACCTTAACAACCCAGAAGATGCATGCACGAAAGCTTTGAGCTTTGCTAAAAAAGTCCATAAACATAGCCAAAAAAAACTGATGACAGAATAAAAACTAAAATTTATATACAATCAAAACAAACAAAAATTCAAGCCCAAAAGTTTCATACTGATCATATGCTTTAGCAGATCATAAAGCAGACTTGATAAAGAACTGTCTAAATTCAGGTTTGCTCTAGCATACTGCATGTTTTGATTTTACTTTAAAGCTTCGATCATAAAGTTTCATGTTTGCTCTGTATCTAAATTCAAGCCCAAAACAAAGAACTTTAGCAGAGCATAAAGCAGGCATAACTTGAGACCCAAAACACCATATGCCATGAGAAGAGAAAGCAACCTTTGCCACAGTTTTTCAAATCTGAAGCCAATTATAGGTTCACTCTGAATTTGAAGGAGAAGGCACAATCCTTTAACAACAACAAAAAAGCATGAAGCACATTCCAAACAGTCCTAACATCATAAAGCAGATCATAAAGTAGACTTGATAAAGAACTGTCTAAATTCATGTTTGCTCTAGCATACTGCATGTTTTGATTTTACTTTAAAGCTTCGATCATAAAGTTTCATGTTTGCTCTGTATCTAAATTCAAGCCCAAAACAAAGAACTTTAGCAGATCATAAAGCAGGCATAACTTGAGACCCAAAACATCATATGCCATGAGAAGAGAAAGCAACATTTGCCACAGTTTTTCAAATCTGAAGCCAATTATAGGTTCACCCTGAATTTGAAGGAGAAGGCACAATCCTTCAACAACAACAAAAAGCATGAAGCACATTCCAAACAGTCCTAACTCCAAAAGAGAAAAGCACCAAGATTTAGAATGAAACCTGAATAATAGAATTTAGAGGCCGGCTTCTAGCTGATGGATCGAACACCAATCTACTTGAGCTATCAAAAAATATAATGAAATAGAAATTACGAAGCCATACACATATTAATCAGATAACCACAAAAAAGGGATGGAGAGATCAATCAAAACCATAAAGAACACACATACCACAACAGCCGAGAGTACCAAATCAGACCCATGTCAAATCCAATTGATGATCTAACCAGAACCATATAATAAATCGGAAGAGAAAGAAAAATTCAATGAGAAACCGATCGAAAACCAACCAGAACCATAAAATAAATCGAATGAGAAAGAAAAATTCAATGAGAAACCGATCGAAAACCCTGACCTCCAAAATTGAAAACAGTGATTACAGCAAACAGCTGGAGTTGATCGACCAAAAGAGTGAGTAAGTGCAGCTGGGATTGTTGATCAACGACGGGGGGACGGATCGGAACCTCGGAAGTCGAAATTAATCCCTCTAGACTCTAGAGTCGGAGATCGAAATGAGCTGTTACTTTGATCAGTGAGACGCAGAGAGATGTCAGATTCGGAAGAGGAGAGCGAGCGATTGCAAATCGGAAGAGAAAATCTTATCCAGAAAAGCTTATCTGAGAGAGTCAAACAGAGAGAGGGAGGGGGGGGTGAGAAAGAGAGAGAGCAGATTATCTTATCCAGAACTCGCACGTATCGCATGCCCTGAACAGAATGAACAGGGTTCGCAACAGTGGCCTTGTTGCTTCAAAATTGTTATAGAGTAAATATATGGTGAGCTCAGTCACAGATGAGATCACGCAGTCAATGCAAAAGGATCTGCATGTTATCCTTCTGCGATATTAATTTCTCTATCGAGTCTTTCCACCCTACCAACAAACAGGGACGGGGTACGTGGGAGCTAGGGTGGATCTGTTGAATTTATGCCAAGAAAAAAATTAGTATATTATTATTATATAATATAAATATTATAATTTATTTGAAGTGTATCTAAATTTTAATAACGTGTATGAGTGCATAACTAATTAAAATTCGACGATTTGTAAGAATATTATTATATATTATTTCAATAATTAGTCAAAATATTAGGTCAATTATGATTCAATCTCTTACCAGATTTAAGATTTTATGGATTTTTTTTCTTTATAAAATCTTTACCGTTCCTGAGATTAAAATACAATCATTTTTATTAAGTTAATCAGATATGGAGAGCTTCAAAAGAAAAGAAAAACCTTTTTCTTCTACTCCAACATCAGATGAGCAACCACCTACGTAAATTCAAAAGAAGAATAGTAACAACATGAAAAAGTCTCGTACTGGAGATATTACAGAAAAGTATCTATCGGATCTTGCTAAATGCCCGCTAATTTCAAGTTATCATCCTAACATTCAAAAAGAAGTTCGAAAATATTATCTACAACAAGGTCCTTGTCGATCTAAAAAACAAACTTTTCATTTCACGAAATTAGGGGAAAAAAAAAGAAGAAAAGAAGATTTATTCTCGATTGGTTTATTGAATTTTCATATTGGTTAGAGTACAGTATTAAAGAGGATGCCGCATTTTGTTTATATTGTCATCTTTTCAAACCAGCTATTGGAGAACAAGGCGGTGGTAAAACTTTCTTGGTGCTGGTCATGGATTCAATAATTGGAAGAAGAAGCAAACGCTAATATCACATTTTGGATGATCAAATATTACTCATCATCAGGCTGCAAGTAGTTGTGATGCTTTATCAAACCAAAAACAACACATTGAGACTGTTTTGACAAAATAAATAGATCAAGATCGAATTGACTACCCTAACCGAGACTATTTTTTTAGCTTTTCATTTAGGCCTCCCCTAACCGAGAATCTTGGCACCATCCCTGCCAACAAACCTAGCCTCTCCAGCGACGTCAACTCGAAGTAAACTTTTTGTGAGCTCTATATCACACAGAATCCACGAAGGATTGGATTTGATGTGATCGGGAAAGTTAGCTATTTTCCATATGGTAGGACATGTAACATAAACAATGCAGTTGTGCAAGTTCAAATTAAGCCAACTCATTCAATAACTTTTTTTTTTTTGCTGAAGAAAGGAAAAAACTAGACAAGGGAAAACCCACGGGGGCAACCATTGCCAGAGATATCATAGAGCTGAACTTGATTCACAGTAGGGGGAAGAGTTTGATTCCATAATCTGAGATCTCGAGAGGCATGACCAAGATGAGCAAGACGATCAGCGACAAAGATAGCTTCACAGAAAATGTGCTTGAAGATAGCTTCAACAAACTCCCTTGCAAGGCATTGAATATCATAAGTTATAGTTTGGAGTCTCCAAGGATTGCACAATCCTTGTTGATGCATCTAATGATCAGCATAGAGTCTCCTTCAACCAAAATATTTCGGAGACCAGCAGCTTTAGCACACAACAGGCTATGTCGAAGAGCGAGAATTTTGCCAAATGAACATACGTGTTTCCAAAAGCACCAGCTGAGAGAACAGCTCCATTTGTACCTCTGATTACGAAACCACTAGCATCTTAGGATTGTCCTCTGTTCATGATAGAACCATCGAAGTTTATGTTAACTCTGATACCAACAGGAGGATGCCATTTGATGATTTGGGACCTTCTCCTGGTAGAACTAGGAGAAAGGTGTTGAGCATTGTAGCTTGACCAAAGAACCGGAGCTTTTGCACAGATTGCTTGAGGATTAAAGGGATCATTCCTGAAAATCAAATTGTTCCTTGCATGCCAGATATTCCAACAAACATCGAGACAATGATTTAGCTCATTTTTTCCAACAATTTTGGGATCAAATAGCTTGTATAAAGCTTTAATCAAGTCATCATCAGAAAGCATCAAAGGAGCATTTGTTAGTTTCCAGACCAGTTTGGCATGAGGACAAGTATAGAAGAGATTATCAATGCTTTCCTCATTATTATTGTAAAGAGGGCAAACACTTGAGGGGCACATATTCATTTTCAGAAGTCCGTCTCTAGTTTTTAGTCGACCTCTTATCAAAATTCAGCTAAAAACTTTGAGCTTGGGAGGTAAATTCATCTTCCACATTTTATTCAACAGTTTGGCATGTTTATGCTTGGGATCATTTTTATTTTGCAGAAATGATGCAGATTTAATGGAGAACTTACCTGAGGGGGGTGGACCCCAAACGAAAGCATCCTCCATGGGGTAGAGTGGAAGGGGAATTTCACAGATAACATTGACAGTGTCATAATCTAAAACTGATCTCAGCTTGGTAGTGTTCCAAGAACCATTTTCAATGTAATCAGCAACACAGTTATCAGGATTGAGTTGTAAGTTTCTTGTATGATCAATCAATTTGGTTAGAGGAAAAGAAAAGACCCAGTTATAATTCCAGAAGTTAATATGCTTACCATCACTAACAATCGATCTCATACCTTGAAGAATAAGTTTTCTGTTGTCTAAAATACTTTTCCAAGCATAAGACTGACCCTGCTTAATTTTTGCAGTAAAAAAAATAGGTTTTCCTTAAGTACTTTTTGGTTATAAACTTCACCCACCAATTGTTTGGATCAGTTAAAATCTTCCATCTGAGTTTAGTAATTGCAGCTTGATTGAAATTGCTAACCTTCCTCACTCTTAGACCTCCATAAATTTTTGGAGAGCAGATGTTGTTCCAAGCAATAGAGGAAGAGTTTGCACCAGATCCCCAGAAAAATTTCCTAGCTTCAGTTTCCATAGCTTTTGCAAGTTTATCTGGGCATTTAAAACAAGATAAAACATGGTTAGGCAGACAAGTCGCACTTGATTTGATAAGAGTGAGCCTTCCAGCTCTTGAAAGAGTCCATTTTTTTTCCAACCAACAAGCTTCTTGGTAACTTTTAGGAGTAATTCCTTTGCATTGACAAGATCTCTCTAGTTGATCACATTGTGAATTCCCAAGTATTTGCCAACAGTACTGATAGTTGCATATTTATGCAACGTTTATGTGCTTAACTGAACCTTATATTTAGCTCTTTTGTTATGTTTTTAAGTAATTTAACATTATTATTTATTCTTAGGTATTTTGGAGATAAATGAAGAAAAAGGGATTAAATATATAATGCAGTCCTGGCGAGGAGAGAAGAAGACTTGAACTTGGAATAAAAGAAAGGAAACAAGGAATTCTATAGAATTTGGTCTGTGGCACGTGAACAACTTGGTTAATTAACTTAGTTAATTGACTTATATATATATGCACCTGGCTAGCTAGAGAAGGTGTGGAGAAACGTACGGAAGTGCATGCATGCATATATATATATATATATTTCAAGTGGGTTGAAAGGAAGAGTGATGCACGTGATGCATGCTTGCCAGTGATTCAACTTTGACATGTTTATATGGCTAGCGAAGTTCGATGGGCTATCGAAGTTCGATGGGCTGGCAAGTGGCAAGCAAAGGAGAAGAAGAGAAGAGTCCTATTATAATAATGAGATTATGAATATTGGGCTGGATTTTGGAGTCTTGCACGTGGTTTGCTAGCTAGGTTAATTAACCTAGCTAGTCTGGAACATATAAATAGCTAAGAAGAGAATGTACGCGAGGGGGAGGACGGACGTATCGAAGAGCAAGGAAGCTGCAAGTTTCTCTTTCATCCGTTTGTATCAGTTTCTTTCATGGATTATTTTAGCTTATTTTCTGATTCCATGAGGAGCTAAACTCTATTGTTAAGGGGCTGTTTTGAAGCCCCGTTCATGATATCTAGATTGCTTATGCACGTTAATTAAATTTTGTTTTTGTTATTTGAATGAGGTTTCTTTGTTATTTATACGGTGATGATTCTTGATTATGTATGCTTTGAGTGCACGCTTAGTATGCATGTTTAGGAATCTAATTCTAAGAAAATTGATGGCTGTTGGTGATTATTACCTTCCTCAAGTTTCAATAGTAGAACCCATACATGCTTGGTATAAGAAACCCTAGGTCTAGTAAGACACGACCGTAGTGTACTTATGAAGCCTTGTAGATTCTCAAACCCTTTCTAAATCTTAATGCTTTTCTCTTAGTAAATTCGAGTCCATGACTTCGGGTTCTTTGAGGGATAGACAATATTGATAAGCAGACCTTCAATGTTGTAAACATAAGGATCGGGTAATAGGTTGTGTTCACAGCTCGGGGCCTTCCTGGGAATCTTTCATTCATAACATTTGCATTATTTAGTTAAGCATTTGTCGTCTAGATGGATTGACGGTGGTGGATAACACTTCCCTTAACCCATTTTATCATTGATTGTCAGTTTTACTTTTACTCTGTTTTCTGTTTCAGTTTCGTAATCTGTTTTTCATAATTTTGTTCGCCAACCAAACAAACTCCGATTGTATCGAAATTTCGCATAGTAGTCCTCCACTGTGTCTATAGTGTCCTGTATTAATTTCGTGATTTTAGGTTGAGTCTAGATATTTTAATTAATTACGTTAGTGTCCAGTGGTCGAGTCTGTCAAATTTCTGACTTTCGCATCTGTTTGTAGTTTAGAGTATTGAGTCTCATCGTTCCCTGTGGATTGACCCATATACTATTGTACTGCATTGACAAGCATATTAAGTTCATTATAGGGTAATTTTGAGGGTGGTTAAACACCGATCAAGTACATTTATGCTAAATTTCCAGGATATTGCCAATTCTGGATTTATCTCGATTGTTGACCTTTAGGAAGACGTAAAGAGAAAATTTCTGAAAGTTGATTTTTAAATCAGTAGCATTACTGAAGAAGTCTAGCACTTTTTTTAACCTGAAGAGCAACTTTTTTGGTTTCTTTGCAGAATATGAGGCAGTCATTTGCAAACATGAGATTGGAAATTTTAAACCCTTGGGGGGAAGTAAGAATACCTATATTAGTTCTTGGATTGGTAGCTAACTTGTTTAAATGTCTAATAAGAGGTTTTGCACAAATAATGAAAATGTAAGGAGATAGAGGGTCTCCCTATCTGATTTTCCTAGTAGGGGAGAACATACCATGTGATTTTCCATTAGTACTAAGAAAGATACTGTGGTTATGCAACTCATAATTATGTCTATCCACAAATTATCAAAACCAAACTTTTCAAGGCATTTCTTGATGTAATCCTAGCTAATTATATCATAAGCCTTCTCAAGGTCAAGCTTGATAGCCAAAGAACCGGCCTTGCCTTTCTTCTTTAGGAAACTGTTAAACATCTCATGAGAAATCAGAATATTGTCAAGAATGGACTTACCTGGAGTAAATGCACACTGGTTCTCAAAAATAAGTTTCACAAGGAGAGTTCTTAACATGTTAACAATGATTTTGGTAATAATCTTATACGTAACATTACATAAACTAATAGGTTTGAAGTTATTGACTGTTTCTAGATTTTTAACTTTAGGTATTAGAGCAATGTTAGTAAAATTTATTAGTTCTACGTTAGTACCATTATGAAAAAGTCCCTTACCATGGGAATGATTATGCCATTTACCTCATTCCAGCATTTCTGGTATAGGATGGCATGAATAGGTCCTGGTGCTATTAAAGGACCAGTGGAGTTAACAGCTTGTAAAATCTCATCAGCCGAGACCTGTTGATTCAGCATAGTTAAATCAGTACTATTTAGGCAAGGGTCAATAATATTCAAAAAGTTATGAACAATAGTGGGAGAGGGTGAGCCACTACAGGTAAAACGTTTATGAAAGTCTTTAACAATAATATCTGCAATATCCATTGGATTGGTGTGCCAGTATCCTAGATCATCTTTAATTTTATTGATCCAATTTTTTTTCCTAACTTTGACATGCATTTGAAAGAATTTGGTGTTTTGATCACCCAGCTTGATTCACAGATCCTTGGCCTTCTGTGCCCAGAACAATTATTCATCTCTTAAAAGACTGAGCATTTCTTTATTTAAACTGATGCTCCTTTCCTGCAAGTAAGTAGCCAAAGTGTTAGACATTAGTTGGTTATGTATAAAATCCAGTTCTTCCTATAATATTTTTATTTTGTCATTTAGATTGCCAAAATGATCTTTATTCAAATGTTTTGCAATACAAAAGAAGCTATTACAGGTAGCAGTAAGATTTTTAATGGGATTAGAGTCATGACAATGTGACCAAGCTTCTCTAATTAATTGCTTGAAGTCAGGATGATTTAGCCATATTGCTTCAAACTTTGATCTTCCTCTACAATGAGTAGGATGATTTTCCATACGTAAAATTATAGGGCCATGATCAGAGCCATGGATAGGTAGATTTGTAACCTGAGCTCCAGGAAATGCTTAAATAAAATGAGGGTTAGCAATAGCTCTGTCCAATAATTCAAACATTAGAGAGTGGTCTTTATGATCGATTGTTAGTCCAAGTAAAAGGAACTCCATTGTGATCAACTGTAGTCAAACTCAGATTGTTCAAGAAACTATTGAAATTCAGCATATAATATTCACAGTATTATTTCCACCACATTTCTCAGAAATTGAGGTAATATTGTTGAAGTCCCCCATAACTACCCAGGATTCTCCCGTAGAAGATTGAATTTGTTCAATTATATGCCACAAATTAGACTGTTTTTCTTTTTGAGCATAAGCATAGATGAAAGTAATGTAAGTATATCTGCCAGTAGCTAAATTTGTACGTTGACAATGAAGAAAATGACTATGATTAAAAATAACATTCATACTAATAGTTTTGGACTTCCACAGCAAAAGGAGGCTGCCACTTTGGCCAATTGCAGGTTCAACAAAAAACTCATCAAAGCACAAATTACTAGCTATCTTATTTCCTAGATCAATTGAAGCTCTTGTATCAATGATACATAGAGCATCAAGGGCATACATAGCTGCATAAAAATTGGCCTGCAGTTGGAAGCCTTACCAGGAACTACCCTGTTTATTCCAGATGCCACTCTCATGGAGCAACATCAATGATGGTTTTGAGGGCAGACACAACATTGTCCTTGTCATCAGATTCATCAATCTCTAGTGTGTTTCTTGTGGCTCTTGACAGAAGTACTGACCTCTATTAGGTCATTGGCACTTATAAAACCATCAGCAACAAAATTATTATGTCGCAGCTTACCAGCATTGTCCTCAGGATCAAAGGCATCCTCAAACTTATCCTGCTCAAGGATTTGATCATACTCAAGGTTATATTCAAAGGAAAACTCATCAAATAGGTTGGAAGGATATAATCTAGGATCCAGAAACTCATCATGTTAAGGATATTAGGTGACATGTATAGGGGGTCAAGATCATCAAAAGAAAAATAAGACTGCACACAGCTATTAGAAGAACAAGAAGAGAGGCTCACCAAGTCCTCCTCCCTGAGAAGTGGGGTATTTTGGTTAATCGTGGCAGTAGCTGAATATTTGGTAGTAGGATTGCCAATTGTGATACCTCCACGACTATTGTTCATGCCAGATTTTTTAAAGCTAGTATCATCTCTCACATTTACAGTTGTAACAGGCAGAGATCTAATTCCAGTAGTGGCATGACCAGTTGTTGGTTTGGCGTTGTAAACCTTTGTGCCAGTAACTCTAGGTTTTGGTCCATCCTTGACCTACTCAGTTGCTTCAAGAGTAGCCTCAATAGGGTCATCGTTGTTGAGTTCTTCCTCTTCCAGAGGCTCTTGATAGTCTTTCCTAGTAGGCTTAGTCAATCTCCCATAAGGTTGAAGGAAAAATGCCATCACGTCCTCAATGACATGAGCTGGAATATCCGGTTGAATAGCATGACCAGCTGGTTCCACTTCTTCGTCATTAGATTTCCTCTCCATCAAAAGAAACTCCTTATCTCTGCAGCAGTGAGGGCATTGGTGGATCTTATGCTTATAGCTTCCACAGTGGAAGCACACAACAAAAAGTCCCTCATAGGACAAGAAAATACAGATTGGCTCATCCACCTTAACCTCTGTAGTGTGGATAACTTGGATACAACATAGGGGTTTCGTGATATCAATATCCATTCTCACACGTGCAAAAATGCATTGAGTGAGAAGAGTTGTATCATCGTCAAGACCAACAAAAGTTTCCAGGTCATTGGTGGCATCCCTAAGAACATCTTCATCCTAGTAGTGGAGAGGAAGATTAGGTAGGCGCACCCACACACGAAGGTGCCTGATCTTGGCATTGATAGGGTTGAATCTAGGGTACCAATGCTCCACATGAAAGATTCTTTCATTAATGTACAAGAGTCTGCCTTCCAGAATGGTGAAAACATCATTCTCAAAAGAACACTCCATCTTAAGCCAGCCATTAACTAGTTTGTTAATCGACAAAGTACCTTGCAGATCCTTCCAGAGATTTGGGGCCTTCTCAAGAACAGTATCTCCATTAACACGCTTTCCAAAGATGCGGCCACCAAGACAATAAGTCTCAAAATGCATAGCTTGAGAGAAAAGGGGATGACGCACAAAGACATATGCCTCATTTTTCATAACAGAGAAGTTTGAATCTCCTCTGCAAGCTCAAAAGTCTCCAGATGGTCAGGATGGTGACAGGGCCAGCTGACCAAGGTGGAGAGCGACGGCTACTGTAAACATGAGCTCTGGAGTTAGAGTTAAATGCCATAGGAACACAAAAGAAATCTTGTGCATGATTAGTATACAAGGAAGAAGTAATGAGTTGAGATAGAGAATGATAGTTTATGTTGTGGTTTAAAGACCATTCAGAGGTGCTATAAATAGCCGTCATTTGCTGGTGCAATAAGCAACCACCCAAGTAACCACTATGGGAAACGGTGTTCATGCGCATGTAGAGTGGATTAGAGAGAGAAGATGAAACGAGTGACACTTGGAGTTAAGTCGATTCAGTACGCAAAGCCATGATCTAAAAATAGACCATGCAGGATCCTATGAGGAGGAGTGAGCGATGAAACCAAGCCAGTAGTCGAGAGAGTCGGTGATATCTAAGTGCCAACGACATCCAAACGTCGTCCAGTAGTAACAGAAAACAGAAGGAGTATAATGAGTACATACATGGATATTCGCAAAACCAAATAAATGGTTCCTAAGTTTGCATAGATCATGTAGCTTGATCACTCGGTTAGAACGTTGGCCGATCTAGGACCTCCAAACGTGACGATGATCAAGCAGAGAAGGCTTGAGATTGGGGTAGATATTGTGTGTAAAATTAGGGTTTTGGATTAGATTTGGGGCTTATCGAGGTAAGTGTAGGTAATGACAACACGAGATCACGTTTTGTACGTTATGATTAAAGATGGAACGAAGGGACAATCTTGGTGCAGTATTTACTATAGGATGTGGATGATTGCCTGGCCATAGAGGGATCCACGGTCCCAACCATTCAAAGAAGATGAAAAACAAAAACCCTAACAGAGCGATTATGCCCTCAACGCGTGTAAGGCGTACCAGATATGACTTAAATGAAATTTTGAAGGTTGTACGCATGTCTAAATAGTGTGGTGTGACCTAAAGCGATCGGAAAGATCAGGTATGGATTGGGATGTTAAAGGTATATATGCACATGCATGTATAAATCGACCTTAGTACTAGCACTAGTAACGCAAAATATCACATAAAGATGTTAGTTAATTACTTGGACGTTGGACGTTGGACCTTTCACTAAGAGATATAGGAAAAGGCAAAACAAAACCCTAAAATTCGATCTATGGCTCGATTTTTGTTATTTTCTTAATCACATTTATATCTTCTACTAACAAAAATCAAATCGAACTATTTATTTTGTACTTAGTTAGTAAAAAATGGTATTCGAATTATACGTTAAAAATATGTACGTGTATAATTTAGTAGTTTTAAATAAATAAAATTCTTAAAAAATCGGCCATAAAATTAAGAAACGGCAAATCAAAAAATTCAATACGTATGTGTTTAAAACAGAAAATAATTAAAATAAAAAAACTTACAAATTCGGATATATACATATTACACATATCAATATATTTTACTATATAATTGTGAAACGGACTGAAACTATAGAATTTTGTTGAACCATAAAAATGCATTCTTGATATAATTACTTAATCTATAACTTTGCCTCAAAAGACAACAAAAATACGAGGTACAATATTCCACACTTGCAAGTTTAACAAAAATGTATCACAAAACAAATTTATGTATTTCAAAATTGAGTGTGAAGTTGTGCATTAGAGGAAGAATTTTAAGGAACTCCAATCTTTCTTTTTCAATTACTTTTATCTTCAGAAACACAACATGCGCCTAGAAGAAGAGTCTTCTTCTTTCCTTTATTTTTTTTTAAATCACATTTTTTTTCAATTAAAAAAACGTAAAATTCGCGTTTAATTCGTTCGGGTTAAAAAACGTATTTTTTTTCATTCAAATTTTTACATTATGAACAGAAAACTGACGTTTTATTCAAAAATTCATCAATTAACGAATAATTCGCAAATTTACTAACTAGAGTTCCGTATGAAAATTAAATTGTATCAAGTAGGAGCAACCTAGCTAGCATATATATAGTATATTGATATTTATTTACATGCATGCATACAGTATAGATTATTTGATCTCGATCACTCTCATATCTTGAATAATGCATATTGGAGCTAACACTCCTAGCTAGCAGCATGGCGACGCATGGTACAGTATAGATTATTTGATCTCGATCACTCTTATCATTCATACTATATTAAACAAAAAATTTAGGATGTATGAGCCAAACAGCCACTGCACAGTGCTTTATGGAGTTGGCCAAACCAACAAATAACAAGATCCTAATAATGTTTCGATCCTAATAGAGTTTTGTCCACTTCGATACTATGTAATGTAACTAATTTCAAGCCGCTAGTTAGTTCTCCACCTCAAATTTCAAGTACTTTGGACTAATATATTTAAGATTTGATGCTCCTCTATAAAAGAATATATATTTGATGCTTCAAATGCAAATGTCAACAACGTTACCTATAAAGATGGAACTAGATACTTAACTCCATGTCAGCCGTGGTTTTGGATATGATCCCAACTGAGAATCGTTATTGAGAATAAATGTATAAGTTTGTAGTAGGCCGACTTAGGCCTTAGGGTTTATTTCTTGAAACTAAAGGCGTAAAATTTTGTGACAAGGTTACAGATTGCTTCCAAACCAGTCAGACGATCGAGTTAGTATATATATTTCAAATAAATAAATAAATATGTAGATATGTGTTCCAAAGATGTGTATATGTAGCTAGAAAAATTGATGATTCTTGAAGTATTCTGTAAAACCACTTCTATAATATATCTTTTCGAAGAAGAAAAAAACAGTCAGTATTTATGAGTTCCAAAAGATTCGTGATTCTTGAAGTGATATGTAAAAACACTTCTATAATTTATCCTCGAGGAAAAGATGAGTTGCATATTTGCATGTAGTGTGCATACATTAGCTAATTAATTGGATGCATGTGCAGTGTATATCAATTAGTTAGCTTAAAAAACTTGGGCGACAAACATTGCTCAATCTTCATCGCCTCAGATGCTCGAGGCGACGAAGATACTCCTCGTCGCTTCAGATTGGTCGCCTCAGTTTATTGAAGCGACCAAGATTGTTCTTCGTCTTCTCAGTGTAGTTGAAGCGATGTAGGTCATTTTTGAGGCTACAAATTCATTCTTCGTCGCTTCAGTTAGATTGGAGCGACGAAAAAACTTACCTTCGTCGCCTTGGCTCTCTCCTCCAAAAGACCGGTCTTCGATCCCCATCTCCGCTCCCCCGAGATATTCAATTCCTGCGCGCGGGACTTAAACCATGAAAAACCATGTCATATGCATGAAGATTTAGCTCGATGGTAGTAGACCGAGATAGATCTACCTAAGGGATAGTCTTGAATCGATCTCTGATAGCCGGGAGTTGAACTTGGCCAACAAATCCTACCCTAGCTTGAAGTTCTGTGTTGTTCTAGTTACGAGGTCCAATAGACGCACAGAGAACTTTTGATCTAATTAACAAACAGCATGTGAAGTTTTCCCGGTGCAATAATGTGCTGCGGGTTGATTAGGTCTGGAGCTGGAACAGAACATGAAAACTTTATAAAAACCCTGCCGAAATTTTTGAATGGACATGGAATTGAATACCTCTATGCCCTTTTGGTTCTTTTAACCTGGAAATATACGTTAATTTGAGGTTTCCAGACTCCCGATCAGTGGCGGAGTTAAGAAATATGTTCAAGTAATTTTTGTTGTCATTCTTGTTACCTTTAATCGGTGAAACCGTTTTTTTTCTTTTTAAAATGAAATATGAGTTTGATGATATATACTTTTATTTGTAAGTGAATAGTTGATTCTTTTCAAAGAATATAAATGATCATTATATAAAAGATGAGTATAGAGATTAATTATGAAAGAGAGGTGATGAAGAAAAAATTACAAAGAGAAAGTGATGAGTTGAAGTAGATAGAAACATAAAGTGTTGTTTTAAAAAAAATATAATTAGAAATTTTTAATGAAGAACATGAATATAATGTCTGATATAATAAAAAAACATTTTAATATTAATTGATGTAATATTAAAATGTAATATTTAGTGATACATGTATAAATTTTAGTTCTTCCTTAAAAATTTCAGGGATGAGATTGATGTTCTCCGATCTAGTGCTGCCTCCGCCGCTGCTCGCAGTTGGGACAGGTATGGGTTTCAGTCTGGCGCTTTAAGTAGCCAAGTGTTCCTGTCTGTTCTGACACGTAGCTTACACCATGAAAGTACTGATAAAATGCATTACCTTATTGCCGATGGTTGGTTGTTCAATGCATGAGAGGAATCTTTTTATCCTCCGTACGCAGAAATGCCACTCTTGGACTGTGGAATTTATTGTACGTAGCCGGATAATTTTCAGTCACCTAGCTAGTGATATAGTTCACTTTCACAAATAACATTATCTTCCACATATACAATAACCGTACTATTTCCAGCTGATGATCAAGAAAACCAGCTAGTGAAACGTACTGGCCCTAGATGCTAATTTTGATCGATGACATTATACATACGTAGAGATGTGATGGCATGGAATTGTGATGGATAACTCGCCTGTAACATGTGTACATTGTTTGTTTCTTGCATAAAGTTTGTGGACGAAAAGGGTGCATTTTAGTCACGAAGAGATGTGACTTTTTTGAAAACTAATTAAGTAGCCAGAGACTTCAGCTTCGAAGGTTACGTATCTCCTTAACCCATATATATAGGGCAGCATTATTGAAAGACCGATTTACCCCATGCTTCCCCTGAAAACAACATAAGCACGGCCACAATAAGTCGAGGACTTATGCTATAGTGGATCATATCCGAGAGCATCTCCAATGTCAAGTCCTAGAAACAATTTATCTAACTTTGAGATTGAAAAGAGCTCTCCAATGGTTAAACTGAGAAGTCTTAAACCCTATAAAAATAGCTTGGGGTGTTAAACCAAGTGCTAAAATAGCACCCGGTTTGGGACGCGTCCTATAAAATTGTACTGGGACCCGCGGTTGACAGTGGAGAGAGAGAAGGAAGAAGCGACACGTTGGAGAGGGAGAAAGGCGTGTCACTCGCGCTAGGAGGGAAAAGGAGAAGAGCTGGGATGCGCGACGCGCTTCAGAGGAGGGAGAGTCGGAGACAAGATTTGTGGCGTAGGGCCCGCAACATGTGAAGAAAACAGCGGTGCAACAGCTCGGTTGCCTTCCAACGGTCCAATATCGGACGGTCCCAATTAAAACTGAGATTGAAATCAATGGCCTGATTTCAATCTTAGTATAATTTGTTTTTTTTTTTGGAAATTTTTGATTTTGATTGAACGATTCAAAATATATACTGAAATCGATCCGACGATTATCAATTGATCCGACGATTATCATTCGATCCAACTCTCAATTTTCATATAACGGTCAGAAAAAAATAAAAATAAAAAAATATATTTTTTTGAATATTAATCAGTCCGTTGGAACAGTAAATTCTAATTTTTTCTATAAATACCAACCCAAATTTCCATTCATTCCACACCATTTCTTACATTCTCTCACACCATTTCTTTTACATCCTCTCAAACTTTCTTCCTCCTACTCTTTTCTTAGAGCAAATTTAGTTTTTTTTATTCAACACCATGAGTCCAAAGAGAGCTTCACCAATATCAAGGGCACCACAATTGGAAAATTGGAAAAAGGCGGAAGATAGAGATTTGTGCGTTGCCGTATTGAATATTGGTGGAGATGTCACCGTCGGTACTAATCAATTCGGTGGAACCTTGTGGGATCGTATATACGAGTATTTTGAAAGTATCATGCCAACCAATGCACCTAAGCGAACCTAAACAAGTGTCGAATCTCGATGGAAGAAGATCAATCCCGCAAGTATGAGATGAGCCCAAGCAATGAATAAAGTCATCAAGAATCATGCTAGTGGCGAAAATGATCAAGATGATGTAAGTATTTTTATTTGACACTAAAAATATAGTAATTATATAGTGAATTTATTTAAATGATTTGTGTATATGGTCAAATATATATATATTGACATATATGTTTCGATTGTTTGTAGTTAAAGAATGCGAATGGGTTCTATTTCGATGAATCTCATGGAGAGCATTTCGCATCTATGCATTGTTGGGATATCTTGAAAGAGTCACCAAAATTTTCCCTTCTGCCATCAATGGATGAAGATATTGGAAATTATGAGATGCCTACCAACTTGGATGATAATAATGGGATCGGAGATTAAGCAACTCCAAGCATGACATTAAAAGAAAGGCGAGAGCGTCCAATGGGACAAAAAGCGGCCAAGGCGGCAAAAAAGAAATGTAATCAAGAACTAAAAATGAGCATTCATGCTCAAATGAAAAGTCTTGGCGATCAAAATGATCGAAAGTTTGCACAAAGGGAACAACTTATGCATGAGGCAATGGCGGCTCAACAAAGGGAGGAAGATGTTCGCACAATGGCAGTGGATCCAAGTATATATTCATCATGTAAAAGAGGGTTTGGGAGAGGAAGTAAGGAAAGATACTTGAGTGAGAGGAATTGGAGGCACAAGATTCATCTCATCGGAGTGGCGGATCAAGTTCTTCCCCCTATCTTCCGCTCAATCAAACGGTGTGGATGCATAATGATGATGATCAAGAGTGATTAGTTTGTTTTATCTTGTTTGTTGCTTAATTTATATTGTTGTTTTAAATGTATTTTAATGGCAATTCTTAGTTTGTTATGTTATAACGAATTTTTTAACCCAGCATAATACAAGTGAGTACAAACACACACAAAGTTAAATGCACTTAAAAAAAGTGAGTACAAACACATACAAAGTTAAATGCATTCAAGTACACAAAACTAAAAACATACAACCACACACAAAATTAGAAAGATACAACCACACACAAAATTAAATGCAAACAACAACATGATGACAAACTATGCCATTTATTGACACATGATAACGACACAACTCAGCCATTGTTGCGCTCTCGCCACTTCTTCATAGCCCAGCTGTGTTGAACTAAATCCGATCTTAGTTCCCCACATATCACTAGACATCGAGTCCTCTTGTAGCTATCACGTATAAATGCATGCATTAGTTAGGGATTACGATGCACCTCATCATCATGAGCCAGTTTATCATATATATCAGCTTTTTTTGGACGCATTGGGATGTCGTCAATGTCAAAATCATTTTGCTTATCTTCGACGCGCTCATCTTCTTCAATCATGTTGTGCAAAATAACGCACGTCATCATGATGTATTGGAGCCTCTCCCTACTCCATAAACGAGCTGGACCCTTGACAATTGCAAAACGCGCTTGGAGAATACCAAATGCTCTCTTTATATCTTTTCTAAACGCCTCTTGCATCCTTGTAAAGTGTCTTGTCTCCGGAGTGGTAGGATTTTTTATTACTTTCACAAGAGTTGCCCAATTAGAGTAGATGCCGTCCACCAAATAATAATCTTGATGATATGTGCTGTTGGCTGTGTTGAAAGTCACTTGAGGAGTTTCACCTCTGCATACCTCATCGAACAACGGTGACATTCCCAGGACGTTGAGATCGTTGAGAGAACCCGGAAGTCCAAAATTTGCATGACAAATCCAAGTATCATACGAAGCCACTGCATCTAAGATAATTGTAGGTTTTCCTTTGTGACCTTGGAACTGCCCGACACGAGCAGCATGACAATTTTTCCACTACGAATGCATACGATCAAGACTACCCAACATACCTGAAAATCCATGTTCTGCAGCTTTGTTCGTCAATCTCTGCAGATCTGTCTTTGTTGGTGTGCAAAGATAGTTTTTGCGGTACACATCTCATATCGCTCTTGTGAAATGATCCAATATTTCAAGAACAGTAGATTCAGCAATATCAAGGAACTCATCGGTCAAGTCAGCTGGTAGACCGTATGCGAGCATCCTCATAACGCATGTTAGCTTCTGTTCGGTGGAAAGGTCGAGTCTGCCGGTGGCATCCATCTTTTGTACAAAGTATGGGTCGTGGTTGGCCATGCTACACATCATTTTGTCAAAGAGAAGATGTGGCATACGGAAGCGCAATCGAAATGTGTCGTCATCAAACCTACATGGTTCAGTGAAGTATAGAGATTTTAAGCGCTCATCTATCATCTCATGCTCCCTTAATATGTACTTCCGCCCTTCCGAACAACCACCCCACTGTGAGGCTTCATCTTCTTCCATCATCTCCACTTGGTGGGCTGCCACAGACATCAAGAGGGCTTGATATTGTCTTCTCGGAACATCTTTGGCTTCTCTTTCTTCAGTAGTTTCCACAACCTATTCATGACGGAAAACAAAACTAAATGTATGAAACAATTACTAAGAAACCATAATTTGTTTGTGAGGTGATGAGTGTTTGTGAATTGGTGAGAGATGAAGGAGTGGATATTCCACATTTATAGAAGATCAACATGATCTCCGAAGATAAGAATTTACACGCGGCAAATAACGTGATCTTGTCAACTAATTAGATGTTGACACGTGTTGTACGAAATCTAGTTCGATATTGTGATAAGTTATGTGGCAGATGACGTAATCTTGTCCGATATTTTGATACTTTACACGTGGCAGATGACGTAATCTCGCCAACTCAGATATTTATACAATGTACTTGTGAAACGACCGACACACGTGAAACAAAAGTATATCCGATTTGTGAATAATGCATAAGTCACACAAAATTTTAATTTTTTTATTTAAATTAATATAATTATTATTTATCATGTACAATTATATTTTATAAAGTTTAAATTATTATTAAAACAACATAAAATAAGATTAATTAAATATATAAAACTAGAATTTTGAGATAAGAACTTAACCATTAAAGATGATTAAAATTCTAAATAAATAGTGTCAAAATAAAATCTTAAAAATAGATTTAAAACTTCAAAGATCCGTAATAAATTCCTCTTTGTTTATCTCATGCGCTGAAACACCATTCCGCAAAGGAGTAAACATTAAGAAACACCACTTCGAATAAATCTACGTCACTTTCCGTACTCGGCCAGACAATATATAATTTAAGGGCAATATCGTCAAAAATTCAAACATCTTAGTTCTCCCCCATCAAGGAGTCTCGTACTCGATTAAGAATAAAATAATGCAACGGCTAAAGATCAATGTCACTCCACATGTCGTCATCGAACCGTCAACCTGTCCCAGCCTCCCATCACCGTGTCCACCTTCTCGAAGCAGCTTTCAGATTTTTCCAATCAAACCCCAGAAACCATGCACAGCAGTCAGAGCCTTTCAATGTTGCCAGACACCTCTCGCTCTCTCATTGGTTCTCTCCCGGGGCCCAATCGCATTCATCTGCTAACATCCAACCGGGCCCCACCCTCCACGTACCGGCTCTCAACCAATCCCGTCTTCGCGCTGTTGCTCCAACAGTACTCACACGTGTCTGCACCCACACGTGTCGGGATGATCCTCCTCCGTATAAATGTGAGTATCCTGACTCCCCCTGGCCAGGCTTCCATTCTTGTACATCAAGTACATCTCTATGCGTAACCATTTAGAATAGTCTAAACCTAAACTCTGAGAGAGAGAGAGAGAGATGGACGGAAGAGGCGGTTGTTGTATAGCGAGGTACGGCGGAGGTGGCGGCGTTTATGACACCTCGACAAACGTGGATAGGATAATGCTGAGGTTCCGTCCAATCGCTCCGAAGCCGGTCGGAGGAGGGTCAGTCTCCGGCAGATCTGCGCTGGAGATCAGCGAGAAATGTAGGAGGGGGAAGAAGAGGTACGCTAGAGAAAAGCGGTGCAATAATAAAAAGAGAAAGGTTTGTTCTTCTCCATTGAAACTGAGGAATAATAATAATAATAATAATAATGGTGGCAGTGATGTTACTACTACTACGACTACTCTGTCGCTGTTGCCGGAGAGTCCTGAGCCAAGGAGCGACTCTCCGGAACAACGGAGCTCAGCAACCACGTGGCTGAGCTACGAGAGTCTCCTTCCCGGGAAAGTCGGGCATCACAAGGTGGTGAGCATGTCAGGTGTTGCTATGCGGCCAGTGAGGCGGGTGGTGGGATCGTGCGTGACGGTGGACTGCGTGACCGACACGTGGGCGGAGGGAGGGGGACTGGGGCTAACGGACGAGGAGAGAAGGATGTGCCTGGAGAAGGACACGTGTCCGGGGTTCATATCGGACGGGTTCGGTAGGGTTGTATGGACGAACGGAACGTACAGAAACATGGTGTGTGATGGGGAGATGATCGGCGACGGTGACGAAGTTGTGGTGTGTTTGGTGACCAAGGACAAGGCGGCTGTGACGGCGGCGGCCTTGGTTAACTACCCGGCGTTCACTTGCAGAGTTAGATTGCAGTACACGAGTGGATCCCTCACGCTACCGTGTGACGTGTGGAGAATGGAGGGAGGCGGCGGGTTTGCGTGGAGACTGGATGTGAAGGCAGCTCTCTGCTTGGGTCGGACCAAAGCCGTATGAAGCCCTTGTCATTTTTCTTTTGACCGACCTAAGTAGTTAACTAGCTTGCTTTTCTTTTTGTGAATATGTTTGATACTGCATGTTCTATCTTCCAGTTTCTGCTGCTTATGTTTATGATCTAGTTGGGGGGCGTTAAGTTTTGTTTATATGGTGTAAAGCGTGCGGTGATGGTGATGATGATGATGATGATGATGAAAAGAGGATTTCAATGGATGAATTTTATGTCATTTTTCATATGATATTTCATGGTAGCTAGCTAGCTCATATATACTGACCTCGCAGTCCGGGCACACAGTTATTCTCCATATTGTTTCGACTGTTGATGCACGTTATGTAGAGGTAGAGGAAAAGTGAAGGTTAAAGGGGCAGGTATTTGGATTAATCTCGAGGAAAAAGGAGAGAGTTTTAACTGGTACGTTCTGGATTAGCTAGCGAGGACTGGAAAAGCTGCACATGCTTGAATTTGATGAGGTTTGGGATCACATAGCTAGAGATAACATGGGGGGTGTCGGGACAGGTGGTTGAATATGGCTTTGTGTGGGGGATTCGGTTTGATAACCCGAGACTGTGAGCCGACCATCTGTTGGTGAAAGTGTCTGCATCCATTTAAGTTGGATCTATTCTTTTACTCACTCTTTATTGAGCCACGTTTTACCTTTGATGGCTTCATCTCCTTTCTTACCCGCATCGTACGCACAGTGCTCTTATCATTCGATTTAATGGATTGCAAATATAAGTTTCCGAAACAAGATTTACGAAACATAAACTTCAAAGTTATCCACAGAGCATATGCAGTTAAGTTATCTTGATCACTTGGTACGTCTTAGTTTTCTCTTGGATCAACTTTTGGAAATAGATCATTTAGTCGATCTAGGGCTGTTTAACAGGCTAGGTTTAGTCACTATTTCTCAATGTGAAGATTGAAGATCTCGAAAAGAAGATCTCCTGTATATGACATCGTATAGTTCGGCTTTCACCATAAAAATTGAGAACTTGGTCACATATTCTCTCACAAAGATGAAAGATATATGAGTTTAGGGTAACGAAGAATAGTACGTTTGAGTTTAGAGAGAGAGATTGGCAGATTGTAATCCGTTAATGTACGCTAATATATACGTACGTGGTACGCCTACTCAGTCATATATATTCTTGCATCATATATGTTCAACTTCAACGATGACGACTAGAACATCCTTACTTTGAGCCAACTCCATGTAAGCGAAGCTATCGATATACGTACGTATATAGTCCTCCTCCAAATCATGACGATCCTCATTTCTCCTAGAAGTATAGTCCGATTCATGGCAACATACCGGCCGAATCCTTGTGGCCAACTCGACATTGTGTCAACGTACACGAGATAGAACTGATCTTGTGGTCAATATACCAAAATTATTAACTCGATCAGAAACTGAATCTTCTCATGTAAGAACGTCCTTACTTGATATAATAACTAGAAAACATTAACAACTGAAGTACAGGAATTCCATTGTCTCATATATATGATCCGGATCCTCCATTACTCGATAGCTGAAGTCCCATTATGGACGAGGGACTACATTATTGATATGGGAACTACATGCAGCAGAGGTAAATTAAACAAGATAACGATGATCGCTTGGACGCATTTAGAGCCTGGATGATGGCTTCGGGTGGTGCAAGACGATGTGATTGTAGGCATCCAGAGTTAGAAAATCGTCTAGAGTTTGAGCAGTGCATTGCCTTGCGAACATCTTGCGAGCCTCTTTGTACATTCCCTTCTTAAACTTGTCCTTCCCAACCTCCCTCTCAATCCTCTCCATTTCTTCTTCCACCACTCTTCCAAACAGCTCCTTCCCCACTCTTACCCCAAGTCCATCTCCATCCAACTCCACTCCATACTTGATCCACTGCCAGTTCTGAACCCTGCTTATCTCGGCTGTCGCGGTGTCTTCCATGAGGTTATAAAGAGGCACCGAACCAGCTCCGGTCAGCCATGCTGCAAGGTACTGGATTCCAACCCTGGTGTTCAGCCGGAGTCCCTCCAGGGTTCGGACACCTCTTGGCCTCTGCAGGAGGTCTTCTTCGGTTATCGCGGAGGCGTCTTCTCGCCTCATGGTTTGGATTTGGTTGGGGGTGTTGTGACCCATGTTGTTTGTGAAGATCTCCATGCAGGCTGGAATTAGTCCTGGATGTGCTGCCCAAGTTCCATCATGTCCTGCTTTCACTTCTCTTAGCTTGTCCTTCCTCACCAGTTCCAATGCTGCTTCATTTGCAACTGGATCATCTCTAATTGGAATCTGAGCTGCCTGCACATCAATTCAAGTAAATTTACCTTCATTAACATTCAGCTCAAACTAAATTAACCAGCTAGCTAGTTCTAAATGCACAAAACCAGCTCTTGTATATGGCTAGCAAACCATGTCTACATAATGTTGTTTTGTCATAAATATTTATGCTCATTAATTATTTCGATACTTTTAAACTTGTGTCTTGTACTTAAGGTCTGAAATCAAAATCTAGGAACATAACATGCTACATTATCTCACGAGGAACAATCCCAAGGGTTCACTATAATTCACTTAACTAGGGAATGGAGACTTTTAGGCCAGTATGTGTATATATGGAACTCAGAATTATTTGTGATTCCTATAGGGCAATCTTATATGAGAAAATTGTTGGTTTGATCACTCATGTTTGATAGATGAGACGATATCGTCACTTATATTTGACAAATATCGCTTAATTTGGTCATTCATGTTTTACTTTGTAATTCAGAATGATCATTTTGTTCATTTAGATGTTAAAAACCACATATGTGACACGCACATGCTTTACTTAAATAAATAATTTTTTTTAATGTTCAAAATAGACAAAGTGGCCAATCTGAATGATAAAATAAAACATGAGTGACTAATCTGATATTTGTCAAACATGAGTGGTCAATCTATCTTAACAGTCAAACATGAGTAACCAAACCATTAATTTTCCCATATTATATATATGCAACAGAAATGCTTATGGTTATGCCAAAACAAATTGATGGAGATCGATCAAGAACTACATACCATGCCTCCCATGGCATGTACGCCACGCCTATGGCAGGTCCTGATGAGAAGATCAGAGTAACTTCTCATGAAATGTTGATTCATGCCAACCAGAACTCGGTCAGGCAATAGGCGGTCGGGGTGAACCTGGAAGGTTTTGACATAGCTGAAAATGTAATCCCATCTTCCACAGTTCAAGCCAACAGAGTGATCCCTAAGCTCATAGAGGATTTCATCCATTTGAAACACTGCTGGCAGAGTTTCGATCAGAACAGTAGCCCGAATGCTTCCTCTCTCTATGCGTACCATGTTCTCTGCCTTCTCAAACACACAGTTCCATATCTTCGCTTCCCTGCAGCCAAATATGTATCACTCTTTGTCTCTTCCATCACCAGTTGAGAAAAATGTTTGCACAATAAATAGGTAATACTAATATTGCATGCCTACCTTGAATGTTCCATTTTAGGGAGGTAGAAAAAAGGTCCAGACCCTTCACCTTGGGTTCTACGGAACGCTGCATAGTTGTGGTAGAAGTAGAGACCAAAGTCCACAAGGCAACCAGTTGCAGGCTCACCATCAATAAGAATGTGAGCCTCGGGCAAGTGCCAACCTCTTGGACGCACAAAGAGCTTGGCTCTGTTTTGATCATTGAGCTTGTAAACTCTATTCCTGGTCTTGTCACGGAAAGTTATGCTCCCATTTACAGCATCCTTCAGATTCACTTGGCCTCTTGTAAGGTTCTCCCAGCTTGGTGAGAGTGCATCTTCAAAATCAGCCTATCACACTCACAGAGTAAATGTCACTTCAGGACAATCATAGCAAATTCAACTTGAGTTTTCACCCAAATGATCCAATACATGAACAAAATTATGCGGTGTCGCATATGAATGATACGATGAACACACACCAAATATAAATAGTATTTTTAGACTAAATTGTGGCAAATTATGTATATATAGTTACGTACAATGTGTGAATCATAGATGTATAAAAGAGTAATCTATGATCTAGTTTATTTCGTGCACTGAGTATGTAGTATTATGACAACGAATTGAATTTTATTTAGGAGGTAATGCGTTCGAACCGCAAGATGGGGTGTGAGTAAAAATAAATAGAACAAAACATATACTATATGCCATCATGTTTAGTCCAAGATATATCGAACAAAACATATACTATACACTATATGTGTGTGTGTGTGTACCAAAGTTAAAATTGATCATATACAAAGAGTGTTATGTATTCTCACCATGAACACTTTTGCTCCAGAATTGAGAGCATTGATGACCATCTTCCTCTCCACAGGTCCTGTTAAAGGTCCTAGAGGGGGGGTGAATAGGCCTTTACCACTTTTTCGTTCAAACTGTTCGCGGGATAGCTAGAGAGAGATCTATCCCGAAGCACAGATACGATTACTGAAATGTAAAAACAGTAAGTAAAGTGACACAAGATGTTTTTGATAACGCAGAAATCCTACAACCAGGATCAAAAACTGCGTGCCCCTAACTCTTGAGGGACAAACCTTTCCACTACTTTGTAACACACACAATTACAAGTTTCTGGCACTCTGGGATACATAACCCGTATGCTATCCTGACTAGTCTACCCACCAGTACAAACAGAGCTACACTACCTTAATCTATGTGCTTACACTTTGGAAATTTACAGAAGTATCAACTCAGATCTTAACTACACGTAAGTTAAATCTTCTTGATCAACTTCTTGGGTTGGGCATCTCCATACTTCATCTCAATGGAATGCACAATGCAACAATGCATATGAGTTTTGAAAACAGTTTTTATGCTTGAGAAACCATGTCTATTATGCACTATAAAGAGCAACCAAAAGACATGGAAGGGGAAGAGAAGAGAGAGGAGAAACTACACTCGAAAGTGCTCTCAAAGAGTACCAAAACAGAATAACCAAAACCCTTACAGTTTTCACTCAACCAACCAAGGATCCAAGGCAGCTTGGAACTCCTTATATAGGCAAGGCTATTCGGTGGTCAACAAACAGCTAAGAGAGCATGTGAAACATAGCATGCGTATGTCAAAATGCAGACCTACAACTGTCCTAAGATAAGACTAAGCAAGGAGTGCTGCAAACCAACAAAAGTAGCAGCAAAGAGAACACAACAAGCAAAGTCAGTTTGCATAGCAGCACAGTTTCTCACAACTTACCTTAAAGAGCTAAGGTGGTCTAATCAAGATAAGAGAGGTCATATGTGCTTATACCAGAATGGCAATATCAGATATCAAGGAAGAAGCACGTTATAAGACAGCAAAGAGAGAAACCAGAGAAAACAGACTTGAAAGCGACTTGTCAGGAAGAAAAAGACAAACCGAATTTTTCAGAAAAACCATGTGAACAATTTGTCAACTCTCCTAGGGAACTCCCTTAATCAACACAGATTTTCATAACCAAAGAACATACAGCTTAAGCATAAATAATCTGGGTTTACAGACGTGTTTAAAGTCATCAAGAGTCACACAGGAAATCATTCCAGAATGTCCGGGATACATGCTCAGTATTCTATCCTAGATGGAAAACATGTATGCAATGAATGTTATACCTGCTTGTCCAAAGAGATAAAGTCACTTAATCATTGATAAGCTTTCATTACTGTGTTTTGTCATGGCTTAAGAAATAGCCAACATCAAGTGTATGCCTTCAATCTCCCCCTTTGGCATTTCTTGACAAAACACAGTTCTACAAACAGTACCTGCAACACATGCAAACAAATGTAGCAACAAGGATACCTATATCGCATAGTATCCTGCTCAAAAGGGTGCCCAATACACACAGTACTCCCCCTAAGCAGATGCAGGGGTCAGGATACATAAACCCTATGATATCCTGTCAAAATAATAACCAATTCTCCCCAATCAAGTACCTGTAACAGAGTTAGAAACACAAACAGACAGGTACCATTCAATCTCCCCAATATAGCACAATCATATCAGTATATCAGCAATGATCATATGCATAACATCACAATAATTTAAATCCGGTTCTCCCCCTTTTTGTCAATAAAGGACAAAGGGTTCAAACAAAAATTTAAGCATCAGAAATATTGTTTGCAACACATCCACAAAACATACCATAGTTTTGTTCAACATAAGAAACCAAAAGAGAGCAACTAATCAACGGAAAAGACAGAGAAACCATGAGAGGATCTTCACACTGCATAGCCCGACCCGTCATACACCACATCGTCATCATCAGCTCCTAGTGCGCCAAGGCGAATAGTAGCTCCTGAGTCCGAAGGAGTGGCACCATCACGTTTGTCCGAGGGAGGGGAGGACACCGTGGGTTCCTGAGCAGGAGTGGATCCAGCTTGACTCGAGAGGAGGAGAGATAGCTCGGCTTTGAACGCAGTGAATTGTTCCTTGAGATGACCCTTGATTTCCTGAACAGCCTCAGAGATCATTGATTTGACAGCAACTTTCAGAAACTTCTGATCCATAGGTTCAACGTATTCGTTGGATTGATGCACAGATCTGGTGATAGTGATGGCATCGATTGGAATGAGCTCGGGACCCAGAACATCTGCTGGAGTCAGAGGCACACTAGCATCACCACAGAGTTTGGTGATGAGGCAAGGAAAGACCAAAGCTTTACCAAGTGCATTGCGGTGGGATACACCAGCAGTGCGGATGGCCTGGAACATGAAATATTCAGCTGGGATGACAGGACGGATAGGGTCGTGACTGAGATAGGCCATAAGAACAGCTTGTTTATGGGGGATTTTGCTTGTTTGGGTGGCTGGATAGAAGAGAGAACGAGCCAAGAACCCTAAAGCTTTAAACCATTCGGTCATGAATTTGCTGGAAAGGAAAGTGCCAATGACTGGTTCTGGTGGAGGTGAGGAGTAAAGACGCAGGGCAAGGTCATTGATGGAAAGGGAGGTGGAGTATTCAGAATAGGATTTGAGAACACCATCAGTTGTGGTTGGGAGAGAAAGAGACTGTCGAATCCTGGAGGGTGAAAAGTTCACAGAGACTCCACGGACGATGACACAGATCTGTTGCTTCGAACGAAGACGAACCTCAGAGGAAATATCAGAAGGAAAGTTCGCATAGAACTCCTGAACAAGAGTGCGATTATAGCGGGGCAGGGAGGCCAGCGCAGTAACCCATCCTAAGGAGGACACAAGAGAGAGCAGAGCTGGGTGTAAGGAGGCAAAGTCAAAAGGGCGCTCAGACACAATGGGACGGTGCATGGTGATATATCCGAAAAGGCTGAATGCATCCGGAGTGACAAAATGAGAACGAGGAGGGAAAGAGGAGGTTTCAGCATGGCGTTTGGACAGAGCAGAGGTAGAGATTTTCTGTGTAGGCTTCTCATGAGGCAAAGCTGAGGGCTTGATGGTTTTCTTTGCTGGAGGAGAGATAATGGACTTTTTGGCTTTGGATCTAGTAACTCGGGGTGCAGCAGACACAGGGGTGACCTCAACAGAGGGAGTAGGAGAAGAGGATCCAGAAGATACCACAGTGGTTGTTCTCTTGCGTTTCCCCAAGGCAACCTGAGGAGAGACTGAAGAGGGCTTATCAGCAGGTGGAGAGATGGGTGTAGGATCAACAGGTACAGGAGACCGTGTAGGCGAAGGGAGCGGAGCAGAGGGAGCCTTAGGTTGAGGTGAGAGGACTGATTCGTCATCAGCCATATTTCTCAGAGGAGAAACAGGGGGTGCAGCAGCAGAGGCAGGAGGGCTCTGTTTCTTCCGTTTAGGAGCCACCTTCTTGGCTCCCGAGGGCTTTGAACTTTGTTTCTTCCGCAGATAAGTCGACTGAACAGCAGGAAGCTGAGATTTCTCAACCGAAGCGAGTGGAGGACTTGGATTCTGTGAAGGAGGAGGTGATTTTGGTGGTGGAGCAGGGAGAAGAATAACTTCTTCAGGAATAAGAGGATCGGGCAGTTCCATTAGAGGATGGAAGAAGTAGGTTTTCTTAGGAGGAAGGAAGGTTCGACGGTTTCTGACGCGAGACATGAAAGAGAGAGAGATTTAAGGAAGCGAAGAGAGGCAAACTGCCTAAGGTAGGAGAATGGACTCGAGGGTAGAGGAATCGAAACCGACGTAGGCCAAGGGAGAGGGCTTCTCCTATTTCTAAGCGCTATCATTATTGAATTCAAACCAATTCAAAAGCAAGCGAATTAATTTGCATAGGGCCATGCACCAAGACATGTCAATCACCATAATGAGAAATCAAACGTAACCCATCAGTTTTCCAGTTCCGTGTAGTCACTTCACAGCAAAAAGTGATACTGTGAACAAACCCTAGGATACCACGTGTACAGACCATATGGGATACAATAATTGACAGTTCAATAACCATTCAAAACAAAAGTATCACACAATATCCACAGGGATATGCAAGACAATCCTAGATAATGGGAAGTACCAATGTACTCACCATCAGATTTGAAATCTCCCCCTCACATGATGCATACAGTACCACAAAGTTTTGAAATTTAGAAGATTTTTGAATTTGTTAGCATAACACCTGGGATGGAGACAGTCTATGGAATCCCAGACCATAGAAAAATGTTTAAGCATGAAACACAAGAATGTGACAACTAATTTCCATATGTCTTGTAGGCACAAATTTTTCACATGGGTATATGACTACAAAGTAACATTAATACAATGTTCTTACAAATCAGATCTTGGAACCTTAAGAGTGTGTGTGTGAGAGGTTCACCTAAGGGAGTACAAGATTGAGCATCAAATGATATGAGGACTTCAAGAGTAACCAAGTGACTTTGTCACAATTTAAAGCTCTGGAAATTCAGTATAACTAGGACTTTGTCCCAATATGGCCTTTGGCCGTTCTCATTTAAGTTCAACTCAATTTCTCCATTTTCTTTAACATTTATCCAAGAGCTCATCTGAGAAAAACGTCCTCATAGGTTCATGTAACAGAATAGTTACCATTATGTCCTGAGCGCAATGCTCGAAAGAATAATGTGTGTATCAAGGACACTCAGTGGGTAACTAGTCCAAACCAATCGAAGGATAGATAACATCTCAGGGATCCCCACTGGTTCCGGTTAAGGTGCACCCAGCAAAGGACTAGCCCATTCCTTTACTTTAGTCTTTTAACAATAAGCACCAGAATGACACAATTGTTCTTTAGTAACTAGTTCAACTTACTCAATTTTCTAGCTCGACCTTTGTACACCCCACAAGAATGACCTTAGTGCTCAAGAACTCTTTCTAGTTCCAAGAGTGATAAAGACCACATGTACTAATATTCTTCAAGACATAGATGCATATACGCAAGAGAAAGATGCAGCAATTGTCTATCAAGAAACATGAAATAAGAACACAACATTCTAGTTCAAGATCAGAAATATTTCCAGGGATGCATGTACAGACTCGTATCCCAGAGTATGCCAACACTTATTTTCAGAAAAGTAAAATGCTGAAAAGTAAATTGAGATCAGTGAGGGAGATATCTCAAGTGATGGTGCATACACCAATAGCCTTCCTAAGACTTTCAAATCTCATGTTGTCCAGGGGCTTAGTGAACAAATCAGCCAATTGTTGTTCAGTTGGGATGAAGGTCATTTCAAGTTGATTTTCTTCTACCAAGTTTCTAATGAAATGATATCTGATTTCTATATGCTTGGTCCTAGAATGCAACACAGGATTCTTTGAGATATTAATGGCAGAAGTATTATCACAAAACAGGGATAGAATACCTTGCTCAAATCCGTAGTCGCTCAACATGTGCTTCATCCAGAGGAGTTGAGTACAGCAGCTTCCAGCAGCTATGTATTCTGCTTGTGCAGTGGACAAGGATACGCAATTCTGCTTCTTGCTATGCCATGACACCAGGTTGTTCCCAACAAAGAAGCAACCTCCCGATGTGCTCTTCCTATCCGTGGCGTCTCCAGCCCAATCCGAGTCAGAATATCCTGCAATCTCAGTGTTAGTATCTGTTGTATACAAGATACCAAAAGCACACGTACCTGAGACGTATCGGATGATACGCTTGACTGCCTTTACGTGGGATTCCTTGGGGTTGGCTTGATACCGAGCACAAACACCCACACTGAAAGAGATGTCAGGTCTGCTGGCCGTGAGGTAGAGCAAGCTTCCAATCATGCTTCTGTAGAGGGTTTGGTCAGCATTGGTACCCTCCAGATCTGCACTGATTCTGCACGAAGTCCCCATCGGGTTCCGGATGGGAGAGGCTCCTTCCATCCCAAACTTCTTCACTAGTTCCCTCGCATATTTTTCCTGCGAGATGAACAAACCATCTTTCCTTTGCTGAACTTGTAGTCCAAGGAAGAAGTTTAGTTTGCCACACAAGCTCATTTCAAATTCTTGTTTCATAAGAGTTACAAACTCCTCAACAAGTTTTTGAGAGGTAGAGCCAAACACCACATCATCTACATAAATTTGAGCAATAATCATATGATGTGAAACATTCTTGACAAACATAGTTTTATCAATGGAACCCCTCACGTACCCATGGTCAATCAGGTGTGTAGACAACTTCTCATACCAAGCTCTAGGAGCTTGCTTCAAACCATAAAGGGCTTTGTCTAACCTGTAAACATAATCGGGATGGGTAGAGCTCTGAAATCCCGGGGGCTGTTCTACATACACCTCTTCTTTCAAAATCCCATTTAAAAAGGCACTTTTCACATCCATTTGAAAGAGGTCAAATTTCAAGAAGCATGCAATAGCTAGGAGCAACCTAACAGACTCTAGTCTTGCTACAGGAGCAAAAGTCTCATCGAAATCTAGGCCTTCAATTTGGGAATATCCTTGCACTACTAACCTAGCCTTGTTTCTAGTGATTATTCCCTTTTCATCAGTTTTGTTTTTGAACACCCATTTTGTTCCTATGACATTTTTATCCTTAGGTCTAGGGACTAAATGCCAAACACTACTTTTCTCAAACTGATTTAATTCATCATGCATAGCCACAATCCATTCTGAGTCCTTTAAAGCATCTTTAATGTTCTTAGGCTCAATGCAAGAGACAAAACCATAGCAAGTAATTCGATTTATAGCTAGCCTATGCAAGGTAAGAAAACTTTTGAGACTAACCAGATTACTTACAAGAACTTTGGACTTACTCCGGGTCTTCCTTGGTTCACCCACTGTGCCAATCACATCCGAGGGTGAATGATCTTTCTGAACTTGACGTTTCCCAACACGATGAGACTTCTGGATAGTTAGGGTCTGATCTATCCCGGCACCTTCATTATCAGAATCTGTACCCTGGGATACATCATCCGCTACAGGGTTCTGTTCATCGATGGGAGTCTCAGCATCTTTGGGAGATGTCACAGTGCTCACATCCTCAACCTGCATATCTCTTGAAGAATGGTTGTGAGAGCATACAAGAGAGTCATTGATGGCTACATTCACCGTTTCTACAACTTTACAAGTTCTCTTGTTATAGACACGATAAGCACGACTGTTCAAGGCATATCCTAGAAAGACACCTCTATCACATTTAGCATCGAATTTAGTCAAATACTCACGATCCCTATAGATAAAACAGGGACTACCAAAAGCCTTTAGATGTGAGATATTTGGCTTCTTCCCTTTCCAAAGCTCATACGGTGTCTTACTAGTACCAGGTCTAAAAATCACACGGTTAAGGGTATAGCAAGCATTAAAGATTGCTTCGGCCCAAAACATGTGGGGCAAATCCGCAGAACTTAACATAACTCTCCCCATCTCAACCAATACCCTATTCTTCCTCTCAACAATCCCATTTTGTTGAGGTGTTATAGGGGCTGAAAACTCATGGTGCACACCGTTTTCCTCACAATATTCAGCAAACAAAGAGTTTTCAAACTCGGTTCCATGATCTGACCTGATCCTCAAAATGCATTTATTTTCAGAAAGCTTTTCTTTTGAAATACGTTTTGCTAGCTCAAAAAACTTCCCAAAGGTTTGAGTTTTGTCACCTAGAAATATGACCCAAGTAAATCTAGAGAAATCATCTACCACAACAAGCACATATTTCTTTTTAGCAAGACTCTCAGTTTCTACAGGGCCTACAAGGTCTAAGTGAAGTAACTCAAGAACATTAGAGGTTGGTCTAGCATTTAGAACAGGATGAGACGTTCGGGATAGCTTACCCATTTTGCAGTCTCCACACATACCTGCAGCTCTCCCGGATAGCTTGGGCAGACCACGAGCTCCATCCTTTGAAGATAACTTCACCACATCTTGATGGTTGAGATGGCACATCCTTCTATGCCACAGATCTAGCAGGCTTTCTTGAGTTGAGGATAGGAAGCATAAGTCAAGTTCCAATCTCTTGTTCGCACGAACACAGTAACAGTGGTCTCGGGACCTCTCGCCTTTCATTACTCGTCTTCCTTTTCCATCAAGGACTGTGCACTGAGACTTGTCAAACGTCACAGTCTCATATTCGTCGACAATCTGACTTACACTGAGTAAGCAGACTTCCAAACCTGCTACCAACAGAACATTTTTCAGAGCTGGGAGACCAGGAGTGTCAACTGTCCCGCATCCAATAATCTCTGCCTTGGCACCATCACCAAACATAACATCACCAACTGGATGAGTGTCATCCATGGAGGTAAACCATTTTCGTTCTCCGGTCATGTGCTTCGAACACCCGCTGTCCATATACCAAGAATCGGATTTCCTGGTGGAAAGAGCAGTCAAGGCAACATTGCAAACAGCGACAACTTCTCTTGCAACAATGGGTGAAGTTCTCACTCTTGAAAGAAAGCAAATGACTTCTTCTTGCTTATTCTTGACATCAGGTTCCTTGGGAGGCATGATACTTCTGGTATCCCTGATTCCACGAACAGGTTTCCTGACCCAGTTTGAGGAAACTGGCTTCTCCTTCTGCTTTGGGATGGTAAGAGACTGTGCAATCCTTGTCAGCTCATTGAGGGATTTCTGAAAGAGAGCAAGCAGATTGTTGTTCTGTGGGATCTTTGCTGGTGCAGGATTCCTTCTTAACTTGTAGCAGTTTCGCCGGATATGTCCACTGTTCCCACAGTGAAAGCACTTGATTTGTGGGGTCCTCTTGAGCATGGGTGCTTTGGAGACTTCAGGGGCATCATTCTTCAGTTGAGGTGGAGGCTTTCCCAACACCGAGCTTGTGCTTTTTACAAACGTACTCTTCACCGAGCTTTTGAGTTTATCATCATCCTTGAATCCCAAGCCTCTCTTGCTGCCATCCAGCCTTCCCATCCCACAGATTTGGGATAGCTTCTCCGAGCCAATGGAGAACTTTGAAAACTGGTTCCGGGCGTCCAGCAAGGCTTCTTCGAGTTTCAGCTTCTCGGTTGTCAACGACCTTATGGAAGAAGACTGTTGGTCAATCTCTTCTTTGAGCAGAGTCACTTGCTCCTCAAGTTTGGTTTTGGTTAAACCCCATTCTGCTTTCTGGGATAGAAACTCCCCTTGTATCCTGGAATGTGTCTCCTTACTTAATGAAAGCTCATTAGATAGAGCTTCATTTTTAGCAAGCATAGACTTAGAGGCTTTACATAAACGTACATACATATCATGTCCTTCATCATCAGAGTCATTGTCATCAAGAGACTCATCTAATGTGACATGGGAGACAAAAGCAACTTTCTCGTCTTCATCGAGATCGGTTTCAGAATTTTCATTAGACTCGCTATCACTCCAAGTTGCTTTTAACACTTTATGAGACTTATTTCTCCTGTTAGCACAATCTACAGCTTTATGTCCTACTCCATTGCATTCAAAACATTTCATGTCCATTTTCGGGATAGAAGAGGATCTGGTATCCCGACTTCTCTGTCCAACCTGATTTCTAAAAGGCTTAGAGCTAGATCCTTTAGAAAAGTTCCGGTTAGAATTGAAGGATTTCCTTTTTCTTAAGAATTTCTCAAATTGTTTGGTTAGAAAAGCAAACTCATCATTATCATCATCTTCATTTTCATCCAACTTTTCAACCTCGATTTTAACCGAACTTAAAGCAATGGATTTTTCATGCATGGGCCTTTTCTTTAAAGTCTCATAAGTTTTCAGATTTCCAACAAGTTCTTCTAAAGGATAATTATCAAGATCATGAGCTTCCTCAATAGCATTCATTTTCGAGTCAAAGAAGGAAGGTAAAGCTGTTAAGAATTTTCTAACAATTTTCTTTGATTCTATGGCCTCACCTAAGCTACGACATTGATTGGTGATATTAAGTACACGACCATAGAAATCATCTATAGACTCTTTGTCACTCATGCTTAATCCTTCAAACTCAAAAATAAGACGTTGAAGTTTTTGTTGTTTAACACGAGAGTTACCTTCATGAGTGTTGATGAGCACTTCCCATGCCTCCTTAGCAGTGGAGCAGTGAATGATCCTTTGGCGCTCTGCTTCGGAAACGGCATTGAATAGACAACTTAGAGCTTTGATGTTTGCTCTAGCCAAGTCCTTGTCAGATTTCTCCCATTCGGACCTAGGCTTTGAAATCTTTACTGTTGATTCATTGCCTTCTGGTTTTGTGGGATGTGTCCAGCCTTCCTCTACAATTTGCCATAGCATACCATCATCTTGGTAAGAGAGGAAGGCGCTCATCATGATTTTCCATTGAGAAAAGTCATGTCCATCGAAAAAAGGTGGCACATTTATGGAAGAACCTTTTTCTCGATCCATAACTTACCCCTCAGAGGATCTCACTAGCAAAGGCTAGTGGCCGCTCTGATACCACTTAAAGGTCCTAGAGGGGGGGTGAATAGGCCTTTACCACTTTTTCGTTCAAACTGTTCGCGGGATAGCTAGAGAGAGATCTATCCCGAAGCACAGATACGATTACTGAAATGTAAAAACAGTAAGTAAAGTGACACAAGATGTTTTTGATAACGCAGAAATCCTACAACCAGGATCAAAAACTGCGTGCCCCTAACTCTTGAGGGACAAACCTTTCCACTACTTTGTAACACACACAATTACAAGTTTCTGGCACTCTGGGATACATAACCCGTATGCTATCCTGACTAGTCTACCCACCAGTACAAACAGAGCTACACTACCTTAATCTATGTGCTTACACTTTGGAAATTTACAGAAGTATCAACTCAGATCTTAACTACACGTAAGTTAAATCTTCTTGATCAACTTCTTGGGTTGGGCATCTCCATACTTCATCTCAATGGAATGCACAATGCAACAATGCATATGAGTTTTGAAAACAGTTTTTATGCTTGAGAAACCATGTCTATTATGCACTATAAAGAGCAACCAAAAGACATGGAAGGGGAAGAGAAGAGAGAGGAGAAACTACACTCGAAAGTGCTCTCAAAGAGTACCAAAACAGAATAACCAAAACCCTTACAGTTTTCACTCAACCAACCAAGGATCCAAGGCAGCTTGGAACTCCTTATATAGGCAAGGCTATTCGGTGGTCAACAAACAGCTAAGAGAGCATGTGAAACATAGCATGCGTATGTCAAAATGCAGACCTACAACTGTCCTAAGATAAGACTAAGCAAGGAGTGCTGCAAACCAACAAAAGTAGCAGCAAAGAGAACACAACAAGCAAAGTCAGTTTGCATAGCAGCACAGTTTCTCACAACTTACCTTAAAGAGCTAAGGTGGTCTAATCAAGATAAGAGAGGTCATATGTGCTTATACCAGAATGGCAATATCAGATATCAAGGAAGAAGCACGTTATAAGACAGCAAAGAGAGAAACCAGAGAAAACAGACTTGAAAGCGACTTGTCAGGAAGAAAAAGACAAACCGAATTTTTCAGAAAAACCATGTGAACAATTTGTCAACTCTCCTAGGGAACTCCCTTAATCAACACAGATTTTCATAACCAAAGAACATACAGCTTAAGCATAAATAATCTGGGTTTACAGACGTGTTTAAAGTCATCAAGAGTCACACAGGAAATCATTCCAGAATGTCCGGGATACATGCTCAGTATTCTATCCTAGATGGAAAACATGTATGCAATGAATGTTATACCTGCTTGTCCAAAGAGATAAAGTCACTTAATCATTGATAAGCTTTCATTACTGTGTTTTGTCATGGCTTAAGAAATAGCCAACATCAAGTGTATGCCTTCACCTGTAATCTCCACTCTCCGATCAGCCACCGCTTTCGGAACCGGTGCACAAACCCAATCCCCTTCCCTTATGTACTTGGTCGCCGGATCAAACCCGGGCAGACCACCCTCATTGTACCTCCTCTTAGCTTCCTTCCTGCACTCCATTGCATACTTGATCCTGTTCCTGAACTCCCTCTGCAGCTCCACCACGAACTGCAACGCCTCCTTGTTAAGTATCTTCGCATACTCTTCATCGTACCGTCCCCGAATTTCGACTCCTTCGGGGGTGTCGTAGCCCTTCACCGCCGGGGAAGGGTAGCCGTACGAGCCAACTCCCATCATATTTGTTTTTGTTATGGTGGAATAATATGGCTAGTGGAAATGAGGCAAAGCCCCAAAGGTATTATAAGTCGGATATATAAAGGCAGTGGATAAATTTGAAGAGTAGTGCGTCATGAAGCTAAAATGGAGACGGTGCATGGCGGTATGTGCGCAAGGGGTGAGGGTTGTGATGCGAGGATATAATCATGGAGAGGAGAGAAGGGGGTGGCGGTATGGTGCGCACTTTGAGTTTTGTGCCTGCCTAGGGGGTCGACACTATTAGGATAGACAAGATTGGTGTATATTGAAGTCAGCAAATAATGTACCTATTTCTATTCGGTTAGGGAGTAGCAAACTTTGATACTGTTGATAATGTGCACCATATTTTGCAATTTTAATGGGATGTCATTTGCATTTTAAATGGCTTTATACTGTACTAGGAAAGAAACAAAAGTTCGCAAGTTTTTTTATTTTAATTTTTTGCTAATAAGAGGTATATTTTGATTATTATCCCCGTCTTGGCCATAAATTTTGAGTTAAACCGAGTAGTGAAAAGCTTTGCTTTGGTTCAGGATTTATGGCTGATTTCGAGGTGTAGCTTTGACCGACGTTGTAAAAGATGATCTAATAAGATAAAATTGCCGTTAGATTTTTTTTCTTAAGGCTGCGTTTGGATGAAACACTTTTAAATTTGATAAAATTTGTAAAGTTCCAGAATTTATAATTACATGATTTATATTTTTAGGAGTTTTTAGGTCTCAGAGTTTGGATAGTATATTATATATATGTAAAATTTCTTATATGACGAGAATCATAATTTTTATCATTTGGATGATTAATTTTGAATTTGTGAATTCTAACAAAATTATTAAAGAATATAATGAAGAAGCAAGTACAACTTTATAAAAAAATATCACCTATTAAAGCTAGACTCTAATCAAAACAAATACATGTCCTTATATTCAGCCAACCTAAGTAGATTATGAAAACAATGATTGACATCTATAATCAAGCAAAAAGCTAAAAAAATCAAAAAACATCTTTCTGAAGCTAAAACATTCATAAAGGAGCTGGAAAACCAGAAACTCCACCTTGAAACAAATAAAAAAAAAATAATACTACAACAAAAAATTCAATTTGCTACATTTTTTCGCGACTACATCCAAGTACCTACTAATGGCGACGGCAAAATCACCATCGCGAATGTGAAGACTTTTTGCGACGGAAAACCGACGCCGTCGCAAAAGATTTCATCTATTGAGACGACACTTTTACGCTGTTGCAAAATGTTTCCTCAATTGCGACAGAAAACCATCACCATCGCAAAATCATTTTTGCTGACAAATAAGTTTTTTACACAAAAATGACCGTTGGATGGAATGATTAGAATACTCTAAGTACGCCATTAAAAACTTATAATCATTTTGACTTGAATTTGACCTCGATCAGTGTGTTGAACTATTGTGATTCTTAGGTGATTTAGAATAAATTATAGGGACTATGAGAGAAGCCATCAGAGGGGATGTCCACCTTCATCTCGCGTTGGAACACCGCCATTGCTAGTTGTCGAGAGATCACCAGTGACTCGGCATTTTGTATCCTTCGGAATGCGCTACAGCCAGGTCTACTGACATGGAAACTCAACAAGAACCCGACACTCATCTACGATGAGCTATTAGATCGTGTGATATCACACGCTCAGTTGGAACTGCAAATTTTCAGCTCAAACCCGACACCGACATAACAGGTAAATACTTTTTTTAATGCTACAATTCCCAGTGTGCAAAGCGCACTACCCGCCCAAGAGACAACAAGGGCTTCCTCACCAAAACACCGAAGTTCATGCGATCACTCCCGATGGGACAGCCACAAGGATAACATGGGTCTGGGGGCTATCAGAAATCCTATAATGACAGAGGAGGTTACAACAAAAATAACAAGAGATACCGGGAAGACTAAAATGACCAACCCTGAGATATCATTGAAACTAGACCCAGAGTTAAGCAATAGGTCTTCAGCATGCTCAACGCCAAGTACGCCGATAATTTGGCGGAATACTTGGACCTATTCCCAGCACCAAAGAAAACATATTGGGCATCACACTACAGGGAAACAGAAAGGTGGTGCAAGTTTCACCAACATGAATCCCACGACACAGAAAGGTGCCATAATATGAAGGAAATGGTGGAGACACAGCTCAAGAAGGGTAAGCTGACGAAGTTCAAGGAAGGAAATGAAGGATCAAGGGGACTACCGGTGGCTGATCCAAGGCAGAATAGAGGCATGAGAGAGCGGTGTGTAACCTACACCAAGGACCGGCAAAAGTAGCTAAGCCAAGTTGGGGATCTATCACATTTTATGAGTCTGTAGAGCGTGATCTCCCCTCGGTATCGAAAGACTATCGATTTCTTGTTGACACGGTGATTGATATCTGTAACGCAAACAGTGTTTGGTGGACACCAGATCCTCTGTCAACGTTATGTTTATGCATTCCTACGAGAAGCTCGAAAGACTCAACTCCAAGCTAGAGCAGGATCACTTCCCACTGCAAAGTTTCTCGAGGGACCAGATCCAACCGTTATGAAGTGATTACCTACGGGTGGCCTTGGGCCAGGAAGGCTGCAGCGCTAAGACACACATTGAATTTCTCATTGTAGATGCCCCCTCATATTGCAACACCATCATCGGGTGCAACATGCTAAGTAGGATCAACGCCATCGTATCACAGCGGTTGTTGCTAATGAAATTCCCTATACCAACCAGTGTATGTTCCCTCTGAGGGACAACTCCTTTACAACCAGGATCATTCACAAATGCCAATTACCCAGCAAGAGAGGTATGTCTACTTAAAACCAATCCGTCCGCCGAGACACCAGATGATCCCCAAGAAAGATCCCTCACGGTGAAACCCATGAATGAGGAATCCACCAAACTTATTCCGATATCGGATGAGCATCCTGAGAGGACAGTCCGTATTGGGGCAAACTTGGACTCAGTATTCGAGACCAGGTTGGTTAACATTCTCAAATAGTGCAGCAATATCTTTGTATGGTCTTACGCCTATATGCCAGGCATATCCAGTGACATTGTATCACATAAGTTAGGCATCTTGCCAGATGTGATCCCCAAGAAGCAGAAACAGAGAGCTTATAACGAGGAGCAATACGCTACAATAGGAGGAGGCAACGAAGCTTCTAGATATAGGCTTTATCTGGAAGGTTCAGTACCCGACATGGGTATTGAACGTCGTCATAGTCAAGAAAAGCAATGGGAAGTGGATGATGTGTGTTGACTACACGAATGTAAACAAAGCTTGCCCAAAAGACTCATTTCCGCTACCGCGAATAGATCAACTTATGGATGCGACCAGGGGCCACGAATTCCTATCCATAATGGATTGCTACTCAGGATATAATCAAATAAAACTGGATCTGGCAGATGTAGAGGTGAGATGTTTCATAACGGATCGAGGGCTCTACTGTTACAATGTAATGCTGTTTGAGATGAAGAACACCAATTAAACTTATTAGTGGTTCATGACAGAGTTGTTGGCTCCCTTGGATGGCGACACAGTGGTGGTCTACATCGACGATCTCGTAGTAAAGAGCAGGCACAAGCAGAACCACGTCAAGGATCTGAAAGCAGTACTTGACATCCTCATTAAGAGCGGAATGAGACTCAACCAAGACAAGTGTACTTTTGGAGTTTTAGCGTCTAAGTTTCTCGGATACATGGTAAACCAATGGAGCATTGAAACCCATTCGGAGAAGTTACAAGCTATTCTCAACACCACTAGACTAGCAACAAAGTAAGATATCCAAACCTTGACCGGGAAGCTCGCATCATTGTCACGGTTCATATCCCAATATACTGATAAGTTCAACCCATTCTTCAAGGCAATCAGGATAACAAAGAAGAAAGTTGTGGAGGACCGATGGATGCGAAGCAGCCCTTATCGGAATCAAGCAATATCTCACTCACATCCCATTTTAATCGGCCATAATACCAGGTGAAACCTTATACATTTACTTGGTTGTTTCATTAACAACATTTAGCTCCGCCCTCGTCAAACGCGAGGCGGATACAGAATTACCAGTATTTTTTGTAGGCAAGGGTCTAGACAAACCAAAAGTAAGGAACCTGATGCTAGAATAGTTAGCCTTTGAGTTAATCATATTAGCGAGATGGCTAAGGCCATACTTTCAGTCCCACACCATTCATGTCCTAGCGGACTAGCCACTCTGACAAGTGTTGGAGAGCCCAGATCAGTTGGGAAGGCTGACTAAGTGGGAGATAGAACTCAGTGAGTTCGATATCAGATACCAACCAAGGATGGAAACCAAAGGATAGACGGTAGCAGACTTCATAGAAGAGCTTACCCCGATATCGGATGAGCAAACAGGCCTACCGGCATTAGAAGCATCCACCACACCGACTGCAGAAGAGGCTCTACTGGTACCACCGGTGAGGTTGTCTGAGTGAAACTTGTACGTTGACGGGTCAAGAACATCAGACGCGGCAGGAGAAGGAGCAAGAGCAATCCTAATGGAACCTAGGAAGGTTTACGCCGAGTAAGCCCTCTGATTCTTGTTCTCAGCCTCAAACAACGAAGTCGAATACGAAGCATTAATTTCCCGTATGCAACTAGCCAACGATTTAGGGGCAAAGATTGTCAACATTTTCAGTAACTCTCAGCTTGTAGTAAGCCAGGTCACTGAGGACTTTGAAGCCAAGGGAACGCAGATGTCGGCATATCTCGGTAATGTAAAAGAAAATTTAAATAAATTTTATTTCTATAACATGACCCACATCCCCAGGGAGCAAAACGCAAGGGTGGATGCTCTGGCAAGATTGGCAACGACCCCATTGCACACGACAAGAGAACATACCATGGTGGAAATGCTAGCAAAGCCTAGTATCTCCAAGAACTTATTGGAAGTGTTCACACTCACGCTAGCCACCATGCTTCCCACGGAGGACTGGAGAATGGAGCTGATCAACTACATACTCAATGGAACATTATCGACGGATCGAGTAGAGGCGAAGAAGCTAGCTCAGAGGGCAGCATTTTACAGAATGCACAACGACCAACTCTACATGAGTAAGAAGGGATTCCCCATGCTCAAGTGTGTCACACAGTACATGCACAGATGCAAGTACGGGAACCACAATGGACCAAATACCATAATTCACAAACTCCTCCATTACAGATTCTATTACAAAATGATGAGGGAGAACGCAAGAGAGATAGTAGACAAGTGCAAGATATGTGCCCAATATGCAATTGCGATACACACCCCAGCATCTCCAATGTCAATAATTGTCAGTCCCATCCTGTTCGTTCAGTGGGGACTCGACCTTATCGAGTCGTTAAAGGAGTGAGCATGTCAATTCATGTACATCGTAGTTTGCATCGATTACCACACCAAATACATAGAACCAAGACCAGTAGTACTCATCACCACACAAAAGATCATCAACTTCCTTTAGAAGGACATATATTGTCGGTATGGAACACCACTCACCATCGTCACAGACAACGGGAAGCAGTTCAACACTGACGAAATGAAGAAATTCACAAGTGACCTGGGGACTCGACTAGTATTTAGATCGGTATACTTTCCCCAAACAAATGGTCAAGTTGAAGTGGTAAACAAGAAGATCAAAATGAGACTCAAGAAAATGATGGAAGACTACAACCACAAATGGGCAGAATGCCTTTACGAGGTACTCTGGTCCATCAGAACAACGCCTACGGAGGCAACGGGAGCATCGCCATTTTCACTCATTTTTGGAGCGAAAGCGGTATTATCTTTGGAAATCATGCACCAGAGCCCCCATTTTGAAGGGTACGATGAAGACACAGATAATGAAGGACTTAACATGACGAATGTATTACAGGAAGAGCGAGAGGATGAAAGCCGAGTTGAACTCTTGGAAAAAAAATAGTTGGTTGCGCGACACTACAACAGCCGCGTCAAGGTGAGGAAACTCCTGGTAGGAGACCTGTCAATTTGGGAAGGTCCGTTCAAAATCATCGAAAATTTAACTCCAACAACATTCATTCCCGAGGACAAAAACGGCAGTAAGGTACCACGAACATGGAAAGCAAAACACCTCCAATATTTCCATGACTAAATAGGTTCTACAGTTTTGCCATTTCGTTTCAATCAAACACTAGTGTTAGAAAAATTTCTCTTTCGTACCAGGGCTAAGCCCACTTTTGTATCGCTACTCTATCGCAATCAATGATATGAAAATTCTTCCTACCTTTGCTTGTAATTTTTTTTATCTACATACTATGTATGGATGTTTTCCCTAACTAACGCTTCGGTAGAATATGCAAACATGACACGCAAATGAATTTTCTTCAAACCTTTCATTGATCAACGATAGGTAATGACACGAGGAGAATATTTTTGCAAAAGGTATATTCTCATTAGTAACTCCTTGATAACTCAAGTAGAGTAGCATCTTGGTCTGGTTCATGATCAATGGTCATGACACTGACCGAAAAGCAAAAAGCCTAAATGGCAAGAAGATTAAATATTACACAATCAACATAATCCTACCAATTGTTCGATAAAATGAAAATATGCTACGACTATTACAAAAGGAGCACCAGGCTTCATGCTGGGCCATCTCACTTGTCACCATGCAGATATTGTTCATTTTCAGCTTCGCGCTGACACTCCTGGTAACTGGCAGAAAGTTCCTGGTTGGCGTTTTAATCCAAGCCTTTGACATTTCAGATATAACGAGTGAGGGAAGTGGATGGTGACTCGTTCGGGGTTAGTGGATGAGTGTTTGGCCAGATAAAGCCATCAATGTTAACGGACACAGAAAGCCAAAGAACTACATGTTAATACGCTAAAAGCTTCATTATCGTCCAAAGATCTACAAAGTCGTTCGAAGGATAGGAACTCAGGGACTTAAGGGTTACCATTCCAAATGAGTTCCATCTACCGTAGAGCCCCTACCGGTATATATATCTGTGACCAGCATTAAAGCTACCGAATCGGCGGGGTCGAGTGTTTGAACGTCGATGAGCATATCCCTCGGTCCGTGCAACCTTTGTTGCTCGTTGCATCCCCCAACACTGGAAAGTTACAAAAGAGTATGTCAGTTATTGGTGAGGGCTTAATTGGGAACATACCTAATGGGTTAAACTGTTACTTGAAGGAACCCCGATATGACATCATGCCTCATTCGGGAAGGTTTACAAAATTTACAACTTATTATCCTTTAAAAAAAAACTACCTAACTGCGTCATCGTTTGCATCAATTTTCTTACCCCGAGAGACAGTAAATTAACTACTTACTGATCTCGCCGAAGCTAACAATGATAATGGAAGCATCCCCTCGTTATTTTAATACAGGTACCAGTTACAATAGCAGAACAACCTTGGTCGGTGAGTCGGGGGACTATATGGTACGTATCCGGCGTAGACAGGTAAAACCATCCGTTAAATACGTATGGATAGGCTCGCCGGTATCTGGTTTCATAACTCACCAACCAAGATTGATCCCCTTGGTTGAGCGAGTTGGGAGACTTGTACATATACCTCCATAATTGCCATATTTCGCACGTACTTAATGCCACTATTAGAATCATAATCACATCTTACTGCCAGCATAACAACATTGACCAACAACAGAACTTCAAATTAGATGACTAGACCAAGTCTTATCTCGGCGTGGTTATCGTTCACGTGCCTGGTAATGAACCTACCAGAGAACACTTCGTAAAAAGGGTAAGAACACTAATTCCACATCGAAGAATTGGTAAGAGTTCTAACCTCAACCACCTTTATAAGCCTGGTGGTTCAGCATTAATGGTATGCATTCATTACTCTTTACGTCATTACTCTGTTTAATTGATATCTCGTTACTGACTTAGGCATCAGAGGGTTGAATGCCGCAATCTACTATGGTTATTGGTTCTAGTATTCCTCATATTCTAAGTTCTACAAATGAGTTTATTTTACGACCAGGTGAGGTTTATGTTCCCATCTACGATATCCCAATACATCTGGAGACTCCATCTTCTGCAACAGTTTACCACTACTCCTACAATTATGAACACACATCCCATATGCATCAGAAGCAAAAGTTGCATTTTCAAGTCTAAAGCCTTTCTTGCCAATACTCTTGATGCTTACAGTGATGTGGAACCTTACTCATACAAGAAAACTTTGCAATCTCCTATTTGGAAGGATGCTATGCAGGCTGAATTTAATGCTCTCATTAAACAAGGAACTTAGAAACTGGTTCCTAAACAGCCTAACACGAATCTAGTGAGTTGTAAGTGGATTTTCAAGGTCAAACATCACTTTGATGGTTATATTTCTCGTCATAAAGCACGTTTCGTTGCAAGGGGATTCAGTCAAGAAGAGGGCATTGATTATGAAGAAACCTTTAGCCATGTGGTTAGACATACCACAGTGAGGCTTATGTTGGCATTGGCTGCTCAGCTTGGTTGAAAATTACACCAACTTGATGTCAAAAATGCTTTCCTTAATGGTGTTCTTAAAGAGGAAGTATACATGTCCCAGTCTTCTGGCTTTGAAGATCCCATTTTTCCTGGTCATATGTGCTATTTACAGAAGTCATTATATGGTCTCAAATTGGCTCCTAGAGCCTGGAATGAAAGGTTCACCTCCTTTCAACCTCAACTTGGTTTGAAACTTAGCTGACCCTTCACTTTTTGTTCACAGCTCCTCTAAAGGCCATATATACTTACTGCTCTATGTCGATGATATTATCATCACTGGTTCTTCAAACTCTCCTATCCAACAGATCAAGATTGCCTTACAAGAGGAATTTGAGATGACAGACTTAGGGTTGCTGCATTATTTTCTTGGTTTGCAGATCACTTATCTTCTTGATGGCTTATTTATTTCTCAAACTAAGTATGCCAAAGACATTTTGACCAAGGCAGGTATGCTGGATTGCAATGCTAGTGTCACACTTTGTCTGCCTTATTCTAAACTTCTCAAAGATAATGGTACACCATTCACAGATGTCAAAACTTATTGTAGCATTGTTGGTTGTCTTTAATACTTGACCTTTACTCGTCCTGACATTGCATACAGTGTTAACTCGGTCTGTCAATTTATGTCGATAGTGGAAGCAAAGACAAGCGGTCACTAAGAGCGATATCGATAAAGTGAAGATCGTTAGGGCAGAGCATCAACAGTAAAGCATAGCGTTAGCAGTATAGATCAATCTCGTTTAAATATCAAAGGCTCATTAGTGATTTTAGATATTAACAAGGTAAATGATGATAGGAAGACCTGAAGAAAACGAATGAATAAATCCTCTGCAGATATGGAAGTATGGAAGAGAGAGAGAGAGAGAGAGAGAGAGAGAGAGAGAGAGAGAGAGAGAGAGAGAGAGAGAGAGAGAGAGAGAGAGAGAGAGAGAGAGAGTGAGAGAGAAGAGGAAATTCGGTAAGGGGTGAAAACAAAGATTCAGTGTGGGTATGAGTATAGGAAAATAATAGCTAAATAAGATCGTGTCCATAGAATCGAGATCAACGGTTATTATGCACTGGTTAGGTTGAAGTTAGGAATCTCTCCGTTAGGAGAGGATCCGAGTCCGTTTTCTCAAGTAAGTATTTTTTTTTTGAAAGGGCACAAATTTTATATTCACTCGGAACAATGTTTGTAATAGTACAGAACTCCACCGGATTACCAAACACGATTACACAAAATGTGAGAAATTCTATAGCACTATTACACTTGATAATCAGCTGAAACACAGATCCTAGACTAACAAACATGAGTAACGCTAAGAGACTATCAAATTTTACGGTGCACCACTCCTTAATTAGCTAGGCCCCCCCTCGATTACAGTAGTCCATCCCTCGGTGCCAATGCTGAGAGACAAACGGAACACAAATAGCAAAAACTAGCAAAGCAAAAATCAGCAAAAACAAGCCTAGACCAGGCCCAAGAACAAGCCCAGACTAGGCCTAGAGCAAGGCCGAGCAGATAGGCCCAAACCAGGCTCAGGCGAAGTCCAGACCAAGCCTACCACAACCCAGCATTGTTCTCCATCCCATGAACAAGCAACCAATCAGTTCTGCCGCCGCTCGGCTCTACTCGGCTCCTTACCCCGTTGGCCTTCAGCCCGCCGGCGTGTGTCGCAGAGACCCGGCCTCCACCAGTGCCGACGTCGTTGCACTCTGACGACGAGATCAATACGGATACCGAGACAGCCATCAAGCTCCTCACAGCCATTTCGGATGCTGACGATCCTTGCAGTTCACCGATGAACCCTTGTGCCACCGCCACTCCTTCACGGCTCCTCTCCGCCACCGCATCGGGCCACCTGGGTCGAAACCTGACGACCCGAGTACCACACCATCATAACACAACTCGCGAGGATGAATCCTGATTTCAACATTGTTGCCGAGATCACACTCACCACCGCTTTGCCGGATTTCGGAAACCCTCCCCTCACCGGCTGCCACCATAACCACTATAAAAACATCACTGTCGTTGTACAAAGAAAACAGCTCCGGCTAGAGCGGTGGAGTAACCAGCAGAAAAGAAGGGAATGTCGCAGCAAACCCTAGCCCGAAAAGAAGTCGCACATGACTGCGCGTACCAAAAAACCCATCACCAGACATGTATGTGTAATCGCATCTATTCCAGGTAAGTTTGAAGGCAAGTGATTCATTTTATGTTTATCAACAGTCAATTCCAAATTCTCACAAGACAATACTCGTTTAACCCATTTAATAAAAAAGAACTCGTAGGGCTTATTTCTCGTCAGCCCATTTGAAAGAAAAACACTCTTTAAGGCCCACATGTTGGACGATACCGCGTGTAGGAAACCAACACGAACCACGGAAATTTATAAACCGACAATAATTTTGTTTGTTTTATTATTACCAAATTATCGATTATCGATTATATTACGCCGCCGACCCCAAACCACCATTAAACGCCATCCCTCTCTCTCTCTCTCTCTCTCTCTCTCCTGAACATAGAGCGAAGACGAAACCCTTTCACGATCTTCTGCGCTTTTACACCTGCGGGCTCAGATTCCGGTAAGGCCTTCCGATACCTGTGAATTTCTCACCGCTCCATCAAAAACCGAAGTCTAGGGTTTTCTTCGCTCATCAAATAGCCTCAATTTTTATTTTCATTTTTCCCCTGTTGATGTTGAAGATCTTCCATTTGATTTTGTGATCCGATATCTTTTCCTGTGTAATATCTTCTGATTGATCTACGATTGCAAGAAAAAAGAGTGAATTTTCAGATTTAGGGTTTGAAATTTGGGGTTTCTGGGATTTGACAACTGTTTGGGGGGTTTGTGATTTGTTTAATTGATTGTTGAGTTTGATCTTGTGACTAAGAAGACCTCTGGTTATTAATCATATGGCGACAGGGCGTGTTGATGTTTTTAGAAGGAGAGATTCTCCTAATTACTCCAAAAGAGATTCCGAGTATTATAGAAATGGTGTGTCTGGTGTCAAATGTGGGGATGAAGTGCGCAATTCGAGAAGGTGGGTTGAAAATGGAAGAGCTGCTCTACATCGTGGAGGGGTGGTTGAGTCTCATCCAGAGAAGAAGAGGAAGTTTTCACCTATTATATGGGATAAAGAAGAGAAGAAATTGAGGGTGTCGTTGAAGAATGGAGTTTATGCAGTCTCTGCTGATTCTCCACTGAAGAGGTCATCTTGTGAGGTTCACGTTCGGTCTGATGAAGTGGAGTTTTCTGAAACCAGGAACCGAGGAATTCCAGTGGCGGAGAAGAGGAAATCTCCACTGGCAAGTGAGACAGAAGAGAAGAAAGTGAGGATATCATCGATGAGTGGAGTTATTAAAGTCATTGCTCCTGCATCTCCTCATCCTGCTGAAATTGTTTCAAATTTGAAGTCTCCTGATTTGAAGGTCCAGTCTCCTGGTGTGGAGGTGTCTAATGCTGAGCCTTCTGTGGCCGATGGGTTGGTGGAGTTAGCTGAAATGGAAGCTCCGGCAGATATGCCTGATCTACATCTCCGTTCCGATGCACAAAGTAATCTGGATGACAAAGATCAGAGTAGAATCTCATGCTCAAGATGGGCCTCCGATGCTGATTCTCCAAGGGATGATGACCGCTGCAGCTCTCCAGAAAGTGGCGAAATCCAAAAAGAAGACTCAGTTGTGAGTCGTAGTAGAACTTCGAGCTATGATGAAGAAAGCTACGGTGGCAGTGAAGAAGAGATTGGTGGGAATGAAGGCAGCGACCAGCTGTATCCTGATTCAGAGGATGATGAAGATTCATCTCAGATTAAAGAGCCTGCAATGCCTGGAGGAAGGAGTACAAACATGCTTCTGGGTTGCAGAAATGTGGACGAGTATACTAAGCTAGATGGTATGCTGGGTGAAGGCACTTATGGTGTTGTCTACAGAGCCAGAGATAATCAAACTGGAGAAATTGTAGCCATTAAGAAGGTGAAGATGGACAAGTGCAATGAAGGTTTCCCAATTACATCCTTGAGAGAAATAAACATTCTTCTGTCTTCTCATCACCCTTCCATTGTAGGTGTGAAGGAGGTTGTTGCGAGCAATGGTGATGATATTTTTATGGTTATGGAGTATATGGAATATGAGCTCAAGCTACTTATGGAAGCAACTAAGCAGCCATTCAGTATGGGTGAAGTCAAATACTTGATGAAAAGCCTTTTGAAGGGTGTAAAGTATCTTCATGACAATTGGGTTCTTCACAGAGATCTGAAAACGTCAAATCTTCTTTTGAACAAGGATGGCGAATTGAAAGTATGCGACTTTGGGTTGTCACGCCAGTACGGTAGCCCCTTGAAGCCTTATACTTCCCTTGTAGTCACTCTGTGGTACAGAGCACCTGAACTGCTATTAGGTCAAAAGCAGTACTCTACTGCTATTGATATGTGGTCAGTTGGATGCATTATGGCTGAACTTCTGGCAAAGGAAGCACTATTTCAAGGGAAAACTGAATTTGAACAGCTTGACAAGATTTTCAGAACTCTTGGCACACCAAACAAGACAGAGTGGCCTGGGGTGTCCAAATTGCCAGGCTTCCAAAATATTCAGGTTAAACAGCGAGAAAACCTTTTGCGCAAAAAATTTGCTGGGACATGTTTCACAGGATCCCCAATGCTCTCTGGTTTAGGGTTGGATTTGTTGACGAAACTCCTAACATATGATCCTGAGAAGCGGATAACAGTGGATGATGCCCTCAGCCATGACTGGTTTAAGGACTATCCTGAACCCAGACCTTTTGTGCCTTCTCCTATTGTGCATGAAAGGTACATGGTGCTCAGGCAACGTCAGGAAAAGGAGCATCTGGATAGGGTGCAGCGGGGAAGGCGTTAATCTCTGATGTGGAATAGCTGTTGAAGTTGGCTAACCTGTTTATAGGCACCTGTGGAATGGAAAGGCTGCTCCTTCTGCCTATATAAAGGTGTGGAATATTGTTGGGAAGAAGAGTAAAACTCATAATTCTATTCCATAAATTCTATTCCATGTTTCATCCATTGTATTATTAGAATTTTGAGTATATATTGGATTACATATTCCCATGATTCTCTGTTTTATTCTTTCAAACCCTTATTTACTTTGTATTTATGTTTATACTTTGTTTGCAAGTGATTCTTGGCCTGCAAAGCCTGAAAAGAGGGAGGATGCTATACTGCATTTCAGACTTGGTTTTGCAAGCGTAAGTTTTTTCAGTACTCATGTGGTCTTGAATGTAATCATTGGTTGACTTGGTTCATGTGTTGTAATCAACCTTTCTTCCATGATTTCAGTTTATGATGCTAGGTTTGTTTCATGTATTGTTTTACAGACTTTTCTAGAAATATAGATCAATAAACGAGATGTTGTCAAGCTTATTCCTGATGGGAGGCAAGCCTACTCTATATTCTGAGTACCTTCAATGAAGTTCATCTCCCCCTGTATTTCTTCATCTTCCATGTGTTTCATTTTACTTTTGACTTTCTACCAACTTGCATCCTTGATTTAGGAATGACCTTGCTGTCGCAATACAGAGTTTTGCTCGCATGCACTACTTGGCCTGGAGGATTGATGCCTTTCGTCTTTGTTATACCATAGGTATTCACACATAATTAGGTATCAAAGTTGGATGGTGTGAGAGTAACCTAGGTGGGTTTGTCCTGTGTGCTATCGAGTAGAATCTGTTGTAAATATGTATAACATTTAGTACTTTCGTTACTTTTGCATAACATGGCATCTTTGTGGCCTTAGCGGAGTAGCATGAGAAGCTGTTCTTGATTTCAAGTTTTAGTTGTTGGGAGGGATTCTGGTGAACATTTGGACCAGAAAGGTTCTGTCATGTGCAAGTCACATTTGAAAGTGGTGTTTGCCTCTGTCCAGGAGGCACATTTGAATGGCAATGTGACATTGGATAAATTATATGTGGAATACTCCATGTAATAATTGTTTGAATAGCTTGGTGTCAATTTGTTGCCTTAAAATTCATGTCTGTTTTTTGCTACTTTCATTTTCTGAACTTGCCCATACAACCTAGGTTAGCAAATTAACAGCAAATGTTTCAAGGGATTGGTAGCAAATATTCTTGGGACTTGGGATATCAAATTGACACCGGTGGATCATAGGGTTTCAAATCGCATATTTGTGTTTATTCGGTATTTAATTTGTTTCCTATGTTTAGTTTATTATTATTAATCGAGTAAATTAATTATGTTTATTTACTAGGTGTAATGCGCGGGTTATATAATATAGTTGCATATTATAAATGTCAGTGCCAGAATGAAAATTAGCATGAGGCACAAATGATCATTTTTTTTTGACTTTGTCAAGGGTAACCCAAATAGTTCTTAGGCGCAAATGATCAATTGAAATAGAATTCCGGTTATGTAAGCATAAAAGAAAACTGCGTCTGTGCACTACATATATAAGCAAGATTCTACTTTCTATATTTATATTGTTGAACATTCATTCGATATATTTTTTAAAATGAAAAAAGTAACATCATCGAATAGGAATTTATATAATCAGAAGAGAATCAACCCAATACAAAAGAGAGCAAAATGAGAGAGCATCAGATTTTGGGTAGATATTTGTCCAAAACAGTGATCCCAATTGAGAGAAAGGGTCGAAGAAATGCTATATAAGATGACATCCTTTTAAAACATCCTATACAATCAGAAGTAGACATATCATTAATTCCCAGCTTGATTTGCGTGAGTTATCCATGCAAATTGACATCATTGTTTAACATTTTGCTCAAACAATTAATTGTTAAGATATGATCCATATAAACTGCACATCAGAATTTATCCTGACACTCGAGCATTGATGAATCAAATCAGAAATCAATTCTGCGATGAAACTACAGCAATAACTAATTCACCTTAGGCCTTCGCAGCTTCAAGCTTGAGAATTAGTAGCAAGTTTGGGCACTTTCCAGCTTTCATGAGAGGTAATATGTTGAGTGAAGGAGTATATTGCTGCCAAGTAAACATGTCGTAAACTTTTATTTAGACTCTTGAAAAGAAAAGAAAATTGATGAAACATGTCTGTCATTGAGGCAAAACTATACCAACAGGAAGAAAGAAGGTTATGATATTAGTATACCTGCATCTTAATCATAAGTTCTTTGGCTATTGGAGCAGAGACGACTATATCCCGAGCACCTGACTTGATGAATCCTTCGTTTACACCATTGTCAAATAGTGAAAGCAGGGAGTTGTAGTACCCATCCACATTAAGCAAACCAACCTGTGTGGAGTAATATCAAGTTACAAAACCTACTGATGGGAAGCTCATATACTTCCAATTGTGGGAATTGATGGCTCACTGGTTTTTTATGAATCCCAATTTGAGCCCATGTTATCATCTTCAGCGTCTCTTCCATCGTTCCATATCCTCCTGAGAATGACAAACGAACTATACAATTAGGGCCGTCTTAGTATATCCAAAATTTGAGAGAATTTTCTATCTAATTACCAGGAAGAGCAATAAAGGCATCACATTCTTCAGCCATAATAGCTTTCCTCTCATGCATGTCTCTAACTACTCTTCTCCAACAATTTCACCAGAGATCTATCATGAGACATGAGTATCCATAAAAGTTAACAACCAACTGAACCCAGTCTTAATCTAAATTAAAACCTGTTATTAATCCAAATTGAAAATTTCTCCCCCAAATCCCCTTAACAACATTGATCAAAATATCAAGTCAAGGAAACATCAATGACTGCAAAAACCATGAACAATTCGATTTACAACCATTACCTCTCTAGGCATGAGACTTTTGGAATGACCCTGCATAGACAATAGCAATCACAAAATGTGATTAACAATTACAACGCCTGTATAAACAGCACCATCGTCAACTTAACATTATAGATCGTTTCATATCCGAACATGGCAACCTCCATCAAAAACTGTCTGGGCTATAGTAAAGCTAGCACCCAGGAATTTCCCTTGTTATTGCTTGCTCCTAAATCCTAATATATACCCGCTTATTTTATCATTGCCCAAAAGATGTTTGTTAGCAGAGTAGAATCAAAGCTACCACAGTTAGTTATTTTGATACACCAAGCCTCCTACATTTATCTTGCTAATACTTGCTCATCAACCATACCCTTTTATATTATCTGTGTCGAAACATGTTTGTTATCAAAGAAGAATCATTATTAAAACATCTTTTGGGTGAATGTACAGAAATCAGAACGTTCGGTATGATAATATAATAAGCCTAGAATAGAGGCAACTCCGATGAGTGCAGCGTAATGAAGAGATGTACGTAATACATATCGTGCAGTCTTGTTATCAAAGAAGAATCTATGATCGAAAACATTATTAAAAAATTACAAATAACACTAGAGAAAATGAAAATCTGCCTGTACAAAAAAAAGATGGACGAATGTACCTACTACATTCCAGCGAAACCTTGTGTCACTCAGCTACCCATATCTTCATTCCTGAAAACACAATGACAATTATCAACCATAATAAGAAAACATCACAATAACCCAATACTAAAATCCTCATTATAATTATATTTATGCAGCATTAAATTCAAACAAAAAATGCACCAATATTAAAAGTAACAGAACAATCAAAAGTGATCATAGTAATAACAGTGGCTTATATGATTATATACCACCCCACGTGGTAGAAGGTATGCATGCTTCTAAGTTTGAGTTCAATCACTTTGGGTTTCTGAATTGAGGATTTATATTATGTCATGTATATAGCCCCTTATATATCACCGGTGTTCTAAGCTAAGTGACATATATGTAATTGTATTTAAGTTTTAGCACATAACCACAAACTAATCCTATAAACAAAGCAAGAAAACACCAGTATATATAACCAATTGAGGGCAAATAATATTCACAAATACAAAAGTCTACACAGCACATCCACACATTTCTACAGGATAAATGACAGGCATGCTTAAGTTCTATTCAAATTGAAACCATCATTTCGTCTATGTAAAAATGAAATTTCAGTAAACAGTAATCGCTTGAGAGCAATGACACCTTGAAGTATAGGTTTTGGAGACAACAACAGAAGATCATACAATTGTTCAGTCACTTTGGGTTTCTAAATTGAGGATTTATATTATGTCATGTATACAGCCCCATATATATCATCGTTGTTCTAAGCTAAGTGACATATATGTAATTGTATTTAAGCTTCAACACATAACCACAAACTAATCCTATAAACAAAGCAAGAAAACACCAGTACATATAACCAATTGAGGCCGAATAATATTCACAAACACAAAAACCTACACAGCACACCCACACATTTCTACAGGATAAATGACATGCATGCTTAAGTTCTATTCAAATTGAAACCATCATTTCGTCTACGTAAAAATGAAATTTCAGTAAACAATAATCTCTTGAGAGCAATGACACCTTAAAGTATAGGTTTTGGAGACAACAACAGAAGATCATACAATTGTAACTCTCGCCTTTCGTATATATGACTGTATGAAAGGAAAATGAATAGAATACCGGACAAACAAAATGTAATCAAGAGGTTTTTGATTCCTATCACAGACTCATCTATCGTTTTATTCCGTTCATTCTTTGTCATTTATGGTTTTGCACATTCACGTCTTCGCAGTCCCATCATTTTACTTGAATTATAGGCATCAAATTAGCTGTAGAACTATAGCAGCCTGCCATATCTATAGATCCCTAGTCAATCAGCTATATATATATATGATATGTGTGTACGTTTATAATGTGTAAGGTGATCTGGCGTGTAGTTTAAACTTTAAAGTTGCTGCTGGCATGGTCTGGTGTATATTTGATCGATCTCATCTGTTCTAGCTTTCTGAATTGTAATGCTCAAGAGATATGATGATTGATCGAATATGTACACATGCCAACAACAACAAATTGCTAATTATATGTATAATATCTACAGAGAATACATGGCTCTCATCTCTGAAAACTAAAAGAGCAGCCACATATTCTTTCAAATCCTGAGAAAAGAATATGTATATATACATATATAAGTGAAACTGAGTTTACCATGTTTATATTGATCCTTGCTGTAGCTATAGCAATTTGTGGGGCTAAGAACACATCAGTCTACAATTACAAACGTTTAATTGGTCAGTGTTGCTTCAAAGAGCTAAAATAGTTGGGGAAAAAGAAAAAGACAACATGTAATTTTGTGCCTTATCCAATACCGATTCTCGTCTAATAAGATACCAAAACAACACTGAAACTATCAATCTCTTCTTCTACCCTTCAATTTACTCACAGAACAAAAATAGGGTTGTTTACCAATGGTGAAACAAATTCAAACAATTGTCATTAAAGTACTCTCCATTCTTTGTCTACATTCTCACAGAAACCAAACAGAGATAACATAAGCTACATAATCACTTAAAGCAAACTCAAGCTAACATACATAATGATAATACATTTGAAAGCAGAAACAAAGATCGAAAGACAACCCATAAACCTCAGTTTTCGTTGATATAACAGTACCCTCATTAAAAACCCAAATTCAACATCAACAAACAAAGCTTCCTGTTTCATTTTTTTTCCATAACAAAACTTCCCATTAATATCTATGGACCATCCAAACCATATACGGATTTCAATCACTACCCAATACAAACATACACCAAAAAGCTACAAAATAAACTCAAGGGATCAAAAGGATTTCTGGGTTTGGGTCTGTTGGAGTGGCGAAGGATAAAACGGAACTTACTCAGTTCGACGGCGATGGAAGGTGCGACAGGGTCAGTCATTTGATTCACCGATTGAGCCGATTAAGAGGCTGAGAGTTCGAGTGAGAGATGAGAGCCACAGTGTTGGTCAACGACAATGGAAGGTGCGACAGTGAGAGGTCGATCGACTTGCCGATTGAGAGGCCGAGAGTTTGATTGAGAGATGAGAGCTATGATTAGATGAGAGAAAGTTTGACAAACAACAGCAGTGGCGAGAGAGAGAGAGAGAGAGAGAGAGAGAGAGAGAGAGAGAGAGAGAGAGAGAGAGAGAGAGAGAGAGAGAGAGAGAGAGAGAGAGAGAGGAGATTGGATCGGAAAGATGGCTGAGAGAGGAGAGGAGAGCGAGAGAGAGGAGAGGCTGTGAGAGAGCGAGAGAGAACTGGGTTAGGTTGAGAGAGGAGTCGGTGAGGGAGGAGTGGGTGAATCCTTTGCTTCGGTCAAAAATGCCCTGATGAACAGGGTTAAGAATAGTAAACCCTTTGCTTGACAAATGTTATATAGTAAATTTTTAAGTATTTTGAAGATTAATGAAGAAAAGGAGGTTAAATGACATATTTTGGAGTTAATTGGAGAAGATGAAGACTTACGAGGTGTATGAATTATAATCCATGAAGGATACTGTTGGAGTCCTTGGCGAGCACATGATGAAAAAGTACACATGAATTTTGTTAGCTTAATTAAACTAGTTAAATGATATATATTTATATATTTGCTGCTTGGCGAGGAGGAGCTTGGCGAGCTGCTTGGATTACGAGAAGTAATGAAGTGTAGTTGGACTTTGGGAAGAACTTCATTTGGAGTTGGATTGCTGGCACGTGGGCTAGCTAGGAATTGACCCAGCTATGATATATATATATATATATATCTAAAGAAGGAGGACGAGAAAAAAGAAGTTAAACGTGGGAAGAGAGGAATCGAACTACAAGCTTACGATTCCAAGCTTACGATTCCGACGGGGATCAATAGTTTATTTCTTCTCTTTCTTAGTTCATGAATTCTTTGATGTTATTATTTACAACTATGAGTAGTTAAATTCCTTTGTTAGAGGCTGATTGAAACCCTAGATATGCTTACGATTTTGAACCCCTTTTGATTCTATTAACTATTTGGATGAGTTTTGTTTCACTGTTTTTTCACCGTATGATTTCTATGTTCATGTTTCTTTGAGTGCACGCTTAGATGCATGACTTAGGATCTATAGTCTTGATTATGACTACCTTATCATTGCATATTCTCTAGAGACAAACATGAATTTATGTGAAACAAGCCTTAGTGATGTAAGGGTGACCACTTTATCAAACCTTGAAACTATGTTATTCTTCAAACATTCTTAGAATGTAATGACTTCAGTTCTCTAGGCTTATATCACCATATGTATAAGTCGGTTAAGTGAGAATCAAGATCGAGCGGATTGTTCCTCTCTCTTTCATGTCAAGTAAGAGAGTGTAATACACAAGATGACTTAACCAAAGCTCTTGTGTGTAGGGAGTATTCATTCATGGTTAGTTCAATTATATTGGGGAGGTCGTAAGTATGTCTAGGGTGGGGAGAAGTTCTTAATATTCATATCTCATTGATTTTCTATAACAATTTACTTTCTGCGATTTACTGATTTGTGCATTAACTGTAGTTTAGCCGATTTATTTCGGTAACCAAATCAACTCAGAAAACCCTCAAATTTTGTGTGGTAGTCCGCCACTGTGTCTAGTTTGTTGTGTCCAAATTTCGTGTTATTTGAGTCAGTCTAGTTTAGGTTCATAGTGTCATTAGTGTACTGTAGTCGAGTCTATCAGCATTTTAGTCTAGTGTTAGGATTTAGTTTCACCAATTTCTTGTGTTCAACAACTCCTTATTTATTTTACTACATTGATATATTCAAGTTATGAATATGATATCTTTGAGAGGTATTTACCCGCCTTGTCATAAACCTTGTTCTTAATGTATTTATTGGTACAAAGTGATTGACGAATAGTTCTCAGTATTGTCAGAAGCATCCAAGGACAACTGAGCTTAGTTGTAGATGTAAGTAATTTGTGCTCGATCATATTTCAGATGGAAATGGTTATATACATTGTAGATCAGGCGTACTTCCATGGAGCTGAGTAACGAAATTGCTTCAACAAGGCAACAAGTTCTGCACATTTGGAAAGGATTCATATTGTTTTGAGATCTACTACATGTACAGGTATCTGTGTAGAATGTTGTATCCCATTTGTGCTCGGTCCTATCTCGGATGGCAGTGTTTATACATTGTAGATGAGGTTTGGGAGTTGAGTAATTAAAGTGCTTCAGCGAGTTCTTTACATTTGAGAAGGAACTTTTTTCATTTTGAAATCTATTAAACAAGATTTTCTGCGCAGACATCATAGGCTATTACAATTTCAAAACTTTCTTCCTCACGCTCTCTTTCTATAAAGTACAGTTGCAGACATCAAAGACTATTACAAGTGCAATTATATTGTATGTTACTACAAAGTAAAATGCAGCCCTATATCAACCCCAAACAGAGAAGAGAAGTAGTTCTGCTATGTTTTGAACATAGATGTGCGGATGGCGGAAAAGACCAGAAAGTTTCTAGTAAATAATGAACAGTGTGCAGTGGACAGTAAATAGTGATATGGATGAACTTAACACAAAGCAAAATTATCCAACAAGAAAAATTAAACTAGCCTTCATTAAATCGTAATTTTGCCTATGGCCTCTTGTCAGGGCACTTATGCGAACAAATTCACTGCTGAAAATTCATCTTAAAGGGTGATATTTCTGACTAATTTTCTCTCTCAGTACAAGAAAATAATATAAAGACATTTTTTCATCTTCTGAGTGGTAGTCCGCCTCTCAGGGGAGTTTAATGAGTTTTGATGAACACACACAAAAACAAATTGAAAGATTTGTAGTGATAAACCATAGTTTATTTATTCCAACATGATTACAAACTATATAGATCCAGAGTCTCACTCTTTGGTAAACATCTATAAGTTGTTTAGACACTCATAGTAGTAGACATACTTACTCGGAAAAAGAGAAGCTGCACAGGTTGTTTCAACTCTTACTCTAGACTCACAAACTCAATCTCTCAGGTTTTTCTACTCTCAAATAGATTCTTCTATTTTAATTTTCGATGCCTAATACTAATCGAGGCTCCTCATATAGGGAGCGGAACTCAAACTGAAATTCAAACACACATTATTAATAGTGACTTCACTCAGGGTACTGACTCCATGCTGATCAAGCTTCCACTTTTCTCCATTGTCTTATTTCGGAAAGCAGATTCTTTCATGATAAAAGATGTTTCCACTGAAGAAGAAGAAGACAATACGATTTTACTTGTATTTACAGGTCATCTATATTTCTGAGTTTTTCCCAAGATAGGGTTCTTCATATTCGATTCTTCTTCTTGTCCCGTTCTCTTCCATGTCGGTATCAACATACATCTTGTAGTTCCTTCCTTTCTCAATCTTTTCGAGGCACTGAACACATGCAAGGGTGAAATCTATTTCTTTTCTTTTGAGGGCCACAAACAGATCACTGGTTATGGCCTCTGGGTGGTCATAATCAGTGACACTTATTTTCTCTCCTGATGCAAGAAAAGTAATCTCTTGATCTTCTTCGATTATTTTCTTGACATACTCTAATGTCATTGCTTTCGTCCAAGGGATACTAGAGTTTGAATCTTCATTGTATCTGACACATGCTGGTTTTAGACACTGACCTTCGATGATTCTGACATAGTGCTATGGAGAAATATACTCAGTTTCTCTTTCACTCACTCTGGAGGTGTAGATCTGAACTTGAGTCTAAGAATGCAGTTAGACTTCCTTATATTCTTGACAGTGTTGTAGATGATAGTTGGCAGTCCCTTGAGATCTTCATTTGTCCTTGTCCACAGGTTATGAACAAATCCATTTTCAACCAGCCACAGTTTATGCTCTTGAGGATGTTCACTCTGAACATTCACCAAATATCTTCATAGGAATGGTCCTGGAACTATGAAGAGGGTATTATGAAGAATTGAACTGGGTGAATGTCTGCCAATGAGTTTGTGGAACTTGAATCATTCTGTCTCTTTCAGCGCCTGAATATGTACCTTTGCACTTTCAGGAGTTCTCATATATAGCAAAGCTGGTTCATTAACAACACTGTTGTTTCTTCTTCTGACTTAGTTCCTCTGCTAAGGCATCCATGGTTTCTACCATAAGCCTTTTATCTCATTCTTGGAAGACAAACATTAAGTTGTCTAACAACGCCTTTTGATGAAAATCTAAACATAAGTCGGTCTGGAAGACTGATTCAGAGAAAGTGTTTAGCTGGTAATTGAAGATATTCACGAACCCCGTAGGAAAAATTATGCTTTTTGGCAAAGCAGCAGCCTTCAACGGTCTTGATGTGGCTTTACCGTCTACCGTTTGAGATGGGCTAGCCAATTATTTCCCCTAGAATTGGTCAATTGAGGCTGGTCATTTCGGACATAGCAAAAAATTCTTAAGAACTTTCTCAATAGACTCTTCTTGTTGATCTGGTTCTTTCTTTGGCCTTCTGGTCCTAGGGTTTTGACCTTCATCGTCTTTTTCATTCCTTCGGAACATTGCCATCTCTCTTGTCAAAGCGTTTGGAAGATAATTCTTGTTTCCTGCAATTAATTCAACATCATAATCATATTGGTTAAGAAATAATTGCCAATTTGTTAATCTTCCCTTATCAGCAGCTTTATCAAGTTTGAAATTTTCACTCTGGCGCAATCTATTCTCACTGTGAATGTTTTTCCCAAAAAGACGGGAGAATTTTCACTTGTCTTTTTGATTGCAAAACTTTCTTTCTCCCCTTTGGGATAATTCTGTTATGTAGAATTGAACTTTCCACTGCATAATTTCAAAATCTTTTCAGTGTTAGTGCTAGGTGTTCTTGCTAGTACTACACTTGCCCAGAAGTTGTCACTAACATCAGTTTGGAGAATGATATCATCATTTTCTTCAGGTTGATGTAGTGGTGGAAAATTCTTACATAGTTCTTTGATTTTCTTGACAATCTTTTCGTCTTCTTCTGTGAATTTTCAAGCTCTCTTTGAGCTTGTTTTGGGTGGCAGTATTGCTGTTAATCCAACAATTTTAGGAAGGAAGTCTCTTCCATAGTTTATGACTCCTAAAAATCTCTGTAGACTTTTAGCGTCAGGAATTCTGTTTGAGAATTTTCAGACTTTCTCTAAGATATGAGGCTGAAGCTTGATAACCCCAATTCTTCGGTTGATCCCTAATAAGTCAATTTTATCTAGGATGAAAAATACTTTTTTTTCTCCTAGAATGATTCCATGCTGGACAATGAGTTTGGCTACTTCGAAGAGGTGATTCATGTGTTCTTTCTTGCTCTTTGAGAAAACTAATATATCGTCTATATAGATGACACAAAAGTCTGCCACTTGCTTGAATATGTTATTCATTTTTCTCTGAAAAATGGATGGAGCTTGTTTTAGTCCAAAAAGCATTACTAGCCATTCGTAATGTCCTTATGGAGTTCCGAATGCAATAAGGGGAATGATGTTAGAATGCATTTTTACTTGCCAGAATCCTGATTTAGCATCAAATTTTAAAAACACTTTGGCTATTCTGAGCCTGTTGATTAGCACTCTTGCTTGTGCTATCTGATAATCATGTTTTACGGTTTTCTTGTTTTCATCTCTGTGGTCTATCACCGTTCTTGCTTTCCCGCAAACTTCTTTCGCATGATTTTTAACATAGAAAGATGGAGCGTGATGAGGACTCTTTGATGGTTTTATCAATCCTTTCTTTAAAAGATCAGCTATATCTTTTTTGAATTTTTTTTATCTTCTTCTTTGTACTAAGGGATTGCCTTTACATGACAGATGAAATTCATATCATGTAGTTTGAGTTCACAGACCACTGAGTCTTTTTCCCAGAACTTTAGAGGATTGATATTAATGTTTTGTTTGAGCATTTCTTTGATCTCTCCAAATGTATGCTTCTTCTATTTTTCAAGCTTAGATTTAAAGTGCTTGAGATTATGTTCTTTTATGAAGGAGGCTCCAATTGTCTCTTCATATTCTGATGATTCTTCACTGGGAAACTCTTCTTGTTGCATATGCTGATTATTAGAAGCTTTATAAGACACATAGTAATGATACTTTTCTTGATCATGAAACGGCGCAATGGTAGGATCCCCATCTTCAAACCTTGTCTTTATACAAGGCTTCTTAGAATTCTTCACTTTATTCTTAAGGATGTTTTCTTGTTTACACTTATCACAATCTCTCTTGAGAATGTTGTAGACAGTGTGTTCTTTGAGTTGGATTTTGGTAGGGGCATGAGATGGAGCATTAGGATGCTTAAATTCTATGTTGCCATGGAACCTATAGAACTCCATATTATCATAGTCTTCTTCTTCTGATGATTCCTCAATAAGCAACTCTTTTCGTTGCTTATATTGCAGTATCGTTTCAAATTTTGGTATATATCTACTACTATTCTGCTGCGATCTCTGATATTGCTCTGTGAATTCTGGACCAATCACACTTTTTGTTTCCTTTAGCCTCTCTGTCCAGAAGATTTTTATAATTCTTAGAAGCTTTATAAATTCACTTCTGGCTTCTGGATGATAGTTTTTTGTAGAAGAAAATCATTGGCGATTAACATATCGAAGTCTTGACCTTCTGATTGCCATATATTTTCAATGACAAAGGTTCCTCTTCCTATCTAGATCTGAACCTTTTTGGCAACTGTATTCATGGAGATTCTTCTTCCTTCTATAAAAATTGCACATTTTTTTGGATTAGTTATCCATAACTCTTCTTGTATAACAAACTTTTTTGCTAAACTGAAACCAAAACCGTTATCTACAAAGGCATGTAGATGATACTTCTTGTATCCTGGAATCTTTAATCCAATCTCCATGTAATTACTGAATCTATTTGTAGAAACGGTTGCTACCTTGCACAGATTTTGTTTTGGAGAACTTTCTTCCTCTTCTATAAAAGGACTGCATTGTTCTGCCTTACAATCTGAACTTTCTGCGAATTCTACTTCTTCTTTAGTAGTAGTATCGAACTTCATCCTTTCTAGATCTCTTTCTAGAATTTCTTGCTTTTCTTCTAACTCATAGAAGTAATTTTCATATTCATGTTCAATAATCTGGTTTATTGAACCATTTTTTGTCTTTCTCCTTGCTTCAGGTATAAAGCATTCTATGTGATACGTCTTTCCTGACGCTTTACAAAATATGGGGAGGCCATCCTTCTCATTGCAGTGACAGTAGTCACAAACAAATGATCCGGGATTGACTTTGTAAGAAGAAATCTTTTCTTCTTCAGTGCCTTCTTCCCAATTTTTTATTTCAAGAAGATAAACCTCTCTAGGTTCATATTCTTCTTCAAAATCTGTTTTTGACTCTTTTGATAATTCATCTTCTGTTCAGACATAATAGACAGATACATTGTCTTTTTTTTTCTTCGGAATAGACTACCTCATAGCCTTTCATGTTTGTCATCTCTATAGCTTATTCATATTCCCTAAGAAGAGCTTTCAAACTTATTTTTTCTTTCTTTCTTGGGACATTCATTAGCATAGTGCCCTTCAGCCTTGCATAATTAACATCTGCATGTTTTCTTCTTCTCTATTTCTTAAGGGAATTTTGTCTTCTTGAAAAATCTCTTTCTGAGATTTTGCTTCTCTCTTTTGTAATTGTAGCTTTTCTTAAACCTCCAATTATTCCTTTTGTTTCCTTTTGAATTTTTGGAAATGCTTTCTTTTTTGCCTTTTCTCATCATATCCCCAGTTGGTTGGAGCATCTATCATTTGGGCACAGACGTCACTTTTTTCTTTAAGCTGCTTCTTGGCTGCTTTTTCCCTAGTATTGGCTTTACATTGTTCGCGCATCAGCTGCCTGATTCTTTCTGCTACTCCTCCAACGGAAAATCTATATACAGGTTTTTCTTCTATGCTTTGTCTCATAGCTATCCTCTAAGGTTCAGGGAGCTTTCTATGTAGGAGGTGTACCAAGTCGAAATTTTCAACTCTTCTATCGTGCAATAATATTTTTGGAATTCATTCAGATATTCCTCAAAATACTTCATATTGCATATTTTGAAAGCATATATGTTTTTTGCTATCTCTCTAGTCTTTTCTCCAACATATGAGATATCTTCGTAGAATTGTTCATATAGCGGAGTGGCAAAAGTATATGGATTCTTATCCGTCTTTATGTTTTCCAACCATTCCTTTCCTCTAAAGGTTTCTTTGAAGGAAAAATAAAACATCTTTGCCATTCCCAAGAGGGTTGATTCGTAGACTACTTGCAAGTCTTGCGCTTCAAACTTTCCGTAGATGGTGCAGGCTGCCATGATTAGGCTAGCAGCCCATTCATCTATAAACAATTTCTTGTCTAGAGATTTGTCTAGATCAAGCGATACTCCAAATTGAGTGATCGGCACCTTTGATGTATTTTCCTGTGGAATGAATCTGTAGGAGCTTCTTTCTCCCTTCTTTCCACTAGGACCTTTCCCTTGTGGAAGTATGGTATTTCCACCAACTCTGATAAGGAAAGACTTTTCTTTTTGAATGTGAAACTCTCGATCTCTTTGATCAATTATTCCAAACGAGAAGGATCTTTACGCTCTTATGTTTCCTTATAAAGCTTAAAGAGCTCTTCCGATTTTGAGCTTTCTGATCTTAGCATGCTGATGTCTCTTTCTAACTCAACATCTAAGTCTTCCTCCATTATTGGATTTGCTTATTTTCTTATCAAAATTCTGGTACTTTTGATACCACCTTCTCTGGTAGAGCTGCATCTTCTGAGCGATCTAGTGTTTTCTCCTCTGAAGCTTTCGAGTGAAACATCACTGTTTTTGTGTCCTTCGAATTTGAGGTTAACATCTCCAGTTCTCCTATTTTCATAAACTGTTGCCTTCATACTTTCTGGTTTTTCCTTAGGACACGATAATTTTCACTCTAGTGGGAAAGTTACCTCATCCCATATAACCTTGTGAATTTGCTCTAAATGGTTTTTGAGATTTGTAAGGAAATCAGTAGTTAGACCTGGGATATATGTTATCTTGGTCTTTGGTTCTACTGTTGTGCTCATTAATTTATAGTAGATTATATAAACTACTGCAAGCTCTTACATGCCTTCTTTCAAGGACGTGTCATCTGTTTTGACTCTTAGTTGTAAATGGTGAGCAGCATCAGATAGGCTGGTTGAAAAGTGTGGGAAGCAGTTAAAGTATGCAACCTGATTGCATAGCGATGCTTGAAGGGTTCCCAGTAGACTTTTCTTGAAATTGATCAGCCTATTGTCTTGTAAGACACATAGAACTGAACAATTTAGGTCTTCTCTGGCAAGTAATTTTATAACAATTTGGATTGCTCTAATGAAGTTTCCTTTTCTGGCTTTAGCAATCTCTTCAGGTGTTACCAGAAGGAGATTTTTTTCTCCTATTGTTGTTGGGGTGGTGGATTCAAGAATTTTGAATTGATGGCTATCCAACATGTCAAATTTTTTTTTTTTTTGTATATCTGATTGAATTCAAACTTCAGGATTGAAGCATTTCTGACATTATTTTCAATTTCGTTGAATTCAACAACTATAACGATTTTTTCTTGAAGATACTTAACATGTTCATGTCACGAGTATCTTTAGTTTTAGGTTCTCTAAATCTAATACTTGACAGATTCGTTCGAGAATCTTGAAAAAATGGTTTTAGCAGTGGGTTCCCTTTTGGAACTTGTAGTGGTTTGAAGTCATTAGTTTTCCTAATAACTGTTCGAGGTGGACTATCACTTAATTTTTTATGTTCTCGGGCTATCCTTTGAACATAATCAAGGATTTTCATATGTTGAAGATTTAATCCCTCGATTTTATTATTAACCTTTGTTAATAGTTCTTTCTTTTCTTCCGGCTGATTCTGGATGTAATCCATTTTAGTTTCCAATTCTTGTAATTGGATACTAATTGCTGGAAGAATTTCTAGATACTCTCTGCATCTAAAAATTTCTGATAAACATTTTTGCTGTCTTGCATCTGTTAAGTCTAATAGAGAATCTAGTTTCTCTATTATCCTCTCATATGGTGATCCCATCTTTGGGATTTATGAGGTATAGCATGCTCTGATACCAGTAAACTTCTGCGGATCTAACCAAAAGTTTAGATGGAAAGTTTTTGCAATTGTTCTTCAAATTTTGCTTTATCCCTTTGATAAGCAGCTAAAAAACATTGCTCTATTGCAATTCTTCTTTCAAATTTTACTCTTTCTTGAGGAATTTCTCTTCTTAATTTTTCTAGAAGACTGATTTTTTGTTTGCTATTATCAATACACCCTCTAATTAATTTACGCTTTCTTTTTAGGAAAAGAGTGATTCGAAAATGAGAAATTTTTATGGTAAATGATAATTGTTTACATTTGAGTATTGATAATAGATCTTTAGCTGCAAGTGTAAGAACAAACAAATTATAGACCCACTGCGCTTTCAAAAATAAAAATATAAAAAAATATGTAAGGACATTTTTGAAAAAAATGAAAAAACAGTACCCGCACATTACTGTGCAGAAGAGTGTAGGTGCACTCCAAACAGAGTCCTGAACATATAGTAGTGAAGGTTATTGTCTTCCCAAGGACGAACGATTGAGAGCTCTATAAAGAAGATGCTGTTGATGAGCGCTCGATCAATCCTCCATCCATATATAGTAACCCCTCCAGGACTGGATTGCATGTAAGTAACTGAAAGCAAGAAAAGTTTTCCACTTGTTAAATTGCAAGTTGTCGTACAAAATCTAAAGTTCAAAACTCCATTCTGCGGTATGAGTCCAAATAAAATGAGGTGAATTTGCAACATGCTGTAGTAGCAGTCGTAGTCGTCTTAGTGGACATATCAAAAGCTTCTCGTTTGTGATACAAGGACATGTACGAAGCCAATTGTGTGTTTGTAGGCACCGGTACATAATCAACGGAGTCCAGATCGGTTTCTGAATAACTTATGGGCAATGAGCCAGCTGGATAACGAGTCTCCATGTTTTCTGTATCATGATCAGTTCCCAACTGAGTAGCATCACTGGAGCTGCATGTCACCGAAGCATGCCATCTGCTAGTTACGGATGCGAGCCCTTGAGCTCTATGTGAGATCTTCGCAGCTGCTTGTAGGCATATGATTATCCCAACTAGCTCAACTATAGAGGAGACCTGCCATGGTTAGAGGCAAGCAGTAAGTTATAGTGTTTGATGTGTGATTCATGTAATGGAAGAAGCACATTGTCATGAACTTACTATAAAATCTCCTCCATTGATGAGATTGATGATTTTGCTGTTTTCTGTGGTCTACAGTAGAGCCACAAACTGGCTAGCTGTGACTACTAAGTTCAAGTAGAATATATATTCGGAATCTGTGACTAATCTTTGATAGATGATGCGTTAAACGAATGTGTTCATCGATATATGCTGAAACATCTATATCCATTTCCAAGAGCTTCCCATAGTTCTCAAAGTGTATGACTTGCAAATTGCAAACCAAATTGAACAGACAACTGCCTGAAAGGGAAATTATATTTGAATACATCCAGGACACAAGAAAGGCAAGTAATACAGCACCACAGATTTCCACCCTAAATCTTGGTGATCAGAAACAACTCGAGTGACTTCACGAGCAGCTTTGAGAAGGAACAGAGGTACTAGCCACACAGCCAGCAAGCGAAAGGAATCCTGAAGAAGCAGGAGTATAATCTTGTTATGGAAACAACCAAAGGATAAAACCTTCCCTACCAAAGTAGCTAGTAGATATCAGATAAACTGAAACTTGTGCAAACTTTCGTCTTAGGGAGTTATTTAGTAGTTAATTTAGAGCCAAGGACTACTCAAATTGCATGCTTAAATAAGGCTAAATGGACTTTTCAAACAAATAAAGTACAGCCAAATGGAGAAAATGACTGTAAGAACTAGAAAAGGAGTATATCAGTTCCATTTTCTGCACGACTAAACCAAATTTTAATGATCATCCACTACTAACAATACAATTACGATAAGCAAAAAAAAAAAAATCACAAGAAATGAAAAGCAAGAAGGGAGATGTGGGTATTTTCTAAGACTCACATTGGTCTTTTGTATATATTGATCATGGAACTGAGACATATGGCCATGGTACCTATCCACAAACAAGATCTTTCTCACTCCATACTTGCGTAGGTCGTGTGAAATGCAAAGCAGAGAAACTGCAGCCACAAGAGACTCGCAAACCAGAACCTCAAGCTCAAAACTTTTGATCCCATACTTGATACTATTGGCACAATGAAAGCTCAATATAAGTAGCACTGGCAGCACAACACTAACAAGAAGGAATACGAGCCATGAGAGACTGAATGAAAGGATCCGATCCCGATTTAGTTATAAACCGAAATTAAGCGCTAACGATTGCTAACTTTAGTTATTACTCAAAAATTTAAAAATCCAAGTGGGGATCCAAAACTCAAAAGTCACGAAATAAAAAAAAATTCACAAAATGGTTCACTACAAAAATATAAAAGATAGACAACCGTTTTTGACATCAGGGCAGCTAGACAATTTAAGTTGACTGCGCAAACTAAATACTAACTCGTAGGATCAACATTGGATCCTACGGGGAATATTGCTATGCCAAGAACTGCGTGCACCTCCAATCTCAGCTGAAACTCTGCAACTTAGAAGGTTGAAAACGAAAGGCCCAAGGAATGCATATAAAATAATAAAATTGTTAGAGTGTGTGGACAAAAATAATATTTCATTTTAAACTGAAAACTATAAATACTATGTCTTTCACTATAAATGTACATAAAAATGATGCGAGTTTAAAAATAAACAAGCCCAGGTCATGTGTTTGTTCTAACCCTCCTGGGTACTGTGTAATGTGTAGATGCAATAACTTGAGTTCATTTTTCTCAATGTTACAAGAATGTCCAGGTTAGGTGTTTGTCTTAACCCTCCTGGGTACTATGTAAATCACGGGTCAAGTGTTTGTCCTATCTCTCCCGGTGCGTCACGGGGATCAGCCGAGAAGCCAGTGCATCGATGCAACAACTGTTACTATGCTCCATGTAAAACAAATCATATGTGTCTCCATACAAATGCATAATCGTAAATGCATAATCATAAAATGCATAATCGTACACTCGCAATTCGACAGTGACAATAAAGTGTCCACTAACTTGGATCGTAGGATAACCAATAGTTGATCAATAAACATTTAATTCGCACATAGCGTTCCTAAACCAATCAAAGGTCTAATTTAATTAATATAGTATTCTAATTGAATACAACTAGAGCATACAAGGAATCTGATACGAATTGTATCACAAATATTCACTTTCCAGTTTTGATTACCTAAGCATCATTACTCAGCCACATCGCGATAACAAATATATTCGTCATGCTATGATCCCAAGCTCCATAGCAAGTTTGACATCGACTTAACACATGATGAAAGATTTCGTCGAATGTGTCGAGTCGCATCCGAATCCTAAACATACATAAAAATATTACACAATTTCCCCAAAATCTATGAAATTACTCAAAAACTAGTACGAATCGACTAGCAAAACTTCCCGTGAAATATAACTCTTAGGGGTCGTTGGAGCTCTGCCGCGCATGGCGGTGGGTCGGGCCCACGCGCCACTGCCGGCAGCAGCCGGAATCCAACCATCACGGATGCCTGCAAATAATGAAACTAAAGCTCATTCCAAGCCCAACAACATTCATGCACAACTTTAAGTCAACATTCATGTCGAAAATTACCTTTGAAATTTGGAACCCTCTCCAGAAAATCAAATCGACCGATCACTTGCGTCAGGCTACGGTGTGACTCAAAATTGATCAGGTTCGACTTGTGGCATTGCAGGCTTCAAAACCTCTAGCATTGCGCCACCCAACTCTGGCTGTAGCGCCGCCATCGTTGACAAAAATAGACCGAAACCCTTGATTTTTGTTTTGAATTTTGGGCTCAATCGACGCCGAATTGGAGGTTAATATGTTAAGGTAAAGGAAAAGGAGGTTGAGGTGAACATTTTGACACCAAGGTCGACCAATTTGGTGGCCGGCCGGTGATGGTTCGCTGGCATCAATTTCACGGGGAGAGAGAAAAGGAGAGGAATTGACCACAAGTTGACCACTTTCTGACTTTCCAAAATCGGAAAGTGGGTATTTATATCTCGAACCTTACCGAAATGTAAAAAATTTCGACAAACTCCGATCGACCATAACTTTCTTATCGTAACTCCAAATTTAACATTTGACGTGTCCAAGTACTTGGCTCGAAGAGCTCGAAAATAAATTTCTTTTACAACTTCCGAAAAGAATACGAGTCCAAAAAGTCAAAATTTATAAAAATTCAATTATAGTGACGATGGATCTCGATAAACGTAACATATAGCGATTAATTCAATAAATAACTCGACTAATAAAGATTAAGTCACTAATTTAAGTTCAAGTCGTTACACTGAAACTCCAAAAAGAGTACTGACAGAAGCCAAAGAACCTGAGAAAGATCTCGAAGCGGTAGAGAGTATGATCAAGAAGGGGATCATCGTCTGGTTTTACTTATGTCGGTGTTTCCGATGTGTCTATCAATGGAATTATGGTTTCTTGTGATACTGGGAAAGCCATAAGGTGAAGGAAGCTGAATGATTAGACTTTGGTTATTGAAAAATTGTATGAGTGTGCCCCTTTTAAAGGGTCTTCCTGTGAAGATTAGAGAAGAACTTGAATCCAAAAGCCAATTTGTGCCTTAATTCAAAGGTAAGTTAGTATGCATGTTGAAGAGTGTTCATAAAGCTTTCTGTAACTGCCAGTCACAGTACTTACGCACACTGTTCTAAAAAGCGACTTAGGCGACCGCCTAGGTGCTAGGCGAAGTTAATGAGGGAATAATCTCTCTGAGCGGGCTACGCGTGCCTAGGAACTCATGGGCAAGCTTAAGCGATGCTGGGGGTGAAAAAAAAATTAAAACCCAAATCATTTGAGATTTGAGATTATTACTCTATATTATATGTTTTTGTATGGTGATTATGACAATTTAGACTATATTTATTGTTAATTTAATTATATAAGTGTTTTATATATTCATTATTTCATATATATATATATATGTATTGAATTAATACTGCCTTTAAGTCGGATAAAAAATATCTAATTCCGATTAATTCACGTCTAACCGTTTAGACGTTAAAAAGTACCTTCATCGTGTATGGTCGCCTAACATTTTTTAGTACCTTGCTTATGCATAAGGCAAAACCCAGACATATCTGATGTACAAAGGGAAAAGTGATCCTCATCGTCCAAGATGCCAAAGTAGAACCAAAACTCGTAGACCACTATAATATTGGGCACTGTTTTTCATTTTCAAAACCATTAAATCTCCAGGACTCTAGGAGATTCACCAAATTCACATGTAGGCCAACCAAAGCTTCTCTTTCTGTGACAATCTCTTGCTTCACTAATATTTTATATCATATAGTGTTCTTCAATTTGTTTTTGAAGAACTAGATATAGCCAAGGAGACCACGCTTCCCTACTTTTAAATGCATCATTTAAGCCTGGTGGGGATCAAAATGACAGGCCACCTTGCCAAAAATAGAGCTACAACCACCTTGCCAAAAATAGAGCTACAAAAATCTTAAACTTGGGAGATCCCTAAACTTTTGTGTGGCTTGTTGACTGGTTGGAGTTACAATAGACTCACAAACCAAACGGTCTGGGCCTGGGGAGGGGAGTGGGGAGTTAGGTTTGTGATTCTACAATAAAGGGAAGAAAAGAAATGAGGGGAAAAAGGGTCTTTCATTAAAATTTCGAACATGTCATCAAAGATGCTCAGATTTACATTTAATCAAAACAATCTGTTATTTTTTACAGTAGGCTTACATGGTAGAACTCCAATCAGAATCTCACCACATGTGTTTACATGCTAAAGACTGACGATTTATCTGCATAAGTATAAAAGAATCATAGTTTAGATGAGCGACTAGATAAAGCAAGAGAGATTAGCTCCCTTCTCAGGATTTTTCCTGCTGGAGATTTTGGAACTGAGTTGATGAATGCTACGCGTCGAATCTTCTTGTACGGTGCAACCTGTAAATAGAATAAACTCGCTTAGAGCATGTAAGTGAGCCGAACGGAATTTGCTACTAACAGCTGGAATTACAGATTATGGATGAGAGAAGACTAATGGGAGATTATTTTAACCGGTGTTCAGGAGCATACTTTTTTTGCCACAAAATCCATTACTTCAGCCTCAGAGATATTGCTTCCCGGTTTTCTGACAACATAGGCCATGGGAATTTCCCCTGCATCTTCATCAGTGTACCTGCATCAGTAGCAATAGGCAGAAATAAGGAGTTAAGGACTAGTTAACAGAAAGGTGACAGTGAACAAGTGCTAGACTAATGCAATAAAGCATGAAAATAAACCAGCAAACTCTCAAGCAAAGACAATTGTCATCGTATACATACGGAATCACAGCAACATCAGCAATGTCTGGATGCGATTGAAGAATATGTTCCAACTCCGCTGGTGGTACCTGTTCCAGACATACAACATTACTTGGGTGGGACTAATAAAATGACAAATACAACCATCATCTTCTAAAGGAGTAACAGTTGAGGAGGAGGCACTTCAAATCACCTGATAAGCCTTGTACTTTATCAATTCCTTTAACCTATCAACAACGTACATGAACCCAACAACGTACATGAACCCCTCATCGTCAAAATAGAAAAGATCACCAGTCTTTAACCAACCATCTTTAGTCAAGGTCTCAGTAGTTGACAAGGCAGGTAAACACCTCTCAAAGATTTCATATTCACAATCTGGATATATCAATGTAGTAAGATAAATAGGGGTTGTCGAACACAAAGAATTGGTAAAACTAAGTCCTAACACAAAACTAAAATGCTGACAAACTCGACTACAATACACTAATGACACTACGAACTTAAGCTAGACAGATTCAAATACTACAAAATTTAGACACAATGAACTAGACACAGTGGCGGACTACCACAAAAATTTGAGAGTTTTCTGAGTTGATTTGGTTACCGAACTGAATCGGCTAAGCTACAGCTAATACAGAAAATAAATGCTGAAAGTAAACTGCTAATGAATGCAAATGGATTTAAACTATATGATTAAAGAGTTAAGAGGAATGCAATCCACCACCGCCATTCTATCTATCTAACACATACTTAACCTAATACACATATCCAATGAATGAAAATTTCCAGGAAGAATTGATCGTTACAACCACATCCTATTACCTAATCCTTATGCCTATGCAGGTTTGTCATGGACTTCCCCTACATCTATCCCTCTATTGAATCCATAGTCATGGACCCCAAGGTTTACAAATAAGAAAGCATTAAACTTTAGAAAATGTTTGAGAAGCTACAAGGGTTCACAAGTACACTATGGGCGTGTCTCGCCAGACCTATGGATTTCAATCTCCCGACGGTAAAATTGGCATATCACTATAGAGAATCCGATGGAAGAAATTATCTTCAGTCGCCCGTATCTCATGAAACTAGAATCTTAGCATGCATACTAAGTTGGTCACCAAAGTAAACATACAAGAATTCATACGGTGAATCATTTAGAGAAAGAAACCCCATTAAAAGAATATGCAAAACTAAGTTAAAGTGTATGCATTAAAAAGACTTCATGTACGGGGCTTCAAACAACCCCTTAACAAAGAAAATTAGCTACTCATAGTCTTAGATAATAACATCAAAGAATTCCTAAAAGATAAATTAAATAAAGGACGAAAAAAGAACTCTTGACGACGACGTGATCGAACTAGATCTTATGCATGAGACGTCTCCCTCTCCTTTGTTTCTTCTGTTTTTGTCTCTTTTAATCTCAAGAATTCCCGGCCGTAATCACCCCCACAGCTCCACTAACTAGCTATATATGTATATGCATGCAGCTAGGGCAAACTAGCTAGTAATAGCTCACGAGCCAACCTCCTAAAACAATCCCACTTCCTTTGATTGTTTTCTATTTTGTCTCACAACTGCTCGCCAAGCTTTCCTCGCCAAAGACATATATGTATCTCCATTTAACTAGTTTAATTAAACTAACAAAATCCACGTGCACTCTTTCATCACGTGCTTGCCAGGAACTCTAGCAGTATCCTTCATGGATTATAATTCCTACTTGCAATATGTTTCTCCAAAATATATTATTTAAGTCCATTTTCTTCATTAATCTCCAAAATACTTAAAAACAAATAAATCAAATTAATTCACTCAAGTAATAACAAAAAACTAAACATAGAAAACAAATTAAATACTGAATAAACACATAAATATCATAAATATGCGACTATCGGTAGTTATCTTGTCATCTCCTACATAACATGCAGACATCAAAAATGGTTAAATAAATGATGTGTAGTTCTCGTGGTTAAGCACACTAAACTTTCGAGCTTTACGGCTGTAATACCCCCGTCTTTAAATATATGATTAAACTGTCCCGGCATAATTTAGAAAAGTCTTTAACTTTTGTAATCGGGATTATGAACAAGTTTTTTAAATTAATTAATTTCAAATCTGGAAAATTTCGACGTCGGGAAACCTCCGATGGAATCTTCCGGCAACTTATTTGCTGAGAGGAGCACCGCCGTAGCCGAGCGTCCTCAGCGAGCTGAGGTTATACTTCTTCACCAACTCCAACTTGGCCAGAGCGACGATCACCGGTGGCGACACCGGCATGTACGTCACCTTGAACCTCTCCTCCGCCTTAAGCATGCCTTCGAAGTCGAACCACTCCATAAGGACCATGGTCTCACCCAAGGACACGGCCCGGAGCAGCATGAAGAACCCGAACACCTGGAACAGCGGCAACGTGAACATCAAAACCGGCTAGACCGGGTTCGGGTCAGGGTCGGACGTCCGGAGTGCGTGCATCCAGCGATCACGGCTATGAAATTCCAGTGTGACGACACCACTCCTTTCACCCGCCCCGTCGTATCGGACCAGTAGAGAATCGTGGCTGCGTCAGTCTGGTTCACATCCACGACTGGGTCAGAGTCGGGTTGTTCGGGTCGGATCAGCATGGAGGAGAAACTCGGGCGAGTCGAGGAGGATGGTTTTTAGTTCCCTCGGGAGCTTGTGCGCGGTGGATGAGGTGGCGAATGCGAGTGCGGGTCGAGTAAGGTTAACTTGGTAATGGATCTCGAACTCCGACCCGATCAGGTTGGCGGGCGAGATGACGACGCCGGAAGCTAATAAGGCGCAGTAGAGAACGGGGACGTGTAGGGAAGGAGGAGAGAGGACGAAGGCGACTTGGGATTTGGTGACGAAGAATGAGCGGAGTGAGGGAGTTGAACTGGGAGAGGAACTCGCCGTAGGACATGTGGTGGCCGGAGGCGGGGTCGATGAGGACGAGCCTGGTGGGGGAGGTGTTGGAGGAGTGGAGGAGAGAGAGTAGGACTGGGCTTCCAAAACGAAAAAACCAAACCTAATGGGCCGAAAACCGAAAATCAAAAATCGAATCCCGAATCGAACGGATCAGCCCAATTCTCGGCCCGAAACTGAATGATCCGAAACTGAAAAAAATATTTCGGTACCGTACAGAATCGAACCGAAAATTAATCAAAACCAAAACAATTACGTGTCTCCCATCTACCGGCCTGAACTCGATATCCACATTACCAACCCTACACCTTCCCTTACTGAATCTCTCCCACTTGCTCCAAGTATATAAGCTTAAACGAAAAACGGAAAACCTGATACCCTAATCACACCCTCACCCTCTCGCCTCCTTTCTTTCATCTCTCTCTCAGACTCAATCCATATTTTGACCAAAGACCCTAACAGCCCAGACGACGGCACATAACCCAATCGACGCTGTACCACCTCAATTGATGATGCTGCCTCTGATTTCTCTGCCTCAAACCCTAGGTCGAGATTCAGTCACACACAGCCTCATTCGACGACGCACAGCCTTAAACGAGCATCGCCGCCGCCTCAATCGATGTTTTTGAGACGTTGACCCTCACGGCCTCACCGATCTCTGATCTCCTCTCGGCCAAACCCTCACAGCCTCACTGATCTCTTCTCGATCGCAGTTGCATGTCATCTCTGATCTTCTAGCCTCATCGATCTCCGATCTCTTCTCGATAGCAGTTGCATGTCATCTCCGATCTGCTAGCCTCACCGATCTCCGATCTCTTCTCGATCGTAGTTGCATGTCATCTCCGATCTGCTAGCCTCACTGATCTCCGATCTCTTCTCGATCACAGTTGCATGTCATCTCCGATCTGCTAGCCTTACTGATCTGATCTCTGATCTGATCTTCAAGGGTAGGCTCTGTCTCTTTCTCACAGTCTCATTGTCTCTCTAAAATTTCATTTTTAATTAGTTTTTCATTTTTTTTCTTTGAAAATGGAATTTCACTTCTCACTACCTTGGTTGTTTTGAACTAAAAATGGAGTTTTTATTTTTTTTGTTTTGAAACTTGATACAAAACTAATTAGGTAGGTATATTGGATAAAGCATACACCCGACCAAACATGCATGAGGCTGCCATTGCCAACCGATTGCCCTCTGCTCCCGTACCAAGCTTAGACTTTTGTTAAAATGAACTGAAAATCTGAAAGTTTAATGTTTAATTGAGTTGTATGTTGTGATTGAATTGAACTGAAAAAGTTGTAAACTGATCCTAGTTGTTTACTTTTGCGAGACATGAAAAATAGGCTTTGGATAACTGGATTTGTAGAAGAAGTAGGATGTGAAGCAAGTGAAGCAATTCAAGTAGCCTGAACCCTGAAGGTACAATGTCAAACACTGTTAATTTTTCATTTTTTTGCTTTGGTTGTACTTTGTGATTGTTTTGAACTGAAAATGGAATGATAGTTTTGAACTGAATCAGCATGTTTTGAAACTTGTAATGCATGTTGTGAAACTTGTGAGATGTGATGCATATTTCTAAGTTCCTTGGTATATTGGATTAAGCATACACCTGGCCAGGCATGCATGAGGTTGCCATTGCACACCGATTGTCCCTGGTCCCGTACCAAGATTAGTTTTTTTTAAATGAACTGAAAATCTGAAATGGTTTGTGTTAATTGAGTTGCTTGTTGCATGTTATAAGTGGAATTGAACTGAAATGATTTATTTTAATAAGTGAATTGGAACTGAAGCAAAACTAATTAGGTATAGCTTGGTATATTGGATAAAGCATACTATTAATGAACCTACATTAACATGTAGGCTTTGTCTTTTTTATAACCTACTGACTTGTTCTTTTTTTCCTGTACAGGTAGGACTATCACAAGCTAAGAGACTGGCCCAAGGGAAGTTTTAAACTATGACTAAGATCAGTGTAAGTTTTTGCATGTGAAGTGACATTGTATTTATTTTATTGTGTTAACATATGATCTCCAATTTGTAATTTTAGGTTCTTAACTAGTTTTCTTTTCTGTCACAGTTGAAAAATATTAAGAAGAAAATATGAGGAGTCCCTGAAACTAGTAAGGTTCATGCTCCAAGTAGGAATGCTTCGTCAATTGGAAGCACTTCAGCTCCAGTAGTTGAAGCTGAGGCTGCTGCATCTGTTGTAAATCCAGATTATTTCGTATCTAAGAAACATAATTTGGTGTGGGATCATTTCACAGAGTATAATGTTATTAAGGTTGTTAAGTGTAAAGGGAAACCTGATCAAACCTTATCTGAAAAGAGAGCTAAATGCAAATATTGTCCTAAGGGTAATTTAGGAGATTATGCTGTAGATAGTACAAAGAATGGAACTGGATGGATGAATAAACACATAAAAGACAGATGTAGGTATTATAATGGAAGGCAGAATGTTGATAAAAAACAGAAGACTTTAGTTGGGGATAAAATTAAGGGTAATAGGCTGAAGACTCATATTTTTACCTAAAGAAGTTATGCAAGCCTGTGTTGAAATGGTTGTTGTTGATGAATTGCCTTTTAGCTTTGTTGAGAAGTTGGGTTTTAGGGGTTTTTGTAGAGTTGTTGTTCCTGATTTTACAGTTCCATGTAGAAGAACTCTCCATATGAATTTTTTGAATCTGTATGAAAGTAAGAGGAAAGACCTTAATAAGAGTTTACTCAAATATAGAGTTTGTCTAACCACCGATACTTGGACAAGTGTTCAAAAAATTAATTACATGGTGCTTACTGCACATTTTATTGATAAGAAGTGGGCAATGCATAAGAGGATCATTAATTTTATCACTATCCATAATCATTGTGGGAGTTCAATAGGAAACCTGATTAAGGAATGCTTGCTTAAGTGGGGTATTACTAAGGTTCTCACCATAAATGTGGATAATGCAGCTGCTAATAAGTGTGCTATTGAGTATGTTATGGCTAGATTGAATAAGATTAAGGATTCTCAAGCTATATTAGATGGTAAACATATGCATGTTAGGTGTGCTACCCACATATGCAATTTGAATGTCGGAATTGGTTTCAAGAAGTTAAATAAGGCTGTCTTGGAAATTAGAAATGTTGTTAAGTTTGTCCTTTCCTCTGCCCATAGGTTAGATATCTTCAAAAATAGCATAGCAAAAGAAAATATACCTTGTAGATGGCTAGTTGTGATGGATGTTCTGACAAGGTGGAACTCTGAATGTTGGAAGCAGCCCTGAAGTTCAAGGCTGCTTTCATTAGAATGGTGGAGGATGAAGAACGCTATAGAGCATACTTTGCGGAGCCATATGAAGAGTTTGATGAGGAAGGTAAACTGATTCCTCATCTACCAGATGCTAGAGGAAAGTGTGGGCCTCCTTGTGATGAAGATTGGGATAATGCGGAGGAATTTGTGGTGTTCCTCAAGATTTTTTATGAGGTGACAATGAGAGTTAGTGCATCTACACATCCTACAGTGCACACCACCTACCATGATGTGATGGCCATCGATACGAAGATCAACAAGCTGATTTTAGAACCTAAAATGATGCGAGGTGCTACTGCCGTAGAGATGGTGATGAATGATATGGCTGGTGACATGCTGAAGAAGCTTAACAAGTATTTCGGACCAAATGCTGAGGTGAATCCTTTCATTCGGCTAGGTTTGATTCTTGATCCGAGATTCAAGCTTGTTCACTTGGTGCATCTATTTCAAATTGATGGGAAAGATGAGGTGGAGATTGATGCAGACACAAATAAGGCATAGAAGTTCTTCATGGATTTATATGTGCAATATGTGGAGCCAGCAGACATTCAAGAAATTGTGAGCAAGGCTAATCTGCTAAGGGAAACTACTAGCAGCAGGGCAGCCCCCACTAGTTTCAGATCCTCCCTTATTGGTAAATGGAAGGAGATGGTGTCTTCGGCAAATGAGTCAGGGCCTATCCATGAAGTAGACAGATATTTGGATGATGATCTTGAGCCGGTATGTAAGAATGGTGAGCAGTATCCAATTCTGGATTGGTGGAGGGTGAATGGTGCCAAGTATCCAGTGGTGGCAAGAATTGCTAGGGATGTGCTGGCTATACAAGTGAGCACAGTGGCTTCAGAGAGTGCTTTTAGCACAGGTGGGAGAGTCATCGACAACTTCTTGGAGCTCATTGACTCCTAAGTCTGTAGAGAGATTGATCTGTCTTCAAAGTTGGCTTAGGGAAAATGAAGTAGATGATAATGATGATGATATTCCAAGCATTAGGGATACTGAGATATATGAGGCCTGTGAAAAAGGTTAACTGACTTAACTCACTTAACTGCTTTTGTGAAACTGTGGCATTTTGATTCTGTCTGCATTTACTTGCATTTTGATTCTGTCTGCATTTGTGACTAGCATTTTGTTTCTGCATTTTGTGAACTACATTTTGATTCTGTCTGCATTTGTGAACTTGCATTTTGAATCTGTCTGCATCTGTGAACTGTGGTAATTTGATTATCAAATGTATATCAGTATATAAGTTGATGCTTGTCAATTTGCAGAGCACATTACACACCTGGGAAGTACCACAGAAATTGGACTTGGAGCCAGTAGAGTTTCTGAAACTGTGGAGCTCATTGAAGATTCTGATGACAGTGAAGATGAAGAGGCTGGAGATGAGTGCTCTAGCCTCTAGTTGAATTTGGGACTGTAATTATGCTAAATTTGACTGTAATTCCATTTTATGCATTTTGGACTGTAATTCTATGAACTGCATCTGGAACTATTTTGACTTTTAAATTTCAACTGCTTGAGCAAGTATCTGTAGTTAGTTCTGAATTCAACATGAACTATACTTGGTTTTAATTGTATTTAGATCTGCATATTTGAACCTGAAATGTACTTGGTTTATGTGTACATAGTTATGCATATTTGAACCTGAAATGTACTTGATTTAGATGTACTTGATTTTGAAATGTAAAAACTCTAATTAGGCTTGGTGTACCTGAAATATACTTGATTTTGAATGAAAGAAATAAGTCAAATAACAGATTTCGACCATTTTGTAAACAGATCCGTACCGAATTGGGCCAAATCGAACCAAAACTTTTCGGTTCGGGTCCAATCGGTTCAGATGGCTAAATTTACTAGAACCGAACCGATTATTATTTCGGTTCCGATTTCGGATCAGGCCCAATCCCGAACCGATCCAACCCGAGCCTAGCCCTAAGAGAGAGTGTATAGTGGGCGACGGAGAGAGGATCCGAGAGAGGCGGGCGAGGGACAGGTGGCTGAAGATTAGTGTATATTTTGGTGTCAGGGAGAAGCCGCTACGTGTGGCGGCCACCATGGTTAGAGAGAGAGAGAGAGAGTTAGTTGAGGAGGGAGTGAGGAGAAATGTGTGAATGCCCTCGGCTATTACGATTTACGAGACGTCCGGAAAAGGACGGGGGAAGAATTTGGAGTGTAATGCTATATTGAGTGAGAGTGTGTCTGTCCCCGTGTGTGTGTTTGACTTGGGGTTTTTGTTTAGTGAAGGCGGCTGGAGAGACTGGACCTGCTCTGCGTCTGTGCTGGCGTCTGAGGCGGATTTAGTGAGAAGAAAATAAGTGGGGACTGACCAACCGACGACGGACACTGAGGTACATTCTGCACTTCTTTTTTTGATCGAATTCTGCACTTTGTTCTGCACTTTGTTCTGCACATTCATGTTCAAGGAGCACGTTATATCGGAAGGTTTAAGATTCAACAATAATTGAGCAGAATTACACATAATGACCATTTAAGAATTCTTTCGTATTTGTTGAGCTCATCTGACCAATGAACTACAGTAACTAGGGAGATTATGAAATGTACATACCGTATATAGAGCATTTTTAATGATGTTCTCTATTTTTTCAATAAATTTGTTAAAAAAAAAGTTAAAAGTCAAATATTTAGGGAGCCAAAAAAATTGTGTTCCGATCATACAAGAAAAATAGGGAGCTACATTAAATGCATATATTTTTAAATATATTTTTTCTAGTAATTTCACTAATTTTTTTAATTTGTTTATGTTTAATAATTTTATAATCTTGTATGATTATTATTTAAGGTTACCACTTAGTCATGCTAAGTGCTATGACCTTTATTTTAAGGGAAACAAAATATCTGGGAGGACATATAATCAAAACCTGATAAATTTAGAAAATTCATATTTAAGTATTCATTTTACGTGCGTTTCGCTTTGTAATGATTTTCATTTAATGTCTCTCATAATAATTTTTTATAATTGGAGACATCACGCTAGTGTTGAGTAACATAATTTTTTTTTGTTTCTAATAAAATGAGGGCCAAGAAAATCAGATAGACTGACACATGGCTATATCCTCGTTCAATATGCAAACTACAAATTTATAATATTTTTATTTAAAAATTATTGATTTATAATTTTATATTAAATATTTTTGTTTTAAAAATTATTTGATTTAAAACTAATGTATTTTTGACCAAAATATAAATAAAGAAAATGTAATAAATTATATTTTATAAATGATATAATCATCATTTTAATCATTGATAAACTACTTCCATTAATGCTTAAAAAACCTTTGGAATCTCTTTCTCTCTCCTCAGATTTAGGAGTTTCTAAGGGTCTCTCTATTTTAGGAGCTCCTAATGAGTGTTGACTTTTCTCTATTTTTTGTCTAAGGAGCTCCAATAGGAATCCCCATTGGAGATGATTGTTTTAGGGTGTCTTTAAATGAGTGCATTTATAGTGTACGGGACATTTATCATAATCTTACTATCATTGGAGTTAGATGAATAATGTATGAAATAAGTTAGACTGTAAAATATTTTCTTATACTGTACATATGTATTCCGCACATTGTAAAATTACTCAACTTAATGAGACTGTATAAACACATTTTTGTAGAAGGAAAATATGTGAAAATACTTTTCAAAGTGCAATGAAAATGGCACAAGACATTTCCTACTGTGTTAAACAGTAACCAACTAAACCAAACTATCAAACACTTCAATCGGTGGATTCACTTAGGGAGTGCAGGACAGAGGCCACCATATTTGGTAAATGGTCATCACAATAATTGTTTTCGATAAGTTTTTCTTGATTCCCTGATTTTCTCCCTATCTTTCCCAACCCTCCTCTTTCTTCTCAAACCCTAGTCAGCGCCGTCCAACATACCGGCCTGATCTCACCTCCGATTCCTGATCTGACATCAGTACCAAATTCCACTCATTGTCATATCTCTACTACTACCTTTGCATGTTAATTTCGCCACTCCCACAAAAACTCAATCTCCCACCGAAGCTTTTCTTCGCTCTCCCCGCACTCCACCGTGAAGCTTGCGCTGCCACCATCGTCAGCGCTCCGGCATCCCTCTCTTCGCCCTCTGATTCCCTAATATCTAAAGCACTACCCATGGATCATCACAATGAGGAGGTTGATCTCGGGTACAAGTCGAAGCCGAAGCCGAATCCCCTTCTCCGACAAGTCGCGCTGCAGCCACCGCTTTACCATGCCGCTGTTGCCACCGCGCTGGCTCCACAGTTTCTTACTGCTGCCCTCGGTGAGGTCAATCTCATGGTCGAGGATGACGATGAAGAATAAGAGTGGTTCTTCGTCGTAGCCCGTATTTTTTCACTTGATCCGCTCGCTGATGCCAAGGTTCAGGCGTTCAAGTTGAGGATGGTGTCATTGTGGCATCATGCAACTGGTTCTGGTGTTGTCAGTTTCACCCGGATTGACACCGATCGGTTCATTTGCAAGTTCCAGTCAGTTGCAGATCACCGACGGGCGATTTTGAGTGGACCGTGGTTCTTTCTGTCACACACGGTCGTGGTTCAGACGATGGAGAAGTTCGATGACCCCTTCGAGATTTCAACCTACAGAGGTCGGGTTTGGACACAGGTTAGGCCCAAGAGATGTCGCTTTGCAGTAGGTGTGTTGCAGGAGAAATGGTGCAAATGTATTGGAAATGTTATTGGTCAGTATGTGGAGTACAACTAACATGCGATGTTTCATGGATCTGAGATGAAGCTCCTGGTGGAGATTGATTTTAGCAGGCCGGTTGTGGTAAGCACACATGTTCATTTTTCTGAAACGTATGTCATGGATATTGAGTTTTTGTATGAGAATATTCGTGGATTTTGTGGAGAATGTTGTTCCTTCTCGCATGGTGCGGAAGGCTGTTTGTTTGTTCAAGATAAAAATGATGAGGATAAGTCAAGACTGGCCAGTCGATCGGTACCGGGCTATGCTCCTCCCACGGGGTAGGAGTCCTCTGTGGTGAGCGCAAGTCACGGTTGGTCCTTCGGACTAGTGACGGGTGCAGCAAGAACGGGCACTGGAATTGATCAGTTGTTGGGGAATCCCTTTCAACTGCCACCAGGTTATGCAACATATTTGCAGACACTGTTGTAGTCTGTTCAACATGGTGCATGTCATCTTCCTCCGGATTTTGAGTGTAGTGGTTCTTCCTCTGTGGCACTGACTCGCAAAGGGGAAGTTCCAATTGTTGAGCAGACTATGGCCCCGAAGGCAGGCATGGTTGAGGCCACTATGACGGAAAATCCCCTCTTTGGGGAGCGTCTCACTAATCAAACTATTTTCTTGCAAATGGAGCCCTTAGCCCTTAGGGTAGATACCAGCTTCATTACCTTGAGGGGGGGGGGGGGGGGGGGGGGGTGGGAGGGAGGCATCAGCATCAAGTTCTACTGGAAGGTACGTATGACATTCAAAGTTCTACTATAACATCGGGGGTAGACAAATTGATCACGTCTACCGCTCCACACATCTGGTCAGTCTCGAACCCGAGGCAGGGGGATCCACTCTGGGGGAAGGAGGACACCAGCTGGTAGATCAGGCGGCAAGCCAACAACAAGCATTTCCTATGGAAGCTACTGATGGAGGGCAACCGTTAGATGAAGAGATGCCTCCTTGTTCGTTAGGGGGAGTAGCTCGAAAGCGTCATTGCTCAGTGGATAAGAAGAAGGACAAAGCCAAGTCCAAGTTGGGCCTAGCCTTGGCCTCCAGTAAGAAGGTTTCACCTCAGAAGAAACTGGTTCTTCTTCCTGTAGGAATGACTGCTGAAGCCCTTCGGCAATCCGCTTCCCAATAGATATGGTGCAAGATTAATTAAGGAGTGATATCTCTTTTTTTAGTCTCTTACTACTCTGGTTTGTTATTTCGGGATATTATGGACTTCAACGTAATAGTATTATAGTGTTTAAAGAGTTTCATTTTGTCTAACTGAGAATCCGATGAAACTCTGTACTACAGTAATTGATTATATTTTCTTCATGTCAAAAAAAGAGTATTGTTATCATGGGCTACAAAATATCGCAACAGTAAATTCGGCCCAATCAAATTGGGGGATGACAACAGACCAACGGTACGTAAATAGAAATTGTATTTGTAGGGCAGAAATAGAATTATTAAAATCAAGGGGTTCAAATTACATGTTGTGATAGTTGAAAACTTGCATCACTAGGGTTTAAGGCTTTCACTGCTTTCTTCTTTCTTCTTTCTTCTCTGGGTTTTAAGCTGCTTCTTCTTCATCACGGTGTCTGAACCAAACCAGAGTCGGCAACATGCCTCGCACAACCACTCTCGAGTGCCCAGGATGCCCTCCACTCCGGGCCTTAACATTCGACGAGCTTGGTCTCATAAATGGTACACTCCAATTTCGTAAAACATGGAAACCCATCAGCTGCTAATTCAACTATACCAATCTTAAAAAAAAAGTCGATTTCTTTTGGTGGATCAATAGTTACCGAAGCTCGGAGTAAGCAAGGTGGAGCTGCTAAGATGGTTGATAGATGGGGCGACCCGGATGCCTCCAAATGCGTGCTGGCTGCCTCCATGGATGACCGGAAGTTCGACCCGGTATGTTTTCCTCTGGTGATTAATAGCTGTCTCGTCTTTAATTTGAATTTGAATTGGGTTGCTCTCTGGGTTTTGTTATGACTAAAATGACACCTGCAATTGTTTGTTGTGATTTTGCAGTTACTAGCTGTTGCTAGAAGGAATGGCTCGGTGAGTACTACAACATTGAAAGTTTTGATTTATTGTATGTGTGAGTCGATGGTGGCTGATTACTTTTATGTGTGTATTGTATGTGTTACAGATTGAGGTTCTGAATCCTCTCAATGGCGATCTTCGCTTTTCGTTCTCCACTGTTGCTGATGGGAGTGTTCAGCCTGTAGAGGATCCTATCTCTGGATTGCACTTATTTGCGAAACAAAAATTGGAATCAGCTCCTAGGTAATGTGTGTGAAGTGCTCCTATGATTGATGTGATGCACATTCATGAAATCCCTTTCTTATTGATAGGAAGTATACCAAATATGCAAGTATGTTTTAATAAAAAGAGCATGTTTCATCTGACTTTCTTTGATAGTTTGATTACTTGAATGCATAGGTAAGCATGTACACGGTGAAGCCAAGTTATCGCATAAATCCATCAAGAATTTGACTATGAAAATTCAGTTACTAACTTACTAAATATTTTAATTTTTATTTGCTGTCAGGACTTGTACTTTGCTCACATGTTCAACAAAAGGAAATGCAAGCATAAGATCTTTTGAAGTGACTAAACCAACTGCAGATATCGTCTCTACTGGATCTTCAAGAACATGGAACGTATGTTCAGGTGGTGAGATCTTATGCTCAAAAGTAGACGGAAGTGAAAGCTATTCTTTATTTGGAGGGTATGTCTCATGTTGGTTCACTTAGTATTGAAACTAGTAATATTTTATTTATTATTTATCAAACACATTGTATCTAGCCTATTGTTTGATTAGTAGTGATTTTTTTGTTCAAATTCAGGAAACGTGTTGAAATGAACGTTTGGGATCTTGAAAATTGTGTCAAACTTTGGGCTGCAAAATCTGTGAGTATTATTATCTTTGCCCATTGCATCTCAAGTAAACATATAATCATCCTTGGCGATTGGTATGACCAACATTTTTTCTGTTGATCTTTACTCTGAGCAGCTTCCTAAGAACAGCCTCGATATATTTACCCCAACTTGGTTCACATCTGCCACGTTTTTGACTAAAGATGATCATCGGAAATTTGTGGCCGGCACTAATAGCCATGAGGTAGTCATTGCTTACAGTTGGTTTTGGAAGGTCTTGTTGCACTAGATAGTTGAACGACTAATTATGCATTTAAATGGTTAAAGATTCTTACACTTATTGTTAAGATGATAAGCCCCTTGAAAATTAGGAAGACAATCTTGATTTTTGTGCAAACTGGATGACTTTGAATTTGGGGCTTAGAGCGATTCACTTATTATAGATCTCAGTTTATTGAACGTCTAATCTTTAGCAGCTTATTCTTGAAGGACTTGCTTGACATCATACGTTCGGTTTAATTCTGCAGGTTCGTGTTTATGATATTTCTGCTCAGCGAAGACCTGTCATATCTGTTGCCTTCCGGGAGGGCCCTATCAAAGCAGTAGCAGAAGATGTGGATGGCTACACAGTCTATATGGGGAATGGATCTGGCGATCTTGCTTCTGTAGATTTACGCACAGGTACATAGCTTTGGATGCATTGAATTTCTGGGCTTGATCATTTTGAACTATATGTATTGCTTTATTTTTTTTAATGCATTGTGTTCTTACAGGAAAGTTGCTGGGTTGCTTTTTGGGAAAATGCTCAGGTAGTATAAGATCCATAGCCACGCATCCAGAATATCCCGTCATAGCATCATGTGGTGAGTGCATGAATGCAGTTACAGTCTCATCTGTGGGTGCATGTGTTGGTCTGTTCAAGTACATCAGGAATATTACCACTTCTCAGGGACATCCCTCAGAATCTTGAATCGGCTATTATCTGGAATGGCAGAAAATTTAGTACTGAAGTTCATGAGTTCCTGTTTACATTCAAATAATTGCATATTTCACTGATGCTAAGTGCTTTGGTTCTTCTAGGATTGGATAGCTATCTACGCGTTTGGGATGCAAAGACACGGCAACTACTCTCTGCGGTATGTGATTGTTAGATTAAATGTTCTTATTTAACCTCAATAACTCAAGTAGTAACTGATTTCGTGATGTGGTCATGCGTTTTACCACTGAATTGTTTAGGAATGTGATCAATTAAATGTTCTTGTTTAATTGTGCAGGTATTCCTGAAGCAGCATCTGAAAAAAGTTATTATTGATTCAAATTTTTCTGATGAAGGTTTGTTTTCCCTCTTTTTTCAGTTATTATTGATTCATTGAGTAATTTTGGTTGTAACTTGCTTTAAAATTTCCTTTTTTATTTTGTAGAAGTGAAAGTTACCCATACCCCAGCAGATCGACTGCATCAGGAAGACCATATTGCACCTGGGACTCCTAATGAATATGATGTTGCAACACAGCCGATGAAAAAGAAGTCTAAAGAAAAGAAAAGAAGCAAGAAGGAAGCAAAAGAAGAAAGTGGAAATCAGGACGAGCAGACTCTTGATGAATTTGATTGTGAAACACAGCCCGAGAAAAAGAAAAAATCTAAAGAAAAGAAAAGAAGCAAGAAGGAAGCAAAATCAGAAAGCGGAAACGATGAAGCATCTGAAGAACATGGAGGCAAGTTAAAATCCAAGAAAGGCAGCAAAAGGTTAAAAGGGGAGGATCTTGACGATCAATTAGGATTGAGATGAGAGTATATGCTAATTTATATGACAAACAAGAGTGTGTTAGCAATTATTGTAAAAATTTTCTTTCTGTATCAAAGGAATCAGATATGTTATTTGATCAGGTTGGAGTTGAGCTTCAAAAACTCTTAATTTTTGATTGAAATTTTGGGTTCCTAAAAAGGTTCGGTCGTCCAAAGTTACTATTTCACAGATACCAACATAGCTTGCAGTCTTGCACAAACTATGAAGATTTTGTAGTCGCAAGGCCTCTAGACCCCTTCGTGACTAAGGTACTTGTCTGTATTCTTGTCAAGAAGGTTAAGTACTTGTAGCTTTCTATAACTGACTTGCTTGTGTCCAGAACTGTTGCTTTTTTTTCTTTTTCTTAAAACATCTCTGGGCACGACTTGTTAGTAGTTGAAAGTCTTTCCATTTCATAGTATATCAGGTGAGCTATTGATTGGTCAAAACCCCGGCATATATAACCTTATCTGTACCTCTCGATTGCACTTCAAATGGTTTGAAGCAAATAATTTCGAATAAGGATGTTAAGATGTGTAAAACGCAACAGATTACAAAACAAGTTTCATCTGCCCAGTGAATACCTCTAAAGGCAAATAGATTATATGAAAATCTTACCAGGATGAACACACTGGTCATCAAATCACAAAATGAAACAAGTAATGAAGAGGGATGACAGAAGCGGCAGCAAGTTATTGGGTTGCAGCTTCATCCTTCTTCTCGGACAAGTACCTAGCACAGAAGCAAAGAAACTAGTATAAATTTATGAAACTGAGATAATTAGTCCTCTTGGGCCTTTCTTATCTCGAATATTACACCTTCAGAAATCATATAAGGTTTCACTTCAGTTAAATTTTTTAATGAGGAATAAGATTTCTGGATTGAGTACAGTTACTTACCCGTTAGCCCTTGCCCAGCGGGAGAGTTGGTACATTTGGACAGTCTCATTTGAGACATGGCATGCCAAAAGTAGGTAGTTGCGGGGTTGTACCATCCATGCAAACCTCATAAACAATGCTGAATAGACGCACATTGCTGCACAACCAAATTGGAAGGGAGATTATACTCTAGCTAATATAAACTGCAGCAAGGACAAGTTATATCCTTCTAAGATTAATCGTTTCCAACCTGCTGTCATGTTGCCAGAAATCTTTTCTGGAGGCTTCCGCATATCTGCCAGTCCCTGTTAAGATTGATCATCATCAGTCAAAAAGCATGAAATCCAGATTAAGTTCACAGTTATTCTTATAAACTGGAAATCAGGGTAGTGAAGCATACAGCGGCAACAAATCCCCAGTTCGCAACAGGTCCCCAAAAGTGAGTAGTTTTAGGTCCAACCGGACTATTCACGAATGCTCGGAACGAAGCCATTTGCTGCTCAAATAATCGCTACAAAGTAGAACAATTCAGCATAAAAATGGGAACCATATGTTAAGGGTTCATCAACTGAAGAAAAGAAAAGAAAAGAAAAAGGATGCACACTGCACTCAACTCAATCTTAAGGCTATTTCACTAATTCATGGAAAACAGGTCCTGTTAAAAGTCGATCAGCCAATTCAACTTCTCAGTAACTTCTAGTTGGCAACAAACTAGCAATCATAATAATCCAATTCTATGATTCAAAGCTCTTATTCTCGATAGTTGCAGACAATTCATATAAATGACCAGCCCTGCTCCTGAAAGCTCAGCCTTTCTACGACAAGGAATTCTGTGGTGATGGGCCGGAATTGAACAATAAAATACTCCAGTACAACTTCAACTATTTTCCAATTCCAAATGAATAAGAAATTTTCCGCAGTACTTGTAAACGCAGCTGGGAAGATATGAAATGACAATACTCACAATTATCAACAGTTCTTTACTAGATAGATAGAGCAATTATCAAACAGAACCAAATAAACAAAACACACCAATATCCCAATTAAATTGTCAAGAACAACAACACTGAGCTGACTGAGCTCCAATACGTTCATGAGCATTTTCAGAATCAGATTATAGTAATACAGCTACTCAAAAAGTTAGGTTTTTGGTAATTGACCCTTACACAAATATGGTAGAACTCAAGCCGATCAAAGGATTCAAAGCTCAAACTAATTTAAAAGATGAATTATCTGCTTCGGCTATGTAAAAATGAAAATTTTACCTAATCGAAGAAATAGCCGGAGCGATTGGGCCGGTCGGCGATTGATCACAGAGGAAGAAGACTATTTTGGGGATTCTTCAACTCCTCCAGTAGAGCAAAGACGACTAAAAAATATAATGGTGGTCGTCTGCGAACACGTACTCACACGTGTCTGCGGAAGGTCTTGCTTCTAAACATATGGTTGCACACAGGCGAGTCCAGCCAAATTTTCTGTATTTTTAATTGGGCCCTAAAGTTGGAAGTGACTTGGCTGTCCATGGATAACAAGGACTATCCACGGCCCATTATAACTTAACACGTGATTTTTTTAGTTTCTATCCATCTTATCTTCTCATAAAACCGCTATTCTTCTTTCATTTTTAGCAATACTACGGTGTGATTAAAGACGATCAAAGACAGAAATACAATTTATCGACAAATGTTAAATTGTTGATTGAATCTAATTCATCCTCGAAGTGTAATTTAATGGATAAGTATGGGTGAACTTGCCAATCTTGTAATCATCACACATACCTTCAGATTTACTTGTGAGTTTAGAAAGTCATCTCACACAATCTTTGGAGGATAACTTGACTATGTCTTGATGATTGAGGTGACACATTCTTCTATGTCATAATTCTAGGGCATTGATAGAAACTTGTGATCTGAAACAAATCTCAGAAGGAAATTTTTGATCAGCAGAAACACAATAGCAATGATTTTTAGTTCTTTCTCCTTTCATGAGACTTTTACCTTTTCCGTCCAGAACTAGGCATTTTGCATGATCAAAAATAACAAATTACTGTTCGTCAACAATTTGACTAACACTTAGCAAGTTTACTTTTAGTCATTTTACCAACAAAATATTTTTAAGATTAGGGAGACCTGGTGTATTTACAATTCCACATCCAATTATGTCGGCTTGAGCACCATCACCAAACATAACCTTACTTGATGGGTGTGTATCATTCATGGAGGAAAACCAATCATTGTTCCTAGTCATGTGTTTTGAGCAACCACTGTCCATGTACCAGGAATCTGAATCTCTTGGAGCAAGAGCAGTAAAAGCGACATTGCAAATGGCCACTATGTCACTTTTCACATTTGATGTACTGTCAATGCCAGCAAAATTGCCTACGAAATTTTCATCATCAAAACTATTTCTACATAGATCCCAATTTTGTTGGATGGGGTTCAAGTTTGCCTGACATTTGGGTTTGTTTTTGTTGTTCCTAAAAGGTCTCCTTCTATGGGGTACAGAAGATTTGACAGAAAGACTCTTGGCTATTTTGGAAAGATAATCAAGAGTTTTCTCACGAAATGATAGAAAAGAGGTGAGTCTATTCATGTGATTTGTATTCATATTTTTCCCCAGTTTTCTACAGTCAGGTTGTATGTGACCAATGATACCACAATGGTGACAAGTTGGAACAAAAGATCTTTGAGCTTTGAAAGAGGATACAAAGTTTTCTTTTTGACTTTTTACAAACCTGGTTGGTTTCTTGGAGCTTTCACCAGTTTTATATCCTAACCTTGTTTTATCTTTGTCAATCTTGCCAATGCTACACATTTTGGTTAAATTTTCTGACCCGAGAGAAAATTGATTAAAAAGATATTTTGACTCTTCCAAGGCAAGTTCAAGATCAGACTTTTCTTTTGTCAAAGAAGAGATAAGATAATTTTGGCAATCTAATTTTTTTTTGAAGCATCTTGACATGTTCTTCTAGACAGGATTTTTCTTGCTTCGATTTTTTCTTTAAAAACAAGAATTTTTCTTGAAAGATAGATTTTGTTTCCTCACACTTTGATAACTCATTTGTGAGGGTTTCAATTTTAGTGAACATGGATATAGATGTTGTACACACATCAAAATATTTTTCATTCAAACTGTCATTATCTTCATCATCCTCATGAGACTCATCTAAGACAATTGAATCAATGAAAGCGATTGTTTCATCTTCTTTATCGGATACGTCTTCAAACTCGTTATCACTCCACGTGGCTTTCAAGACCTTATGTGATTTAGACTTTCTATTTGCATAATCAGCAGCTTTGTGTCCAAAACCCGAACACTCAAAACATTTTAGTTTATCATCAGGTTTTTGAGGGAATTTTGGTTTGAAATTTTTGACATTAGAACTCTCATTGTTTCTAAAATTCTTTGGGTTTGGATTTTGGCTGCTACCCTTTAGAAAAGTTCCTAGAAAAAGCTTTCCTATTTTTGAGAAATTTTCCAAATTGTTTTGTTAGAAAAACATATTCTTCGGAAGAGATTTCAGAAGGTTCATCATCATCTTCTTCCTTATTTATTGAGCTAAAAGCAATTGTCTTCTCTTTCTTCCGATTTAGTTTTCTTGCCTCAAAGATCTTAAGATTTCCAACTAATTCGTCAAGAGAATATGTAGACATGTCATGTGACTCTTCTATTGCAATTTGTTTGGGCTCAAAATAGGAAGTGATCGATCTAAGCATTTTTTGAACAATAACTTTCGGCTCAATAGGATGACCTAGACTTTGACATTTATTAGTAATGTTAAGAAGACGGCTATGAAAATCATCAATAGTCTCATCTTTACTCATTTTAATTTGTTCAAATTCAGAGATTAAACTTTGAAGTTTTTGATCTCTTACCTTGATATTACTTGCATAAGTAGTGGCGAGTGAGTCCCATGCTGCTTTTGTTGTTGGATAGTGAAGAATTCTTCTTCGTTCCTTTTCTGAAAGAGCAGAATATAAGTTGTTTAGAGCTTTTGTATTCATCATTGAGTTTTGTTTATCAGCATCATTCCATGTGCTTCTTTCCTTGGGGATGCGCCCTTTATCATCTTCAGGAGATGAAATTTTCGGAGGGCTGTATCCATCCTCGACCATAGTCCATTGTTTTCCATCATCTTGAGAGATGAGAAATGTCGACATCATGATCTTTCATTGGAAGTAATCGTTTCCTTCAAAAAATGGAGTAACGTTAATAGAAGTGGCCATATCACGATCCATTCTAGGATACAGAGGATCTCACTAACAAAAGTTAGTGGCCGCTCTGATACCAATTGAAAGTCCCAGAGGGGGGGGGGGTGAATGAGCATTTTATAAATTTTTCGTTGGAATGTTAATTCGAGGATAACAGAGAGTGTTTCTATCCCAAATTACCAGTAACGAAGTTGATAAAATACAATAAGTTGGAAAGCGATAAATAACACATGAATATTTTTCTTTAACGCAGAAACCCTGTAATAGGGAAAAAACTGGGTGCCCCTAACTCTTGAGGGACAAACATTTCCACTATGTAAAACACATTTCTTTACAAGACAGTAGTTTTTGGGATACAAAGACGCTCTTCTATTCTTGCTAGTATTCACTCAACTAGTCTAAGATCTAACTCTCTTTTCGCCAGAACAAGTGTTTACAATACCAGTGGCAATGAAGTTTCTCCTAGAACTTAGTACTCGAATGACTAATTCTCTCAAGAATGCTTCCGACAAAATTGCATCATCATTTCAACCTATGATATGCAATGCGAAGATATGCAAGTTTGAAAAGTGGTTTTGTGTGCTTTCCTATGGAGATGCAAAATCCCAAGAAGGAAAAATCTTGTTTTATAAACCTCCTAGAAAGTGTAGGAGAAATGAAGAGTTTTTATGCTAGTTTTGGTAGACCGAAAAACTCTTAGAAAACAAGATGACTCTTAGAAAATGCAAGAGATATAAATGACTTGAAATGAAGAGAACAACCCTCTAACTCTTCCTAAATTTTTCAAGTGTCGAATGGCTTCAATTGAGGTGGTATTTATAACCACAAGGTGTTGCATGTGGAGACTCAAGAATCAATCTTGGTCATTCATCAAAAAGATGAATCAAAGGGTTCTCCTTAAATGGAGGAAATGCCATGATGATTTTTTACCAATCGAGACAGCAAGGGGAAGAAAGCTTTGGAGAAAAAACCTTACTACATGACACAAGGAGGAGAGACACGTACTTCACCCATGTCTATAAACCTACCCAAAAGAGAGAAGGTATGATTTTTCTTTGATGTCCAATCGGGACAACAAAGAGAGAAGAGAGGTTTTTGGAGACAATATTGCTCCATGAAACAAGGGGGAACAACCTACTTCTTTCACCTTTTGAAAACCTACCGAAAAGTAGAGAGGAAAGAGTTTTGAAGGGCCAAAACTTTTAAGTTAAAATTTCAACAACTCACTTTATAAAAGTTTTGGATGAAGGAACAAGCAAGACTTGTGATGATGCATGTTGTTACCCGAAACAACCTGGTTTTTTTCCGGATAATGCATGTAGTTACCTTTCTCAATGGTTAAGGAGACAAATGCCCTTAGCTTGTAATGTTGCTTATGCATGTCATCCATGTTTTTTTTAGAGTGCCAATAGTTTCAAATTATTTGGAGATAGAGTTAAGCATTGGTTCCGGGTACGAATTCGGGATTGCCCCATCGGGGAAGTGTTCACTTGACGAAGGAGTTTGTGCATTTGGGTCCACGGAGCATTGTTTAGCCCGACAGGTCCATGCATTTTTGGTGGTGATTCTTGCACACAACCTTACATTGTTTCCCATAACCAACTTCTTGCTCATGCTACCGTGGTGAAGTTCTATAAAGAAAAGTACCAAGCACAAAAAAATTGTGAGATTGGGATCGTCCTTGTCTCGAAATACTATTTGCCTCTTTCGGAATCGCAGGAAGACAAAGCAGCAGCGGTACCACTTTTCGACTTCTACCTAGGATGGTTTATGGAACCAATTTTTTTATAGAGATTATCCAAAGAGTATGAAAGATTTGGTGAAGGAAAGATTGCCTACTTTTACCGCAGAAAATAAGAGATTGATGAAGGGGAGCCTAGATTTTGTTGGAATCAATTACTACATATCAACTTATGCTAGACATAAGGCACCACCACCTTCAGAAAAACTACGCCATTCGTTGGATGTAACAGCCGAAGAAGTAGGTAAACATTTGATATCTCAATGATTTCCTTCATAATAGGCCGTACAAAAAAATGGTGCTCTCTCACAGTCATATAAAAAAATCGAAAAAATGTCAGATAAACAAAATTATGTTACATAGGTATCAAAACCAATCTACTCTCATTTTGTTCTCGTATCTACAAGAACAAATCCACATCATCGCACAATAACATTTATGGATTAATTGTGAATCATAATCCAAATACTAACCTATAATCAAGTATTTATAAACCAAACTAATTTATACTATTTATTAAGGGAACACCTTTAGTTTCCTCAAAATGAAAAAATGGACAAAAATATCCCTGAAAGAATAATAAACTATGATATATGATAAATCTGTAGGGGTATAAGTGTAATCATAACTAAAAGCTAAAAAAATAAATGAATAATAGAAGGAAAAAAAACTGAAGAATGGGTAGTTTCTTGCAGCTAGAGAAAAAACTGTTTAAAAAAAACAGAGAAAAAACTACCAGAAATAGGTTCTCCTAGATTATAGATTAACTTTCAATCACTTTCTTCTGCAGTTGAAGTTTTATTTTGAATAAAACTGCCGTAAATTACTAGGAATCCTTTAAAAAAATACCAGAAATTTGTTGCACATGCATAGCATGTGTGTCCATTGCTAGTGTGTGTGTGTAAAAATTGATGCTTTAACATAGTACATAAAAAAAACAAAGTTAACGAATATTCTAACACTAAACATAAAAAGAAAACGGGCGTTCATAACATACTAATAAAAAAGAAAATAAAACAATCCATGAGTCATAACTTATTTCCTCAAATGCATTACAAAGTCATTTAAATATTTTCATCTCGGTGTTTTTTAAAATATATTTTTTATATGCATAATTTTTCTTACAATTTATATACGTATATTTAAGAAAAATTGGGCCATCCAGAATTTTGGTGTCTGAGGCGGCCGTCTTCTTCGCCTCACCTCGGGTACAGGCCTGGTCCTAAAGGTCTTTTCATTAGCCGGCGACGACGATGAAGTGATTGCAAACGGGGTGGATTTCAGGCATGTATGCAACAAAAATAATATAAAAAATGATCATAATAAAAGCGTGGTGCATATTTAAGTAGAATTTTTTTTTTGAAGAAAAATAGTTTTCATTCATAAATCTCCAGACCAAAATAACACATACATCACATTACAAAAGTAATCCCCACCGCAGGAATGAAGAAACAAAAGATGAGACAAATACTATTCTTTAAAATATTGCTAAGCACAACATATTGTCAAGCTTACTAAGACCTTATGAAAAGTAACAAGGAAGAGAGCAGAAAGTCCGAAAGTACCAAGGCATGCAATTGTGGTATGTTATTCGGACTCCTCGACACAAGTACTAAACACAAAACAATAATAAGCAAGAGACGTAAAAGATAAACTAATACTTATATTCTAAATGCATAGAGGATTATTGTAAATAGATAACTATAAACTTAGCAAAGAGCTCACTAGCTCTAAATAAAGCTCATAAAGTAGCAACCCAGAAAAAGCCTCGTAATTGGCCCAAACAGAAACTCCTCTACTAGCAATCCAGGAAAACGTGTCACACTCAAATCAAACCTGCACTTCGCGACAAAATTCGCTGCCCTCGCCGTCCATGCACGCCGTCGCAACCTCAAAAACAAACGAACACAGCTTGTCCAATTTCGACGTCAAAACCGCCCATACAGACCGCCCACCTACACACCAACTTCTGGCCCGAAGAAGGCAATCCAAAAACAACCAGGAAAACCTAGTGCCGAATTCAACCACCACCGACGGAAGCACCTATGCATGTCATTGAAGTACTTCGCGCCACCCAAATTACCTCCAAGGAAAAGTACCTACGAACCAAAAGTAGGACTAAACTCGACACTGCCTAGACTTAGATCCTGCCCGACTGCAACCAAACAAAGGCGTGGTAAAAAACCAACCCGAGCCAGTCGCTGCCGGACAAGACTGGATTGAAATTGAAAAAGAGCGGCAGCGGCTGCTCTTAGAGTTTTGGAATGTATATTCAAGTAGAAATGTTACTATACTATACTAAAGAAATCCATATTTATTGGATATTTCCATTTCATTTAATAATCTACTGTTCTTAGATCTACTAATTTCCTGAGATACGAACCCAAATACACACTACTGTTTAATCGAAAAAAATTATCACTACTGTTCTCTATTATACTTCTTTCTTTTAATAAAAAAAATACCTGATCTGCAGCACCATTGTACATTTAAAGTGGATGTTACTATACTATACTGTTTACGATCTACTACTCTACTATATTCTTCTTAATTACCTGATCTGCCACTGGCTGCTCCAATGATCGAGAAGGAAGAAATCTTTAATAGGGGCGGTCTAAATGGCTGAATACGCTAAATCAATGTATGTAAAATCGATATTATCAGCAATATTTTGTCAATATTTCGATTTTTTGAAGTTACCTGAAATTTTTTCAAATATATCCCTAAATTTTCTGAAATTTCTCGATTTTTATCGATATTTCTTATATATCCCCGATATTTTTCGATATTTTCCGAAATTTCCGTAAACTTTTCACATTTAATATTTAGTTTAGTAAATGTCCAATCTTCACATGCTCAATATCCAATCCACAATTCACGTGACATGTCCAATACATGCAGAATTACATGGGAGAACAATCATTTAATGATTATTCTTCACAATATACACATGATTATGCACAGGGAGATGAAAAAAATAGTGTGAATTTCGAACCCCATAAGTCCCCTACGTGGTTTTGAAGTATTTATATATTTTATTTTGTGATGTGTAATGTGTAATATATTGTACAAAATACGTGAGAGCCTAGCCTCCAATAAGTTTTAGCCATCAAAATATAAAAATAGAACTAATAAATTATATTTTAATAATTATCAGCATTTAACACGTACTAATTCATATAATAATATAGCAAATTCATATGTCTTGATGTTTGATCAATATTTTCTTTTCACATAAAGTAGATAATTTATCATGTAACAACCTCCAAAAGTTTCATTACAAATTTTCATGTATTTTTATTAGTTTCCATCATTTCCGTCAGAATTTTCGCTGGATCGATATTTCATCGATATTTTCGTCGATATATCTAAATTTTGGAATATCAATATATCCTCGATATCCGACATTTTACTCCTTGCACTAAATTATGTGTCTGGTACAAGTCTGCTTTAGAAAATTTGAGGAAATGGGTCAGAGGCGATCCATTTACTTGCCGTGTTTGTTGATCCCTGGTGAACTGGGGTCTCATTGTTTTTTATGGTCACTGATCATATTATTCTAGACGATTATTATTCTCATTATAGGTCTGAAAATTGCCCCAGCTGACCATTTCTGACAGTAAAAATAGCTCATGAAGAGGCTACCTAGAGGAAATTCCAGAATCTGTTCTAGCCTTCGAGAGTTAGACGTTATGCAACAAAATTCACATATACGACATTAAGTGAATATTAATAACAGGCTGCTGATGTTTCAGATCTTCCAGAAAACTAAGAAAAATAATACTTGAAATAATGATGAACTCTAAGCAGCACTAACTTTGTCAATTACCAAAGAGGTTCAATGAAATTTTATTTGACAGGTTACTTCTCTAATTAAACTCTCGAGAGTTGACAGCAGCCGGCGCTTCCAGTTTGAAATTCAGTACATGAGCAGAAAATCAACTGACTCAATTGTATATCAGAATACAAAGTGACAAAAAAAAACTGAGGCTTTTGGAAAATCATCAAGTAAAAAGAGCAGCAGGGCGATGTTCTACGAAGAAAGCACTTTCTGGACCTTATCAGTGACTTCTTTGGGAGGTTTTTCTGCGGGAAGATTGGCGACAACACCTTTCTTTGTATAATAATCAATCACCTGCAAGGGTGCAACACATGAGAAAAACTCAGATGCATATCGACTACCTGAATAGAAAGAAGACCAGATTCTGCTCTGCATCAAAGATTTTGACTGAAAGAAGGATATCAACTCAGATACAGAACATAGAAAATAATTCAAGACTAGACATATTCATAATGAACACACTGAAATATCACTGCAAATGCTACTAAATTATTTGTCTCAAGCACTCACTACAGTGCTTAGGTTATCTTACTGCTAAGACAGCTCAATACAGTTCTAGTCAAAAGAAAAGGTTCACATCCCCTTTCAAAAAGAAAAGGTTCACATAACATATTTTACAAAATCAGAGACATTCCAGCAACAGAAGAAGAGACTACAAAATACTCGTGTAAGAAAGAAAACATGGTAAAGAACTTGCACCCTCGCAGAATACTTGGGATTAGTGATCACTAAAGAAATTTGTGCACTGGGACTAATGGAAAGATCTAGACCATTAAAAGTGCATCATACTTATATGAAATAATACAATTTTCGTCCTCATCTGCAAGTACTGCAAAGGGAAAGAAGCCATACCGGTTCAGTTTGCTTGTGAAAATTTTCCAGTCTTAACTTGAGAACATCTGCAGTATCATCCTTACGTTGACTAAGAGGTTCTCCAGTTACCTTAAAAAAGATAACGAATGAATGTAATTGTGTCATTTTTAAGACACAAATGTTGTTTTTCATAATTTATTTTGTTTTGTAACAGACAAGGTTTCGAGCATGTTGCTCCTAATAGTCTTAAATATGTGAATGGTAATATTCTGTGTAAAAGATGGAACATTAGATAAAGGTTGTGGGCTCCTTACATCATCAACACCAGGGACCTTGGGTGGTGCAAATTTTGTGTGATAGCTTCTACCACTGGATGGGTGGATCCACCGACCTGTAATCCTCTCTTCCAAGATTGCATCATCAATTGCAAAGTTGAGCACCTTATCAACCTTAGCTCCATTATTTTGGAGCATCTCGTCTAGCTGCAATAAAAGGAACACAATCTTAATATGAGACTAATAGGACACAACCTAGGAACAATTTTAAGATTAGATTAGAGCAGTACTAAGTGTTTCAAATAAGATACACCACCTTCTGAGCTTGGACTACAGTTCTCGGAAATCCATCAAGAATGAAACCTTTCTGGCAAGAAGGCTTTTTCAATGCTTCATCAATGATGCCAACTACCAGATCATCAGAAACAAGTTCCCCCTGAAACAAGTTGCACAGCCCCACGATTAACTTATTGCAAAATACAGAATAATATACATAGGGAAACATTTAACATGGTATATAACATAAAATAAGTAGGTTATACCTTCTCCATAGCCTCCTTAGCTTTAATTCCAAGAGGAGTCTTAGCGGCGGCGGCGGCTCTCAACATATCGCCAGTAGCCAAGTGGCACAAGCAGAACTCATCCTTAATAATAGGTGATTGGGTACCTTTTCCTGAGCCAGGTGGACCTGCAGGACGATGAACAACCAGAATCAGGTGTTAATCCTTCATTACAATTCAAAACCATGCAGATCCCATGGCATAGAAGCCCATCATACTGCAAGACAAACATTCATAAATACTCAAACAGAATTGAAACTTAAAGTACCATCCAAACCAAAACAAGCGAAAACAAAATTAAACACTGAATTTTCTTCTTTCACTTTTAGGGGTCTGGATAATGATCACCACTTCAATACATACACAGATAACTACATGTTTATACATTACATTAACATGTGGAAATGCGAGCATGGCATTCTTTAGGGACCGTATGAGTCACCATTGTGCTGCATTAATAAAGAAGAAACAAGCGAGAGAATAACATCTAGAGATGAATGCACAAATTGACCGCCTCAACTATAAACCACTCAAAATTCTGGACAAACAATTCAACTAAATTAGGCCTCTTCAGAAAGCCTTATCAGTTTCTCAACACGGTCACACATTTTCACAAAAAGCATCAAACTTTGAATCACAACAACACAAAACAAACTATCGGATCTGAGTGGGTCTTAAAAATCAAAACTTTCACCCAAAATAAAAACCAAAGCTTTACACTAATATTTACAAGGGATTGCGATAGTGTATGAGTTTGTAGGGACTGACCAATTAGAATGAGGCGTTTGTCCGGCTTGTTGGAACACTTGAGACGACGGAGGAGCTCGGACATGAGATCAACGGAGGGCACATCTTCCAAGTTCGCCATGGTTAGGGTTTCAGTGAGCTCTGAGATCGAAGAGATTTAAGGAGGTGAAGACTGAAAGGGGTTGTTGTACCAGTTTGTAACTTCGGACCTTCAATGCTTCCAACTGAAGCAGTCTCGACTTTAGACTGTTTTATCACCAAACCAGACCAATATCGGAAATTTGAAATACCATGTTTAGCCCTAAGTCATTTTGGAGTCTTCTTTTTTGATTTGGAAAATACACTACGGAAAACAGAGTCAAATTCGCATTTTGAACTTGTGTTATTGCTCTTTTCATTTAACTTTGTTATCTTTTGTTATTGAAAAAGAAAAATCAAAAAATTCGTAATTTCCTTTCATATACAGGTCAAATTGCCAAATGCTTTGCCAATGCAATTTTGGTCCTATCAAAATTCAAGAATAGGCCAAAAAAAGAGATGGGAACTACAGAAGCAGGTGAAAGTAAATTCCAAGACACGAGCAAAGAAAATAAGAAATATGTGGCTATTTCTTTTCTTCTAGAAAGTGATGCTCAGACATGATGAGATGAGCACGAAAGGAATAACATTTTTGACCAAAGAATAATAAACATGATGAAGAGAAGAATGATCAAGTCATGGTGAGCACCTATTATAATCCCCGGAACTCCAGAACCTATTGAAAACTAGAGCAGTAACCATATTGCATACATCATAGACAAAGAGTGCTGCTACAAGGCATTTCAAAATATGATTCTAATATCGTTAAGCATAGCCAGAACCTGCAGGTGTTCATCACAATTCCAAAACTAAACTTAGAAAGGGGTGACTTAAAATGTTTCAAGTCACTAACTAGGGTATTCAACAAGGTGCTAGATTGACAACATTAAGAAAGCTGCAAGACATTTCTACAACTACGAAACAGTGGACATCAAGACCAGATTAAAGGCATCGGCTAGATAAATATCCACACGATTTGGATCCGACAGTGAATCTAGTCTGAGTCTTCAGTTTTAGATTTCTTCTTTTTCTTCTTCTTCTTGCTTGTGCTGTCCTCTTCCACATCCTTCATCACTTCATCTTCGTTGTCCAATTTCCTCTCGTCCTTCTTTTTCTTCTTCTTTTCAGACTTACCCTCGGTGGCATCTCCATTTGTAGCTGGTTCATCCACAGTCATAGCATCACCATTTTCTGTAGCTGCACTCTTAGATTTCTTCTTGCTTTTCTTTCCAGACGCTTCAAGAGGCACTTCTTCTGTTTCCATATCTGTATCTGTGAAATATACATGACAGTGAGATGCAAAATCACATCACAGGAGGAAGACTACCACATTTCTACTTCAAATGGAAATATAAGTTTAACATCATATAACATCATGTAAATCTATATATTCAGATGTTTGGATAGCAGTACACCACTCACCTTTGCTTTGAGTACTCTCAATTGCAGATTTCATCACATCGATGTTTTTACGTGGTGCAACACCCTTGTCATAGAAATCAAGTCGTTCCTCAACTTGTTCTCGAAGTTTCACCCCAAAAGCAGTAGTACTCGTATCTGCACACAGAAGGACGAAGAATTACATGACATTGAAAACAGCCTTGGATTAAAATACAAATATAAGCCAGATAACTAAATGTTCAAGGCTAGTCACCTGCAAAGCAGTCAATGCGAGAAGCTATAGAACACTTGTTTGCAAGATAACGAGCCATCCGACCCTTGTTCCGGGCAGATGCCCGACCAATAAAAGACGAATGGAATATGAGACCATACTTTGGCGTGTTTCCCTTTGTTTTCAAGGCTCTGTGAAGAACAAGAAAAAATCAACCTAAAACTCATAATAAATCATGCTCACTTCTATTTTCTTTTGCCATACTCAACAAATGTCTTGTGATATCTATCAAACCAAATGAATAGGAGTCAGCTAAAGCACCTGAATAGTGCCTTCTCTGCACCAAGGATCTGAAGGGTAGAAGAAGGGCATTTAGCCAAGTTTGTAAGACTACCAGCATGAGAAATTAAGCGAGCTCCAACTACTTCACCTATTAAAGACGCCAAATTGGGTGCAATGTCATTCATCTTGGTGACCAGATAGTCATAAAGTGTCTTCCTGTACTCGGATAAGCTCATCACTTTCTGTGCAAATCGTTGGACATTAAGCAGATCAACATCAGACAAATCCTGCCCTGTGAAAAAGATAGATAAGCAAGAGCAGTTAGACAGATGTATATTTCATGAAGACATGTATGAATGACATGTGGTGTACTATCTTACCCATGGATGCTTTGGCAGCTTCAATGATTTCCTTAGCCTTGTCTTCTTCACCGACGATCTCAGTTAATTCATCAAGTTGATCTTCAGAAAGAGTTGACTTATCTTTTATACTGTTTGCAAGTTTAGCAAAGAGATAATTGTCATTGACAATCTTTACCAACTCAGGGAAATGCCAAGAGTACCATTCTCTGCACAGAAATGAAAACGATAAGATGAAACATTGTTTGCCACCATTTGCACACAATCTCAAATACAGTCCAAATGGTAATATATAACTATTTTTGCTGTAAGATGTGCACATACCTGACTCTCATTGAGAAAGTATTCACATCTTTATCAATGGTATCTAGAAGGAAGATGGCTTGAATCACCATATTGTCAACACGGTTAACATTAAACTTGACCTTGGACCTACTGTAACTGTGGCTGAGACCAAGCTGTGCTTTCTCTATATCACCAGGCTGAGGTAAGAACAGAAACCAAAGATTAAAAATTTAAGACATAAATTCCAAAACAACAAAAGTTCAGTGATAAAAAAAGATTAAATAAGCACCTTTAGGTCCTTGATAAACCTATCAAAATGTAGCCGCACTCCACGGAGCAGCTCGAGAACAAACTCATTGCTTTGGCAAGGAATTTTAGTCACTTCAAATATGTGAGACCCGAGCTTCGGCTCATATACACCCAAACTGAACTTGGGCTTCTTGCCTTCTTTTACTTTCGGGAGATTAAGTTCCAAAAAGTTCCTCAATTCATCAGTCATAATACCTGAATATCAACCACAACCAATAAGCACAGACACAACCAACCAATTTACTCAAAGCAAAAGGCCACTCGCTCCGTAACCCATCCATTGTCTCAAAAAACTTAACTCATTTCACATTACATCACTAAAACTGATTACTCAAAACAGCATAGGCAGCACTACGTTTCAGGGTAGCTCACACATTCCACAATACTCTCAGAATCATAAACCCAATACATACATACATTAGTTTCATTCACTTTAAAGGAAAGACATAAACTAACTAGTTGATTAGTTAATAAACCCAGTATATTAGATAAGTGAAGATGAGGTCTTTACCTTCGGAGACTGAGTTGCACTGGTTAAGGGCATCGAGGGCCTGCTCAAATGGGTGGAATGCAGCGAGCTGGACGACCTTTCCGAACCGGTTGAGGTCTGAAACAGAGTTCCGAACCGCTTCGGTGTTCTGGCCAATCTGGTCGAGGCCGTGAGCTAGGAACAGAGAGTAGCCCGAGGCTGCTTCGTAGAGCAGGTAAACCGCCATTGAGAATTACTTTATCGAACTCAGTTGTTTCTTTTGTTGGATTCGTCGGCGGTGAGTGAGATTAGAGTAGAAGAAGAAGAAGAAGAAGAAGAAGAAGAGGTGCAAGGGGGTTAGGGTTTAGGGTTTTTATCAGGGGATAGTGTGAAGCGCGACGTTTATGTGGGTGTTGATGAGTTGTTTTGGGCCGTCGGATGTGGTGACTTGTTTTGACCTGATGGACAGGTCACAGGTGTGTGTGGGTGATGTTTGTCAGCTTGTGGCAACGAATCGTAAATTAACAGTTAAAGAGACCAAGAAAGGAAGTGATGCTTTCAAGTTTTTTTTTTTTGAGGTAATGATAGATAGAGTAACTCACGGGAACTTCCAATTGGGTAGAAGAAACCTCCTAGAGTAATTCTAGAGTAAACTATACTGTTACAATTTCGTACAAGTATTTAGCTACATAACTAAACTAAATAGGTGTGAGAAAAATACTAACAAAATTCTGGGTTCCCACCGTATCTAATTATGTACCTCAAACTACACTAAAATGAGTCATCGCTCATCCGCCTCAGTCCTAGCCAAACGCAAAAAACTAAAGTCTAAAAAGAAACTCAATAGCCCAAACCAAAACAGCCCAAGCCCAAAGGTTGAGTGACCCAACCGCCCAAGCCCGTTTTGCTTAGGGCACCTCGCATAAGGTCTCCCTCCTTGCTTCAACCCTCCGTCACTGCTCCTCTCCTGCCTAACCGCCATTAGCCACGACCGAAGTCGGTCACCTCCTACCAGCCACCAGCTCTCACCTTATAGTCGCGAGCCCTCAAGCCTTGGAGTCGCACACCTTCCCAACACCATCGATGAAAGTGTATTTAACCCTCGTCGACGAGCTACGGTCCTAGTGGGACACAGCCAAATCCCGACCACAATCTGAGCATCACTTCAGTTCCAGAAGTCGATGGCCCTCGTTGCCGCAGGTAGACCAACCAAGATCCTAGTACGCCGCCAAGGGGGACCGCCTTGCCTCGACATTTCTCAAAACCCATACTGAAGAATACAAGCGTCGAACGCCGCCAATGAATTCAATGACGAACGCCCTGAGGGAAAAACTCCATTCTCCAACGTCGCTACGCGCGGCAGCGAACGACCGAAGGCAATCCTAGAAGCTCTAGGTTTCAAAACAATCCGAATATCACGGAAGAGAAAAATAGGAATTCCATAACATAAAAAAATAGGTCTTATTTCCGAATCATCTTTGTGGCCATCTCCACGAGCACCATAGTCAATCACATTAAAAATTCTCTGAGCGTGTCCAACTCTAAAATTCAACAAAGTAATAGTGAGAACTATGAGAAGGCCAACAAATATATTACTCATATATTACTCATGTTTCGAGATTTTGAGTCACAACACTAGCAATGGAATGACTCATGGTGATTTTAAGTTAAACCTAGGTAAAATCAGATAGAAATTCTTATTGCTTGTGATAAGTTATTTTATTATTAAATAAAAGGATAAATTTCAGTATACCGTACCAATTTTACGTTAAATATCAAGTCAGTCCCTAATATTTCAAAATCATATTTTACATCAATATTATTTCAAACATCAATTGGATACGCATCTAGACCTATGGGTCACCATTTCAAAATCACATATTGGTTGTATATATTGTAAACTATTTTATCAATATAAACCTTTGGACTCTTTAATTTATCGTACTATTATTATGGTTGTTTGCAGAAGCACTTGCAAATATAATAGGAGCAAGTGTGAAATGTAAGATTTATGTGCAACAAGCATACATGGCACTGGTGTCAGGGGCGGATTCAGGATCAAAAATTCATCGGAGCTAAATTTTTTTGAACAAATATTGACGGTACAAGATAATTTTTGTAAATTGACAAGAAAGAGACACTTAGTTACCAGGGAGACATTACAGGCCTTACCCTTCACATTACATTTTCTAAACTGAAATAAATATGAAATGTGATACACAACACAAAATAAATACATAAAAGTTAACTAAATCTTACCCTACGAGAGCTCAAAGCTTCAAACGCCTTGATTAAATCATCATTTTCAACAGTTTTTGCAAATTCCTTTTCGATATGAAGTACTATACAATCATCAAGAAAATCATCATTCATCTTGCTTCTACGCTTGTTCTTAATGATATTCATAGCTGAAAATGTTCTCTCGGTGGTTGCAGTAGAAACAGGAATAGTCATCACCAAACAAATCAATCTATACATCGAGGGAAAAGAATCTGACTTTCTTGTATGCACAAGTTGGTGACACAAATCAGACATAGAATCCAAGTTCCCAAATCTCGGATTTGTAGTCATAGCTTTATGATAATAGGCACACTCCAATTTTAGTGTAAGAATATCACCATGCACAAAATCTGCAGGATAGTAATCCTTAGCAAGAAGGATAACATCCTCCATTTTGAAAGAACATAAATTGTCCTAAGGGTCCAAAGTGGAGATGAGTGTAAGATGTTCACAAGTTGCTATTGGAAATCTCTTATTTAACTCGCTCAATTGATAATCAAGGACAACATTAAACACATTTATATGATAATGGTGCTCTATTGTAACAAAGTTCATTTGTTAACAAGAACGACCTGTCTCATCCTTGTAAGGAGCCCTCATATCAGGCATATCAATGTGTCTCACAAAATATAGCAACATTGACCTTCAAATCAGTCCAACCGTCTTCTCTCATCTCCTGAAGGAGTTCCTTTGTATGTGCAACAAAACTCAATGCTTATAAGATGTCAAGAGATTTTCGTTGATTTTCGTTGTAATGTTTAGCAAAGAATTTCAGTGACTTGCATAACCTTGTTCATTAAAATTAGGCAAAATACAAACTCAAACTGTCTCATACATGTGAGAACACCACTAGCTTCCCCTCAAAGAGATCGAGTCTCATGCTCCATCATAGAAATAAGAGTTTTTAAGACTGAAATATATAATTCAATCAAACTCTTAATAGAGTGAAAATGTGAACCCCAACGAGTAGTACCTGGTCGTTGCAAAGTACAAGTCTGATTAGCACCTCTCCCTGTCTTAAGTAAGCTCAAAGCTACTAAATCTTGGATCTCTTATTCTCTAATTGTCTTCAACTCATTATGACGCTTGACAGAAGACTCAACAAAAGTTACAATCAACAATAGAGTAGAGTTAAACCGCCAAACATCATTAATTCCTTTAGCACCAGCAACCAATAATAGTTGTAAACGGTGAGCAAAACAATGACATAATATGCAAAATGACACTCTTTAAGAAACAATATCTGCAAGCCATTCCAAATATCACTCATATTAGCTGCCCCATCATATCCTTGGCCACGCATGTTCTCTAATTGAAGATTGTGCCTTACAAGCACTTTGACTATCTCCGTTTTAAGAGCAAGTAAGATAGTGTTGGGAACATTCACTATCTTAAAGAACCGCTCTCGAATTATACCCATACGATCAACAAATCTCAAGATAATAGCCATTTGTTCCTTGCTAGCTATGTCAACCGCTTCATCTACAAGTATGCAAAAATTTATATCACCAATTTCCTCCTGAATCACGTGCCTCACTTTATCACCAAGAATATCTAAGAGCTTTCGCTGAATACTATAAGCAATGCACTTGGAATTTCCCGGACCACCATTCAAGACATTTTTATCATCTTCTCTAGCCATTTTTACAAAATAATTTCTAATTTGCAGAAAACCTCCAGCATTAAGAGAGCTCTCGGTTTCATCATGACCTCTAAAAGTCATTCCTTTGTTCGCCAGATATCTCATACCCTCTATTGAAGCTATAAGCCTAAAACGATTATCCTCTACATCTTTGGATATTTTTTTAAGAACAACTCTTTCAATTTGTCTAGCTAGATTTCTCATCGAATTCAATTTCTCCACAGCTTTATGATGTGGATTATTGATAACCCCTACATGTACTTGAAGCAAACTTCTATCCTTCCAATTTCTCTGCCTATCGACAGTAAATGTCATATTAGGAGAGTTTTCTTTATCAAAAAGATAACATGGGAAACAATATATCTTGTTAACTTTATCAAGCCATGAATTACCTTCATATCAACTAGCGCTAAATTTACGATTCTGTGACCTATGAGGTGTGAGGATAATCTCTCAATATTGGTTGATAGGGACCTAAGGAAATATAGGCTTTTCGAATACTATCACGATCATTAACAAGATTCTATATTGGACAACATTTTGCAGGATCACGTTCAATACAATTGATATTACTAAGGAGATTATACTCAATATTTGTAGGCAATGGAGACTTATCAATAGGAGTTGAAATAACAACTGAGGTCACTAGACTACTTACAGAAGCTTGGAATGAATGAGAACTCGAATTTGATGATCTTGTAAACTATGAACTAATCAATTTGGTACCAGCTCTGGTTCGTTTTCCCCTTTCTGTAGCTCCTTCTTCTTCTGACATTCTCTTTTGTTAATCTGATCTATACAAACAAAAAATGCAAAATTCTAAATTCAACAACCAATCAACCAAAACACATATCTAGATTACCCAACACATATCTAGATTACCCAATTGTTCTACTAGCTAGAAAACAAAAAACTCTCAAACACCCAAAATTACAAAAACACCCATAAATTCCCAAAATAGTATAACCCACAAATAACTCAATATATAAGCAATGAAAAACTGAAGATGAATAAAGAATATGAGATGAGCTTACTAGGGATGGATTCGAGCTTGAAGTTGAAGTCCAACTTGGAGTCGCCGACTCACCATCTTCGTCAATCGTCGATGTGTGAGTGTGACTGTCGCTGGTTTGGAATGGGTTGTTCGTGAGTTTTTTTTTCTTGGGTTTGGGTTGTCGTGAGTTGTGGATGTTGGGTAATGAGTATGTACTTTGGTAGTTGGATTGGGTCTTTGGACATTAGGTATTTTCAGTTTTTCAAAATAGGCCGGCTGTTGGCTTAACTATATTTCTAAATACTAATATAATTTGAAGTAAATTCTAAATATAGTAAACTAGTAAAATTTTTTTCTTACCTCAGAAAACTCACCAAGGCAGCCTTGGTAAGCCAAGACATGTATCCGCCACTGACTGGTGTTGAGGAACAAGGTTCTAGTGTTGTCTCTTCTTCTAATGTTGATCGTGTCAAGTATGTGAACATTTTCTTCTAAGAACTGCAGTTTTTTGTCTATTCTTCTTGTAGTCATAGACTGAAAGGACCGGACCCTAGATTAACTAGTAATCTAGAATCAAGCCCTAACGACTGACCCTAATCTACGAGTTTCTGTGAAAATTTTGACATAACTTCTCTTATAAAAGAGACAAACAAAAATCTGCAAGGAAAACTGACACTCCGCAGATAAACCCACAAACAATACCGTGGACCACCGATGTCCATCCGGATTTCTCAACATAAGACTGGAATTAAACCATATACATTATTCAGAATTGGAAAACATAACTTCAGTAAATACACTGATTCATAAACAAAGAAACTCAACTCGACAACTATACGAATGACAACCCATTCACAAGAGTCTCACAAAGACAATAGTACTGAACAAGTATCCAAGGTGACTTCAATAACACAAGAGACATACTGACAGTGAACTGAGACCTACTGCTGAAGGAATTAACTGGTGGACTCGACGCCCTCGACGACTTTCAGCACCCTCATGATACACACTGCAATCTCAAAAAAAAAACTGAAAAACTCAGGAAAAAGACATATAAAATCATAAAAACTGTTAGAGTGAGTGGACGAAAATAATATTTCATTTTTTAACTGAAAACTGTAAATAATATGCCTTTCATATATAATGTGCATAAAAATAATGCAACTCTGAAAATAAACATGATGCGAGTCTAAAACCGCGGGGTCTCTCTCGGACACATCCACAACAGTATAGTGTAAATCACGGGATCTCAGACCCACACATGATTAAATTTTCAGAAAGACCTCGGGTCAGGATATTTGTCCCCCCCCCCCCTCGGAGCATCTCGGGGATCAGCTGAGCATGCTAATGCATCGATGCCATTACTATCTCTGAGACTATACTCTGTGTAAAACAAATCATGCATATGCCTCCAAATATAAAATCATAATCATAAATGCATAACCATAAAATTCATAATCGTAAAATGCATAATAATAAAATGCATAATCATAAACTCGTAAATCGACAGTGAAAACAAAGTGTCCATTCACAGGTTGCCAGGATAAACATAAAGCTGAAACCCTATCGATCGGCACAATTAATCATCTGACACGCCCGCTAACTCAGGATTCTGAAACCACTATTAAAATTAATATTTGATCATCGGGGTTCACACTGATAGCCAAAGCGTCCTTAAACAATGTCGTGAATTAAACTGATAATTGTCTGATTAAATACTCGCCCAAATTTAACAAACTCAAATCCGAATATAAACCTTACCATTATGTTCGGCATACGAAAACAAGAAAAACGACATAAAACTTCATCGAAAATTTCACATCGCCAGAGCTCCGTTGCGCACGGCGACGCGTGGGGCCACTGGCCGCCGGAATCCCACCGGCCCAAAATTCTTTGACCTATACATCAATTTGAAGATCTCAACATTTCCAACAACTTTGTAGTTCAATGCTAAACCCAATTCTAACCGAAAAATGTCCAAAACTCACCGTGAAGTTCAAAAACCATCGCCGGAATTTCATACTCCAATCGGCCGCCACCGGCCACGGCAAGGGCCGAGACTGGTCCCAATCGATTGGTCTCTCCTTGGGATTCAAAACCCCCATCAATTTTCTCCTCATTGCCGCCGTCTCCGCCACCTCCGTCACCGGCGAAATCCGGCCGGAAATCCCCCATTTTCTTTGCATCGGTTTCTCCTCCTTCGGCCACTAACGTGAGTGATCCACCTATCAAATTGAAGAGAAGCTCAAGACTAACAAATTTCATCAAGGAATCACGGCCAAAGGTGGCCGGAATCGAGCTCACCACCGGCAACAAATTTCGGTGACAAAACGGGTCGGCTTGACCCGTGGTCAACGTGGGTCAACGGGCCATTCCAAAAATTGAAACTTTCCAATTTTGTCTCATATTTATACCGTATACATACCGTACACATACCAGCCCCAAATCGACGGCTATAATTCAATCTGATCAAGATCGGACGGTCACGATTAATTCAACAATAAAAATAACACTTTTGTATATATTCACCAACCGACTTCAAAACTTGATAAAACATTGCTCGCTTATCCGAAAAATTCCTCGAAAAATCTCACGATGTCGAAATTAAATACTCCACAATTCCCGTGAAGGAAGTTAACCCAAAATCTCACCTGGTGAAAAAGTAGTTAACAATCCACGTGATACCACTAATTCGCGATAATTCTATTTCGTTCTGATTTATACGTAGATTTTGGTTTGAGTTGTTACATAGACCTTCTTTGTGTGTTGATATACCTCTGTTAGTGCAAAATTTGTGAACATTTTCTAGTACATAGTCATCAACCATCGACCATCTAGCACAATAGAAACCACAACAATCTAACTACTTTAACTCTCTCCAAAACTATTATACTCTCTCTCACACACACACACACACACTCTATCTATCTCTCTCTCTCTCTCTCTCTCTCTCTCTCCCTCCCTCCTCCCTCTCTCTCCCTCCCCGAAAATTCTCACGATCTTGAAATTAAATACTCCACAATTCCCGTGAAGGAAGTTAACCCAAAATCTAACCTGGTGAAAAAGTAGTTAACAATCCACGTGATACCACTAATTCGCGATAATTCTATTTCATGCTGATTTATACGTAGATTTTGGTTCGAGTTGTTACATAGACCTTCTTTGTGTGTTGATATACCTCTGCTAGTGCAAAAATTTGTGAACATTTTCTAGTACATAGTCATCAACTATCGACCATCTAGCACAATAGAAACCACAACAATCTAACTACGTTAACTCTCTCCAAAACTATTATACTCTCTCTCTCTCTCTCTCTCTCTCTCTCTCTCTCTCTCTCTCTCTCTCTCTCTCTCTCTCTCTCTCTCTCTCTCTCTCTCTCTCTCCCTCCCGCTCCCTCCCTCCCTCTAAATGTAGTAGCAAAGGTCAAAGGAGATCACTCCTCCTATCTAGCGCCTTCAACGCATTAAGCCTCAGCTTGGCCTCGAGCACCACCGCCTCTTCCACAGCGCCTATACCGCATCAATCCGCGGCTCGATCTCGCGCACCATCGCCTCCAGCGTTTGACGAATAACATTTGACATAGTATTTGACAATAAAAATCCGAGTTTGACGAAAGGGACGAGACAAACCAAATTTCAGGCTTCATATAAGATGAGCATAATCTGATAAGAACTACTAGTAGTTTACAATTGCAACTACAAACATAGTTTTAGTTATTTCATATTTAACTAAAACATTTAAAGTATTGCAAACCGAATGTCATTGTTGTAGTGCAACAATAAAACAACACGTCCTTCCCTTTGGCTTGTTTCACGTCCCTTTATTTTTGGTCACTACACACTTTGGTTGTTGTAGTAACCAAAGTCATATTTTAAAAACTTCACTGGCCAAATGTAGAAACGACCAAACTTGAATAATCATTTGTGATGTTCGGTTCATTTTCATTTCATTAACTTTTTAAGTGTCAATTTTCAAGTACTGCAAACTGAATGTCGTTTTTTGAAAGGGCGCAAATCTTATATCCACTCAGAACTTGTGATAGGAATACAAAACTCCACCGGATTACCCGACACGCTAAAAAATAAATCATATAGTATGCATATACTAAATAACAACATGCATAATAGAACTTAGACTAACAAAATAGAGTAGCACAAGATGGTTGTCAAACTTAGATTGCACCTCTCCTTAGTTAGCTAGGGGTCATTTCTACATAGCACCGAGATTCCACACCCTAAAGGCATAAGTCTCACAAGCCTCACAAGGATCCACCAGATGGGCCCAATCTGCCTTATCATTTATAGCTGCAGCCCATGAAGAAGAACCCAGGCTACCAGGCCAGGGCAAGCCCAATCCAAATGGTCCACAAGCCCCATCCTAAGTCCAGCTTGGAAGAACAGGAATCCATCCCCCAAGAGGACTGCGCCGCCGTCCAAGAGAGAGAGAATCCACCGTTGCAACCCGCCTGGCCCAAGCCACTAGAGCAACCACCGTCTGCCCACGAACGCAGATCACGACTCCAAGGAGCCGTCCACCATCGTCTCGTCCTCCCCTACACTACCGAAGACCAGGAAGTGGTTCCGAGCTTGAAGTCCAAAGCTCATGCCGCTCGCCGTCACCTGCACACTGTCATTGTCCAGCGTTGATACGCCACATCAAACGGTGTGCAACCCCACCAACGCCACACCAAAATCTTTAAACCCTCGCATATTCAGTCGGGGAAGTCGAAATGAAAACACGAGAAAAACCAAACACCGTCGTTGTACAAATCACAAATCTCCACCCTAAAAAAGGGATTGGAGCACAAGAGAAAGAAATGAAGTCGCCGGCGGCGAAAACCGTAACCGATATTAGAGAGAAAACTATCCGTATTTTCTTTTCACGGGGTACAAACTGAATGTCGTTGTTGTAGTGCAAGAATAAACGACACGTCTTTTCTTGGGCCTGTTTCACTTCAAAATTGGATCTCACAGCACAGCCGCGGGCGGATCAAAGCTCGAAGCTCCGATGAATATCATATACCCTTCCAATTCCAATTCCAATTCCAATTCCAAATCCAGGTAAACCCTTTACCCAGCTACATACATACATACATGCCCATTTACTCTTCTCTTTTATCCCCAATGCTTCGTTTAGTCGGCACAAAACCAAAGTATAGAGCTCGAAAATCAACTTGTTCCGGCAGTTGAATATCTTCGGCGATGATGGGGCTGTGATAACGGTTGTAATGAGGTGTCCGAATTCTCCAAGTTTCTTTGGAGAACTTCGTTGCATATTGCGAGAATTCTATTTCTTTTTCCAAACACATTATTGCTTCAAAGTCAGGATCGAGTTAGTGAGGTAATTGGTTTTGTTAAGAGTTTAGGCACTAGTCCCGGGAAATTGACATTTCTTCCATCTCTTCGTTCTCTGTAGGTTTGATGAATAAGACACTCTGGGGAGCAGAAATTGGGAACTTACCGGAGTTTCGGGTATGTGAAAACATGAAATTTCAAAAAGCAACCCTTGTGTATGCTTGTTTCGGTGAAGAAGATCCAGAAAATGATGAGTTTCTTCTTGAGTAAATTGAATTTAAACACCTCAACGATTTGCAAGAATCCAACTCTTTTGTTGCTTAGCTTGGAGGTGTTCAGTTGTGCAACTTTCGTTGTCAAAGGGGTTGATAAAAGAAGATAGTAACAGAGTTATTTGTGTGCTCATACAATGACTGAAGAGATTTTCAAGCATGTACAAGAGGTTCCAGATATTGTTTATGCTCTCAAAGGCAAGATATAGTTTAGAGGGTTTACGGTGCCTTTAATGCTATGCAAGTAACTGATGATGAAATTTTAATAATTGAACCGGTGTTGAATGGATCCCAAGTTTATTGACTTCACCATGCTAGATGTTGGTGCTCCTCCTGTAGTTTTGGTTACCAAAAAGGAAGCAAGAGAATAATATCACCTACTACCTCTTTCATACTGACGTACTGTTCTGTTCTGTTTAGTTCTGTTCAGTTGTATTGCCAATGCGGCAATGCCGACCAGGGATCACAAGTGAAATGGGCAGTGTTGAGAATTTAGCTGTTTGAATCTCGAATTACATGGCTTGTATGTTTATAGACTTATGATATGGTGGTGGTTGTATGAGTGACTGGGAATTGACCTATGTTTCGGGTTATTAGGAGAATATTTTCCTGACCATGTTTGAACGTCTGGTAGGCATTATGTCCGAGAATTTACATTTCAGGTCATTCAAGGCAGTCCAAGTTTGTGACGCATTTAGATCAATTTGGATACTTGAACAATATACTCTTCCCTTCTCTTCTTTCGTATGTATGACTGTCTAGCCCTGGCTTACTTTCTGTCCTATTTTCCCTTGTTCTGAGATCTCTGTGACTATTTTCTTCTTCGAATAGGAATCTCATTCATTCTTATGTATGCTGAAAATTATTGTTTAGCATTTACATTGGTAGGATGAGATTAAAAATTAACAAGACACTGTCTATTCACACAATTGTTTGGCTCTCAGCTAGCTTGAAACTTTGTTGTAATTAGTGGAGACCTAATAATTCTTTGAGAATGAGTCCTGAGCAAGATATCTATGAAACAGAGGAAAGCGACTAAGCAAGGCTAAAGGACAAAGATTCTTTCTTTATTATTGAAATGATGATAAAAGCAAAAACAGATTGTCATCCTCTAGCATCATCATATATATGGTTGGTTATAAGCAAAGAGCAGACTGTCCATCAAATTTTTCTTTGATAAAGATATCCATAAGCTAAAGGAGAATTATGAATCAGTTGGTATAGGTCCATTCCTGATAGATATATGCAAATATGAACATGACTCTGCAACTGAGTTCATAGCTATCTTCTTCCTAACCATAAGGTTAAGGATGCGAACCACAAATCATACATATCTTCTTCCTCATTTATGACACTCTTAATTTAATGCTACTGCACTGCACTGCACTTCTTGTGTGAACACCTCAATTCGATGAAGAAATCTTAGGAGACCCGAAGACAAGGTTTCTATGATTGTATTGTAAAAACTTATGTGACGTATACTTGTGAAACAAAGATGTTGTCTTTCCAAAGCAGGGTCATAAATTTGTCGTATAGATAGGCCACTCGTTAATTATTGTCTCATTGGTAGCCCTCATGGCTTGGTGTACCCAAACTTGTATGATTGATGTGGGGTTTAAGTGGTGGTTTAACCACTTGCTTTTATTTTTTTTGACTAACTTCAACTCTGGAATCAATCTGTTGAATGCAAATCATATCTTCATCATCAAAATATGTACCTTGAGATTTTTTTTCCTTCCAGTTTTCACATCTGGGCTGTGAAAAAATGAAGGGTGTTGATCATTTCTATTGCAAATGGCAATATAGGTGCTTAAGGAGAATATTTTCTTGATGTTGATGAAAACTGATTTGAAGTCAGAACCACATTCACCACTCATTATAGTGAAGAGAATCTGGCATGTTGTTTAATGCTCATTTATACCACAGATTTACTTGAAAGAGATTGACTTTTACGTATTGACTTGGAGTTTTGGCATGTTCAAGAGCTCAAATCTCTTAATTTGAAAGCCACTTCCCAGTAAAGCCGGGAGTACTATGATTTGTTCATATTAAATACTGTATGAAGCAGCTGAGAACAAATTGACAAAGTTTTTTAATAAAAGAGCAAATTGCAATAAAATACAGCAAGTTTAGGCAATTTCCCAGTGGATTTGTATGGAGGAATGGAATGGTGCATATGCTACAGCCTGTCAAGCTCTCCTGTTTCTTTTTAGGTGTGTGAAGCCCTAGGTTGCACTGAAACGGATACGGAAACGGGGATACAAAACGATACGATACGCCGAAACGACAAAATTAAAAACTCTAAGGATACGATACGAGTAGGATACGAAAATTAAATTATCCATTACAAATTTAAATATAATTAAAATAATAATAATAAACATGTAATTTAAGTTTATGTCATTAGAACTTCATGTAGAGGCAGTAGACATCTTTAGGCATAATCAAAATTGAAGACAGAAAAGCAGCATAATCAACAAGCAGTCGAAGAAGTATAATTTATTATTCTATTTCAATACTAAGAGCTCAAACTAAAGTGTATAAACAATTGCTTCAAGTTGTAGACGTTTTCATCATAGATTGCTTCTTATTGTCCATAGTATCTTTTCAATACATGTCATTTGATGGTTGCTTTGGAAAGTCGATGATTGATATTGAAGGACTACTGCAGGACTTTGCTATCAGTGTCTGCCAATATTTGGCATACTGAAATTTCATTATAAACATCTCTTTACACATCTTGAGCTATTGATCGTTTTATTTATCAATTATTGCTCTGTACTATAAACGCAGTCATGCCAACTTCTCATTTTCAAGCTTATAGAACTAAAGTGTATAATCTATTATTCTATTTTAATACTAAGAGCTCAAGCTAATTACTTTAGATGATCAATTGAAGATTAATGGAGACTCGAAAGAAAACATGCTGAGAGCACCTATTTTCATGTCTATAAATGAAATGCAAATGAACTAGACCCGTCCCGTGTCACCCTTAACTAATGAATGAATGCCAAGGATGAGTTAGCAAACAAGCCTTGTAGCTTAAATCCCTCTGAAGAAGTAAAAAGTTCTCTCCCAGAGATGAAACTAACAACCTTCTTCATCACACCCTTCAACTGTTACGGAGATATCTGTTCTCTCCCCTGCCATGTATAGAGAAAAGAGCCAAAATACCTTCATTAACAAAGTCCCAAAATTGGAGGCTTTGGAGCTATATTCCTGGTGATCAACCTTCACAGTTCACACATCACAATGCCAAGACTCCATCCCTTCCCAGCTGTACCATCCACGCACCTACAGGACCCACCAAACTCAGCTGCAGCCGCACGCGTGTCCACCTCTTGTCTCTGTTTGCATGGCACCTCACACGAAACCACTCACCACCCTCCACTTTTATACTCACATTTTTGAAAGGGGATAAAGAAATAATAATATAAGCAAGATATCTTTTTACAGTTCTATTGTAAGCATAAACTATGCGTAGGGTTTTATGCTCTCTGTGGGTAGCGATTCCCTGCTGCCAAATTCCGAAGCCGGTGGATCGGTTTTGAACTTCGGCTTGGATTTCTTTGCCTTCGGGGATTGAGACTCCAACCGGTGCGTTTGAAGTTGTTGATGGCAGTGGTCTACGACCAGCCCTGAAGCGGTTTAGGTCGGAGGCGGGTGCTCTTGATGGGTTGAAGGAGGCCGACGACGAGTGGAGGCAGTATCGGTGTTTCTGGCGACGTGGTGCTCTCGCGGTGGTGGTTGAACCAGATGTCGAGCAACGCCGGGTCCAGCTAGATGACGACCTTGCCGGCGGGGGTCTGAGATCCATACTCGAAGTGAGTTTTCGGACCGAGGCGGAGGAGAGCCGGAGGAGACCGAGGCTGAGCCGGAGAAGATCGAGGCGAGCCGGAGGAGACCGAGGTTTGGGTTATTGATTTTTTGTGTTGCAAATTTACAGTGGTACCCCGCGTATCTTCACAAATTACAGGGGTACGTATCTATTTTAAGATACGTACGTATCCAATCCGTATCGAAATTTAGATACCGTATCCATCCGTATCCAATACGTATCCGTATCGGTATCCGATACGCGATACGGAGCCTCTTTCCCGTTTCTGTGCTTCCTAGGGTGTAATGAACCCACTAGGGCTGGGCATGGGACGGGATGGGACGGGATTAAGGTCATCCCACGTCCCGTCCCAGTTGTTACACGCGGGACGGGATCGGGACGGGCCTTGCATTTTGAGAGTAAATCCCGCCGGGCCCAATCCCACATGGGACGGGACGGGATCGGGACGGGACGGGCCCAATCCCACCACAAAATTGGAAACAAAAAAGAAGAAAAATTTGCTTACATTCATAAATCACAACATGTATATATGATCTAATTACAATTACACAACTTGCTTACATTCATAAGTCACAATCCTAACCTAATAATATCAAACATAACAAGAATAACATCCATAATCTGTTACACAAGTTCACATATCATAAGTTTAACAAGAAAAGAAGAAAATTAAAAACATAGCAATACAAGATTAAAAATATAGCAATACAAGATTAAAAACATAGCAATACAAAATTAAAATCAACGGTCAATATCAATTTAAATTTATATATGGGACGGGACGGGCCTAACGGGATGGAAAATTTCAGTCCCGCGTCCGGTCCCGTTGTTTTTCTGATGGGACGGAACGGGACGGGATGAACATTTTTAGTTTCAAATCCCGCCGGGATCGGGACGGGACCGGGACGGGACCGGGATTTGCGGGATTTGTGCCCAGCCCTAGAACCCACACCCTTCCACATCATACACTTCAAAAGCCTCCCTTAAACCCTTCATTTTCTCTTCCTCTTCTCCACCTTCCATCAACTCAACAAGGTCATCCAAGCCCAGAAAGCCGTCTCCGTCGGAGTCCAACATCTCCACCGCATCTTACGCCTCGATTTGTAGCGTCTCTCCGCCCATGAGCCCTAGGCGGTTTCTTAGCTCCGACGGGTAAGTCTTCCCGTCTCTGTCTTCATCAAAGTAGCTGAAAACAAGCTCACATCCTCTTATAGTACTCTTCGTATATGTAACGAATACAAAACTGAACTAAAACATAGTAGTGTAATCTATAAGAACAAATAGGAGAAACCCAGTTCGAGGAGAGAGTGGAATGAACTGAATACGAATTATACGATCATAGCCATGAAAAATGCAAATTTTAGAAGGTAGAGATTAGATCTTGTAGAGTCCTGAGGTCTTGTAGAGCACTCCCAGAAGAACCAGCTGCCTCTCCTACAATCTGTTTAAGGGCTCTGGCCCTTTCCCTCATCATCTTCCCTTGTTCATTTTCCAAAATCTGGTCAAACCTCTTGACCAGTCCAGTCTTGGTAAACATTCCTCCCTCCACTTTTACTCCAACACCCCATACTTCTTCCGCCATTCGTGCAGTCATTCTGTGATCTCCAAACAGCGGCCTGCAGATCATCGGAACACCATTCGCCACACTTTCATAGACCGAATTGCAACCGCAGTGAGTCACAAACACACCTATCGAACTATGCCCTAGTACTTGTGTCTGAGGTGCCCATTGCACTACTCTCCCATGCTTGCTTGTCCTTTTAACAAAACCATAAGGCAATAAGTCCATGAAGTTGTCCCTCAGTGACCAAAGAAATGGTGCACCAGTAGCTTCCAATGCCTCTGCCAGAGCTACTAGCTCGTCACGAGATGGAGCTCCAACTGTTCCAAAGCTGATATACACCACAGATAAAGCTCGTTGCTCATCCAACCATGACAGGCAGCCCGTGACATCGGATTTCGATGGTGGCAATGGCAGTGGTGGCAATGAAAGGGTGAGAAAGCCAACGTTGAGAAACATGGGAAACTTGGATTTGAGATCGTTTTCGAGGAGCGTGGGATTAAGTTCTTCATAAAAGTTCATGACAACTGCTTTGGACATTGGCAGGACTTGTCCGATTCGACTCAAGCTATGTGAAAATAGAGATTTGCTTAGAAGCACTTCATCGGGTAAGTCTGCAATCCGCATTGTTGATAAACCCGGAATGAGCTCTAAGGTCTTGTCTTGACCATCAACACCTTCATTTGCACAAAAATGGCGGATAAGATCAGTGTGTATATGAGCGGAAAGGGTGCAAGGTAAGGGTATCCAAACTGGAATCCATGGAACACCCAACTTCTCAGCCATCTCACCGCCGAAGACCAAGAATCCATCTGTTATTAGACAAGTGACCCTCTTACTTGTCTCTGACATAGCCTTCTCAATGCCCCTTTTGAAATTCTCCGGCCCGGCCCTGAGGAAAAGGTCCACGGCCTCTAATGGATTTCCTGTTAAGAAATGACCTGTTGGAACACCATCTGACACATTGTAGGGATTTATGTTCTCTGGAGTGTCGTTAGAGTTCGATTTTGAAAATAACGAGCTGTTGGATTTTGAGGTGTTGAAGAAAGAAAAGTGCATGCTTGGGGCAGCTTTCGCAAGCTTGCACACCAAGCTAAGCACAGGCTTTGCATGGCAGCCAAACGGAAATGCAAGGATAGCAACATGCCCTTTCTGTGAGGTCTTGTTCATTATGTCGTTCTTTATTATCTCAAAACTTACATATTTGATTGATATTTATAAAGATAAGATATCGGAAAGTTACTATAAGAAAAGTAAATATGAATCAGTTACAAGTTGTTGATATGTAAATTTGACCACAAACGTACATCGTTATTTATAAATCAACAAGGAAAATAAAACTTCGTTGTTACGAGCTTTAAAAGTTTATGTAATTAAGTTTAAATTAATAAGTTAATTACCCTTTAAAAAACACAGTTATGTATTGTCTCTTAATTGGCCAATTCGCCAGTTAATTAGCACTTTGAAGATGTAGTTATGTGTTATAGCCACATTATTGATCACCCAGTGAATTGCAAACAATATATACAGAAATTTAACTAGAAGTTGATGTATGAATGGTGGCTCGATCGAAGATAGCAATATGCCATGCAGGTTACACTATTCTGCTCACGAGATAGAGAAGTCGAAAATTCGAAATGGAGTATATATATTCATATGTTCTATTCTATTTTATTATTTGTATTTATATATGCAATATATACCTTAGAACTTGCTAAAAATCTGTACAATTACGATATCGATACATACCCATTCGATCGTAAACGTCATGTGATCTCGACACGTACCTCTTTCTTCAAGCTCTACAAAACTCATCCAACACGTAATAATTATTATGTACGTAGCTAGGTAGACCGAATCCCATCTCTGTTCTCTAGCTAGCTATATTTGTTTAGCATGAAGAGATGATGATCGACTATGTTTAGAAAGCTATGAAGCACGCGTATGGAAGAACCATAATGCCGTTTTGTCGTTTACCCCGAGAGGACTAAAATTTTGAAACGAGGGCTATGATATATTGCATTGTGTGATAGAGTTGTATATATATGGCTACATTATGGAGAGCATGAAGAAAGCTATGAAGTACATTATTAAGAAAGCACCATACTTTATCGATAACACAATGCATGGCTGCCAAGATTTCGACGTGTAATTTGTTCGCCCACGTACAATAATTTTTTTATAGAAAATTACACCTAAGGTCACTTACGACCTTATGTGTAACCTAAGGAACTTATACAATGACCTTATGTGTAACCTAAGGTCGTAAGTGACCTTAGGTGTAATTTTCTATAAAAAAAATTATTGTACGTGGGCGAACAAATTACACGTCGACATCTTGGCAGCCATGCATTGTGTTATCGATAAAGTATGGTGCTTTCTTAATAATGTACTTCATAGCTTTCTTCATGCTCTCCATAATGTAGCCATCCATATATATACAACTCTATCACACAATGCAATATATCATAGCCCTCGTTTCAGAATTTTAGTCCTCTCGGAGTAAACGACAAAACGGCATTATGGTTCTTCCATACGCGTGCTTCATAGCTTTCTAAACATAGTCGATCATCATCTCTTCATGCTAAACAAATATAGCTAGCTAGAGAACAGAGATGGGATTCAGTCTACCTAGCTACGTACATAATAATTATTACGTGTTGGATGAGTTTTGTAGAGCTTGAAGAAAGAGGTACGTGTCGAGATCACATGACGTTTACGATCGAATGGGTATGTATCGATATCGTAATTGTACAGATTTTTAGCAAGTTCTAAGGTATATATTGCATATATAAATACAAATAATAAAATAGAATAGAGCATATGAATATATATACTCCATTTCGAATTTTCGACTTCTCTATCTCGTGAGCAGAATAGTGTAACCTGCATGGCATATTGCTATATTCGCTCGAGCCACCATTCATACATCAACTTCTAGTTAAATTTCTGTATATATTGTTTGCAATTCACTGGGTGATCAATAATGTGGCTATAACACATAACTACATCTTCAAAGTGCTAATTAACTGGCGAATTGGCCAATTAAGAGACAATACATAACTGTGTTTTTTAAAGGGTAATTAACTTATTAATTTAAACTTAATTACATAAACTTTTAAAGCTCGTAACAACGAAGTTTTATTTTCCTTGTTGATTTATAAATAACGATGTACGTTTGTGGTCAAATTTACATATCAACAACTTGTAACTGATTCATATTTACTTTTCTTATAGTAACTTTCCGATATCTTATCTTTATAAATATCAATCAAATATGTAAGTTTTGAGATAATAAAGAACGACATAATGAACAAGACCTCACAGAAAGGGCATGTTGCTATCCTTGCATTTCCGTTTGGCTGCCATGCAAAGCCTGTGCTTAGCTTGGTGTGCAAGCTTGCGAAAGCTGCCCCAAGCATGCACTTTTCTTTCTTCAACACCTCAAAATCCAACAGCTCGTTATTTTCAAAATCGAACTCTAACGACACTCCAGAGAACATAAATCCCTACAATGTGTCAGATGGTGTTCCAACAGGTCATTTCTTAACAGGAAATCCATTAGAGGCCGTGGACCTTTTCCTCAGGGCCGGGCCGGAGAATTTCAAAAGGGGCATTGAGAAGGCTATGTCAGAGACAAGTAAGAGGGTCACTTGTCTAATAACAGATGGATTCTTGGTCTTCGGCGGTGAGATGGCTGAGAAGTTGGGTGTTCCATGGATTCCAGTTTGGATACCCTTACCTTGCACCCTTTCCGCTCATATACACACTGATCTTATCCGCCATTTTTGTGCAAATGAAGGTGTTGATGGTCAAGACAAGACCTTAGAGCTCATTCCGGGTTTATCAACAATGCGGATTGCAGACTTACCCGATGAAGTGCTTCTAAGCAAATCTCTATTTTCACATAGCTTGAGTCGAATCGGACAAGTCCTGCCAATGTCCAAAGCAGTTGTCATGAACTTTTATGAAGAACTTAATCCCACGCTCCTCGAAAACGATCTCAAATCCAAGTTTCCCATGTTTCTCAACGTTGGCTTTCTCACCCTTTCATTGCCACCACTGCCATTGCCACCATCGAAATCCGATGTCACGGGCTGCCTGTCATGGTTGGATGAGCAACGAGCTTTATCTGTGGTGTATATCAGCTTTGGAACAGTTGGAGCTCCATCTCGTGACGAGCTAGTAGCTCTGGCAGAGGCATTGGAAGCTACTGGTGCACCATTTCTTTGGTCACTGAGGGACAACTTCATGGACTTATTGCCTTATGGTTTTGTTAAAAGGACAAGCAAGCATGGGAGAGTAGTGCAATGGGCACCTCAGACACAAGTACTAGGGCATAGTTCGATAGGTGTGTTTGTGACTCACTGCGGTTGCAATTCGGTCTATGAAAGTGTGGCGAATGGTGTTCCGATGATCTGCAGGCCGCTGTTTGGAGATCACAGAATGACTGCACGAATGGCGGAAGAAGTATGGGGTGTTGGAGTAAAAGTGGAGGGAGGAATGTTTACCAAGACTGGACTGGTCAAGAGGTTTGACCAGATTTTGGAAAATGAACAAGGGAAGATGATGAGGGAAAGGGCCAGAGCCCTTAAACAGATTGTAGGAGAGGCAGCTGGTTCTTCTGGGAGTGCTCTACAAGACCTCAGGACTCTACAAGATCTAATCTCTACCTTCTAAAATTTGCATTTTTCATGGCTATGATCGTATAATTCGTATTCAGTTCATTCCACTCTCTCCTCGAACTGGGTTTCTCCTATTTGTTCTTATAGATTACACTACTATGTTTTAGTTCAGTTTTGTATTCGTTACATATACGAAGAGTACTATAAGAGGATGTGAGCTTGTTTTCAGCTACTTTGATGAAGACAGAGACGGGAAGACTTACCCGTCGGAGCTAAGAAACCGCCTAGGGCTCATGGGCGGAGAGACGCTACAAATCGAGGCGTAGGATGCGGTGGAGATGTTGGACTCCGACGGAGACGGCTTTCTGGGCTTGGATGACCTTGTTGAGTTGATGGAAGGTGGAGAAGAGGAAGAGAAAATGAAGGGTTTAAGGGAGGCTTTTGAAGTGTATGATGTGGAAGGGTGTGGGTTCATTACACGGTTGAAGCCTGTCAACTGTCAATTTATGGTAAGTTGCAATCACAAGTCCCAAGGACATGGCTTCACATTACATATGTACCTGCCCCCAATAACCTACAAAAGTTAGAGAAAATAGTTACTGCAATCAAAGGTAAATTCTAAATGGAGCTACAATCTATATTTTCAGGACATGAACTATCAGCTTGGTTCTCAAAATAGAGCAAGACTGTTGTGCCAAATATAAGAGATCTAAGAGCTGTGATGCACTCAGTCCAGGCTTTCTTCTTCTGCCTGACAGTAAAATCTTACCCCAATATAAATGCTTGGAGAGAGCTCACTGCACTCGAGAAAGAACACCATGTGGGAAAACTTAATGCATTGAATTGAGGTAACCCCACTTTCTCTTTTACTTGCAGCAAACTTTTCCAGCAGAAAAGTCAAGTTCGTGCTATTTAACTCTATTCAAATGGTTCTTGCACATGCCACTAAAATGGATGTTTGTCTCTCACGTTTTTTTTCCCTTCCTGGATTTTGCTTATTCTTCTTCTTCAAGAGACAGTTCATTGCTTCCAGGCATCTCCAATTTCTCCGTGTCCTCTTCTTCATGTGTTCAAAAACTTCATGTCTTTCAGTTTTGCTATGGAGCTTGAATCTTCTCAGTAAGTTTATATTTTCCGTCACAACTGATCACTGTGTTGTTGTGTTCTATTCCAACTGTGCTTGACTTGTAATTATTAGCCTTTTTAATGTTGCATTTTAATGACAGGTTCATGAAGCATTAGTAAATAAAGGGTGTTGTTCTTCATGGGGTGTTGTAGATCATTTCTGCTACTCTTTTTTGCATGGAGTTACTTATTTCTAGGTAGTCATCAGTTACCATCTTCTCAAACCCAAGTGCTTCTACAGCTGAGGAAGCAATTAGAGTACCCAGCCCCATTGGAAATTTGGAAGGATCATACTGTAGATTTTTGCCATATATCTTCATCTGCACAGGCAAACATTACATGCCTTGGCAATCTTGTAGTTGAGCTCAGAATCAAGGGTGATAAGCCATCCAAAGTTAGTGGCTTTCATGGGTTTCCAGTACCAGATCAAACTTTATCTGAGGCATTTTCTTTGGATTCTTTTGTTACTACTCTGCCAAGGCTAAGCAGCTTGAAAGTCCTCAGTCTTGTGTCTTTGGGAATCTGGGGTCAACTTCCAGACAAAATTCATAGGTTGACTTCCCTTGAATATCTAGATTTGAGTTCAAACTTTCTCTTTGGTTCAGTCCCACCTCGGATTTCTGCAATGGTCAAGCTTCAAAGTCTTGTTATGGATGACAATTTCTTGAATGGCACTGTCCCCAATTGGTTTGACTCACTGTCCAACCTTTCTACTCTAAGCTTCAGGAACAACCAGTTGAGAGGTACATTGCAAGATCTCAGTAGCTTAGGTAGCTTAGAAGTGGTTGATATTAGTGTGAACAAGTTGAGTGCTACATTACCCTCAATGCCAAAACGGTTGGTCATGCTTGTCCTCAGCAACAATTCTTTCTCCGGTGAGATTCCTCAGCAATATGGAAAACTAAGCAGGCTTCAACATCTTGACTTGTCATACAACACACTCATAGGCACCCCTCTAGCTGCACTGTTCTCATTGTCAAACATCAGCTTCTTGAATTTGGCTTCGAACTTGCTCAGTGGTTCCCTTTCGGGCCACTTACGCTGTGGCAGCAAGCTGAACTTTGTTGATGTATCGAACAATAAGTTGACCGGAGACTTACCTTCTTGTTTGGGAGCTGAATCAGCAGAGAAAATTGTTAAGTTTAGTGGGAATTGCTTATCTGGTAGTATGCAAGATCAGCATCCACAGTCATATTGCAGTGTAGTGGTCAGCTCAGAGAGGAAACATTCTAGAGGAAAAGAAATAGCAATCTTGGTGGGTGTGTTTCTCGGAATATTTGTGCTTCTAGTGCTTCTTGTTCTGAGCATAATCATTTTGTGTAGAAGATGTCTCCCTCGGGGAGTATCGGAGCAGCATTTGTTACATAAATCAGTGCCAGCTGAAAACAACACAGTAGCAGTAGGCTTCTCGACTGAGATGCTAACAAAAGCAAGTAGGTCATTCACTAAAAATTTATGTTCATCACTTTTCTAGTTGACAACCTTTGAGTTTGAGATTTGAGAAACTTGGCTCTCTGTATATTTTTCAGGGTTTATTTCACAGTCAGCAAAGGCAGGCATGCTAGGTCTCCCAGGTTACCGGACATTTTCATTAGAAGAATTAGTGAATGCAACAAGAAACTTTGAAAAATCTGCCTTTTTGGGCGAAGGTTCATATGGGAAGGTATTGCTGTGATTCAGAACTTTTTACCGTTGTACACAAGTGATGTCAACTTGACCATAACTGTTTGTTTAATTCCAATGAAACTTGTAGCTTTACAAAGGTAGACTAGGCAATGGGATCCAAGTTGTTATAAGGTGCCTGCTTGTGTCGAAGAAATTCACAATTCGAAATCTTAAGCTCCGGTTGGATCTTCTAGCTAAGCTTCGTCACCCTCATTTGGTATGCCTTTTAGGGCACTGTCTTGATGGTGGTGGGGATGATTACAGTGTCAACAAGGTGTATCTTGTATCTGAGTATGTGACTAATGGGACCTTTCGGGCTAAACTTTCTGGTAAAATACGAAAACAAGCAATATGTTCTTTTCTCAGTTCAATTTAGAGCTAGAGTCCAGTTATGCATTCTTTACTTTTCAAATAATGTACTTTTTGATGTATATGTAGGGAGTAGGCCTGGAAAGGTTCTCGACTGGCCTCAGAGATTGTCAGTTCTCATCGGTGTGGCCAAAGCTGTACACTTCCTACATACTGGAATCATTCCAGGTTTCTTAAGCAACAGGCTGAAGATGAACAACATCTTGCTCAATGAGCATGATAATGCGAAGTTGAGTGACTATGGGATGTCCATTATCTCAGAAGAAACTGATAAGCCTATGGTGAGTTTCCATCGTCCTATTCAAATTGGTCAGTCGTGCAATAACTACTGTCTTTAGCTTTCCATTTGCTTATGACTTCTCTTCTTGGTTTGAATTTTGTAGGAAAACGAATCCCACAAGGCATGGTGAGATGACATTTCTATGAAGCATTACGTGTTGTCACCATAGTAGTCATTCAGTTCCTGGCATTTAACGATTAGTCCTTATGATTTCAGGCAAATGAAAAGCTTAGAGGATGATTCTTATAGCTTCGGATATATATTGCTCGAGGCTGTTGTTGGAACTTCCACCGCTGCTAGAAGAGAGGCATTCCTGCTGAATGATATGGTAAGTTGATCAACTTCACCTGGCTCATGATGCAAATTAAGCTATCATCACACACCTCATGTTCTATTTATACTCCACCATTGTTGACTGATCATGATTTTGTACTTTGCAGGCATCTCTGAACACCCGAGAAGGCCGGACGCAGCTAGTAGAACCGATAGTTCTAGCCACTTGTGCACCACAATCTTTATCAATTGTGATCTCCATAATGAACAGATGCATTTCTCCGGAGGCAAGTCGTCCATCTTTTGAGGACATCCTATGGAACTTACAGTATGCAGTTCAAGTTCAGGCAACAGCAGACGGAGACAATAGATATGATACTGGATCACATCGTTGAGCTAAGATTTTTATGTTTTTTCTTTTGTAGTTTTCTCATAGTATACCATTTTCTTGAGGCCTCAATCAGGGGAACTAAATCTAGTAACGCTGCTAAGTTTATAATGTTAACCGGGTCCCCCATGATTAAATTTGCTGATATCTATTCATCACTCATAGATTATATAGCTAGCTGTAAAAGAAATATAGTAGAAATTATATATTATGGTTTTCTTATCATTAGATTATATTTGGGCATATAAAGAACGAAGATGACCAACACAAGATTAGCTTGTGAGCCTATCTAATACAGTTACACTGACATTCATGATGACCAGAGCTTAATTTTTTGCAGAATCCTCCATTCCAACACTGAGTTTGGAGGCAATAAGTATAACATTTTCCATTTTCTTTGTCATCATCTATACCAGGTATACAAATTTCAAGCTGCGGACGGAAGCCACAACACATAACATTAACTGCTTGAGCACTTGCAATCAAACTACCTGCATACATTTCAGAAAACTTTTACAATCGGTTCTTTAAAATATGCAAAGTTCATGACATTAATCATGAAGCACATGATTAGTGATAAAATGATGAGAAAAAAAAGAGAATACTTCAGTTTGTTAACATCATCTATAATCAAACACATATTTATAAGATAATCTTAAAATGATAAACTAATTTATTTTTTAAAGCTGTAATATTAAGTTTAGTTTTCTCATAAGAAACAATACCAAACTTAAATAAGTAACATTTTATTTAAAGGAAAAATCCAAAAAAACTTATTTTCAACCCTCTCTTTCCGAAAAAACTCACAATAAATTTTCAATTAAAAAAAGACTCATTCTATTTTTTAAGTATGTAACAACTCAATTTTTTTTTCTCTTATTTACAAAATATGCTACAATTTTTTTTGAAAGGTTGCCCCTCTCTCTCTCTCTCTCTCTCTCTCTCCAAAACTGATTTTACAGTACAGTCCAATAAAAAAAGACTCATTCTATTTTTTAAGTATGTAACAACTCAATTTTTTTTCTCTTATTTACAAAATATGCTACAATTTTTTTGAAAGGTTGCCCCTCTCTCTCTCTCTCGCTCTCTCTCTCTCCAAAACTGATTTTACAGTACAGTCCAAGCATCTCTCCGCCTCCTCCTCGACTCCGACGACAGCGGCTCTTCAAATCCTATCAACCTCTAGCCCTGCACCTCCCTTCGCCGCGCTGCCTACTCGACCTCAACCACACCTTGATTTTGCTAATAAGTGTTTATCTCTAGCCTCTTGCCGCCATCGACAGAAATGATCAGTCGTCTAGCCACCTCAAGCATGACTCATCGGCCTTCAGCACACCTACCCTCTGTCTCAGTGTCGTCTCAGAGGCAGCCTCAGTTTCGACGCATGTCAGCTCCGACGTCACCCGCTCTTAGTAGTAGTCGTCCTTGACCAAAGCTCGCCCAACATCAACCTTCTACAGTTGTGCTCACATGACTCCAAGCTTTGCTTTATGTAGCACACCTCGGCTTTGTGGAATATGTTTGTGGTCAGACAATTCCAAAAGATCTGCATCAGTCTATGTTTGGGTTGAGGTTTAATATCAATTGAATATGATTGCAAGTTTGCTTTTGGATCTGATCGTGGAATTCTAAATTCAAAAGGTAATGTTTGTTTGGATGTGGTGATCAATCTCTTAAAATCGGTAGGATTTCAATTTGGTGCTGCTTTAGCTTTTCAATGTGATGCGAGAAGTATTTTGAAAGTGATGAACAATCGAGCTGCTGCACAAAACATGTGGCTGGTACTGTAGGCTTTGGATTTTCTTATGTCTTTTATTTAATTTTTCTCGCATGCACATCCATTCTAGTACTCAGCTCCCACATTCGGTACGACCACCAGTGTAACGACCCAAACCATGGAATGTACACATATAGGTCCGAGCTGTGATTATTGTGAATTAATCGTACTCGTGGGTTTGTTCACGACTAAATTATCGGGCAAGAATTTGGTTTGAGTTTCTTAGCGGGAATTGTAGAGGATTTAATTTCGAGATCATGGAAATTTTCGGAGAATTTTTCAGATAAGCAAGCAATGTTTTATCGAGTTTTAAAGTCGGTTGGTGAAAATATAAAAAAAATATTATTTTTATTGTTGATTTAATCGTGACCGTCCGATCTTGATCAGATTTGTTTTGGTCCGTTGATTTGGGCATGTATGTGTATGGTATATATATACGGTATTAATACGAGATAAATTGAGAAAGTTTCCATTTTGGGATTTCTGACCCGTTGACCGAGTTGACCGTGGGTCAAATTGACCCATTTCGGCTGAAATCTTCTCGCTGGCGGTGTGCTCTATTCCGGCATCCTTTGGCCGTGCTTCCTTGATTAAAGTTGTTGGGCTCGAGCTTCTCTTTATTTTGGTAGGTGGATCATCGAATTTGGTGGCCAGAGGAGGATGTTACGATGTGTTAAAGTTGGGGATTTTTCGGCAAATTTCGTCGACGACGGAGGTGGCGGAGATGGCGGCGATGGGGATCGACCTTGTGGGGGTTTTGTAGCCCTTGGGATAGTAAGTCTATCCCAAGTGGTCTCGGCCCTTGCCGTGCCCGGTGGTGGCCGATGGGAAAAATTGAATTCCGGCGAAGTTTTCGAACTTCACGGTGAGTTTTGGACATTTTTCCGGTTAAAATTGGGCTTAGTTTTGAACTACAAAGTTTTTGGAAATGTCGAGATCTTCAAACTGATATATAGGTCGAAGATTTCTGGGTTGGTGAATTTTTCGGCGACCGGCGGCGGCCCCACACGCCGCCATGCGCGGCGAAGCTCCGGCGATGTGAGATTTTTGGCAAATTTTATGTCGTTTTGCTTGTTATCGCATGCCGAACGCAATGGTGAGGTTTTTGAGTTGAGTTGAGTGTTCTAATGTGGGATGAGGGTTGTTTGGGTGTATTTTGGAAATTTTGCTATCCTCGTCGATATTTCGAGCGATACATCCTTCGAGAACGTGGGGTTATTCACGTATTAGCTCTGTATGTTGTGATTCTATATGAATTGATTGTATCCCTATTGTTCAAGTGATTGTGATCGAGTGTTTAGCGAGGGATCTTCCGCCGGACCTCAGAGTTAGCTTCGTACTGTGAGTGGACACTTTATTTTCACAGTTGATTTGCGAGTCCTGATTATGCATTTACGTTATGCATTTATGAATATACACTTTACGATTATGCATTGTATTAGTATGCATTTACAATTATGCACATACAAGTATGCATTTTACGATTTTGCATGTGCATGAAAAGTTTTTATGATTTGGTTTACACATAGTACAGTCTCAGATATAGAGGTAGCATCATTTTTTTGGCTTCTCGGCTGATCCTCGAGATGCTCCGGGGGGGGGGGGGGACAGATATCATGACTTGAGGTCTTTCATACTTATAATCACGTGTGGGTCTGGGATCCCGTGATTAGACTGTTCTATGCAGAGGAGTCTGTGAGTGACCCCGCATGATTTTATTTGCATCTTTATGGATCATGAAAAATGTACATGGTCGGAATTTTCATGTGCATTGACTCGCATTATACTTTTATAAGCATATATACTTATATGCTGGGAATGACATATTATTATTTTTGTCCACTCACTCTAACGATTTTATTTGTCTTCCCCTGGGATTTTCGGTTTCTTTTGCCCAGTTTGCAGTTTAAATTCCGGGGTTGCACGTCGACGGTGGAGGTGTAGAGTTCAAGTCACACTTCAGTTCGTGTAGGTTCTCAGTTCTACCTACTGGTTATATATGATGTGTATAGGCGTCGCTCTGAATACTTATGTTATGTTTTCAGTTGAGTTTACTCCTAAATATTTTCTGAATTTCTTATAAACCTTGTGGTTTATTGTTATATATGATGTTGAGAAATTCGGATAGGGAACAGAGCCCCACAGTTTGGCTTTTGTGGAATATTCGAAGTGTGATTCTCTTTGCAGGTTCTAATTTTGGCTCATGTATTTCAAAGTAAACTCTGGCAAAAAAAATTTAAGGTCATGTTTTCGAAGGGGTTTGATTTCGGTTTAGGAAACTAAATCGGATTCGGGGTCCTTTCAACCAGTTCTCACAATAGCGAAGTCATCCATGTCAGAATCTACTACCCTCTTCAATCTCTCAAGGTGTGGGTCCCTACTGTTCACTTCACTTCTCATTTGATTCTTGGAGTGAAACAAAGAAGAAGAACAAATGTGTGTGTGTTTGTTGCAGGCATTGTTTTGTCTGGAGGGAGAGAATTGTTGTACTAATATTGCTCTCAGCGGGGAATCTCCCATGAACAGATTGGCCGGCTTATCGTATCGTAGAGATTTTCAAACTTATAAAGGGTCTCATTTACATTATTTGTTAAACTTGATGAAAGATAGATATTTAGAAAGACACTTGAATAGATACTTAAACAGATACTTGAACAAATATTCAGACTTTTGATACTTTCAGCAACTAGGTTATGATCAAGCCCTTATTTTTCATCCATTCTTCTAATCTGATTCTTTTTTTGAAGGAAAATAGATATTTTTAAACTTATAAAGGGTCTTGTTTACACTATTGTTAAACTTGACAAAAGATAGATATTTAGACAGATACTTAGACAAATACTTGAATAGATACTTAGACAGATACTTGAACAGATATTCAGACTTTTGATATTTCCAGTAAATCGGTTATGATCAAGCCCTTTATTTTTCATTCATTCTTCCTGTCTACTCAATACCCATAACAAACATAGAGTCTAGATAAATGATTGAAATACAAAATAGGATGAGAAATAACCAAGAGTCCCCAAAAGCTCTAAGGTCTTCTAGCTCTTCTCTTCTTTTTGCTCCAACCTTGCTCCAAAGCTCCAAGAGTTGAGTCACCCACCTAAAGCTAGAGGGATGGTGATGTAAATGGAAGTATGATGGTGGTGATAGAGATTTCTAAGCTTTAGATGGTGGTTATGGGTGTTTGAGAGGTGGATGAGATGGCTATATGGGTTGGGTATGGATGAAGGCCTAAGAGGGAGACTAAAACTATGAAAATCTGAAAATTGAAGTGAGTTATGTGTGAGTGTAGTGGGGAGCTCGACCCTAAACCTTTTTGGGAGATATTTTGGCTTTGAAATAATTCAAAAATAAATCAAGATATGATCCACAGGTGGTCCAAAGATGACTCGCCACCAACATGTGAGTGGGACATGACTCTTCAAAATATTTTCTCCAATTGGGCTTGTGGGCTTGGACTTGAAATCTTGGGCCTTGACACATTCCGGCAAGGGCTCGCCGGAGTTGACTTTGACTGACAGTTGACTTTTCTTCCTTTTCTCGGTTTTGCTCCTTCTTCTCCCAATGCTCCGGAAACTTGCTTGACTTCTCCAAAAAGTGGTTAATTTCCATCTTTTAGCTCGTTTCCTCGCAAACTCTCAATTTTCTAGCATGACAAGGAAACGTATTAAAAACGATGCTTTATTCCAAGAAGACAAGCTTTAAGCATAAAGTTAGGTACATAATTGGAACACAATTATGGTCCTAATAGGCCAATGTCATGTGAGCCATTTGGATGTTAATGACTAGGGTGTCGTCATGATCCTCCTCCTCTTCGGGGAAGTCTGAAAATTCCAGCTTGTTTGTCCTCAGTCTGGCTCTGGGTTTTCCTCCACTTCTGAGCTTCTTCGGTGCATGTTCTTTCTCTTTTAGGGTTGCCCCTAATTCTTCCGCTTCTGTCATGATGCAATTCAAGTTGGGGAAGATTGTGTCCTCAGGATACTCTGGGGCCTGGAGGATGTAGTTTAGCATAGGGTACTTCTCCTTCTGACCCTTAGGTGGTAGTGTTAAGGTCTCATTGTTCCTTTGACGCTTACCATTACCTTGCGACTTCAGCGAATATTCAAGCTTTTTTCTGTATTCCTCAGTAAGGTACTCCCAACAGTATCCCTGATCCACCAGCTCTGCAAAGTGTTGTTTGAGGACCCCCACAATCGACTGTCTTGTTCTTGTTGGCCTTGTGGCAGGCACAAAATTCCCTCGAGTCTTCCTTGTTGGTCGTCGACGGTGGTCTCTTGAGCCATGACTCATTCTTGATATGGTGGTGTATAGTCGAAATCGGTATCGTCGAGGGGTGAACAAGTAACTTTCCTTTCGAGTTGGAGGGTTGGTGTCCTGGGGTTGCAAGATCGTCCATGGGTGTTGTAATCTCTTGCTAATCTGCCCAAGTTACTCTGGTGATTTCCTCGTCCTTCTTGTTGTCGACTTTCTTGGTATCCCATTCACAAAAGGTTTTTTGGCCAGTTTTCGCGTTCTGACATGCCATGAAAATTTTGCCATATCTTCCTCTAGAGATCTCTGATTGATAAGGTTAATATAGAGTTGGAAAATAGACTCTAGGGGATTTCCAGCCATAGGTCATACCCCTCCTTGGTTGTGACGACCCGAAACAGAATCAGTATAGTAATTGGCTTAATCCACGAGTTTACGCGTAATCACAGTTTTCCGTAAATGAATCGAATTGGCGGTGTAGTTCATGACTTAATTATCAGGCGAGAACTTGAGTTGAGTCTCTTCACGAGAGTTGTTGTATGCGTGATTTCGATTTTGTGGGCGGTTTTGGATAATTATTTCGACGACCGAGGAATATGTTATGAATATTTGAAATCGCGGAGTTTCGTCGTGTTTATCCGTTTGTATTTGAGTTATCCGAAACGTGGATGTGATCCATTTTGGACCGTCGATCGTATCGAGCCGCGAGTATAAATATCAGAAATTGTCGAAAAGTTGTCGAAAAACACTATTTGGAAGTTTGACCGGCGTTGACTGAGCTTTGACCCGTTGACCACCGACCCGTGGAGATTTTGACTTGGTTTGAACTCACCGGCGGACTTGCCGTTTCTGGCCGTTTCCGGTCACGACTTTGGAAGGTAAAGGATTCCTCTCTTTATTTGCAACTGTTTAGAACTTGGATTTGCTTAAATTGGTGAGGATTTGAGGGAGAACGAGGTGTGTAAAGGTTGCTGGAATCGGGGTGGTTTGGACGGTGGTGCTCCGGTCACGGTGGTGGCCGGAGATTAGGGGGTTTCGACACGTGGGGCCACGGCGGTGCCTTTGGGAGTGGCCTCCAGGGCCGCCGTGCACCGTGGAAGGAGGTTCGACGGAAAACAGGGGCGGCCAGCGATTTGGAATTCCGGGACTTTCGAGCTGATTTCCGGCGATTTGGGCCGAAATTGGAGGTTGGTGTAGTTGTGAAATATGTTGGGCTTGAAGAGGAGAAGCTTCGGTGAGCTTGGCCGCCGAGAAATTCTTCTGGTTGACGGCGCGCCGCCTGCGGCGGTCAACGGCGGAGCTCCGGCGACCCGTTGACTTTTTGGAATTTGATGATTTTTATGTCGTTTTACTCATAATTGTGTCTTGATCATCACCTTGAGGTTTTCGAGTTGATTTGGATGCCGGATTTTTAGTCGAGGGTTTATGTGGAGAGTTTGAGGAATTTCGACGATTATTTTGTATCGAGTTATATGTTTCTGGAAATTGTTGGTTTCCAAGGTGTGGTACAGTGTGATGAACTGTGATTTTGATCAGTTATATTTTGTGATTATTCAGGGGATCGAGATCGTACGTTGGGTGAGAGATCTTCCGCCGGATCTCGTGAATAGCACGCTTGCGCGCTGTGCTCATCTGTGAGTGGACCTTTTATTTACAATGTCGTAGCGAGTTCTTGATTTCCGTATTTATTTACGATACGATGTTGAGATTATTTATTGTTTTATATTTTATATGGTGATGGTATTTACTTAGCATCGATGGATTGGCTACTCGGCTGATCACCGGTAGTCCAGATCCAGGGTTGAGAGATTCCCCTGATGTGCCCACTAGGCTTGAGAGATTCGCCTAGTCTATCACCGTCGGGATTGAGAGATTCGCCTGACCGTCGGGCTTGAGAGATTCGCCTTACCGTCGGGCTTGAGAGATTCGCCTGACACCTCCATTTATTATCTGAACTCGCTTTGCTTTATTTTATGATATATGTTTGGTGAAAGACATACGATTATTTTCGTCCACTCACTCTAACGATTTTATTGTCTTTCCCCTGGGCTTTTTGGTTTCCGTGTCCAGTTTGCAGTTCGGATTCTGGTGTCTCACGTCGCGGTCAGAGGCTTAGTGTTCGAGCTACCTTTCTTTTCCAGTAGGTTTCTTGTTTTGCCTACTGTTGCATATTTTGTATATATATACACTAGAGGTCGCTCTTATTACTTTGTCGCTATACTTTTATATGTTTTTCCCTGGATTTCTGTAAAGTACAGTTTTGATTACTACTTTACATTATTGTTATGATATTGAGAAATCTGGATGGGATTGGTGCCGACGGTTTGGCTTTTGTGGCATAGGATGAAGTGTGTTTTCGGGTGCAGGTTAATGGCAATTCCACGTTATAGCGAAACTTTGCCGAAATTTTTGTGGTTTTTGCAAGTTCGTGTTTTCAGAAGGGGTTTGATTCCGGTTTAAGAAACTAAATCGGGGTTGGGTCCTTTCATTGGTATCAAATATTAATCTCTAAAAATAGCCTACAAAATAGACCAGAAGCAACGGTGTTGTTTTCGTTAGACTCGAACTTCGGCCAGTATTTTGGCCATATCTTTTTGCTCCAAACTCTGATTGAGATAAAACTTGTTGCGTTGGGAACTAGACTCATGTTGATTTCCAAGGATATATGACTCGTCATCTGGGGCTCGATGTAGTGTTGCCAGAATGTTGACAGATAGATGCTCTATTTTTCTGGGAACTTTGAACATTGTTCTTTGTTGAATTTTCTAGGATTTTTAGGTTTTAGTGAAAACCAGATTCATTCTGAATTTGAGAGAGAACCTATTCATGGAAGGATCATTGAATAATCACAACAGGAGTTCTCTCAATGAGAGCACCAATTTGTGAGCAGAGATTTGGATCTCCCTCTAGCTCTGCTCCTTTGGTTAATGAAAGCACCAGATCATAAGGGTTGCCTATGATCGTTGAAGGTTAAGACCTTCTTTCTGAGGTTTGTTGATGATGCAAGACTCCTTCGTCTTGGTTCCCCTGAGCATTCCTCCTTGAAACCCAGTAAAATAAGTCCAAGCATGGGTGATACCGCGCTTAGATCCTCTGATGTTTAAGTCAGTATAGAACCAAGCATAAGCGTATATTAGGGTTGAATTCCTTACCTTTGCCAAGCTATGGCATCATATATATATATATATATATATAGTGATCATTCAAAGCATAGTCCGTATAAGAATAGGAGTACATACTTTAAGATATGAGGAGTCCATTAAGGAATATATCTCCTTATCCAGGGCTAATCATATTTCTAGATTACCACAAACCCTTTGGTGTAATCCCCTTAGGATTCGTACAAATCTTACCATTTTCCTCGAGGTCTGATTCTATCAATCCCTCGAGGTCTGATCGTGTAGTCCCCTGAGGTCCGATTGTACCTTGGGATTGTCACACCATCTTATGAACATTCCAAAGGCTTCTACTCATTCTAGATACTTCGATAAACCTCTAGATTAATCGATTCATACTCGAAATCCTAATCATACAAGCCCAAGCCCATTATTTCAATTATTGGACATCTTCTGCTTGCAGACCTGGGGGACTAGAATCCCTCCAACTCTATGTGGCCAAATTTGGCTCCCACAGCGATGATCCATAATGAGATTTGAATGGATCATTAGGCTGGGAGTAAATATTGAGGTCCAAAGGCCTAGGGGATGGTTCAGATATGTCCAAAGGGAGGCCATGAACCCAAAGAAACCTGAAATGAGGGGTAGTGAAGTGAGTGAGGCGTGATCCTAGGAACATGTCACCGAAATAGGAGGCGGTTGTTGGACATGGCTGAGCTTCGAGGATCGAAGCTTGGTGTAGGAACTTCGAAGTCCAGCCACTATGTTAGTAGACGTAGTGGCTTCTGTTTTTGTGGGATTCTAACGGTATAAATACATGAATTTGGTAAGTTTTTCTAGTTTGACATTATTCATACACGCTTACATTAAACTCTCACTTACTAGAGCTTCAGAGAGTCTTTTGCAGGTCCCCCTATTGTTCAAGCGTACTCCGACCATTCTATCATCTTCGAGCTGTTATCAGAGGGGACGCCAATTTGATCATTGGAGAAAACCTTGTGCAGCTTCGAATCACGTCTGATTTTTTTGTGCACCCACAACGGCGGTGGTAACAGGGTTTGCCACTGGTGGCGGTTCGGGTGACGGAGAAATTAGGTTTATCTATAGTTACGACTGTTTCATGGTAACAAGTTTATCAAGTCTGTTATTCGACTAAATTAGTCGAATTTATTTTTCTGATCGAGTACTTCCTCGATTTATCTTTTTATTTATCATTTTAACAATTTTTGACAAGGGTAGGGTCGTCACAATATCACGTGGCCTCAATCCTCGAGCTTCCTTGACAGCCTTTGTCACATAATCCTTCCATTCATGGCATCCTAGTGGTGGCATATAATCATCGTCTGTCTCACTTCCGTCTTCTTCCTGGTTCTCTTCCCTGGACGTATCCTCCTCGTCTAGTGGGGATTCATCATCCGGTGACGGTGATTAGCTCCTTCTTGATCTTGTTGTGCACCACTTTTTGGCTCTTTCTTCTCTCTTGTAGCAAGCTAGTTCGTCTTGCAGGTTCCTTATATCCCGACTCGTTAGTCATCCACGGCGGCGGCTCAAACCTCCGTTTTCCCTCACCACTTGGACTTCGGAGATTGGCCTCTTCTCCAACTTGTGGGCTCACAAAAAAGTCAAAAGATCTTCAAAGCTCAACAAGACAATTCCAACGATCAACTCGACATCCCTCTCAACAATAGCTCGAAGATAGCACTACAATGGCCGAAGTGTTTGAAAAATTTTGGGGGAGGGGGGGGGGGGACGTCGAGTATTAACCTGGAGAAAAATCTCCATATATTCCTCACAAGTTGAAGATGCATGGAGTACCCAGATTAAGTAAATATCGATATGAAAATATTCTTGAGATTGAGTATAATAATGAAACCTAGACACTCCCATATTCATTTTCATATCAAAATTTAGGAATTTGATTTTTTTCGAAAGAAGTCTGCAAATTGGAAGGAAATCTTATAGCCGATTAGAGAGTTAGATATCCATCTTGGACACTCCCATATTCATTTTTATATAAAAATTTGGGAATTTAATTTTTCCGAAAGAAGTCTGCAAAATGGGTGGAAATCTTATAGCCGATTAGAGAGTTGGATATCGATTTTATAGACTAAGAATTGGGAGAAAACCTTAGTCTAAAAGAGAAGGTTACCAATCATTCTGATAGTTATGCAATTAATTGATTGGAAGATTGAAGAACAAAACATGCAAAGAGGCTGTGCTATTTATTTATCTAGGGTTTACTGGCTATCTTTTTTTTTTGTACAGCAGTTTCATTCTTATAGCCAAACACTTGCAGATGGGATTAATTTATCCTCTATTAAACATTCTATCTCATGATGCATATTTCAAAGATCCAATTTTATGTAATGAACAAGAATTTGGAATCATTCTTAGTATAATTTCATTTTTTCGTTTATTCGTCTACCTTCATGATAAGAGATATGCTATTTTCTTCGTTTTAATTAATGGAGAAAAATGTATGTTTTTGGATTTTGTTAATCTATTATGCATTTTTCTTGGACTTTTTTCTTCCATATTTTCATATGATATGATATAAAAATATACATCCAAGGGTAATATTAGTGTTGTGTGATTATGGTGTGTCATAATATATTAAGTAGATTAAAGTATTACTATTGCATATATCTATGTGACATGCTAGATTGGATTAATGCCGCAAATTTTAAGCTTCACAGGAGGCCTCATAACACTGCTCGAAAGGAAGAAAAACTAGGGTTTTAGTCTAAGCGTTGTTTACAGTTTGGCCAATTTGTTTTATGGGCTCAATTGGTTAAGTTCCTAGCCTAAGTTATATATACACTACCACCCATCATTATATATGGGCGTTACCTCGGAAAAAAAGAGGGTAGATTATATATATATATATATAAAGTCATTTACATAAGATTTATAATAGATTAGGTCACCCAACATTTTTATTCCAAATCAGTTCATTCCTATAACAAGTATAACTTTAAAATTTTAATTATTTACAGCCATGTCATCTTATTCTATTCCACTCCACAAATACAAAACGAACAAAATAAAAAGAAAAAGAAAAAATAAGAAAAGAGAAAGCTCTGTCTCCCTGACTCACTCACTCTTCGTCTCTCTCTCGTCGTCTCTGAAGAAAAAGTAAGCCCTGAGAAAATGGCGGTGGCCTCCACATCTCTCGCCTCCCAACTCTCCGGCCTGTCGTCTCAATCCATCTCCGGTCTCCGACGATCTTCCCCCAAACTCAACAACTCTCACTCTCTCTCCCAACACCTCCACTTCAATCTTAACCGCAAACCTTCCCAACCCGTCGTCGCCATGGCCGACACCAGAAAGGTCCAATCTCATCTCAAATCCAACTCTCCTTAGTCAAATTTGTTAGGGAAGCTCCGTAGGTAGTTGCGGATTGTTCTATAGGTGATTTTGATTTTTTTTTTTACTTTTCTAATCGGTTGAATATTGTTTTTTGCGTGTTGCAGTTTTTCGTCGGAGGAAACTGGAAGTGTGTAAGTATTTTCTCATTTGAAACAATGTCTATCCATCGGCGGCGATACCTATAGTGTTATATTGGTTTTATCTCCACTCTTGTAATTTGAATATAAATATTTCGAATGGACTGCAACGCTGTTGTCAAAAATTGTTGTTCAAGGTTGTGCAAATTGATGTTAGTGTGTTTGTAATATATTGTATGGTAGTTTGTAGAATTTGTTCTTGATAATTTTTGCTTTGCTGTCAATACTTAAGATCCAAGTAGACTACTAGGTATTCGACTAATTCAAGTATGTGGTGTAATTTGATCTTTCTGCTTTTGTTGGTTTGTTTAGAACAGTACAAAAGACTCAATCAGCAAGCTAGTCTCAAACTTGAACAACGCAACATTGGAATCAAATGTGGGTGAGATTTTGATTGATCTTCAGTATATGCCTGATTTAGTTTCAGTGGATACATCAGTTTGCTTTGGTTTGGTTTGGTTGTTACACAAAAGTTGTGTTTTGGTTGTTACGTACGTAGTAGTGTCTACAATAATCTGTGATAGTGTTTATGTCAGTCTATAATAGTGTGTACAGATTGGTGTGCTTTGGTTTTTATGCAGTAGTGTCTACAATAATCTGTCGTAGTGTTTATGTTACTCTATGGTGTGCTCTGTAGTAGTCTGTAGTGTTGTCTGTGAGTAGTATGCAGTGTACTCTGTAGTAGTTTGTAGTGTTCTTTGTAGTAGTTTGTAGTGTTGTCTGTGAGTAGTATGTAGTGTGTTTTGTAGTAGTATGTCACTACAACATTTTTACCCATTGTCGGCGACTTTTATGTCGCCGGCAATGTTTTTGACATTACCGGCGATTTTTGCCGGAAAAATCGCCGGTAATGTCTTTTTTTTTTTTTTTTTTTACATTACCGGCGATTTTTGTCGCCGGTAATGTCCGTCGCCGGCAATGCCTCGATGGTAATGTAAAAAAAAAAAAAAAAAAAGACATTACCGGCGACATAATTAATGTCGCCGGTAATGTCTTTTTTTTTTTTTTTTTTTTTACATTACCGGCGACATAAATGTTTGTCGCCGGTAATGTCGTTTTTTTTTTTTTTTTTTTTTACATTACCATCGAGGCATTGCCGGCGACGGACATTACCGGCGATTTTTTGTCGCCGGTAATGTAAAAAAAAAAAAAAAAAAAAGACATTACCGGCGATTTTTCCGGCAAAAATCGCCGGTAATGTCCAAAAACATTGCCGGCGACTTAAAAGTCGCCGGCAATGGGTAAAAATGTTGTAGTGTGTTGTGTGCTCTGTAGCAGTTTATAATGTTGTCTGTAGTGTAATCTGTGAGTAGTATGTAGTGTTCTTTGTAGTAGTTTATAGTGTGCTTTGTAGTAGTTTGTAGTGTTGTCTGTAGTATTATTTGTGAGTAGTATGTAGTGTGTTCTGTAGTAGTATGTAGTGTGCTCTGTAGTAGTATATAATGTTGTCTGTGAGTAGTATGTAGTATTCTCTATAGTAGTTTGTAGTGTGCTTTGTAGTAGTTTATAATATTGTCTGTAGTAGTTTGTAGTGTTGTCTGTGAGTAGTATGTAGTGTGTTATATAGTAGTATGTAGTGTGCTCTGTGAGTAGTATGTAGTCTTGTCTGTGAGTAGTATGTAGTGTGCTCTGTAGTAGTGTGTAAAATTTTATTGTTTTGCAGAGATAACACAAATGGAGGACCCTGAGAAACCCAAAGTCCAAACAAAAACACACACACAAAAACACACTATCCGAAGATACGTACAAGTGTGGGGATGACAATGTAAGTAGTACATTGTGTTAAAGTAGTACCCTGAATATTTTGAAGTAGTACTTACTAGAGATAGCAGTAGTGTTAATATACTAAAATATTTTGAAGTAGTACTTTCTGTTATGAAACAATAGTACATACCATGTTTTGAAGTAGTACACTAAATATTCTGGAGTAGTGCTTATTGAAGACATCAGTAGTGTTAGTACACCAACTATTTTGAAGTAGTACTTTCTATTGCGAATTAGTAGTGCTTTCTAGAGAAATAAATAGTATGTTTTACATTGATGTAATGAGATGAACCCATGTTTTTAAATAGTAATGCTACTTTTATTGTATGATGAGTGTGCTACTACTGTTATTGGTTTCAAATACAAAGCGTAGTCCCATACAAAAACGCACAATTGACCAACACAAAATTACAAACCGAAGAACAATAAACTCGAATTAGTATGTTAAACAAATTGCACAAGGGAAAAGTACATTACATTAAAGTAGTATGTATTATATAATGAAGAATCACATTGTATGTTTGTTTATCAAAAAATATTTGATGAAAGATATTCGAACCAAGTATACTACCAATGACTTGTATGGTTGTACCAACTATATATTGTGACTAATATAGTGTATGTAAAGGAAATTGACATGTCTCAGCAAAATTATCTGTTCAGGCAGAATGTACTACTGTAGACTGATGAAAACACTACTTATGACTAATATAGACACTAGTTGAGAAAATTATCTGTTCAGGCAGAGTGTACTACTATAGACTGGTGAATACACTAACTATGAGTAATATAGACACTAGTTAGCTGTTGATGACTTTGGTATATGTCAATCTGTTGTGTCTTCCTTTTTCGCCACAACGACCACATCTGATTGGCCTCGCCGCCTTCCCACCTTAAGCGGAAGACTTCATGTGAGTATCCTTTAGACGACCAGATGTGATTCTTGTCAACGGAGACTTCACAATGGGAAGTTCATTAAGAGCATCATGGTAAAACTTCTCAATGTTTGGTATTGGCTGAATACCATGGCTACCAATCTGCAAATCAAACAAAAAATGCTTACAGAACAGAAGTAGTATCCTTAATAGTTATCAGTAGTGTATTCACTCAACACTAATAGTACTATCAAAAAACCGAAATTCAAAATCGGTTTATCACAGGAATCAAATCAAACAACACATCAATCAAAAGCATCAATCACACAAAATAAAGCACAAAAACATCTACAGGTGAACAACATGGAAGCCTTACCCAAGCTTTATCACCGAAATCCTCTGATTCGCCGGAACTTCTTCTCACAATTTCGCCGAAATCTCCTCTCCTCTCCTCTCCTCTCTCTCTCTCTCTCTCTCTCTCTCTCTCTCTCTCTCTCTCTCTCTCTCTCTAACACATATACACTCAAACACAGAGTTGATGGAGAAAATCGAGTTTGTTTTGGAGCTCTCTCCCTTTAGGTCATCACGCGGACGCGGCTCTCTCTCCTTCTCTCTGTGTTTTTGGTTTCAATTCAATTTGAAATCACTAGCCCTATATAGTTTACATATTAGGGGTAATTTTGAAAACTATTTTTTAAGGAATGTATAATGACCTTATGTGTATAAAACTTATACAATGACTTTATGTGTAACCTAAGGCCTCTAAGTGACCTTATGTGTAATTTTCTAAAAAAAATCTTTGTATGTGGGCGAACAAATTACTCGTCGACATCTTGGCAGCCATGCATTGTGTTATCGATAGAGTATGGTGCTTTCTTAATAATGTACTTCATAGCTTTCTTCATGCTCTCCATTAGGGGTGGGATCGGTTCGGTACGGTTCGGTATTAGGTCGGAACCCGTACCGTACCGTAATAAAATATTCGGTTCGGATCCTATTCGGTTCGGTTTTTTGGCAAGTCCGTCCCACGAGTTTCGGTCTCAACGGGTTTCGGATCGGTATATTTCGGTTTCGGATCGGTTTTTTCGATAAAATTTTCTAGGCCTAAACAATTGTTTAAGTTAATTATTATTTAAAAAAGGCAATATCATAGAGAGATAGAAGAAATGTGAGAGAATAAGAGTATTTTTGTAAGAATTTTTTATATATATGTCCTAAAAAGATTCAAAATGGGTGAATATATATTCATTTGTGTAAAGAAATAAACACAATTTTGTCACATATATCATTTCGGAATGGTTCGGTTTTATTCGGTACCGTACCATAAAAAGTTATTCGGTTCGGATTTATTTCAGTTCGGTTTCTAAATTAGTCCGTCCCACGAGTTTCGGGCCCAACGAGTTTCGGTTCGGTTTATTTCGGTTTTCGGTTCGGTTTATTTCGGTTTTCGGTTCGGTTTTTCGGTAAAACATCCCACCCCTACTCTCCATAACGTAGCCATATATATACAACTCTATCACACAATGCAATATATCATGGCCCTCGTTTTAGAATTTTAGTCCTCTCGGGGTAAACGACAAAACGGCATTATGGTTCTTCCATACGCGTGCTTCATAGCTTTCTAATTAGCTGGCGAATTGGCCAATTAAGAGACAATACATAACTGTGTTTTTTTAAGGGTAATTAACTTATTAATTTAAACTTAATTACATAAACTTTTAAAACTCGTAACAACGAAGTTTTATTTTCCTTGTTGATTTGTAAATAACGATGTACGTTTGTGGTCAAATTTACATATCAACAACTTGTAACTGATTCATATTTACTTTTCTTATAGTAACTTTCCGATATCTTATCTTTATAAATATCAATCAAATATGTAAGCTAGGTTTGAGATAATAAAGAACGACATAATGAGCAAGACCTCACAGAAAGGACATGTTGCTATCCTTGCATTTCCGTTTGGCTGCCATGCAAAGCCTGTGCTTAGCTTGGTGTGCAAGCTTGCGAAAGCTGCCCCAGACATGCACTTTTCTTTCTTCAACACCTCAAAATCCAACAGCTCGTTGTTTTCAAAATCGAACTCTAACGGTAACGGCACTCCAGAGAACATAAATCCCTACAATGTGTCAGATGGTGTTCCAACAGGTCATTTCTTAACAGGAAATCCATTAGAGGCGGTGGACCTTTTCCTCAGGGCCGGGCCGGACAATTTCAAAAGGGGCATTGAGAAGGCTATGTCAGAGACAAGTAAGAGGGTCACTTGTCTAATAACAGATGGATTCTTGGTCTTCGGCGGTGAGATGGCTGAGAAGTTGGGTGTTCCATGGATTCCAGTTTGGATACCCTTACCTTGCACCCTTTCAGCTCATATACACACTGATCTTATCCGCAATTTTTGTGCAAATGAAGGTGTTGATGGTCAAGACAAGACCTTAGAGCTCATTCCGGGTTTATCAACAATGCGGATTGCAGACTTACCCGATGAAGTGCTTCAAAGCAAATCTCTATTTTCACATAGCTTGAGTCGAATCGGACAAGTCCTGCCAATGTCCAAAGCAGTTGTCATGAACTTTTATGAAGAACTTATTCCCACGCTCCTCGAAAACGATCTCAAATCCAAGTTTCCCATGTTTCTCAACGTTGGCTTTCTCACCCTTTCATTGCCACCACTGCCATTGCCACCATCGAAATCCGATGTCACGGGCTGCCTGTCATGGTTGGATGAGCAACGAGCTTTATCTGTGGTGTATATCAGCTTTGGAACAGTTGGAGCTCCATCTCGTGACGAGCTAGTAGCTCTGGCAGAGGCATTGGAAGCTACTGGTGCACCATTTCTTTGGTCACTGAGGGACAACTTCATGGACTTATTACCTTATGGTTTTGTTAAAAGGACAAGAAAGCATGGGAGAGTAGTGCAATGGGCACCTCAGACACAAGTACTAGGGCATAGTTCGATAGGTGTGTTTGTGACTCACTGCGGTTGCAATTCGGTCTATGAAAGTGTGGCGAATGGTGTTCCGATGATCTGCAGGCCGCTGTTTGGAGATCACAGAATGATTGCACGAATGGCGGAAGAAGTATGGGGTGTTGGAGTAAAAGTGGAGGGAGGAATGTTTACCAAGACTGGACTGGTCAAGAGGTTTGACCAGATTTTGGAAAATGAACAAGGGAAGATGATGAGGGAAAGGGCCAGAGCCCTTAAACAGATTGTAGGAGAGGCAGCTGGTTCTTCTGGGAGTGCTCTACAAGACCTCAGGACTCTACAAGATCTAATCTCTACCTTCTAAAATTTGCATTTTTCATGGCTATGATCGTATAATTCGTATTCAGTTCATTCCACTCTCTCCTCGAACTGGGTTTCTCCTATTTGTTCTTATAGATTACACTACTATGTTTTAGTTCAGTTTTGTATTCGTTACATATATGAAGAGTACTATAAGAGAATGTGAGCTTGTATTCAGCTACTTTGATGAAGACAGAGACGGGAAGACTTACCCGTCGGAGCTAAGAAACCGCCTAGGGCTCATGGGCGGAGAGACGCTACAAATCGAGGCGTAGGATGCGGTGGAGATGTTGGACTCCGACGGAGACGGCTTTCTGGGCTTGGATGACCTTGTTGAGTTGATGGAAGGTGGAGAACAGGAAGAGAAAATGAAGGGTTTAAGGGAGGCTTTTGAAGTGTATGATGTGGAAGGGTGTGGATTCATTACACCTAAGAGCTTGAAGAGAATGCTTAGCAGATTGGGGGAGTCTAAGACCATTGAGCAATGCAAGGTGATGATCATTCAGTTTGATTTGAATGGAGATGGCCTTATTAGCTTCAAAGAGTTCGCAGTTATGATGCAGTGATGAAGAGATAGGCACTTTGCCATCCTAGTTTGTGTTCAATGTGTATAAAATGACCTCGCCCTCGAGCCAAGTTCTTATTCTTTGTGTTCATATAAATTTTCCATATATATAGGCCTCCTTAGAATGCGTACCTCCGCATATATTGAAATATGCATATTTTCATGATTTGACTAATGTTTTGGTCACATAATCACATCTTCACCGTTTAGTTTATAAAAATATATGTATAGATCAACCCTGTAAAGTTTCATTTAATTTAATGATCATTTGAGTTCTCAAAATCGTGATTTACTACTTGTATACACGAACGGTTCCGGTTTTACTGATTTATGTCTGTTCGTTGATTTGATCTTGTTATCTAACTTAACAATCACCAAATTTGAGGAAACTTTGCAGAAGTGATCTATACACTAAGATCTAAAATTTGAATAATGGAGATGTGAATATACAACCTAAGAATTAGCAAAATTAAGAAATCCGCATATATTGAAATATGCGGACTCCGCACCTAAGAATTTACCTGTATATATATATGAAGCATCATGCAATTTGAATTCAAAGATGCTATATTGCTATTGTAATGAACTCCAGCGACAACAATGTGCAGGTTGGGAAGGCAAGGTGGATGCTGCAGGTTCTCGCTCAATTTTGGGTTGGACTCATGGCTCAAGATCTAGTCCTTGTGGTAGTTGGGCTGGTTTCTAACCCTAGGCCTTATAATAACTTTTATAAGCTTAATTAGTTGTTATTATTGTTTTTCTATTTCAGTTGGCATTAGGCCAAAAATAAGCTACAAGTATAAGGTTGGCAGAAGTGGATTTTGTCCTAGCATGTGCACCTTTGGTGTCTTGTCTGCTCTAGGTCGGGGTTGGTTCGTTGAATGGGCGTACATTTCTAGTGGCCGGATGAGATGTAGTGGCGTCGGTAATTCTGATTGGCAGCATAGTTGGGAAGTTGTTCATAGAGAATTAATGCGTCGTTGTTATCGCGTTAACTTCCCATTATTGTGTCGCCTTATTTGTAAAGCAAATGGAGTAGCCTATGATGCACTATTTGCTAAATAGTACAGTTTAAGATGCAATGTTTTAGTCAAGTTGCCTGACAATATTTCGGGTTGTCTTCTTCTTATGAGGTTTAAGCTTTATGTCCTCCCATTGTATTCTATCATTTCATTATTTGAGACTTAAAAGTGGCGGCGAACTATTACTTAAATATATATATAGACGCATTGCACAACTAGTCAGTTACACCAAAATTCTTTATATAGACTAAACTATGACACTAAGGTACATCTACAATGGGCTCACTGCCAGATGGTCAAAATTTTAGAAAGTAATGGCATTTTGCCTCTCTGCAATAGCAACACATTGCCACAACGAACGGTATGTTGCAATGTTGGCATAATCGACACCAAGGGCTGCCAGGTTACAGCCGTACTCCTGAAAAATACTAAAATAGTTGTGTTATAAAGGTAATATATGCCAGCTTATTACTCGTGATATGCTAACTCGCCAGCCAGAACAGAACATATATCTTGCAAGGCCAATGTGTACATTCTCTTACCTCTTAACTGGATGTCAAGGAAAAACTGAATGAAAATCTTGTCAGTGTTAGACACATTGTGCTCAGAGACATCTGAGCTTGCTCCTTCTCGTCTTTGTGCACCTTGCCGTATACTTTGGAGTGAAGATTCTGTTCTCCTAACCTGCTCACAACAGTCTAGAGTTGTGGGTTAAACAAACATGGATGAATCCTGGCAATGTATCTTAATTCATTCAGGATTAGAAGCACTAACCACACTGACAAGATCAGCAGCTTAGTCTTAGTATCAACCAGTAATCTCAGACGCACACTAAGCACTAATTCATTCTTAGTATCTTCTTTCAGATACCTTGAAGCTTGCTCACCATCCAAAAAAGTGTAGTTATTGGAGTTCAGCATTATTTGTATAAGTAAGAGCAAACCTTAGCATGCACAAGTTTGAGGATCATGTAGGAAAGTTATTTGCAAGAATTTTTTTAGGATGTATAATGAGAAGAAGGAAAAGATGAAGTTAGAACTGAAGAATCATAGTATCTGTTTGACAACTGACACTTGGACCAGTTGTCAAAACATCAACTACATGATCATTACTGCCCATTTTATTGATGTTGTTTGGACAATCCATAAGAAGATTCTAAATTTCTGTCTGATTCTGAATCATCAGGGAACAACCATAGGTAGGATTTTAGAGCAGCGTTTGGTTGATTGGGAGATAGAGAGAGTGTTAACAGTGTCAGTGGATAATGCTTCAGCTAATGAGAAAGCTATTCAGTATCTTAGGAAGAAAATGAGTCAATGGGATAATTCACCTATGTATAGAGGGCTATACATGCATGTTAGGTGTCTTGCTCACATCATAACTTGATTGTGAGGTCATGCCTTTCTTTAATGGATAAGAAATTGGCTAGTATTAGGAATGCAGTGAGGTATGTGAGAAGTTCTAGTGCTAGGACTGATGTTTTTAAGCTCTGTGTGGAGAAGGAAAATGTTGAGTGCAAGAAGATTTGCATTTTAGATGTTGGAACAGGTGGAACTCAACCTACCTCATGTTGTCAACAACTTTAGAGTGGAAGAAGGCTTTTGATAGGCTGGCTGAAGAAGAAGATCTGAAATATAGGAGTTATTTTAATGAAGATTAAGATGAGGGTTTGGACGTTGAGGTTACAGTTATTGTTACACAGCCTAGCAGTAGCACCAAGAAGAGAAGGAAAAGAGTAAGGCCACCAACAGATTCAAATTGGGAAGAAGCTGCCATTTTTGTTCAATTTTTGAAGATTTTCTATGAAGTAATAGTGAGAGTGAGTACACAACTGAAGCCTACTTCACCTGCAGCCTTCCATTCTATTGTAAGCATAAAAGCAGAGTTGGATGACTTGTTTAAGAAGCCAAAACTGATAAGATTTTGCATGACATGACAAAGAGGATGAAGCTCAAGTACAAGAAATACTTCAACAATGTTGATGATGTCAATCAACTCTATTTGGTAGATCTGGTGCTAGACCTCATATACAAGCTTAAGAATTTTGAGATGACTTGTTTAGAAATGATGGGGATGGATCCAAGTGAAGTGAAGCAGAAGAGTGTAGATGTCAAGAATTTGATGTAGTGTTTGTGTGACTTGTATGGTGCTTGACATGCTGCCTCAACATCATCAAGTAGAAGGTCCACTATTCGTGGAGAGAGTAGAAGGAGTACCACACTGAACCAGAGGGGAAGCAAACCTAGTGGTTCTACATTGAGTAGGAAGATGGTTGCAATGCTTGAGAAATGGGAAAAAGACTTGGAAGAATGTGAAGGAGCCGTGGCTAGTCATGAAGTAGATAGGTATTTGTGGGATCCTATGGAAAAACAAGATTCTGATGACAAGTTTAATATTTTAAAGTTGTGGAAAGTGAATGGAGAGAAATACCCTAGTCTGCAGATGGTTGCAAAAGATATATTGGCCATTCAAGTGTCAACAGTAGCTAGTGAGTCAAGTTTCAACACTGGTAAAAGAGTTATTTACCCTTATCGAAGTTCACTAACCCCTAAGTCAGCTGAAGCACTGATATGCCTTCAAAACTGGATCTGCTCTACTACAATTATGGGACTGAAATATGCTCCAGAGTATAAGGAGATAGAGATGATGGAATCATTGGAAAAAGGTACAATATAATCACTGTAATGACTGTATTATCAGATTATCTCAATATCTCTTCCTTCTGTTTTGAGTTGAATCACAATAAGTTTGTAACTTTATACTTTATAAATTATAAAGTATGATTTTTGTAGAAATGGAAAGAGAGAAGAGAGAAATGGCTGGTGATGCTACTATACTTGCAACCACAGAAGCTAAACCTGTTTAGAAGGTGCAAAAAGTCTTGAAGCTTAAGCAGGCAGCAGTGGCAAAGCCAAGAGAGAATAAGAGAAAGAATCCAAGAAGTCATATTGTACTCAATCCTTGAAGTCTTCAACAACTTGTTTCACTTGTTTTCTTCAGTTTTTGCTTAGATTTTGATGAGTTTCAGACTTCCAGTGTTTTTCAATTTGAACTATGATCAGACAATATGGTGTTAGTTTCTGTTTTGCTTGAACATTGTTTTTTGGATTGTTTGGTTAACTTGGTTTGGAGGTTAAACATTTGGTTATGTATTTGGACATTTGGACTTCAAGTATAGTATTATAATCCATATGGATTGCTATTGTTGTATGGTCACTACCAAAAAACACACTATAGCCGACGAAATCAAGAAAAATACGACGACAAAATGGGGTTGTCAGCTATAGTTTTCAGTTGTCGGTCATATTATTATAGCTGACAATAATAAAAAATTCGTCGATTTTTGTCCGAAAAAAATCGTCGGCTATAGTTTCGACTAAAGCCGACGACATTTTTAACTAAAGTTGACGACATAAACTGTCTTCAGCTAAAGTTCTTTATTACAGATCTAGGCAGCAGCTTAATCATTCAAAAAAATAGTGAGAAAAACATAAAACACTCTAAAATCGTTGGATGTTGTCGGAAGTAGTCCAAAATGAGTTCATGAAGCTATATCCCGCTACATATATATAGGTGTGTGTGTGTGTGTGTGTGTGTGTGTGTGTGTGTGTGTGTGTGTGTGTGTGTGTGTGTGTGTGTGTGTGTGTGTGTGTGTGTGTGTGTGTGTGTGTGTGTGTGTGTGTGTGTGTGTGTGTGTGTGTGTGTTGATTCTTGATTTAGACTTGATTGGTTAATTGTTGATTTTGAGTTGAGTTGAGTTGAATTCGATGAAAAAATATATATATATATATATAATTATATATATGTTAATTGTTGATATATATATATAAACTACTTCAGTACTTTAACACAATTTACAATAAAACACATGTTTATAAAATAACCATAAATTGGTAAACTAATTTAGGACAATACTTCAGTGCGTTAGCACAATCTACAATAAAACACATGCTTATAAGTTTACCATAAAATGGTAAACTAAGTTATTTTTTTAAGGTTGAAAATTCTAGTTTAGTTTTTTTCTAAGGAATAGTACTAAACTTAAAAAGATAAATTTTTATTTTAAATTTATAATTTATTCTTGACCATTCATATTTTTTTAAAATGTGTTCTTTAATTTGTTTTTTGAAAACAAATTTCATTCCGATAAGGAGTTAGGACTGTATATTTGTGATTCTTGTTCCAACTGGCCACTTCACCTGCAAAACAGATCGATCACAACAAGAAAACTAAAGGCTGCGTTAAGAGAGCGAGCTATCCATCTCCAAGTTACTGATTGTACGCCTCGATGTCGACGATGGTGATCAATTAAGATTTGATTGGGCAAATCTTGCTACAGATGTTGTCTTCTCTATTCTGGAAAATGTAGCTATATTGGAACCCATTGATCATGTTCGGTTTGCCACCGTCAGCAAACAATGGAGTTTTGTTGCCATGCAAAGATTATAATCATACAACTCATATCAGCGTTGGAATTGTAAGGAAACATGCAGACTTCCAATGCTAATTAATGATCCCTCCTGTGGGACTATCCATCCCAAGAACAATTATATAGCGTCTCCGAAACGAGTCTACACCAACAACGTACATTCGGTTTCGGTTACCACCTCGATCTGATTAGTATTTGTACCGATCGATCGAATTAATGGTACGTAGACAAAGAGATTTTTCAAAAGAGATACAATATTCGACCGAGGCAAATTACCGATCTTGTTGAATCAACAAGAGGCCAACTTTTGCTTGTCGAAAAAGTTTCTGCACAGAAGCCAGTGTGTGCTACGACCTTCAAGGTCTACTAGTTGAAGACATCAAGTTTAACTGCACATCCAGAAGCTCAACATGTGCAGTTACACTACTAATTACATGTGATCATCTCATCTTATTAACCATACCCTTTTCATGCATCAAACCTTTTTGTAAGTTACGAAATTCATAACTTCTAACTAAATACACATGCTTAATAATTGAGTAGGATTGCAACTTAGCGTATAAACATCCTAAACAACATACGATCATCGAAATACAGATGTTTGATTATATATTTAAGAATAATCGATTACAATAAAGTTTTAACATATACAATTTAACATAATAGTATTTAAAAACCATAAAATTTGATCATATAGCTTGTTAAGTTACTCATGGACATACTTCTTGTGAAACAGTTATTTAGTTTTTTTTTTTTACAGTGAATAAGTTCTTTAGTTTGTTAAGCACAAACGTGTATTAATTTGTAATGTATATAGTGTTTAATTATAATAGATTATAGGGAAAAGTACAACTTAATTAAGTGCACCTGTGCAGCAGCAGTCCTAGCTGACTCCAAAAACAAAATCAACGTAATTAGTCTTATCCACTTACGGACCATTTGACTATGATAGTTAATTTCAACACGATTCATGAATTCGACTCGAAATTCGCACGAAATAAAGTAGGTTGAACTCGCACGATTAAAAAGCAGATCAATTGCCAGTCAACCTGTTATGACCCATTTATTAAACGGGTCAACCCACTAACACGATTATTACTTGTGTAACCCGTTTATTAATTGGGTTAAATTGACATATACATGACTTGCATACACGACTCATTTAATTGAGGCTCGCATGCTATTCTATTTTAACTTTATATTAATTTATAGAACCTATTGAATAAGTTACATTGTTATTGCATTTAAAATTTTTAGAGTTTGTGTTTTTAATAATTTTATTGTTTTGTATGTGAAGTTGTTTAAATTTTTAACCTGTTTGATTTAAGTGGGTTACATAATTCAACACGACACGACACGACTCAATTATTAAATGGATCATAAAAGGGTTATGCGGGTTGACCCGTTTATAAATGAGTTGTGTTTGAATTTGCCTTTTTGACACGATTATTAAATGAGTTGGATTTAGATTTACTTTTTTGACACGAATAATTATATGAACCAACACAAACCCGACATAACCATTGACAGACCTAGATTTGGCATCCAATTCTTCAGAGTTTGAATCACACAATGTTTCACCATTTACAACTGCAATATAACTTGTTAGAGATAACTCATAGAATTCATCACCTTTAACCTTTTCAACATTTACTTTCCTACATTACTGCATGCTTCGTTAGTTCTCCTAATGCAGGCTTATAAATCAAACCAGAAATAACACATATTTATGCATGATACATATATATGATCAATATAAACACAACAAATGTTTTTTCAAAAATGGTGAATGTGATTATTAATGAACCTAGCTTGTTAGTAGTAGGCAATGAAAGCAATATTCTATTACTACTAAGAGCATCCGCACCCATGAAATGGAGAGGAAGTCTTATTTTAAGGAATTCTTCACTCATTTGAAGAATTCCTCTTCAATAGGAAGTCTTATTCCTGTTTTTCGTGCAACGGTGTCAAAAATAGGACTTCCTATTACTATTCATTATTATTTAAAATTTAATTTTTTATTTCTGGATAATATTTTCAACCAATAACTAGCCGACACGTGTCATCCTGATACTTGTCATTATTGTCTGAAAAAAATATACCTGTGTTAATATGCTTTGAATCAATTTTGTATGTCGGTAGCATATGGGGCCTCGTTGTGATTTCGTCGCGATTCAAAATTTACATTTTTTTAAGTTATACTTTTTGACTAATTTTCTTCATGAAAGTTATAGAGGACATTAATATGAACTCGTCCATATTTTTATTGAATATTTCGGAAGTCCGAGCTATTTATTATGATTTTTTAAAGTTTCAGAGTAAATAGTTTAATTAAAATATTACAAATGATCAATATGTCTCAGCCGTCGGATGACTTAGATCTGTTTGAAATGGACGGCCCAGATCAACTTAGCCGTTGATCTGTCCATTGCCCAGAAGCCACCACGTGTCGACGCGCTATTCTCCTGTTCTTTTTTTTTTACTTTTTAACCGGCGCGTGTAATAGCGCGTGTAAATACACGCGCCTGATAAGAAAAAAAATTGACGCCAGCCTGGCGTCACCCACGTGAGTAGGGCCCACCAGGCGGACGACATCTCACTCTTCCTCTCCGAAGGACGCCGGCGAGGACGTCCCTCGCATCAACATCCGGTCTCCCTAGCTCCGTTTTTCCCCGTTGCACCAAACGAGCTCGTCGAACGTCCTCAAAATAGCAGAGCCCACGCCGAACATCCCAGAATCACACTGCTGCAGCTGCTCTAAAGTCACTAGCGTTGACTAGTGGTTGACACGCGTGAACAGTATTGCTCCTTTTTTATCTTTATAGTATTATGAGATTTTCAATTATATCCTTGCTTTCATCCATGTTTCACAGTTATGCCCCTGCGTACCTTCTCGCGCCGTTTCCATAACTGCACTCCAATCGCTTCGATCGTCTATTGTCCATCATGTGTTATTTTTGAGTTGCCCTTCTCTCTGATCTCGCTTCGGTATCACTACTTGCCTTCATGGCTTCATTGGATTAAGACCTATATCTCTTTCTCGGGTATGTAATCTCTTTGATTTCTTCTATTCTTCTTTTCCTTTCTATTTCTGTGATTTGTGCGATGAAGCTCTTTAATTTCTTAGGTTTCCTTGGATGGGGTTCTCTCAAATTCTGATATTCATGATTGATTTAGTGTTTGATCGATTTCTTGTGATCTAAAGATTGATTTTTCGTTTGTCAATTGCTGGATATTTGTGAATTTGGATTGTTCACATTGACACATAAATTAAGGCAATTCCATCAGTTTATAAAGAGATAATGAAGTTTTGGATTTTCTCCATAATGATAACCTCAAATTTCTCAATATATTGATGGAGTTTGGAATGATAATGCAACTCGCCAGCTCTAAATTCACTTTCAAAGGGATGATGTATACTGGAATAGTTGAGCTGAATTATATATTTTGTGCATTTGTGATGTCTTGGAACAGAGTCTATAACAGAATGATGATTGTGCTGTTTCTGAATGATGAATGAAGTTAGTTTTCTTTTTCCTATACAGACAGTAGATTGTGGTAGAAAAATGTGGGCAAGCAAGAGAGATGAACAAGAAGCATCAACAATGAAATTTATAAAATACTTCAAGTTGTTAGAAGTTGAGCTTTGGGAGAATCCCTTCTTCAAAGGCAAGCAGTTCGGCCTCTTGAGTACTGCTCTCATGCTCTTCTCTTTCAAGTTTTGCCCATATAAGACTTTAGACTTGCTAAGTAGGTTGTAATGATTCAATTGCACATTTTAGTTTTGTCATACGCTTCCATAGTAAACCTTCATAGCCTCTTCGAATTTTTTGGCACGTTTTGTGAATATTAGTTTCAGGAGGAATTTTTTTTTATTGTTTTCAAATAAAAAATTCGGATAAGTGGGGTTATTGTGCATTGGGAATGTCATTATATTTCAGAATTGGTGCTTAGTTGCTTACTCATGGTTCTTCTGTTTGATTTTAATATATCTTTTTAGGAAAGCAAGTAAATTGTGCATAAATGGTATAGTTTTGGTATGTCTGTATAACTGAAATCTACTTACATACATTGGCTTCAGTTTTCTGTATTTGGGACAATTGTATGATAGGGTTACTTTTCAGAGATAAGTGATATAGTTTAATTGTTTTTTAATGAGTTTCCTAGCATCAGTTTACATAAATGAGTTCTTCTTAGACGCAATCATTGAGGTGAATTACAATGATGTAGTTGATCACCGCAGAGTATATTGTAGTTGCTTTTGTGTCTTTTGTTCTCGACAAGTTTCATGTTTAGTTACAGTGCAAGCCAATATCAAGAAACCCAAGTCCTCTAAAAGTAATACAAGCTCAACTCACCTCTAAAAAGAAGATGTTGAAGAGGAAATCAATACAAGCTCTGAAGGAAATAATAAACGGAGTTGGTGTTGATATTGAAATGAATGACAATACTTAGTCGAGCTCAGTTTGACATCATAGTGGAGCTACTATACATACATAAACCATAACGTCTCTTTATCCTCAAAAGTCCTCTGTATTACTGTGTACCTTATTCATTTTCTATACAATGTGAATCGGAAATTGGATCTATTGGAATTCAAATTTAGATGTATGGATTTGTGGCTCTATTGGTAAACTGAGAAGGTAAATCATAAGCAAGTTGAATTTTACTATGTTCCACCGAACGATGAAATAAGATTTCAATATTAAAAAATAAAATTAACAACCCCGCAGCAAAGCGCGGGTTTCATTTGCTAGTTCTATAACCATGGTGGTAACCACCTAAATTCTGAGCGTCTGAGCTCCGATATAGCCAACTTTTGAAAAAAGCAAACGACGCAAGCTTAATGCAGGGATCACGAACTATATAGGTTTGACTGTTTTGACCGTTGAGGGTGAAGAGCTAAAGCCATCTCACAATCAAGGATACATATATAGCCCTCTCCTCAGAAACAGAATACTCAACTGAATAACTATTAGTTCTATTGAAAGGCTACGAATAAGCTTCTCTCCACTGGTTGTGAAGATTCACAGCCGAGAGTGTATCCCATGTTTTAATTATAGCCATTGATTCAATCTTGTTCTCTCTGGTCTTCACAGCAGAGTAACTCTCAAACTCATGTGTGTGGTTATAATAGCAAGGTAAGTCAGGTAACTAAGCCGACGACTTGGCGATGTGACCAGGACTTTCTACAAAGAAGTTCGTCGACAGAAATTTGTACAAGAGGTACTCTCGAAACAAAACACACACACACACAGATGATTGCCGCTGGTGGATGTGTGATTTGCAGCAACTTGAAGATGATGGTGCCCGTAGTAATTGAGAGTGGGATTTAATTTTCAGCTAGGCTGAACTCATTCATTTTGTTTAGGCCTCTGATTTTTCAGCTCATTTTTACTTATTAATTACAAAATAAAAATTAATAATAGTATTTTGATTATTTTTTGAATAAATATGACAAATTTACATATAAATGCATAGTTGCGAATATACATATATTCCATAATTATCATAAAATTTGAGTCAACTTTGTTACCATTTGAATCTCAGTTGACACACATTATTTTTTTATCATATTTGTAAAATACTGTTTATGTCGTAAATTTTCTAAAATAACAAAAAATAAACCTAGTGTCCAAAAATTATAGAAAATTTACTATATGAACTCCCAGGATGTGCACATTAAATTCATTGTCAACTTGGGGTTTATTACATCACTTTTTTATTTGAATGAACGGAGTTGATGGTAATTACGATAAATAAGAGTTAGACTGTACTGACCGATATCAAATAGTCAATCCACGAGACCAATTTTTTCACAAAACACAATTAATTATTCATAAGAGACATTTGCAAAGTCGGATCAGTCAATTTAAGTTTTTGAATAGTTAGATTTCAATAATTAACTATGTGTCTGCTAGAGTTGTTTAACTTGTTTAAGGTTATTGAAGAAATATGAACTTTCATATGGAAAATCTTGAAATAAAACAAAAAGGAATAAACCAACCATAGGATGTGGATGTATAACTAGTTTACACATGATGTACAAAATTTAGCCGATTTTGTCTCTATCTCGACCTCGATCTATGTGGTCAACCTCAACTTTTATTTATGCCCTTATTTTCATTTAATACGAGCCACAAAGGAGAGCATTGTCGTTGCATTATTTTCAAAAGTAATTTTTCATACGGCCACATAGTGGTAGTCCATAGGATGTCATAGATGAGAGGAGACAATAAATTGATGGGTCGAAATAGTTAATACAGAAAAATTAGAAATAGGAATAAATAGGAATATAAATTACCGTAAGAGTTGACTACAAGAATTAAGGTTGAAACCATAATGAAGCTAGTTGAAATTTTTACCGCATGTAGATTATAGTTCAATTATTCAACTTTGCAAATGTCTCTTATGCATAATTAATTGTGTTTTGTGAAAAAATTGGCCTCGTTGATTGACTATTTGATATCGGTCAATACAATCTAACTCTTATTCATCGCAATTAACCATCAATTTCGTTCATTCAAATAAAAGAGTGATGTAATAAACCCCAAGTTGACAATGAATTTAATGTGCACATCATGGGAGTTCATATATTAAATTTTCTATAATTTTTGGACACTAGGTTTATTTTTTGTTATTTTAGAAAATTTACGACATAAACAGTAGTTTACAAATATGATAATAAAAAAATAATGTGTGTCAACCGAGATTCAAATGGTAACAAAGTTGACTCAAATTTTATGATAATTATGGAATATATGTATATTCGCAACTATACATTTATATGTAAATTTCATATTTATTCAACAAATAATCAAAATATTGTTATTAATTTTAATTTTGTAATTAATAGGTAAATGAGCTGAAAAATCAGAGGCTTAAACAAAATGAATGAGTTTCAAGCTGCTGCAAATCACAGGCGCACCGGCTGCAATCATCTCTCTCTCTCTCTCTCTCTCCCTCCATGTGTTGTTTCGAGAGTACCTCTGGTAGAAATTTTCGTTGACGAACTTCTTTGTAGAAAGTCCTGGTCACATCGCCAAGTCGTCGACTTAGTTACCTGACGTATCTTGCTATTATAACCACACACATGAGTTTGAGAGTTAATCTGGTATGAAGACCATAGAGAGAACAAAATTGAATCAATAGCTGTAATTAAAACGTGGGATACACTCTGGGTTGTGACTCTTCACAGCCTGTGGAGAGAAGTGGTTCCGCTAACCACAAGCATAGTATCGTTGAGTTGTTTTTTTCTTTTCATCCAGAACATGCGAACTTGCGAAGTTATACTCTTGAATCAACTCGTAGAGGCACTTATGATCGATGGTGCAACAGATAGAGCATAAGGTTTGCTGGAATATTACTCACAAATACATATGAAGTGCTACCAATACCATAACATAAATTATATCCGAATCATACATGGACAGGCTATAGAAGAAAAAAAAATTAAACTTTTAGCACAAATCAAAGATGGTGAAGGCAATATTTTAGTACAAGCAGTCATGGACTGAAAATTTAAACAGACTAGAATTATGAAAACCATTTTATTCTAACCAAGGGTACAAATAAACCTAGATACCCTCCTTAAGCATTGCCCGCACCCTCATGGGGAGACCATATAGCCTAATAAACCCAGCTGCATCGGCCTGATCATAGATATCACCGCTCTCAAATGACGAAATGTCTTGCCTATACAAACTGTAAGGACTCTTCCGGCTAGTCACAGTAACTGAACCCTTGTACAGCTTCAGGGTTACTGAGCCTGTTGTTGTCTCTGATATTTTCTCCATGAATGAATCCATGGATTCACGAAGTGGGTCAAACCACCTGCCTGCATAAACCAGCTCTGCATACTTGAGAGCTAATGAGTCTTTGACTTGAATTGTTTCTCTGTCTAGAGTTAAAGACTCCAATTCTCGTGCAGCTGCAAATAGAATAGTGCCCCCAGGAGTTTCATAAATTCCACGGCTCTTCATACCGACAAGTCGGTTCTCAACCATGTCAATACGGCCAATTCCATGTCTTCCGCCAATCTCATTCAGCTTTGTAAGCAAAGAAGCTGGTGAAAGCTCTTGTCCATTGACCGACACTGGAATTCCTTGAATGATTCCAATATCTACATACCTATAGGAATACGGGAAATCGATAAGAAAATATCGCACATAACCTAAGAGCTAAAGCACAAAAGTTGGAGTTGTACATACTCAGGTTCATTTGGTGCATCTTCTGGATCAACAGTTAACATGAACATGTCCTTCTTTGGTTCATTTTCAGGGTCTTCCAAAATATCACCCTTTCAACGAAGAAAATAAAATATTAGCACTAAATCTTCAATGTATAAGATCAATTGCTACTGTTTTATATCATCAGTTATGACATAAATGGACTACTGACATCAAATATTACCAGCTGGATATGCACAAGTCATACAAGTTTCCACATAAAATTGCAATCCTAGCTCTAAAATAGCATCACCCACAGGAATGTATCCAAAACATAGTGAATGCAACCCATACAAGAGTTCAGAAAACTACCTCATGACTAAGGTGCCACAAGTTTCCATCTCTGCTGTAGATAGATTTCTTTGTCACAGGGACAGGTACGTTATGCTTCTTAGCATATTCAATTGCATCTTCTCTCCCCGTAATATCCCACTCTCTCCAAGGAGCCACCACATTTAGTTTGGGATCAAGAGCAAAAAAAGTCAGCTCAAATCGAACCTATTCAGTCAAGAAAGGTTTGTTAGAAAAAGAAACAAATGGTTTTGTACATTGAATGCTACAGCACAACAAATACCTGGTCATTTCCTTTCCCTGTGCATCCATGAGCAACGGCATCAGCTCCAACTGCTTTGGCAACATCTACCATGGCCTGTATAGAGGGATGTCAGCGAATAGACTACATGCAAATAGAAACATCATGAAAACAAGAAAATCGCCTGGAAACTTTGAGAGAGACAGAGAGAGCAAATGTATCAATTAGATATTCAAAAGGATTATGTTCATTGTTACATAATGAAATTGAGAGATCACCTTCGCAATTACAGGGCGAGCCATAGAGGTCCCAAGCAAGTATTTCCTCTCATAGATTGCACCCGCCCGCAAGCAAGGGAATATGAAGTCTTTTACAAACTCCTCCTTCAAATCCTTTACAACTAACTGACAGGCCCCACTAGCCTTTGCCTTCTGTTCCAGACCATCCAATTCTTTTATACCCTAGAATTTGTAGAATGGACGATGCATGCAAGTCAGAAGCAATACTCACCAAATTAAGCACATTACTCGAAACATAAAGTACTAGATCTGTAATAGATGTTGGTACTTCAAACTTACTTGACCCACATCGGCAGTGAAACAAACAACCTCACAACCATAGTTCTCCCTGCAAGTAAAAAGATAATCAAACAAATTAATAAGAGAAAACTATTGAATCACAAGTATAAGCTTATAGAACACATCAGGCACACCTTAGCCATGGGACAATGACTGAAGTGTCTAATCCACCACTGTATGCCAGAACAACCTTCTTCAATTTGCCTCGTAATCCTCCTTCCTTTGGAGTAGCTACTTCTGCCTCAGTGTAAGTGGGCAGCGCTGCTCTAATAACTGCATGCATCAAAAGAGTAAGATATATACAGCATGACCAAAGACCAACAAGTTCAAAAAGCATTGGTTAGATATCGAAATTCAGCAACTCAGAGTGTAACATAAACAACAAGTATATGACCCACCTTGACTTTGAGCTCTGGTAACACCTCCATTGGTACTCAAAACGGAAATTGCATTTCCGGATAGTTCACTCTTTCTCGCCCCCAACTGTGAAAGCAAAACAGAAACATGATCAAACCAACAAAACCAATACGAATAAACAAGGAAAATTCATAGGAAAAACAAAACATTATGGAGCTCTACCTCTTGAAACGATGGCTTCTTCTGACAAGCAACTCCTCCACGGCATAAATTCCAGTCTGCTCATTCCAAAAACATCAACAGCAAAACATATCGACATCAGCTCATAAAACTCACACTGTAATCCAAGCACTGTTCTTTCAAAACTTAGGCATCAACTTCATCTGGGTATTACTAATTTCATCTTAAATAGACAAAAGATCAAAACTTTAAGCATATGAGTTCATCTCAGTCATTGGTAAATCTTCTCTCATTCTATCAACACATGACTAAACCCAGAATTTTGTTTGAGAAGATCAGAATGTACCTCTTTTGGGAGCGTGAAGAGCGAAGTTGGTAGGCAAGCAAGCGGACATGGACTTCAACTGGGCCATAGTGGCTGTGACTACTGCTTCTCAGTGTGTCTGTGTAAGAGAAGCGAGTTAAGAATTAGAGGGTAGTAGGCCATCTAATATTAGGGTTTTATAGATACATATTTTTTTTTTGTTCGGGGTCAATGTCTATTAACCAAAATACCTAGCTCTGTTTCAAAATTTACAATTTAGCCCCTAAAAATTTGCACTTATTACCCATGTTCAAAGAAAATCTTTTAGACAAAGACAGAGTCAAGTATCAATAATACAAAAAACTCAACCACAATATAATTTAGACAATAAAAAACAAAGTCTGAAATTCAAAAGTAGTATCAGGCTACTATCAGCTGAGTTCAGCCCATTAAACAACCATAAAAGACGATTTTACCCCTCTTTATATATAATTTTTTTTGAAGTACTATATATATATTAAAAACCCTAAATCAAATCAGAAACTTCTCTCTCTCTCTCTCTAACAAAACTGAGATTACGTAGTAGCAGAGTAGAAGTACGTCGTCGCCGCTCCTCCTACCGTCGTCGCGTCGCACCTTCAGCCGCCTCCCCATGGCCATCTCTCAGCGTTCTTCGCCTCGCGCCTCAAAATCCGTTGAGAGCTTGGTCTAGCATCCGTCGAGCACGACCGAGCCTCTGACATGCCGTCTTTACACGCCACTCTTCTCGGCCTGCCACGCCTTGTCCTTCAGCAAGTCCAACTCTGCCACCACAATGACATGTCCTCGGCGCCTCACTCAACAGCACCTCCGCCACCTCAAATCTTGCCTCGTTCTCTGGATCCGCCGCCTCACGGCATGTGTCGTCGTCTCTCGGCTTGCGCATAGCAACTCCACCTCGCGCACCCCCAGCTCACGACAAATTCCAATAGCAACAAAACCATTGCGGTGCCATGCGCCGACGCATTTGACGTTGCCTCACGCTGACGCCTCTGTCGCTCTCCACTTTGCCTCTAAACCGTCGTCGCCACAAGATCGAAATATAGTAGCAGCCCTGATAAACTGATAGTTGTAGGTTTTTGCAGTAGCATATATTGATGGTTTTTCCAGTGGCATTAAACTTATAGTTGTAGGTTTGGTCTACGTGAGCATCACAATTTTCTTCAGGTCGTGTTCTGTATTGATAAACTGATATATATATCAAAAATAGTTTCAATACTAAATTTTAACGGGTTTATGGATTTGAATTTTGTAGTAGCAGCCTTTAGTTTTTCAGACATTTTTCTATTTTTCTTTTCATTTTGATTTCAAAGGATGATATTAACGACTTATGATTGTATTACTTTAGTTTTCAATTTTTAGTGATATGGTGAGTTTTTTTAAACGTTTATTGTGTGTTATCAAAGCCGCTACTAGATTTTGGTTGAAACTGGTACTGCATTTTAAGATTGCTAGTGCATTCTTCAAATTGTGATATTATGTTTTTCGTGGATGTTACTGTATTTTTTTAGAGTTATACTGCGTTTTTCAATATTTCGAGTTGTCGACGCATGTCTATTTTATTATAATAAAAGCAAATTAAAATACGGATTACAGATTGAATAGTTTTAGTACTGTGTTTGTATAGACAAAAATTAACCAAGTTTCCGACCGGGGGGGGCGGCGGCGGCGCTTAATAGAAGAAATTAAAAGAGATTAATTCAAGAAGGGTTATGGTTTCTTCTCTTGATCCTGTAATGGAGAAGTTTCAATTAAGCACGACAGTTTTTCTCTTTTTTGTTGGAGGTGACTCTATTTCAGTAGACCTGGAACTTAGAATGCCGTTCTGCATCAAGTCTAGCAATCTCGACTGCATGTGCCGATTCATGTCCATGACATGCTTCGTCATTCTTGTTGCCCACATTCGCTGCTCGAAGCATTTCTCCAGTTTCATTTCCATTGATGCAGCACTGTATTCTTTCTGTTTGAGTGCACAACGTTAGGATTAAAATGTATCTCCAATACTGATACATAAGTACCTAAGCATATACATATTAGTGCCATATAACATTTAAGAGGTAGACAGACCTCCATGCCATATATTTGTTGGTGTGAATCAGTGGTTTGCAAAGTGATCGAGGTCTGGTTTGAATTCTCCTTGAGGAGCTGGCATGGCGATGGAAGCGCAAGAGTGATTTTGATGTCTCCCTTGGATGAGTTGGTAGGCTGAGGATACTTTTGGAGTTTTGAAACACTAAACCCTCTCCGATGATTTGGCCCCAGAACAAGTGAGGACTGAGGAATTACTGCCAGATTAGTGACAGACCCTGCTAAAAGAAGGGAGCAAATTACCATTTTTGAGCTTCCAAAACAGCCTTTGTGATGGTTTGTGCAATTATAGACATAATGCATGTAGTCATGTACAAATAATGAGTACCTAAGCCTTTCAACAGCGTTTCAGGTATCCATCCTAATTTTGACGGATATGATCATAACAAATGCTGGATATTATGCAGCATTGGAATAACTTGTATCAGTTATCAAAAGCTAAAATGTTTACAATGCAGTAAAATGCCTGAAGTACGTAAAAGTGGTTACTCTTACCTTTTTGATGCTCAAATTTACGAATGATTGCCCAACTAGTGACATCCCAGATGCAGATGGTGCAGTCGTCGGATGCAGATATCAGACCAGATTGACAGAAAGTCAATGCAGTAATAGATCCGCTGCACCGGTTATCAATCAAGGTCTTTTAGCATATTATGTAATGTATGAAAATGAGACTAATGTCAACTCTAAATTCAAGAATTAACAGAGTGAACTGTCAAGTACTTGTGCATAGATCTTTACAATACATAAGTTACAAGAAAGTAATAAGACATATGAGCAAATTTCACAAGAAAGTTATAAGACATATGAGCAAAATTCCATAGCTTTGTTAACTACTATTGAACAAGTATAGACATTTATTAGTTTAGAAGTTGAATTAGTATGGAACTTTCCACAAGCTCTAAAGACTATTCCTGTGGACAATTGGAGAATTCGATGCCCAATGATTTAGAGAAACTTTAAACATCATAGATTACTTGTGTCCTCTTAGCGTAACTGCTTGATCTTCAGCGGCTAACACCAAGTCATCCAGCAGTTCAATTTCGAGTTTGTTCACGAAAATTCTTCCATCTTTACCACCAGAGAAAAAGAGCTGCTCTGTTGGGTCAAGAACAAGTGCAGTTATCGCTACCGCATAAACGTGAGTTCGTATAAGCTTTCCCAAACTTATATCCCAAACCTGGAGTCAGAAATAATTAGTTGTCAGTGAAGAAATATTTCAATGCAAATGAATCTATCGTTACAAGCCAATCTGGTTACCTTGCAAGAGTCATCAAGTGAGCTTGATACCAGAATCAATCTTGAGCTCCCTGACGTAGCTGAAAGGCCAGTTATGGAGGATTTGTGATCTGTTGAATAATTTAGCAACGAGGGAAAGCTTTCGCAATCTTCCACGTCTAGCAAACTTTCATGCCATATATCAAACTTATTAGAAGTAGCAATATATATTTTTCGTTCTCATCAATCTAAGGAAAACCTTGCTGCTAAGCTACTAGGCAAAAAGTAGAAACATGAGTAATTACCTGACCAAAGACCAAACACAGATCACACCATCTTCTGAGCCAGAAATGAGAAGAGAACCGTCGTCATAAAACATTATACAGCTCAAAGAACTACGATGTGCACGCCAAGTTTTGAGCAATTTTCCACCGGTGACCTACATATATCACATCAATTTGACTGATGAAGTATAAATCCTTCATGTAAGGATCGAAGATGTCAAGGACTTTCTTGTTTGCCAAGACAAGACGGTACGTACGTCCATTGGAAATAAGCACAGGAGCTAATCAAGAGTGATTATATAGTACAAACCTCCCAAAGATAAGCATTCCCAGATGGCGCACCACCGGCAAGATATGCACCACTCTTTGTGCAAGCAAGTGACCCAATGGCTTCCAACGGGTAGCTCCAGAGAGGCTGTTGAGGCTGGGTAAATATATAGTGAATACACCAAACCATGTTAAGGAAAGAGATTATCCATGAAGCATGTTAAGAAATTTGCTAGTCAAAACCAAAATGCTCGATTTCAAAACGAAGAAATAAAAGAAAAGAAAAAAAATTATGTGTCGATGAAAACCTTGTTCAAGGCCCACATAGAGATGGCCCCACCGCCAACAGAGCCATGCCTATGAATCTGAGAAGCAACAACGAATTGGTTTCTGAGGCAGAGAAGTGCACGAGGAGGAGAAGCACACGAAGCTATATGAAGGAGCCGATCCCCTGTGGCTATGTCCCATACTGTTATCCCTATTCCCATGCTCTTGTCACTGCACACAACCAATGCCTCGTCCCCATTACTCACCTGATGAGCCAGAAGAGCCATCTCTATCTCTCTCTCGCTCTCTCTGGTTATCTTTCTCTCTCTGTTAATTCTGCAGCACAGTGCGTGCTGATGTTGCAAAGGCCGGACTGGTGTGAGTGACACATTTGTGAAAGGGACAGAGCTGGTTGGAGATATTTGTACAAACTTATTGTTCTGTTATAGAATCTGGGTCTTCAACTTGATAGTGGTCTACTGGACATCAATGCAGGTGGTTTCCATGCAAAAATTAAATCATTTGTTGACTCTGACCAACAAGAAAAGAAGACTAGCTTTACGGTCACTTCTTTATTTTTTATTTTTTTACTTAATTATACAATTACACACAGTAACGGATCATCTCTATATTTGAAAGGTTAAGCCTAATTCGAGTTCTTTGTTATTGAAGATAATTTTATAATTGTATAGTTGATAAGTTTTGACAGCAATTTTCAAAGATAAAACTCGTTCATCATCTAAACAAATATGATATAATATCAATATCAATATTAGTTAATTACAATAAATTCAATTTGACTGATTATCGTGAATAAATTTTCGACTATACAATAATATAGTAAGTCATATCGTTTATATTCTTGAAATCACTAATTTTTAGAAAACACAACTTACTTTTATATGTTTCATGTGACAAGAAAATAATAAGCTCTCATCTAACTAATCATGAAAACTTCCTAAGATGAGAGCTTAACTCTAATCGAAACACATCCGTGATGATAATAAAGCGATGCTCATGTCCACAACGTTAATATACATATTCCGCATATGATAAGCTGAAGTCAAATTCATTTTGTAAATTAGAAAGTAAACACATAACAGGGCTCTCTTTTTTTGGAGAAAGGGATCAATGGGTGGATGGAAATTAAAAAACAAAGAAAAAAAGGGACCTACTTTTTGTCACACAGCCGCCAGTTAATGCGAAGCAGTGTCAACAGTCAAATTAGCGTAGTTCTGAAACAGAGTTCATTCAGTTCAATCATATCAGGAGCTCACTCTCAATACTGTCTCACGGGTCTGATCCGATCCGGTTCCAAAATGGGCGGTAAATTCACACCTCTTCGAACTCAACTGTAATCTTACTACTACCCAGATCCTTAAATCGGGTTTTCTGATGAACCGGCATGTGTGTTTGCAGGTAAAAAAGGATCCGGTAATTCTTCGTCTTCATCTCCGAGCTTATGGCTGTCTTCGAATCCAAGCAAGAGATGGGGAGAGCTCTTCTTTCTTTTCTACACTCCTTTTTGGCTCACACTCTGCTTGGGAATCGTCGTCCCATTCAAGCTCTACGAGGTTCGATTTATCTCATTCCCTATCTATTTTGGTTACTCTCACAAAGATTAAGAATTTACATGATGATGATGAAGTTGTAATTGGCAGAGCTTTACGGAATGGGAGTATTTGCTGATCGGATTGGTTTCGGCTGTTCCTTCGTTTTTGTTACCGATGCTTTTTGTTGGAAAGGTATATACTTTCATGTGTACTGAGCTTAGTTTTTTTTTTATTTGATGTTTTTGTGTGTTATTATGCATTGGAATGGAAATTGATAAGATGAGCATTGAGATTTAGGCTAATAATGGGTCTTGCGCACGGTTGTGCTCCATTGTTTTGGAGAAAACCATACTCTAGTCCAGCTTTTGCTGAGAAATGTGACTTCCTTAACCATTGCACTGCCCATTATTGAGAATTTTCCAGCCTCAGATTGGATTATGGATCTTCTTTTTCACCCATAGGCTTGCTACATTTGCTTTTTATTGTTTATACAAGCTCATTTGTCACTTAAATCAGTAGTTTTTTGAAGGAAGATCAAATGATATTACACAAGTAAATATTTTTCGGTGTAATGTAGTAATAGTACAATAGCAGAGAAGGCTTTGGGTCGCATTGTGCAAAAGTTGTTTGTGATCTTATTTCTTTACTTTTGTTTGTTCTGGTGGGTGTGTTTGCAGGCAGATAGAAGCTTGTGTTGGAAGGATCGTTATTGGGTCAAGGCAAGTGCTTTCCTGGGGTGAACTTCTTTATATCTCATAAATAGGAGAAAGCTGTCTAACAATGAAACTCATACTTGGTCTGTCAGCTTTGGAAGTAGTGATTTGGGTTTTATGAGTGCAAAATATGTATTTTTTGTGGTCTGTAAAGTGGACCTTGAATTCAATTAATTCTTCATTATTTGTTTTCCTATCTTTCCGTACTTAGCATTGAATTCAATCCACTGAAAAAGATAATAATTGAGTTGCAAAACATGTTCAGTAAAGGACCTTTCTGTGGCCTTAAGTCCTAAAATGTATTTTTAATTACTCATGTTCTTATGTCTTTGCTGTCTTACTCAATAGACAATTTACTAGCACTCTATTTGACTCTACTATACTATTTTCACCTGATGAGTTTATACTTTGACTGACACAATATCAATGTTTGAAACAGGCCAGTGTTTGGATAATACTTTTTAGCTATGTTGGGAATTACTTCTGGACCCACTATTTCTTCACAGTTTTGGGAGCTTCCTATACTTTCCCATCCTGGAAAATGAACAATGTACGTAAGAAACTTAATCACTGTGATAGACTAGTTCTGTTTTCTCACCTCTTTGTTACAATGCAGGTACCACATACTACTTTCCTTCTCACACATGTTTGCTTCCTATTTTATCACGTGGCGTCAAACATAACACTTCGCAGATTACGTCATTCTATTGCTGACATGCCAAAACAAGCTCGGTTGCTTTTTGAGGCTGCCTGGATATTGGCTCTTTCCTATTTCATAGCATACCTGGAGACTGTAGCTATTTCCAATGTAAGTGATAACCTTTTATCGAAGCTACTCTTAATGACTTTCAGCTTGGGTTTATCAGTTTTTATATTAGATCACAATATATCTGTGACTTCATGTTTCTCTAATGTTGCTTAAGATGATAGTCATGTCTGCATGAGCAAGCTGAATGATAAAGTTGTAAAGTCTCATGTAACCCTACCCAAGTCTGTTTTTTTTTTTTGTAGTTATATCTGGAGTGAGCCTGTATATCTCTAGTTGGTTATCCATAAATGGTTAAAGGGAACATCTTTGTAACCGAACTTTTCTTTTGATATAGGAATCCCCCATAGTATCATACCCATAAATAGTTTTTACACATTGTTGCTCTGAAATCTCTTTGCTTAAATTTGACATAACCATTACAGTGATGTTATGCTTTGAACTTGTGCAGTTCCCCTACTATGAATTTGTGGACCGGGCAACTATGTACAAAGTTGGGTGCTTGTTCTATGCTATCTACTTCATTGTTAGCTTTCCCATGTTTCTTAGGTAAGAAATGGACAGATTTATGCTGGCATACATAAGATGATTTCAAGAGGACCAATACAATGCTTTACGGCCATTTAATGATGTTGGCTCAAATATATATACAGGATTGACGAGAAACCCGGCGATGCATGGGACTTGCCGAGAGCTGCTATTGATGCCCTCGGTGCTGCAATGCTGGTAACAATAATACTTGACCTTTGGCGCATTTTTCTGGGACCTATTGTTCCAATCCCAGAAACAAAACAGTGCATTCAACCTGGACTACCATGGTTCTCCGGACATGACAATCTGACTTGACTACTGATTCTGCAAACAAGGACCTGCATTTATTTGGCTCCGACTTCCCATCCCAGCAAACCAATGAGCTTCAATGTTTCTACCATTCGTCTGCTGGCTTAGTATAACAGTCATTTGTACCATATGTTGTATGCTTTGTCATAATTTATCTTTCGGGGGACTTGGATTATCAATTTTGCATGCTCCTTGATCATGCACTCAAATGCCTCTTAAGAATTGGTACTGAGGAAAATTCCTTTCACGTCTTGAATAGCAGCACTTTGCTAGGCTGTTTAAACAGTAGACAAAAAAATAAAAAAATTATTTGTAGGCATTTAGAAGTGATTTGAGAAACAGATCACAAGTGTTTTCTAATCTTAAAGAAAATTTACAAAAGCGTTTCTAGAGCTATAGTGGTTAAAGTGTAGAGCACGTTGCAAATAGTGACTTCTTGAAAAGGCCCAAAAGGCCATAAATAGTCCACTTATGGCGGCCCATTTAAATATTCTTGGGAGAAAAGTCCGCGATCTAGGTATGTACTTGTTCTGCACCTTCCTTGTCGATCGAATCAAATCACTGAGAACCAAAAGCTCAGCCTTCAATGGAGGTCAGTACTCCAGCTCCGCCGACTGACCCGAACGAATCCAAAGACCTCAAAACCCTAATCTCCTTCTATTCCAGCTGTCTCTGGAACCGAGTCCTCGAAATTTTCCCCTCCGATTACAGTTTCCTCCGCAGAATTCGATTTCGGGCCGCCACCGCCGGAACACGGCGGAGACACCGATCTTGTCTGCCGCTCCCATTGCCGCCAAATCTACTCGACTCTTGCCGGCCGGCGACGACCGAGTCGTCCAGAGTCGTCCAGGTTCTACGTGACATTCTGGAGCACACCTTCTCCAATTTGCATATTATCCAGAAGAACCTCCAGTTCTGGGAATTTAAGGCTGAGGTCAGCTCTCTCTTACTTTAGTTTACTCTGTTTTGATCAGCATTCAATTTTTCGATACCAATCATTTTCGTATCTCACTGTTATTATTGACACTGAATAGTATTCATCGGTGAAGTAGTAAACTTTAACAAAAGTTCAAGGTTGAAACATATATTTGTTTGATTAGAAAGTACAATCAAAATGACCACTGAATAACTAGAATGACTTGTTCAAGTTTAAAACTTTATGGTATACCTGTCGTCATTGTTAACGTTTCATATGGATCATATGATATACGAAGAGAACGGTTAAGCATGTTTGGCATTTTTGGTTTTCAGGGATCAAGAGCTGAGAAAGTCAAGTTTATGGTGCTTGAGAGAGGTCCACATGCATTTGTTGATGGTACGTTTCGGCTTGTACGTGGATATGATGGTGAGGGTTCTGCGATACAGAATTTGTACCTCTCCGCCTCGGCTCACATTTCTGAGAGGATTGCTGTACTAGGTAGCTTAAGATCTTCTCTTGCCACATTTTTGGCTGATTTCTACCTGGAAATTGAAAGGTTTGGGGAAGAGTTGGCGAAAGATCCAGCGAGTTCATTGCCCTCTTTATTAGAGAGAATTAATGAGTTGTTCTTCAAATTAGAGGCGTCTATCGGCCATATCCATGCAATGCGTCAGAGTGATTCATCGGTTGAGGGCAGCTATTCGTTTCCGCTGGTATTTGAGAAGCTGCCTGAGATGAATCAGGAGGGATCTCAGTGGACTGATTGTGAAATTAAGGATGCAATCAATTTGATATCTCAAAATCTGGAGAAACTTGAGTCTCACATATGTTCTGTCGTTGACTTACATAAGAAACCAAGAAAAGCGACTCGATATTGGATCCGCTATACTTGTGGTGCAGTTGGCCTTGCCGTATGTTCAATCTGGCTTATAAAACATAGTCGTCTGTCAGGAAGTCCTGACATTGATAATTGGGTTCAAGAAGCTAAGGATTCGACCGTCAGCTTCCTGCGAGATCATGTTGAACAACCGCTGCTATCGATTAGAGATGAACTTTTTGAGACATTCAGGAAAAGGCACAAAGGAATGATGGAGCACGAAGAAGTGCAACAAACTTCTAATTCTCTGCACAGGATGTTGCTGGCTTTCGTTGAGCAGACAAAAGGGGCAAAGGTCCCGGCAAATGCAACAGATATGGAAATGCTTGAAGTGGTTATGTCCCAGTACGAAAAGGAACTGGAACACCCAAATTGGAACCTTGTTAAGGGAGAGCTGACTCGTGCATTACTGATCCAGGTTCAGAAGCTAAAACTTGATACTGAAACCGCAATGCTTGAATTGAACCAGATTCTGAGGGCAAATGAGATAAATTTTGCTATTTTAGCTGCCTTACCGGCATTCTTTCTCTCCCTCATCCTGCTAATGCTAGTTCGTGCGTGGTTCAAACGGGATACTAGAGCAGAAGGCAAGGGACGAGTTGCTCGGCTTCAGAGGAGGTTATTTGTTGTGGAGGTTGAGAAGAGGATTATGCAGTACCAAACTTTTGTTGATAATGGGATGGAGAAAGAAGCACTGGAAATGTTTGGATTGTTGTTGTACAGTCTGGATCGCCTATACCATGCTGTCAAGGGGCATGCTAAAGCAACTGGGGAATGGCAGTGGTTGTGTCAAGATATCATTGATCTGGCAAAGCCCAGCCTTCAAACAACATATAAGCTAACAGTGACATCGCGCATGGAACGAGTCTACGACTGTTTGCTTCCTTCATTGCAGCGCCACTAGGAGTGCCATTTTTGTTTTCTCTCATTTCCATTGTTTCGCCCTTTCTCATATCAGCTGAGTAAAACTTCCATGATGAGTAACTCGTATGACCAAAATTCCCTCACATTTCTCTCTCTCGTGTTGGTCATCATCACAGGTGTTATTGTTTCCCTGCGGAAGATCATTTTGCATTATAGGTTTTTGTTCGACTCGTACATACTATTTTGTCATTTTATCTGTTGATGCTTGGGGGAAATCAAGTTTGGAAAAGGACATCCCCAATTTCCAATTAGAATTTTTTTATTGGGTCCAGATACATGTATGTCCATGCACGCAGAAGAAAAGTATATTCCAATTAGGATTTACTAGAGGTGAAATTGCACCCTTTTTTAAGTTCCACACTCTCCTTCTTCATCTTTTCTTGAAAAGTATAATGAAAATACCCACAAAAAATTGCACCCTTTTTTAACGTTCCACACTCCTTCATCTTTTCTTGAAAAGTATAATGAAAATACACACAAAAAACATAAAAGAGGGTGTGAAATGTGAAAAAACAGGGTATCAATTTCACTCCCCTATTATTATTTTTATAAATAAAGCCCCTGATACAATCCCCTTCGTCATTTCCGCTCAATAGGCACGCATCTCATAAGACGACGCGTCGACACCACGGCTGCTTTGTTTTCGATTTCATCAAGCATTATGTAGCGGAAGCAAATTTGCTCCCCACCCTTACTTCCCCACCTTCTTCCCCACCCACCTAAATGATTGACACCTGTCCATTGCTTTAATAATCCCACTTTTTACTTTCTTGTTTTTCTAAACAATAAACAGGTGTCAATCATTTAGGTGGGTGGGGAAGAAGGTGGGGAAGTAAGGGTGGGGAGCAAATTTGCTTCCATTATGTAGCTACCTACCTACAATCTTCAGTTGTTTGTCTTGGTGTCTGTTTGGGATTGATTTTCATAGTGTTTTCTATTATTAGCACTTTTAGAAGGAAGCACCTCAAAGAAGAAGCACCTCCCATGTGCTTTCTATAAAATTACTTTTAAGAGCGACAAGTGTTTCCCTAAAATTTCTCAAATCACTTTCTATTTTAACCAAATATTTTGGAATTTATAGAAATATTTTTTCAAGAATAGTTCTACAATGTACAGAGCACAAATGTGTAAGGCAGTTATCATCGATCTACTTTCTCTCATACATATTACAATATGTGTCTCGGACACTTGTACTCCACACACTATAGATACACTCCTTTTTCAAGTTTGAAAGTGTTCAAAAACTATACCAAAAAACCTAACTACCGTTGTTGCTGTCTGGGTAACCGATCATACTTGATTCATATACTAAAAAGTAAAAACACACACTTGGCATCGATCAAATCATGTAAAATAGAGAGATTCCAGGTCGCGGATAAAATGATATGATTGATTAGGGGTACAATCGTTGACGACATTGTCCTTCTAGGCTGAGTGAAACTATCTATCTTTTGGGTACGCCACCGTCGTCAAGTGTTGATACCCGAGAGTAGTTCCTATTCCAAGGTTGGACTCCCCAATTAGCTTAAAACTACTACTTGCACTAGAGAGAGAGAGAGAGAGAGAGAGAGATCATTGCAAGGTATTAACATTGTGATTGTACTTAAAAAGAACCAAGTTTTGAATCACCCAACAAAGAACCTCTATAATCCTACAGAATTTATCAAAAAATTTGCAGAAGATAGCTGAAAGATATGCTTACCAAATACAGAAAATAAACTAAAAAGTTCAATGAGAAATGACCATTTATGCGCATTATATGTTGACCATAACACAACCAAAACACTAGAGATACGAGGATTTCAGCTGTAGATCACAAGTCTTTATCAAACGAGTTACTCATCCACAGAACATGCATGATGATAGAGGAGCCATCTTCGAGTTGCACTCTTTTGGGAATGGGAGATCCTGCTACAATAGATCACATTATCAGTTCTCAACAAACTACCTCAAACAGCTCAGCAAATAAACCAGAAGTCCAAACAGAGCACACAGAACCTAAACAAAACACAAACAGATTAGCACACGCAGCTTAATACAGAGAAAGAGAGGAAAACACAGAGTGACATGTAGCACAATATCAAGAGACAATGGTAGATATGCAGAGATATAACATCAGATAGATTTATAGTAGCAATCTGATCAAAATTAGATGCTCCAAAACACATATTGAGAAGAAGAGCTCATGTATACCAAATAATTAAGTAAAAGCTGCTTGGTTCTTAAATTTGAAAGGCAGATGTACATTCAAATTCAACAATCAAATTTTCACATGCACATTCACATTTAGTTTTCTTCCAAATACATGCAGATACAAACAAATCAGACCTGGTTCAGCCAAAACCAACCATTAAACACTTTCAAGAATATCAAGTATTTGCACCTCATGAGGCACCATCCTTGTGAACACAACCAACGAAAAGAGGACACAAATGCGGGCACCCAATAAACAACTAGCTAACAGCAAATATGGCTGACTGGCATGGCATGCAATAAATTAAAATCCAATAACAGTTACAAAGAAAGTCAAATTTAATCTGCAGCAAATGTGAGTGACACATGATATTGCCATTTAGACTACACGAATAAACAAAAGACAACAACAAGCAGACCTGTATCAGGTAATTCATCCAAATGATCTAATATAAAATACTGTATCCACAAGCCATCTTAATTTATTTAAATAGTGAGTTATATATGTATTATGTAGAACCATAATACCATCATCATGTCCATTCACTAGCCTGGTTTGATCATTTTCATCATAGGGAAGTATCATATAGTGCATTATGTCCATATGATTGATCACTCATCACCAGGTCATACATGAGAGTGTTTCATCCCTAACTGCATATTAACTAATCAGAATTGGTTGATTATGAATAAATTTCTAGGTGATATGAAATGGTTTGTAATCAGATACTACTACATTCAGCACTCTTTCCAAAAGCTTTACTGCACAAGGAACTACATGGAATAGACACTGAAAGAGAAGGAATCAACAGAATCCAGAGATTTCAAACTGAACCAATAACAACATTAGACCATAACAATTTTGCTTAGGTGTTGTATATTTGCTTAGAGTCAAAATCAACTTTTCTGTAGATTTGCTACATGTACAACAACATCTATCTCAAAACAAGACAATCCCTTATTTTAGTTTAACAAAAATGAATTACAATCACAACAATAGCCATAAATTACCAAATTTAAAAAAAAAATAACAATAGCCATTCCTATATTGGAAAGAGAATAAGATCTGTAACACCTTATAATGGGAAAGAATGCCTTACTTGCTCAGTTCTCAACATTTCAATTTAATTCTGTTTTGTTCATGGCCTTATATATATATATATTCAATTTTTGTTTTTTTACAGTGCTGACCTGCTGAGATCCTTTTGGTTCATTCAATCAAGGAGAGGTAGACCTCGATTGAGTGCACCATTGGGGAGAAAATCTGGACAGAAAGCGATGAATAAACTCAAAACCTGAAAACAGTGCCAATGTTAGCGCTGCTATTTGAGTTAGTTTTGGTGTTTCAGCGGGGGTCACTATTGATGAGTACAAACAGGAGATAAAGAGTTATTTCAAATATCTGTTTTGGAAATATGTTGTACAACATGCGAAGAATTATTTTCTTGAATGTTTTAAAGAGCTGTTACGCAAAGTGTCTGGTGATCCAAGGACTTACTTTTTTCTTTACTTAATCCTATCTAGTTATCTTGTCTCACGCCCACGGCTGTTGTGGAGCTTGTACCAGTGGAGGGGGTTGTAGAGGATGATGGAGTTACTGGAGATGTGGAGGTGGATGCGCGATCTCCACCTCTCCAGCAACTACATCATCCACAACAACCCCCTCTACTGGTACAAGCTCCACAACAGCTTGACAAGATAACCAGTCAGGATTAAATAAAGAAAAAAGTAAGTCCTTGGATCACCAAACACCTTGCGTAACAGTCCTTTAAAGCATTCAAGAAAATAATTTTTCGCATGTTGTACAACATATTTCCAAAAAAGATATTTGAAGTAACACTTTATCCTCTGCTTGTACTCATCAATAGTGACGTCAGCTGAAACACCAAAACCAACCCTAATAGCAGCGCCAACATTGGCACTGTTTCCAAGTTGAGTTTGTTCGTCGCTTTCTCTGTCCAAATTTTCTTCCTAATGGTGCACTCAATCGAGGTCTACCTCTTCTCGATTGAATGAACCGAAAGGATCTCAGCACGTCAGCAATGTAAAAAAAACAAAAATTGAATATATATATATATAGAATTAAGGCCACGAACAAAACAGAATTAAATTAAAATGTCACTAGAAAAACTTACTACAAGTCATTAATATTGTTAGATGATCATTGACCCTGGGCACTATCACTGGATCAACTCGAATCACAAGTGGAGTCTAATAAAAAAACAGCATATTAACTCGTGTTTAGAGAATCATAGCAAGAGAGATTATGATAAAAGTAACAGTAAAATAATGTGAGAAAAATAACAGCAGAAGAAAACCAATGGAATAGACAATAGCTTCGATGAATCATCATTAACAAAGCCAAAATACTAATCTAAGGGACAGAGAATCATCACTAACAAAGCTACAATACTAATCAAAGAGACAGAGAATCATTATTAACAAAGCCACAGAAAATTAAAATCAATTTAAGGCTTGGATGAATTTCAATACTACTCTTTTCTGTTTTTCAGTTCATTAATTTTTCAGCAATAAAATGGCATGCTTTTTTTAGTTTTATTTTTCAAGTTTGTACAAAAAAAAATATATAATTTAGGCCCCCTCTTTCATTTTTTTTTCCACCCAAAAATGGTCTTTTTTGTTCAGTTTTCTTTTCTTCTCAGTTCTTTTGACCAAAACATTCTTTTCTGTTTGACAATTCATTCAATTTTTCACCAATAAAATGATATACTTTTTTGAGTTTTATTTTTCTTATTTTTCAAGTTTGTAAAATAAAAAAATTAAAAAATAAAGTCTCCCTCATATTAAATCTTGACTCGCCCCTGCCTTTTGGGGCCTCCTATCATAATAAAGTCATAAACTTTGCCTTGCTAATTTGTGTGCAGTGTATATAAATGACCACGTCCTTGAGCAATGATCTTATTCTTTTGTACACATATAAATTTTCTACATATATAATATACCTGAAGCATAGATCATGCATGCAGTTTGAATCCAAAGATGCTATATATATTGCTATGCTTTGCCTGTGAGCTAGTTATTACTGACATGGATTTTGAGTAATGTTTTTCAAAATTTAATGACAGATGTAATCCATATTTTTCTCTTAACTTTGTCTTTCTCCTGTTACTATTAGGATTTGGGCTTAGCAATATTTTTCTTGTGAATATAAAGCTCTCGAAAAGAATAAAGAAGCCTATATAAATATACCACGCCGCCGGCTTTGATGATGATGTCATCCTCCGACTATTTCTCCGATTTGCCAAGTGTATCCAGCAGAGCGTGAACCCCCTTATTATGCACTCCCAATTAAGCATGTTGTTAGTCTATGTCTTGAATTTTGAGTCGCGTCGGCGTACGCGAGGCGCGTTGGCATACGCGAGGCGCGTTGGCATACGCGAGGCACGTTGGCATACGTGTGGTACGCGAGCAAGGAAGAATCTCTGGCGAGAGAGTCTTTGGCGAGCATTGACTTTGGCGAAAGTCTCTGGCGAGGAGAGTTAGAAGTCCTTGGCGAGCAAGACTTCTACTCAGGATTTCGCTAGGACTAGGATTCCTCAGGCATTAAGGAATTGGATTTCCTTAATCATTCTGGTTTAGGTTTTCTCAGACGTGTGTGTTTGGGATTCCTCTGGTATTCAGGACTCTGTTTGGCTATATATATACAAGGGTATTAGCCATAAGGGTGTGTTGGAATATCTCTGTATTCTGGGTCTATCCTGTAGATTAGGCTTAATCTAGCGTTGGTAGATATTCGGTATAGTGTTATCCTGTAGGTTAGGCTTAACCTAGTGTGGTAACATCAGTAATTCCTTAAGGTGGAGTTTGTAATTCTTTAGGGTGTGACTCCGTTATACCGTTGTAAACCAGGTTCTCTCCAAGATAAAGTAATCGGTTCTCATTCTGCCGTGGATGTAGCTAACTCACGTCAGTGAACCACGTTAAATCTGTGTTTGTTCTTACATTTATTTGCTTCCGCTACAACACATGCAACCAAGTTGAAACCAGAAGAAAGAAGATAAGACGCCGCGATGATGATGATGATGATGATGATGATGATGATGATGATGCTCCTCGATCGTAATATTATTTCTTTCTTTTCACGATGATGATTGTGATATCTTAAGTGAGAAAATAATTAGTATGTTGCTTGATATACAACGTTATTGTCTCTGTATCTTACAGATCGTGTGGCTGTTCCAGAACGTACATGAGCATCCACGTACTTATGACTGAGAAACTATTTCTGGCAATTGGACGTTCTGATCGACGTCCGCGGGAGGCCTCTTGATTTGGTCCTGTACGTTTACATGCATATATATGCCACCACCTGCGACTTGGAAGGCCTGGAAAGAAAGAGCGAAACTTGAGAGCTTAGATCGATGATACTAATATGCGAGATCGAAGAAGCTTTTGATGTTATTGCCCTCCTCAATGGTGTAGAAGAAGAAAAAGGGTCGTCGACTGATATAGTGAAGATCACCTTACAGTTGTTAGTTGTTACTCGCTTGCCATGTTCACATCTTTATCATTAAATCAGACGCATATATATGTCCCGTTGTGTCGATAAAATTGCCAACGTACTTGACAAAAGCGGCCATCGCAGCCCTTGAGGCTGCCTATTGAAGAAGAGGTTATAATATCTTGCGGATGAGGGCGAGCCATCAGAGACCTCGATCAGGCTGGACGTTGCATTGGCCTAGCTATGATATCTGCAGTATCTTCAGGTGGTATATATGTTAACTAGTTTGCTGGTTGTCAAATTATTGAAGCAAAGCTAATTTCTTTCATAATATATATAACGCTTTATATATTGTACTGGATCAGAAAAAGTAGAACTGTGCAAAACGTAATTAACTTATGTACGTTTTGCTCCTAAACAAGTTTGAGCTTCAGCCTTCAGGAAGATTTTACAATTTTTCTGAAGAGTGATAATATTGTATGTAACCTACAGGCCGGAACACTATTTGAGAAAGTCTGAGAATGTTGAAGACGTAATCTAGGCGTGTCTTTAACGTGGTCTTAGGCTAGCTATGCAACATATATAAATCTTAAACAACATAATTTTATTATTGTCCCAGAAGTCAGAAGTCAGATATTGACCTTAATTCAAACATAAAACACAACTCTACAACTTCTAGAACGTTGAAAAGTTTGGTCTCTTCTTACATTTTCTTCTGTAAATTTACCGTGTGCTCGAAAACTCATAGCAGCTTCTTCCTGAAAGCATGGAACATGCTGGAGATTTTCTTTCGAACGTGTATATATACATGTTTCATGGCTATGATCGTATTCAGTTCATTTCGCGTTCCCCTCGAACTGGGTTTCAGTGTGTAAAGTTCTTATAGATTACACACTACTACGTTTTAGTTCAGCTAGCTTTGTATCCGTTACATATATGAAGAGTACTATAAGAGGATGTGAGCTTGTATTCAGCTACTTTGATGAAGACAGAGACGGGAAGATTTCCCCGTCGGAGCTAAGAAACCGCCTAGGGCTCATAGGCGGAGAGATGCTGCAAATCGAGGTGGAGGGTGCGGTGGAGATGTTGGATTCCGACGGGGACGGCTTTCTAGGCTTGGATGATCTTGTTGAGTTGATGGAAGGTGGAGAAGACGAAGAGAAAATGAAGGGTTTAAGGGAGGCTTTTGAAGTGTATGATGTGGAAGGGTGTGGGTTCATAACACCCAAGAGCTTGAAGAGAATGCTTAGCAGATTGGGGGAGTCCAAGTCCATTGAGGAATGCAAGGTGATGATTAGTCAGTTTGATTTGAATGGAGACGGCCTAATCAGCTTCGAAGAGTTTGCAGTTATGATGCAGTGAAGAAGATATATAGGCACTTTGCCTTCCTGGTTTGTGTTCAGTGTATATAAATGACCTCGTCCTCGGGCAGAGAGAGATCCTATTCTTTTGTATTCTTATAAATTTTCCATATACGGATATACCTGAGTCGTCATGCAGTTGGAATTCAAGATGCTATATTGCTATGGTTTGTTTGCCAGTGAGCTAGTTTAATCTGGAAACTGAACGAAAAAAATGAATCCAAAGGTGCTATATTTGCTATTAGTGATCAGTAGCCAAATCGTTACAATAACAAATCGATAAATATATAGAGACGCATTGCACAACAATCAGGTTACACCAAAATTCTTTATATAGGACTAAACGAAGGTACATCTACAATGGGCTCAATGCCAGACGGTCAAAATTCTAGAAAGTAATCACATTTTGCCTCTCTGCAGGAGCAACACATTGCCACAGTGAACGGTATGATGCGATGTTGGCAGCATTGACACCAAGGGCTGCCAGGTTCCGGCCATACTCCTGAAAAAATAGTTGTGTTAGGGCAATATTTGTCAGCTTCTTACTCGAGATATGTTAACTCATCAGCCAGAACATATATCATGCAAGGTCAATGGATAGTCTCTTACCTGGATGTCAAGGAATAACTGCATGCAAATCTTGTCAGTGTCGGACACATTGTGGTCAGAGACATCTGAGCTTGCTCCTCCTCGTCTTTGTGCACCTTGCCGTATTCTCTGGAGTGAAGACTCTGTTCTCCTAGCCTGCTCGCAACAGTTAAGAGTTGTGGGTTGAACAAACACAGATGAATCCTGGCAATGTATCTTAAATTATTCAGGATAAGGAGCACTAACCACGCTGACAAGATCAGCAGCTAACTCGTAGTATCGACCAGTAATCTCAGTCGCAGCACTGAGCACTAGTTCATTCTTAGTATCTTCTTTCAGATACCTTGAAGCTCGCTCGCCATCCAAAAAAGTCTGCAGTTCAGCATTATTTGTATGAGTATCAATAAAGCTTAGCATGCACAAGTAAAGCTACCAACTGCAGATGGCAGAGAGAGAAGAACAAAAGAAGGCAAAAAAAGAATTTGCTTGGTTGAGAAAAAACCTCAGGATGACAATCTTAACCATAAAGAAAGAAAGGCTGCTGCATACCTTCAGGGGACGTAATACCCCCGTCACATAAAGTGAGTGTTTAACAGGAAGAGGTTTATTAGTCATCCTGTACGTTGCTGTTATTCCCTTCATCTGTTTCAAGTCCTGTAATTTGTAGAAAGATACCTTGTGAATAAAGAGTGTCAGGAGTCATATCTAACTGCATAATTAGCCCAGAATAAATGTTTAATGAATCATAAGCTTACCTCAACTGACTTCTCAACCAGTATCTCCACTATAGTGTTGATAATGGCAGGTACTAAAGCATCCAATGCTTTTACTCCATGTAAAATGCTCTGTTTTACATGATCAAGAATATCACCAGAACATGATGAAAGAAGCTCAAGTACATGTTTGAGAAAGTCACCACAAACCCTTGTGTGAAGGCTATTTATGTCATAAATGATCTGCAAAGTCAATAACTTATATCAGTACCCTGTGGGTTTTGAATGAACAAGTCATTTTCTCTCTGGCATGATCACTCCTATTTGGAGTCTTTTGTAGGTTTGTGCTTATTCATTAAGAAATGAAAGACATTATCACTATAATAGTCAAGGATTAGTATTAGTGCACTGAAACCACTATGAAAATCAAGAATGAAAGAATGGAATAAATTTCAGATAAAAAAAAAGTTCAGTAAATCAAGACAGGGAGCATACATAAGTAAAGTCATCATGAACAGCTGAAATAGCCCATTCACAGCCAGGAGTGGAGCCGGTATTACCCCTCTTTCGAGCAGCCAGTCCAGAGGACAACCACGATGAGTATCTATGTATTGATAAGATGCAATCATTCACTATCTACAACAGTGGAATGGACTAAACGAAACACACAATATTGAGCTCCACTTCATACTAACCTTGAAAGAAGCTGCAAGGATAAGCGAAGAAACTTGTCTGCGTGAGAAAGAACAACAACATCTTGTCTCCAACAGGATTCCAAGCACTCTAACAACGTAGCACTTTGTTTCAATGATAAATCTGGAGAATTTCCTTGACCAGATTGAATAGGAACAAGATTATTTGCCTGAAGTGCAGAATCTAGAGCACCTGCAATCTCCTGAAACCTGAGGCGACACCAGTAGCAATGTTAATGAGCAAAACATAAATTATCTACTTATTCAATGAGAGAGGAGACTACCATGAGTTCTGCTGATTACCTCAAAGAGAAATAAACCCCAAGGTTCCATTGCTTCATAAATTCATTGTAAACAGCTTCTGCTCGAAATTTGGAAACAGCTGCTCTGGAAGGAAAGTAGCCTTGCATGATAGATACAAAGTTATACTATGTTGAACTTGTATAAATCTAAATAGTCCCAGACCATAACGAAGTAACACTTCAAATATAATTACTCAATTCCAAACTTTGAACTTAAAGAATACTACTGAGGAGTTTATAATACTACCTTCTAGATGAGCCAAGAATTCTAGGCTTGACTTATAATTTTTCAAGAATTCTGTTGGTCGTCCAGGGGAAAAAGCACTAGATTTTCCCTTGAGGATTGCTGAAAGAACCTCTTTGAGAATTGAATTTGCCAAGAAGTCAAACACGTGCAAGCCAGAATTTTCTGTAGGAATAAAAAAATTTGAGTAACTTATAAAAGACAGAGGCACAGCTTCACTACTGGGAGTGGATATAAAACATATCAGTTTTTATTGTTGATTGGTTATTGCTACACTAAGACAAGCTTATAGCAAACCACGGGGCAATAGACAGGCCATATATTAAGTATAGAAAGAAAAGTGATGTTGAAGCAACTAAATTCTAGATAAAGAAATTACATATAATGAATATATGCTGCATAATGTGAAATTGTGAAGAGAATATGCTATGTTATAGTCAGATAATGACTGCAAAAGAGCAGTGTCATGAAGAGTAAATACCATAGATCAGCAGATATGGATAATTAGAACAAAACAGAAGCATGGAATAATTCAATATGATGACTGTTTCTTCAGAGCTAAATATATGATACAAGCTCTAATGGCTTCAATGCAAATGATATATCAAACAATTACGGTAGATGACAAGTTGACAATACCTTCAAAAGAAATTTGCAACAAAAATTTGCAGTCCCTCTCAATGCATTGCTTGATTTGCTGATAATCATTCTCAAGATCATCTCCAGATGGCTTTCCAGGCCCCCGTGATGTGTCAGGTGGAATAATTTTTTGTATTAATGGGGCCACAATGGTTGTGCGAAAAAGTTCCTCTGCCCTCCTAGTATTATCAATAGCAGCATATGCCCTTAAGCAATTGTAAATGGCATTTGCATCTCGATGCTCCAGTCCATCTACAAAACAATGTCCCAGGCTGGCATCTAATAACAGGCTAGCGCCATGAATCCTCTTCTCCATGTTTTCAATGAAAGGCAGGTTCTGTACTGGCATAATAGAGAACAAGTAGATGAGCACAAAAAAGGTCGAAATCCTCCAGGGGGAATCACAAAACATTAATACCAATCAGTTGCAATAATGAGAGAAGGCCAGCAAAAGCAACCTGTGCATGAGCCATATAGAACTTGAGCCGATTCATCTCACTGGCTATCCGCTCGAGTAACATGCTTTGTGTATCTCTCAGATTTGTCCCATTTTCCGTGGTCCCATTACTTGCTACTAAATTCTTCTCTGCTAGATTCACATCTCCATTTGACCAATCCGCCGGCACACTCGGTAACTCCTTTATCAGTTTCTCAACCTACACAATCATAATTCAGTACTACAATTCATCCATCCATCCATCCATCCTAGCTAATCAAAGACCATGTATTCTAAACTCATAGCGATCTAGACAATGTCGTCATGAACCAAGATTTGAATTGCATAAAAAGAAAAGAGATTTATACCTTGGAGACGACGTGAAACGTATCGAGGAGAAGCTCGAGGAGCTCTCTAGCGGAGGCGGCCTCGGATCTCTGTTTCAGACCATTGGTGAGAGCCGAGAGCGAGTTTTGCACGGAGCCTCGAAACTGCTCGATCTTCTCTCTGAGCTCGAAGAGCGGGGCTCGCATCCGTACCACGGCGGAGTCGACGTCGACGAGCTTGGTGCTGAGATTGACGAAGTCGGCGTAGTCACGGTTGATGAGGTCGACGAGTTCGTGGTTGAGTGAAGCCAGGTAAGACCGGAGTTCCGATCGGAGAGTGTCGAAAGGGACGAATGTACGGAGGTCGGTAATGTAGGCCTCGGAATCAAACTCCGGCGACAGAAACAGCGCCGGCTTGAACCACAGCGGGTGCGAGTCTAGCGGGTCAGAGAAGAAGTCCGTGTTCGATCTGTGAACTGGATCCGCCATTGGATTCGAGTCTCTCTCTCTCTCTCTCTGTTTCGTTTTCAATGTCTTCTTCTTGGTTCGAAGAGAGATTGAGTCTCCGTGTGTGTTTCCTTCGCAAACAGATGAGACTGGATTAATTTTCATTAGAAGAAGAAAGAAGACGATTCTACTGTGTTTCTACTGCATATATTTATACATAGAGTTAAACTTTGGTGATGCTAACCCCCAAATGCAAGTTTGACACCTGTACAATGTAGAAGACATTTACCACCACTACAAATCAATTATCTTATCATCATTTAGGCCGGGCCCAATTAGTGCATATTCAGGCCCAAAAAGTGGCCCACTGGTCTTCTTCCTTCTTGGACTAGGAAAAATTATACCAATTCTGAACGGTGATGCATGGAAGTGGTCTATATCACGGCCATTACAGAGAGACTTTTTTATGCATGGAATTGCTGAAGTCTCCTCATGGATAAGGGAAATGGTGCTCTCCAACTATATATGGCTTATGCACTGTTCTAAAAAACGACCGCTAGGCGCCAATTAATCGGATAAAACTACTCTAACGCCTAATTTTGGCTATGGACGGGCTGGTTAGGCGGGGCTCGATTAATTGGGAATCAAAGGAAAGGCGGCGCCTAGGCGTTTTTATTTCCTTTTTTTTTCTTTCTTGAACACCCAAAAAACCAAAATACAAGACCCAAAACTGAAAAACTCAATCGCAAAAAACTGGAAACGGCGACTTGGTCTGTACTGAAGGCCCCGACTTGGACCGCTCGCCGTCGCCGTCCAGCTAGGTCGTAACCTCTTCCTTTCTCTTCTCACTTCTCTTCTCTTCCTTTCATAGTTGCAAAATCAATCGACTTCAAGATTGGGACATTGGGTTGATTGATTATGTGATTTATAAGCTTTAATCTGATGGTTTGAGAGTAGAATCGATTATGTTTCCAGTTTCCTTGATTGAATAGCTCTGTACTGTTTTTGAATTTTGAACAAATTCAAGGGTTTTCTGTGTAGCCTGTGTTTCTTCGATTTGGCTGTAGATTGTCTTCGATTTCTGTAAATGCAGGATGGTTAATTAGGATTGTTGATGCTAGGATTGCTAGCTTACTGCTTACATGCTGCTGTATAAGTGTATAGTTCAATAATCAGTAGAATTGCTGTATTGTTGATTTGTTGTCTGTTGATGCTAGCTTACACTCTAGGATTGCTAGTTATGAATTTTTGGCTGTGATTCTATCAATGTTGTTAGTATTGCATAATTAGTTGTACGATTAACATACTTATCCACTTAAGCAGATTAGCAACACCTACTCAACCACATGCAAGACCACCAAGGAAGCACCAACTTCACTCACCGGACCCACCCCTTCCGAGCGCGCACGCGCCCGTGGGGGGCGCGCCCGAACATGCGGATCACATACCAGCATAAACAACAAAGTCCCACATCGAAGAACACCACCAGGTCCCAATCTCAACCACCTATATATATCAGGTATTTATTACAGGTAAGATCACTCCATTGAATCTCAACACAACACGTTGGACTCAATCTCACTCCATTACATCCCATCGAACGGTATCTAATTCCATTCGATCACTCCACTAGATCCCTTCGAGAGCCAGTTGACTCACTCGATCCACATCACACCACTCGCACGTTCGCTTGACTGTTATATCCGGTACATATTCTGACTTAGGCATCGGAGCGTTGAAGGCGGGCCACCCCGTCTTGACCCCTGACCGCCTGCTTCATTGTTGTATTCTTCTAACAGTTGCTCCCGAACGCCCGAGGAAGGAGGCACCCGCAAGAAGAGCCCGCACGCACGAAGAGAAGGAAGGAGAGGAGAGTCCGCCCATCCGAACAGCCCCACCGTTCGAACGCACCAAGGAGAAGAGCCCGCACGCACGAAGAGAAGGAAGGAGAGGAGAGTCCGCCCATCCGAACAGCCCCACCGTTCGGACGCACCAAGGAGGAGAGGTCCGCACGCACGACCAAGGAAGGAAGAGGAAGCTTATTCTTGTTGCTTCTGCCCCATTACACCTCCGCGCGTAATTCGGTAGAAACATCTGGCGCCGTCTGTGGGAAACTTACAAATTGCAAACCTCGTATAAACACCACCGAAACCAAAGGTCCACATGCTCAACCCGGCGACTAACGGCAGCAACACACCTGAAGGAGGGACCCCGCCAGGGTCGATGGGGCGGAACGCACAGGCAACCGACAGGGACGACAAGGACGGGCGCATCAACGGCATGGCCCAGGAGTTGCGGGAGGCAGCGCTCGAGATAGCGGAGGAGCGCCAAGTCCGCCGAAGGATGGAGGAACGGCTGGAGGTGCTCATCGGCCGGCAGGTAGAGCAGCACGAAGAAACGCAGGAGACCGCCAGCGAGGTGCGCCCTCTGTTCGCCAGAACCAACGCTCGAGCGCCCTCACCCGTGGAGGAGTCATCACCCCCGACAAACAACAACCTGATCCTACGGAGGATGGAGGAACTGGCGGAGGAAGTCTCACGCTTGCGCAAGGACAAGCTGGCAGGTCAGGGCGGGACGTTCGCCCCCCGGGTCAGCCCGTTCTCGGCGCACATACTGGAAAGAGGAAGGGATCCCCACGCCAAGATAACGAAGATTGCCCGGTTTGACGGGAGCGGGGATCCACGAGCGCACGTGGACGAGTTTCGGTCCACCACGGACGGGACCCGATATTCGGACCCAACGTTGTGTTTCCTGTTCCAGGAAACACTGGCGGAGGAGGCACGGAGCTGGTTCTACGAGATCCCGCCAGGGTCCATCCACTCGTTCCTCGAGTTGGCGGAAAGTTTTCAGAGGCGCTATCGGCTCCAGGGGAAGTATAACACCACATGCATCCTCCTGAAGGTCCGCCAGGGGATGGACGAGGGCTTGTCGAGCTACATTAATCGATGGAGGACGCTCGCAAGCACGTGCAGGGACCTTGACAAGCGGGTGGCCAAGGTCGCCCTGATGGACAACCTGCTCGCTACCCCCTTCGTAGAGAAACTCGTGAGGAAGGAGCATCTCGACTATGACGAGATCATGGACCTGATCGTGCAGAAGGCACTGGTGGAAACGCGGGTGTACGGGTCCACCTCCGAGTCTAGCACAAACAGACCATCGAAGAACGCTCAGCACCAACGGCCCTCGAACGGCGGGGGGGCTCCAGCCGAAGGACACAAGAGGCACCAAGGCACACCAGGACGGAGCAGTCGAAGGCCTCCCTTTCGCAGCCACCGGGCGGAGGGATCGGCGCGGCAGGGCGCCCGTCAATCAACAGAGCGGAAGGTCCTTGCAATCAATGGGCAGTCACCCGAGCAGCTCCTCCACCTGCATTGGCACCAGCTCCCGCAACCGAGCGGCGTGACGGCGGCGATGGCTCCGGTCGGCCGAATCCCGGGCATTTGGTGCGAGTACCACAACGCCCCCACCCATCACACGAACAACTGCCCACTGCTTAGAAGAGCCCTCGGGGATATGAAGGAGACCGATCGCCCCAGGACGGGCGGACAGCAGCACCAGGCGGGCGCCAGGACCAGTGGCACTATCAACACGATATCCGGAGGCAAACGCAAAGAGAGAGCCTCGTCGCCCGATCGCCCGAGCAGGGACGTGCTAGCGATCGGGGCAAGGAGAGCGCCCGGGGCACAACGAAAGGAGGCGCCCACCATCAGCTTCACAGCGGAGGACGAGGAAGAAAATTCAGGGGACGGCACCCTACCGTTCGTGATCGACGCGATCATCGGCCAGTTCCTCGTGCGGAGGGTGTTAGTCGACAACGGAGCGTCTGTCAACATAATCTACTTGGACGCATACAAGGCGCTCGGCCGACCCGCCAGTAAGATGGCACAGGATCATGAATGCATCGCCAGCTTCACGGGCGAGACCTCGTATCCTATCGGGAGTGACAACCTGCGGGTCGAGGTTGGCGCACCCGATTCCCCGCGCAGCGAAATCCGGACAGACTTCACCATCATGGACACCCCCTCCCCCTACAACGCCATACTCGGGAGGCCAGGGATCTGCAGACTGAGGATGATCGTCGCAACGTATATGCTCCTCGGACGGTTCCCAACCAAGCACGGAGTCGGGCATATCCGAGGATACAGCAGCAAGGAGGCAGCGGAAGCTCAGAACAAGCATGAGGTCCTCGCCCTGGAACCCGCGCCAGGATCGGAGGTGCCCGACGATCCTCGTGACGGACTGATGGCCGTATCGCCCGTCCCCGAACGCGAAGAGCTGAGGACGATCCAGTTATCCTCTGAACGCCCGGAGAGGACGGTCCAGATCGGGGCATCGCTAGCCCCCGCAATAGCCGAACGACTGATCGCGCTGCTGAAAGAGAAGCAGGAGGTGTTCGCCTGGTCGTACAAAGACATGCCCGGAATTAGCACGAACATCATATCCCACCGACTTAGCATCAGCGCCAGCGCCCGGGTAGTGAAGCAGAAGCGACGGGCGTACAAAGCGGAGCACTACGCGGCCATGCACGAAGAGGTGGACCGACTACTGGGCATCGGGTTCGTCCGGAAGGTGGATTATCCTAAGTGGATTTCCAACGCGGTAATGGTGCAGAAGAGCAACAAGAAATGGAGGATGTGCATCGATTACAGTAACCTCAACAAGGCGTGCCCAAAAGACAGCTTCCCACTACCAAGGATCGATCAACTGGTGGACGCAACGGCAGGGCACGAGCTCCTATCAATGATGGACGCTTACTCGGGCTATAACCAGATCTTCATGAACCCCGCGGACCAGGAAGCAACGACGTTTGTCACGGACAAAGGCCTCTATTGCTACGTCGTCATGCCCTTCGGGCTGAAGAACGCCGGCTCCACTTACCAGAGGCTCATGAACACGATGTTCCACGGCCTCATCGGCAACATCGTGGACGTATACGTAGACGACATACTGGTGAAAAGCGTCCGGGCGGTCGACCACGTCCAGAACTTGGGGACTGTGCTCGACATCCTCATCAAGAATGGCATGAGGCTGAACCCCGCCAAATGCACCTTCGGGGTCACCAATAGCAAGTTTCTGGGATACATTGTCAGTCAACAAGGAATCGAGGCCGCGCCAGCCAAGGTCAAGGCAATCATCGACATGAAACCGCCCGTCAAAAGGGTGGACCTACAGAGCCTCACAGGAAAACTCGCATCCCTAAACCGTTTTATCTCACGCTACTCGGACAGGTGCGCACCATTCTTCAAGGCCCTGAGAACCACGAACAAGCGCGAGGTCGTATGGACACTCGAGTGTGAGGAATCTTTCCTTCAGATCAAGGAATACCTGGCGTCCATTCCGCTACTCTCTAGGCCCGTCCGAGGGGAGGTCCTGTACCTCTATTTAGCCGCCTCCCTTACAGCCGTCAGTTCTGCCCTCATCCGCAGGGAGGACCACACGGAGTTACCTGTTTTCTTCTCAGGAAAAGGTATGACGGGCGCTGAGTCACGATACCCAACGATCGAGAGGATGGCGCTCGCACTCGTGACCGCTGCCCGACGGTTGAGGCCATACTTCCAGGCGCATAGCATCCACGTCCTCACCAACACACCCTTACGTCAGATACTCCAATCGCCCGACCACAGCGGTCGCCTGGCAAAATGGGCCGTCGAGCTTAGTGAATTCGACCTCGAGTACAAACCTCGCACGGCAATCAAGGGGCAGGCCGTGGCAGACTTCATCGCCGAGTATACAGAAGCAGAGGAGGCGCCCGCCCAAGCACCCAACAATCCGACAGCGGAGTCGTCCGACAGGGCAGAGGCCTCGGGACGACCACTCTCGGAGTGGAACCTCTACGTCGATGGATCCTGCACGAAGAAGGTGAGCGGCGCCGGTATAATCCTAACCGGGCCGGGAGGGGTGAACGCGGAGTACGCCCTCAAGTTCGAATTCAAGGCGACGAACAATGAGGCCGAGTACGAGGCGCTCATCGCAGGTCTACAACTAGCCAAAAATTCGGATGCGCCCGACCTCAACATCTTCAGTGACTCACAGCTGGTGGTGAGCCAGGTCGGAGGAGAATTTCAGGCGAAGGAGGAATCCATGATCGCCTACCTAAAGCACGTCCAAACACTGATCAAAGGATTCAAATACGTCAACATCAACCACATACGCCGAGGATTCAACGCAAAAGCAGACAAATTGGCCCGGTTGGCCACAGCGCCCGTACACACTGGACCAGGGCAGCGTATCGTCGAAGTTCTGCGACGACCGAGCATCTCTGGCGCAGGACAGGTCTTGGCGATCGAACCTCGCGAGCATAGTTACATGGACGAGCTCATCGCCTACAAAGCCAGGGGAGAACTACCGACGGACAGAAAGGCGGCCAGAACCATCGTCGCACGGGCAGCCAACTTCAGCGTACGAGGCGGGACGCTCTACCGACAGGGCAGGACTTGGGCCAGCCTCAAATGCGTCACCCCGACAAAAGGCGACTCCATCTTGAAAGAGATCCACTCGGGCACGTGCGGCCACCACGCGGGCGCCAGGTCGATCGCGCACAAGGCCCTTCGGCACGGATTCTGGTGGCCCACCATCCACGCAGACGCTACGGCACTGACGAGTAAGTGCCACCAGTGCCAGCTCCACGAACATCACCACCATGCGCCTGCCGTTCCCCTGTCCATCCTCCTGTCGCCCGTTCCATTCGCACAGTGGGGACTGGACCTGATCGGAGAACTCCCAAAATCGAAAGGGCAATATAGGTATCTGATCGTCATCATCGACTACCACACGAAGTTCATCGAAGCCCAGCCCATGGCAAAGATCACCACGGAGAAGGTGGAACGTTTCCTCTGGCGCTTCCTCTTCTGCCGATATGGGACCCCGATCAGCATCATCACGGATAACGGGCCTCAATTCAACAACTCCAGGCTGATAGACTTCTGCAAACGCCAGGGGACGGACCTCATCTTCGCGTCACCCGCGCACCCCCAGACAAACGGGCAGGTAGAGGCGGCAAACAAAATCATCAAGTCCGGCATCAAAAGGAAGATAGAAGACATCGAACCAGGGGAGGCAGGCTACGGCCACTGGCCCGACATCATCCCAGAAATCCTGTGGTCCATCCGAACGACAGCCAACGCAGCCACAGGCGAGACCCCGTTCAGCCTGACGTTCGGAACGGAGGCCGTGCTACCCCTGGAAATCACCCATCAGAGCCCGCGGATCGAGGGGTACGACCCGCGCACGAATGGCGAGGGACTAAGACTCAACAACGACCTGCTAGAGGAGCGCAGAGATATGGCGCACCTACACAATGCCGCCAATAAGCAGAGGATCGCCCGGTTATACAACCAGCGCGTACGGGCTCGCCCTATCCAACTAGGGGACTGGGTAATGAAGGCAATCCAACAGAAGGTGAAAGCGCTTCGCCCATTATGGGAAGGACCGTACGTCGTTGATGAGGTAATAAGCGACAGCACTTTCTACCTTAGAGACATGCAAGGCCAACGACTGCGTCACCCATGGAACATCCAGCACTTGAGGAAGTACCTTCACTAAATCTTACCATATATTCTCATCCAAGTGTAAACACTGTTGCGTTTGTCCTTACCCCGCCCGCCTACACACTCGGGGGACTGGGGTCAGGCTTACCACAGGTACAATAAGGAAACGCGCGCCTGAACGAGTTACTGAGTTCATTCAAAAAAAAAGCACAGGGCACACAAGCGGACACAAAAGAAAAACTTCATTCATCTCGCCAGAAACAAAAATCAGCTGGCGTACGATCCAGAGCACAAAGGCCCGATCAGACAGAATGGAAAGCAAAAGACCTACTCTATTTTTACAAAGACAAGAGAAACAGCTGCCCTACTTCGCGCCGCCCGCGCCCGCGCCATCATCCTTGCCCGGCAGCACCCCCTGCTCCACCAACCACGCATTCAGCTCATCCACCTTCAGGAAAGGCCGCGCCATGTCTTGAAATTGGACGACCTGAACCTCGGCCTCGACCTCCACCAACTCCTTGAACTCCGCAGAATTCTTGAAGTCAGCGACCGCCTCCAACCGCGCCTCTTCGCGCGCCTGTCGGACTTGGGCTTGCGCCTCGGCCATCAGGCGGGACTCCACCTCAGCCACCCTATTGACCGCCGCAGCCTTCTCCTCTTCAAAGGCAGCGAGGGCTGAATCGCGCTCGGCCTTAAGTATCTCCGCCTGCGCCTCCCGCTCACTAGCCAGCCGCTCCGCCTTCATACAATTATTTGTGAGCCTGGTTATCTCCGCCTGGGCTCTCTCCGCAGGAGGGGGGAGCTTGGGCTGCTCAGTCTCCCCAAGCGTCAGACCACCTCGCCCATCATCCACCACCAGTCGGGCTTTCGCCCCGGTACCTCGTAGGTCGGCCATGCGGCGCTTGGCCACGTCACTGGCAGAAGCATTCTTACCAGTCATCTTCTTAACTACAGCAAACAAACAAAGCAACAGGTTAGCAACGGCAAACAGCAGTATCTGAATCTACTCTACTCCCAGACAAACAAACTATAGGCACACATACGCGGCCGCTTGGCAAGGCGCGTCTCCACGATGATATCCCAATGACAGGCGGCGTAAAACGACCTCGCCTCGGGCGCTGGGTCAAAAACAAACTTCAGACGATTGACCCGAGCTTCCTCTACGGGCGTCATCGGGTACTCATTAGCGTCCAGGGGCTGGAAGGATTGGGGAACCCGATCAATCAAGTCGGCATGCTCAACATACACATCCGAGAAGGAGCCCAACTCCCAATCACCGCCCACCAGGCAACTGATCGTACGCCAATTGGTCGCAGAACTAGGTGGATCCGACAGCCACCACGACACGCGCGGCTCCACGGTGACGGTCCCCCAATCCCTCTTGCGCGTCGAGTATCGCAGACGGAAGAAGTGAAGGAACTCCGCCCGCGTAGGATGGTCTAGTCCGCTCTTCCGGAAAATATTGAACATGGCCACAAGCGTATGAGTGAGAGTGGGCCCGCACTGACCTAGCGTAATGTTCAGCAGCGCCAGCATATACTGGAAATACGGGTGCAAAGGCAACTTAATCCCCGCCTTCAGGTGATACTCGCTCAAACACACATGACCAGGCGGCGGCCGAGTGAACGTATGGCCTCTACCAGGCGCCCGCAACTTCACAGATACAGGGATGTGATAGTCTCTCGCCCACCTGTCCAACTCCGAAGAGGATGGCGCACGTTCGGGCTCTTGGACGGGCGTGCCATCGGGGAACGCCCAGTACACAGGTCCACCGGCCGTAGGTTGAGGAAGTGAATCTCCCCCCTCCGACCTCTCTTCACCCCAGTGGGTAGATGCGCCCGACTGCTCGTCAAACTGCCCGCCCGACGAACCAGACGAGCTCCCCAACCCCACCGTCTCGAACGTTTGCCTAGCTTCCATTGGCTGCACGGCAGAGGTATCAGGCAAAATGAAATGCAATGGCGGGACACTCAACATAGACTCATCCGAAGACACACTGGACGTACTCGACGTACTCGACCCACCCGACCCACAACTAATCCACCCTAACCCCCGAATGTAGATCCGCTCGCGTGACTGATCGCTCGGTATCTCTATCGGCTCCATCCTATAGACGGGCGCACGACCAACACTTAGCCAAAAGTCCCTCCCCACACAGAAACACCCCACCCCCCCCCCCCAGCAAAAACAAAACCCCAGAAGGAACAAAAACAAACACAACACAGATACAAAAACAACAAAACCAAGGATGAAAGCCTCACCAGATTGTGGGTTGCGGACTGAAACTTTCACGCCACAAACAGGGATTCCGGCCCCAAAGAGAACACCAGCACAGAGAAGGCTCAGACAAGGTACAGATTACAGGAAGGTTCCGGGAGAGTTTTTTTTACGATATCAGAGTGATAAAGAAGACAATGGCAGAGGAACCTTATTTATATTACTCAGATGGGATACGCTAACGAACGCCAGTCGTCCGTTTTTCGCGTGTCCGCCCTCGGATCATGACACGTGGCCAGGGCGGTTTACTTACCCTCCTAAGTAAACCGCGCCAACTCCTCAGCTTCCCGCCTCGATTTCAAGCCCTAGCACGGTCTCCCACGTACCGCCACGTGGCGCCCATGCCCCACTCCCACGCGCCCACGCGCGTAACATCGGCCTCCGAATAATCATCACAACATCGGCATTTAATACAAAAACACACTAGAATTCAATGCGGCAGCTAGCATTTATTACACCAGTTCCCCAAGAGCAGTCAAAAGGAATGTCACCTCCAAACATCTCATCAAAACACCACAAAACCCAAGGCAAGGACAACACGACACGACACCACGCACCACCCGCATGACCAAGCGCTCGCACACCACCGCCAGGTTAGTACAAGTACCGCTCGGACGCCCCGAAAGAGGGCTAAACGCCTGAATTCCCTTTTGGCCGTGTCCCGAGCGAAGAGCTGCGCCATACGGGATGAGGTTCTTCCTCTACGTACACGCACGCATTAGCAAGCCGGATCAGGCGGCAGAGGCATGGGGTCCGCCCTCTCTCTGAGCGCGCGCTGAGACCGATGGGCGGCACGGGCATGGGGTTCGCCCCCTCCGTGGGCGCACCGTTACATGATCGAAGCGAAAGCCGGCTGTCATGACAGAGGCATGGGGCCAACTCCTCTCTGAGCGTGCAAAGTCGATGGCGGCACGGGCGTGGGGTGTTTCCCCTCCGTGTGAGCGCAATTCCACCCCGACTCAGAGCGCCAAGGGCGTGCGGTCCGACCCCTCCTTGCGCGTTCTGGGATTGATGAGCGCGGGCATGCGGTACGTCCCTCCGTAGCGAAACACAAGCCGGCTGTCATAACGGAGGCATGGGGTACGCCCTCTCTCTGAGGGTGCTAAGCCGAAGAACGGCACGGGCATGCGGTCCGTCCCCTCCGTAGCGCGTTACTTATAGGTCGCGGTCTTGATCCCCCCGTTGACGCTATACCGTACGGAACGGCATCCCCGTTGATGTACGCGGTGCACCGCGCCATCCCAATGCCGGTGTCACGAAAAACATTTAGCATACACACATCATACCATACATTCACGCATCATACCATACATTCATACATCATATCCTGCATACCTACATATTTGCATATCTGTGATACTTATATATTCGCAAAACCGATCCCACCTGGGCGCGCGGCTCCAGAATAGCAAGTCTCGTTCTGGAGGCCGGGCCCATAGGTACACCATCGCACGAACAGGTACACGCTCAGGCACCCCGGTCCCGCTCCGTCATGCGATCCCTTTCTTGACCGGAGAGTTGGGGGACTTGGGGGGTCACAGGATCTTGACCGCTGCTCAACCGGATAAGTATTCTTGTTAATCGCACACCCTTTTTCAACTCCCCAGTCAAGAAAGTTCTCTTTGACTTGGGGAATTGGGGGACTTGTTAGTATTGCATAATTAGTTGTACGATTAACATACTTATCCACTTAAGCAGATTAGCAACACCTACTCAACCACATGCAAGACCACCAAGGAAGCACCAACTTCACTCACCGGACCCACCCCTTCCGAGCGCGCACGCGCCCGTGGGGGGCGCGCCCGAACATGCGGATCACATACCAGCATAAACAACAAAGTCCCACATCGAAGAACACCACCAGGTCCCAATCTCAACCACCTATATATATCAGGTATTTATTACAGGTAAGATCACTCCATTGAATCTCAACACAACACGTTGGACTCAATCTCACTCCATTACATCCCATCGAACGGTATCTAATTCCATTCGATCACTCCACTAGATCCCATCGAGAGCCAGTTGACTCACTCGATCCATATCACACCACTCGCACGTTCGCTTGACTGTTATATCCGATACATATTCTGACTTAGGCATCGGAGCGTTGAAGGCGGGCCACCCCGTCTTGACCCCTGACCGCCTGCTTCATTGTTGTATTCTTCTAACAGTTGCTCCCGAACGCCCGAGGAAGGAGGCACCCGCAAGAAGAGCCCGCACGCACGTAGAGAAGGAAGGAGAGGAGAGTCCGCCCATCCGAACAGCCCCACCGTTCGGACGCACCAAGGAGAAGAGCCCGCACGCACGACCGAGGAAGGAAGAGGAAGCTTATTCTTGTTGCTTCTGCCCCATTACGCCTCCGCGCGTAATTCGGTAGAAACAAATGTGACTGTGAATGCCCTTGTGATTTATGAATTAGGTGAAATGGCAAGTAATCCGAATCTAATATCTTCTTCTTCCGCATCCATTGCAATGTTAATGATGAAGATGAAGATCTTGAGTCCGATTTTTCGAATAGAGAAGATAGTGTTGAAGAAGGAGCTATTAGAAAACTTGATGATGATGTTGAAGCATCCGAAAATGTATTTTGAATTTTTGATGACATTTTTTTATAATTTTTTTATTAATATTTATATAATAATATATTATATAAATATATATAAAATAATCCACCTTTTATATAAATATATAATTAATTAATTACAGATTAAACTTGGCTAGTTTTTAGAACCTTAGGCATATGTAGTATTCTAGTAGATGATTATGTGCCTTACATGATGGAAGCTTTCTGGACATAGCCATTGACCGTGAAAGCTACAAACTCACTGGTGATGGAATAGTATTCATTTGTGGACTCGGCCAACAAGAAATGAAATCGAAACACTTGAGTGCAATGTCTGGAAGGTAATAATTGTTTTAAACAGCACCCTACACCATTCCAACGTCTTTCAAATGCATCCTATGGAGGACACTCGACGGTAGACCAATGCCTTAATTAATGCTGAAAAATAACTGATTGTTGCCACAAGCTGCTTATCATTCACTTTTAAACAAATACACAATGGCTATATGCACAAAGCAACTACCTTCATCTTTGTTTTTTCTATCCATCTCTTACACTAAACTTAGAATCAACAAGTTTTTATCCCGACAGAACAAAACACAGGCTGTGAGTGAAACCCTGCCACTTATTTGGAAGGCTTCACCCGCCACCATCAAACTAACAATGACAACGATATAGCTTAACAAACTAGAATTCATTTTACAGGCAAAATGGTTCTCCAGTAAGTAAGCCCTCCGATGGGGGGGGAGACAATTGGGAACTGGAGAATTTGGAAAATACCAAATATTCAAAAAACCCTATTGTACACTGTAAATCTTCACATGAAGTAACTAAGAGCCTTCTTTCGTCTGGAACCCCCTTCGCCGTATAGTTCATTCCATTGTACGAGCTCGGTCATGTTGTGAGACTCCGAGGATACACTGGCACAAACCTAATCCCAAATAACAGGTTCATATATTAAATGGAGGCAAGGATATTGATCTTCATTCAACACACTCTAAAAACAAAAATGATAATGGCATTTACCTGTTCATGAGCGTATTTAAAATCATCCATGTTCACAGGCCTAACATCGCTACTGCTACTCAATGCTGGAGCAGGTCTTCCTTCTGCTATAGCTGCAGCTCGATCCTATCACAAGTGTAGCATGTCTGATCAGCATTTCTATTCAGATGAACCACTGAACTTATATGTACAAACAGGTGATATCTAAGTCTGTAACCTCTTAAAGCTCTGGACACACAATATACAGTTAAATTTCCTTTCACATACCTTCTTTTCCTTCTCCAAAAGCTCTTTAATTGGACGGTGGGCAGCAGCCACACAGAGATTCTGCAATATCACAGTAATTGTCGATAAATAGCAACTACAAAAATATAGTTGATGAAGAAAAAAAAAATAAGATGTACATATACATTTATAAGATATAGATATATATTACTTTAAGATCACTTCCGGAATATCCATCTGACATGCTTGCAATTGCCTCAAAATCAACATTAGGAGCTAAGTCCTCCTTTGCCAATATGACTCTTAATATCTTTGCTCTATTAGGAGCATCTGGCAAATTTACCATCAACCTGCAGAGACATAATCATAAACAAAGTGGCACCTTGTAGGCTTGTACTAAAAGGCAGAAAATGTGTCGAATCATGAGAGAATAAAGACAACGAGAATTGGTATTCAGATAAACGAAACCATTGGTCTCATCTTGAAATGATGTTTTTACCTACGGGGGAGCCTTCTAATGACAGCTTCATCTAGGTCGAAAGGCCTATTCGTTGCGGCAAGTACTAGAACTCGTTCTGTATCTTTCGTTCGCAACCCATCCCAGTTTACCATAAATTCATTTTTCATTTTACGCATTGCCTCATGCTCCCCTGGGTTTTCCCGCCGCCCCAACATGCTGTCAACCTATAAGAAGGCCCAATAATAAGAGGATACAATTCAAACAATACCTCGATCCAAAATTGTTGGAAGGCATTAAAAATATAAGTACTTACTTCATCAACAAATACAACACTAGGGGCAATTTTACTAGCTAGCGAGAAAACAGCTTTCACATACTTCTCACCCTCTCCGAACCACTGCAGTAAATAAGTTAAACTTATTTATAAACTATTACATGAAATCACTTTAAAATAATAGATATAAATCAACAAAAGTATTCAACTCCCGACCTTGGATGTTATGCTTGACATGGATATGTTGATGAAGTTTGCACCAGCTTCTGTAGCGACAGCCTTGGCCAGCATCGTCTTGCCGGTCCCAGGAGGGCCAAATAACAGGATGCCTTTGCAAGGCTGGAGGCAGAAAACAAATTAACACTCATCAGATACACACAGTAATATATTACTGAAATTCAGCAAAGAAGTAGGAAATTAAAACAAGATCCCCACAGCAAATAATAAGGGGGTGAATACCAGACTATACTAGATCTAGGACATAAGAAAGACAGCAATAGATAACTCTAAACATCATATAGAGAGGCTTATTTTCTTCAATATAATATTAGTTTTAAACCTTGGTTAGTTGCCCCTTGCAGAAAAGTTCCGGCCTTTGTAAAGGCAGCATCACCAATTCCTTTAATGTGTCCTTCACATTTTCAAGAGCGCCAATATCATCAAATGTAACTCCAATATCAGTAGGCGGGATAACATCAGCTAAAAGCCTTTTCTCAAACTCATTTTCCGTTACAACATCCTGAAACATCCCACAAGAAGAACATACAAAAAACATAAAACAAAGACATAATTGATATAATTGATATAATAGCAAACAAAAACAAAAACGATATAGGGGAATAGGAATGATATCTGTAAAAGCTGTTGGAAGCACAAAAGGCAGTTGCATGCAGAATGGAATAGCCACTCACCTTAAGTGACTTCTTCAAGCTCTTATTTTCATTCTGGATAGACTGCAACATTCCAAGTCCATATTGAATGCTGCCAGAATTGCAACATGGCATTACAACTGTTTGATATCCATCCAATAACTGATATTACAGCTAGCAATTATTCAGGAGGATAGCTAATGACCGATCAAATACCTCTCAGTAGACATAACTACTCTTGTTTCAGGATCAGCTTCAGGATTCTGCATTAAATGATGGCTCAATGCCCATCCTACGACTTTCTCTGAACCTGCAACACATGAGACAATATGAGTTACAAGAGATAACACAAAGAAGGGAAATCCAAATTATGCTTTAAATATCATAAGTATAGCATACTTTCGTTTGTAAGTATTTGATCCTTGATGCATAGTGTATCAAGTCCTTCACATTCCATCCCACACCGCCCAAGAACCTTGAAATGAAATAATGCACCGTCATTACCATCATTAAAGGTCAGAATGTGTAACCTTGAACTTTTTTATTAATATGAGAGCTCAGCAAGCCTAAATTTTGACGATTTGAATTATACTTCTAGACTCAACTATCAAGACCCTGTCTTTCTAGACATATGGTGACAGTTGTTCTATTCATTTCAATTCTATATAAACCTCAAATCATTATCACAAATAATAAATAGGAAAGTGTTCGACACTTGAATGTTGGAGTCCGTGGTAAGATAGATGAATGCACACTTAAGTACAACTAAATTTAAGCAGAAGAACAAAGATAAATGAAAGCCACTGTGAGAAGCATACTCCATCTAAATACTTACGAAGAATTTTAACCATTATAACTTAGCTAACTACCGTCAATCATGATACCAACCCATCTAGCTTACAAAAAGGGCATGTTTAGCCACCCTTAACACTAGTAATGACTTCAAAACTAGAAAAAAGACAGCTACATGACAGTGTGCACAGAAATCCCCCGAAAAATGGCATTGTCAAACTGAACCAAAAAAAACTTACAGTGCGCAAGTGGTTCACATTTCCCTTCATTTTGAGGGTTTCGGCATCACGATCCAGTTGCTTTTTCCATGAGACTAGAAGTGCCTCATCCTGAAACAGTTTACAGACTTTAATAATGGAAAGAAAATGAACTTGAGGGAAATAATTAGAAAAATGAAATATGATGATACAGAACCCACTATACGAACCTGTGGCATATGAATTGTTACTTTATTAGGAAAAAGTTTAGTTAGTAGTTTTGTTGCCTTGGGAACTTCCTTCCCTCTTTCATGCATTCTTCCAAAACTATCCTGGAATCAAGAACAATCCACACTCAGCATAGCAAACGAGCATCACAGTATTACTATGGTTGAATGATTAATTCGCCTCGACTAAGCATTTAATGAAAACTATTTGCATAAAACTTACAGGAAAGGCCAAATCAAGAAGTGCAGTTTGATTGCTACCGAATTTCGTGAATAGTAGACCACCAGGATGTGACTGGAAACAATGAGAGAGAAACATTCAACATTATCAGATATAGTTTAACGATATGAGACAGAAACCAAAAGCAACACATAAAGGCTCTACACCCCCTCCCTCCCCTACAACCTATCTTTTACTGCTATAGGTGGTATTTATTTACATCAATTTTGCCTCAAAATATCGGGCATCACCAAAAGAACAATACTAAAGCAACTCAAACAGGAAAAAAATGCTGGAAAGCATACTTTAAACCACATATTCACGGTATATTACTGGCTTTAAACATAAAAACAAACTTCAGCAATGATACAGAATGACATATGAATCCTTCTACAAAGATAGTAAATCATATATGTTCCACGTGATATCCCGATTACATTCATCTAATCCTTTTACATATCTCTTAAAGTTTACTTTCTTTTTAAGTTGAGTTGTTTTAAAAAAAAGTTGCAAACAATTTAAGTAGTCAAGATGAAAGAATAAGAAATTGCTTCCACACTAGGTCACCAAATGCGGAAACTAAAGCAAACATTACCTTTTCCTTGCGATTGTCGGTCTGAGTTTGAGAGCCAATTACAATTACATTATCAGGAAGCTTATCAAGTCTGCCTCTGAACGCCGTATATGATTCGGTGTTTCCTACCAGGGACTTCTCCGCATCTTTCATGAACAGAATAAAAGGAGAGCTTCTGCTCTCACTATGGATGGCCTTTTAAAGATAATTATCAGCAAAATTCATGAGAAGCTGGTGAGTTGAGTAAAACGAAAGAGAAATGATTGGTATAATGGAAATGATCCTACCTCAAACAGCGTGCTGATAAGTAATCTATCCAGATCGTCTGCACCCGTGTTTTCCAAGCGAAGATCAGATACTATAGAGAGGAGACAATAATGTAGGTAAGAGAAAGAAATATATGTAAATACACTATGAAGACTACAATGTGCAAGTCCACAGAGCTGTTAATAACCTCATACCGTTGCAGAAGAATCCATTTCCTTTACAAAGACCCCCGAGATCAACACCATCAGGTATAATTTTATCAAATTTTACACCAATTTTAGAGAAAGGATTGTCCTCGAAAACCAACACAACCTCCCCACGGGTTCCACTAGCTGGTCCCCTGTAAAAGTAACATGGCATATCTCAGAGAGTGAATCAATTTGGTAGGTGGTTGTCCTTTGAATTTTCATTATTTGCAGTTGATTTGGTCATTCAGCAGTAGTAGATTCAGTAGTTTCTAGTCCTATAAGGTACTTCTACTGAACAAATCAGCATATCGTATTCCAATAATAACAGTTTTAAAAAATTCCATTCTCTTACAGAATGTACCAAACAAATACAAGAACATAAAAATGAGCAAAAATTGTACCGTATAGAAGATGCAGTAGGATATAAGCTGCCAGATGATGAACTACTAAACCTCACTCTATCACCTGCATGTTGCATTTTTAAGAAAATCATGCTAAGAATATATCAGCACATATATTCTGTGGAAAAAAGAAGTAATAGATATGGAAAACCTATTTTAAACAAGTAATTCTTAGATCCCCCTGATGATGAGGAGATGGCATCGATCTCCATCTTAGGTTGGGAGTCGAGACCATATGAAGCTCCACTTGAAGAGCTCAGTGCCTCTATCTCAGAAGCTGATGGATCAATGCTCTTAGCCAAGTCTGTGGAAGCAGAGCTTGGCTGGGTCGTACAGATTTTCTCTCCACTAGAGCCATCCTTCAGCAGCTCGGCTTCCTTTGCAGACAAACCCTATGAATATTGTCGTTAAAAGTTCCCACTAGTTAGTTCTTGCGAGAAGAGTGAGAAACAGAAGTAAAAGAGAGCACTGACAACAGTAAGCAAAATCAAAGAACTACCATCATGATTTCCACACAAAACTGGGAATAATTAGAGATACATCCCAGAAGTTAGGAAGTAAATACGAAAGAGGAACTTAAGCCAAAATCAGACAAAATGTTCTTTACTTACACCCAAAAACGAGTGGCTATCAAATACGAGCAACTTAGCCCCAAAATGTTCAGCAAGTGCCTTTACCAACATCTCTTGATATATCTCAGACCCTACAAAGGCATTCAGAAACCAACACTATAAATTTGGAGCAAAACACCAAAGCAAAAGTGTCACATGACATGTAAATCTTGATACACATATTATGTAAAAATGTCATCCACAGATAGCAGGATATATGCACCTGCAGGACCAGAAAGCAATATTCGAGGATTCACAGTAGTAAGCTCTGAGGTATACTTTGCATGTTCCTTATGTTTCAAGTGTATAACTGAGGCCGCAATCAGCACATTCTTCGTATTATCACTGCAATTTACAAAGTCAATAAATCACTAGTGCTTCTTCGAATTCACAAACTCAAAAGTCAATAGTGTAGGATAGGCAGGGATATTTTTAAAAAAAAGAGCTAAAGCACTTGGCAATAATAATTCCATGGTCACCCAGGGCACTTGCAAGATACATGTAAACCCAAAGCAAACTTATAGCAAGTGAGATGATATGTCAACTTGCTTAGCCATGATACGCACCATTATTATAACAAACATAATATCGATACCTCAAATAGTACGGGAAAGTATCAAAAGAAACATCCACGTCATTGGCTTCGAGAATTGCTGCCTGAATTGCTTCTTTAAAAAGAGCACACCGCACAGACATGCCTGATGTTGATGCTGGCAGCGAATCCCTCGTCCCCTCATTTCTTTCGTCCAATACCTGTGTACAGATACCTTTGCTCAATTTCAGTTTATAACTAGGAGTTCGTGCTAACATCCTCAATAAAGGCCCTAGAAAATCATTCATCCCAGAGAACTTTACATTGTCTGCTTCTATGGCGGCATCTGGATTGAAGTCCGGAGTAAGATTTTTGATGTTCACTCCCATCTCATCTGTTTTGTCAGTTGTTCTGTTTGGCATCGAGCTACCTTCTACTTCTTCAAGCTCCATTTCTGTAGCTTCTCGAACAACAGGTTGAACTGGTACTTCAGCCCCTAAGTGGGATTTATTGGTGTGCCCTTGAGCTGCAGATTTCCATCGTGCAATATCTGGTCTCATGCTAAGAGAAGCCAGTATCGAAGCCCCGTCCACAGCGGATGGATCCCCGGCTCTCCTGTCAAGGTGCAGATATTTTCCAATAGCACTCTGAACCTCTGCACCCTTAACTGCACCCTCAGGGATAAGTAATTGAAAAATCTATATAGAAAGTTAAGGAGACTTTCTATCTGGACATAAATCTTAGAATCACACACAGGTACAAGGCAAGCGAAAGTGATCCAAATAGTATTATCAAACGTATAAGGTCGATTCATAACAATAAAGGGAGATAATAACCAAGGATACATAAGCATGGTTCCCCAGAGAGCCAAAAACCACTTCATCGCCCGATTTGATCGCACAGCTGGTGCTTTTCTTCACATGTACGCCATTTACTTGAAGTAATCCCTTGTTTCCCAAACAGTCTATAAGCGTTACAGCACCACCCTCACGCTGATATGGTACACACAAAAAAACAATTACACACATTTCACAAAGAACATAAGAAAGATTACACCAAATCATCAACATGACTGATCCCGTGACATACCTGTTCGCGTTTGATCTTGCACAACAAAGCACTAATGGTATTGTCCTTAAGATGGTAATTGCAGGTTCTGCTTGAACCAATTGAGAAGTTCTGTGTGTTGATAGGAATGTTTAGATTCTGCAATTGAACAATGCCCATGATTAGATAACTGAGCCATCACAACATATAAAACACTCCGAAGTCGACCTCAACGATTAAAGAGAAGCACAGCAAACAAACTACCAGTGCAGACTGTGTCAAGAGTTTGCACCAAGGAGCAGAAACATCAAAACACGCCGCGCTCAGGTTCTGCTTATGCAAGTTACTCCAGGCCAAGTATGAGCTCCTCGCCTTATCCAACACCGCTGGCGATGACCCTGTAAAACAAACACCACACACATTTACTCAAGCTTTCCAAATTTTCAACTCCAACAATTTCAAACATAACACATTTCCTATAAGCAACAAGAAAAAAAAACCTACCTTCAGCCAGTGGCGGCGGCACCGGGACTGATTGTACAGCAGCCGCCGATTGTGCAGCTTCAGTCTTTCCAGAAGTGGCGCCGTCTCCGGCGGTGGTGGCATCGCCGGCGCTACATTCTCCGGGATCAGCGACGGCGGCTGGTGGCGTACAAACCTCCTTGGAATTCTCGTCGCCAGGAGCTGTTTTCTCCGAAGCAGCTCCATTACTGTCCACCTGTAAAATCAAAACCCTAAATCCTCACAATTCCGGTAACCGGAAAACACCAAAAAGAACCAATCTTTGACCACCTCCTCTGAATATGAAAAAAACAAAAACAAAAAGAATTGATTTTTATTTTGATGGTTGAGAAAAAGAGAACCTTCTGGCGCTTTGGCGACTGAGGCTTGTTGTTCTCTTCAGAAGACGACGATCTTTTGCTGTTATTGCCAGATAGAGATCCACTTCTCCTCGTTGAAACCATAGCTCGCTCTCTCTTCTCTCTTTTTTTTCTGTCAATTTTTTTTTCTCCGCTGAGAAATGTGAGAGAGAGAGAAAAAAAAAAGAGTCTGCAGAGAGATTTAATAAATTATGGGGGTGTTGATTTGGTTTCTTATTTATAGTTCTTGTTTGCGAGACTAAAATAATGTATCTTCATTTGTTTCCATTCTTGGGTTCGGTTTTGGTGCATATGGATGATTGATGTCTCCAAATAAGTATTGTAGAGGCGGCGGCGCAGGTTAGCAGTATCGGTGGCCGCGGTGACGACTGACTGACGGCGGCGCAGGATAGGGAGTTTGTTCATAAGCTACGCCAGGGGATGGGATGGGGTTGTTGGTCGGTTCATCTTTGGTTGTGGTTGTAATGTGGTCATACTCGTGGAGTGAGGAGGGGGGACTTGTATATATGTGTAGCTGAGACTTGGAGAGTAGGAGAATTCTACCAAACTTGTGTGTATGTGGTTGGTTTGGTCACTTTTGTGTTGTGGATTTTGCAGTAATTGATATCTAAAATGTGAAAAAGATTTGTTTCGTCTTTGTGACGATTGAGATAGTCGTAATTCTTATAAATGTCGACTTATTGATGGTCAAGATTTTTGATGTGTTTATAAACGAGTCTTGAATATATTCAAATATTATAATTGGACATACATCTTCTTTTGATTTATGATCTATGTTTGACTCAAACCGTAATTTTTTTAATTTGTATATAAAATTAAAAATAAAATCGTTTTTCTTCTTTCGGACAAATTAAGAGGTTCGAATTAAAAGCCCATCTCATTACTTCTAAAAATTCGCTAATATTATTCCAAAACATCGAAAAACGTTTGTTTTTCCTAATCGAAGTAAAAACGAATCTGGAAAAACCTCATTCTGGATTTGTATTACACAGCTAAATAAAGTACATGAAAACTCAGAAGAACTGCTTCCTTCGATATATGCCCAAGGTGTTTTCATACACAGCTAAATAAATACAAGGGGAAGTACATTCTGGCATTCTGCACATGAAATTAGAACGTTCAAAGTTGCAATGACTCCAATCTGAAGTACCACCATCACATATTTACATTCCTCTCTAATCAAACACCCGCAGTCTTGTTGTCAAAAGGATCAACTTTTCTGAGCTTCCCACGCAGAGCATAATTGGGAAAAAAATTATCTGCCTTCATTCTCTCCCAAATTCCATAGAGTGGAGACTTGGCATTTATATAGGCCTGGACAAGAGACTGGAACAGTGGAAGTTGAGCTTTATAACCGGCCTGTCTCGTCCTATAAAACATCTTTTCTGTGTTACGAATATCACCTCTCTTTGAATATTGATCCATAAGAACAATAAAAGAACTGAACGCTGGTTTCTTCTGATTCTTCTCAATCGCATTCTGCAAAATGGAGTCCGCCTTTTCAATCTCTCCGCATTGCACATGTAATTTTACAAGTGCATCCCAAAATATTAGGCCAGTCTTGCAATTGTTCAATGCCATACTCTGAACAAGAGCTTTGCCCTTATCAAGCATCTTATGCTTTGCATAGACATTTAAAAGCACAGCATAATCCCTGGACGTAAGTTTATCCCGGGATTTTACCATCTTCTCAAAAACTGCCTCTGCTTCTTCGATTTTATTCACATTTCCCCAAGCTTCAATTGCAGCCAAGCACTCTGAACCCTTAAGACTCGACTCACAAACCTTCCAAACTCTCAACACTTGATCAGCTCTTCCCAATGCTGCATAAAGGGAAAGGAGAGCTCGGCAAGCCCAGCGTTTATCCTTTAAGTCATGCACATCCATCTCCTTGAGTAGTTCGTCAGCTTTTTCTTTAAGCCCGGCCGAGGCATAATGCTTAGCCACGACAGCTTTTATGACAATGTCTGGTTCAAACCCTTCAGCCTTCATCATTTCATAGACTTGTTCCATTCCATTTATGTCATTGTTTCGGCCTTTGATATCTAGTAACAGTTGGTAAGTGAAGGCAGTCGGTTTCACATTCTCTTTCGACATGAAAAGCAAGACATCGGTTATTTTCTTCTTGTCAAACTTCTGGTAAAGGATGAGCAACAGGTTGCACGTAGATGAGGTAATCGGGATTTCTAGATCCTTCATTTTGTTGAGGATTTCCTCGGCTTTTGTCAAATTTTTGGCCGCGACGCAGTTAGCCACCAGTGTTCGGTAGACTATCTCACCTCTTAAGTAGTGCGGGATCATCTCAACCTCCTTTTCTGCCTGGTACAAGCCACGTACTTTGGCAACCAAGTCAATATGAGAAGCATAATCTTGTTCCGTAAATTCAATCTGCTTATGTTCATCCAACCACTCCGAGAGCTGCAACGCCCTCCAATACATTCGACACCTGCGTAAAGTTAGCATGGCCAACGAGATCTCCTGCCTGCTTAAATGATTCCCATCTTCCACCCACTTATCCATAGCCTTATCAACAGATGAACCTGGAAAATCCAAGATGGCTTTGAAAAGTGCCGAATCCCTTGGCAAACCTTCCACATTGGTATCATTTTTATTCTCCGATAACTCCATGTCACCTCGAAAACGTTTCATCTCTTCTTCATCATCATCACGGAATTCTCGTACCTGTGATGGAATTGCCTTAAAGGTAAACCCATCTTCCTCTCCACTGCTTTTCGCACTGGCTTGCGACGAATAAGCAACCATTTGTTTTGTGTAGTATAATCTCTTGGAAGGCACTGACTGAAGGGACTCGAGAGTAACAGTAATTTCTGAACTAGTACGACCACAAGCAAAAGAAGTTCCTAAGCTTAATCTCAACTTCCTGGAAGGAAGAGATGCACCACGAAATGCCCACATACCAATGTTGTGTAGTTCAAATCCAACAAGCTTAAGCATCAAAAGCTAAAGACATCGATCGAAATCTACATTACACACATACATATGACATATCAGTAATCCAGGCAGATGAGTCGAGCTAGACTTACATAGAGAAATAATGGAGGAGCCGGCGTCGGCAGAACAATGAGAAATTCGGGGGTTTTAGGTTTTTTCCAGTTCGAGACGTTGGGGGTTTGGACCCAATCGGATTCGGAGTTCGACCCGTATCTTCAGATGGGTCGATCACAAAAATTCAATATGGGCTTTGGCCCAAGGAGAGACCAAGAGAGTGGTGACTGGCCGACTGCTATTCTATTTGTACATTGATCATCAAAGTAAACAAATTGAGTAGAATTAGAAAGTTCAAAGTGATGAGAAAGATCGAGATGAATTGAGATGCTGAAATCTAACTCTTACTTACCGTTGTCTAGACTCTAGAGTTGAAACCATGTCATTATTATCGCAAAAGAAATATAACCATTCTAAACCTTAATATCAGTTTCATAAGAGATTCAATAAAGAACAATAGATATTTCTGTGAGCAATTCAACACCATAATCAAAACTGTTGTGCAACAAAGTCTAATTAAAACTAATGCTTGAAGGAGTCTGAATGAGATTTTAACATTTCACTCGGAACTCCAGCAAACAATGAAGTTACTCAGAGAAAACAAAACAGAGTACAATGTTGGATAAAAGTAAGCGCATCACTGCCAACATAAAACATCTTAAGCTGCAACAGCACTACGCTTCCCAGTTTTTCTACTGGCCAGCTGAGTGTCGGCCTGCATAGAGACAAAGGTAAAGCAATGTCAATTGCAATGCCCCAGCAACAATTGAAATTGTAAAAGGATAATTTGCATGAACCAAACCACAATCAGAACTTGTTATTAAGAATGTTTTCTTGCAGATGACTTTGATTACCTCTTTCTTGACAGCCTCCTCCTTTTCAGAAAGAATCAACTCAATGTGGCATGGAGATGACATGTAGGCTGCAAAACAGAATTGAAAAATTAATTTGAATGAAATAAAAGAACATAGTCTGTGTTGGTCAAGTGCAAGAAAATTGAACACACTCACCATTAATTCTTCCATGGGCACGGTATGTCCGACGCCTCTGCTTCCTGGCTTGGTTCACTTGGATATGAGAGATGAAAAGGGTATCCACATCTAGACCTTTAACCTAGAGGGCCAATACAAAAAGATACACGTTTAGTAAACATATATGGGAGTCCATAGTAACTCGACACCACACTCGACACCACATCAAAAGTAAAGCATACCTCAGCATTACTCTCAGCATTCTTAAGCAAGTCCAGGATGAACTTTGCAGACTTAACAGGCCACCTTCCCTGTCCATTTGAATGACGGTTCTTAGCCTGAGCAGTTCTTCCTACTCCACGGCAAAAGCGGGTGAATGGAATGGCCTGCTTATGGACCAGAACATCCTCCAAGTACCTTTTAGCCTTGACCAAAGGCAGCTTGCGGATAGCATGGGCAGTCTCCCTTGTGTTCTACAGATATAAGAAAACAAACTTTATTAAATTATACATCCTATATTTGCATATCAATGATACACATCCAATCACCATTCTCAGTTCAAAGCCCGTTTCAACTGTACAGCATCAAAATTCATATCACACACATTTTATCCAATCTACATTCTTTCTAAAGCATATATTCAGCCTCTTACAGAAATAGTACAACATAACAAATCAACAGTATGTAGAGCCTATAATTTCAGACAATAAGTGATGAACCACAATCAGAACATTAGAGCTTGAAAGCACCAACAAACCAAACAATCAAGACATGAAATCCCAATTTTGTACTCATATCAGTACACTAGTTCATCTCCGTACCTTGAAATGACACCGGAGATCGCTGCCTCTGGCTTTGCAGGCTGATTCAACACATCAAAAAACAATACAACCATCAGATTTTCATAACAATCTCAAAAACCAAAAGTTTCACATACCAAAACAACTACTTCAACTGAAGTAGATAACTACTTACACTTGGTTTGGTTGTCTGGCTCTTGCGAATACTTCACCTGTCAAAAACCAAACACAGAAACCTCATAAGGATTTGAAAACCCAACACACACATGACTAAGTTTGAGCCAGATTTTGATTTTGATTGCTTAATGAATTCAAAGAAGATATAGCTCCATTTTCGCTGACAATGAAAGCGAGAAACACAAATCCAAAGGTAAAATCTTGAGCAGAGAAAAGAGTATTCACCATGGCTGCTGCTGCTGCTGCTGCTGCTGCTAAGGCTTCTTTTGCGATCTCCTTCTTTGCTGCCGACGACGAAGGACATAAGTAGCTAGGGTTTTCCTATATATAGTCATCACTGAGTAAACCCTTAATGGGCTATAGGGTTTTGCTACTCTCTTGTGGGCTTAAATGTATTTTAACCATCCTTGTTTGGGCCAGAGTCCATATCAGTTTGGGCCGACATCTGTAGAAGTCAGTCTTCCGCTATATGTTTGCCACCTGTGGTCTATGGGCTTTCGTTAAGTCGCGTTTAATTTAAATAAGGGCAATTGCGTAACTTTGGTAAAATGGACAAAGCCTGCAGGGAATAGACAAAAAGAAACTCGAACTCCATACTCCATAGCCGATCTGAAAACCAGAGAGAAGAAGAAGAAGAAGAAGAAGAAGAAGGAACAGAAAGCTAGTTACAGAGTAAGACCTTTGCTCTTTGGTTAATTATTTATCAATTCATATTTTTTTTTCTCATTGTTTAGTATCTTCTGAATTGTAATGGATTAGATTAGATTAATTTATATGAACACAGCAGCCTGTAGAAGAAGCTGTTAAAATCAGTAGCTTTTCTTTTGATTCTGTAATGCTTATATTTTCGACTCAAAGTTCGATTCATTTTGGTTTAGAATTCTGGCCTTTGCTTATAAGTTTAGGGTTTATATGCTTTTACAGTTATCCAGTGAATTTGGATTGTTGAGAGAGCCAGCTGTGTACTGGAATCCTGGATAGGTCGAAAGATTTGAGTCAAGTTTGATGTTCTGTGAAGATGGTTGTTGAGACAGAGTGTAAATTTTAAATCTTTTTAGGTATATGGAAGTTGAGATTTTTTTCGGTTTTCGGTTTTTAGAGGTTTAAATTGGGCTCAGTGGTGGAAGAGTTTGGTGTTGGAGATTGTGGGAGATAGATAGCAGTTCGATGAATAATAATAATAATTCGGGGAAGGGGGTGCCGACCCATTTTGGAAGTCCAGTGGCAGTGCAGCAATCCATGTCTATAAACCACCAGCCTCAACTTCTCTCCCAAACACAACCTCAAGCACAGGGTTCGTCACATTTTCAGGGGCACTTTCAGTTGTCTGAGCCACAAGCGCAGGCACAGTATGTGAATTCCCATGCACAAGCGCAAGCACAAGCTGCTCATACGCAGTTTGTTCAGTTGCAAGCTCAGGCTCAGTCTCTAGCGCAGTTGCATAATTCCAGTCCTGGTGTTTCATCACCTTCCTTAGCAACGCCAAGCACGACAACTGCCAAGCGGACTAACCAGAAGCCGCCTTCTCGGCCTCAAGGATTTTCTCAGGTCAACACAGGTCCACTATTTAAAAATATGGAGCTCACACCAGCTGCTCGTAGAAAGAAGCGAAAGCTTCCTGATAAGCTGATACCAGACAAAGTGGCTGCTCTTTTGCCAGAGTCTGGTTTGTACACCCAGTTGCTGCTTTGGCAAGAAAGAAGATCAACATCCAGGAGTCGCTTAAATGTCCTCCCCGTTTTCAGAAAACACTTAGAGTTTATGTTTTCAACACCTTTGAGAATCAGATGGCAACAAATCCTGAGAAGAAGGATGCAGTTCCCCCATCTTGGTCTCTTAAGATAGTTGGGAGGCTATTGAATGATGGGAGGGATCCAGTTGTTGCTGGCATGACGCAGAAGTCTAGGGTAAAGTTTTCGTCCCTCTTCAAGAAAATTACTATATACTTGGACCAAAGCCTTTATCCAGATAAACCCGTAATCTTATGGGAAAGTGCTCGTTCACCCGCTCTTCATGGCTTTGAGGTGAAGAGAAAAGGAGATAAGGAGTTTAGTGCAGTAATCAGATTAGAGATGAATTATGCACCTGAGAAATTTAAACTTTCAACAGCTCTGACTGAAGTTCTGGGAATTGAAACAGAGACTCGGACTAGAGTTATAGCTGCTATTTGGCATTATGTTAAAGCCCGGAAGTTGCAGAACCCAAATGACCCGACTTTCTTTATGTGTGATCCTCCTCTTCAGAAAGTTTTTGGAGAAGAGAAGATGAAGTTTTCTATGGTTTCACAAAAAATATCATTGCACTTGAGTCCACCACAGCCTATACATATAGAGCACAGAATTAAACTGTCAGGAACCTGTCCAGCTGGAACTTCTTGCTATGATATACTGGTTGATGTACCTATGCCGTTGGAGAAAGAGATGTCTGCATTCTTGGCAAGCACTGAGACGAACAAAGAGATTGATGCTTGTGATGAATTAATCTGTGCATCCATAAAGAAAATTCATGAACATCGCCGGCGGCGGGCTTTCTTTCTTGGCTTCAGTCAGTCTCCGGCAGAGTTTATTAATACTTTGATTGCTTCTCAGAGCAAGGATTTAAAGCTTGTTGCTGGGGATGCTAGCCGTAATGCAGAAAAGGAGCACTGCTCTGATTTTTATAATCAACCCTGGTAAGCTTCTGTTACCATTTTAGTCGGTAGTCTCTTTCTTCTTTGTCGAGTCATAATTTTACTGCTTGTAATAACTTGAGGAATTTGCTAGATAGAGAAAGGACAAGACACAAAACTTGCTTAGCAAATAGGAGATTCCTTGGTAACCTTATAGATAAGAGATGTAGAGGTTTACCTGTAATGTTGAAAACATAATTCATACTCGATAATACCCATCTAACACTAGCATCTTCTAGCCTGAACTAGAAATGTCCATATCAATGTGGTAAAGTGAATTAAAGCTTTAGCTGCTGATATATCTTGATATATTCCGGTGGGAGTCTGGGGATATGTGATTGTTTTGTTCACGTTCTTCTTTGAATATGCAGTACATTTGAAGTCGGGAGCTTTCATAAATTTCTCGCTTAATCTTCATTTGGTGATTGTTTTTCCAGGGACGAGGATGCTGTCATTCGTTACCTGAACCGTAAGTCTGCTGGAAGTGATGCACCCGCAAGCACTTGATTAAGGAATTTCTTTGTCTTTTGTTTCTTTTCTCAACAAATGGGATGTGTTTCTAGCTCTTTTTTCCCTCGAGCTTATTTTGTTGCTTGTTTAACGATCTTTCCTCTCTGTTGGGCACTGTTGTAACACGGCAACATAAGTTGAGATCGTTCTGGTAGATATTCTCTTGAGCGTGTTGTATTCTGGATGGAATGTCTGAAGAGAAAGCATGTACTTTTTGGCCAAAGGAAAAGCGTCATGCGGAGTCTCTGCACATCAAATGGATTTTGGCACCAAAACGAGGCTTCTATTTCGTGCGAATCAAGTAACCATCGTCTGTATTTCGATTTAGTGAAACTTTCGATGTACTGAAACTTGCGCTAGCAGATCACAGAAATTCTCTCTTGCACACAGAAGTTTCATCCATTTATATTCTCGATGTACTAGCCAAATAATGCAGATCATTTTCAAGCAAGCGTTGATTGACACTTATATAGTGACTGCTAAACGAAAGAGAACCTACACGTTTAATTGGACACTGTTAGATTGAACTCCAACGAAAAGCACTGGCTACATTGAGTTGTGCCCTAGCCGGCGACCAGTTAATTTGAACTCTTCATTTTCTCTTTATCAGTAGATTTTATGATGTGTGGAGTTCAACACTACTCAACTTTGGCTTTCCAACCCGTAAACGTTTGTACATTCTGTTATATATATCAAATACAGGAAGGCTACCTAAACTCTTTCCATTTTAATGAAATGTCGTTTTCATCAAAGAAACAAAAGTTTATAGCTAGGGAGGGAACCCTTGGCACTATATTGTTTTGTATATTTTCTTCAAATTAAGTTTCGAACTATATATAGAAATCATTTTTGGAGTTCCGAACGTCTTTGTGATTATATTCGTCCAATGCTAAAGGAAAGGTTGATTGTATTGTAGCCAAATATGCCCATGCCCTCGTGCACGTATGGTGTGATGGTTTGGTAAAATTCATGCTTGAGCACGCACCATTCCAGAAATCGATCGAAGCAACGGCTTTTTGTCCTCACTTCAATACCTAAGCGACGACAAGTCGTTGTTCAGCTGTCGTCACTTCATTCTTGTCGCTTAAATTTCAAGCGACGAACATTGAACACATCTTCGTTGCATAGATATTTCAAGCGACAAACAAAACGTTCGTCGCTCACTAAATAGCGACAAAAATTGGGTCATCGCTTGTGAGTTTTTGCGACAAACTTTGGGTTAGTCGCTTACGATTTCTAGCGACAAACTTTGATTCAAAATTTGTCCCTTAACATCAGGTTTTAGAGAAGAAAACATGGGATGATAACATGGAAGCAACGAAGTTTGGTTGTCGCTTAAATTTTCATGCGACAAATATTGAACAATTTTCGTCGCTTCATTCAATGTTACAAAGCAGAAAAATAGGTTTGTGGGTCTGGTTTGAACCAATTTCCTTCGCATCCTAATAACACAATACATACATTCAAATAACATAAAACACACATCCAACATAACACAAACACACTACATTTTATAAATACGTAGTTTTCATCTAAAGTTACAATATTTTTCATAACAACATTGTCCATTAATCTAAATATAAGGAAAATGAAGGGTCCTAGTCTTGGTCATCCTCGGGAATACCTACTGAAGCACATGAGGATTTATCGGCGACAAACAGAGTTGCTGCGGCGGCATTGTCACCCGGATTGCCTTGGGCAAAGATGACATCATTGAGGGAGGCCTCCAATCTTGTCATACTTTGCTTCATCTCTTCTTTCTCGATTTCTAAGGTTTTGCACCGCTCGGAAATGTCTGCTAGTTGCCTCCTTAAATCCTCAACCTCCACATCGTTGAGGGGCACGCGTGCACCGCCTCTTAGTTTTGGCGGACGTCTTAATGCACCACCTAGACCTTGAAAATTGGTAAAAACAAAAAAAAATAGTCAAATTAAAAATCATGTGGTATCTAAAAACAAAAACACAACACAAAAAGTCAAATGGTTTGTTAAAAGATAAACCATAAAATATATATATATATATATATCTCGGACCCTCGTCCCCGGCTTCCCACCCAGGTCCTACTCGATTATAGCAATCTGCTCGTCGACGGTAACGAGGTTAGTCACGTGATTCCCGCCCGCTTCATCACTCACTCAACTAGCACACAGCTCATCCATCTTCCTCTTCACCGCTGCCTGCAAAAAAATAATTGTCCAATATATTTGTGTTATTATACTTTTTAATTCCAAGTCAAAAACATATTTGCATAAAACAATGTCACTCACCACTTTCTCATTCGCATTCTGGTATGATTGATAAACATCGCAGATTGTCTAGAGTAAAGGCGTTAGATGCCCTTTCTCGTCATTTGCAAAAACCCGGTAGCTGTAGGGAGTGGTGCCAGAAAGATGGTTGATTGCATACCCCTTATCTTTTCCCTTGTTCCGGTTAGTGGCATTTCGGGCACACATCGCCTGCAAAAACCATTTCGAATATATATGAACTATAGAGGTGAATAATTGTGGAGGATAAATCAACTCCGCATTACAAAGAATCATCACTATCTCAACTTCCATCTGTTGAACATCTGCCTTCTTCAACTCCCTAGCACAAAATTTTCAAAACCAATTTGACAATGATATCAATGGCTTCACAACGTTATTTGGCAAAAATCCTCGGATAATCTCTAGAAGAAGACATTGAAGCAGAACATAGCAATCATGCGTCTTCAATCCATAAAACTTTTTATTGGTCAGTTTGACCTTATTTCTCAAACTTTCCGCATAGCCAAGTGGATACCTAGCACATCAAAACCATTCAAATACTTCTTCACAATTTTTCTCTTTAACTAAAAAGGGTGCATGAAGAACCTTTCTGTCTTCTTTTCAGCTTCCGATTGATGTTGACTTTTGCGGATTTTCCTTTTCTCCAACGCTTCGTGAGACCTTGGACCATCCTTGGTTTTCCCTTCAATTACAAGAATGGTGCCAAGGATAGCGTCATACACGTTCTTTTTAATGTGCATGACATCTAAGCAGTGCCTGATTAACAACGAAGACCAATAGAGAAGCAACCAAAATACGCTCTCGTGGATCCAACATTGTCTGTTGTGTGCTAAGTAAGGGACCAGAAAATCTGGATGATGGCTAAGAGTGTCGTAACTGTATGACCTAATTTTCTCCAAAATTTCATCTCCGTCTTTATGAGCTGGTCTTTTTTCCCACTCTAGGTTCTCGTTAAATGTCAAACTTGATCGCACCGAGTTTGTCTCGCCGAGCCATTTTCGATGCCCTTCATAAACAATTCTTCCACAAATATGCTCAGCTGTCAGCTCATCTAGACAAATTGGACATGCCTCGTAAGCATCCCTAAACTAGGAAAGTCACTTATAGTACACATCAACGCTACCTTCATCGTGAATACATCATTCTCCACTTTGTTAAAAGTAGAGACTCCATTTTTCCACAAGTCTCTGAGCTCGTCAATCAATGGACGAATGAGTACACTAAGGCACTTTCTTGGATATTTAGGGCCAGGAATCAACACGGCCGGTATATTATATTCCTTCCTCATACACATATTTAGGAGTAGATTAAATGACATCACAACCACGGGCCATGTGCTATGCTGGGTTGACATTGTTCCAAATGGACTGAAACCATCAGTTGTCAATCCAAGTCGCACATTTCTTCCTTTAATGTCGTCGAAACCTAGAAATGTCCTATTAAAATGTTGCCATACTTCTCCATCAGATGGATGCCAGAGGGTACTTTCATCTAGTCGTCTCTTCTTATGCCATCGCATATGCTTTGCGGTGTGTGGAGACATAAATAGGCGTTTCAACCTAGGAGTGAGAGGGAAGTATCATATTACATTTTTTGGAATATCATATGTATCTGGTTTATATCTTTCAGCACCACATACTGGACAAGTCCTACGGATTTTATTTTCAGCTCCCCTGAATAGGTAACAGATGAACTCACAAACATGAAGCTTTTCATATCCAAGGGAAAGATCCTTGAGGATTTTTTTAATTCTCGAAAAACTCACAGGGAAATTATGCCCTTTAAAAAACTTATGCAACCATTCACATAATTTATCAACACTCGTATCCGACCATCTATTTTCAACTTTAATTTCTATTGCATGTAATATGGCACTTAATACAGTTTCTTCACTCCCTTCATACAATAGGGTTTGCGACTCCCTTAGAAGCCTTTCATACTTAGCATAATCATCATCTACCATGTCATTGAAGTAAACTTCAGCATTTTCTTCAACAACATTATGCGGTACATCTCCATGGTATCCAGGATAGTATGGAAATACATTTTGTATAATCTCCACATGCGGGATCACTAAAGGATCCGCAACACTGGCAGCCTCGACTCTGTCTTTAAGCCACTGTCTCCGTCGACTAATCCTTGTTGGTTGATCAGAAATTTCCCCATATAGGTGCCAAACTGTGTAAGTCGAATCCAAACCACAATGTATGCAGTAGTGATAAATCTCTACGATATCCTTATAATAAGGACCATTTTTGCAAATTGCGCACGGGCAAGGGAGATACTGGGTTCCAATAGTGTGAGTCTTCACAAAATTAATGAAGTTAAGTACGCCTGTTATGTAGTCAGGGTGTGTATAATGACGATTCATAAAAGACTTGCCGGGGACATCATCCATGTTTCCTGTCATAACATAAGCAGACAATATGCATAAGGTTAGCACGCAACATTTATGATACAATCAAAACCTGTCCCAACACTTCTTCTCTTTATTCCTCCAGGTTGGGTCCTATCCTCTTCAGGAGAACACGACTTTTGTTAACCATCTTACACCGATGTGGTTTCAGCTATAGGTTTCAGAAATTTCGGCAGCATGACCATACAGTTCCTCAAGTGCACTTAAATCTAAACAACCTAATTTGTACTCGAGGAACATTATAGAGAGACACTGTCGAAACTATATCCCAAAACTGAAACTGAAACCACATGAATAGCAAAAGGATCAACAAAGTCGTGTTCGTCTAAAATGTCCAAAAATGGGACAATTCGAGAATCAACAACTCATCTCGATCAACTAGATGAGTTGTTGATTCTCAAACGGGAGTTCTAAGCTGATAAACACCACAATTTCCATATTCTAACACTTAAACAACAAAAAAACACAAAATTCAACACAACATCATCCAACTTCCATTAACCAACATAAACAACCATTTAAATTGAATAAATACATAATATGCTCTCAAAGAGGGATAAATAGAAGGAAATTGCGCTAACCTTACTTAAGAATCAAAGAATTGACAACAAAAGTCTTTCAATCTCACTTTCTTCTAACTTCTCCCTCTTCTCCTCCAAAAACAGATACAGAACCCGACTGCATCTGTAAACCTAAAATTTTACTTATATATACAAGTTGCATTTAAGACAAAGTACAAAGGCAGATGAAAAAAAACTACGCGATGAAGTTTGACCAATGTTCGTCGCTTTGTTTATACTTGAGCGACGACTTCACTTAATTTTGTCGCTTCAATAATTAGTTAGCGACGAAGATTGAAGGTTGTCGCTAGATTTTTCAAAACATGGTTCTGGGATAAACGAATGCGACAAACTATGAATATTGGTCGCTTCAATACTTTTGTAAGTGATGAATATTTAGCAATATTAGCCGCTCTCTGTTTTTTAAGCGACGACGTCAATAGTCATCACTTAGATATATTAGTAGAAGCGACGAAATTTTTTTTCCTTTTTGTTTTTCGTCGCTTAAATCAAGATCTCCAATAGTTACGTCATTTAAGAGATGCAAGAGCTAGCCACCTACAACTCTTGATCGATAATGTGCATCAAGTACTACTAGTTTTGTATTCAAGAGTACTTCACATGTCACTTAGAAGTCCCAAAATAGTATCTAAGAATCTAGGGGATACCAACCATAACTAATTATGTGACAACCATATGGATAATCATAAAACATGAAGTAGTGATTTAAAACGTGAAAAACATGCATGTTGTATATGTGAAATATGTTTTGCATGTGCCATTTATTTGATATTTTCTTAAATCAATACTCGATTTAGATTTAGCTATGTGTTTCCCCAATCAAAATGAACTCATTATATATATTGTATAGTAATTTTATGAAACAATTCCTTCATTGTATGCGGATATCATGGCACATAAGACGCCTCGAAACAATACTAATTCTCATTTGGAATTACGTATTGTTTGAAACGTACATTATGTTCATTCATGCATATATGCTAATATGTGTTTTGTTTTCTAGTTTTCATGATCCACCCAGTCATTTTGGCTATTATTTTATTATCTCATTTATATATTTTAAAAAAATATTTCAAATATTGGGTTTTACAAATAAGGCCCTTCGACCTTCACATTTTCAACCAAAAGTGTAAGTAAAATACACAGAAAAGTCAAAAAAAAAATATGTGAATTCCAACTCCCTAAATATATAGCAATATATTAAAAATGTGAAATACTAGTTCAACCCAACAACTTTTGTATCAATAAATAAAATATGAAGGAATCATAAATGATCGATCACTCAAGTTTAATTATTTTAAACTTTGCTCACTGAAGTTTCATAAATATAACTTTGATCACTGAACTTTGATATCAACATTCAAATTGGTCACTAAAAATGACAACCTTCCAAATTGGTTATTTTATTTCAAATATTAAATCGAAGTTAATTTCATTAATTATCAAAGATATTTTGGTATTTTAATGTCTTTCTCTCCATGTAGTTTTATGAGGCTTTGAATAGCTTTAAGAAATTTGTAAGGGGCTGAATAAACAATTAGTCAAGTGACCCAAATACCATTGACAATGAATGAAGTTAATTTGGAGTTAACATCTAGAAATCTAATAATGACCATTTGAAAGCCGTTGTCAAAGTTCAGAGACCGATTTGAATGATTGTCAAAGTTCAGGGACCAATTTGAATATTTGTATCAAAGTTCAGTGACTAAATTTATATTTTTAAAACTTCAGTCACTAAAGTTTAAAATCTACCAAATATAAGTGATCATATGTGATATTTGGCCAAATACGAATGAGAAACTTTAACTCGATCTCCTTGAGAAATTGATAAAAATTAATAAGTAAAAGAACACACTATAAATTTTAACGTCGTGGCTATTCCTTTGGCTTATAGAACGGGGAACCCCAATTTTTTTAAAAAAAAATGAACAAAAAGGGTTTAAAATACCGATTTATAGGTCGCCATGCTATACCGATTTAACAAAGAATTTACATACGTAGAAAGTAGAAACCTTCAATCTATTTGATTTATGTCATGCACAACTATCAAGTTCAAGCTAGGTAGCCTATTTCAGGTGTCGAAGAAGGAGATGCCAAGCTGCTTATTTCAGCATACATATCGTGAGAGCAACTATTTTGCTCATAAACTAGCTAGATTTGCTTTAGTTGCTCAGCTAGATTTGAATTATGCAATTATGCCTCATGTACTGCTTGATTCTTGTTTGAATGAAAGGTCGGCTCAGTTTAAAAAAAAGAAGGTTCTAGCTAGCTAGCTAGCTTCTCTTTTGAACCACCACCTTCAACCCACCAGCCATGTGAGCCGTCAATAGAGGAACGAAAGCCGGCTGGTCCCGATCACATACAGGTCGGATTTCAAACAGCCGCAACACTGAAGCCATCACATACTTCATCTCTATGAAAGCCATTTCCTTCCCAAGACAAACTCTAGGACCGGCTTGAAAAACCGGAAATTTAAAAGGACTCACCATTTTCATCACCCTCCTATTATCGTAGCCATCACAAGTACTGAACCACCGGTCCGGTTTGAACTCAAACCTGTCCTCTCCCCACAGCTCTTCCATCCTTCCCATTCCGTACGGGAAATACGTGACTCTATCCCCCTCCCCGACCCAAGTCCCGTCCGGCAAGTGGGTCCCCTCCTCGGCGTGCTTCGAGTCCCACGGCACCGGCGGGTACAGCCTCATCGACTCGCACAAGCAAGCCCTTAAGTACTTCATCTCCTGCAAGTCTTCAAACCCTAATGCATGCATAGCACAAGTGCTGTTAGTTGTGCTACGGTTTACTACATGCCCGACTTCGTTCACTATCTTCTGCTTCACGTCCGGATTCTTGCTGAGCAACCAAAAGAGCCATGTCATAGCAGACGACGTAGTGTCACGTCCGGCGAGGATGAAGCTTATCACCATGTCTCTCACAACTTCCTCATCGTGTCCCGCCAATAACAAACGCGACAACAAGTCACTCTCGCTGCTCTTGCCCTCATTTTCTTCGATACTTTTCCTTTTGTTATTTATAATCTCTGCAACACCATAACATGAACGTATGTGCGTAAGTAAGTACGTATTAAACATCCGATATTATGAGACGTACGATCGAATGAACAAAAAGTATTAACTCATTATTTCTAACCTTGAACACAATCATGTACGACTTTAACAGCATCTTTGAGCTTATTTTCAGAGCCGACACCTAAAGCGCGCTTCAACTTCCACACCAAGTACACCGGAGCTGTCGCCCGGCGGGCACTGATCTCCGACGCGCAGTCGAAAGCTTCGACGAGGGCCGGGACGGGGCGTCCCAAGTCCAATGAAAACGGGTCGGTTCCTAAGGAGACTTTACAGACAGTGTCAAAAGCAAACCTCCTCAGCACGTCTTGCAAGTCAACGATCCGTTGACTTTCGGCAGCTTCTTCTAGAAGCGGAACCAGTCGCTGCTCCACTTCGTCCTCGAGAGTCTTCACCACGAACTCCCTCAGCGACTTGGTACTAAACTCGTGGCTGGCGAGCTTGCGCTGAGTGGACCAGAGCTCGCCGTCGACGTTGAATATGCCGCAGCCGAGGAAGTCGCCGAGGAACTCTGTTAGTGGCTTGCCTTTGGGGAAGTTGGAGAAGTTGGTCTTGAGAATGTACTCCACGTTGGCGGGGTTCGCCGTCACGATGATACGACGTCGTATTCCCAAGCGGCGCACCACGATGGTCAGCGAAGGCGAGCTCGAGAGGAGCTCGGTGTACCAGTCCAAGAGGCGGTGCTGGTTTTTGTAGAAGGAGATGAGGCAACCGATGATGGGGTAGGAAGGAGGGCCATAACACGGTGGCTGTTTTTTGGAAGATTTGAGGCCGTTGGATCGTTGGATGATGGAGAAGAAGAAGTAGAGGAGGAGGAGAGTTGGAGACCAGAGTACGAGAAGATGAGTGATGAACATGGCTAGTTAGCTAGCTGCTGATTAATGGTCGAGGTGAGACCGTGAGAACTAAGATGATCGATAGAACTGATATTTTGTGAAGATGCCAATAAGGTGTGGTAGATCGATGATGATAAGTGGGAAGAGGCTAGGAGGGTTTATATGTGCGTGTGTTTGAGAAGGGTATGGGGAGAGTGAGGCCACACGTTGGAATTGATCGATCACTTTCACCTACTGAAAGTGATATAGAATTATAGATGAGAAAATCCGTATCACATATGATTCTCGAGAATGAAGATGTAGTGTACGTACAGTATTCCACAGTAATAAGTAATTAATTAATTAACATTTGTATTTTGGTGCTATTGATAATTTCTGAGGTTGTTCTGTTTGATTACGTACGTACAAAAACATTTCATTTTGTATAGAAGAAGTTTCGCGTATTCATCTACAATCTACATGCTTGTGGTAAATGTACTGCAACAAACATGCATGCGCGCAGTACAATTAATGTTAGGGTTGGCATACTGATCAATTGATCGAGTCAATTCAAGAACCCAGCCTGATCTGTACGTAAACCTTAAAGTCTACACGTAGAATATTAAAACCGAAGAGGCTAGTTGATTTTTCGTTTTCCAATGTTGGCCTCGAGAACTTTTGGGATGTCTGATGTTTTGCAACACTCATATAATACGCACATGAATCACATTGTGCATACTGTACGTACTGCATGTATATATAGTTGCTAAGTCGACTTGTGGCTTTGAAGGTGGGGACGTGGAGGTTGATCGACCTACATATGTAGATCGAAGCGAAGCTGTGTGTGTTATTACTGTTATATATACTCTCGTTCTGGCAGAAGGGAGATATTGTAAAACCGAATAGTTTGACCTAATCATCGAGCGAACTAATGAACAATGTCGAATCAGGCCGCTGTCATGGCTGCTCTCATGCACTTCGGTCTGTGCCGTAATATAGACAATTTACCCACATGGAAAATAGATACCACGTTTTAATTTGTTTCGAATTTTTCAAGTCCAATCACGTACCTAGTATGGACTAGCTTGGTAAAGAATATATCAAATAAACTACATATATTCAACATCAGACCCATCCCACTTTATCTTTTCCAATAGGAATTATTTTGCTTTGAAATTCAGCAAGCTAGGACCAGAGTGCATGGTGCTGATCGATAAGACTGAGAGCGATCGAACGTGCGTCAAAACACAAGGATGAAGAAAGATCTTCGTTCATGTCGTCCACCTTCAATATTCTTTCAATTCATATTGTAAATCATTGGCTAAGTTTGGATGCCTACAAAAACTTCATGTCTTTGTCTTGTACGTACGTGATCATTCAAACGATTTAATTAACCATACGTATCTCTGCAGTCTCTCGCTTCCCACCGGCATACGAACAAACAAAAAAAGAAGGAATACATCAACCGACACCGAGCTAAACAATAGTACGTACGTAGACATGCAATTTACCCCTGTAATTTACAAGTTACATTTCATACATTCGTACGTAGGTATCAATGTATATCATACACTGATCGAGCTATGCAGTATGTAAGAGCATTCCCAGCGGTAGAGGATGCGAGGATGCCCCATTTTGAGGAATTCCTCAGAATTTTGAGGAATTCCTCAGAATAGGAAGTCCTCAAACAGTTTTTCGTGCAGCGGTGCCTGTTTGAGGACTTCCTATTACTATTCACGAATAATTAAAATTTTGAAATTTAAATTATCGAATATTATTTTCACCCAACAACTAACCGACACGTGTTATCCCAGAACATATAATTGGTTACGGATTTACGATAGGACGGTAATATTTCTTGTAACATTGCGGTCCAACGAGAATGTGACACGTGTATTGTGTCGGCAAAATTATTGATGAAGATAGAATAGGACGGTAATATTTCTTGTAACATTGCGGTCCACCGAGAATGTGACACGTGTATTGTGTACGTGTTGGTGTCGGCAAAATAATTGCGAAAGATATTCGGTAAGATTTTCAACCAACCGACGGTCGACACGTGTCGTTATCTAATCTAATCTGGTTCTTCAAAATGACTATAAAAGAATGAGCTATGGGAGTAGAAGAACTCACACCAACACTTCATTGCATTTCTTATCATCCTCTCTAAACACTTCATCACATTTCCCTTCCCTCAAGATGAATCCTACGGGTTTCACTAATTTTTTCAATAGGAGGCGACAACAACGCCGACAAAATGCTGAAATTGCCAATCAATTCGTTATCGACGCGGTGGCGGTTGATGCAGCATTCGATGATGATCCAGCACCACGCCGCCGTGCAAATCAACCAAGGCTGAGGGAAGAGAGGGGCCATAATCTTATGGAAGATTACTTCATCGAACGCTCGGTCTTCACCAACCATGACTTTCGTCGGCGGTTCCGAATGAGCCGACATATATTCAACCGTTTAATGACGGACCTCTGCAACAACGACCCATTTTGGCATCAAAGAGCCGACGCCACTAGAATGGTCGGACTTCTTCCCCAACAAAAGATGACCGGTGCTCTTCGGATGTTGGCATACGGCTCAGCTGCAGATCAGTGTGCCGAAATCACAAGGATGGGGGACTCAACAACTATGGAATGCATGAAGAAGTGGTGCACCCAAGTGGTTGAGCTTTATGGTACTCGTTACCTCCGTGCTCCAGATCAGACAGACATCACTCGGCTTCTAAGAAGGGCTAAACAACGCGGATTTCCTGGTATGATCGGCAGCATTGATTGCATGCATTGGGAGTGGAAGAACTGCCCAACTGCTTGGTCCGGGGCGTACTCAGGGAGGAAAGGTCGTCCAACAATCATCTTAGAGGCAGTGGCCTCATATGACACGTGGATCTGGCATACTTTCTTCGGGGTACCAGGAGCTCAAAATGATATCAACGTGTTGTATCAATCAGATGTATTCGATGCCTTGCTTGCTGGAAGAAGTCCATCTGTGACTTATAAAGTGAACGGTATGACATACCGTAACACCTATTACCTTGCTGACGGGATATATCCGAGGTACTCTTCGTTTGTCAAAACAATTTCTAATCCTCAAGAGCTTCCACAAAAGCTTTTTGCGAGAAAGCAAGAGTCGTACCGTAAGGATGTGGAGAGGTGCTTTGGCATCTTACAAGCTCGTTGGGGGATAATTCGTCATGCAGCTCGGTGTCACCGCCTTTCGACGTTAAAAGACATCATGTTGGCTTGCATCATAATGCACAACATGATCGTTGAGGACGAGTTCGTGGAGGATGAGTTTGAGGAGAACGAAGAAGAAGATCTCCAAAACCCATCTACCGCATTCACTGCTTATGATGGGCCAGTGGATGAAGGGGGGAACCGTATTCCATTCGAGCCGGTTGGAAGATATGGAAATGAACAACGGTTTAATGAGCGTATTGTAGATCTCCAATCAGCTTACATCCATGGAGAGCTTCAACAGGACTTAGTTAAGCACAACTGGTTTCTTGAGACCGGTGAACAACTATAAAAATGTTGAGCTTTAATTGTTGTATTTTTATTATGTGTGTTTGCATTGTTGTGTGTTTGAATTATGTGTGTTAAATAATTGTTGTAATGTGTGGGAACTTGATGGAAATAAAGAAATTGCATTTTTATTTAATTTAATGGGAAACTACATAATTTAAATGCTTGAAGGGAAAATACATGAAAAAAATACGTTGGGGTAATTTAATTTAAGAGCTTGGAAAAAGGGGGCGATAACAATTGGAATAGCCTTCTCCGCTTGCTTCACCTTCAACCTCATCCATTTGAGAAAGGATTTCGGCTTTCCTCTTGGTAAAATACCTCTTGGATTTAGGAGTCATAATCTCGGTATCCATTGACATGATCCGAGTCTCTTCCGCCAAAGCTCTCAAATCGATATCTCTTTTTTGAAGCGCGATTTGCTCTCGAAGAAGGGAAACCTCAATTGCATCATTATCTTTTTGATTGCGACCATAAGCTTCTTGATTTGTCGCAATCCTATTCAAAGCCTCGGCTCTTTCATTTGTTGAATTCATGCCTTTTTTTCCTTTCTTTTTCCCTTCCTTGGCCGCTTTCACTCCCATAGGACGCTCCGGAGAAGAGGGAGCTTGATTGCTCATTGGTGTGGGAAATGAATCATCCTCATCCAAGTTGACGGCGGGAGGCATTGAGCTTGCCGGATGTGTTGATGAGTAAGGCGGAGTAGAGGATAAGTAAGGTGGAGGTGTACTAGCTTCGACATGGATGAAGTATGGATGATTCTTCACCACATCCCAACAAGCAAAGTCCTTAAACTCTTTCTTCTTTTTGGCAACATAAAATGATTGAGCACTTCTCATCTAAAAAATTAAATAATTAAAGAACATGCCATAAAGAAAATTAAATAAAATGGACATAACTTATATTAAATATTTTTTCAAAAATAACTTGCAAAAAAATGGAGATAAAAAACAATACCTCATCGTGTAAGTTGGAGCCGGAAGATGCATTTCTTCGTGCGAAAGAAATAGCACTACCCCAAAGTTTCAAATTCGCCTTCAACTTTGCGAATCGAGAGGATAATGCGTTTTGGCTCCTAGTTTCCGGCATTGATTCACCATAACCTAGCTCCCAATTCGCCTTGAAATCACCATGAATCTTTTCCCATAATTTGTCGACCTTTTGACGATTTCCGGTAATCGAATCAACACTAAAACGACAATAAGATATGCTTAATTGCACATCTTCCGAAAGAAGCCAATTTGTTGACATTTTTTTCCCAAAAAATAAACAAAGGATTTAGAGGATAGATGGAGAGATAGAGAGGGGGAGAGAGTGAATTTGTTGTGCACAAATTGATGTAAAAAATGAATGAAATGAAGGTAGTATTTATAGGAAAAATATAGGGGGTGATTTGCAATTTTTTGGGATTTTTTTGCAATTTTTTTGGGTTTTTTTTGCAATTAATTGATTTCTGGCCGAAGTGGCCGTTGCATTTGAATTTGGGCCGTCGGATCAGTTTAGATCCGTTTGAAATGGATGGCTGAGATCAATCTATCCGTTACTCTTTCAGCCAACCAGAAGCTGACACGTGTCAGCTTCTGATTGGCTGAAAGAGTTACTTTTTACTGTTTTACCTTTTTTTTTTACCAAAAAAAAAAAAAAAAAAAAACCTGTCACGCTGACGTCACCCACGTGTGGTGGGTCCCGCCAGCGGACGTTTCGCCAGACGTGCTGAAGCGAGGACGCCGGCGAGGACGATCCGTCCGTCAACGGTCGGTCCTTGCGCCGTTTCCCCCCCGCTGCACGCCTCTTCCACCCCCGGACGTCCTCGAGCTGCTGGGCCACCACCGGAACGTCCTCGCCGTTCCCCTCCGGTGGGAATGCTCTAAGAGCACATATAGCTAGGGCCCAGGGGCATCAGACAAGTGAGGCATGGTAAATATAAATGTACGTTGGAGATGAGGTTTTGACATATCTATGGTCGAGAATGCAGAGGATACAGGGCGTCGGCAGAAGTTTGTTCCTTTTGACTGGTTTAAGAGATCAGGTGGCCTCACATATATTTCATCTCGAGGTCGATCTCGATCTCTATTAAACATGTGACGATTGTGACCAATTTCTTTGTACGTACGTTGCTATCTACGTCGACATCCGATCAAGTACGGCGCCGTCCTCGTTCTCATTTCCCGTTAGCGGCATTTCCTAATTAGCTACAAGTCTACAAACTTAAAGATAAACAAAGAATCTGAACAAATTATATATGTTGTTTCTAAATTAAGTCAAATCATACTTCTTGGATCAAGGACAAAATTAGGCGGGAAACCTCACTCAAATTTTATAACGTTTTTCAGTAAGTTACGTGTGACGTTGATGGAATTGGACATGCTTGGAAACTATACTGGACCATCTCGGATTTTTGAAGTAATACTACAAGATTTTCTTTTAAAACTTGTGCTCTCTGTTCTCCGTTGGTCCGTTTGGTGCTTATAAACTACTCATAGACAATGAGAAGACCAAAACCAGATGTAACAACATTAAACTTCTGAATCAATGTTTAACAAAAGTGCTCTTAAAACGAAGTTGAAAGAGCAACACGAATCAGAACATTTGTTCTCATGGTAACCTCCTTTTTCCACCATTGTTGTATTCATTTATCCACACATCGAGCTAACATCATTAATAAAATTACATAGATAAGAGCTTAAACTACTTTCATTCCCTACAGTACGCATTCGCCAAATTGCTGACACAGACTACAGAATCATTACCGCACCATCTGAACAACCGATTGACTATGCTCAAACACTTGAACTTCGCAACCGTGCAATCAATTCCTCCTGCACATGCAATTCCATATGTAAATAAAGTCAGCTGAAGACTCAATCCAGCAACAAGATCTCCAATAATATACTACATTATCAAAACTTCCAATTGTCCTACACCACAATCAAACTATCCGACCAACTTGATTCTCAGACTACTAGTCCTAAGTAAATATTTTGCAATGGAAAAATAGATTGAATTGTCTAATACTTGCCTTCTTTCCCTTTATAGAAAGACCTTTAGCCTTCAGAAGAGCTCGGAGTCACTCTACTGTCAATCCCTGGAAGTCTCTACTAGATGCTTGACTGCTTGATTCCTCTGCTAGTTATATCAATAGAAAATCAAATTAAAACACCATAATCACTGATTTTACAGTAAATTCAGATGAGTAGAGCTTCTCTGACAAGTATACAATCCAGTCCAGACTATAGATTATTGCATTAGCATAAAATTGGCTACTCTATAACATGATATTGATTAATTACCACATAGAATCATGACAACACCATACAATCGGTCAAATGAAAAATAATGAGCTAAAACTATCACAGTAAGAACATTATCAATAGAATCAAGGAAGCGACAGAACAAACTCCTTGTGAATGATTATGACAAAAACAAATGAACAGTTCAAAATAAAAATATCTTATCAAACATAAAGTTTGATTTAGAAACAACAAAATGACTAATATCGAACGACTATTCAATGTGATCGATGTAAGAAACTAAAGAAACCTACGGCGCTCGACTATCCAAAACTCTTTCAGCAACCGTCCGCAATAAAAAAATAGGTGAGTCAGACAGCAAACAATTTTCTATATCAAAAGATATGAGTATAATTGTAAGTGTGCCTATGAGAAACGATGGTAGTCATACCTCTTTCTCGAGTCTTCAGCTATATCTATGCCCTTTGCATCCTTTGAACTTAAATCTCCCTTGTCCTTCTGTTTCTTAATTTTGAGTGATCTAATCAATATGTTTTGTTGGTCTGTCTTTACATGTTTATCCTTTGACAAAGAAAAATATCATTTCTAGTCAGAGTATGAAACAAATTTTAAATTCAACATCAAATCATCTCAAGAGACTCTATAACATCCCAAAAAAGCATATCAGAAACAGACTTTAAACTGTTTATATCACAACCTGAGAGTGATGTCTCGTACTCACAGACACAAACACGAATCCTACCCTGCAGAAGTTTTTCATTCATGTCAGAAATAAATTGGTCTAATAATAGTGTCATAAGTGTCCTAACAATTCACAAACATGCAAAAGAACACACTTTCATCACTAACCAAAACACGAAACTAAATAAATAATCTGATAATTCATGGTTTAATCCCAATAACCTTAGGAACAAAGTATTTTATGACGCTAAAACTGCCACATTCCACTGGGGAGTGGGAATTGAGAAATCAAAATTAGCGTTCAGTACTTCAACTTGTAATAAACCAAAAAATGAAACAGCAACTCTATCAAAACCAAAAGAACATTGATCAATTTTGATTACAATAAATCTAGAACCTTTCAATTCTCAACGCATCAAACCCAAAACCCAATTAATCAAAATGTCATCAAGTAGAGAAATCACCGCAATTGACCCTAAAACCCACATTTGTAATTTGGGATTTCACAAGTGTCGAAACAACCCTTAAAAAAAACTAAAAAAATAAAATGCTTATGAATAAGATTAAACCCTAACACAGTTAAAAATAACAGAAATTTAAGACTTGAATCGTTGGGAAGTTGAGAATTGATCACCAGATTCAAAAAGAGGACGAGGGCGGAGAAGAGGCCGCGGGAAGGGAGGTTATGGAGGGAAATGGAAGCGTCGGAAGTAGTCAGATTTGAATCGGTACTTGAGATCTGAATTTTAAGCAGTATCACTTTGTACTTATCAGTTTTTGATTTTTGATTTTTTTTTTCACAAAATGTTCATCAATCTGCTCTCTTTAAAATAAAAAATATTATGTAGTATATTGATATTCTAAGAAATTTAGCTTTTTTTTTACAGGTAAATGAGAGCAATGTATTAATCAAGAGGAAAAACATATGTTATGTAGTCGAACATCCATTGGGTTTGAGAGAATTGAATTACCATCACACTAATCTAGGAGAGACCTAAACTAGTACACGAACAAATATTTTGTACATTAAGCATCAAATAAAGTAACCAAGTAACCAGGACATTGTCTCTCCTAAGGCGAACACCAACATGGATAAACTAAAGTAATGTTCGCCTAGATTGCAAAGCTTCAAGCATCGGGATCCCAGATTTGGTCCCAAAAGTGGTCTGTACCATTCGATACTCCAAAAAGAAGGATATGGGTAAAACCCCCTATCCTTAAAATCATATTCTAGAACAAAGAAAGAAAGTTTAGGTCCACAAAAGAGACTAGAGCCCACTTCCCATTAGGGTTAGCAATATGGGCCTCAAAACCAGCTAGGCCTAACCGGCTGCATGTCCAACCGTCGCAAGTCTCCAGGAAGTCCTGATCCACACACTCGCAATTTTTCGGCCAACCTACCATCTGCCGCTCTGACCAACTCGACAAGCCCACTTGTGTCGTCTACAGAACTTAACCGTCGATCGATGAAGTCGTCGTCGATGGAAGAACCTGGATCGATCTACCATAGTCCCAAAGCCAGTGCGCAGGCAAATGCCACCTTGCTGAGATCCCCCAGCCAACCACAGACCAATCGAAGCCACGAGCAAACCACCAAGTGGAGTAGAGGGTGCTGTGCTCGAACGCAACCATGAAAGGCCAGTGAACTGAAGGTCGATATTCCACGCAAAAGGACGTTAAGGGGGTGTTGCCGGCGTAGAGGGGAGTACACCGTCTTTGAAGAGAATTTCCCGCGGCTGCCCAAACCCTAAAGAGAGGGAAGAGCAAAGCAAGAGCCATCCTATGATTTCTGTCTAAAAGAAAATTCTTTGTTTCACTTGAAAAATAAGAAATTGAGCAATTTGTCAACTACTAAAATATTCTTGTATGTCACATATGCACTTTTTACAAAATTGAATGAAGAATCCAATGAATAACTTTGTAGGTATAAAACAAAAATTTTATAAATGTAATTAAAAGTATTTCATCGGCAAAGATGTTCCCATTATATCTGTTCTTTATAAGGATGTCCTACTAACGATTGTAATCGTTTCAAATTATTTCTAGTCAACATTTCCTCCTCGGGTTCTTCTCATGGGAGTAGACTACAAATAAAAAAAATAGATCAAGCCTTTTTTTATTTTTATTTTTGAAGAAAAGATCAGGCCTTTTTTGTCTTTAGATAATGTTACAACTAATTCAAAGAAAAATAATGAAAAGGGAACTAAACATAAGTTCTACGTCTGACTAGCAAACCAGCCAAACATATGTTGTGAGTACAATATATTATGAAATTAGCTTTGCTTCAATATTTTGCAAACGAGCAAACTAGTTAAGATACCACTTGCATCTTCAGGTCTCGGATGGCTCGCCCTCATCCGTTATGAGTCTATAACCTCATCTTCACTAGGCTGAGATGACGGCTCATCCACTTCTTCTACAACCTCAGCTTGTATAGTTGGCACTGTGCATCGACACAATGGATATAATTGACTTATTTTTAACCGTGCGCTAATGCAATTTTCATGATAAAGATGTGTATATATACTAGAAGGAAAGAACCTGCGTGCGGCACGGTGAATCTGGTGATACAATCATCTAATTTTATCTAAAAAAACAATAATGACTTTAACAAAAAAAAATGGGAGGTGAAATTGGCACCCTCATTTTTACAAATCACACCTCTCTCCTTTGACTTTATGTGTAATTTTGGTTGAAAATGTGAAGGAAGGGGGTATGATTTGTAAAAAATGGGATGCCAATTTCATTACCCAAAAAATACAGACATCATAACTACATATTACAAATACATAATAGTTAGAGTTAGATGAGGAGGATAAAGAATGAATGTTGGAGTCAAAATTAGGGTTTGGATTAAAAATTTCTTTATAGCAAAGTCACTGGTAAAAGAGCGAAAACTTAAAAGTTGAAAAAGAAATAAGATGAATGAATAATAGATGAATAGTGAAATAAATAATGCATAATGAGTTCAACTTTGTTATATATGAAATATATACAAAATGAATTTGTGACTGATTGCATGATTATTCATATTAAAAATTAAAGAAAACCGTGCATAAAATGATGATAAAATAAAGAGTTTGAGATGCGGATGCAAGATATTAAAAAAACAGTTTTTATTTTATTTATTTATTTAAAATTTATATCAAAAATAAACTTAACAAAATCAAAGATCACGGTGTAGACAGTAGAGTGTTACCATTTGCCATTTGGTATTCAGCGCCACATAGAGCATGACCAAGGTTCAAAACAAGCGACACAGCCCACTGGCCCAATAATTAGCCAAACTATAGGCCCGATTCTCACAACCCAAGAAATGTCTGGGTTTGGATATTCTCCCAGATATGATATCTTGCTGTAGTGTACCTCATCAACAATATGGCATTGAATATGGCACATTTGATTTTTTTTTTTTAAAGAAACCTCATCAAGAATATGGGACTGAATTATCATTTATTTAGTTTTTTTTTTTTGGAACTTGAAAGTTTTAATTATCAATTAGTTTGTTGCCTTAAGAAAGAAGATTTGTTACAGAAAACTGGGTATATTTGAACCGATTTTAATTATTTTCTAATTTTTTGTTTCTTAGGTTAGGCCTGTCAATAGGTCGTGTCGTGTCGGGTTTGTGTCAGGTCATATAATTATTCGTGTCAAAAAGGTAAACTCAAACCCAACCTATTTAATAATCATGTCGAAAAGTCAAACCCAAACTCAACACTTTATAAACGGTCAACCCGCGTAACCCGTTTATGACCTATTTATTAATTAAATCGTTCGTGTCGTGTGGAATTATGTAACACATTTAAACTAAATAGGTTAAAAATTCAAACAACTTTACATACAAAACAATAAAATTATTAAAAACACAAACTCTAATTTTTTTTTAAATATAATAACTAACTTATACAATATGTTCTATAAATTAATATAAAGTTAAAATAGAATAGCATGCAACTCCTAATTAAGTGAGTCGTGTATGCGAGTCATGTATATGTCGAAACAACATTAGCAATTTCTACACCCACAATATCAAATAATAGCCTCTTAGAAATAGTGGAATCTTTAACATTCCCACTATTGCTACTGACATTGCCTAGCTTCCTCATAAACTTGTTCTTATTCTTAGAACCAGCCCCAATGTGATGATTGGAGACATCTTTCATTGGCTGTCTAATAACAATTTTCACCTTCCTAGGCACAACAGTGCTCCCACTGGCTTTAACACTTCCTTCAACTTTACCCTTCACCTTAATACCATCTTTACCTACATTCTTCTGTTCAATTCCAATATCAACTTCCTTGAAGATGATGCAGCTCTTGGACCATGCTTCTTCTCAAAATTAGTCCACAACTTCTTCAAATTATTATATTCTTTGGCTATAGATCCTATCACAGCAGTGTTGTCCACTGATTTTACATTCTCAATTTCATCAGTCCCCTTCTCCTCATTCTGCAGAACATTAAACCTAGACCTATTGCTAGCTTTACACTTGTTAACAAAACCATGACCATTCTTCTTCTTACTTTTTTTACTCATCAACATCCAAGCACTTAACTCTTCTTTTTTAACGGCAGTTGGCTCAGTCATAGACTCAACAATTTGCATTTCAACATTTTCAACATTAATTAATCCATCTTGCTTTTCACCGACATCAAAATCTACATTCATTACAGATATTGCTTCCTTAAAATCATCCTTAGCCATATGATGACCCTTCTTGACAGTAGGACAAACATCCTTAATCCCATAACAACCACATTTAAAGAAAATTAATGACACTCCCTCTTATATTAAATTATAACAAATATTCTCCGCCTCAATAAAAGACCTTAAAGGCTTATTCAAATCCAGCTCAATGCACACCCTAGCAAACTTGCCCTTGTCTTGTCTTAAAGTCACTGGATCCACTCTAATCATTCTCCCCAAAGTACAACCAATGCTCTCCATGGCAAAGCCTTTATAAAATTTCACATGGAGATCCACAATTCTAATTCACATAGCTATACTTTCAATCTTCTCAGTATGAGGGTCAAAATCAGGACTCCAAGTCGTTACAGTAAAGGTTTTCCATGCTAAAATCCAAGGTCCATTGCACGGATCATGGTTCATATCCTCCTATAGATTAAACTTCACCAGGTAAAAGTCATGAGGCAAATCATTGAGTTGCCACTTATGTCTCAAACCACACAACATAAAGTCAAAGCTCGTGGTAGCATTATGTTTACCCATAATTAAGCTTAATCACCATAGTGCATCTCCAGTCAAAATCAAGCTTCGCATGAACCTTTTGAGAAAATGATATGTTAGGACCATGAGCACCCTATGATAAGCAACAATCGGGCTTCTGAGAACATGAGCATTGCTAGCCAAAGCTTGAGCCACATGAGAGACATCCTCAGAAATCGATTGAGCAACATTCCAACCCTCCAGAGCAGAGGCAAGTTCATCACCAGTACGAACACGTTTACGTTGATACATCACAAAAACTTTTTCTCCGTCACTTCCCGAAGGAAGAATGGAGAAAACAAAGTTTGGGGACACCACTAGAGCAACAAATCCAACATAATCCGCCAAAAAATCAAGATCAATGATGACCAATAGCTGGCCGAGATGGTTTATGGTACGGAGATATGAGGTTTTCGAAAGGTGCGTGAGGCGCGTACAAAGTCTCGATGGTTTTTTTACGCAACCTTGGGTCTTTTATCAACTTGAAACTGACTGTTTAAAGTTCAAACAAGGTGCAAATATCTTGAACATGAATGGTAATGATCTTTTGATTTGTGTAGTCAATTGACGTGGGTGTAATGAACTCATTTACTATTTAACAAACCTCAAACCACTGTTCATAAGTATTTTTTTTGTAGTTTTTTTTTTTGCTCTTTCTAGGCTTTCGTCATCCCAACATTTTTATTTTGTACTTCTTCAATCCTGAGTTTCAGCCTAAATTCAGTCACACCACATAAGAATTTCTGCCCTTTTTCTTGTATTCAGTTTTGCCTATGGTTTTGTCAAGTAATCATTTGTCTCCTATTCTTGAAAGCATCCAAAACCAACATCAACAACATTACTTATTTTCATGTAGCCATCCATGTGCACATCTTGGTCTGAGTTTTCCTTCTGAGTGCTACAAATCACCGATTGGTTGGAACTGATGTTTGCTGTAAAGAAATGTATACATGTTTTTAGCTTGACATAATATGAAAACAGATACTCATATGAGTTTTCGATGTTCTACCTCATTCAGGTCAGTGATCCTGATCTCAATATATTTTGAATTGAGTCTTTGAAGAGTAAGCATCATCAAAATCATGTCCCGATCAGTTTTCAGGAAAATGTGTTCATCTTCTGGTGGGATACAATATTTGTATGTCAAGACTGAGTTGTTGAGTGATTTGAATCGTCGACGGACTATATCCACAATGTCAGTAAATGTGAGATCAACATTTAAAATGTCCATCACACCTTTTCGACCATGAATATATTTCACAATGATTGGAGATGGTGCTGTTGTTGCCATTGAATATATTGCAGAAGAGTTGTAGAAACGCATGCAAATGCTTTGGTTATCTAACAGGAAGGTATGATACTTCAAACAGAATAAATAGAGAAACAGATTCATAGAGAGATACGTTGACAGATACACACACAGCTACTCTAATAGATACTCGTACAGATACTCCAACATATACTTAGACAGATACTCTAACACATACTAAAACGATTTTTTAGAACAAAAATCATATCCATACCTAATTAAGTAGATTTCGATCTCGCAATGCATATAGTTTGAGGAGCAAAGTAATTAATACTATCATGAAATCGATTATTACAACTATGAACAGAAACAGATTCATGCAACATTAATTCAAATCATTTATCATATACAAAAATAGAGTGAAAATTGGATGTATAACAGAATTAAACATATGAATTCATCAATTTATGTACAGAGATCACAAGAGATAGCGAGTCAGTGAGATAGAGAGACAGAAATTTGAAACTTACAACGTTTGAAATTTTCAAATTTGTACTATGGCGAGATCAAACTGAATTTTTGTTGAGGCGATATCGTAATCTTGATTACGATCGCGATCGCGATCGCGAGAGAGAGAGAGAGAGAGAGAGAGAGAGAGAGAGAGAGAGAGAGAGAGAGAGAGAGAGAGAGAGAGAGAGAGAGAGAGAGAGAGAGAGAGAGAGAGAGAGAGAGAGAGAGAGAGAGAGATTCACTTCCCAGCAAAAATAGAGGAGGACAGTTAGAATTCAAATTAGGAAAGAAGGACAAAATCAGTTAGTTTTATAACTTCTTGGACATTTTTAGGAGAAAATGACATCAGCTAGGTTTTTTTTTTTTTATAAAAAATGTGTCATAAATTAGATATTTTTTACTTTGATGTCATAAATTATTTTTTTTAAACTTATCTATTTTTAAATTTTTAAATAATTTTTCTAAAAATTTATTCCATGAAACAAGTACAATCACCCCTTAATGCTTCACATAAAAATCAACGCGCTAAAGCTGCTTTAGCTAAGGCGCTTTTAGATTTATACATATATATGTTGTATAACTTACAAAGCTCTATTACCAGTAAAACACACGCCATGTAGTCTGCAATATTCTTAGAAGTTGAGTTGTTTCTCGGTATATGAAACGTTCCTGAAGGGCTGTAGGTCACATTTGCACTCTTCAGAAAACTCAAATCTCCTGTTGCTTAAACTTTTTTTTTTGAGTTTGAGAAACATCACATTGAAAGGGAAAAAAAACAAGAACAACATCATAACATAGAACTAGTCTTCTCCAGGAATGCAAAACGAGGAGTAAGCTTCCTAGAGGAACAAAATACAATAGAAATAAATGACCTAAACTTGGGGACATGAGCATCCGTCATTCCGCAACACTCCAACTAAAGATGGTGGTAGCTGCGAAGCCCATCGGTTAAGATCCATCGCTTCTCAAGGAATCCACCTCCATCTCACTTGTTCAGAGCTTCTACACTTACTTCGAACTGCACATAAGATGGAGAAGATTCTCCAATCACTTTCAATAGTCACATCCTTTATTGCCTCAATGATTTGTTGTGAGTCAGATTCCACAACAATGCACTTGAGATTCAGGTCCATCCCTAGATCAATACCAGTAATTTTTGCTGTAGTAACAGCAGCACAATTCACTCTTATTTATGCCCGCAACAGAGACCATTATGATCTCAAATCACCACTCACAGTCCCGAAGAAAGATGCACACAATTCCAGCTTGCATCACAAAACACTGATACAAAGCCGACATGGGGATGCCACCGTACCACAGCTTCATGGTTCTCAATGCTGTCAATACTAGCATACTTTTATCTCTCCACACTTCCTTCATAATAGACATGGACGAAGAAATGACTCTACAGGTAGATGGCTCAATGAGCTGGAATAAAAACTTGCATCTAGCATTCCATGTTTCCCAGCACAAAAGGAACACCATTGCTAAGGCCCTTCACATCTCTTGCTTGCTGTTACTCCCCACAATGAACTGATTAATCCAGTTTGCCACCATGGTAACACTGTCGATTCACTCTAATCCCCAAAGGTGAACCAAACCAAAATATGTTTTGCAAAGAAGTAAACATATTTCAATTTTCTTCCTTGATATTACAGTTAAAAATTCTGATGGATACACATCGCAACCAAAGAAATATTCGACGGATGATGATGACATGCTTCAAATCTGGTTTCAACAGCGTAAGTAACTTGTGGTGATCAAAACAAATCAACAATCTCAGATGTTAGAAGTAAAAAAGAAACCACAAATCTCATGATATACGCAAGCTGCGCAACTAAGAAACCGAAAATAAGCTGCAGGTTGATTAGTCGGTTTTCTGAACAACAAAGAAGTATAATACAGAGTTTCAAACCCAACTGGAGTTTTTTAATCTCTGGAACGAGAATAATCTATGTACCCAGAGAGAAGTAGAGATGTGTTCATCGCCAATATAAATATCTGAACAACGAACGACAAGGCAGACGCTACACTAGCAACGACGGAAAAACAATTGAAGCAGTTCGGTCGAGAGCAATACTTACATGATGGAGCGAGCAGTAAAGATCTCTCTCTCTTTTTTCCGGTTTGGGGCGGATGGAAGGGGATTTCGGGAGCTTTCTATTCTCTTCTATATATAATTATTCTCTGCTCGGGTCCAAATCCTGTTTGGAAAAGAAAATAATTTCCTTTCGAAAAAAATAAATAAATTACTTTTTGGAAGGAAAAATCATTGCTTGGTAACTCATGTTTAACAGATGACACAGAATAGATACTCATGTTTGAAAAATATTAGATTAGTCACTCATGTTTTACATTGTTACAGATCGGTCACTTTGTATATTTTGGATATTAAAAAAAAATATATTTATTTATTTGTAAAGTGCGAGTTCTAATCTGGTGGTCGATGATATCTGTGGTCAGTTGTAGTCAACTACCGTTAGATATGCATCAAACGGTAAGTAATTAAAAAATAGTTGAGAGACAATTTAATATCACCTGTTGTATGCAGATCTAACAACAATTGACCACGACTGACCACATATACCACTGACCACCAGATAAGAACTCAGTAAAGTGCATATAAATAAGTTTATTAGTTTGGTAATGACAAAAATATCCATTTAAGTAAAACATGTGTGTGTAATTTATGTAGTTTTTAACATATAAAATAGACAAAGTGATCAATCTGAATGATAAAGTAAAACATGAACGACCAAAATGATATTTGTCAAACATGAGTGATCATTCCGTATCATCTATCAAGCATGAGTGACTAAACCACAAATTTTCTCTTTTGGAATTGGAGGATTGTCAAAGACCATGTCTTTACAATCAGGAAAAAAAATCAATGATACATGAACTTACTCAGCCTGCCCAAGAATCACGTAGATAAAGTTTTTAAAGTTTAGGTATTGTAAATTCGTAATGATAAGTTTTAAAGTTCAGGTATCAAGTTGATAGGACCAGGTAAGTTTAGTATCATAGAAAAGAAAAATTCTTACAATTAAATAAAAAAAAACCACATAATACACTTCAACTTTGAGACACATACGAATTACATGCTTCAATTTCTAAGTGTACAAGATTATTAATACTTTCGAAGCTTTGGTTTCATACTAAAATTGTATGTCGTTCAAAATTAAGCTTGTCAATTTCAACACGACATGAAATGAAGTGGGTTGAACTCGCACGATTATGAAGCGTGTCAATCGTGGGTCAATCCGTTAACACGATAAATACATGTGTAATCCGTTTATTAATTAGATTGGGTCGACTTATACATGATTCACATACACGACCCATTTTATAATAAATGATATTAATATTTTATTATAGGCAAAAGTTATTTAAGTCTTTATTGAAAGATTAACCCTAAAATTTAACTTGCGTTTATAATAACTTCTATTATTTTGTACGTGAAAAGTGAAGTCGTTTGATTTTGAACTCCTTTAGTATAATTGGGTTGCATAATTTCACACGAAACAACATGATTCATTTATTAAACGAGTTACGTGGGTTGACTCGTAACCCGTTTATAAATGGATTGAGTTTTAGTTAATTTTTCTAACATGAATAACTACATGATCAGACACGAACCCAACACGGCACAACCTAACCCGTCGACAAGCCTACTCAAAATTAAGATGTTATTTGCGACATTTTCCCTTAGTTTTATAATAATTGTTTGAAATAAAGTCACTAACGATTCAATGACTTTAATAATATCGAGTGCTGATTTTCGCTCTACTCCTCTTATGTGTTTGATTGCCAAAAAACTCATTTACTTATTTGTCTCTATCTTTTTATTAGAGGGGTGATTTGGTTAAAGAAGACCAAAAAAAAGGAGTGCAAATAATAAACGTGGGAGTGCAAAAATCAGCTCCTTTGTCATGACTCATGAGAGTGATCATCCGAATAATGCATGAAGATTCAAGAAGATTTGTTTGGTCAGACCTCGTGGGCCATTAATCTCTTGCGGCCCCATCCCACGAATCGGCTATAAACATAGAAACATGACCCGCCGGTTTTTTCCACACGCCCACCGGAATCCCACTCGAAACCATAATCGTCTCAGCTGAGTCAGCTCCACCGCACAAAGCTCCCACCTAATAAATAGCACCCACGTGTTCCCCTTCCGTCCACGTCACCACTCCTAATCCCGACACTCAGATAACGCAAACACTGCCCGGCACACGTTAGAGTCGCCCACCAGTAAAACCCGGATAACGAAACCTGCCTTCAAATAATCCCCCCGGATAAGCACAACCGAAGGGCCCCACCTCCCCACCCATCACCCGCATCTCAACCATCCACGTGTCCCGGCATCCTCCTCCCGCTAAAAGACCCAACACCTGTACGCCCCAGATCAATTGTCATTGTCGTGGAAGTCCGGTTTTTTAGTTAAATATTGTCACTGTGTGATCCAAAGTGTGTCTGTTTCTGAGTAGCGGAGAAAACAAAGATGGAAGCTTTCTTTTGAGTTTTAGAGAGAGAATTGAATCCGAGAAATTTAGAGAGAGAGAGAGAGAGATGGGCGTGCCGGCGGCGAATAAGGAGAGCGAGAGTCCGAGGAGTCCAGAAGCGAAGCTGGGGATGCACGTAGAGGATCTGTGGGACATACAAGAGCCTCAGCTATCTCCGACCGAGAAGCTTAATGCTTGCTTCGAGAGTGTTCCTGTCTCCGACTTCCCTAACGATCCGTCCCATCAAGGTAAGAGCATCTTCATAGTCATACGAACATGTCGTCGTCGTTTGTGTTATCCAATATGAATTTATAGCTATGAGATTTTGGTGCTGAATTGATATTCCAATAGAATATGATAATGAGGAGATTATTCCGGGTTAAAGATGTTTTCTTTTGCTGTGTTAAATATTGATTATATGTTTTTTGTTATTTGTTGGATTTTGAAGTGATTGAGATAAGGTCAGACACGAGTTTAGCTGAAGCTGTTAAGATACTAAGCCAGAATAAGATTCTGAGTGCGCCGGTGGTGGATGTCGATGCTCCCGAGGATGCTTCCTGGATTGACAGATACATTGGTGTCGTTGAGTTTGCCGGAATTGTTGTGTGGATTCTGCATCAGGTTAACTTGGCTTTAATTTTTAACAAGACATTTCTGTTGAGATAATTGTTGTTTAGAATGCTAAATGGTGTTTTAATGTTGATTTCGACAGTCAGAACCGGCATCTCCGAGGACTCCGAATACTCCCAATAGTCCTAATAGTCCAAGAAGTCCGTCGAGTGCAACTGCAATGGCAGCAGCTGCTAATGGGCTCAAAGGTCTTGATCTTGCAGGCCTATTAGACTATGGCTCTGACTTGGCTGCACCAACATCAGGAAATTTTTTCGAGGCATTGACTTCTTCCGAGTTTTACAAGAACACACAGGTCACAATTCTATTTATTTGTCTTTAACAGCATGAGTTGTTTTTTGGTTAATTCATGGGGATATATATATTGACTTTTCAGAATGCAGGTTCGAGATATCTCAGGGTCATTCCGGTGGGCGCCATTTCTTGCTTTACAGAGGGAGAACACCTTTTTGACCATGCTCTTATTGCTTTCAAAGTACAAAATGAAGAGCGTTCCTATAGTTGATCTAGGTGAAGGAAAGATTGACAACATCGTCACGCAAGCTGCTGTGATTCATATGTTAGCGGAATGTGCTGGTCTTCAATGGTTTGAAAGCTGGGGAACCAAGAAAATATCAGAACTTGGTCTCCCCCAGATGACTGCTGATCGCATTGTGAAGGTGAGTGCTACTCTCACTTCTGAGTTGGAATTGTACATTGGTATTTGATATTACATGCATTGTCTATCCAGAATGGTTATTTGAAGATCTTAATAATTCAACAATGCGCCAAAGTTCTTCGATAATTGTTTCAGCCTTGGTTTATAGGGCTTGGTCATGAACTCATGATCGATTAAAATATCAAGTTTAAGCACATTGACTTAGCAGGTCTACACTTCTGTCCATTTCTCAGAATGCCTTATCATATCTATTGCAGGTGTACGAGGATGAACCAGTGCTACAAGCATTTAAGCTGATGAGGAAAAAGAAGGTTGGTGGGCTACCTGTGATTGAAAGTCGCGGTACCAAGGCAGTAGGTAATATAAGCTTAAGAGATGTTCAGTTCTTGCTCACTGCACCAGAAATCTACCATGATTACAGGTTTGTAGTCAAAATTGCTTACAACTTCTCATAACAAGTTTTTATGGTTTTTAGTTTCAGTTGTAAATACTAGATCATTGATTTTTATGCTACTACAGGTCTATCACTGCAAAAAACTTCCTGGCGGCTGTCAGATCCCATCTAGAGAAGCAACATGAAGTCTACCCAATGCTGAGTACTCTAGTAACTTGCAAAAGGGATGACACAATCAAAGATTTGATTCTGATGCTGGACTCTGAGAAGATCCACCGCGTGTATGTGGTAGACAATGATGGGAACCTTGAAGGAGTCATTACGTTGAGGGACATCATCTCGAAGCTAGTTCATGAGCCACGTAACTACTTTGGCGATTTCTTTGACGGTGTTTTGCCTCTGCCCCAAAGCTCAAGGGTTTAAGATGAGACAAACATTCTGATCTCCTTCCAAAGGATTAACCAGTTTTTGTTTTGGATCTTGTTCTGCCCTTTCCTGTGATGAGCTCTTCCCTTATCCTATCAAAGTCTGTTTTGTTATCGAATAGGTAATCATCTGTAAATAATGTCTTCAGTTTGAGAGAGTTTCAAGTGCTGTAAATTTGTTGTATCCATAAGCTTTTTGCAGTAACAGTACAATAAAGAGAAACCTTCTTCATCTTTCATTGCAATCTCAATCTTGAATTTCTTCCGACTTTTCATTGATCATGTCACATTAAGAAATCTGCAGTCTAGAAATAATTCCAAAACTAGGTGCAGAGTTGCCATTTTCTACCTCTAATATTTGTTCCAACTCTAATAAAAGTTTCAGGCTCTTTATTTCTTAGCCTTATCCAAGAATCCCAAGTCCTAACCACACTGACATATTCGGAATGTTTCTACTTTTGTTGCATGCCAAAAGCTGAAGCCCCGAGCACTGTGATCATCAACCGGTATCTTGTGTTGCTCCGCTTAATGTTATGAACAGTTGTGGCGACTGCATCTAGCTTAGAATGAGAAACTTGCTGATTTCTCAGACCAGACCATTAGAGAAGATTTCAAGACTACCAAAGTTCGTGTTAGCTGATTGGATTTGGGGATTCCGAAATGCTGTTATACAGGGCTTCATTAATGAACACAAAAGTCCGAAACCAACAATTTAGAGAAGCACATGCATAAGCAAACAGCTATACCCTACACAAGTAAATCACCAAATTTAGACATGGCACGTTTAGTGGTCGTAGAACTGGTAGAAGGGAATAGAAGCCACAGAGCAAGTGAGGCTTTCAGTACTCCAGTTAGTTGGGAATGGGAAACGGTGTTTTTCTTTTGGTAAGGCTTCATTTTCTTCAGCCAGCATTCGCTGGTGTTAGAAGGTTCTTTCTTTCTCATTCAATCTGATCCAAGCAAATCAAATAATTGAGTAGATGGGATATGGATTTGGACGCACACTCTAATCTGTTCCTGTTCCTCATAAATATGGCCAAGAGCGTTGGACCTTATGCTCGGTGATGTGTTGCTAAAGGTCTGGTTTAGAATTGCTCCAAAACCATCAAAAGCCAAACTCGCTTTCAAACAAGGGGTGATGTGGTGCTAAGGTCCTGTTTGGAATTGCTAATTGCTGTTTCAAATAACCAAAACCGCATTCGGATTGATTGAGCGTACATGACCAACATTAAGTATCTGGGTCATGCTTTTGGCCAAAGATGGAATAGATGGAGTTGTTGAAATCCTGCTAGAGTCTCTGGCTTATTGATCTAATTAAAAACCCAAAGAGGTACTGGTTCATTTGTCATCATCCACTATATAATGCACCAACAATACCTTCTTTGAAAACAAGAGACGACCAAGTACCACTACTTAACCTCTTCATTTTGCCAGCATCTTAAATTCCATAAGAAATTACAACGCTGTCACTCTCAAGTCTCTTAACACATAAGTTTTGGATCAAATAGTATCTGATGAGTCATTAAACTACTACACTGCTCAATTACAAGCTATAAAAGACACCAAAGCCATAACTGTCATAACTGTCTAAACATAGATTAAACTACTACACTGCTCGATTACAAAGCTTGGTAGTCTATTTTTTTCTTTCTATTTTTCACTTTGCTAATACCGCCTAGTACTTATTTTTGGGCATTTGTACAGATATCTTTATCATACAAGTTTAAGATCCAGCTACAATCGACTTGACTTCATCAACCGTACATTTTTAGTTTTCAAACCAAATCAGTCTAGAAAACTTCATGAAGCTCCCTCGTAAACAATGCTAGCATCTCAGTTTGATTTAACATCAACTGTTACTCATGTTTAGAAGGAAAAGGAGAACAAATAATTTATGTTTCTGAATCTACTTGTATATCAAACTTAATATTACACAGTGACGGTTTATGTTCTTCCTCCCAAGCATATAACAACCGAAAGTTGCTGGCAAATCATGGCAAACTAAAATACAGGAACCATGACAAAACCCACGCATAGAAGCTGCTAAAATCTACAGATGATGTACAAAACTCATTACAGTAGCTATCAGAAAAACCCGTGTTTATAACATTAAGCCAGCAAAATAAATAGGTATCATTAAGAGCTACAATTTTTTTTGTTTGTTTTTAATTTTAGAATGCTGTCCCAGTATCCATCTAGCTTTTGATCAAAGCACAGGACTTACCTGTTACAAAGGGCCAATGCATCCTATGCACTACTTTTTCTTCTCAGATGGTGCAGAACACTAGGTGTTCCTTCAAACAAATCCAACACATATGTCTCCAAATCATCGGCTGTGTACTTTATGTACTTCCCAGCATGCCTTCCACTCTCTAGCTGACTCCCGAACCTCCCCATAAATGACCGGTAAGCAGGAATCACCTTCTCCGATATAGATATTCGAAGCTCTTCGCGGAGTTGAGCATCTGGGACCTTCCAAGCTGTCTGAATCCTATAGAGGTCTTCAAAAATGGCATTGAAATTCTTAAACCTCTCCTTTAAAGCGATCTTTGAAGCATTGTTGCTGCTCCCCCCAATTCCTTCATCTTTCAAACAAGAAAGCGCCTTGCTCCAAGCAGCTCTAAGATAACCAGTAGCATACTGGCGCACCTGGCCACGGCGCTTGCGAATCCAATTGTCTCCCAAAAGCTTCCTTAGGTCAGAATCCTTCACTTTCTGAACTATGTACTGAATGTTGTTCATCATAAACACACACTGCAGTGCCCCATCATCATAAACCCTAGACTTCTCCATAAGATTTGACTCCAAATTATTTATCAACAGTAAAAGTCTACGTCCTATAGGAGACATGCTTTCTATCCCCAAATCATCATTAGGCAAACCCTGTAACTCATCATCTCCGGTATCTAAAAGCGAATTCAGAGTTTCACTGTAATCAACCAACAGTCTAACATAGTTCATTACGTACCGCGAAATTGGGTGAATCTCTCCACTTAGCATTGGCTTCTTACTGGCCTCACCCTGAACTGCATTCTCAAACTCAACAAAGGTTCCTCTAGCCGCCTCACCGAGTCCATCCAACACTCCCTTGGTCTCGGCAATCACAAACTCATCCGTCACCATTTGCTCCAACTCTGGCAATACGTCGGCCATGACATCATACATGTCCAGAATCCGAAACAGCTTCTCCGGTGACCTCTTCCTAATGGCAATAGCCTCTCCAAAATTCAACAGCTGCATAATGCATCCTTTGGTGGTCTCATTGAAGCATATTTCTCTGGTCTCATCGGTTCCCTCGAATATCTGATCGGAGAGCCTCCTCTCTCCGATTAACAAAACTCTAAAGCCGATTTTAACAGCGTGTATCCACTTCTTCATTTTCTCATCGAGAATCTTCCACTCAATTTTCTGCACCTCCTCTATGCTCAGCTTTTCAACTCCGAGAATCGCCAGACACTCGTCCAAGGCGTCTCGCCGGACACTGCTATACACCTGAACACACTCCTTTTCGTAGCCGGAGCGTATCATACGGTCCGCGATCTCCTTCAATTCAACAACGGCGTCGGGGTGTATCAAATCGACGCAGACGTCATCGCCGAGGCTGCCGCCGCGCTCGTGGAACCTGCTGCCGTCGCGGTCCAGCTCGCCGAAGCTTTCGAACGCCTCGGCGAAGTCTCCGGAGCCGTCGTGGGAGGCGAAGGAGAGCGAGACGCGGCGGATCGAGCCGTAGAGGCTGTCGGAGTCGAGCGGAACGGTGTTCCGGATCAGAATGTGTCGAAACTCGTCCTCAAGCCTCGACATAGCGATTTGGATCGCGTTCTCGGCCCGGTCCGAAACCTCGTGATGATCCGACCCGACCGATAACCCTTCCATCATGGTCAGGATCTCGTCGACGGCCATCAAATACTCCGCCGACTCGTCCGGCGACTCCTCCCAGGGGGCGTTGCTCCTCATCGCCTCGGGATTTGTCTCCCACCGGAAAATCAACTTCTCCGCCGCCTCGAATCGGTCCCCCTCCGCCTTCGATTCGTTGCTAATCATGCTCGTCAAATTCGACAGCCGATTGTCGAAGCTGGAGAAGATCAACAACATGTCCTCCCTCACCTCCTTCGGAGCATTCCCTAAGCTCTTGACGATGTGCTGCGCCGCCGCCAGTACTCGATCCTCTCCTCCTCCTCCTCCTCCTGCGGCGGCTATGCTGGTGGTCGTCGTCGTCATAAGGGGAATTAGCTCCTAGGGTTTGGGAGAGTGAAATCAGATCAGGAAAGAAAAACAAAGGCAGTTAGGGAGCAGTAGTATCAGGATTTGGAGGAATCGTAATTGAGGCCATGAAGGTTTCTCTTGTCAGTCTGCGACCGAAATTGGAAAGGAAAGGAACGAAAAAGGGTTGGGTTTGGGTTCGGCCGGCAGCTTAGCTTAGGTTGAACAGAAGAAGAATGAGAGAGAGAGGAGTGACTTGCGGGAGGCTTTTTGAGCTTGGAATCGGGTGCGCTTAAGTGCACTTCACGTCGCCTGCGCACGTGGCTGGATATTGGATTTTTCGGATGACGTGGCCTGGGTTTTTTAATCGCGTTCACATTACCTGGGTCATATAGATCCTCATATTATTATTTTTTCGATAATTAGCTTAGCTACTCAATAATACCAAGTTAATCGCCTTCTTAGTGACATCTTATACTTGAATCGGTGGCTTATTTTCTTATAACAAATGGGGAAGAGGACCGCAAATACAATCGAAAGACTCTAAGATGGGCTATCAAAAACGTAAATCATGTATTTTCTTGTACACCCCAACCTCATAAAATGCCTAAGAACTACTCTCTCTCAAAGAGAATTATACTTATCTTCTTCGTTTCTACTCTCTTATTTATAGGCATACCAGTTTATAATCGTATTTATAAAAAAATCAACATCATCTAATAAAATAAAAAGATATCTTTAACATAATATTATATCCAAACATACCGATACTTTTCTCCTAATCCGTTCTCATCAAATCTAACAATATCTTTTGGGAGTTGGGAAGAGGGACTCTTGCGAACAAACTTGATGCCACATCTGCAATCAACACTTGCGATAATATTTGAAAATAATATCATGTAACCATTACAAATGTTTCACGATTCATTTCTCGTCCACTTTCAGTCGAGCATCGAAACCCTTCGTGGACTTGGATCACCCCATAAATAAACTTCCACCCTTCTCTTGTTCAATCACTATGAATGGGTCAGAATGTTACACATTGACTTATCAGATTATAGTCATTATACCATCAAATATGACTTTGGTGATTGTCAATTTCAACATGCTCCGTAGTTGACCAACAAACAAAAGATAATATACACAACCTTTGGTCATGATATTGGTTCCTAGCTGCTGCACCTAACACGTTACTACGTTCGGTTTCATTTCTCACAATCCAGAATCAAAATCCGGTTTCATTTTCAAGTGGTTTTTACATTCGATTGCAAAACCATGTGTAAATGATTTAGAACTCAGATATGCACATCACACGAGTTATAATCAAAGTAGTTGAAGAATAAACAACCAATAACCATCTCCATAAACTCTAAATACATCGGCATCGAGAACCTAGAGATAGGACTTTTTCGGCTTAATAGTCTAGATCAATCCATCAATTATGAGCTAATAATATTATTATCTGTCAGTATATAAGTCTCGATCAAACATAATATTTCTTTTTAAGACTGGTGTAGTTGGTCCCGATGACTCCAGTTTCACAAGGACAAGGACAAGGACGGAACCAGGATTTGATGTGGGGGGCTCAAAGGAATGAAAAAAAAACATATAAATGAATGTATATATTATATGTGATACACAAAAATGAATACTATTCATCAATATTGCATATAAGACAAAAAAATTTAGTTAAAAAAAATAATTATAAAGTTATCAGACAATTATATTGTAAAAATATTTTAAAAATTGTAATAATAGATTATATAAGGTTTGAACCCTGCTCTTGCTTTTAGCAAAGCCAAACCTTACCGCACAATCAAGATAAATTTTTGTGTATCATACCAAAGTATAGATACTTATTTCATTTGGGGGGAGGGTGGGCCCATGTAGCTCCGTCCTTGCACACAGAACGCCGAGTGTGAAACAGGGAAAACAAATATACATGAAAGATGAATCATGACTAGAATTCTAGACGTCTACACTACAAATCTGTATGTTTTAAACTTCTATTTTTCTAGAAGTGACGAATTACAAACTTCAGTTGCTTAACAAAGCAACGGAGTATAATTAAGAAAAATTAACAAAACTGCAGCAGCCACAACACCACGAGGGCAGACTGATAGACTTCACGAAAACGATTGACAATATACCAAATCAAATAAAACTGAGTCAAAATGAAAAAGATAGAGATATCCACATTTTTTCATGAAAATATAAAATTCTCCTTTCTGGGCAAGGGCATACTTTCCTCTTGGAGGTAAGCTCCACCAAAAGTGAACTGCATCAGACAAAGCCAAGAAATATTTTCTTAGTAATGGCAATGTCATTTGAAAGTTCAATGAAATAAAGTCAATTTTGACATCCTTTTTTGTAAACACAGGTTCCATGACATCAAACTTTAGCCAACCATGAGGACTGATTCTAGGGCCAACTCTTTCTCATTTACTTCTAAGTTCCAACAGACAAATATATTGCCATATTAACATTATTCGTGTCAAATAGTGATGAGTCATATACGCACTAGAGATATCATTCTGTACATCTGGACCAGGATCTTTCGGTTTTGATTTTTACTAGAGATACGTTTTCTGCCCTTAACATAATAATATTATATGCAAGCAGAGAAACATGACAGATTTGCCACTTACTGCTGCTGCATTGCCTTCTCCACAAAAATCGCCCCTGTATCTCGATCTGCATTACATAAACCAGAGTTACAAGCTGTAGTGAAAATACAAAAGAAAAACACCACTAACTCTAGGTAGTGCTGCACTATAAGCTTTATCCTATACAGTATTCCAAGACAACAGAATGGTAGGAGTGACTCCATGAGACCATTAGGTAGGAGGCAAAATAATCTAACAAGGCAGGAATCTGAGGTTGCTACAGTATTCCTTGATCTGTAATACGCTTTCAAGGTGTCTCTTCCACAAGTTGTAAAGTTAGAAAAACAGGAAGTTCAGTTTAAAGCATCTTATTAATGGTTTGAGGAAGAAAAAAAAAGCAGTGAACACTCCTCTTATTTTCACTTCCATTAGTGATCACTCATTCCACAACGACAAGAAAACTTTTGGATTGCTTTATGCTTTTTGCCACTACCACAGAGCGAAACAACATGGTGCATAAACCCACTTAATTTGCCCTACTTCACCAAATTGACTTTAATATTGTAGCTCCATAAAGTGTGTTCGGGTACGTACTTGATTGAGGTGTTTCTATTTTCTAGAGTAAAATCATCAAAGAGGGGATAATACATTGGACACCAAACATAGAAGAGAAAAAGATAAACAATTCAAATATAATGTGACCACAGTCATCAAAATGGTATACACAAAGATAAATTTGAATCAAGTCGTACCCTTTAATTAGCTCATTATGGGTTGTCTAATCTTGCTATAAACGAGCATTTGATGCTTCACCAGCATTTGATGCTTCACCCTGTGAAGATAACAGGCATCCAGACTCTGATTACCTATGCGCAAAGAAAACTTATGTGCAGTATCTACCACATAAGATGAAAAGAAAATGAATATTGAGGCTTTACCAAGTTAGAGATCTGGTCCATAATGCAGTACATGGAACTCAACATTGTTTCTAGAGTATCATTCGCCAATTCAAACCTCACTTCCGTTTCTTTCACGCGAGACAGCGAATCATTAACAAGCTGCCATAAAGAGTAGGGTGACAATTACTTTCCAGATATTGAAAACATATCAGTATATCCCATTGACAATTAGTCAATAATTACCTTCAAGTTGATCACAGCAAGAGGGTCGGTGAGTTCTGCTTGATTCGCCACGTCCCACGTCATTGTCTTCAGCCGTGGTAAACCGCCCTATCAAAGTCGGCAAATTAAATGTTACAGTCTAATCTCTAAACACAAAAAAATGAAGAAAAGATTCAAATTAGTGGTATACAGTAGTACCTGGTCTTTGAGAGCATCTTCCCGCCATTCTGTTTGAAATTTGTGCAGCAAAAGCGTCAACAGCCTCTGCAATTCAGGCAACACCTCATCGGGAAATAGCTTGTGAATCTCGTCTTTCTTCACATTTTCGTACACGCATCTCCTTATCAAAATCCGTAGACACACCAAAAGCTGCACACCCACAATTCACCAGAGATTTACAAATTCAGAAACGAAGAGTCAGACAGTGAGTGAGTGAGTGAGTGTACCGGGTCGAGGTCGGACTCGTTTTGGAGCTGGAGTATGTCTCGGATAATGTCCCGGTCGGCCCGGTCCAGACCGGTCTTACGGGTCCTCCAAAGCGTCTGGAGAATGTACTCGACCGAGTCTTTGGAGCTTGATCGAACCAGAAGCGGTAAATGACTCCACAGCGTCTGCTCCATCATCCTCTTTAGTCTTTTACTCACAGTGATTGATTCTAGGGATTTCAGATTTTCAGGGGGTTTGCTTCTGCTCTAAACGACGTTGAGCGGGTCGTTTCATTTACATCAATATCTGTACTATCTATACAATTTATTAAGAGAAAATGTGTGTTCAACACCGACAACACGTAACACGTATGTATCAGCAGTTTTTGAGTAAATCTCTAAACCCTAAAGGTGTGTTGAACACCGACAACACGTAAGTATCAGCAGTTCTTGAGTAAATCCCTAAACTCAAATTTTAAAAATAAAAAAAATAATAGAAGAAGAAGAAAACTCTCAACTCCTAAACACTTAAAAGTTTCACCGTCGGTCTCCCTCCTTGACGGAATCATCATCACCGATGTTGAAAATCCTCACTGCCGAATTTCGTGCACTTTTGTTTCTTACTTCAAACTTTTTTTAGCAAAATTTTCATACCTAACATAACACACTCGAGGTAAATTGTCTAACATTCTTCGATTTAGAATTAGGTTGCAAAACTTAATTACCGCAACACCCTAGATATAGGTGTTGGAAAGTTTGTCTTTTTTTGAAATGACGCATTTATTATATCTACTCGGAACTTGTGATAATGATACAGAACTCCACCGGATTACCCGACCTGACAAAGAGATGTTCTTAAGTACACATATACTAGCAAACATTATGACACAAAACAGAATATAGACTAACAAACCAGAGTAGCACAAGAGGGCTATCAAACTTAGGATGCACCACTCTTTAGCTAGCCAGGGGCCTTTTCTACATAGACCCCGTGAATCCCGGGTCTACCTTCTGCTTTTTGTTCCCAGCCGCCATGGTAGAGTCCTCTGCATCCTCGATCTTCTGGTAGTACCAGTTGAAGAACTTAAGCTTCTACAGAGAAGTGATATCCTTCCGTAGGCGTGGTCCCTTGGGAATTTTGCAACGCTTGGCCGCACCCTTTTCTGAATCTGCGACAATTGCACTGCCTCAAGTGTCCATCACCACCTCCTGGTAGTTGCCCGCTCTGCCTCCGGGCTCAGAAAAAATAGGAATCTCATCCCTCAACTGCCACATTCTTTCCTCGGCTCTACCTTCTTCTTTCTCTTCTTCCAGCTCATCTCAATCCTAGCACACCGGATAAGGCAACCACCCAGTTTGTGGTCCCACGTGCCACAACTCATGCATATCCCCTTTAGGGTCAGATACTCCGCTCGGCCCTCAATCCAAGCCTGCTTCCCTATCTGCACCCTGAAACTAGTAATTAGAGGCTTACTGAGATCAACCTCCACTAACAAACGTATCCCATCATCTCGAGCCAAGCTTTGCTTGTCATAATCCACATACGTACCTAGGTAACCACCTAGGGTTTCCAGTCATACAAAAGGCGCATCTTCGTCATGCAACTTACCACATGACATGTAAAGTAGCCAAAGATTTAACTTTATCAATCGGAACCGCCTCCACTGATTCTAGTCCATCAAAATACTTCACCACCACTGTGACATCTTCGTAGAACCAATGACTACAACTCACCGCCGTCTTAAAGGCACCTTCGTAGAGAAATTTTACCAGAAAACTATCCTCCGTCTCACGCCGAATAGAGATCGCGCATGAGCCTTTGGATCTTTTCCAAAGCCTGATCATTAGAAACTTGATCAACTCCACTTTCTCCTTAGAGATAGGAGTCCGTGAAAAGGTATTCATGATCACAAACTTGCAGTCATCATCCTCATCCTCGCCGTACAGGGACAAATCGAAAGCAAGAGGAGGGTTATGATGAACCTTGAGAATCGAACCAAATAGAGAAGCCATGGAACGATTCTTCAACGAGCAAAAGTAAAAAGATATAGAAAATAGGGCAAGAGCAGGGATGGCTCCTACTCAGGGATCCTAAGTAAATATAGGGTTCGACTTTGAACAAGGGAAAATCAATTGTTTATGAAGAAGAGAGGATGTTGATGTGAATTGGATTTAGAAAATTCGGGAAAAGGAAGTGGGATCTGGACGTAGACTCCAGGAGAGTAAGGGAATTGGGTAGCTAGGGTTACAGTAACAAGCGGAAAAGAAAGGTGGTCGGGTTGAAACAAGATTGTACAAAAGGGAGGAGGGAGAGATTAAAGGAACAAAAGGATCAGAGATCGACGATGGAGAAGATGGTATCGACGCCGACGACGGAATAATTTTGCAGCTAGGGTTACAGAAGTAAGGGTAAAAAGGTTTACGCAGGGTTACTAGGGATCTCAAAAATATGAGTTGGAAAGTATTGATATTCTAAACATTCTAGAGTCTTATTGTAATTAGAATTGGTTTATTCTTTATTGTAGATATTTCCTTCTGATTAGGAATATGTCTTGTAAAGCTGTATATATACCCAATTTGAGAATGAATGAAAGTATCGCATTCTACCCTAAACACTTTTGATTATACTTTTCTACTTGGTATTAGAGCTAACCTTGTAGGCCTACTGACAAAACCTTATTTTTTTATCACCCATTACACCTTAATTCTGTGGCTGAAGAATCCGACTCTGTTGTGGTTTTTTCTTCCCTACCTCAACCCACATCTCAACTACCTCCACCTCCATCCATCCACTATCATCAAGAAAAATCATATTTTCTCATTGAAGTTCTCTTAAATGATACCAATTACTCTACGTGGGCTCTTACCATGTAGATGCGCATTGGAGGCCGTAAGAAGCTTGGATTCCTTATCGGTGTTTCGGTTGCTCCACCTACCTGCACTCCTGATTATATTACTTGGGCTATTGACAATGAGAAGGTGGAGAGTTGGCTGATTAATAACATGTCTACTGGTATCGTTCAACGCTGTCTCTGTTTCTACCAGTTTCCGTAAGGATTCCAGCAGAGGTACGGATGGGGTAGGTTTCGGGTGATCCGGGATGTCGCGTGTTTATCGTCCTTTACCTGCTGTTAAAAGTAATACACGAAACGGTCGTTAGAAGCCTTGACAGGTTGTTCCCGCCTTCGACTCTCTAACACTCAAGTTAGTGTATGAAGCGTAACAAACAGTATTGATAGAGTAACATGCGTATGATGGCGTGGTAGGGCGTACCTTGTAACTATCATAAATGTGTTATATATATTGGCGGTTGAGTATGGGGTCTTTTGTTGCTTTTCGATGTGGGATCCTGCTTTGTTCATGTTCTGTTCTGGTGCCTTCTTTTTGCTTGTTTCGAGCACGTGGGATTTCGGACGGTGTTGCTTCTTTGTTTAAAGCTGGAGCCTGTATTGCTGTCTTGCGTTTGGTCTGAGCTGTGTTGACCCGTTTGGAGTGACTAAGTGTGCGATAATTGTGCTTACGGGATCACGTACTAACAAGTCCCCCAAGTCAAGGGAATCAGCTCTTGATTGGGGAGTTGCAAGGCTTTGTTCAGATTTTGCACACGTGGTCACTCGAGAATGGGGGGGGGGGGGGGGGAATCCTGTTAAGCCCGAGTCCCCCAACTCTCCGATAAAGAGCTGATTTTGAGGTCGAGAGTCGAAGTGTCGTGCCGCGATGATGCAGGCGTTTGTTGTTGTTCCGTTTATTGGGGTGGACTCCGAAACCTGATGTTGCTGTTTGGAGCCGCTTACGTGGCGACAAGTGATGTTGCTACTCGTCCCACCATTGCGCGAACGTTGTTGCTGTCCGGCTACCAGGTTGGACTCCGAAACCTGATGTTGCTTTTTGGAGCCGCTTACGTAGCGACAAGTGGTGTTGCTAGTCGTCCCACCATATCACAAACGTTGTTGCTGTCCGGCTACCGGGTTGGACTCTGAAACCTGATGTTGCTGTTTGGAGCCGCTTACGTGGCGAAAAGTGATGTTGCTACTCGTCCCACCATTGCGTGAACGTTGTTGCTGTCCGACTACCGGGTTGGACTCCGAAACCTGATGTTGCTTTTTGGAGCCGCTTACGTAGCGACAAGTGGTGTTGCTAGTCGTCCCACCATATCACAAACGTTGTTGCTGTCCGGCTACCGGGTTGGACTCTGAAACCTGATGTTGCTATTTGGAGCCGTTTACGTGGCGACAAATGGTGTTGCTACTCGTCCCACCATAGCGCGAACGTTGTTGCTGTCCGGCTATCGGGTTGGACTCTGAAACCTGATGTTGCTGTTTGGAGCCGCTTACGTGTTGGGTGTTGCTCTATCGGGTTGATGCGTAACGGGAGGTCCCACACCTCAGTCCGTTAGCCCCGAACGATGGCGCAGGTCATGATGGTATCAACCGTGCCCGTGATAGCGCAAGCATAATTGCCACTTGCCTATCGGGTGTTGCTCTATCGGGTTGATGCGTAACGGGAGGTCCCAGACCTTAGTCCATTAGCTCCGAACGATGGCGCAGGTCATGATAGTATCAACCGTGCCTATGATAGCGCAAGCATAATTTTCACTTGCCTATCGGGTGTTGCTCTATCGGGTGGACTCCGAAACGGTGTTGCTGTTTCCAAAGTAGGCCCCTCTTGTCTTTTCGTCTTCGTAACGGTTATCTGTTGCTTGAGGTGATCGTGTGTCAGACGGTTTATTTCTGTTGTGTGCTGCATGTGTGACGCGTGGCGCGTCGAATTCGATGCGGTAGAGTAATTAATTTTGGCGGGAGCGCGTGGGACACGTGTCGTAATCCTGCGGATGGAAGCGCTGAAAATAAACGGTAGGCGTTTACCTAGGGTTACTTTCACTGCCTATAAATAGTATGGTATTTTCACTTTCACCTTTTACACTTTTGTTGTTCAAGTTGAAGCTCTGCGTAAACGTGCTCTCGAATCTGCTTGCTATCCACTTTGGAGTGTTTCTTGCTTGCTACCTCGTGAATCGTCATCTCATCTCGAAAGGTAGTGTCCTTGTTCTTGCTCTTTCGAAAATTGTTTGGTGTAGTGTTTTCGTACTTGCTTTGGTTGCTGTTTTCTTTGGGGTAATTTTCTGGGTTTTCGTTGCTTTCTGGGCTTTTTCTGGGTAGTGGGAAAGAACGACTTCAAGTTCTTGGATTTTTGTTGCTTTTTTGCTGTTTGATCCACTTTGGGGTATTGGGGAAGATTTTGCACTGTTTTTCTGGGGAATTGGGGCTGCGACAGTTTGTGCGTTCACCCGTTTTGGCTTATCGCCCGTTTGCTTTTCTCTTAGGATCATGGATTTGGTAGCTGTATCCAGTGATGAGTCACCTCCGTCAACCCCTAGGTTCGGTATAGGGTCCCGGGTTTCAACCCTTAGTGTTTCGGACTCCTCGTCCGATAGCGTACTGAGCGTCTCTCCCCTGTCTATTAATGCCAGTACTGCCTTGCGTAGGTCGTCGGTGCCGATCATGGAGCAACCTGGATCGAGCGTGGCGAACGTTGACGCATCGTCCTCGTCAGGAGGATCAGATGGGTATGTCGTGCTCCCTCGCGGTGGGCAGGCGGCTGGGGCAGCCCTTCCCGTTCTTCCTCAAGGCGGGCCCGTCTTGTGGCGACTGGCGGACGACCAAGTGGTGCAAGAGCCAGAGGGGTCTCCGTCAGTGTGGGAGATAGAGCGATGGTACCGGGCTACCATATCCCCCACACCGTGAAGCTAAGGGCACTCCGCCAAGGTGAATCGTTTACATGCCCCCCGCGTGGCTACATGCGTGAGTGAGTTCCAGCTGAAGGCCGGACTGAAGCTTCCCCTGCACCCGTTCTTCCAGTACGCGCTCGCGCTCTTCAAAATTACGTTAGGCCAATGCGGGCTAACGCTGACGCGCGTATTGATTACCTTCCACAACATTTGGAAGCTGAGTGGGCTGCAATTCCCCACACAGGCGGAGATCGGGCATTTCTTCCGTTTGAAGTATTCTTCTCGCATGAAGGATAAGGGTACGATGACAGTCGAGCCCCGAACAAAGTGGTGGCTAACGAAGCCCCCTTCCTCCTCCACTGCCTAATGCCGGTATCACTGCCTTGTCGGAGGCGAGTGGGAATTTGACAAGTCGGATGGTGCTCTCTCGCAAGGACGTGATCAAATACATCGAGTCCCCGAGTCTTTCCAACTGCTAGGTGTGATATTGTAGTGCTGACTAACGGCGTTTGCCCTGTTTCTGTTTGTATTCGTGCTTGCTAATTCGTTTGTGCTTTTGCAGATCAGAGTTTGTATCCCCTCACGCATTTGGAGGAGAAGCGGTTGGCGAGAATCAAGTTTTCTTTCGACCCCCATCCAAATGCGCGGAAATTTTGGGCGGCCAACCACTGGGAGCTTGTCGAGCGTTGTGGTCTTTCGCGCCCTCCTGGTATGTATTGTGGTATAGCGTTTGAGTTATCCGTTTGTGTGGTCTATCGGGCTGACCTTGTGTTCATTGTTTTGCAGCTAAGATGAAGAAATCCAGATCCTCCACCAAGCAGGATGCTGCCCATCAGCGTATGCTGGTGCTGATGGAGAGGGCCCGGCAAGCCCGCATGGTCGTGGAAGATTCGAGCGGCCAGCTGGTGCAGGGTGATACCCCACAAGGCGTCATCCAGCCTCCCAACTGCAATGAGTACCTGGACCCAGTTCCAGAGGGCAATGAGGAGGTCGAAGCCATGGGCACGGATGTCGAAGCTCCGGCCGTCATCCCAGAGAGACGGGTCGAAGAAGCTGCCCCCGAAGCTCAAAGGGGAGAGGGCGAGCAAGCCCGAAGGAACCGCCTCTGGCAGGAGAAGGAGGCGCCCAGCCGAGAGTGCGGTGAGCGTCGCGTCGAGCGCATGGACAAGCGTGTGAGCCAGGGAAGGTCTCCCTCCACACATACGGGCTCTTCAAGGAGTTCGTTTGAGATTTCCCCCATCCGTCAGCCTGGAAGGGCGGATGGCCAACGATTCCAGACCTCGGCTTGGAGGCCAGACAACCAAGGTACCTCCATTCATCCACAGAAGCGCCCTCGTCCGTCCAACGAGGCCTTCCCATCCGTTACTGTTGCAGTGGCGGGTGAGACGGCGCTCTCGTCAGAGTTCATTGCTCGTATCTAGAGCTCCATGGGTGCGGGCATTGAATCCCTCCGAAAATGGCCTCAGCTGGGCACCGACCCGAGCGCATCCCTCAGTGCAGTGTTTGACACCTGCACGCAGCTCCAGCATCAGCTCTTCCTTATCAAGGGGCTTGAGGGATCAATGCTACAGACCACCCTGCTGTCGAAGACCAAGGCCGAAAACCGGAAGCTTCAGGCTGACGTGGGCAAGCTGCAGCAAGGTCTGACCAAGTCTACCGACATTACCAACCGTATGATCGCACGGGTGAACGAGCTCGTGTGTGAAACGGACGAGCTAAAGAAGGACTTGGGTGAGGTGTAGTCCGGGGTTGTTATCCTGAAGTCCGATCTGGCTGCCCTCCGAACGTCCAGCGGTACGTAGATAGCGGAGCTGGAGCGCGAGCTGGCGGAGGCCCGAGCTCAGGCTGTGACGGAGGAGGTTCGTCAAAGGATTGCGGAGGAGGCGGTGGCCGAGTTTGAGAAGGTCAGGGCTGACGCAGTCCAGGCTTTCAAAGATTCGGAGGAGTTTGAGGATTTGGTTGCTGCTGAAGCCAATGTCCAATGTGAGGACTTCTCCTCACTCGTGGTACCGTTTGTAAAGGTGGACGAGTTCGAGGAGTGGCAGGCGGCCGAGGCGGAGAAGCTTAAGCGCTCGCTGGAGGAGCCAAAGGTAGAGGTGCCAGCCGAGGGTGACGGGCCAACCACTAGGGGGGTGGGAGGATGCTACTGCTGGGGCCAGCTAGTTATCGTTTACTTCTGCTTTTTCTTTTGCTTTTTGCTTTTTTCCTTGTACCTTCGTGCCTTCGTGCGTTTGATGAATTGTACAACTTTTTGATAATATAAAGTATCTTTTGTTCCGTTTACATTGCTTGCCTTATTGCGTTTGATGTATACTTATATTGCAACCGGCACTCAACAAAATGTACATATGCAAAAGTTTCATAATCACTAGACTAACGTGTGTTTAGATTACAAAAAAGATACTCAAACGCAAGTAGAGGAACACTTAGTGAAAATACTTCCTTAGGTGCTATGTGTTCCAGGGATTGCCTATTCTTCTCCCAAACATGTCTTTAATGTAAAACGTAACCGGACTTGCGACTGTGTCGATGACATATGGGTCTTCCCATGACGGGCGTAATCCCTTAGGCTTCGTTTGAATTACCTTCATGACTCAGTCCCCCAGTTGGAGTGGGCGCTCCTTCACGCGTTGGTTGAATAGTTAAGCGACTCGCTGTTTGTTCGCGGTGTTGTGAAGGTGTGCCGTGTCGCGTCTCTCTTCGAGGAGGTCGTTGTCGAGTCTGAGTCCTTCGCCATTGGTGGTGGGGTCGTAACTTTCGATTCTTGGGTTTCTGTACGTGAGCTCGAGTGGTAGTACGGCCTCCATTCCGAATGTGAGGCTAAACGGAGTTTCTCCTGTCGTTGCTGTTTGCCGTCGTTCGGATTGACCATAGTATTTCGGGGAGTAAAGTGGGCCATCGTTCGTACCAAACGTCTCCATTCTCGATGAGTTCGATTTTCTTCTTGATGCCTTCTTTGATGATTTTGTTTGCTGCTTCTACCTGTCCGTTCGTTTGTAGGTGTGTCGGTGATGCGAATATCAAATTGGTGCCTTGCCTTTTACAAAATGCCTTGAGCTCGTCGTTGTGGAATTGCGGTCCGTTGTCGGTGATGATGTTGAGCGGGGTACCGTAGCGACAGTAGAGGAAACGTCACAGGAATCTCTTCATCTTTTCAGTTGTGATTTTGATCATCGGTTCTGCCTCGATGAATTTGTGTGGTAGTCGATGATGACTATGATGTATCGCTACTGGCCCTTGGATTTTGGAAGCTCTCCTATGAGATCGAGTCCCCACTGTGCGAACGGAACAGGGGAGGTGAGGATCGATAAGGGAACCGCGGGCGCGTGATTCTTGTGTGCATAGAGTTGGCATTGATGGCATGTCGTAGTGATTGCGGTTGCGTCTGCGTGGATGGTGGGCCACCAGAATCCGCAACATAGTGCCTTTTGTGCTATGGATCATGCTCCCGCATGGTGGCCGCATACGCCCGAATGGATTTCCCTAAGTATCTTGTCGCCCTGCTCTGGTATAACGCATTTGAGGTTGGGCCACATCTTCCCCTGTCTGTATAGGCTGTTGTGTTGGATGCTGAAGTTAACTGATCAGGCTATGATGTTTCGGGCCTGGGCCCGGTCTGCCGGTAATTCGCCCCCTGTCTTGTACTTGAGGATCGGATCCATCCAGCTGGCCATGTGTGGTTCAATCGTGAAGATCTCTTCTGTCGTTTTGGTGATGCTTGGCTTCTTTAGCACTTCCACTACTCGATGCCCTGGCTCCGTATGTACGGGCGATGTTGCTAAACGGGCAAGTGCGTCTGCCTGGGTGTTTCTTCCTCTCGGGATATGGTTGATGTTGAAGTACTTGAGCTTGCTTAACATTGTGCGTATGAGGTCGTGGTACGCCGTCATCTTATCGCCATTCGTCTTAAAGTTGCCCCGGATCTGGTCGACGACTAATTGTGAATCGCTGAAGATGTTGATGCTTGGGGCCTCAATGTTTCGGGCCAGCTGTAGACCGGCGATAAGAGCTTCGTATTCGGCCTCATTGTTTGTTGCTTTGAATTCGAACATGAGCGCGTACTCGGCCCGTACGCCTCCGGGCCCAATGAGAATGATCCCGGCCCCACTGGTGTTCTTGGTGCACGACCCGTCCACGTAGAGATTCCATGGCGATTTGGGTGTTGGGGGCTCATCCCTGGGAGTTCCCACGTTTACGGGCGATGTCTCAAGTATGGGCTGTGCCGCTATTGGTCATTCGGCCTCCGTGTATTCGGATATGAAGTCTGCGATGGCCTGGCCCTTTATTGTTGTTCGGGGTGTATAGTGGATGTCGTATTCGCTTAGCTCGACGGCCCATTTGGCCAGTCGACCACTGTGGTCGAGCGATTGCAATACCTGTCGCAACGGGACGTTGGTGAGGACGTGGATGTTGTGGGCCTGGAAGTATGTCCTGAGCCGTCTAGCAGCTGAGACGAGCGCAAGCGTCACTTTCTCGATTGTAGGGTAACGGGTCTCTGGGGTTGTCATACCCTTCCCGGTAAAGAAGACCGGTAATTCGGAGGTCGTTTCTCTGCGGACCAGGGCCAAACTGACGGCCGTTAGGGAGGCTGATAGGTATAGGTAGAGGGCTTCTCCCTTCACTGGTCTGGACAAGAGGGGGATTGAGGCGAGGTACTGTTTGATTGATGTGAATGCTGCTTCGCAGTCGGTTGTCCAGACGATACTTCATTTGTTTTCCGTTTGGAGGGCTTTGAAGAACGGTGAATACTTGTCGGAGTAACGGGAGATGAAGCGATTGAGGGATGCCAGTTTTCCCGTGAGGCTTTGGAATTCAACCTTAGTCGTGGGGGGTTGCATGTCTAGTATTGCCTTGACCTTTGTCGTTGATGCCTCGATGCCCTCTTTGCTGATGATGTACCCTAGAAATTTGCTTGTCGTTACGCCGAACGTGCATTTGGCCGGATTCAGTCGCATGCCGTTTCTGATTAAGAGTTCGAGTACGGTGAGTAAGTGTTCGGGGTGATCTGCTACCTTGGTGCTCTTGACCAGTATGTCATCGATGTAGACCTTTACTATTTCGCCCGTCAAATATGATGTTCATCAATCTTTGGTATGTGGAGCCCGCGTTCTTCAGACCGAACGGCATGACTACGTAACAGTAGAGCCCCTTGTCCGTAGTGAAGCAAGTCGCCTCCTGGTCTTCGGGGTTCATGAGGATCTGGTTGTATCCTGAGTATGCGTCCATCATGGATAGTAGCTCGTGCCCGGCGGTGGCATCTATGAGCTAATCGATCCGTGGTAACGAGAAGCTATCTTTCGGACATGCCTTGTTTAAATTGCTGTAATCTACGCACATGCGCCAGGATCTGCTTTGCTCCTTTACCATGATGGTGTTGGAGATCCATTTCGGATAGTCGAATTTTCGGATGAAACAGATTTTCTACAGCCTGTCGACCTCTGCGTGCATAGCCGCATACCGTACTTGGTCATAAGCACGCCGTTTCTTCTTTACGGGCTTTGCAAGTGGGCTGATGCTGAGTTTGTGGGAGATGGTGCTTGGGTCGATTCTGGGCATGTCCGTGTAGGACCATGCGAATACCTGTTGGCGGTCCGTCAGGACCTGGGTTATCCGGGCTGCCATGTCGGGCTCCAATTGCGCGCCGATGCGGATAGTGCGTTCTGGGTGTTCGGGGGATAATTATATCGTGTGTTGCCCCTCCCGTTCCTCAGCGGGTCGGATAACGTTCAATCCATCACGCGGGTCATCGGGTTGTTGCTCTTCAGGGGGACACTCCGCCATTGTGAGCACCTCCAACCGTGTGTTGTCTTTGTCTGATCGAACCATTTTTTTCACGAAATCATTCCCTCTGATCGTGCCGATTCCGTGGTCTATTGGGAACTTTGCAATGAGCATGTGGCCTACGATGATCAGTCTCAGCTTCGTGATATCCGGTCGTCCAAGTATCATGTTGTAAGACGTGTGGAGGTCTATAATAACGAAGTCCGTTCTGATTTCGCTCTGGGGGGTTCCTAGTGCAACAATGCCGAATCGCATGTAGTCGCTACCGAGTGGGTAGGTGGTCTCACCAGAGAAGCTGGCAATGCTCTCGTGGTCTTGCGTCATCTTCCATTTCGGGCGCTTGAGACCTTCGTATGCCTCTCGAAAGATGATGTTGACGGAAGCTCCGTTATCGATGAGGATGCGTTTTACCAAGTATCGATCCACCATTCCGTCAATGACGAACGAGAGTGTGCTGTTCTAGCTGCCTTCCTCCTCGTAGGTGAAGGTGATTGGGGGCCAATCCTTCTTGATTGTCCGTGGTGGATTTCCGGGACCTACCGCAAAAACGTCCCGGGGTCGGGGTTCTTCCCGTTCTCGTGGGCTTTGGCCTTCCACTTTCCGCCGTGATGTTGTTGATGGTGCCTCTTGTTCGTATGTCCACTGCCGGGCGTTCCGCGTTTGCCGTTCGGAAGACCAGCGTTCCTTCCATGTGTAATCGTTCGATTTTCCTGGCTAAGATTTCGTAGTCGTTGGTGTTGTGGGTGTTCGACTCGTGATACATGCACCACGTTCCCCTGTTGTTCCGCATGGGGGCGATGCCGGGCGCCCTAGGCATGGGCGGGTGAATTTGGCGTTTGTTCTGGTTGAGTACTTTCTCGTTCGTGCCCTGTGTGATGGAGAAGACTGCGTCGCTGGTGTTGATTTCTGGGTGGTGGGTTTCGCAGTGGTGTACGTTCGCGGTGCGCCTGCTGATATTGTTTGTGGTTCCTGTGCTCGCGATAGTGGTCTTCGCGCTTGCGGGGCGCAGTGTGCTGTACTTTCGGATGCGGGCTCTTGGCTGTATAGGGAGACGACTGGCGATCTTGTGTGTAACCCTGCGCCTTCGGGGTCTGTGTCGTGCTCAGGTCGTGCGCTCCGTATACGTGGGTTTCCACCAGAGCCTTCTGGACGATTAGATCAATGATCTCATCGTACCCAAGGTAGTTCTTCCTGACCATCTTCTCCACGAACGGGGTTCCCGTCAGGTTTTCCAGCAACGCCGTTTTTGCCACATTCTTGTCGAGGTTCCTGCAAGTGTTTGCGAGGGCCCTCCATCGGTTGATGAAACCGGATAGGTTTTCGTTGTCCCCCTGACGGACCTTTAGTAGCGTGCTGGCGGTGTTGTACTTACCTTGTAGCCGATATCGCTTGAGGAAGCACTACGTGAGTTCATCGAAAGAGCGGATGGATCCCGTTGGCACCTCGTAGAACTAGTTTCGCGCCTCTTCTGACATTGTCTCCTGAAACAGGAAACAGAGAGTTGCATCTGAGTATCGGGTACATGCGGTGGCGGATTGATATTCGTCAATGTGTGCTCGCGGGTCCCCCTTCCCGTTGAACCTGCCGATCTTTACCGTTTTGGAGTATGGATCCCTGCCCTGCGCCAGGATGTCCTCCGATAGGGGACTCACACGGGGAGTGTACATTCCTTTTGGCTCGACGTGCATAGTCTTCTTGAGTGACATGATTTCGGCCTCCATCTCCGTCATTCGTCGGAGCATTGCGCTCCCGACCACCGTGGAGGGTTCCTCGTCGTCATATCCTCGTGTCCTTTTAGGCGGTGGTGGAGGTCCCGGGAGCCGGTAGTTTCGCTGTCCCCATTGCGGGTCTACCCTGACGGCCTGCCCGCTCGTTCCTGGCTTCTTTGTTGGTCCGGATTCTTCTCGTTGGGTTTCTTGGCTTCAGATGAACGCGTCAAGCCGATCCTCCAACCGCTGTCGGGCTTGGCGTTCCTGGTCTCTCTCGGCTCGGGCCGTTTGGAGTTCTTTCACGAGGTGGGCTGCCGCTCCGTCCTCTGTTAGGTCGTTGATGCTGCTGATCGCGTCGACGGGTGTGTCTCTCGTCTTTCGGCTTTCGGGTGTAATGTGGTTTGTTGCCATCTTTGCTGCTATGGTTGCGGGTGGTTTACGATTGCTCGCTTCCCACAGACGGCGCCAATTGTTTCTACCAGTTTCCGTAAGGATTCCAGTAGAGGTACGAATGGGGTAGGTTTCGGGTGATCCGGGATGTCGCGCGTTTATCGTCATTTACCTGCTGTTAAGAGTAATACACGAAACGGTCGTTAGAAGCATTGACGGGTTGTTCCCGCCTTCGACTCTCTGACGCTCAAGTTAGTGTATGAAGCGTAATAAACAGTATTGATAGAGTAACGGGCGTATGATGGCGTGGTAGGGCGTACCTTGTAACTGTCATAAATGTGTTGTATATATTGGCGGTTGAGTATGGGGTCTTTTGTTGCTTTTCGATGTGGGATCCTGCTTTGTTCATGTTCTGTTCTGGTGCCTTCCGTTTGCTTGTTCCAAGCGCGTGGGCTTTCGGACGGTGTTGCTTCTTTGTTTAAAGTTGGAGCCTGTATTACTGTCTTGCGTTTGGTCTGAGCTGTGTTGACCCGTTTGGAGTGACTAAGTGTGTGATAATTGTGCTTACGGGATCACGTACTAACATTCTCCGTCTTAAGACTGCTGCTGAAATTTGGAAGGCCTTATATCTGAACTACTATGATGATACAGATTTTACCCAGATCTATGAGTTGCACCGCCTTTGCTTCACCTCTAAACAAGTTGGGTGACCTCTCTGAGTCTACTACAATGAGTTGGTTGCTTGGCTCGAGGAACTGGATCAACGTGTGACCTCTTTTTCTGATACGTGTGACGCTCAGACCGTCGTGGCTCAACAGCAGTCCTTCTCTACCTCCCGCTCTTTCGAGTCTTCCCGCTCTGTCCATCCTCCCAACCCTATGCCAATTCTATATGCCCATTGTTCAAGGATAATGGTCACTCTAAAGATAACTGCTTTGCTGTTATTGGATATCCAGATTGGTGAGGCAATCGTCCACGCAATTTCCTCTCACAACTGCCTCTACTAATATGTCTGGTAAAGCTTCTCTTGCTACATCTCGTGGGAATAATGCTTGGATAATTTATACAGGTGCATCTGATCACATGACCAATACCTTTAGCTTAGTTCACTATATTCATCCCTCTCCTTTACGTGTCTCTACTGCTGATGGTTCCCCTTCTTCTGTTGCTGGTGAAAGCTCAATTACTTTCTCTCTCTATATATATTTAATCATTGATTCTGTCTTAGTTATTTATTTTCTTGCATATAATATTTTGTATGTTAGCCAAATCATTATGGCTCTTTCCTGCTCCGTCACATTTTATCCTAATTTCTGTGTTTTTCAGGACATTCTGACTCGGCAGATTCTTAGGTATGGTATTAGCCGGGGGAAGTTGTACAATCTCGATTTGACATCAAGTAGAGAAAAGCAACTGACTTCGTTGAGTCAAGCCAACAATGTTAGCAGCTTAAATAAGGACAAGGAAACCATCTGGTTATGACATCGTCGTTTAGGTCATCTTAATTTTGGTTATCTTAGAAGGTTACAACCCCATCTATTTTTGGTTATTAATGAGTCTGAGTTTAAGTGTGATGTTTGTGAACTGGCTAAGAGCCATCGTATTACTTATTCTCCCAGTTTGAATAAATGCTCAGTTCCTTTTATGAAAAATTATTCTAATGTTTGGGGTCCTGCTCGGATTTCTACACCTACTGGAGCTCGTTATTTTGTTATTTTTATTGATGAGTTTACTTGGATAACATGGGTTTGTTTGATGACTAATAAAAGTGATGTATTCTCCCGCTTCGTTGACTTTCATAAGTTGGTGATAACTCAATACCAACAGCATATCTGAGTTCTTCAATCTGACAATGGTGATAAGTATGATAACGCTATGTCTACTTATCTGAGCTCTCATGGAATCCGTCATCAAACCTTTATTGCTTACACTCCATAATAGAATGGCTTGGCAGAGCGTATGAATAAAACTTTGTTGGAGGTTGTTCGTGTCTCTTTGTTTGGTATGAACATCCCTCGTTGTTATTAGGGTGCGGTGATTACTTCTGCTGCTTATTTGTTCAACCGTATTGTAACGCCCAAATTTACACCTCCTTAAATGGAGCACGTTACAGTGCCACAAACCCTTAAGTTCGCAAGCTAAGATGACTCAACTCACAGCCTAAAGATAAGCAAGGCAAATTATATTTTTAAACGAGTAAATAAATTCATTTCAAAGTAGACATAAGGCAGAAGTTATTGAGTTAAAGGAGGTGAAAACAACACATATCTAATTTAAAAGCACCAAACAAAATGTGAAAATAAAAGGAGAGACATAACACAAAGAATAATCTCATTACAAATATATAAACCTCAAAAGTGTAGTGAAAAATACAGAGGTGATCTCGAAAAAGAAACAAATATACCGACACATAACTTTGAGACATATCACCCAGCTCCGTCTCGATATCCTCCTTAATCCTCGTGCATAGTACCTGCAAAACCAACTGTAATAGGGGTGAGCTTTCATCCTCGTTGTTTAAGCTACAACCTAACTAGGTTTGAAAGCATAAATCTAAATAGTATTGGTGTTGGTTGAGTAAAACGCATAAACAAAATAGTAAACAGAAATCAAGTTTTGTATAGTAAAACCATATGAAAACAAATAAAGCACCCAGGTAATATATCAAACCTGATGACCTGCTATCCTAGCCGACTACCTTCTTACCGAAGATTTAAATCTCCACCAAATGATAAGAAGTAGCGAGAGTGTCCATTCATGCCCTACCACCTAGAACTGATGCCACATCACAAAGGATGTAAGACATCATCCCGTCCGTAAAGCCCCTTCGCAGGTTTAGGAGATCGAAATTCAAGGAAGTCGCTATGCCCCACTCACTCTCAGGTCAGCCTCAAGAAAACTAAGTAGTAAAACGAAAACCATTGCAAAGTTTAGCAATTCAGAAAAATAATAATTAGGGTGAAGCTTCCCTACCTAGATTGTCAATTTATAATGACATATCGATGTACAAATCCTCCATTAGTAGTTCTTCTCTTATCGATGTCCACAACTTAGTTAAAGTCCTAGTGCAACACATATCACAGATTATCACTTCATGTATCAATTTCTATACACACTGATGTCTGAACACTCAATTCATTCATGAAGACTAGTACCAAGTTGTAACATAATAAAAGCTAGAATACAATTAAGTGTCTAATGAGTATCATTTAGCTCTGACAATAGGGGGCTTACTAGACAAGTTTGAAACCAAATGAGTAATAACAGGTTGTAATGAAAATAACAGCCCAAGTTTGAAAAATCATAAAAAATTCAGGTTTTAATAAATGAATATGAAACTTATCAGATTCAAAGGTTACATTCTAAGGCAGAACATACTGAAATTTCATGCAATTTAGAGTTTATTTGGCTACTGAAACAACCATGCAAAGTAGTATCAAAAACAGAATTCTGCAGAAAACCTGATGTGAAGGACAAACTTTGAAAAAGCATAACTAATTCATTTGGACTCCGATCTTTATGAAACAGGTCTCTAAATCATTAACGAGTTTAATTTCAAACTGGAAAAAGATATATCAAAATAAGAAGTATAGATTATCTCAAAAATCACTCTAAATCCATTGATTCTTGTAACACATGTCTAGGCATTTCATCAAACACTTGGTGTGGATTGAACAAAGTATCATCAAATGTACTTCTTAAACTCAATTGCAACTAGAAATTTAGTATCATAACATAAGAAAAATGAATTTAGAAAAGAAAAGGATATGCAAACAGGATTGAGAATCAAAATCATAATTTCATAATAAAACAAAATTCTTCCTGAGCAGTACGTGGTGTTACCTTGATCTGGAATGACTCCACCTTTAGATCGTCACAAAATTTGGATATAATACCAAAGACTCAATTTCGATAAAATGTCATGAAGAACTCAAAGGCAAAAGAGAATTTTAGAATATTGATTCGGGCTCTGGAATGCATCTATTGAGAATAGTGTTTAGGACGAAAAACAGTAGCTATGCTCACTCTAGTTCCTTTCTAAACTGATCCAAATGTATAAGAACTTCTATTCAAAGCCCAAATCACAAGGCTTGTGATCAATGGTCTGGATTATTCCACTTAAATCCAATGGTCCAAAAATATCCTATAAATAAAATATTTCCTTATTTTCAATCTTTTAGAATTTGAAATAAAAAGAGAACGCTTCCGAAAAAAGTCACAAAAATTACCATGGACTCGTGATGATGCGTACTTGTTTGAAATTTCATAAAATTTTCACTTACTTGAAATTTCATAAAATTTTCGCGAAAGTCTTTGTGATCACCGAGATTATAAATTAAATGTCGCGTTAATCTCCTTAAATATTTTCGGAATCTCACACGTACTCCATCCCGTGTGGCCGTGTCATTGAGTTTCAAACTCCATGCCAGAAGCTTCATGAGATGCTGGATGTCCCTTCTCCCCCTAATTTAGAACCTAGAGTGTTTTTGGGTGCACTTTGTATGTTCATATCAACAAGCAATTGAGAGGAAATCTTGATCCATGTGCCATAAAGTGCATCTTCATTGACTATGCAGATTTTCATAAAGGTTATCGGTGTTATGGTCCTCTCACCAAGAAGACTCAAGCTTCTCTTGATGTCTCCTTTCGTAAATTTCAACCTTTTTACTTAAGGGGAGTGTCAGAGTCTTCCATTCAGGAGGAGAAAAGCGGATGTGAAGGAAATAATTTGAATTTTCCAGACTTTGAAGAGCTTGAACAATTGAAGTTGAGATTTGGGGGTTCTAGCATGTCTCCAATGGAAGACCAAAGAGTTCCCTTCGATGGATCGAAAGATCCTCTTGATCCATCGAAGGATCGGACCAGTGAAGACTCAAGGGATGAATTCGATGAATCAAACCATTCCCTTGATCCATCGAAGACTTTGAGCAGTGAGGACTCGAGAGACTGCCTCGATGCCTTGAAGGATATTTCTCGATGCATCGAAGACCCTGTATTAGAAGACCTAAATGAGAACCTAAAAATTGATTTACCTTCTGAACAACATCGAGATAGTACTGAAGCTTCTGTTTCCCTGTCTACATCACCAACTGAGATCTTCGTTTAGAGTGTTTCACCTGAGGTACCTAAATCTAATCGAGTTACTAAAAGAATTTCTAAGAAACAATATGAGTCTAGGATAGATGCCAAAGTCAAGTACCATATTGCTACATATATCTCCCACCATAGGTTGTCTGAATCTCATGCACTTGTTGTTAATCAATTATCTTCAGTATCTATTTCTAGCAATGTACAGAATACTTTGGCAGGTCCTAAGTGGAAATAAGCTATGAACGAGGAATTAGAAGCCTTACAGAAGAATGAAACTTGAGATATGGTCCATATGCCATCTGGTAAAAAGATTATTGGATGTTGCTTGGTGTTTACTGTAAAACTTAAAGATGATGGGAGTATTGATCTCTACAAGGCTAGGTTAGTTGCCAAATGTTATTCCCAAAAGTATGGAGTTGACTACTAGAAGACTTTCACACCTGTTACAAAAATTAATACTGTAAGAATCTTTATTGCCCTTGCAACTCATTATGATTGGCCTCTACGTCAGTTTGATGTGAATAACGCTTTCCTGAATGGTGAATTAGAAGAACAAGTATACATGGACATTCCACCAAAAATTAATTGCAAACCAGGCAATGAGGGAAAAGTATGTCATTTGAAGATGTCATTTGAAGAAGTCTTTGTATGGTTGAAGCAATCATCTAGAGCATGGTTTGGACGTTTCTTCAAGGCAATGAAGAAGTTTGGGTATCGCCAGTGTAACTCTGATCACACCTTGTTTGTGAAGCGCAAGGATGGTAAGACTATAACCTTAATTGTGTATGTTGATGATATGGTGGTTAGAAGAGATGATCCGTGCGAGATGGCAAGCCTCTAGAAGCAGCTATCACAGGAGTTTGACATGAAAAATTTGGGTGATTTGAAGTACTTTTCAAGAATTGAAGTTCCAAGATCTAAGCAAGGGATTACATTGCCCAAAATGAAGTATGTTTTGGATCTTCTTGCTGAAACTGGATTGTTGGACTGTAAACCTGCTACTAGGACTGTCAATGGGTCATGTCGTGTCGGGTCATATAATTATTCGTGTCAAAAAGGCAAACCTAAACTCAATCCATTTATAAACTGGTCAACCCACGTAACCCGTTTATGACCCATTTAATATTTAAGTCATGTCATGTCGTGTTGAATTATGTAACCTATTTAAACTAAACAATTTCAAAATTCAAACAACTTCACATACAATACAATAAAATTATTAAAAATAGAAACTCTAAAAAAATTAAATCAAATACAACTTATTCAATAGGTTCTATAAATTAATACAAAGTTCAAATAGAATAGCATGCAAGCCCCAATTAAATGAGTTGTGTATACGAGTTATGTATATGTCGACCCAACTCAATTAATAAATGGGTTACACAGGTAATAATTGTGTTAGCGGGTTGACCCGCGGTTGACTCATTTATTAAACAAGTCATGGCTGGATGACCCACGCTTGACCCGCTTTTTAGTCGTGCGGGTTCAACCCGCTTTATTTCTTGTGAGTTTCGAGTCGGGTTCATTGGTCGTGTCGAAATTGACAACCCTACGTGTTGTCACTCCTATTGAGCAGAATCACAGCTTAGAACTTCTTTCAGATCAAGTTTCAACAAATAAGGGCAGTTATCAACGTTTAGTTGGGAGACTCATTTAATTATCACATACTAGACCTGATATTGCATATGTTGTTAGTGTGGTGAGTCAGTTTATGCTTAATCCTGGAGTAGATCATATGAGTGCGGTATTACGTATTCTTAGGTATTTGAAGGACACACCTGGTAAGGGTTTATTATTTATAAGAAACAGTGAATTGTGTGTTTCTGGCTACACTAGTAATATGTGTGTTTCAGGCTACAGTGATGCAGACTAGGCTGGTGATCATAATAATATGACATCTACTTCTGGTTATTTTATTTTTATTGGTGGAAGTCTAATAACTTGGCGCAGTAAGAAACATAATATAATTACTCATTCCAGTGCGGAGGCTGAATACTGTGGAATGGCAAATGTGGTGTGTGAATTATTGTGGATTAAGAATGTGTTGAAAGAAATAGGTTTTAGAGTTAAGAACCCTATGGATTTGCATTGTGATAATACAATTGCTGTTGTGATTGCTCATAACCCAGTACAACATGATAGAACCAAACATGTGGAGGTGGATAAATATTTCTTGAGGGATAACCTTAACAAGAAGATTATTTGGTTTCCTTTTGTGTCTTCTAAAGAACAGTTAGCTGATGTTCTTACTAAAGAATTGTCACATGAAGCCTTTAGTATATGGTTGGTCAAGTTGGGCATGATTGACATCTACGTGTTAACTTGAGAGGGAGTGTTGGAAAGTATTGATACTGTAGATATTTTAGATTCTTATTGTAATTATAATTGGTATAATCTTATTGTAGATATTTCCTTCCTATTAGGAATATGCCTTGTAAAAATGTATATATACCCAATTCGGGAATAAATGAAAGTATTACATTCTACCATAAACACGTTTGATTATACTTTTCTACTCGAGGTCTAGATTTAGGTTTAACTACCGTGAATTATTATATGCCTCTAGTTCCTATGGATTAATGCAGATATGAGTAAATGGGATTTAATTACCTCTTGCTTAAAGTTTAAGCTTAGTGACGATCCTGGGGGAGTCACAGTTATTGGTGAATATCATGGTTCATTGTGATTTCATATTGTGAAAAAAAGAAGTTGATTTTTGTGACCATTTAACAGTCATGGTTTTATGGGGTGTGGTATGAAGCCACCGATTTTGCATCGATTTTTGTGACCAAACATTATTGATCACGGTTCTTATTCCCTAAACTTGATATCATTGATCAGATACTATCAATAGAGCAGTGATCGTGATTCATTGTATCAGATACTAAATTACATCTCTTGTCTCTTGTAGATGACATCAATAGAGCTAGAAAGACCTGAGTTTGATATCATTGATCATCAAGGAGAAGAATACCATTGTTAGGTGTCAGATGTTGAGAACACGCTTCTCGGTTTGAATCTGAAGGATGTTATCCAACCACCGCCACCAACTCCAGCTCGCAAAGCTCAATCCCTCGTATTTTTGAGGCGGCATATACATCCAGTTTTAAAGAAACAATATTTGCTAAAGAATAACCTCACGGTTTTGTGGATGATTTTACTAGAAATGTTCAATAATGTGCATAATGCACAACTTCCTAAACTGCAAGAAAGATGAGATTCAATCCGGTTATTGGATTATCCAAAGATTAATGCATTCAATCAAACTATGTTGTATAGCAAAATGTGAGGTACATGCTTTGAATAACCCGATAAGCAGCTACAAGAATATGTGCCATGTCAATGGACAATGGTGGTGTGTCTTCAGTAATGTACTGAGACTACAACATGACCATATCATCACACTCTACAATTCTCTTGGTAACATTAATGATCACCTTGATGAGGTTGTCGATGGCCTCAACATGAGTAGTTTGAAATGAGACCTGAGCAACTCAATTAGACTTGCATGCACATCACCACCACTGAAACATTGGCAACTTACCTGCTTATACAAGATACAACCATTTAGTACATATATAGGAGATTTAGATCGACTAATATGGGATGAAATTATGGTCTTCTGGCCGATTCTCAAACGGAGCAACGGATTGGTACCATAATAGAGTAACCTAAAGTTGTGGTAGGAATATATATTTATATATATAGTCCGGTCCGGCTGCGGACGTCCTCACCAACCGGTTTCGTACGGATTCTGGCTTTTGGCAGGAGTTTCGGTCACCAAATTCGATTTAACTATTCAGAATATAGGTATACGTGTATAAATCAATCATGTAAAATTTTATACAATTTGGTGATCATTTGGGTGCTCAAAATCGCGACTTACATGAACGCACATAAATCAATAAAACTGGAACCATTTGGATTCCGGTTGGTAAATCGTGATTTTGAAGACCCAAATTATCCCCAAATTAGATGAAGTTTTACATGATTGATCTATACACGTATACATATGTTCTAAATAGTGGAGATCGGATTTTGTGACCGGAATTCAGGCCAAAATCCAAAATCCGTACGAAAACAGACGGTGTGGACGTCCGCAGCCGAATCGTTTCGTATATATATGGAAATTTTCAAATGTGGACGTCCGCACCAACCGGATCCGTACGGATTCTGGCTTTTGGCCGGCATTCCGGTCACCAAATCTGATCTCCACCGTTCAGATTATAAGTATGCATGTATAGATCAACCCTGTAAAATTTTATCCAATTTGGTGATCATTTGGGTCCTCAAACTCATGATTTACCAACCGGAATTCGAACGGTTACAATTTTCTGATTTCTGTCCGTTCGTGTAAATCACGAGTTTGAGGACCCAAATGATCACCAAATTGGATGAAATTTTACAGAGTTGATTTATACACGCATACCTATAATCTAAATGGTGGAGATCAAAATTGAGGCAATTGACAACGTCAGATGATCCTCCTGTTGTGCTTGGGATATGAATGTGCTGCAGAACCTTGTTTTATATTTTGTCGTTTGTTGGTATGTGCTTGGCTTACTCACTTTTGCTTGTGTGTCATGTGATTAGGTAGTTTTGGAGCTGCAGGCTGATGGACAATTGACAACGTCAGATGATCCTCCTGTTGTGCTTGGGTGCTTAAACTTGGAATTTATAGAACAGGTATTGGTTACTGCTGATTTTTCTATGAACTGCAAATTCTCGTATATTATAGGATAGAATCATTAATTGATTTCTAGCTAGTGAACTCAGCTTCCTAGGACTGTTTAGCCTACTACTGAGACTAAAATGTCAGTCTGGAATCGTATCCTTCTTTTCATCGTTTAACTTTACTGCTACTTTCGGTCAGGGTTGGAGACTGGATGCTTTCTTCGCTGTGCTATTGGTGATGGTGGATGGGATGTTTCAGTGGGCTGATCTACATTACCTTGGAAAGTCGAATCGAGCACGTGCATTTGCAGATACTCTCCAAGGTTGTAAAATTTAGTTGAACTTCATTTTGAAATATTAACCTGGTCACAAATTTGGTTTCTATGTTTTTGATACTGATAATCTCTTTGGATAAATGATCATGCAGGTTATGTTTCAGAATATGGCTCGAAGATCTCCCCTGAGAATTGAGGATCTGGTTGCATCAATTAGGTCATCAGATGATGAAGCAAATGGAGTTGTCACGTGATGTTGAGATGGCTGCTTAGTCATATATTACCCTCTGTTGTGAATACTAAGTCTGAGACTTGCGTTCGGATCCATCGATAAGTAGTCGGAATTGAGCTGTATCAATCTGATGCTTCATTTTTGTGTGTACTCATCACAATACAAACTGTTGTAACGAATTCGCCTCCACTTTTAATACATGTGACTTAGGATCATCTGTGTATGTGTTTAGATTTTCCAGGTGCTAAACACAAGGAATGACCACACAAAAAGTTGTATAATAGAGCGAATATATTTAATTAGATTGAAAGTTTGAGGCAATCCATATTAATCTGAACATGATTAACATAATGGGTAACTACATATCTTTCACAGATATCGTTGGTTCGCAGCTGTCATGAACACAAGCCAATTCATCTCTGTAGTCTCTTGATATGGTGAATGAATCATAGACCTTTCCATCGCTGCTTTTCTTGTACTCGAACAGAAGTGATGTGTGATTGTATGCAGTCATTTTTACAAATCCCCAATCATGATCTCTGTAGAGACTCCAACCTGGTTGTGGGTCGCTGAAGTCAGATAAGTGACTTCCTGCTCCTCCAGCTACGACATGGATTGTTCCGTTAAATTTTCCTGAATAGTGAGATCTCTCCGTAGATACACATTGGTTCTGCAACACCACAACTCATTGTAACTATGTATTTATGAATTGAAAGTGAAAACCGAGATTTTTCATTTTTTGAGCTAAAAGATTTGTACCTCATAGATGGGACATGACCTTTCGTAGTTATGGACATGGCCGTAAAATGCAATGTCTACCTTGTATTTCTGCCATAGTTTCTGCAAGCTTTCTCTTCCCATAGGCTCTTCATATGCACCTCCCTGACTATACCATTTGTCAGATGTATAGCCAAGAACACGATGAGCTGCAAAGATCAGCCAAGGTTGCTTTTGCCTATCCACTGATGCAAGGCAATCCTCGATGAACTTGTACTGCTCACTACCCTCCCTCCAGTCATGTTCTGAGTCAACTAAACAGAAGTGAAACATTCCATAGTCTGTAGAATACCTGTACATTTATTGAAAAAGCTTATATGATTATGAGGGCATGAGCTCAAAGTAACAGACGTCAAACAGAATGTGGCAGGCCAGCAGACAAAATAGAGATACAACCAGTGGAATACATTCATTTACTAATATGCACTATACCAATATTTAGCTCGGTTCTTGGCTGGAACGTAAAACATGGTCTCACCAAGCACACCACATTCTCCACCTGAATCCATTCCGTTGTAATAGGACCCCGAATCAGGCCAATCACGTTCATGATTCCCACTGAAGCAATCCAAGTAAAGGAGATTATAAAGAGATGATTTGTTTCTAGTTTAGATATTGAAAAAAAAAACCCATGCATGTAATGAACATTTGCACAAACCTGCCAACCATATATGGAACAGTAGATGCTATGGGCTCCACCTGTGCCGTGAATTGGTCCCATTGTGAGATATAACCATTTGCATAGGATAGATCTCCTACATGAAAAACTATGTCAATGTTTTCCAAATCACTGATGATTTGATCTGTAGTGTTCAGAGCACCAGGCTGATAATCACTGTACTCATTTGATCCATCACGCTCAGCCTGAAATATGTGAGAAGCAACATGTTTCAAGCAATCAAACTCAGTGTACTCGAACATTATTTTAGAAAAAGTGTGTGAATTTGGCGTCAAACCCCCAAACAAGGAATGCCAAGCAAACCCAAGTGCATATCTAGCAATTGACATGGTTCACAATCTTATTCTCCTCAGTACAACTAATGCAAAAACATCAGATTTTCAATCCTATTATGGGTGCTGATATGTTTACCTTTCCCATGTCACCATACATTATGATGCGCTGCAAGGAATCCTGACCAGGATATGGAGATGATCTGAACGTGTAAACCCTGCTCCAAATATACTGACCATCTGATTTTTGATGCCCCATCCTGTAGGTGTACCTGGAAACCATCACAATAACAGTACAGACTGATTAAACTGATACTACAACACTTCAGGAAGATAGCAGAAACCGTAAAATTTCTACATACACCATGTTTGGCCAGAGGTTGCTCAGGAAACTTGTGTGTATGAAACCAGGGTCTCGCCACCCAACTGTCCTTGCTGGTGAACCTAAATATTTAAAGATACAAAACCTCAGCATGCAACATGACTTTACATAGCAATACTGTGTCATTCCAACATCAAAATACGAAGTCACAGTTAATCATACAATGAGATGTGACCTTGAATCTAAGATAAATCATACCACACATGCTGCTCCGATCAAATGTCAATGTTGCAGCTGGGGATCGTGTTTGAGTGTCCCCCTTAATACCCCACTTCAAAAATGGAATAGCTTCACCAATGCCATAACCACTTGTCCAAGTTACTGTCATCTACAAGATATCATCAAATTTAGGGACAGCAAATCCAGTTAAATGATATGAAGTTTTAAGGTTCATGAAATCTGATTTTCACAGGAAACTAAAGAATCATGAACAATCAAACGGAAGTAGCACATCCACTGATCAAAAACAAAATCCCGTGAACAGACATAGGGAAGCATGATATTTAAGATAAACTCACTTCATTCCAAGACTTCCCTTGAGCAAGACGTGGATACACTGGTGCTTTAGGATTGGCAAATGTCAAGAAATTTGAAACTGCCACCAATTTTGGCTGCAATGACCAAGTAATGGGTCAATGTTTCAATCTTGAAAGTTTAACAAACTAAGATACATAAAGCGAGGTGTTATGCTTTAACTAAAAGGTAGAAAACACAAAGACAATGAAGTATAAAAACAAAAGAAAGAATCATGCTCCTACATCTGACAATCCTCCTGAAAATAATGCAAAGGAGAAATCTGCTCGCTGATTTATGAGCTCAAACTTCAAAGACACATTACCGGTCCTTGTATAATCTGGATTGTCATGGTTCGCATACTTGTACTGAAACACAGGCACATCAATGTCAAAAAGGTTAGACACCTTCATAATGAAATCTTTTCCTTAGATTCTCTAATCTCCTTGCAAATTACAAGTACACACACCTTTATAGGGGCAGTGCACATAAATGGGGTTTGATCCTTATTTTGACCATCTACAGGTGGGCACTGTGAAACTCTGTCATAGTAAAACATCATTATCACACATTTCAGTAAATAAAAAATGAAGATTTTACTAGAGTGGTGAAATGAACTTTACTCGAGTACTCCAGGAGAAAAAACTCCAACCCAGTCATCATCAGAAGCATTAGGGTACTTAATGTTCACAGTTACCCATTGTTTATCCTCACCCTGTAATCACATCAATCATAACACAACTCATTAACTCTTTGATCTTATCATTAATATATTGCACACAATTCCAATGAACTAACACTGCAATAAGATTGAGCAGTTTTAAAAGTTAGACCAAACCACAGCAAAACTAAACTGATTACTATATAAGAAAGATATAAAGTAGCAGAATTTTATTTTCTATACAAAGAAGAATGAGACATTTATATCAACTATGAAATTCCATCACAAATAGAACCCAATTCACTGTTTCATACAATACAAATGTCGTTACCTTTGTGCCGAGAACAGGAGGGTGAGCTCTAATGGAAGCCGAGGCATGAATGGCGAGTCTGGTTTTATGAATTTGAATCTTGGCGAGTGGTTGGTCTCCAAGGATTGGAACACAAGCTGACGAACCCAAATGGGTCAAGCCCAGAATCACCATAATTGTAAAAAGTCGAAAGCTTTGCTCCATTTTCTGAGATGGCCGGGTCTTGAGCACGTACAGATCAATGGAGGTTGAATCAACTGAGTATAAGTATCCTCGAATGAATGAGAAACTGAATATGTGATGCCAGGCAGAGAATATTCCAAAGCTTCTTCAGTCTTTTGGTAGCGTTTACCTTATACGATCATGTTGGAATTTCTATGTGTCTAATAGACTACTAGATTTTGGTGAGAATCAGGGAGAGAAATCAGGTGAGCCCAGAAGCCGACTCTCTATCTCTCCCTGATCGACAGAGACAGAGACAGAGACATAGACGGAAACAGAGAGCTAGAGTTAAAGTTGGAAGTGAATTTGTGTCTATATGTGCATGTGTTAAACACAATAAAGGACAAGTGGACAACACATGCTGCTTTTGTATTTTAATTAAAATACTATTAATAGGATGGAAATGCTATTAATACTTTCTTGAATTAATTTTAAGTAAAATTAAACACTCTCAAATTTTAAAAATACTTTTATATATTTGGACTATGTGATTTTGTGACTTACGTGTGCCAAGTGTGTTGTTTTTAACTAGACTATGGGCTTAGATGTTGAAAGGACTTTTCTGGGGCTGAAGAGGTGCCGGTTAGGATGCTTATTAGAGCATTCGCACTTATATAAGACTTCTTATTGAGCGAGGAATTTCATATTTTAAGAATTTTTGTCACTATTCATCAAATATGATGTCATATTCATGTTTTTTGTAAAGCGCGGTGTAACAAATAAAAATTCTTATTACTATGCATCAATTATAAAAAATTATTTTATTTAATTATTAGTGTTAATATACCTTGAATTAGGTTTGTATGCCGGTAGCATACAGAGGCCTAGCTAAATGTAATCCGTTTTGGGTTGTTAGAAATTTTTATAAAAAAATGAAGATAGTATTTATAGAAAAATAGTAGGGAGTTATTAGAAATTTTTTGAGATTTTTTGGGATTTTTTTCGGAATATTTTTGGTAATCCGTTTTGAAATTTTCAGAACCAACAATAGCCATTGCATTTGAATAGGAGCCGTCCGATCAAGCCAACTTTGAATTTGGGCCGTCCAGATTAACAGTAGCCGTTACTGGATTATGCTGGCCGACAGCCTGCCACGTGACAGGCTGTCATTGGCTGGTCAACGCCTCCCCTTGTCGCCGTTGCATGTCACCGAAGCAAGAAATTCCTATTTTCTCCGCGGCCCCTACCAAAATTGCAGGAATTCCTCTCGGCGGACCGAACCGCTGCGGATGCTCTTGCATCAGCTGTTTTTTTTGTTTTTGTTTTTTTTTATCTAAGGCCATGATGATATGTTTGTTGTTCGACTCTGGTGTCTGACGCCGAAGCTGTAGTTGCTGGAGTATGGCCTAATGTCTTGCTGCTGATTTGAACTGAGCAAAGTTATTTTGGAAACTGATTCAAAAGAGATAGTTGAGATCCATAAATATGTGAGGAAGTATGCAAATTGGAGTAATCTAATTCCAAGTGAGATAAAAAGGAAAGTATCAAACAATTTGCATATAGCACATCTCATTATTGTAGACTTAATTGTCTACCATACATTGTTCCCATGAGATCCTAATTATTCTTTATGAAAACATACATTGTTCCACTATGTAGCCAAGGTAGTTGGTTCACAACCATCATGAACACAGGCAAGGACATCCTTGTAGTCCCGTGAGATGGTGAACGAATCGTAGACCTTTCCATCACTGCTCTTCATGTACTCGAAGAGAAGTGATGAATGGTTAAATGCTGTTAGTTTTGTGTAGCCAAAGTCTAGATCCTGGTAAATACTCCACACTGTCTTCAGTGTACTGAAATCTGATAGGTGACTGCCTGCTCCTCCAGCAACAATATGAATTGTTCCATTCACAGTTCCTGAATAGTGAGAAGTTTCTGAGTTTACACACTGATTCTGGTAAATGGGGCATACCCTTTCGTAGTTATGGACATGTCCGTAAAATGCAAGGTCGACCTTGTATCTTTGCCAAAGCTTTTGCATGTCATCTCTTCCCATGGGTTCTTCAAATGAACCCTCTTGTCCGTACCAAGAGTTGGAGGAATAGCCAAGAACACGATGAGCAATGAATATAAGCCAAGGCTGCTTGTGCCTGTTAGCTGATGCTAGACATTTCTCAATAAATTTGTACTGATCAGAATCTTCTCTCCAATCATGCTCAGTGTCGGCTATACAGAAGTGGAACATGCCATAATTGGTTGCATACCTGTAAACAGATTTTGATCTTTATATAAGTCACCATATAATAACATCTGAAAGATTATGATATTCATTCTATGACCAATCATAGCATTCTAAATACTGAAGCATTGTTGTTGTATTGTTTTTACCAGAACTTAGCTCTGTTCTCAGCAGGAACATAATACGTGGTCTCAGCTGGCACACCACATTCACCGCCTGAATCGTTAGTGTCGTAGAAGGATCCAGACCCTGTTGTATCTCGTTCATGATTGCCACTGTTAAAGACTTGAAGTCAGTTTCAGAGAAATGTGAACTCATACATTGGGCAAAAGAACACATGCCAATAGCAGCACAGCAAGAATGCAAACCTTGCAACCATATATGGTACTACTGAAGAAATCGGCTCCACCTGTGATGTGAACTGATCCCATTGTGAGATGTATCCATTGGCATAGGGCAAATCTCCTATGTGAAAAACTATGTCAATATTATCCAAGTCCTTGATTAGTTGATCTGTGGTATTGAGTGAGCCAGGCTGATAATTAGCATATTCATTTGAACCATCACGCTCAGCCTGAAATTTGTGGGAGGGAATAGTAAAGGATAAACATCTAGGCAGCTATATTTGAAGATATGCAACATAACATGATCAAGTAGTTTCATGATCTTGATGTACCTTTCCCATGTCACCGAATATAACAACACGCTGTAATGATTCCTGCCCAGGATACGGTGATGACTTGAAAGAATAGGTCTTGCTCCAGATATATGAACCATTAGTTAACCTATGACCAAGCTTGTAAGAGTACCTGCATAGACCACCCAGAATAACAGATTTAAGAACAAAACATCTATCTTTTGTGATCCTTATTGTTACATTTACGAAAATGAATCTAATATTCAAGATGCATACACTGAATTTGGCCACAAATCTTTTAGAAAACTTGTATGAATGAAACCGGGATCACGCCAGCCAACTGTTCGTGCTGGTGCAGCTGAGAAAAAGCATCAGCTCTGTTACTACAAATTCTCTCATACGATCATTTATGTTTGTGTACCAGATTGATGTTATATGATTCATACCACACATGTCTCGTCGACTGTAAGTCAACGTTCCGGCTGGAGATCGAGTTTGACTGTCTCCTTTTAAACCCCACTCAACTAAAGGTACAGCTTCATCGATGTTATAGCCACTTGTCCATGTTACTGTCATCTGCATTACAAAATACCTTATGTAATACAGTAGACTACGAGCAGAGTGCCTGGTTATCTGCATAATGACATCGTACTTACTTCATCCCAGAGCTTCCCTAGAGCAAGACGTGGGTACAGTGGTGCCTTCGGATTCGCGAAAGTTATTTTGTTAGAAACTGCCACCAATTTAGGCTGCATCACAACAGTTCAAATCTAGTAAATTTTCCACAAAGCTAAATACTTGAAACGGAGGCAATAATAACATCATATGAAACTTCAGAACAAACTATAAGAAAATTGTGTGTGCTGTGTGGAGCAACAAATTAGCTAACGCACGTTTGCCAGCCCGCCCGAGAACAATGCGAAGGAAAAATCTGCACGTTGATTGATCAATCGGAAATGCAGAGTTGAGTTGCCTGTGGTTGCGTAATTAGCACCAGAGTAATTGGCGAACTTGTACTGAAATGATAACAACAAGCTTTAGTTTCAGTGGGACATTACGTCGAACATTTGGAGTGCAAGAATTCCAACTTGCCAAAAGAGGTACTACACCTTAATAGGAGCTGTGCATATGTACGGTTCATAGTAGTCTTCATTGTATGGACAAGTGGATGCACTACCATAACAGAATGAGATTTTAGGTCTACAAATCTTAAAAAATAAATACATAACAGACCTAAAATCAGAGATGCAGTATAAGCAAGATTGAGACATTACTTGAAATCTGCAGGAGAAAAAACTGCAACCCAATCATCTTGTGAAGGACTAGGACTAGTAACTGTCACAGTTACCCACTCAAAATCTTCACCCTTGCGCATGAATTGAAGTACGTAAAAACTCATGTAAATAATTAAGTAGATATGAAAAACTAATTAATTCTTTTAAGCCTAAAGATTAATTCTTTGATGCATATGATATACTTGAACTGCGGTTTTAGCAATAGGTAAGTACGTACGTACCTTGGTGCCAAGAAGGATAGGGTAAGCAGAAACGGAAGCATTTTCGTGGAGACAAGAGACGGCTTTAAGGATCTGAATCTTGGAGAGAGGCTGAACCCCATCACCATCGTCTGCATGCGGCTTCATCTTGATGTTATGAGCTACTGTCAGCTCAACTGAGAATTCGAACAAGAACAGTAGTATCACCGCAACTTTCAGAACCAACAAGGAGGCCATGGCGTCCGGTCAATTCTCAGTTTGTATCAAACCAGAGATCGATGTATGTGTCGGAACCAGGTAGCCGTGGCCTAGCTCACCAAAGTGAAATTGGTACCACCAATTATATCGTTTTCGAGCTTACTGTTAGAACCCGATATTTTTCTTATTAAATGAGATGGGACATGACATGCAATTTCGAATTTCTTTCCTCTCTTGTCTTATTAATTTAAGAATTATGGATTTCTAGCTAGTTAACATTCTTAATTAGGTCAAAACAATGGTTTGATTAGGTTCATGAATATCCGAGTATTGGAAAATTAAAGGGGGTTTATATCTTCTTTTTTCTAGTACGTGCATATATTGGAAAATGTTCTTCCAGTCTTAAATTTGTCTAGCTCGTAATAAGCGGCCTGCGCAACAGATTGGAATGAAACTTTCATGCTCTCATAGTTACACTTTGATAAATGACTAATTTAAGTTTATTCATATGCTATAGCAAACTACTACTGTGGATTGCAAATGATATCTCCTAGTACCTACCATTCTTGATGATAATGTATGTACAACTTATTTTCTCAGTGGTCAATTTCACGTGAAGCATACATCTCATTGTTTTGTGAGAAAAGCTAGTGCGTAAGCTTATATTTGATCATGTAGCTAAAGTAGTGGGATCACAGCCATTTACTCTATAACAATTTTGAAGCAAGGAGGCCACTGTTGCGAACCCTGTTCATTCTATTCAGGGCATGCCATACGTGTGAACCACTGTTGCGAAACCTGTTCTGGATAAGATAATCTGCTCTCTCTCTCTTTCTCCCTCCCTCCCTCTCTCTGTTTGACTCTCTCACTTCCGATTTGCAATCGCTTGCTCTCCTCTCCGAATCTGCCATCTCTCTGCGTCTCACTGATCAAGGTAACAGCTCATTTCGATCTCCGACTCTAGACTTCCGAGGTTCCGATCCGTCCCCCAGTCGTTGATCAACAATCACAGCTGCACTCACTCACTCTTTTGGTCGATTTGGAGGTCAGGGTTTTCGATCGGTTTCTCATTGAATTTTTCTTTCTCTTTCGATTTGTTTTATGGTTCTGGTTGGTTTTCGATCGGTTTCTCATTGAATTTTGCTTTCTCTTCCGATTTATGATATGGTTCTGGTTAGATCATCGATTGGATTTGACACGGGTTTGATTTGGTCCTCTCGGCTGTTGTGGTATGTGTGTTCTTTATGGTTTTGATTGATCTCTCCATCCCTTTTTTTTGTGGTTATCTGATTAATATGTGTATGGCTTCGTGATTCGAAGGTTCCGATTTATTTGGGCTGTGTATAATAATTCGAAGCTGTGTATAATATTTAGAGATCAATCATTCTAAAGCTGTGTATCGGTTTCGAAGGTTCAAGTATCGGTTTTGATTGATCTCTCCAATCTTTGTTTTGGGCTTGAATTTAGATACAGAGCAAACATGAAACTTTATGATCGAAGCTTTAAAGTAATATCAAAATGAAATATAAACCTTTCAAGCAATCAATTTTGAATTCGAATTAAGTTGATGCATCTGTCTGCATATTCATCAAGCATAAAATAATTAGCAAGATCTTCATCTATAAATTTCTGGTTCTCAGTTTTTTTTGTTATTTTTTTCTTTGTATGAACAAGGATCTAGATGAAACTTACTGTCCAATATGTAAAGAATCTGGGGTAGTTGTCACCATACAACTCTGGGCTAACCTGAAAAAAAAAACATGAATTTTCTATTAGTAAAAAATTTAAGGGGTTTCCTAAGGTAGATGCAAATGAAATGAGGAACATGCCTGCCAACCAGCTTCAATAGTATTTAGATCATTGCCAAATGTACCAGAGATAACCCAAATCTGTGATAAGCTAAATTCATATTGATCAGTCACTCTAGGTGTCCAGACATTGATACTGGCCTGTGCTCCATAGTACTGTTCTCCATTCACAAACACAACTGCATGCTGTAAAAATTCAACCAAGCATAATAAAAAACCATCAGATACTGAGTTTCACTATTGCAATACACATTGACCATCGTTGACTCTAATAAAACTCTCATCATCGACCTCATGGCCACTGCCTGATGAGTCCCTCCTCACATGTCTTCTCGGTAGCTTTCTTCCAAATCTTTTCACAGAACTTGCTCGGAAAATGTCTTTGTCTGTGGTTCTCCGAATCGGAACAGTCCCCTCCGGGCATGCCTCACCGGACTCCGACCATAGCTGATAAGTCTCTTCCACTGTGTCTGTGCTGTTATAGGATTTAGGCCTCTCTGGCAGATCCTGTTAAATCATCATCACACATTTCTATTCAGAAATCAAATATTCAAAATTGAAACCATTATCAACTACCCTTTACAGCTCTGGTTAAAGGGTTGGTCTTGGAAATTAAAGTTTTTGAGTTTTTGATTGGTATTAGATATATTACCAATGGTTTCTGGCCTTTGAGCTCGGGATGGTCAAAAGCTGGTTGGAGATGGGTTTAGGGCAAACGAGATTAATAGATAGAGCAAACATGAATTTAGACAGTTCTTTATCAAGTCTGCTTTATGATCTGCTTTATGATGTTGGAACTGTTTGGAATGTGCTTCATGCTTTTTTGTTGTTGTTGAAGGATTGTGCCTTCTCCTTCAAATTCAGAGTGAACCTATAAAAACTGTGGCAAAGGTTGCTTTCTCTTCTCATGGCATATGATGTTTTGGGTCTCAAGTTATGCCTGCTTTATGATCTGCTAAAGTTCTTTGTTTTGGGCTTGAATTTAGATACAGAGCAAACATGAAACTTTATGATCGAAGCTTTAAAGTAAAATCAAAACATGCAGTATGCTAGAGCAAACATGAATTTAGACAGTTCTTTATCAAGTCTGCTTTATGATCTGCTTTATGATCTGCTGAAGCATATGATCAGTATGAAACTGTTGGGCTTGAATTTTTGTTTGTTTTGATTGTATATAAATTTTAGTTTTTATTCTGTCGTCAGCTTTTTTGGCTGTGTTTATGGACTTTTTTAGCAAAGCTCAAAGCTTTCGTGCATGCATCTTCTGGGTTGTTAAGGTTTTGTTGTCTTGGGATTTTCTTTCAGTTGAAACAGATGGCTGCTTCAGATTCGAAGGTTCCGCATTTAATGAGGTTTTGAAGCACAAGTAGACCAAAGTTTGTTGGCTTATTATATCTTGGAAGGTTTGATCTTTGTTCATTGGTTTTATTAGATGAATTGATATGGTTCTAAAGTGAAATTTATGGAATGCATGCATCTTATGTTTGTGTAATTGTAGAGAATCAATCAACTAATTATTTGTAACAGTTCTGAGCTAGGTTGAGCTATGCTGTAGTTGCAGAATTTTTTTGCTGATGATGTGATGGATTTGAGAATTGATTGCAATAGGTATACATCTCAATTTATGCTAAATTGAAGCAGATCGATAGTACTTTGCAGTCCTTCTCTACCAAGTCTTTTAAATTTACTCGACTATGTGATCAAATAAGTCAAAATACAATGCATATAAGAGTTACACAACTTACCAGCTATAACTACATGATTCTTGCTACCATGCCTTTTTTTCAAGCAATTGTTGCCATATGCTTCCTTCTGACCTTTGATGCAGGCTGTCAAAGCCATGCCAGATTAATTTGTAAGTAGATGAATAAAATGTGGGACTATCCCTTCACATCAGCAATGTAGTTTACTGATGATACGTTTACTATGCATGATTAGGTGCTTATATACGCATAAATTCTAAGTCTTTTTCGGTCTATTTTGTTTTTGAATTCTTGATAATTGAGTAAGCTACCTTAGTTTTCTTTGATTTGTTTGAACGACTATGATGAAAACCCAGTCACATTTAGATTTGCCTGTGCTTGATATTAGCTGATGGGGTCAATGTTGTGAGTCTTCTCTGGGTTTCTTTGTATAGAGTTTGAAATTTCCTTCTTGAAGCTTGGAAATATTTGTTTTCCCTAAATCAAGATTATCATTGATGTGGCGGCATTGGGTTGAGATGCAGTTACAGTTTTCCCTTTGTTTGTGCCAAACATTTCAAGTTATATCACAATTTTGAAGCATCCTTAGTACTGTTCAAATCCCTGTTCATTTGTTAAAAGTGGGACGTTGGAATGACTATCAAGCTAAGGAAGTGAGAGGATGACAGGAAGAGGTGGTTTCTAGAGAAGCCGTTTAGAAAAGAACAAAGAACAACTTCACTTAGTCTCAACGTTTCTTGATTCTTTGTAGATCTGATTCATGAGTTTTATGGTTTGTATGTTGGCTGTATGGTGTTGAATTTATTTAGAGTTTATATGTCCATATTTTTTTTTCAATGTCTAAAACTTTTCCATTGTACATTCGATTTCAAAATTGAGTTAAGTAATTTATGTCAGTTTTGGAAAGATATTTCCGTGTATGATTCGTATATGATTGTGGGTAAAAGAAAATTTATTAAATTGAAATGCATATATAAGTAATGCGTGTATAATTCGTAATTGTGTGGTTTGATAATGAGTGATTTGGTTGCGTATTGATTTTTATTTCAGAGAGAGAAAAGCAACCTTCACCTTCACGTACGGGTTCAAATTCTGTTGTTTTATCGGCCAGAGAAGAACAAGCTTGGCCTTCAGGTATGGGTTCTTTTGATGACTCTCCCTCTTTATTTTCATGTTAAAGAGGATTACTACTGTACATCACCTAGGCATCAACGCTGATGTATTACTGCCCAAATTTACTAAAAGTCATTACTTCATTGATATTTAGAAAGTAAGAGTGCACCTTACAGAAAAATCTAAAAAATCTAAATGAGGTTACAGCAAAACCAACGTATTCAAAGCAGTAAGTGGTTCTTCTTTGATCTTATTGTTATAAAAGGCATATATAAAAGACTAAAACATAATAATGAAACCCGGAGCAAAGAAAAGTTGGGGTTTACCATCAAGAGTACCCTTAAAGCCAGACCTAATCTCATCCCAGCCTTACTCATCTTATCCCACCTACTCTTCCTTACATTCAACCTTTCCTCTCATCGCGGCCTGACTCACATGCAATACTAATATCGTAGTATACCTAATTATCACTAATGTATTAATATAAATATCCCTTATTTCATCAAGATATGCACAAACACGAGCACCGATAGATTGGCGAGTGGTGGAAATTGTTCATGCCTTCATGGCCAATTGGAAGAATCTGGTTTTATTTATTATAAATGAACTGATAATGCATCTTTTTGGAAATTGTTCATGGCCAATATTGTGTCTTATAGATTACAAATGTTGCTACAAATCAATTTGCTCATTTGTGACTAATATAGTCTCATTCGTACACAATGTCTACCCAACTTTTATTTCCAAAAAATGGATCACAAGAGTGTCAGCACCGTAAAAAAATTGATATCATCACCAACATCAGGGAAAAAATTGTGTCCCTCCAACATAATCGCAATTGCACACTACAATCTCACTTCATTCGATCGATTTGTCAGCCTCATTCTCATTCTCACTTTTCGATTTGAAATTTAAGATTCCATCATCGTTGTATCTTCTGTGTTCGTAAGGTTTGGATATAGGTTCCCTTTCTCTCCTTGATTTGAAGTTCTTTTTCTTATTGTGTTTCTATTTGTGGATTCAGATTTCATAGTTTTGCAATAGCCCTCTACCTGTTTGGGTTTCGTTCCCATCATCGCTGATCCTGACTAAGTATAATTCAGTCTGCTCAGTTGGCATCTTTGTTCCGAAATCAGGTATTGATTTCGTTTTAGTGAAAAGCTAGCTTCGATTATGTCCTCTTATTGGGGGATAGTATGTGGTTAACGTTTACGTGAGCTGTCTGTAAATATATATTGATGGGATTTGAACTTTGTGTTGTTGTCTTGCAGAGATTTAATAAGGAACTCAAAGAAAAAAATAGATAAAACATCAAGTGATAAACAGAGAGAAGTACAGCCTTCAGGTTCGTCAAATTGAATCTCAACTATCTTCTTTTCTGAGCAATTTATGTGAAAGTTTTAAGCCAATCTGTTTTGGGTAGGCTTGATTTTTGTGGGTAATTGTTTTGCTTCTATCATAGCTTCTCAATTGGCCAGCTATTAATTGGCGTACTCTATCTAAAGAGCTCTAATCAAACCATCCTTCTATTTGATTAAATTTATGGTTTGTTAGGTATGTTTTGTTCGCTGCCTTCTTAAATCACGGCAATTCTGTTTGTGGGTTTATGCTAAGTAAATTGAGAGGTGCCATATGCTAAGATTTTGTAGGTTGAACTCCGCTACAATCTCCAAACATATATATTTGCCTCATAAAGAAAGAGCCAAATAGATTATGCTATACATTGATCATTCAACATAACAACAGTTGAAGCCTTTGCCAAAAATAGAGAAAAATTTATTCTATGTTGTTTGATTGCCTCTTTTAGGTTTCTTGATGAGTGATTTAGCTATTGGGGCTTTATTTAATTCCAATTACATGACGGAGATCAATTTGATCAGTGTTTCCTATTTTATTTTCTTTGGATTCTCATATATATGGTGTGATTCGGTGATACTTTGGGGTTGTAAGCAATGGGGTTATCTGGATTTCTCTTTTCAATTGTTTTAATAGTTACTGCTCTCTTCGTTGTAACCAATGTGCATTGTTGATTTTTTCCAATGTGCACAATTGCCTAATTGCATTAAAGTATGGTAAACTTTGTGTAATTGTATTTACCTTGCAATTTATAAACTTTGGGATATTCACTTAAAATGTAAAATTTTGCATGTTGGTGCGCTCACGATTTCGTTAGATTGCTAAACTCCTCAGTGTATGTGCTTCACTTTTCATTTGATGATAATGCCAAGTGACAATATGTTTTCTCTAATGTATGATTACTAAGTTAGATAATTTGAGGTCCTCACTTGGGTTTTTTTTGATTTTTTTATTTGGTGAAAATCAAGGACTGGCCATTGATTGTTGTTTGGACTTTTTGTTGTGCTTTGAGGACATACGTTTGCTCAATGGTGTGATCTTTCACTGTGTCTCTTTGTTCATGAATAGAAACATAGAAGATGATTTGTGCTCATCTTAAAGCAACTATCTCTGGCTGGAGTTTATGCTCATCTTATGTCTTTTTCTTTTTTGGATACACAGCTCATCTCATCTCATCTCTTTTGCTGCCTCCGGTCGACATCTCTACTTTCTCATCTGATTCAACTGATCTCCTTTGATGGTAATCGATGAAATTGTTGGTGTTTAAAGCATTTGTTTTTAACTAAATGGAGTAGTTAATGCGTTAGAGCTAAATGATATTATTTTGGAAATTTGACAGTATTGATCTTTTCTTATGTTAATGATTATGGTTGTATATTTGTCATGAATCATTAGATACTTCCTATTAGTTTTTTTTAAACGCAACCGGGATTAGCTCATCAATTTGACCTGAAATGGAAAAAATAACAATCCCAAAATAGTCGGAGGGCTATATTCCTCAATTTGTCCACTATGAAAGTAAATCAATTACATCATGCTTTGTGATGAATTGAGTTATCTCATAGTAGTAAATTGATTCTGGATAGTGGTATTTTCTCCTTTAAGAAATTTATGTCATGAATAGATAACATTTGGCTATGGTCAAACATTAAGTTTTTATTTGTATGTGGTGAGAACTTTGGTATGGTATCTATATGCTCAGTTCTATTATGAATTTATATTTTTTTGCTCTGTTGCTTGGATTTGGATTTAATGAACCGAATCTGAATGCTATTAAATTTTTTTCGGCTAAAAAATGTAAATTAGTTGATCATTTGCATTACATTTGCTGGCAATGTTTTTCATTTCAGTAGATGTTTAAAGCTAAAGCCATTTCTTGGTAGGCAGTGTTGGTGTTGTGCTAGGTACCTTTCCATGATAAAAGGTTTTACTGATTAATTGTGCTTTTATTTAGGTATGGGGCCAAAAAGGAAATCAAGCAAGAGGAAACTTTTTTTCCAACCAAATTTTGAACAATCATCATCACACCATGAGACAATTGTAACGCCACAATATTTTGAAGATGAGGGACCAAGTGAAACAAATCTAGGCATCTCAACCAAGAAGTTAAGCAAGAGAAGTTGTTTCTTTGAGGATCAGCAAAATTTTCGAAATGAAGGTACGAGTTCAATGCCTATAGAGGAGAGAAGCTACGACAAGAATGATGTTGTCGATGAGAATGTGTCAGGTAATCATTGAATCTCTATTTTCAATAATCATTATTTTATGATATTAAATTAGTTTACCAAAAGTTCTCATAAGCATAGCAATAATATTTTTCAACTTGAAATGCAGTGCTTGCTCTACCTTTCCTTGGTCAAGCATCTTATCAAAGAACTCGCCAAGGTAAATGATATATTACATCATCAATTTTTTGGCTTATAAAATTTTATTATTTTTTTAACGCAATTTTTAATGCAGGTGTGATTGTGAATTATAACGACTCTGGAGACGATTCCTACACATGCAATTATTGCGGTGCTTCCTTTTGGTCAGGCGAGGCTTTAAAGAGAAGAATCAAAAATCAATTTGTTTATACGAATTGTTGTGAAAAAGGACAAATAAAACTTCCAATATCAAATCCAACTCCAACTTTTCTTGAACAATTATTGAATCCAAACAATGGTCGTCAAAGTACACTTTTTCGTGAAAATATTCGGGTTTATAATGCCATGTTTGCTTTTACTTCTATGGGTGCAAAAATTGATTACAAGATAAATAATGGAACAGCTCCTTATGTATTCAAAATTTGTGGACAAGTGCATCATTTGATGGGATCAGTGTTACCTTTTGCAAATGAATGTCCTAAGTTTGCCCAATTATATGTTTATGACACGGGAAATGAGATTTTAAATCGCATTAATGCCATTGATCCAGATAATAGAAATCAAAATATTGATGTTGCCATTGTTGAAAAATTAGCAAATATGCTTGACGACATTAATGAATTGGCTAAAAAATTTCGATCAATGAGAGATCAATTTGAAAATATTTCATTGCCTAATTGTAATATGACTCTACTTGATCGTCAGTCTATCGATGGTAAGCAATACGAATTACCGAGTGCTTCTGAAATTGCCGGTTTAATTGTTGGTGACATTGGAGAATTTAATTCTAACAGAGATATCATAATTCGATCGATTGATGGACATTTGAAGCGAATATCAAAGATACATCCGAAATTAATGTCATTACAATATCCGCTACTATTTCCATATGGTGAGGATGGATTCAGAATAGATATGTTGTTAGAGTGTACGGAAAGAGAGCGTCAGAGAAAAAGAACAAAATTGACGATGATAAAATTTGTCTGTTATCAAATCCATGATCGAGAAAATGATTCTAGCACTTTGCTAAAAGGCGGAAGATTGTTTCAACAATACTTAGTTGATGCATATGCGACAGTTGAGGAAAATCGCTTAGAATATATAAGAAATCATCAACCATTATTGAAGTGTGAACAATGGAATCAATTATCTACGCTTGCTTCAAGTGGTGTTACTCGATGTTCTGATGTGGGAAAAACAATTTTTCTTCCAGGTACTCACACCGGCAGTCCTAGAGATATGTTAAATAACTATCAAGATGCCATGGCAATTTGTAGATATTACGGTAATCCGGATTTGTTTATAACTTTCACTTGCAATGTTAAATGGCCAGAAATTGTGAGATATTTTGAAAAAAAACCTGGGTACAAAGCGGAAGACAGACCAGATATTGTTTCTCGGATTTTTAAAATTAAATTGGATGATATGATAAAATTCATTAAATCCGGAGAACCTTTTGGAGATATTGATGCACATGTTTGTACAATTGAATTCCAAAAAAGAGGATTGCCACATGCTCATTTATTAATTTGGCTTCAAAGACCATACAAGTGTTACACATCAACAGATATTGATTCTATTATTTCTGCTGAATTACCAGATAAAAACATTTGTCCAGAACTTTTTGAAATAGTTAGTCAATTTATGATACATGGTCCTTGCGGTCAATTAAATTCAAAATCTCCGTGCATGAGAGATGGGAAATGCACAAAATCTTTTCCAAAACCATACATTTCTAACACCGTTTTTCATGCAATTAAGGCTCCTCACTATAGAAGACGTGATGATGATTCAAAATTTGTAAATAAAAATGGAATTCATGTTGGTAATAATTTTGTTGTTCCATATAATCCTATTTTGTTGTTGAGGTATAATGCTCACATAAATGTTGAATCGTGTTCTCAGTCTATGTTAATAAAATATTTATTTAAATATATAAATAAAGGTCCAGATAGAGCTCGAGTGATGGTTCGTGACAATGTAAATGATGAAATACAAAATTATTTGAATTGTCGATATTTAACTCCGCACGAATCTGTGTGGCGATTGTTTGAATTCTCCATTCATACTAGATATCCTGCAGTGCAATACTTAAAAATTCATTTGCCAAACGAGCAGAGTGTTTTCTTTTATGAAGGACAATCTATTGAACAAGTTGTAGAAAATCCAGATGCAGAACGTACAATGCTAACTGCTTGGTTTGATGCAAATACTTTTTATAAAGACGCTGCTAAATTAACTTATGCTCAATTTCCTTCTCAGTTTGTTTGGGACAGTGATAGCAAAACATGGAATCCAAGAAAGAGACGATATGACGTTATCGGTAGAATTGCACACGTACCACCACTTGCAGGCGAATTATTTTACCTGCGAATGCTGCTGAATATTCAAAAAGGATGTCGCAATTTCGATTGGATCAAAACAGTCAATGGAATTACATACGCCACTTTTCAGGAAGCATGTCGAACATTGGGATTACTAGATGATGATAAAGAATGGAACGATGCACTGGTTGAATCTGGATTTACTGCGACCTCTTCTCAGATTAGACAATTATTTGTTACCATCATTCTTTTTTGTGATGTCTCAAATCCGCGAGCTTTGCTTAATGCACATTGGATAAGTATGTCTGATGATATCTTATACAAAATTCGATCGGAATTCAACATGCCCAACCTTACCATACCTGAGGATGATTTGAAAAATAACGTTTTATATGAACTTGAAAAATTGTTTAGTATGGCATCCAGTTCATTGAAAGAACATCATTTGCCGATGCCAAAAACAGAAAAGATACATGAGTTGAGCAATAAATTAATGAGAGAGGAATTAGATTTTGATTGTGAGACACTTAAACGTGAACATTGTGAATTGATTACTAAATTAAATTTGTGTCAGAAAATTATATACGATGAAGTGATTGAAGCTGTGGAACAGAAAACTGAAAAATCATTTTTTGTGTATGGTAGTGGCGGAACAGGGAAAACTTTTTTGTGGAATACTATAATTTCTAAACTAAGATCTGAAGGAAAAATTGTTTTGGCTGTTGCTTCGTCAGGAATTGCTTCTCTGTTACTTCCAAAAGGTAGAACAGCGCATTCGCGTTTTAAAATAAAGCCTGTTATAGAGAAAGATTTAAAATGTTCGATAAACAAACAGACGCATCTTTCAGAATTAATTGAAAATGCACATCTAATCATTTGGGATGAAGCTCCGATGTGCAATAAATATTGCATGGAATCATTAGATAAAACTCTTCGAGATATTTTGTCAGCAAACTCTGATGATCGAAAGACACAAATACCATTTGGAGGCAAAACAATTTTGTTCGGCGGAGATTTTAGACAGATTTTACCAGTTATAGAAGGAGGAAGCAAGAGTGATATTATTGAGGCGTCTTTGAATAATTCATATCTATGGTCATATCTTAAAGTTTTTTATTTAACAGAAAACATGAGATTATCGTCTATCGGATTGACGACCACTGAAAAAGATGAGATTCAAAATTTTGCAGAATGGATGCTACAGATAGGAGAGGGTCGATTACAGTCAAATTTTCCAACAAATGACCCTGATACATCTTGGATTCAGATTCCTGAAGAGTTACTCACTGATTCAACTTTGGATCCTATCAAATCAATTTTTATGGCTACTTATCCAAATTTTGATTGTAAATATAACGATACATGTTATTTGAGAGAGCGTGCCATCGTCACACCGAGAAATGCAACAGTACATGAAATAAATAAATATGCAATTACTTTGTTGCCTGGTGATAAAAAAATATATTTTAGTTCTGATTCGATTTCATTCAATTCTGCTACCTATAGTGATAACAGTCTTTTGTATCCTATAGAATTTTTGAATAAACTTGAATTTAGCGGTCTACCATCACACGAACTCATACTGAAGATTGGAATGCCAATTATGTTATTAAGAAATTTAAATCAAATACAGGGGTTGTGCAACGGAACACGATTGATTATAACTAATTTGTTTGAAAAAATAATAGAGGCAAAAATACTGACAGGGACTAATATTGGGGAAAAGGTTTATATTCCAAGAATTGTGTTGAATGCGAATGAAACTAAGTGGCCATTCACATTCAAGAGACGACAGTTTCCTATCAGAGCCTGTTATGCAATGACAATCAACAAAAGTCAGGGTCAATCACTAAATCAAGTCGGAGTATATTTAACAGAACCAGTTTTTAGTCACGGACAATTATACGTTGCACTATCGAGAGTTACATCAAAAAAAGGCTTAAATATTATGATAAACAACGGTGACAACATACCAAATAATTATACAAAAAATATAGTTTACAAAGATATTTTTCAAAATGTATAGTATATATAGCAATAATTAAATCAAATAGGAAGAAAAAGAATGTAAATAAATATAGAACAATTTTTTTGCTGTAAATGAAGAGTTCTTTAGGATTTTGAAAGGAGCTACAATATCTCCTTACTTTTGGTATTTATGTAACTTGCTTGAAAGTTTACATAGTAGATTATAGTTTTATTTTATTTTTGTGATGATTATGTAGAATCTATTTACAAATCTATTTTTATGCCAAACAACAATTAGGCTTCCAAAAAATTTATAACACTTCGTCATAAAACCGCGCCAAGGCGCGGGCACCTACCTAGTCGTGTACACAAGCCAAGACATCTCTGTAGTCTCTTGAGATTGTGAAGGAATCGTAGACATTGCCGTCGCTGCTCTTCTTGTACTCCATGACAAGTGAAGAGTGGTTAAATGCTGTGAGTTTCACAAAGCCAAAGTCATGATCTTTGTAAAGGCTCCAAGTGGTCTGCACCTGGCTAAATGGCGATAAGTGACTGCCTCCTCCTCCAACAACAATGTGGATTGTCCCATTTACTGTCCCAGAATAATGGGACTTTTCTGTATTCACACATTGATTCTGCATACACAATAATGTTCTAATCACCAAGGATGCAAAAAGAATTTGACAGTGAAAAATGTTGGAAAGTTTTATGGTAATATGCTCTTGTGTTTTGCATTACCTGATAAATGGGGCATACTCTTTCATAGTTATGGACATGGCCATAGAACGCAATGTCCACCTTGTACTTTTGCCAAAGCTTTTGTAAGCTTTCCCTACCCATTGGCTCTTCAAATGAACCATCCATTGCGTAACCCATCTCGGATGAATAACCAAGAACACGATGAGCAACGAATATCAGCCAAGGTTGTTTCTGCCTGTCAACTGATGCAAGGCATTTTTCAATAAATTTGTATTGCTCAGTTCCTTCTCTCCAATCATGCTCGGTGTCAGCAACACAGAAATGAAACATGCCATAATCTGTTGAGTACCTGTAAACACAATTGTTGCTGAGGCTAAGATACAGTTGAAATTATACTTATATGAAGTTTCTAGTCTGTCCAGACAAGCATTCTTGTTTTTTTACCAAAACTTAGCTCTGTTCTCAGCTGGAACATAAAACATAGTCTCAGCTAGCACGCCACATTCACCACCTGCATCATTACCGTTATAGAAGGATCCAGTCCCTGGTGTATCCCTTTCATGATTGCCACTGTTTGGACCATTTTTCGTAAGTATCAGATGACAATATGTGATACTTATAAAATCAAAGAGATGTAATCATTTACAGAAAGTATGAATGAAACAAGTTTGTAAACCTTGCAATCATGTATGGCACAGTCGATGCAATGGGCTCGACCTGTGATGTGAACTGGTCCCATTGTGAGATATACCCATTGGCATAGGAAATGTCTCCTATGTGGAAAACTATGTCAATGTTATCCAAGTCCTTGATCAGTTGATCAGTGGTATTAAGTGAACCTGGTTGATAATTGCTGTACTCATTTGAACCATCGCGCTCAGCCTGCAAATTATAGGATCCAAGCAAACTCAATATTGTATGAACATAGATAAATAAATGCCTCATATGTGTGGCATGCCTACATTTTCCAGGGAGGATGATATTTTCTTGAAGTTACCTTTCCCAAGTCTCCGAATATAACAACACGCTGTAATGAGTCCTGTCCTGGATATGGCGAGGACTTAAAAGAGTAAGACTTGCTCCAGGTATAGGCACCATCAGATGATCTATGACCTAGTCTGTAAGTGTACCTGCATAGAGAATCAGAAATACAGCCTTACGTACAGAACAGCTCTCTTTCTCTCTCTCTCTCTTTCTCTCTCAGGATCTTTATGATTTGATCATTGTAAAAATTCGATTTAAAATTCAAGCTGCATATACATTGAGTTTGGCCAAAGATCTTTTAAGAAACTAGTGTGGATGAAACCAGGATCACGCCAACCAACTGTTCGCGCTGGTGGACCTGCAAATTAATAAAACTCTTTTACATATGGTTCTTTTATCTGGCACTAATGTAAGTTAGATTGATCATATATGTGACACTTACCACACATGCTCCCTCGAGTAAACGTTAATGTTCCTGCTGGCGATCGAGTTTGAGCGTCTCCCTTGAGACCCCATTCAACAAAAGGTACAGCCTCATCAATGTTATAGCCACTTGTCCAGGTTACTGTCATCTGCATAAGAAAATAAGAACATAATGAAAAACTTGATACATATCTTACCTATTATGACTTACATCACAAATGCTTGAACTTACTTCATCCCATTGTTTTCCTTGAGCAAGACGTGGGTAAAGAGGCGCCTTCGGATTCACAAAACTAATAGCTTTAGAAACTGCCACCAATTTTGGCTGCACTTGATAAAACATATACTTAGACAATGCCACACTTTGTAGTAAAATCACAATTACACAGACAGTAGTATCCAAACAGAAACCAATTAGCTCAAATACATGAGACATAAGAACGCACGTTTGATAGCCCTCCAGAGAACAATGCAAATGAAAAGTCTTCCCTTTGATTGATCAACTGAAGTTTGAAAGATCCTTTTCCAGTCTTTGTATAATCAGTACTCGAATCATTGGCAAACATGTACTGAAATGACAGCAACAATTCAGGACAATAGTTCTTTGATATTAAGCTCTATAATTTCCTCAAACACTGAAGTTGTATAATACAGAAATAGCACAAACCTTTATGGGAGCTGTGCATATGTATGGAACCTGTTGTCTGGATTCTGTAGATGGACAAGTCGACGAGCTGCCATAAAAGATTGGAATCAATTGATCGATTTTATGACACTTATCCAAGCAATGCACTTAATAAAAAGATTATTAAGGTTAAAAATTTACTTGAAATTTGCAGGAGAAAAAACTGCCAACCAGTCGTCTCGAGAAGGATTAGGAGTATCAACTTTCACAGTTACCCACTCAGTATCTTCACCCTGTACATAAAGTGATCCAAACTCATAAAAAATTCCCAGCGAGTTTACTGTTCCATTGAAATTAACAAGCTGATGGGAGATTAGAAAGAAACTTCAGTAATTGATGTGCAACAAGTCTACACGTACCTTCAAGCCAAGAAGAGCGGGGTGAGCTTTGACTGTAGCATTCTCATGAAGCTCATAAACAGCTCTGTGGATTTGAATCTTGGAAAGCGGCTGCACCCCGTCTCCTCCATACTTATTGTGACCATGAGCTACTGTGTGATGCAACCAGAAAATCAATACAAGACCAACTCTTAGGGACATGAAGCTTGAACCCTCCATCTCTGATCTTGGAAGACAACTTAGCTCCTAATGTGTTTGACCTTGTCCCAATAAAAAGAAACTATAGCCTTGATGTCTCAGCCAGATTTATAGCAGGCCAACCATATCTCTCACCATTATAAACTTTGATCTTGTAATTTACTAAAATAACATTTGCTTGATTTGCTTCTTCTTCTTTCCTTTTTTGGGTTTAAAAAACTAAGGAATATTCTTACTTTCCGTCTATATCAAAGGCTTTGGAATTTGCATCTGCGTTTTGATGCTCTCTTCAAGCTCTTTCAGAAAGAGAAGACAAGAGGATGGTCCTAAGATGATGTGCTGTTGACTTTCATGTAGAGTATGTACCAAGTAAGATATTCAAATACACAAGTGCCTATTATACGCCCCCCTACCTGTAGTTGTCCCAATCTTCCAAGAAGCTGCATCCTAAACTTTCGGAGTCTTTTATAATGATATAAACAAAACACATAATTTGACGCCAATTTGTTATAGCTGAAAGATGTTGAGCGGACAAATGGTGTACCCAATGGGGTTCTTTAGTCATCTGAACTCAGGGTTTAACCAGTGACATCCAAATGGCAAATGCTTCTAGCCCTACCAATTTTGCTTCATATTCGCTGTGCGTTGGGTTATCGGGTGTGTTCATGGTCAACTAGGAGGAGTTCAAATGACGAGAGCCTTCAATCAACAAAACTGAGACACGGAATCGATCGAGGTTAAAAAGGAAGATAACTCGTTCAGATTCAGTTTTACATACGGAAAATCTGGAATTTCCTTGATCATCTAGAGCCCCCTACTAGATTACAGAATACAGAAGTGCAGGGCATGGCACAAAGAAAAGGTTGATGCTCCAATATTCTTTCACTTGTTTCCACCTTCGCTATGTAGAAAAATTGGGGTAAGCAGCTTCTCCAGCTCCACTAAGCTGAAAATCAATAAATGGGTCCGTAATAGAAACAAAGTTCTGGTGTATGAAGTAAAACACACAAAAGCCAACTTACATCTGAAATTTCTCAAATGCTTCCTACCGTTTCATTGTATATAGCTCACTATCTTGAGGTAGATTCATTAATTTAGAGCCTGTAGAAGGTTTGAATAATAAATCAAGTCAAAAGACAATTACAAGCCAGTAACAAGCCACATACATGAGGGACAGGAGCATCTAATAGCCTCTTAATTGAGTCTACTTTGTTGGTTCAAACAGTCCCTAAACTTCCAAATTTGTAGCCTATCCTATTTTAGGTCATGGATTCATTCATTGTACTGCAACCAGTTAAAGAACAATTATTTCCCTTGAAAGCAACAAAAGAATGGAGCCATTCCAGTCGTAAAGAACAATGGGTATCCCATAAAATGTATAGAATAGCACTATTGCAACCAGTGAAGCTTCATGTTTCATCTCCACATCTTTGTGAACCTTTAGGGATGTGGTGTGTCAGACTGCTGGCCACCCTGTTCAACAAGAACCATATATATCATCAATTGGCTGCACATATTAGTCACTTGAAGATATCAGTTCGATCAAGATCATTTAATGTTGCACCGACTAATCTGAACCTTATAACTGTATCATAGGATGGTTAATCTAACACTTCAACTTGAGTTCAATAGTGACTAGTAAGACCACTCGAAAACAAGGACTTGATTCCTTCGGGTATGAAATCGAAGTTGGAGTCGATTCAGGACTCGACCTCGTCCATGGAGACAGCTTTGGCTTCAGGAAACGACGAAAGCCAAGCTCGAGCCATAGTCTCACATTCTTGCGATTGCTCGCTGTTGTTGTCGGTATCCGAGATCCTCTGCTCTGCTTCTTCTTCTTCATCTTCAGATGGTGCTTCTTGTTCTGGTTCTGTTACTTCTAGGGTTTGTTCTGTAGGAGTCGACATTTTTGTGTCACGCGAAGAAGAAGATGAAAGAAAACGTTTTTGATTTTTGGAGCTAAAATTGCTTCCAGGTTTTTAATAGCTGCTGTTGAAATGGAGACGAACAGCGAGCGAAACGACGCCGTATGGACTTTTCCCAATATTATTCATTGTTTAATATTTGGCCAACAAAATAGCATTTCCTTCCTAGAACTACTTGAATAGGATTTTTGGATCGAATAATTTGGTTTCGAAATGAAACCGAAATTATTCCACCAAAAATCATCATCAAATAGTAGTTATCGATCAATTATATAGCCACATCTCCACATTGACTTATAGTAACAGAATTGTACCTGTAAATAAACAAAATTTCAATACGTTCTACTACCTAGTCTTGTGGGCTTTGGATTTTTTTATCTTTCTTTTCTTATCGGCCTTTGGCACTTTGGTTTTCCGGGCTTCCCTCTTCTCTTCTTTCACTTTTTTCTTGTTCTCTTTCCTAGCTGCTTTCTTGTCAAGAGGATCTTCCTGTGGCTTGAATCTTGATGGCGAATTCCCTTCGGAGTCACTTGCACTTTCTTCATCCGTATCAGAGTCATCAGACTCGGTCTCGGGAACTTTGGGACCAACAACCGGATTGATTGGCAACTCTTCTGGGGCATTTGCAACAAGTTGCTGCTGCTCTCTCTCAGATGGGGCCGGCTGGCCTTGCGGAAGAGACTGATTTAGTCCTGTGATAGTTTTATAGTACATGTCTCCTGTGTCTGCACCACTAGTCAATCGTATAACATCGGCCTCAACATTCTTCACGTGATCCAGTGTCTTTGGAATATACGACTGGAAAGAAGAGAAAAACAAACAGATGAACATCCAATGGTTTCGGGATCCCATTGCCAGAATATAGTTGACGTGTAAGCATATATATATGAACATAAATTCTATCTTCACTCACCTGCACAAATACAGCATCCGCAATTTCCTCCTCTGCTGTCATATCTCCTCTTGCTATTATTGTTTCTTGCACCTGAAGTGAAATCCAGCAAAAAAGCGATAGTAATCAAGTTCTGTACATGTTAAATATTGGATGATCCTTTCAAAAGAATTATTCAAATTTAACGACAGAAAGAAAGGGCCAAACCTTCTCCAGATAACTGTCAACGTCGTCTTCAGCAATACATGGGTCAACTATAAAATCAAATAGCTCGCGAATTGTCATGACAGCTACACCATGTTTCTTAAAGAAATCCTGCATGCCACCAAATGCTTCGTAAGCTCATAGCTAAAGTTCAGAACTCTACTTCTCAAGATAATGTAAATCAAAACTACTGCCAGTTGATTCAGTTAAAGAACTCACAGATACATGGACGCAATCTTCACGTAGGAAATCAAGTGCATGTGGGTGGTCCAGATCAACTGATTGAGAAACATCAATAATATACAAGTGGCCCTGCGCACAAGGAATGAAAAGTTAAATACTACGATAAATGAGATTAATCTTAAGAGTGCTTAAATGCAATACTTACCTCATAATAAAGTATGTTGTATTCACTGAGATCTCCATGCACCAGTTTGCACTTCTGATACATTGTTCGCATAGCAATAACCATCTGGAATAAGAAATATCAGACTTTGTTACAGAAACTAAAAAGAGAGTATCAAACGTAAAACCCATCAACAAGAAACAAACTTTTATCATAGGCTTCCTACTGATGATATATAGATTACCAAGCAGGAACTAAGCATTTCTGTGGGATGCATTTGCACAGGGACCCTCATTCGGGATATAAAAAATAAATGTATGAGAACGTGCAGGCTTAAGGATGTGGGCAAACCTCCATATAACCTTCTCGTAACTTATCAAGTGATAATTCAGCATCCTTTAGACGCGGCGCTGCCCATCCATCCTTTCCTGTAATAGAATATAAGGGTCAGAAGTTTATCCTTAATCTTTCACAACACTGAATCAAGTTAATGTGTTGCCCATCAGGATAAATGTTCATCCAAAATAAGCAGAATATACCTATAAATTCCATCACCAGAACATGAAGTCTTAAAATCCCTACTTCTGGGCACCTAATTCCTTCGGCCTTTAGCCTGCAATTTCACAAACCATCAAAAGTCAATTGGAATGGCAAATGCAGGTTCATAATAAAATCATTGACTTGAAGCTTCATTAGGACTGGAAGAGGATTGATCAGTTCAAGCTACACGCAGTAGGAAAAATGCACATTTCTTTATATTTCCATTGAAGTTTGTTATTATTTTCTTTGAAATAGTACAAGTTTGTTATTAAATATATAGAGAGAGATGTATAAGACAGACGGACCTTTAAAAGTTAAATTAGGTGCTGCATATCAACGAAAGAAAACAATGTACCAATTACAAAAATATAGTTCACCCAACCTGATCAAATTCCTCTTTTCTTTTTCGGCCCATGTCTTCACCATTTTTCTAGGATTGTGCTTGCAGTATCCATGTCTGAACCGGTAGTCCCCTTGCACATATCTATCCCTGTCCCTGAAGTTGTTTGACAGGAGCACAAGTCAGGCAGTGTCAAAGTACTGATAAACAAATACATACAAAACCAGCACACTAGCTGAACTTTTGTCAAAACAGTTAAACTGTTATCTCCCCTTTCCATAGTCTATGCTATATGGTAAAAAATCACCATCAATACTCACTACCCAACAAGGACAACACTTAATTTTGGAATAAGTTCGCAGTGAACCTCCGTATGAAGTAAATGATGAAGAATTATCACTAACTTCAACAAATGTGAGGCTCCATAACAGTCTAAAGTTGCTAAGTTTTCAATCAGTCAATGTAATAAGCCAAAAGTGTAAGCTGAACTCACTTAAAAACAAGGACAGAGGTTTTGAACACTTTAATAGCCAGTTCCCCGCCATCAGCTTTTGTAGCATGATAAACATTTGCCTGTGTTCATGGCGAAACAATAGTTACATAACGTTATCAAATTACAAAAAAAATATGAAATCTTAAATCAGAAGAAGAATGCACATACTTCTTTCCCAGTAGAAATGCAGCCATTGATATCCTTAAACACACCTCGATTCAACATTTTAAACAACACCATCCTAGTTCTCGGATCAATAGCCTGTTAAAACCACACAATAATCCACAAAAATCAATAAACAAACAAACATACAAACACTCTTTTTGAAACTCCAAAATGACTAAACAAACCAAGACGAATACAATGTGTCCTCATTTCACCTGCTCAACAGTAGCACGGTCCGCTTTCTCAGTAGTCTTTGTCCTTCCAGTCGCCATGTCCCTAACACTCTCTCGAATCGCCGTCGTCACAGAATTCGACATCGCACCTTGCCTCCCCTCCCATTCCTACTCAAACCAAACCGTAAATGTTTCAACCAAAATGTAAACTTCTCCAGTAAATTACCTAAACAATTGAAATTTGATTTTCCATTTTTCGTTTTTTACCTCAAGAGGCGAAGCTCGGATGTGAGTGGTGAATCTCTGGTTGCGATTAGCGAGAGGCTGAAGAGTGGAGGTGTTAGGACGAGAGTGGATGCCTCCATGAGCATTTGGACGCCTCGAGTTGATAGTGAAGGCTCCTTCGACTGCGTCGTCGTCTTTGGAATCCAAATAGTCCAAGGCGTCGCCTATGTCGGAGTCCGATGACCAGTCGTCTTCTTCGTCTTCTTCTACTACTGCTTCTTCTTCGGCTTCCGGAGCTGTCACTTCGGGATCTTTCTCCGGTTTGTTTTCTTCAACAGCAGCCATTGTTGCTTGGTTTGTTTCTCTCTCTGATGAAAAATTAACGAACTGAATGGAAGCGGCTAGTGTGAGCTTTCGAGTTTGGCCTTCTTTTTTGAAATTAGGGTTTCCAGGGTTTAGATTTCTGACTTCGTTGGCGCGCGCCACGTAGGACCGACCTCATGAACCTCTACTTTCTTTTTCAGATCATTATTAACGACCAATCTCCCGTTTGAGTTAACACTATGTTTAGTAAGAGTACGTGGATGTTTCATATCCAGAGTTCGAAATTATCCAAGTTGAACCAAAAGTAGGAGGCCTGATTTTAACTTGAGAACAATCGATTCATTTGACACAGACACTACTCATACTAGAGAGCATTGAACTATAAAAAGTTACAGATCATTAGGAGAAGATACTACGATAGTTGAATCGTAAACTGTGAAGTTTGTAAGGTGTATAAATTGGAAAGTTACAAGTGATCCCAGGCGATCCAACATATTGGGAAAAAAAGCAGTTTAGTGAAGTACGGAAATTAGGTATAATCTATGCACCCAGTTAAGGGTGTGGATTACAAACAATGAAAGCTACAAGTCAACTTGTATTGCTAGAGCAATAGGTTACAGAACAGCTATAATGTAATTAAGAATTTAGGGCATCGAGTTGTTTACGAAGTTCTTCGAGGTCATCAATGGAAGAATCTGCGGCTTCTGCAGGGGGTTTTTGGAAATCGTCTGCAGTGGGAAGCTCACGAACAAGACCTTCTGGAAGAGCATCTGCAGACCCAAAAAAACATTTTAAAGGGTAAACATGTTTTCCTGATCTAATATAGGTGTACTACTGCTCCATAGATATGATATTCAGCAAGATCCATCTATATTTCGGTTGCTGAAATGTGAAAGAATAGATTACCTGATCTTTTGGCCTCTATACTATCGGGCTCACAATCGTCAACAACACTGAAAAAAAAACAAAATGCATCTTTTTCAGTTTATATTCTATGATGCAACATGATATATAGTCTTCAATTTCCATGAAGCTATTTCTCTAAAGTATGTTGTGCAGTTCTGTTATCTCTAGTGTCCTTTTATCTCTAGTCTCCTTCTATATGCAGACTATTACTTTTATGTTTAACAAGGCATAGAGCATTAATGGGAAAAACTTCATTATTGGTTACACCTTATTTCCCAATCATTATCCAGATGGAGAGGCCCTTCCGGAATAGATGACGATGCTTCAGCTTCCATCTTTGCTTTACTTGCGGCATCCCTAGCCGGCTTTGCAAGCAGATATTCTTTCTGCACAGTTAATTATGTATCTATGAATTGTCATGAAATCTCAACCTTACGTGTAATCACCGGTTCTATCTTTAGTGCACATAGGCTGCATCAGAATAATCTTACCTGCCGTTCCAGACATGCAAAATTTGAACACTGAGGGTTTGGTTTCATTTCCATAGTGGGGAAGAAGTCTTTAAGAGAATTATATCCCTGCATCAAACATGAAAGGGAGAATCAAATCCCTTGCTGATGCTGCTTTATTTTTGGCAAGTATAGAAATATCTATAGAGGGAGAGAGAACTAAATATACGACTTACCAAGTATGGGGAGACAATTCCAAAGTTCAGCAAGTATTTAAGTGTGTTTTGAACTAGAAGACCAGCAACAACTCCCTAAAAAATCAAAACAGACCAGCTTCTATAAGATTAACAGTTTTGCATCATTCATCTTGACCAATTCTGGATTGTCTATAATGCCATAACAGAGTAACCAAACCAGGCTTCATAATCAGATGAGCTTCAATTTAGTTTTAAGATCATTTCCCTTTACATTTAAACTTTTAAAGCACCAACATGTCATTCATTACTCTAAATGGGTTTCGAACAAAATACCACTGAAAAACAATTATTAGCAAGTTCAAATAACAATGTTTCAAAATTGAGAGACGGTAAGAGAGTGAAAGAGAGACATTTTTACCATTGTGGTAGGTAAAGACGCAGCACAAACCCCTTCGCGCTTAAGTGTGCGTTCATCTATTCCAGATGCTACAACCTAAGAAAGTTATATCACCAAAGAAAACGAAATGAACTTCAAGTTTTGTCTTTTTACTCTTGTATTGAGAATGAGAACCTCCCAAGGTCATCAAAAAGAAAAACATACCAAAGGTGGGGCACATGCAAAACATGCAGTTTCACCAGGTATCAGCAACTGAATATGACCCGAAACAGCATCCTCAGAGACACCTGCCATATATGTTCTTCATGTGAATACATGTGTATATGAAATGAACCAGGCCATTAGATTGGGCTACAACCAAATGATTTTCAAAAGATATCCCTATAATCAAGACAAAATGATGCAGACTCAAGTTTGTATGTCATCAAAAGCAAATTGATCATAAACAAACAGTCATATACACGACCAATATTCAGCTCATAGTTTTCACCCACTGCATTTCAGCCATCTATACTATGGGTATCATTGTATTGCAATCTAATGCAAAGATAGGAGCTAGTCTGCTTACCAGACTCCATCCACGTTTGATTCATTTCATTGCAAGCCTGTACAAGAGCCAGTAAAAGATTTCTTTTACAAATTATTGTCTTCGAAGCAGGAGGGAAAAAGGAGAAACATAATTTAAACATAGTACCTGATTAACAGCCATTCTTGCTTCATAATTATCAACACAGCTCAACACAAGGTCCACTCCACTGCCTTCTTTATTTGGGCAGAAAGATTTATCTTTTAGACTAGATGTAAAGGTTTCAAAACCTTGAACTGTGGTGATGTTCAGTGTATAGCTCTACAACAACAAAAGAAAGTGTTAAGAATGTAGCAACATCTAAATAAAATAACTCATTGCTGACCAGAAAACGTAGATGGGAAATCCAAATTGGGATGGATTTTTCATAGTAAGCTTTTGGTGAAGTTAGATAGGAGAAAGATCCTGAGATGTGCTTACCTCAAGAACAACATCTGGATTTATGTCTGACAGGGTCTGTACGGCAGCATCAGTTTTGGTCATACCACTCTGAAAAAGGTAACACATCACGGGAAGGTAAAAAGTCTATTTTGAAATTCATTAGAACATATATTTATGCTAGGTAGGCAAAACAATGTCACCAAAAATGGCTGTGAAACAATCTAAATTCTAAATGCAGCACCACGTAAACCTATGAATAATCAAAACCTGGTTGAGGCTAGCTCAAATAGTGGGAAAGTTTTGGTTGACGAGTACAGAGAACTTCCTAAAAGAAAGATAAACTCATGACCATAACAAGGATGAGTACCTGCTCAGGACGAAAGAACAGCCTGTTCATGTTAGCTAGCTCTACTTTGTCATAATCATAAAGCAAAAGTCGACCAATACCACATCTTGTTAGCATCTCAGCTGCTACACTTCCTACACCACCTACTCCCTAAAAATTAAAATAAACATCATCAATCAAATAACCCAAAGAGTGAGAAACAAATAAAAAGAACGCCACTTATGGTGAAACCACAAAAGGAACATTGGCAAAGGAAATAAATACGCACAACAATGGCTACTGAGAAGTCCCGTATTCTTTCATAGTTTTTAACAATGCCCATTCTCTGAAGCGCCATGAGCCTACTGTAAGGATTGCTATCTACTACCTCAGCACTCATATCCTGCCACCATTACATGTAAAACATGAATAAACAAAACAAGCATCGCCATAATGAAACACAATGCAATGACACTGTCAAAATAAGTACCTGAACTTTGGATCGCCGAACAGGTCCAGATTTTGCAAGACTACTAAGCCGTTCTACACACAGTTGTAGCTAGAAATCAAATCGAGGAAATTAAAAGATTGTCAGTTCTACAATTAAAACTTCAGTAAATTTACCAGTTTCGAATACTCTGAGCTTGTTACTGGTAATTAGCAACCATTTTCCTAAACTTCTCCTAATCAGAGCGTCTAAACCAATCATAACTGAACATCCTAACTTCATTCTCTTATATTTCACAAACACATGCAAAGAACTGAAAGAAGAAAACAAAAAATCACAGAATTGAGCCAATATGTTCCATATAACAATAAGAAGTTTGCAGAATTTATAATGTGTACAATCAATCATAGTATTCCAGAATCGAGCCGTTTCAGGCCAAAAGTGAAGCTCAATTTTAGTATAGGATTCCAATCGAATCGGAATTGGTGCATACCTTGTCGATTGGAGCAGTTAGAGAAGGATCGGTGAGCGATCTCTTGAGAGATTCGAGGTCGTTAAGCATCTCCTTCAGTTCATCCTCCATTGGCGCTTTCTCTTTGTTTCGTTTCTCTGAAGCTGAATCTGGTTTTCTCTTTACAGAGAGATTGTAATAACTTTGGTAAACCGCTCTTAAATTCGTTGCCTTGTTCGGAAGGCGTTTTACGTTGAGATTTGCCAACACACTCTTGTCACTTTGTCCAGAGCAGCTCTGTGGGGACTGACAACAGAATTAGAGCAACCTAAACCTCTCTTTGTTTCTTTTGGGCCGGACAAGACCCAAATAATAATCCTCATTTATAATGGGCTTGGTAAAGTATCTGATCCTTTCGGCCCAAGACAGTCTCCACCTTTACAATTCAGGACGCGAGTAAGATCCTCCGTCTACAATGGGAGAAGGCCAGGAAGTTAGACGATTTGTTTGATTAATTATTATTTTTAAAAAGAAAGAAAGGGCAGTGTAGCAGTTCTTAAGCATTTACTAATGAAACACTTATATATCAATATTTTTTGTTTGATATTTTTTAAAATATTCGATATTTTTCGATATATCGTCGAAATTCTCAAAAATTTTAAATTTATCCGAGATTTTTACTTTACATAAATGTTGATCGCACTAAATCAAAAGCATAAAATTCTCCATGCTAATAACTCAAAAGCTCAATCAAATAATTCCTATAAATAATCAACAAGACACAACTTACAAGTTTCAAAACACATATTGATCATATAGAAATCTAATAAAAATCAAATACAAATTTTTATGTGTTTGTCTCAATTTTCGTCGATTTTTTATTGAATCGATATTTTATTAATATTTCCGTTGAAATATTCGTATTTTAAACAGTCGATATATTTTCGATATTCGATATTTTAGTTATGATCGTGTCAATGAAGTAATCAAAGCCACAATGCTTCTTGCATGGGTTTCTCATGCATAGACAGCATAGTATGTGCAAATAGAATTAAACCTGCTGTCAAGATAAGGGAATATATGATTGCTTCTATGAGAATGAGATGAAAGGTAATTTCGATGCCTCAACAAAAGAAAAATCGAAGAGCACTATCGACCGAGATACCTCATCGAAGTTTAAACCATATCTCTTTCATTCTCCAAGTTACGAATATTTTATTGATCAAATTATTCGATTAAGTAAGATGTTAGAATCACGTGTTTTTAACTTAAAATGCCGGCAAGTTTTGTGACAAATCTGAAATACATACGAATCACGTGTTTTTAACTTAAAATGCCGGCAAGTTTTGTGACAAATCTGAAATACATACGTAATATGTACTGCGTGTTTAAAATGGCATTGCTGGTACATGGAAAGTGAGCCAAAAGTGAGCCAAAACAATGCACACATGTATATGCTTCATTGTTCAAAGGAACGATCAAACAAACCATAGAAAATTGTTTGGACGGATACGGGAATCCTTCAAAACTGAGCATAGCTATCAAATAATTGTGGTTTAAAAATAAAAGTTCATCATATATACGGGTGTTTCAATTCCTTCCTTTGGCTTCTCAACAAGTTTTCTCATTTTCAAGCATGCATGTGTGAGCACTCGATCGGGTGCTGTGATTATGTCTCTCATAATATAAGCAATAAACATATTCCGCAGAAATGTTAAAGGACGTACATGCAGAAGCCATCTACCAGTTTCTTTATATCACAGAGTTGTTTTCATTCTAGCTACTCTGTTGCGAGGTCAATAAGCGAAACCTATGACTACCCAGTTTACATCATTTGCTTTGCTGCAGATATTTATCCCCGGGAGCTGATCTGGTATATATAAGAATAATATTAACATCATTGCATGCATGGGAATAATATAAAAACTAGGGCAAGTGACCGACCCATGCCGGAGCTTAACTAGAAGTTAAATATCTGAAAACAACCCTTTCCTGCTGAGGTAGCTTTGCTTCTGATTATAGAATCGAAATATCGAAACTGGAAACCAAGTGTCTAAGTCCAAGTGTGTGCCTGTCTCCCAAGTCTCTTTCAGAACGTCGATTGTCAATATGTGGTTTCTGTCTTTCTGAGTCCGGAGAGGTTGAGTATGGTATAAATCCTAGCTGCTATTATATTTGCACAATTGGAGCCGTAGTGAGTTTGTTTTCGTGCAACTATTTGTATATTGATATATATATGAGCAGTACTGTGGTTAGAGGCCAAGGGAGGGCAGGTCTCCATTAACTAATGAAGGTTGGGAACTTGGGGATTACTTGTTGCAGAAGATGGAAAGTAATTATGGAAGATGTTTATGCAGCACGCAACGCAACCCACGTATAATTGCATCGCAGCATGGATATTTGAATAAGGTAGAGGAGTTGCTATCGTCGATCGTTGCTAATGTTATAGTTATATTCAATTAAAAAAAAAACACATGACGTACCACATGGCATCGATCCCTAAAGTATTTTCACTATGCATGAACAGATCAATTAGTTTACTTCTAATTAACTTAATTGAGAATCATCCTTTGTACAATCAGAAGTTTCTTTTTTTAAACCATTGTACTATCAGAAGTTCACTCCACATATTGCTAAACGTAAACCAACTCAAGGATGTGTACACATACGTCCGATTGGATTGATGAGTTTGAAAGTTTTATTTACACCCAGTTTTTTATGTGGTGTTATATACGTAATCATGTTTGAAACTAAAACTTAAAACCCTAGTAAAGACGTAGAGGATTAATTACAAATGGCCGCACGGGCGCGCGTAGATCATAAACATTTCTTATGTTAAAAAAGTCAAAAATATTCATAAATGGTCTTATATATCTTTCATTTTCTAGCTAGCTTCTACTTCTAACCACTAGAGTTAATTCTCTCGGGCATTGTTTGGTTTGATCACAAAAGAAAGAAAAAGACGACCATTTCTTGTATCTTAAATGTAAAAGGAAATATACTGTTGCGATAAAGGAAAAACTATGAGAAATTAACGGTTAATTTCATACTCATTTACCTAATTATATTCCCGCTATCCTCTCTTAATTAATTTTCTGCATTTATTGCTAAATGTGATTTTTGGTGCATCCGTGCATGTTTGGTAAAGACTGGACAAGAAAGTTAATTGAAAAAAAAAATCGTATTCCTTGAATAAAGGCTTAAAATTGAACAAAGAAATGAAAAGGCATAACATTTTCGTGACTCGAACCTAAGAAATGACTTAAACTCTCTATGTAGGCTCTTGAAAAAGTTAATTACTTTAGATATTCAAAAATGTCTAGCTATGGAGGAATAAAACGAAATGGACAATCCATGCATCAAGTTAGACTAAGCATTGACTTGTTCATTTTATCTAGCTATATAATTAAGCTAGCTACCTTTCAACAAATCAATATATGTCGCTTAGCCACGCCCAAACTCCACATTAATACTGGGGTTTAGTAAGTAAGGTTTCAACAGAGTAATTAAAAGTTATATTTTAAAAAAATTATAGCTAAAAACTGCCTCAATATAATAGCTAAAGTTAAGTCATATATGACTTTGAACTATATTTACAAGTTATATTTAGCTACAAAAGAGAAGAAAAAAAAAACTTAAAAGTTATATCTCCTACCATCCAAAAAGTGGTCTCACTATCCAAAAGTGATTAAACGGTTCAAGTATTTAAAATGATTTAACTATAACTATCACGATTAAAATTAAAGTTAAAAACATGCAAGTTATATTTAACTTTTTAGTTAAAAATAATTATAAATTTAATTTTCTTGTTAGAGATGCTCTAATAATGCATCGATAGCACTCATTGCTTGGCTAAATAGTTATGTGGAAGTCTCTAGCATTGCGAAATTGCAACACATTCATAATCAACCAACTAAAACTCTAAACGCCATTGTCATCGCCAACCTTAAAAAGCATGTATTGATAGCTACGTTCACGTATGAAACGACAATTCTAGGCAAAGATCGAATCAAAACTAATTAAGCCAAGCGTGTGACCTATAATTAGCCTCCCGTCTCTCCGATCCAAATTGGCGATATGCATGTTCTTGGCCCAAATCACACCACATTGCCAATGCTTTACACCATCAAACTAATAGTTTTCTAGAGTTCGATTTTGATGTTTTAACTTCTTTGGGTTTGGTCTATGATAGTGATTAAGATCTAATATTACTATAAGAATTAAGCAGGCCAAAAGGAAGAAAGTGATCGAAAAGGGGTTGTTTTGGTTCGAAAGGTGCATGCTTGTTGGCAATTTGGCATCAGATTAAGCAATGTCATAACACTATTGCAAATGCAGCACTCATTTTCTACCAAAACAAGTTAGCTATTTGGAAATAGACAACGAACAAGAGATTTGTGTTCCACCAACTCCTACTCCACACCTTCGAGCCTTATCCAAATCCTCTCCAAAATATAATAGAAGTGGGGATCAAAGTGAATATACTACGTGTCTTTGTTGGTGTACGTAAATATCTGCCTTAACTTGGTTTGCAAAACTCTCTCGCTCTCGAGTCTCAAGTTGGATCTCAACTTGCACTATACCATGCGCAATGGGGTATTTGTAATGAGGAATTGAAGATGATGGAATGAGACCAGATAAGGGTAACGAGTCTTTGACGTGCATATATCACAATCACCAATCCTGTTCGAACCCTTAAGACGATTAACATTTCCCGTTTAATACGTACTTAGTGGCGATAGTGCTAGTACTAATTAACTATATAGGATAATATTTTCCCTATAGATTGTTGGTACAGTGATGAAGGATTTGAACCCTCGACGACACTCTCTCGGTCTTCTCCAATCGATCACCACGTTGTGCTCCTTTTGTGTAAGTACACATTTTCCATCATATTATTTAAGAATAATTTTAAAAAAATTCTACAAAACTCCTAACTATGTGTCCATGCGATCGATGTTTTACGTACCTAATCTACAAAATAATATGCATCGACACAATTCTTAATTGGTGTTTTGTCAATTGGAAAACAAAATAAGCGAAAAAATTATATGAATAAATAGAGAAAATGACTCACATGCACCCATAAAGCTCGGTAGCACCCAAATAGTGCGTATACTTGCATGAGACTTACACGAGTGGTATAACACGACGGTTTACGTATGTACCAACTTCCACGTTTCTACGATCAAAGAATCGAAATAAAAACAAAGATATATAGTTTTGAATGATACAGTAAAAAGGGATGGATTTAGGATCATGTCTTATCCAATTTTACGATAACATGTGAACTATAATCATAGCCACCACGGGAGTGGCTACTAGAAATGTTTGGCTTTTCCACCACTCATGTAAGCAGCCAAATTATTAACAATTAGACTAATTAATTACCATGTTTTTATTTCAAGAAGCTGACAACCTTTGCCGACTTAATCTTGCTTAGTCTTCAATCTAGCTATATTTTTTTAGGCAGGTTCTAGTTACACCTCCAAATCTACTTAATACACCTTCATTTTTTTTTCTAATTTTGTTGACTTTGTCAACTGATATAAAAAGACATAAAAGTACAACTATATTAACTTACAAACTTAAATACCACTAATTCTTGTGTTTTTGTTTTCACGTTCAAAACCCTAAACCTTCTTGGGTGTTTCATGGTTCAAAGTAGAAACCCTAAACTAAAGTTCTACAATAGTCCTTTTCGGATTCAAATGCTAGTATGATCTATGCTGATATTTACTCTGCCAGTCTCTAACGGTAATTAGGGGTACTTTGCACATTGTGAATTGTAGCCTTGATATTCATTTGTGAAGCCGAGTCCTTTTAACTTATGGTTACAGACTTACAGATGAAAATAAGTTTTGGGATTCAATGGAACTATGGTCTATGGAAGCTTGAAGGTACACTATATATGCAATACATTTCATAAGTATTAGACTAATAGAGCTTGTTATGACTGCAAGAAGCAACCATTAAGAGTATATAGCATGGTAAAATACGCAGCCATAGCTCGTGGGGATGCGGAGATATTTATGAAGTTTGCGAGGGCTGGGTACAAGGAGAAGATATGGGATCATGCAGCTGGTGCTGTCATCATACAAGAGGCTGGCGGCGTGGTTTCAGATGCCGGTGGTCGTCCTCTGGACTTCTCTAAAGGTATATACTTGGAAGTGGAAGTGGTAGTGTAAAAGCTTCATATAGCCATCAATGGCAGGTTCGATAAAGGAATTCTACAACAAAGAGGAAGACGCCAGAGGGTGGTGTAACTGGCACTTGGATCGTAGGCAATTGATTACCAAAAATTAGTAAAAGGGTATTTTGGTAAAGAATGAAGAGGTGAACTTAGAAGTATAAGCATGTCAAAAAGTGAAGTGGAGGTGTACTTAGCATATGAGGTGTATTAAGTAGATTTGGAGGTGTAACTAGAACCTTCCATTTTTTTATCAATCCAAACAGATCGAAATGTATCCAATAGTCTTCGATATACCTATATTACCCAAACAATTGCAATAAGTTACATATTAACAGAAGTGTACGTACGTGTACACGATCAAACGTAAAACTTGTTTGCAACGGTATTTACTAGGGGGGGTTGGAATATCTATATTATGAAAATTAATCAACTTTGGGATCGATAGACAAAAGTAGGTCATATGTGAATTCATATTCTACCCCTCATTCCATGATCTAATTTTTTTTTGTCAGTAAGTTGTAGTTTAATGATAAAAACCTCAATATTTTGATCATTGAATCACGAGCTCAAATCACACCAAACACTAAAATAATAAAATTATCGTCCAACACAAAAAATAAATAAATTTTTTATATATCTACAAATACCAAACCGTACTTAGTACTTTAATTTTCCGAAAATGTATATGGCACTGACGTCCACACATCACATACATGCATATGGACATGATTGTGGATCATTTATGCGATAAATCCATGTATTGTCGCAATTTATAATCAATACAATAATATAATAAGTTAAGAGCATCTCTAACAATGTCACTTAAAATTTTCCTATTTTGTTCCAAAATATAGCTCAAACCTATTTTAGCTAAGCATTTGTAAAAATTTACTCCAACAATTAATATTACTCATAATTTAGCTAAATATGAATAAATACTTTGTTTTAATTGGTTAATAAAAATAATTAACATTTATTAACTTAGAAATTGATTACATTTACAACCTTTTAGGAAACAATTAATTACAATGTTGACTTTTACATCACCTAAAATTCAAGTTTTAGGTATGGGGATAGGGGATGAAAACATGAAATATAGGGAATCCCTAAAATAGCTAATGTGATAGGGGATCTCTTGGAGCTGATTTTAAAACAAAAACCTCATATTATAGATAAAATTGACTTTTAGGTGATCTGCTGGAGTTGCTCTAAGTGTGCAATATTTATGCTTAGAATGAATTTGATATGGTTTATTATGGATATGTTTACTTTCTTGGAATTTGAATCAATCATTTTCAATGAGCTGCTTACTTACCATTTAAAATCATAGCGGGATTAATTTGATTACTAAAATATTCCTACAAAATAATAGCTATATTTACATATTTAATAACATTTTTTTCTTTTTATGTATTCGAGCAAAATTTATTGAAAAATAATTAAAACGATACTGACATAAGAACAAATCATAAGAGCTAACTAAACCAAAAAATAAAAGCTAAACATCAAATCTAGTAAGCACTATAGCTAAATAAACCTTCAAATTCAACAAAATAATAATCATAATACCTTTAGAAAAATTTGAAATATAATCATTTGTAGTAGCAAATTAAAAAATAAATTGAAATATCAAGTCTAAAGAAATTGGAGTCATTTAATAATACACAATGTTCTCTTAAAAAAATATACATAAGGGTACTATTGGTACAAAAGTTGATGACAGAAATAATGATTCTCAAACCCACCTCCTCCCTTGGGAATCAAATTTCGGGTTTATTCGGGAATCATTCTCGATAAGGAAGTGAGACACACCTCCATTCCAATTCTCTTATATACGAGTAAACACTGGAATGGAAGAGAATGTGAATGATTCTCCCACTTTTGATTTTCATTTCAGGTAAGTAAACATGTCTATGTGGTTACATATATGAGTAAAGATCCTTGCCAAAATTTTACTATTTTTTACTGTTTATATGGAGTCTCTAACTTTTCACCTTAGAACGGGTTCATTTTTTTTTGAAATGACTCTTCGGGTTAATTTGTATCAATGGTGCGTCTATTCACACTCCATTTTCTCCATTTACACCTCAATCGTTATTTTTGTGTAGTAAATTACCTATTTTACCCCTTAATCTTTGACCTCTAATGTGCAATCGATAAAGAACTTACAGAATATGTCACATCCCACTCCACATAGTAAAATATTGTCCGCTTTGGGTCTCGCTCGCATGGTTTTACTTTTGGGTCTACCTCCAAAACGCGTCTTACTATAGAGATGTGGTCATGCACATATAAGTACATCACCGTCTCACTCCCGAACGATGTGGGATTGCATGCCCATGTATGAAGCTAGTGCTCTTGGCACTCCCACATATGGGTCATCACAATCCACCCCCCTCAGGGGCCCAATGTCCTCGTCGGCACACTTCCGTTCGGGACAGGCTCTGATACCATTTTGTAACATCCCTACTCTACATAGTAAGATATTATCCGCTTTGGGCCTTGCCCGCATGGTTTTATTTTTTGGGCCTACCCCCAAAACACGTCTTATTATAGAGATGTGGGGTTACACATATAAGCACATCACCTTCTCACTCCCGAGCGATGTGAGATTGCATGCTCATATATGAAACTAGTGCCCTTGGCACCCCCACATATGGGTCATCACATAATACCTCATACGTCCAATGAACAAGACAATAATCAACTCTTCAATGTGATTATTTAGGAGAAAGTACTATGTTTAAGTGCCGACAGATTGTCTAACGCATACAGAAATTCCATCTCATACAGAATTTCAAACTATAATAAGGATTTTGACATTGAAAAGGAAGCACAAGGAGTTAATAAGGTCTTCATCATTGAATTCAAAGTTGTTGAGGTATCAGGTTTCATTGGTGCAACAACGGACTACAACTTCTCCAAACAGAGGAGTTTACGATCCCCTTGTATTAGCTATCTCTTTTAAATATGGTATCTTGATCTACCATTCTATTCGATGGTAGATCAAGATGGTTGATCGATTTTTCTCATAATCAATACTAAAAGTTGAAGTCTGGAGTGTTCAATATCTAATAGAATAATGTACAAAATAGACGATGATTCATCTTAGATATCAATCATGTCATGGAGGTAGAAAAATGAAGAAAAACGAAACAATTGCAAGCAGAGTCTAGGTACATCGATTGCAGGCATAGATACATTTTTATTAGAGGTAAAAACAGAATAAAAATCTTTCAAAAAACTAAAAAAATATAAATAACAAAAAATGAAAATGTGAATAGAGACAAAAAATAAAAACAGAGTTTTTATTAAACTCTCGGGGTTAGTGACTACATTCCCATTTGAAACTCGAACTTCATCCGCACGGTGTTCCACGTCGAGTTTTGACTAGATTGGTGCTTGGGGGTAACCAAACACAGCCCAAATCTGCTAATAAAGCCATCCGAGTTAATATATATATATATATTTATTTTTTTTTGAATTATTATTATTATTATTTTGAAGGGAAAAGCCATCCGAAATTTAAACAACGAGAGCGTCCCCAATTTATTTCCCACTAAAAACGAAATATAAAATAAAATCATGTTTTTCCAGTCAGATACATATTTTGTGGGATCCAGGTCTGGAGTCCTCTGGTCTCCTGACCCTCCTTCCACACACACCTCTATATAACTCCGTCCCGTCCCGTCCCATTTCCTCTCGTCTTTTACGGTTTTACCTCCGTCTGCTCACGTAAACGATAAAAAAAGAGCCAAAACTGCTCTCTCTCTCTGCCAAAACCGAATCACCTTCCTTCCTTCCTTCCCTCCCTCCCTCCCGTACAACCTGACCCGAGAAAACAAACCCTAAACCGACACACATAAAAACACACTCCTTCGCCGAGACATGAGCACTAGGTGAGCCAAACCACCATGACGAACAGAAAGAAACTCAGAACCTCCCGAGGAGCTGCTGCAGCCGCCGCCGCGAAGTCGGATTTCTTCGACGGCTTGCCGGACGATCTCGTCGTCTTTATCCTCCGCAAGCTCAGCTCCTCCGCTTCCTCCCCCTCCGATCTCATCAACGTCCTCATCACGTAAACAGCCTCTCCATATTTAACTGCTCCTTATATTATAAAGATTCTGTATTTCTTTGTAGTTTGTACTTCCTAGAATACAGTTTTCTAATTCGTATGGTTTTGTTGAATTTAGATGCAAGAGGTTGAACCGGTTCGGGCTTCACTCTCTGGTACTATCCAAGGCCGGTCCGGGAGCTTTTGCTGTAAAAGCCAAAAACTGGTCCGACTCGGCTCACCGTTTCCTCGAGCTCTGCGTTAGCGCTGGGAACATCGAGGCTTGCTACACCCTCGGAATGGTCAGTCAAATTTGGGAGTGGATCTGCTGTCCCCAATAACCTGTCCCAATTCTGTGTTTGTAGAATGACGACACCTGTCTTTTGACGTAACTATTACTAACTCCGTCAATCAATTGATAGCATTAGAAAAAGTTAATTATACCTACTTTGATGAACTCCGAAAATGAAGATTGAACCCATGTCAGTCATCTCCGGAGATTCATCTCCATCGCATCGTCATCTACTTCTCTAATCTCTATTATGGTTTCTGGTGAAGTCATCCGCAACCTTATGCTCACTACCTTCTTTCTTCTGGAACCTCTTATGTTGCCCAACCCAATCTGCCTTGGATTGCTTTCGATAGTTTATCATTCCAGTCAATCACAATCGTCAAAGACACAAATCTCCATTGCCCAATCTGTACAACTTCCTCAAAATCCATTTCGAGCCTATAGTATCCACAACTACATACAGATCTCATCAAATAAGATTGATTGAAATCGGAGGTTTTGAGACTGGGACCTCACATCTCTCTTTCGTAGTTTTGTTTATTCTTTTGGTACTGGGTGGGTTCTGCTAGATTTGATGGTTTCTGAAGTAGATGGCATCAGAATTCTTGAAGTTGGGCATCGCGATAATACGTGACCAGGTTCTACCTAGCTCAAATTCATTGTATCTTCAATCACTTCGATCAACAAATCTGGACTTGGGAAGATGATGGGTAGTTCTTAAAAAAAAATATGGGCCGAGTTCTAACCTAATCACTCATGAAAGAAGTAGTTTCCAACAGATCTGGGTTAAGGAGCACAGTAATATACAGATTTTATCTCTTTATTTGTTTGGTATGAAGGAAATCATCCAAGTTATTCAGAAAAAAAAAATGCAAAGTAAATCATAAAAATGAAAATAGTTAACGCAGTTAGAGATAGAAAAGCTAAAAGGACACATGTCTTTTTCTAAGCAAACGGAACAGAATTGGGACAGGTTATTTGGGGACAGCTGGTCAAATTTTTATGCAGTAATTAAAGAATTCATTTTTATCTTTCTTTCTGAAGTTTTGGAAAATGAAATGTTTTTTTTGCTTTCACCGTTATGTAGATTCGATTTTATTGCTTACAAAACCAAGGGAGTGGGGCTTCGCTGATGGCCAAGGCCGCGATGAGGTGTCACACGCGTGCTCTCTACTCGCTCGCCGTCATTCAGTTCAATGGCAGCGGCGGAAGTAAAAGAGAAAAAGACCTACGCGCCGGGGTGGCTCTTTGCGCACGCGCCGCCGGGCTCGGCCACATCGACGCGCTACTCGAGCTGGGGCATTGTCTCCAAGACGGTTACGGCGTCAGGCAGAACGTGGCGGAGGGGAGGCGGCTAATAGTGCAGGCCAACGCGCGTGAGCTCGCGTCAGTTATAACCTCCTCCACGTGGCGGTCCCACCAGTACCAGCACTACTACGCGTGCCTGACGGGGCTAGTGAGCTGCCCGCTACTGAGCGACTTCGGGTGCGACGTTCCCGGGGCGGAGGCCCACCCGACGATCCGGTTCATGAGGGAGTGGTTCCGGTCGGGCCAGAGGCTGGAGAGCGTTGGGCTGAGGATGTGCTCGCACGTGGGGTGTGGGAGACCCGAGACGAGGCCGCACGAGTTTCGGAGGTGCTCGGTTTGTGGTGCGGCGAAGTATTGCTCTCGCGGTTGTCAAGCGCTGGATTGGAAGCTGAGGCACAAGGCTGAGTGTAAGCCGGTAGAGCGGTGCATTGGGGCGGAGGAGGTCGGTGGTGGGGACGGCGGAGTTGAAGGCGGAGATGGGGATGGAGAGAATGTGGTAGGTTGAATGATGATGATATTTTACTAATTTCGGTGATATTGTGTCATTTATTAGATTACTTTTTCTGGTGTTTTTATCCTTAGATTTTTAGCATATTTCACGAGAAAATTTTCCACATCTCCCTATCATTTCATGTCAAATTTGACAGCCCAATAATTTAATGTCACGTGTATATGTCAAACTTTCAAAGAATTACATCTGTCAAGTTCTTTAATCTCTTTTCTCACTCTTCATAAGAGAGCTGCACCGCCATTTGCTCGAGCAGGTCGAGCAGCTCGATTTGGGCGGGCCCCGGCACCGGCAGCACGAGCAAGCTGTTTGGAGACGTGCACCGGGGAGAGAAGGTCGCGGCGACCGATCGTTGACGGAGGGGACGAGCAGCTGCTCTGCTCGTTCTGGTGCTCGAGCAGGTGCTGACGTCATCCACGCGCGTGGGTGACGTCAGCACGGGTTAATTTTTTTTCACCGTAGCGCGTGTAATGCACGCGCCAGTAAAAGTAAAAAAAAATTTTTACCGGACCAATGGGATTGTGACATGTGGCACCCCGAGTTTAAAAAAAAAAGTAACGGTCAGATTGATCTGGACCGTCCATTTCAAATCCAAAAATCTGATCGGACAGTCCAGATTCAACCGAAACGGTAACCTGATTTTTTTTCTGATTTTTCTAATTTTTTCTGCCATTTTGCAAAATAACCCCTAAAAAATTGCAAAAAAATCCCAAAAAATTCTAAAAAATTGCAAATAACACCCTAGCATTTCTCTATAAATACTACATCAATTTCATTCACATCTCACACAAATTCATCATCTCCTTCCTCTTCTCCTTCATCCTCCTCACAAAATTTCCAATTGGCTTGCTTCCGAAGATTTGCAACTTTGTATTTCTTATTGTCGCATTAGCGTTTGCCCAATTACCGGCAACTCGCAAAAGTCCAACAAATTGTGGGAAAAAGTCTATGCCGATTATAAGGAAAATTGGTCGCTTGCGCATGGTGAATCAATGCCGGAGCGTAGGACCCAAACCGCGGTTTCTTCTCGTTTTACAAAGTTGAAGCCGAGTTTTCGAACTTGGGGTGCCGCTCTTGCATATGCACGAAGGAATGTACAATCCGGGGAAAATTTGCAAGATGAGGTAAGTGTTAATAATTTTGTCGTAAAGCTCATCTATTACATTTATTTTAATCAATGTTGACATCTCCATTTCCTAGATATTATTTTGACATACAAATTTTTGGCACCTTAGATAAGAAAAGCTCAATCATGGTACGTGGCACAAAAAAAAAACAGTTTACCAAGTTTGATTGTTGGGAAGTGATGAAAAACCATCCAAATTTTCGGGCCGTCGAACCTACTATACCACCTCCTTCATATTCCAACTCCACAACTACTCCTCCTTTTACCTCAATACCTCCCCCCGTCGACGTGGAGGATGATGAAGTCATTCCAACACCACAAAGCAATGAAGAAGAAGTGTACTCTAGTCCGGTTAGACTAATGGGAGTGAAGGCGGCCAAGGAAGCCAAAAGAAAGGGGAAAAGAGCATGCTCATCTTCAAATGAGGTAAGAGATGAGGTTTTGAAAAGCATGATGGAAAATCAAAGAATGCATCTCGCCGGGCAAAAAGAAACTGATGCCACTGAACTAGCTTTGTACCAAAAACAACTCGCCCTTAAGGAGAAGGACTACAAATTGAGGGCCGAAGCGGAGAATTCAAGGATAATGGCAATGGATACGGATGCTATGACCCCAAAATCAAAGAGGTATTTTTCGAAGAAAAAAGAGAGTATCCTAAAGAAAATGGATGAAGAGGAAGGAGATGGTAGCGATGAAACATTTTCAAATTGTTATCGCCCACTGTTTCAGTAGTTTGGTATTTGTTTTTCCATTATGAAATTATGTACTTTAAATTTCCAATAATTCTAGGGTTTGATTGAAATTATGTACTTTAAATTTCCAAGTAATAAAAACGCACTTTTCTTATTCCATCAAAGCTCACGCACAGTACAACAACACATAATGACTTAAAATCAAACACACAAAGCTCAAACAACTAAAAGGAAAAACAAATAAAATTACACACCCACATCATTTAAAGTCGTTCGCCGGTCTCTAGATACCAGTTGTGCTTAACTAAGTCCTTTTGCAACTCTCCATGGATGTACGCAGATTGGAGATCTACAACACGGTCGGCAAATCGTTGTTCATTTTGTGCATCCCTTCCAACAGGCTCAAAAGGAATACGATTACCTTGTTCATCTACTGGCCCATCATAAACATTGAAAGCAGTTGATGGGTTTTGAAGATCTTCTTCTTCCAACTCCTCGAACTCCTCCTCCACAAATTCTTCTTTGACAATCATGTTATGCATTATAATGCAAGCCAACATGATGCTCTTCAATGTCGATTGGTGATGACACCTAGCTGCATGCCGAATAATTCCCCAACGAGATTGCAAAATTCCAAAGCACATCTCTACATCTTTGCGGTATGCCTCTTGTTTCTTGGCAAACAGTTTCTGTGGAAGCTCTTGGGGATTGGAGATTGTTTTCACAAACGAGGAGTACCTGGGATATATACCGTCAGCTAGATAGTAAGTATTGTGGTAAGTCATACCGTTGACTTTATAGGTTGCACTCGGATTGTTTCCGGCAAGGAGCGAATCAAATATGTCCGATTGGTGGAGCACGTGGATGTCATTTTGTGATCCGGGTACCCCAAAGAAGCTGTGCCATATCCACGTGTCATATGAGGCCATCGCCTCTAAAATAATAGTTGGACGCTTCTTTCGGCCCGAGAATGCTCATTGCCAAGCTGTGGGGCAGTTCTTCCACTCCCAGTGCATGCAGTCAATACTTCCGATCATACCAGGAAATCTGCGATGCCTTGCTCTCTTTAGAAGTCGGGATAAGTCTGCGGCATTTGGAGCGCGGAGATAGAGGTCACCGTAAAGCTCATAGATATGCATACACCACTTCTTCATGCATTGTAGTGTTGTGGATTCACTCATCCTTGTTATTTCAGCACACTGATCTGCGGCTGCGCCGTACGCCAACATACGAAGAGCGCCTGTCATCTTTTGTTGTGGAAGAAGTCCAACCAATCCGACGGCGTCAGCTCTTTGGTGCCAAAATTGGTCGTGGTTGCAGAGATCCGTCATTATACGGTTGAATAAATTGGTACTCATTCGATACCTCCGACGAAAGGCTTGTTCGTTGAAGACGGGGCGTTCGATGAAGTAATCCTCCATCAGATTATGTCCCCTTGACTCCCTCATTCTTTCTTCATTTGGTCGGCGGCGAGGTGGTTCGTAATCGAACATTGCATCGACCACGACCGCTTCAGTGATGAAATTGTTAGCAATTTCGGCATTTCGCCGACGTTGCTGTCGCCTCCTCCGGAAAAAATTCTCAAAACTAAAAGGATTCATCTTATCGAAATGTGGAATATATGGTTGGTTTTGGTGTGAATGAACGATGAGCACCGATCAACAAATATATAGCCGAGTGTAGATGAAGTGATTAGATAAGCTGATGACACGTGTCGGCTTTCAATTGGTCGGAAATCTCTCCGAGAATCTTATACAATTATTAGAGCCGATCATGAACATTTGACATGACACGTGTTGCCTCGTGATTGGTTGAAAATCTTATCGGAAATTTTGTACAATTATTTACCCGATAACCTTCTGTCGGCGTGACACGTGTCAACTCGTCATTCGTCGGAAATCATACCCGAAATCTTATTCAATTATTCATACACGACAAATTTAATTTATGTCAAATTTAAAAAAAATTAAAATTTAATTTAATTTAATTATTCATACACGACAAGTTTATGGATGGGTTGAAAATTTAAAAAAAAAATTTCAAATTTTGTTTATGAACAGTAATAGCACGTGCTATTTTTTGACACCGCTGCGCGAAAAACAGCTTCTGCACCTCCTATTCGATGAACAGTGACTGCTCCACCTCAAACAGTGCATGCTCCTCCTCAAATTGCTCCTCCTATTCGATTTAACCATGCGGGTGCTCTAACATAACTCAATCTCATCCTCTCCTCTGATGAATCAGTGAGCCCGAGCGACTGTTTCTCGAAAAAGAATCTCATCGACTCATCTACTAGAACTCTAGAATACATCTGGGTGTCTATCGAATTTTGCTTCGAAATCAAAATCTGGCTTGAACTTTGACATTCGTTCCTTGGGTTGTTCTATCAATTCATATACATAAATCTGTGAGTATATTGATATAAAGGCCGATTTTTCTTAACAGAGGTTCTTAAGTTCTTAGGCATTTGTTCAACTTCATGTTGATGTTCTTAATATTTCAGTTAGTCATTTGTTCTCCATTCAATTCCAATTTCTTGTGGGTTTTCAATTGGGAATATGTTAATAGATCATGAGCTTTGATCAATATTATACGAGTTGTTCTGTTCTGCTGGGGATGACCACTGGTGGAAGAAAGAGCGAGGAATATGATTACAGACTACAGACACGACAAAAGAGATAATGAAGTAAACGGCAAAAATGAGTTGGCTGACAAGCGTTACGTGTCTCACTTTTATTGGGCTGTCAAAAATCTGACCTAAAATGAAGGTCAGATGGAAAATTTTCTCCATATTTCACACGGATACGGGTGAGACTTGGCCCAACTTGGCCAGTCATTTACTATATTACTGGCGTGGTCCTTACTATACCTTGCATTGGTCATATTCATGTCCCGCACACTTACCGGTTGTTCACGTCACACGCTTCTGTTCCTAATCTTCTTATCTGGTTACTGTTTTGGATCAAATTTCTCACTTTTCTCAACTGATCCCTACAACTCCTTTTCTCTCTCTCTCTCCCAATTCTTACTCTCCTCAGCTCAGACTCAAACTGATAAAGAACTTGAGGAAGATTAGAAGGAGTTGAGTTGCATATATGGTGTTAGGATTTTGTTCGTGGGTTTTAAAAACAAGCACGTTGTGATGTTTCTTTAGTTTATTGCTCTTCAAAAGCAAACAAAGGAAAAACACATGGGTCTGGTCACTTCTTCTTCTTCGTCGTCTTAAAGCCTGAACCCTGCTATTATCGATCTCTCTCCATCTCTGCCGTGGTTTTGCACCAAACCTCTTGAATCCTAACATCGATCTCTCTCCATCTCTGTCGCCGTTTCTAGCAAGGTTCGATGGATTTTCCGAGGAACAGGTTCATCCAGGTCTTCTTTTGCTTCTTCTTCAACTTCATGTTTTTGGTTTCTGATTTCATATTCTTTATGGGTTTTGGCTCTTCTCAGTTGGGTTGTTGTTCTTTTATGCGCCTCCTCTTTTTCTTTGCAATCTAAGACCTTCACCTCTCTCTGGATTACTGCCATTCTAGTTTCTTTTATTGCAATTTGAAGGTAAGACTTTTCGATCTATTAAAGTAATGCATTATATATCCGTTGTATATCTAACGCTGGATATAGAGCGAGCTAGCTACCTAGCATGCATTTCTATCCAGAATTGGGAGTACTACTATGCTGGAAATCATAGATGGATTTATTTGGATCATGATCGATGTTATGGGACAGATCAAACTGTATTGTTTGTGTGTTTGATGCTTTGATTGATATGGAGTTTGGTGTGCATGTTGTGGACTTAGATTGGATTCGGTTTTACATTTTGGTTTCAGAGGTTTTGGGGCTTTGAGTTTTGCTGTCATTTTGAAACCATGCGAAACCATATAATTGGATATTACATGTAATATTTGAGTGCCGTGTTGGGATTAGATCAGTTGATAGATGATTGGGTTGGTTTGGATTATATATGTTCATGGGTCATTGGCCAAATTGATGCTGGGTTCCAATTGGATCAGTGGTCGAGAGAGTGACAATGTAATGGTAGTGTAGAGAGAGATTCCGATCATCAAGTGATGGGTTTGTTCTTTAAAATTATAAGAACTTTGATTATTTATGTCCTTCGTCTTTGTTTCCTCTCCATCTTGCTCAACTTCTTGGTTTATGTTTTTTCAGGTCCAACTTTCTTCATTGTATCTGGGTTTGGTTTTAGGTATAATTTTTCTTATCTTTGTTGATGTCAATTTTGGCCAAGGTCATGGCCAAGACAGTTGTACGTTGGCGCCCTTTGTTACTAGCCTATCCAGCTTGCTTGACACTTTGATTTTGATTTCCATCTATGCTAGCATCTCATCCAGTCACGTCAGTGAATTTCGCGATTTCTGTCTCCTCTACCATCTCATCCAATCACATCGTCATCTCTCCAATTCATTTTTTTTGATCTCCCTCAATTCGGCAGGTAATCTCTCTCAATTTGCCATGGATCTCGCGATTTCATGTGTCCCAGGCTTACATTTATTTTTTTGCTTTGCTGTTGTTTTGTTTACAGTGATCAATTTTAGTTGTGCAGTTACGTCTGCTCCTCTATTACGTGGACACACTCCAAGGTAGTTATGCATTAGATTTGGTCATTTGGGTTTGCTTATTTAGTGTCGTTTCTAAGCTTTTCATCTCATTATTGTGTGTTGTTTCTTCAAAGGATCCACAAAGGCCAATCCATGTAAAAATTGTGTTTTTGCTATATTTCTAGCCTGAATTATGATAGCTTTTGATTAGGTTTGAATGGGTAGCATGATTGGGATATTTTTTCTTCCACTATGTTTTCGAAGGCCACGAAGTAATGGGCATGTTTGCTATCTTTTAATTGTGTTTTTGCTATATTTGTAGCCTGGATTATAGTAGGTTTTGATTGGGTTTGAATAGGTTGCATGATTGAAATATTTTTTTCTTCCACTATGTTAACATGTTGCCCTTTCCGTAACTACACAGTGTAAATGTTGTTTACGTCTAATGTGGCTTGGATCTAGATTCATCTTTTTTGGTTTTGGTTTGCATTTAGATATTGAAGCGTGGTCTAATGTTGTGTGCATTAACTTTCTGATATTTTTTATAGTTTATACTGTTATGATATACTGTATCCAGCCAGATATATGACCTTTCAACTTTAACAACCAAACCAGATATTTCTTTTTAAACTATTTTTCTTTTGAGATTTAGGTAATATGTTTAGTTGAATCCTAGCTCTTCTCTCAGCTTTCACAACCAAAGCCAAATATATCTTTTCAAACTAATTTTCTTTTGGGATTTAGGTAATATGTTTAGTTGAATCTTAGCTGTTCTCTCATTAACAGAATGAGACATGATAACAAGGGTGTGAACTTAGGGTCTTACAGTTTTTCAATTTAACCAACTTAGGACCTGTTTCTCTCATTTCATGTTCTTTTCTTATTGTGTTTCAATTTATGGGTTACAGAATTACCGGGTTCTCTCAATTGTGTCTGCCATTTTCGTTGATTATTCGAACTTTGATCGACTACTCTCTTTACTAATCCCGACTGGGTAATGTAGTTTGTCCGATTCTGTTTCTCAATTTTTGTTGGTTTTAGTGTGGTATATTGATTAAGTCTCACCGCTCAATTCTTAATCACATGCTTTGTTTACCATGTTCTACCTATCTGTGTCCATTTGAAAATAGGCAAAGAATTTGAAGTTCATTCTCAATACTTTGGTCTGGTGAGCTATTCCCCCAGTAAATAGATTTTATTTATTGACATGCTGATTGTGAGGAGTGTGATTTGGAGTGATGGAATCTAGAATTCAGTCCAATATGTATATATTATACTTTACAAATCATTTTCTTTTGTACATGGTAAATTCATTTGTGAATTGAGATTCATCATTTCTAAACAGTCTTTCAGCTCCAAATTTAACAAACAATAGCCATAACATTTAGCCATCTAATGATTTGAGTAAGTAATAATTGAAGAGAACATAGATTAGCATAATCAAATCGTGTTAACCTTGATACATTGGTTTACATAAAGTGTTCAAAATCAATGTTAACTCATGTAATTTTAGCCACATTGGTTATCTAATAATTAAAATAGCCACATTGGTTAACGAATCATCTAAGTTATTCTTGCACCTGTGTTATAAGTTACCGCAAGATGAGTTGGCTAATTTATTATGTGTAATAAAAAGCAGTGATCTCTTCGTCTTCTTCTTCATCAAGTATCTGACACTTTTTTTGTTTTCCTTATAGGGGTTTGAATTTTGTTGCTTGCATCTTCATAGATTGGTAAGTTGATTCTCACCTAAATCCACTTCTTTGTGCTTCCATTTTTTTTTCTTTCTATTTTGGTGGAACATAGTCTTTCGAAATTCTGCTTAGAATGTAACATGGTGTTTCAGAATTTCCATAATAACAATGTGAAAATGTTGTTTCCAATATCTGATAACAATGTTTAGGTGTTACGTATAGCAATTGGTTGAGTATTTTGCATGAGTATTCTTTAGTGTAATATGATTGTTTGAGATTGAGCAAGTGTGGAATCATTTAATTAAAGTTAGTTTGGTTTGTGGATTTCAGGTGATAATAGTACATTGAGTTCGCTTTGTTTATACAGGTTTTATGCGAAAATCTCTTAGCTGTATCATTCTGTTGTCTTTGTGGTTGCTGTCAAGCGTTGTGATCCCCCATTACAAATTTTTGGGTATGTATATTTATCTGTCTATGAATAATAGTAAGGGTACTTTATTCATATAGAGCAGCTGACATGAAAACTACACTTTAAGACTAGGATAAAAATTGCACTGTAAATACCTTTCGTAATAGTGAGAGCTTCGTTTCATAGCAGCACACAATTTTGTTTTGTTTTCATCTCAAACATTTTCTTTATCACTATTGTGTTACTTTATTAAAATATGAGAATTCAATTGCAGGAACAAATTGTCATGTGGTGTACACAATTGAGTGACTATCTAACTGTTACCTATAATATTTTATTTTTATTTTTTTCAGTTATGAGGCCGAAAAAGGATTTGAACAAGAGAAAGCGATTCTTTGAGGACCAGCAGAATTTTGAACAAGGCTTGGCAGGCCACAGGACAATGGCAATGTCACCTTATTTGGAAGATGAACGTTCAAGCGGATCCAATCCACCGCTAAAATTAACCAAGAAGAACTGTTTTTTTCACCAATATCTAAATTTTTCTCAAGATATGGGTGGAAGAATATCAAATGTAGCTATGGACCATGTCAATGAGAATCAATCAGGTAACCTCACAATATTTTGCAATAGTAGGAATACTATAATTGTATAGAAGATATATTATGGTGACAATTGTGTCATACCGGTGGCTTTATTACTGTTGATGGGTTTTTTGTTCTTGCTTTGGCTTGCCAGACCATTGTTCTGGAAATGTGATTGGAAGTAGCTCGAATGTAGCCATGGACCATCTCGATGATAATAAATTAGGTAATCTAACCATATGGTGCATTAGTAGAAAACTTTTCTTGCAATTTTAAAGTTTTGTATACATTAACTGTACAGAGGATACATGATGATGACAAATTTCTCATAACAGTTGCTTTAATAATCTTGATGGGTTTTTTGTCCTTGCTTTGAAATGTATATCATAAATATGTTTGAGCTATACCCTTATACACTTGGTTTTTCTACTAATGATTTTCTTAGATGAGAATTATTCTGCTTTATTAATATCAATTTTAGTGGTGCACATAGTTTGTATCATTTTATTGTATTTGTTTTTGTTGCTTTCCAGCATATCAAGTGACTTTGGAAGAGGACAACAGCGACGATGAAAATGTTCATCAAGTTATATTAGGTATTGTATGCATATAGTAGCTTATTCTGCAGTATAATCATCCGGCATTTCTCACAATCAATCTAATAATAATTTTTTTCCATCAAATATACGTCATGGAGAGACTATTTTTGGGCAAGCATCATATCAGAGAAGCCATAGAGGTTAGTGACACACTATTATTGATTATTAATCAACCATCTATTCATTATTAGTTATCAAAAATATAACACAGATTTTGCTAATTGTGATTGCAGGTGTGATTGTTCATTATAACGATTCTGGAGATGACGTTTACACATGCAGACATTGCACTGCTTTATTCTGGTCCGGTGAAGCATTGAAAAAAAAAGAAAAAAATCAATTGATATATACTCATTGTTGTGAAAAAGGACAAATACAACTTCCTATATCATATTCAACTCCAACTTTTCTTGATGAATTATTAAATCCAGATAATGGTAGAAAAAGTGTATTATTTCGTGATAATATTAGAGTTTATAATTCCATGTTTGTTTTTACTTCTATGGGGGCTAAAATTGAGCATAGTATAAACAATGGAGGAGCTCCTTATGTGTTTAAAATATGCGGACAAGTGCATTATTTGATGGGTTCAGTTTTACCTTTGGAAGGAGAATCTCCTAAATATGCTCAGTTATATGTATACGATACTCAAAATGAGATTTTAAACCGAATAACTGCTATTAATCCAAATAATGCAAATGACAAGATTGATATTGATATTGTTAAGGGATTGGTGGAATTATTAGATTAATGTAATGAATTAACCAAAGAGTATCGATTTGTGAGAGATGATTATGAGAATCATTCGTTGCCCAATTTTGATATGACTATACTTGATCGTGAAAAAACTGACAGCAAACAATATGAATTACCTTCTGCTTCTGAAATTGGTGGATTAATTGTTGGTGACATAGGTGAATTTAATTCTAATAGAGATATAATTATTCGATCTAACGAAGGGTCACTAAAGCGAATATCTAAAATTCATCCGAAATTAATGTCATTACAGTATCCACTTCTTTTTCCATATGGAGAGGATGGATTTAAAATTAATATGAAATTAAAACCAATTACAAGCAATGATGACAATAAAGATAGAAAATTAACAATGAACAAATTTGTATGTTATCAAATTCATGATAGAGCAAACCAATCGAGTACTTTGTTAAAAGGTGGAAGATTATTTCAACAATATTTAGTCGATACATATGCAACTGTCGAAGAAAATCGTTTGGAATATATAAGATATCACCAACCAGGACTAAGGTGTGAAACATGGAATAATATATCTACGTTTATTTCAGATGGAATTGTCCAAGGTTCTGATATTGGAAAAAGAGTTTTTCTTCCTGGTTCTCACACAAATAGTCCAAGAGATATGCTAAATAATTATCAAGATGCAATGAAAATTTGTAGAGAATACAGTAATCCCGATTTTGAGATATTTCGGAAAAAAACCAGGCTACAAACCAGAAGATCGTCCTGATATTGTCTGTCAAATTTTTAAAATAAAAGTAGAAGATATGATTGCTTATATTAAAAATGGAGAACCCTTTGGAGAAGTCCACGCTCATGTATGTACAATTGAATTCCAAAAAAGAGGGTTACCTCATGCTCATTTATTATTTTGGCTAAAAGATAAATACAAATGTTATACAGCAGATGATGTAGATTCTATAATTTCAGCGGAATTGCCCGATAAAAATATTAATCCAGAATTGTTTGAAATAATTAGTCAGCTTATGATTCATGGTCCTTGCGATCAACTTAATCCATCTTCTTCATGTATGCGAGACAAATTATATACAAAACATTTTCCAAAACCATTTCTTCCTAACACAATTTTTCAAGCAATAAAGTCTCCTCAATATAGACGTCGTGATGATGATTCACGTTTTGTAGTTAAAAAAGGAGTTCATGTTGGTAATAATTATGTTGTACCGTATAATGCTAATTTGTTATTGAAGTATAATGCTCATATAAACGTTGAATCATGTTCTCAGTCTTTGTTAATAAAATATTTATTTAAGTACATAAATAAAGGACCCGATAGAGCTCGTGTATTGGTTCGTGACATTGAATTGTCAATATTTAACTCCGCATGAGTCTGTATGGCGTTTATTTTAATTTTCCATTCATTATAGATTTCCTGCAGTTCAATATTTAAAAATTCATTTACCCAACGAACAAAATGTTTGTTTTCATCAAACTAATTCTCTTGAAAATGTCTTACAAAGTCCAGGTATAAAAACTACAATGCTGACTGCTTGGTTTACTGCTAACAAGACTTTTAAGAAAGCAAAGAAATTAGCATATACTCAATTTCCTATAAAATTTGTGTGGAATGCTAATCAAAAATTATGGACCCGAAGGAAAAAATATATCATTCTCGGTAGAATAGCACATGTACCACCAAATGCGGGTGAATTGTACTATTTTAGAATGCTTTTGAATGTTCAAAAAAGATGTATCGATTTTAAGGCAATAAGAACGGTAAATGGAACAGTATACTCTACTTATCAATATGCATGTCGAGCTTTGGGATTACTAGGTGATGATAAAGAATGACTCGAAGCATTGATGAAATCTACTTTTACTGCCACTTCTCCTTAAATTCGTTATTTATTTGTTACAATTATTCTATTTTGTAATGTCTCGGATCCTCGAGCTTTGTTTGATGCATATTGGATTAAGATGTCAGATGACATATCACACAGAATGAAATTAAATTTTAATATGGCAAATCTTACCATACCCGATGACGAATTAAAGAATGTTGTTCTACATGAACTCAAAAAATTGTTTAACATGTCATCCAGTAATTTAAGAGACCATAAATTACCAATGCCAAAGATAGAACAAATACATCAACTCGACAATAGGCTTATCAGAGAAGAATTAGATTTTGATTGTGAAGCATTGAAACAAGAACATTCTGATTTGATCACTAAACTAAATAATAATCAAAAAATTATATATGATGAAGTGATCAAAGCCGTAGAACAGAAGAACCCAAAATCATTTTTTGTTTATGGTAGCGGAGGTACAGGCAAAACTTTTTTATGGTTTATGGAATACTATAATTTCAAGATTGAGATTTGAAGGTAAAATTGTTTTCGCCGTTGCTTCGTCAGATATTGCTTCGTTATTACTTCCAATAGGCAGAACAGATCATTCGCGTTTCAAAATAAAGCCGATTATAGACAAAGATTCAAATTGTAATTTAAATAAACAAACCCATCTTTCTGATTTAATTGAAAAGACTAAATTAATAGTTTGGGATGAAACTCCTATGTGCAATAAATGATGTATAAAATCGGTTGACAGAACATTGCGTGATATTTTGTCAAACAAAGAAGAGCCATTTGGAGGAAAGACAATTTTATTCGGCGGAGATTTTAGACAAACTTTGCCGGTGATACAAGGTGGTAGTAAAGAACAAATTATTCAAGCATCATTTAATAATTCATATTTGTGGCCTAACATTACAGTATTTCATCTAATTGAAAATATGAGGTTGTCGACGATTGGTTTAACTCCTCTTGAAAAAATTGAAATTAAAGATTTTGCTGAATGAATGTTATAGATAGGTGAAGGTCGATTGAAATCTAAATTGCCCATGGATGATCCTGATGTGAGTTGGATTGATATACCGAGAGATTTGTTGGCTGATCCCACAATTGAACCCATAAAATCGATTTTTGAAGCAACTTATCCTAATTTTGATACGAAATACAATAATACCAATTGTTTGAGGGAACATGCTATTGTAACTCCCAAAAATTTGACTGTTCATGAAATCAATAATTATGTAATTAAATTAGTACCTGGAGATACTAAATCATATTTTAGTTCAGATTCTATTTCATATAATTCAGATAACAGCGATAATATTAATCTTTTGTATCCCATGAATTTTTTGAATAAGCTTGAGTTTAGTGGTTTACCGACACACGAACTTATATTGAAAATTGGTATGCCTATTATGCTAATAAGAAATATAGATCAAATACGTGGTTTGTGTAATGGTACGAGGTTAATTGTGACAAAATTGTTCGAAAGATTAATAGAAGCAAGAATACTTACTGGGAGTAACGTCGGAGAAAAAGTACATATTCCGAGAATAGTACTGTTTGCAACTGAAACTAAATGGCCGTTTACGTTTAAGAGACGTCAATTTCCTGTTAGACCATGTTATGTAATGACGATCAATAAGAGCCAAGGTCAATCATTAAATCAAGTCGGAATATATTTGTCAGAACCGGTTTTCACCTACGGACAATTATATGTAGCAATGTCAAGGGTGACGTCAAAAAAAGGTCTGAAGATAGTGATAAAAAATGGTGATGATTTGCCTAATAACTATATGAAAAATATTGTCTACAATGATATATTACAAAATATATAATATGTATAACTACATACATATTACACATACACACATAATACACAACACACATATTGTCACATTTTTTAATGCATGTACATTTTATACATTTAAACAGATTAACACATATATTATAACAATGTTATTTATTTACTACTTTCACTGTTCAATTACTAGTATGACCAATGTTATTTATAACAAGATTATCGTTGTCATTGCAATCAACCATGTAGGAGCAAGAGAGAAAGATCTATGTTTGAATGTTAGTTGTGTGGCTTATATTTTTTTTGTAACTTTGATGACTTATTACCATCTTAGATGATTTGAATGGTACTTTATGTAGTCATCGAAAGAGAAGTCTTTATTTTAGTTTTGAAACTCCAAATCAAATTCCATGTAGCTTCTTATATTTGTATTTAGCTAATGTTGAAGTTGGTTTCCGTTCAGCTTCAACTTTAGCTATGCTTTGCTTAAGATGTTCTATGTTTTACTCATTGACCATTTTTCGTACATAACTATGTAAATAGTCTATAACAAAACTGATATAAGTATCTATTTAGATGTAACTATTTAGATTTTTTTCGTTCTTATTTCATCTAAGTTTAACGAATACCCGTACCTCGACATGGGGATCCACCTAGTGAGTAACAAAGACTGATCACAACCGATCAAAATTCGACGCGCGTCTATTTGACACCCCACAGCGCAAAGATGGAATCCTCAAGTCAACCATCATAATTTAATGTGGTCATTTCAATGCTATGACTTGTGATGTGAGAAGGAGGGGGGAGAAGTTGAGATATATGGTCACATAATAAAAAAATTTAAATTAGTTAAAAGACTTGCATGTATTTTATCACGTATCCAAAACTTTCAGTGGAGGCCCCCCCCCCACCCTTCCGTAGGTCCGCCATCGACTCCACGGTGGATCTTCGTCCATCTTATGTCATATAATACGGGAGGTGTCCCATTTGATTCTTTCAAACAAAAGACCAAGAATCAAATCCTGCATCGCTACCCTGGTTAAATGCCAATGTCGATTTCATTCTAGATCGATCGCCAAGAATGTGTTACGTAACTAGAAGTGTTAAATGATGTAGGTCATTGGTGTCCTTTACTAGATCGATCACCTTAACAAATGACAGTACTATGTGTGTGGTGTGTGATTACTGTGATGTCTTTGTTGTGGAAACGATTAATTTGGACCAAGTCTGTATGTATATGTGTCCATTATATTCTTCAGAAAAAATTGTTAATTTGGTCACTAATGTTTGACAATTGAGATTAATTTGTCATTCATGTTTGATAAATATCAGGATGATTACTCATGTTTTACTTTATCATTCAGATTGATCACTTTGTATATTTTGAATATTAAAAAAAAAATTTATTTATTTGTAAAGTACATATAAGTATGTTTATTAGCTTGGTAATAACAAAAATATCAATTTAAATAAAACATATATGTGTCACATATGTGGTTTTTAACATCTAAAATGAACAAACTGACAATTTTGAATGACAAAGTAAAACATAGATGACCAAAACGATATTTATCAAACATGAGTGATCATATAGTCTCATCTGTCAAATATGAGTGACCAAACTAATAATTTTTCGTATTGCACAGGGTGTGATCCATTGCAGATGCTTTGGAGTGTTGGGTCATATGTTTGTGGGACATTTTGATATATAATCATGTTGATGCGGGATGCCTTGTTTGCCAGATCAATAGGTGCTTCAGCTCGTGACTAAAGGATCCTTAGTCTTTAGAGTAGACTAGCTAACGTTGGGGATGTAGCTCAGATGGTAGAGCGCTCGCTTAGCATGCGAGAGGTACGGGGATCGATACCCCGCATCTCCATTTATTCTGTATTTTTTTCCCTTTTTTTTAGCATCACTGGCACTGTTGTATAACAAGCGTATAAATAATAAGGCAACAGGGTAACACAGGTTGGATGTTGAAAATGGGGTTACATCAGAAAATGAGAACAAGGTTTTAAGTGTCACAGAACTGCATCATAATACAAAGCTTTAACTTACAACAATCAGACTAGAGGACAGTAGTCGTAGGAGAGGAGTCATCCTAATACAAGATACCTAATGGAAAGCCGCTACAGATTATGTTGACTGTTCTGTGGTCACAGATGATACAAATGGACGGATCAAGCTTCATATGAAATCAAATTCTAACTCTTATGGCTCCTCAAAGTTGTTAGAATTTGGGCCATTTGTGGTTGATGTTTCCTAACCTGCAATTCCAAAAAAAAAAACAGATAATACTTGTTATTGTTGTTAAGGTTTTTGCTCTGGAAGCTCAAGTCTGCCATTGTTTCAAGGAAGAGAAATGTTATTCATAGTGCGATTTATAGAAGAAATGTCAAACATAGCGAGACTATAATGGATTTGCTTATCAGGACAAACAAACGTGAAGAACCTAGCACAATGCTCAATTGCTCATCAAGCAAAGTATAAGCAAAAACTGATGGATGAAGTTTTAGTTCAAGTAATGAAGGAGGCATACCTTCACACCAGCCATTGATAGTAGTTTGTGAGAAGCAACATATGTGATATCTGGATTGTTTAACCTCTTCTCCACAAAATACACAACTTCAGCAATTCCTGACTGCAAGAAATAATATATTGATTATAATATCGGAAAGGGATAAATATGACAAATTCAGTCTTTGAAGAATAATAGATTTTGTTGGGATGCTTTCTGTTCTATTCTGAATTAGAAACATGTAGTTGAAGACTTGAAGTTTTTCTAGTCTTGAATTTCAAAAGCATTAATTTTATATTTACATTATCTCTCTGCATCAACAGTCCTAGTTTTAGTGGATCATGGGTTGTAGCTGCGAATGACATGAGCAAGAGCCAAATATATTATAGCATAACCAAAAGAGAGCTTAGTGATGAACCTGAATGATTATCTTGGCACACTCATTGCAGGGGAACATGGTCACATAAAGTTTCTGCATAACAAAGACACTGAATAAGCACTCTTTCCAGGATTTCATTTACAGACGAAGTAGTACATACTGTACATGCTTAAAGTTTAACAAATAATTAATATATAAAAAGAATATAACATTGTCACATTTCATTTTGAATATTCACGATATACAATTCCTAGAAGATAAAGAAACTGTATACTTGGTGAATCGGACAGGAGAAGTTGTAAATAAAAGAAACCTGTCAAGCAGCAGAAGCATGGTTGGTGTTCAAAATAGCATTAACTTCAGCATGGCATACATAACTGCAAAGGCAAATTGGAAACCCTATGAGCCACAAGAAGATGATTTTACATTATGATCATATGGTGTGATGGTGATAGAAAGAAGACGGGTGCTACATCAAGACCCCAATTTACTGCAGCAGCAGAGAGAAAACACAGAACAGAGTTCAAGAAAGCACACTTACGGATACTTTGTCTCCAAAGGATCTCCAATTTTCGATACCTAGAAAGAAAGAAAGATAGCTTTTCTAAACAACCATAGCTGCATAAATCAATTTTCTGTTCTTTCTAAGAGTTCAAAAAAATACACGAACCTTTGCCCAAGGAAGCTTGTCGTCTGAACAACCTCTCGGGAAACCATTATACCCAATTCCTGAAAAACTCATTAGGATGAAATTCTATGTGGACAAATTCAAATCATAATTTTGATATATCAACAGATATGACATACTAAACAGTAACAAGACATGAACCTATTTCATCCTCACCTAGAATTATACCACTTTGACTCACCAAGCATGCCCCAACCTATATATACACCACATATACAAAACCATACCATCAATTATATTTTACAAAACTCTAATGAGCCAAAAACTGAAGCAAATGTACAAATGTTAATACAGATATTGCAAAGAATATGACCTGCCTGTTAGGGTGTTTGGATCTTTCAGCCGATAAAAACGCAATTGCCATGAAGTAATCATCCCAAGTCAAATATCTTCAATCACAACCAATCCATATCGAACCCAAAATCAGACAACAATTTAATTGAAAAGAATAAATAAAAGGGCTTTATGAATTTTGAGGACCAACCCTATGCGTTTTGAGGGGTCGAGGGGGCTCTGAGAAGAGCATTTCCTCGAAACGACGCCGTTCTGCGACGAATTGTGTTTGACAGATGGCCGCTTCTTAGGGTTTGCAAAGAAGAACAGGACGGCGAGCGCCGACGCTAAGGCGTCGAAGACGGTGGCGGTGGAGATCAGAGTGAGCTCACGACAGTTCATTGGATCTGCGGAAGGTTAATTTTTTTTGTGGGGTAATTGACTAATTTTTGCTTTCCCGCGAAAAAATGCTGAGAGTGATTGCAGAAGTAGCGGGAAAGTTGTACGGAGATTGGAGAAGGCGACTGCGAGTATGGAAAACTCGCGGGAAAATGGACCCTGTGGAGTTGCAAGATCACTTTTCCATTGGGCTGTATAAATCATAAGAATGTTAAATGTTTCGGTATGATAAGCCCAAATTACAAAATGGGAATATTCTGCTCCAAGATGTTTGTTTGTCTTGAAGACGACCAAAATGATATCATTTTTAGTTTCTTCAATAATCAGAGGAGAACAAAGTTCGTCAATGACATAAGTTAAACAAAGAGTTTAGACTTTAGAGATATCTGTGACTCCTAATTTGCAAAATATTTTAACTACAAAATAAATCCTGACGAGTATTTAGTCGAACTCAATTTCTTTAGAGATATTTGCGTCTCCTAATTTTCAAAACATTTTAACTACAAAGTGAATCCTGACGAGTATTTAGTCGAACTCAATTTCTTTAGAGATATCTGTCGCTCCTAGTTTTCAAAACATTTTAACTACAAAGTGAATCCTGACTAGTATTTAGTCGAACTCAATTTTATGTTTATATATAAGTACATTTCGAGGTAAGATGTTCATAGTTAGTTTGCTTAAGGCTTCCATAGGTCACTTTGCTCCGTTTGTATAAACTTTTTCTACTTTGATATTGATTTCTAATGATGTTTATCTGAAGTCTAAATGGAGTTTATAGAGATATATAACTAAGCATCCGGCCCCTCCACAGTGAAAGGGTCATGAAGTTACATAAATTTCATGAAATTTCAGTGTTCTAACTAATTTAACGGAATAAACATCTGTCGCCATATTAATAAAGAACTTTTAAAAAATTTAGTCAAATGAAAGTGTTAACCGTCGTTAATTAAGAGTTTTATTTTTGCAAAAACTCTGGAGAAAACGAAGAAAAAAAAGATTTTCATATAATCAAATCGGTTCTTGAATCTCTATAAGGTTTACTGATTAGAGATCCTAAAATCCTTATATGCTCAATCGATTAATCATCTTCCTTTATCTTTCTTAATGATATCACTATATTAGTTATATATGTATAAATCGAGTTTATAGAGATATATAAGTAAACAAGTTTTGTTGTCGATTGACTTGATCACATTGTGGGACCAAAAGGAGAAGAAACTTTTTTTAAAGGTCTTAGTTGGAGGCCATGACAAACAGATCATTGTCTTAAAGTGACCTCCATCACTACCTAATGGCCAGTTTTCGGTAGGGCTACCGGTTGGTAGGAAAAAATACGATCAGCCAATTAAAGAGTCTAAAATTTAAAATTCATACCTCAAACTGTCCCTGATAAGCAAGATCGAAAATCTGAAACTACCCTTAATGTTCTATGTTATTGGCTGGCCTGAGGGACACGTGACACAGCGGCCCTACTCAAGAACTACTCCTACCTAATATACTAAGATGGGGTCATTTCTAAAAAGAATAAAATATATATATAAACAACACCCTTTTATTAAAGTATATTTATTTTTGGTCATTTTTAGGTATATGTCATTACATCAATTTTTCGATCATATTTTACCATATTTACCGTTCAGATCTTATGTCATAATGTGTAGATTAAGCCTATAAATTTTTAGCCAAAATGATGATCGTTAAGGTAATAAAAAAATGCAATTGAAGTTTATAAATATGAACGGTTCAGGTTTGACATATTTAGTTCGTCTCTTAATTTAATCTAATTCGATACCTTCACGATCACTATTTTGACTGAATATTTACAGAAATGATCTACTCATATAAACTTTATAATTGAACAGTAAAAATGTTAAAATATGATAAAAAAAAATTTGTGTAATACTCAATATCTGAAAATGACAAAAAAAGAGAATATACTATAGTGGAATGACCCTCTATATATATACATTAAGATGAGTTGTTTTTATAAAGACAAAGTCCCGAATAACCTATATAGATATAGATCAGGGAATGGGATTGGGCGCAGCGGTCGCAAATCTCATAACACACACCCAATTCTTAAACTTTTTACATGCTCCTTTCGCCTGGTGCTTACTCAAAATTTTAAAACCTACAAGACTACCAACTTTTCTTCTGGAGGCCTTTCGACACATTATTATGGGAGCAATGGAGCATCATATATATCGACAAATGGATGCCAGAAAACCTGGTTTCTGGATCTCTGTTTTGATGCACATCACAAGCTTTGTATTACGGTTAGATAATTATACTTTTCATTGTTGAACACCAAGTTGATATGGCCGAATTTGTCCAAGTCGCCGGATTAAGGTTCTGGGCCGATAGGGCGTGGATTCAAATCCCACTGTCAACATTACATTCTTTTTTCCTTTATCAGCTACTTTTTTTGTATATCTTTTATTTTCCAAGAAATTGTCCATAAACTGAATTTTTATTGCAGACATATAACTCAAGGTAGGAGAAAAAACACTCTTTCCTTTATCAGCTACATTTTTTGTATATCTTTTATTTTCCAAGAAATTGTCCATAAAACTGAATTGAACATATAACTCAAGGTAGGAAAAAAACCACAAGAAAACAGATTAAGATGTTTGATAATCTTGATGAAACCTCCAAATTAATTGAACGATTTTTTTTTTAATTTCTCAAGCAAATGCGATGCGAACCGAATAATTCAACATGATATACTCCTCCAAAATGAAACAGGTCATCCAAAATGAAAGACAAAAAAAAAAGAAGATTTTTGAAAAAATTGTAGAATTTACTTTGTACTCTGGTGAAAATATTTTTACCGGTACAGCCACAGTTTTAGTGCTCAACTTTGACGAACCTCGTGGTCCGCATGATGTTAGATGAAGAAATGTCGTTTTGGGCGGGACCCAAGTGATCTACGGCCCAAGTGGGAGAGTCAGAGTACCCAATCATGGTCAACGTCACTTTGTGCTCGTGTACCCTTTCCCACGTGCCGATCTGCGTGAGCGTGGCAGCTGCGATAGAAAGCGGGTCGTTTTTCTTACATGAGGGCCGACAACCTAGGCCTACCATTAAAGCTGAGATCCATAGTCCAAAATAAAATTACAAGCCCATGTAGAAAAGCCTCTCTTGTTGCACCATTTGCACGTGCGACTTAATTATTACACACCACATCCCCTTAACCCTTTTCATCCTCATCCCCAAAAAAGAAAAAGTCAAATAATTAAATTAAGTCAGAGTATGATACTAGCATGGAACAAGATCACCACAACGATGATTATATTTTGTACCCTTCAATTTTGTGAAGAAAAGTTATGATTTAAGTGAATATAGGAGAGGATGAGTACTGCAAAGTATATCCTTCAAAAAATTGAAATAAAATAAATTATTCTAAAACATACAATATATAAATTAATAATGTTTTAATACATATAATTAATTATTCATTTATGATGACTTCACGAAGAATGACTCAATTCTGACTCGTTGTTTCTCAAAATTGATGTCGCCTTAAATTTCATTTTTGGATTTTTCTTAACATGGTACGAGTTTAGTGTTATCTTCTCATGACACATTTAATCTATATATACTATTCTTTAAAGAAATCACTTTGTTTCCCCAAAACGTCAAAATTAGACAAAAATAACCCTACAATATTAATTAACTTTACTTACTAATTAATCTAAAAGGGTGAAGTAGTAATTCAACACAAGGAAAAAAAATGCAAGAGGAGAAGCCACGTAATTAAGGTTTTCCTCCCCAATGCTGTGCGCAGTTCCTATATATATATATATATATATATGTTTTCTCCTTCCTATTTTCAAGGTTGTTTCAAACTGTGAAAAAAAAAGATAACTGATTATTTGAAAAATTATAAATGAAATATTAATTGTTAATATTTACCATTTTCATATTGATTAATTGATGCGCACACAGATATATATATATAGTATTTTTTTCTTTCTAGTAATGTACGTATTATGTATATATACACAATAAATTGAAAAATAATGTAAACTGGACAAGTAGAACAATACTTGTTTTATAAATTAATTAACTAATAAATTAATAAGCTATTAATTAACAAATAAATTAATAAATTATTAATTAACAAATAAATTGTTAAATTATTAATGTATTGATTATTTAATATCTTGTTAAAATTAATAAATTATTTAATATTTCGCAAAATTAATAAATTTAACCAGTCACAAACATATTAATTTACAAAAATTTAACTGTATTTTAACTAACTTCCAATATGTCACGAGTTTTTGCTCGATCCAAAGTACACTAAACCTTACCTTTAATTTGTGAGTTTGTCCAACACGAAAAGTTATAAGGTCTACGTAATTATTGTATAACAAAGATCAAAAGGAGTTGCTCCATTAGTCCAAGCTTGAGAGCACAAAAGAGGGTACTCATAGCTCAATAACGTAATCCGTTATAACCCCCCTACTTTTGGCTCTTCTATAACGGACATCGAAATTCTCACTGTTCAAATCTTCCAATACGTATTTTACCAAAAGTACCCTCCATTTCAAAGGAGACGATGCAAAACAGATGGGCAATATGGGTAAATCCAATATGATCGACTGATCGAGGCGTCTATATATACGTACAAAGTTTCGTTAATCATATCAGTCCCTCCCTCTGCACACTTTATTTGTTTCCATTTTCTCCGATGGAAGACGACGATCAAAAGGAGCTGCAGCTCCTTCCCGGCCCTCCCTCCTCACACCGGACAGCACCTTGGCCGTCGGATCATTCTTCGATACGATACCGATCAAAGTCGGCCGCCGAAGCCCTTGAAGGGCCTAACTCACTCGATCTTCAACTCTCCATCAGCTTGAGACCGTTGCCCAACAACGTCGCCAACATCAACAACGTTAATGTCTGCGAGTACGAACAAACGACGACGAAGGCGCTGAAGTGGCAGGCGGCAGAGCAAATCCGAATGGCTGCAATGGAGAAGGCGTACGCGGAGAGAGTGAGGGAGCTGACGAGGAGGGAGATGGAGCTGGCACAGTCGGAGTTCACACGTGCGAGGCACATGTGGGAGAGGGCGAGGGAGGAGGTCGACAAGGCCGAGAGGATGAAGGAGAAGGCAATGAGACAGATGGACGCCACGTGCATGGAGATCACTTGCCAATCTTGCAGGCAAAGTTTTAGGCCTTAATTAATCTTTAAGGCAAGCTTGTTCTATATATATGTATCTGATGATCGATCGAGATCGAGAGTGAGTACGTACGTTTTATGGTTGCTAAGTGCATGCTAACATACCAATGAGAGTTTTGAAAACTTATTAGACTGGTTTTTAGTTTTCTTTAAGGATGAGAAACTAGCGCTCTGAGAAGGAAGGGATCGATTTAATAAGAGTGTACTGGCATATGAGATGGCTTTCCGTGTTTTCTTTGTTTCCTTCATGTTGTGATCTGCATGATGAATAAGTAAGATGCTTAGTCAATTTTACCAAATATTTGATTAATTTGCCTTATGATCATGCTTATCTCTCGACTGTACATGTTAACGAATAACGAGTGTGAGACTTTAGGATCGATGTGGAGTTTCTATTTCCATGCCAGCATACGTACATGAAGTAGCGTAACCAACTTTGTTTGGATTAATACTCTCTTAAGCTTTTAAATCTGAAGATATATACCATATATATAATTGACCAGAGGAAAGTGCAGTGCTGTTATAGTGAACACTACATCAAGTACAAAGTTCGAGCTTCCATGATGAAGATGAAGCTCCATGAATAAGAAACAATGACTTTTTAGGCTTCCATATATATCTGATTTTATATGTTGACTTGGGGCTATACAGATATTGACTCACTGAATCACTGATAAAATAGCTAGAATTTACCCCTTCTGAACTCTGTAGCAAATTATGCTTCACTGAAGCAGTCAGCACATGCAGCTTTGCACTACTTTGGAGCATATACAATAATATTTTTGGCCATACATTGATATATATAATGCTACATATATATGATGGAATCAGAGTACAATGACAAATGAATTATTATAAAAAGAGGTACAGTATATATCAACCAATATTGTTGTGTTAAATACTTAGCTCTGATGCTCATTTACTCAAGTACGTACTACTTCAATGGCAAGGCTTAGCCATGCACCAAGTCTTTCTCAATATATTTACTGGTAGTAAGATTTAGCCAGGTCTGCAAATAGATTTTTTTTTCTTCTGCTAGCTGAAGATGGCTCATGGAGAGGTGCCAAGGTTTAGTCAAATCTGGGCGCAGAAACTAGCTAGGGTTGATGTACGTAGATATAGAAAAGCAAATGAATCCGAACAAAAAGGCAGGTAAAATTCAACAGCAACAGGACAGTAGTATTACACAGCTAGGCTGTATACACTTGGATTCAACTTGTTGAACTTTTGCTCATGAAACCAAACACCCACTACCCATGTCTCCAAAAGAAACATTTTTGGATAGGATCAGATCACTTGGATTATGACTCTACTAGCCAGAGCTAAAAGGCTAACGAACGATCAATCACACACAGCAGCAGCAGCTCTATGATAGCTTAGCTTCATTTGTCAGCAACCCTCGCTCTCACATATTACTCGATTCAGTTAATCATCCGAGGGTGGGTTGCCTTCAATAATAGAATGGCTTGGTTCGTTGATGTAAGAGAGAAAGATGATAGACACATTCTAGTGGAGGCAAATTAGAAACCACAAAGTCTCAAAATTAGGTTCTTCATTTCTCCTCAAAAGTGCTCGCTAGCTAGCTTGTGCAAATGGCAAAGAAGGCATGCATGACAATTGACAAAGGAGAGATCAGCCTAGTTAGCATGATGATTTAATCAATAATTGTCAAAATGTTTGATTACCAGAATGTTCCCCCAAATGATAAACCTAAATGGGAATACGTATCAAACCATCACGAATGAGTACGTTATATATAGTGGTCAACCGATGAGTAGCACAATTCTAAATCATATCAAGCTATACAAATAACTGTTTTTTCCTTTCTATTTCTCGAACACTTGGGAAATGACCTAGTTAATTTCCTCATTAATTGTATACCCTCAAGGCCTCAATTCCTCAATTATTTTTTTGAGGGAAAGAATACCCTCAAGTTTGTTCACTGTCCGACTGTCTGTCTTTACAAAAAGACGATTTTTCTGATAACATATCTTGTGTTTGCACCGGAGAATCCCCAAATAGTACTCTTTTCTGATCTGCAGGCATAATTAAGTAGCATGTAGTGGAATTGAGCGTGGGTATGCATGTCATGAATCATGATCTAGTGGTTTCATGATCATCCTTTTATTGAAGATTTGTTAGGTGCTCAGAGAGCTAGAGTGCACAAGCTATTTGCGCACAACCAAGCTACAGCTACTCATCATTTCGTCGCTGCTTTCCATATTTACTAAACAACCAACAAAATCTTCACCAGGATGTAAAGAAAGATTCCAATCAAGAACTCGAATGTGCACAATTGTCCTATAGGAAAGAACTCAATAGTTGTTTTCATAAGATGCTCTCTCTCTGCACAGAAAAAGGTCCTTGGCTCTGAAATCATGGAGCCTAAAAATTAATATTGAGGTGGGAATGGTTACTATTGATGTTGATGATGATCATGAATCATGATAAGTAGCTAGTACTGTACTCTGACATATGACCACCCACATTATCGAGGCCTTTGCATGTCTCCAATTCATCTTCATCGATCAGGGAAATAACCATATTTTAGGGCCATGATTGATTACATGAGAAAGTCGAAACAGCAGGATAGAAGATGTAGGTCACCCTTTGCCTAACTACGTATCAAACTCCTCATTATTTTTGACAGAACCTTAACATTTGTCTTTTCATATTGTCCACATATGATCACCAAATGATGCTTCTTCTTTCTTGTTTGGTGTCTCTAAAAACTTGCATTTTACGGTGCTCAATGATTTTGTATGCATTAGAGCAATTCTCGATCGATCACACTCATTCGCGAGTTGACGACTGATGCGCGCTAATAGTACTACTAGTCTTCTCGAGTGCTAAGCATTACTAGTCTTTCTCAAGTCAGATTGATGTTGTACGTTGTTGCTAGGACAAAGAAATCTCTTGCTGATTTCCCCACAAGCCACATGCAGATCGATGAGCAAAATGATACCACACGATCTAGACTCATCATCAAAACCAAAAAGAAATGCACCATTAATACTGGTCGATCAAGATACACACACACATACGTACTCGGTGCAGATGTTAATTATGCAAGTATAGTTAACCTAAACATAGAACTAGGGAATTAGAAGTTGCCAATCCGGGCCGATGAGGGTCACTCACCCCAGTAATAAGTAATAACTAATAATCGAGTTGATGGAGGAAAAAAGGATACGTAGCTTGGGGATTATATACGAGTGGATTTTGTTTGGGAAAGCAATAAATGCGTGAGGAAGACCAATTGACAAAGTCCTAGATTAGGGGTCATCATTTGACCCGTGGGTCTCGTGGGTAGGTGGAGGCCCGCAAAAAAGCCCGCAAAAGTCTGCCAAGGTGGTTGGTGGGCCGACCATGGTTTAGAGATCTAAAGTCCAACCCGGCCCGCGGGCCCGGCCCGCCAAAAGCCCGACAAGGCCCGTTAGGCCCGGCCCGTCAAAACCCGTTAGGTCCGGCCCGTCAAATCTCGCACACATATTGACATATATCATTAAATCATTTAATGAATTTTAATCATTATACAATTTATACCTAGTTAAAGTTTACCTACACATATATTGACATATATATATGATATAGTGACTAGTAGTCTAATAGACTAATACTATATAGATATATATTTTATATTTGTGTATATATATTAATATATTACATATACATGTATAGATTGAATATTCGAATTCCATATATAATTAAATTTGTGTATCTATTTTACTATTAAGTCATTATTTATAGTTTAGCATAAGTTAGGGTTTAGGTTTAGGGTAAATTAGGGTTTAGGAGATTAAGATTTATGGTAAGTTAAAGTTTAGGAATTTGAGGTTTAGGGTAAGTTAGGGTTCCGGTTCTAGGATTTTATTGTAATTTTTTTAGGGTTTAGGGTTTGGGGTTTAGGGTTTAGGTTTTAGGGTTTAGGTCCAAAATTTATAAAAATTAGGGACGGCCTACTTAGAATATTATGAACAACCAATCCGACAATCAATTTTTTATATATATAAGATAGTAGTACATATATCATTATACCTACACTTATATATATATAATATAGTGACTAGTACTATATATATATTTTTTATATTTGTGTATGTCTATATTAATATATTACATATACATATATTGATCAAATATTGGAATTCCATATATAGTTATATTTGTGTATCTATTTTACTATTAAATCATTGTTTAGAGTTTAGGATAAGTTATGGTTTAGGTTTAAGGTAAGTTAGGGTTTAGGGGATTGAGATTTAGGGTAAGTTAAGGTTTAGGAATTTTGAGGTTTAGAGTAAGTTAGATTTTAGGTTTTAGGAATTTTGAGGTTTAGAGTAAGTTAGGGTTTAGGGGTTAGGGTTTAGGGTTTCATTGTAATTTTTTTTATCGATTTACACAGTACAACAGTAAATATAATAGATGATTCAGATTAGATCTTGTAATTTTTCAAATGCGAGAGTTTAATTGAGAGTGTGTGAAATGACATCAATACCCTTCTCTTATATATTGCTTATTTTTCCATGGAGAAACTAAATAAATTAAATTTTTATGTCAATTTTTTTGACACTATGAGATAGATATGTAATTTACAAGAATGTGTGTTAAAATTTTGATCTTAAAAGATTCCTTTAGGGATGGGTAATTTACGTTTTAGTTGTAAGGGTACTACGGTCACATTTAGCGAAACTCATAGATGTAGGTCTAAATCAAGTCCAAAATTTATAAATTTTTAACGGCATGCTTAGAATATTATGAACAACCAATCTGACAGTCAGTTTTGTAAAATGATGATACATGATCGATTACGTTTCACAAAGGTCTTTCAACCCATATAACCAAGGAATAAAGGTAAGAACATTAGTGTGCATGTAGAGAATTCAAGCAATATAAGAATTAAAAATGTTTTAACAATAAATAATGCCATATATAATAGTTCACCTTGTAATAAAAGACACCGTACGTAAAAATTAGCCTAATCGAAGTACGTTTGGATCACAGTCAATACAATTAAACAAAATTTGTGAAAACACTAAAATACACTCATCTTATTTTCCTTATTTTCCTATAGGGGGAGTAGATAAATCAATTTTTATGTCAATTTTTTTGACACTATGAGATAGATATGTATTCCATAAGAATATGTGTCCAAAATTTGATGTTAAAAAATTATTTTCGGGAGGGGTAATTTCCGTTTTAGTTGTAAGAATACTATGGTCACAGTTGGCGAAATACATGGATTGATGTCTAAATCAAGTCCAAAATTTATAAAATTTTAAAGGCATGGTTATAATATTCTAACCAATCAATCTAACGGTCAATTTTATAAAATAATTAAACATGTCCGATTAAGTTTCACAAAAGTATTTCATTCCATATAACAAATGAACAAACGTAAGAACATTAATATACATATGGAGAATTCAAGCAATATAAGAATTAAATATGTTTTAATAATAAACGAGGACATGTAGAAAACTCCATCTTATAGTGATAAACATCGTACGTAAAATTTAGACTCGTCGGAGTACGTTTAAACCCCGATGCATGGATGAAGGTTACGTTTATTTTGAAATGTCTTAATTTTTTAATAATTAAAGCCCGATAAGCCCGGCCCGTAAAAGCCCGCAAAGGCCCGGCCCGTAAAAGCCCGCAAAGCCCGCAAAGCCCGCTTGAATGGGCCGGGCTCGGATCCTTATATAAAAGATAAAGCCCGGCCCGGCCCGGCCCGCAAATATTAAAATGTTGTTGAGGCCCGGCTCGGCCCAGGCCGGGCTTTTTGCCGACCCCTATCCTAGATAATGAGGGAAGGAATATGAAATTTTCAACTCTCGTGCGTCAATACATCAACGGGAATGAATGTGAGAGACAATTTCATTTTATTTTTTTATATATTGGGGAATTTTCAAATTATGGGAAAGTAAGAGCAACTTCAGCATATCCCAAAGTTTTAGCTAAAATATAAAAGAATTCCCTTAAAATCAACTCTAGCAGCTTTCATAGTGTAAAAAAGTGAGCGCTAGGGTTTTCACCTTTTCTCTCTCGCTCAAGCACCCAACGCCACCATGACTGACGGCTCCTCTCAAACCTTTGCCGCGGCTTTGACTGTCTCCGACAAAAGAAACACCTCCTTCCGTGTCTGATCGGCGGAGACTGGACTTGAGAAATTTTACCTGGTAGGAAGACTACTTTCCCTAAAAAAAAAAGATTGGACCCAAAGCTTTCATAGGTACTATCACAGGCCTTTGAGGCTTGAAGAGGTGGCTGACGATCTGACACCACTACAACGATCGCTACGTTTTCCGTTTTGATTGAGAGACAAAGATGAAGGATGTCTTAGAAGGAGGTCCCTGATTTTTTTTTGCAAGAACAACCTTGCTTTGAGTCGCTATAATGGTGAGAAGTCGTCAATCTTTGTTCCTCTTACTAGGATCCTGATTTGGGTCACTGTATTAAGGCTGCCACTAAAATTTTCAGAAGCCTTACTATGTTGACCTCATAGGTGAAGCCTTAGGAGAAGTTATTCGTCCTGACAAATCTGGTATTAAGTTAGGGAAGAAGATTAGAGTGCGAATCTAGCATGCGCTTACTGATTCGATCAAGCAAGCATACTCGACCCTAGTATATGAGTTTGCTGGTGTACCATTCCAAGTGCGACTCCGATATGATAGGCTTGCCAGGTACTGTCGGACTCGCGGCCTCATTGAACATGATGTGTGCCTGGGGTCACCAGATCTCTTAGAGGTAGAGAGCATCATCACAACGCCAGGGCAAAACCCCATGCCACAGTCGGCCTCTTTCAAAGCAACAACCTAGTCGAACCGAGATCCCTAATGCATCTGAGACTCTTGATCAACCAGGGAAAGCAACTGCATCGGCTTCAACACCTGCCATCGAAGCTCCTTAGTGTAACGACCCGTACCGAGATTATCACACTAATCTTTATTCGTTGAATTTATTAGCAATTTAATTTTTTTTGACTCGTTTATCGAGATTTTTTATTTTGTCGTGATTCTAATATTGCCTTTTTATAATTTCTGATTTCAGAATCCAAATATTTCATAAAAGTTGTAGACGAAAATATTTCAAATTCGTGTATATTTTTATTTTATTTTTCGAATTTCGTATGAAAAAGTTGTGGTTAACAAAAAAAAGTTGCATTTCTATTTTCGGTAACTTTATTAACTGCTCTAGAACTTTCCGTTTGGGGAAAGCTTTAAAGCATCCCCAAATATCCCCTCGTCCCTCTCTCGATCGAACCATCGATGCTCTCAACTCAGAGAGAAGGAAGCGAAAACGTGAAACCCGGCCGAGTTGCCGGCCATTTTCTCTGGCGGCTAGCTACCTCCCACTGCAAAAATCACTTAATCCCTTTCCCTTGTCATTCTCTTCCTTTTCCCTAACCTCTCTAGCTCCGATTTCCACTTATATTATCGAATCGACGAGAAGAACCCGAATTAGGTTTCCGGCCAGTCGCACTGATTCAGGCCAAATCGAGCATCGGAGTGCACTGGATATTGAAGCCCTCGCCCTTAGCTTTCCAACGCCATCAGTTTGAGCTCCCAATTCGGTCGGAGGAGCTAAAATCGAAGACGTGAAGAATCCCGTCCATTACGATTTTTGAGGTAACCTCGACCATGAATGTTGTTGTGCTTAATGAGATGAAGATTTTTAATATGTGTTGCTCGTTTTCTTGTGGTCGGAGACATGATGGTTGGTCGCCGCAGCAGCTGCCACGGACGGCAGCGCGTGTGGTGTTTGCTGCCTGTCTTATGGGATTTGAGCTCTTAGTTTGATTAAACTCGCCGGAATCAGAGATGGGAGGTTGGAATATGAGGTTAGAGATTCGAATATTTAGTGCTCAAGGTAAATTTTCCCGATTCATTTAGGCTCTTAATCTTCCTTGCATTTACATATGTGGCTTAGAGTGTGGCAACGTGAATAGTTGTTTTTGGAGGTATGTTTCAGGTTTTCTGTTTTAGTTTGGGATAGTTTCATCGAGTGAAGTTGAAAATATTAGTACTGGAGCTTTTTGATCATTATGTGATAGTTGGTGCTTTGATATAATTAATCGTGGCAATCCCCAATTGCATTAGATGCTCTGTGGATTATGAATATGGGGATGTTTTTGGTGATGGTATATATATCAGTGATCTTGCAAATAGGCGGGATTAATGATGTGTGCAGGTGGTGAACCCTTTATAATTAGAATACTGTATATTTCATTTGGGGCAGTAGCAATGCCATGGGTCTAAAATATAAGGCAGGAGAAACCTGATTAGATATTATAGTCCATTCAGGAATTAATTGCAATTCGATTAAATATTTTCTAGGTTCTCCCTCTCATATGAAGGATGGCTGGGGTTTCAATCATGGAGAAGTTGGTAATCCTCACAGTCGCGTATGCGAGTAACACCCTTTTATTATATGGTTGATGCTAGTACTTTAATTGATTTATTTTTATGATTTCAGCTTCCTAGCAAGAAATTAAATAGTACTAAGTTTTTCTAAATCACTTCCATTAAGTTTAGTGTGACGTCAACTCAGTTAATTCGAACTTCTCTTCTCTCATGTTTACGATTTCGAGTTCTATTATGATCCATCTCTATGGGCTATGCTTGATGTTCTTGCTCAGTTGACGGTTATGCTTGGCATGTCAGTTCAATAGTTCTTATATTGAAGTACGCTCTCTTAGTTCGACTTTTCACGTGTATTGTTACGATCTTGTGTAGTATTATGACCTACGTCCATGATTCATGCTTACATTTTCAGTCTAGTTGGCGCTTCCACTAGTCATGTCAATGCTATCAATCCATATCGTGTCTTATTGAGAAATGAGTAAGCATTCATAGAGGCTATTTATATATTTGAGATTTTTTTTATGTATGCACATATATGCTATCTGATTGGCCCTCAGGTAGCCATTTCAGGGTTATAGTTCACTACTGATGCATTATCTGGGGTTGTAATTCACAACTAGATAATAGGTGTGACTGAGGTTGTAGTTCACTACCAGTCATCAACGCCTCATTTCTTTGAGTCACGATAATCACGTGTCGTTCTGGATGCTAGGCTCTTAAATGACACTTGGTGGCTAGAGATGTCAGATGCCTCGGTCATTCCTTTCAGATGATTTCATTTCATATTCAGTTCTCAGTTAGTTGACTCAGTTTCTGATTACTAGAGACGTTGAATACCTCAGTAATCTGCAGTTGATTATTTATTTCAGTTTCAGTTCTCAATCATTCATTCATCAATTTTGATGGCTAGAGATGCAAATACCTCAGTCAGCGTTATTGTTAGAGATTCAGTTTCACAATTAGTTCAGATTCTCCTTTAAACCAATTGATTTTATATTCCGCGTTCAGACATTTGAGTTTATAGTCAATCTCGTGCTTGATTTCATCTATCATGTTTGGTATTATGATTTATAAGTACTTGCATACTAATATTTCACTGAAATTCAGCAGAAGGGCATACATATAATTTTTTACATTCTTATAATATTATGGTTTTATTCCACTCACTCTAACAGTTTTCTGTTTTCCGAATGTCCTTCATTGGGCCATTTGATTTCAAATGCCCAGGTCTGCAGATTTTCAATGGAGGTCAGGTGTGCACGCAATTCGAGGCATATCAGTACCCTGTTGTCGGTTACGCGGTTGATCCTGAGGATTTATCGCTTAGCTAGTTAGTCAATTTAGAATACTACTTGGCAGCTTTGGTGTCCAAGCATTTTCTTTAATTGTTTAGATTCTTGAAATATGTTTTTTTAGAAGTTTTATTTCAGTTTTATTTCGCTAATTTTTGAAAAGTTTTATCTAGAATGTCAATAGGAAAACCCAGTTAGTAATGTTGTAGGACCTGATCCTGGTTTAGGTTGCTAAATTGGGGTCGAGTTCTAACACTTAGGGACAGATCTCAAGCAGCGAAGTCTCGCTCACATTCCCAGGTATCTCGTCGACGGAGTGGACACGCCATCTCCATGCTTTCACCTTTATATCCAAGCCAATTGAGCTTCAAGGATTTGGCGTGGGCTATTGTGGGTGGACAGAGAAAGCTGGTTGAAGGTATCAACCTGAGCCTTAGAAAGAATACCGAAGTTTACCAACGATGTTTGGCAGAGCCAATGCCGGAGGTGGAACTAAGTTGGCAACTAGCATTAGGCTTCTCAACAACCCTTGCTCTTTCCCAAAAAACATGGACAGCTGGTTGTGACACCAATGAAGCGTAAGTGGGGCAGACAATCAGATTGTAAGAACAAAATGGCGCTGCAATCGGAAGTGGCAGATGAGGGTGTTTATGTCCCTAAACCCAAGCCACCCTGTCGTGCTCGGAAGAAGCTGCCAGCTGTTTTAGTGGTGGTAAAACCTCCACAAGGAGTCACTTATGTGGAGGACACGGATGCTGTTCATGTGAAGGCTATTGAGGTCGATGAAGTTCCTACTAAAGAAGCCATTGCTCGTGATGAGGAGATAACTAAGGTCTCAATGGTGATAGGTGTTGATCCACCAGAGAAGTAGGTGATCTTTTTGGTTAGTGGCGTCAGTTCTTTGCCACTAGCCGATTTTAGTTTGGTATTACCAATTCTAAAGTGTCGCTTGATATTAGTATGGAGTTAGTTTACACTAGCTTGAACAATGATCAATATTGTCGTAACCTGTCGCAGGGTGGTCATTGTTCTCGTTTGCTCTATAAAAAAAAATCTCTAGTAGCTTCCTTATGTTATTAACAATTTTAGGAATTCCCTATATTTCATGTTTTTATCTCCTATTCTTGTACTGAAAACATGAATTATTGGTAACAAAATATTTAATATTGTAATTAATTTTTTCTTCTAGAAATACAATCAATACTTAAACTAATAAATAAATATATTTATTATCAACAAATCAAAATTAAGCATTTGTTAATTATATTTTAAGTAATGTTGTTCGAGTATATTTATATAAGTGATTAGTTAAAATAGGTTTTAGCTATATTTTTGGACAAAATAAGCAAACTATAAGTGATATTGTTGGAGTTGCTCTAATAATGTCAAATTACGAACACTATCGACCACTTGGTTCTATTTAGTAGGTTCTATTTAGTGAATTTCAACATGTATATAGAAAACTGATTCTTGCTATGTGAAATTTACATAAATTAAAACGTGCTTGATTTGTACATCAAAATCCTCCCTCGCACACTATAAGAGTTTGCCAAATAAATTATGCATGCGAGGAAAGCCGACTTACGCGGGAAAACCTCTATCTTTCTCTCTTCTAAACTCTACCCGCCTCCCGCAAACTTTCAACCCGATCTTGATCTCTCCTTTCTTTTCTGATCTTCAATCGGTTTTCATTTATGAATTCCTTTCTTTGTTCTAGTCCTTCCCATACATTAATTTGCATGTCGGATCTAGGTATGGAGAAAGAACTTCTTCCTTCCGAGGAGAGAGTGCTTGAGCCACACCACCTTGCGACAGCGTTTAGTGAAGTTGACCTTGCTATGTTGAACAAAGAGGAGGGGGAGGAGTGGATTAAATATATATATATATATATATATATATATATCTCACACACACACACACACACACATTGGCAACGGATAAGGTCCAAGGTTTCAAGATGCCTATGGTGAGTTTGTGGCGTGATGTATCATGATCAGGCATCATTGGGTTCGATCACATCTCGGACGACGAATTCATGTGCAAGTTCCAGTCGGAAGTCGACCACCGATGGGCCATTGCTAGCGGCCCGTGGTAGGACCGTGGTATTTCCATCCAACTACGATGGCGATCAAAGAGTTTGATGATATGTCCAACCCTTTTCTGGTTCCCGCGGTCAAGGGTCGCATGTGGGTATTGGTGAAGCCGGTGGATTGTCGATTTGTTGTTGGGGCCCTTCAAGTCAAATGGTGCAAGAGGATTGGTAATGCTCTTGGAGGTTACTAGCTCTCGGAGGATTGGATGATCGCCACCTGCTTCTATATAAGTTGGAGACGAAATTCCAAATCGATCTCAACTTTCAGTGCCCTTTGGTAGTAAGAACTACCTTCAACCTTATTAGTACTTATTCGGTGGAGGTGTTTTTGATTTATTATAAGAATTAAAGAATTTTGTGGAGATTGTGGTGCGTTTAAGTATGGGGATGATGGGTGTTTGAGAGCGGCTGCAGTGTTGGCGCCGCCATATGAGGAAGATCACAGGAGCTCGAGCTCAGGGTTGAATGTAGGAACTAGGAAGTCGACGATAATGACGACTTTTAATCTGCGGTGGGAGATGGATGCTGACCTGTGACACAACATATAAGATATGCAATAATTATTCTTGTCGTTGTCTTGTTGTAACTTTACTGGATCTTTGTAAGGAAGCTTGACTAATTCACGCACACAAACTGACAAGAAAGGCAATAAAACCGTGAAATTAATTGGACAAAATAATGAACTTTTCTTTTAAAATGAAGCGGGACAAAAATTATATTTATGTAATGACCGGCCCAAATCCAGGTGTCTCACTTAACCGGCCCAACAGATAAACCCACCAGCCACCCTATAAATAATAATAAATTACCCTACAATAATAAGCTAAACCCTACTTACGTGTCTATAACGAGCTAGCTGGCAGCCTCTTCTACATTGAGAGCTGCCCCAAGACTCCCGAGAGATCTAAAAGAGATGGAGGCATTTCTTATGCTGATCCTCCTCATCATTTTCGGCTAGTAGAGAATCATACATCAAAAATATATACGCGGTAATTTTAAATAAATAAAAATTTTAAAAATTTGATAACGACAAATTATAAAATTTAATATGTACGTATTTAAAATAAAATGATTAAAATATAAAATATAAAAATTCGAATTTATACATATTACATATATTAATATGTTTTATTATATAATTGTGAAACATACTGAACTCATGGATTTTTGTTGAACCTTAAAAATATATGGTTGATATAATCATTTAATCTACAACTTTGCACCAAAAGACAACAAAAATACCAGGTACAATCTTTTACACTTGCAAGTTTAACAAAAAAGTATCACAAAATAAAGTCATATATTTCAAAATTGCGTGTGAAGTTATGCACCAGAGGAAGAGTTCTAGCTAGGAAACTTAAATCACTTTATTTTTTAATTACTTTTGTCTTGACTCTTGAGAAACACAACATGCGTGTAGAGAATGAGCCATCTTCCTTCCTCTTTTTTTGTTTTGTTTCAATTCGCGTTTTTTTTTTCAATTAAAAATCATAAAAAAACGTAAAATTCATGTTTAATTCGTTCGGGTTAAAAATATTTTTTTTCCCAATCTTTGCATGACAAATGAACATATTTTTTTTCTTTTCAAAAATTCATCAATTCGCGAATGTACTAACTAGGATAGCTACTAGATCAAGTAATATCTTCTCCCTTATAGTAGATTAATAAGAAAATTTGTGGTGGGTAGAATTAAAAATAGGTTGACTTGGGTCACACTAAATTACTGTTTAGCAAATCTCTATTAATTAAGGAAACTTGCCTTACGATAGTTGTGGAGGTAGAACATTCGATATACCAACTTTTGCCCTTGCCATTTTATACCCCTTCAGAAAAATAATAATCAGAGGATATAAAAGTAAAGTAAACATAAGTATCCCTCAATTCGCAACGCGTGGATAATGAACGATTGTGCAGTTACCTTCTTCTTTGCATAAAACCGATCCATTCAATTTTTTTTATTTCTCTCCCATATGTGGCCTCAACATTGAGTGGAATACTGGATTTCACAGGGACACCCACAACTAAGGTTAATTGAGCTTCACATAATCGTCTTTAATCGATAGATATTCGAAAGAAGGATTTTGGATTTTCATTCTTCAACTTTCGACTAAAACGTGTTCAAGTTTGTGTTTCGGTTGAGAGTTCTGGGTAGATTCACATTCAGGTTGCAGCCAAGCAGAAGATAGTAAGGTTTGATTTTGAGGGCGAAGATTCATCAAATGTTTGATTTCGGGGTTAATCTGGAATTCAATTTCATTGAATTATTATTTAGTTGCTTTTCTTATTTTGTCCATTTTCTTTAGTTCATATAATATGCTTTATTTTTCTGGTGAATAGATTATCTTTGATGTCTTTGACATATAGGTATAAACGATCAGCAGTACCAAAGGTGATTGAAAATTTCACATTTCCCTTTCGTTTCAGCAAAATTATAGGTATGGCTTAATTTTTATACAAAATTACTGTTCATATTTTGTGATCTACTGATCATCATGCTCAAAATTAATGTTCATATATTGCAAGTCATATGTTATACTTGCAATTCCTCACTGACTTTGGAACATGATTCGTATGCGGCTACGATTTCATGGAGCGTTCTATTGACCCTAGAACGGGATAAGTGGTGAGGCAGGAAGTCATAAAGATAGCCAGCGATGATATCCAAACAGAATCACCCGATGACCCCACGGACGACATCAATGCTCTTTGCCCAACGGGCACTGGGGACTCCCACATTGAAGTCGAGCTGGACCCCGTCTACTCAGACCACAAGGTCAAAATAGGTGCTCAATAAGACCCCGTGGTCAAGGAAGAATTGATCCAACTCCTAAAGGAGTACCAAAACATCTTTACTTAGTTCTACGCGGACATGTCATGTATTTCTACTGATTTGATTTCATATAAATGAAGTATTGCTCATGACACCAGCCTTATCAAGCAAAAGAGGTCTACGTACGATGCTGAGTGACATACGGCTATGCACGCTGAGGTTGACCGATTGCTGAAGATTGGTTTTGTACGACCCGTTTACTACCCCAAATGGATCTCGAACGCAGTTATGGTGAAGAAAAGTAATGGCAGCTGGAGAATGTGTGTCGAATACACCAACCTCAACAAGGCATGCCCCAAAGACAATTTCCTACTCCCCCGCAGCGATCAGCTGGTGGACGCCACAACAGACCACGAATTACTTTCAATGTTGGATGCCTATTCTGGATACAATTAGATACTTATCCACCCTGACGATCAGAAGGCCACCACCTTTACAACAAACAAAGGGCTATATTGCTACAAGGCCATGCTATTAGGTCCTAAGAACGCTGGATCCACGTACCAACACTTCATGACCTACATCTTGAAAGATGTGAATGATACAGTGGTGGAAGTCTACATAGACGACATCCTAATCAAGAGTACAACTGCCCAAGGTGATGCCGCTAACCTTCACATCATCTTCAAATACTAATGGAACATGGTGTTCAACTGAACCCAGCCAAGTGCACATTTGGCGTTACGGCCATCAAGTTTTTGGGTTACATCGTCAGCCAGTGTGACATTGAGGCAAATCCAGAAAAAATTAAGGCCATCATGGACATGAAGGAACCCACATCAAAGAATGAGCTACAAAGCCTGACAGGTAAACTTGCTGCTCTATACTAATTTATCTCCTGGTTTTCAGATAATTGAGAGCCTTTCTTCAAGATACTCTGTGTTACCAACAAGTGCTCCGTTAACTAGACGCCTGCTTGTAAAGACGCGTTTCAGCAGATCAAGGTCTACCTTGCTTCTATTCCAACCTTATCTAGACCTGTAAAAGGGGAAACGTTATACCTCTACTTAGCTATCTCGCTCACAACTGTCAGTTCTGCCCTGGTATGGCATCAAATTGATAACAAGCTCCCCGTCTTTTTTATAGGCAAAGTATTTACGAGAGCGGAGAAACTATACCCCACGTTTGACAAATGGACGCTCACCCTAGTTTTCGTCACTCGGTGATTACATTCTTACTTCCAAGCATACAAGATCCAAGTCTTAACCAACATCTCGTTATGGCAAGTACTCTAGTCTCCCAATCACAGTGGACGCCTCAGCAAGTGGGTCATTGAGCTCAGCGAGTTCGATATAGAGTACAAAGACCAAACGATCATCAAGGCACAAGCAGTAGCGGACTTCATCGCTAAATATATAGAAGCCGTCTAATAGGAACTAACTCGACCTGCAATTGAGAAACCACAATCACGCTGGAATCTATATGTAGTCGGGTTTGCTAATTAGAAGGCAAGCGGCGGAAGAATCATCTTGACTGGCCCAAGTGGTGTTCAGGTAAAGTACGCCCTCAAATTCAATTTCAAAGCTTTAAACAACGAGACAGAATATGAGGTGCTTATCGCAGGTCTCCAGTTCACACGACTGTCAGATGCCTCTTATATTAACATCTTCAGTGATTCTCAACTTGTGGTCATTTTAGTGAATGAGGGCTTTGAAGCCAAGGACAGATCCATGACTGCTTACTTGGCTCTTTCAAAACACTACCTTTCCAAGTTCAAATTCTTCAATATTACCCAGGTACCTCGCGTGTAGAACTTGAGTACAAACGTACTCGTCCGTCTGGCCATCGCCCCAATGCCTCACTCTCAATTTCAAACAAAGGTGGAAATTCTTGACAAACCGAGCATCCACAGAAGCTTCTAAAAAATACTTCCAATAGCATCCACAGAACCAGGCTGGATGAACCCCATGTACGCCTACAATACCTCGGGTGTCCTCCCCGCTGATGAAGCAGAAGCAAGAACAGTCATAACTAGAGCTACCAACTTTAGTATTCACGGAGGCTACCTTTACAAGAAATGACGCACATGGCCAAACCTCAAGTGCCTCACTATTCAGACAAAACGTTCTCTTCTAGAGGAGATTCACAATGGAGTCGCGGTCACCATGCAAGCGCCCGTTTTATCACACACAAGGCATTACATTATGGATTCGGGTGGCCGTCCATCCACGCATACACTATTGAAATCACGAGTACTTGCAAAACTTGTCAGTTCCACGCGTATAAGGTTCACTCTCATGGGCTCCCACTCTCGATAATGTTATCTCTAATACCGTTCGCCTAATAAGGCTTGGATCTCATTGGTGAATTACCAAAGGCCAAAGGGCAATATTGATATGTGACAGTTATCATTGACTACCATATAAAATTCATTGAGGTCAAATCGCTCGTAAAAATCACAACAGAAAAAGTCACCAAGTTCTTGTGGTGAATGCTCAGTTGCCATTACAGCGCCCTGATCAACATCATCACAGACAATGTTACACAATTCAACAACTTTGAATTCATCCAATTCTGCAAAAGACAAGTAACTACGACATTTTTTCTTCTCCTGCTCATCCACAAAGCAACAGGCAGGTCGAAGCGGCTAACAAGATAATCAAGGATAGCCTCAAGCGACAGCTCCATGCCATGGAGAGAAGCAGTTCTAACTACGGACACTGGTTGGAACTTCTCTTAGGCATTCTCTGGTCCATTTGTATAACAGCCACGTCTACAACTGGCGAAACGCCTTACGCCCTCACGTTTGGTACCGAGGCGCTACTCCCTCTGAAATTAACTCACCAGAGTCTAAGGGTTGAAGTATTTGATCCCGCCACGAACGACAAAGAATTATGTCTGGACAACGACCTTCTGGAAGAAAAACACAATGCCTCTCAATACTATAATGCAGCTAATAAGAAAAAAAATTGTTTGTCATTACAATCAACTCGTTTGCGCTCATCCTCTACAAGTGATTGGGTAATGAATGCCATCTAGACCAAGGTAAAAAGCCTCTGTCCAATGTAGGTCCACGCCAAGTATTGCTTACACATTTTGTAGTCATTTTGAACATCCTTTGGTGCATGACATTTTTTGTGCAAATATTTGGTTGAACCACATCTATAGCAAGGTGACAAACGAGAAGTGGAAGAAGAATTTGAAGAATTTCCATCATTCTTATGACCAGAATTAGATTGATTCTTGCTGGACTTGTTGCGACCATTGTCTTGGCAAGTCTAAGTCAAATTTCAACTTTGTCCTCCTCTACCACAACATTTGCCACCTCCTCCTCTACCACCACTAGTACTGTAAGACTCAGAACGACTGTTCTTTTTATCTTTACGTACATTTCCACCAGTGTTATATGTCTCATGAACTTTCTTGGTACTAGCTGGCCTAGCATAGTTGTTGAGAAATATCTCACGATACCTCTCTTTCTTGGCCAAAATATTCACGAGATCATTGAATGATCTTATTCTTCCATGCTCATAATCCGTTCGGTATTGATGAGCGAGTGTATCCATTGAAGTATGGAAAGTGCTTAAAGACTTCTCGATCATAGCATGATCAGTCTTTTCCACGCCACAAACTATCAACTCAGATTGAAGCTCCAACATAGCTTTATTAAAATCATTAATCTTTGGATAATCCAATAACCGGATTGAATCACATCTTTCTTACAGTACTGGAAGTTGTGCATCATGCACATTATTGAACCGTTCAATTAAAGTCACTCATAAATCCGCAAGGTCATTCTTTAATAAGTACAACATTTTTAGAACTGAATGTACATATGCCGTCTCAAAAATATGAGGGTTTGTGCTTTGTGACTCAGAAGGAGTTGAAGTTGATCTGGAGTTGGTGGCACAACGTTTTCACCAAATGGTGGTGTTGATTGGATACTATCAGTCAGATTTTTGCCGAGAAGAGTATTCTCAACATCTGATATAGAAGAATAGTATTATGCTCCTTGTGGATCAAGGATGTCAAACTCAGGCTTAGCCGGCTCTATTGATGTCATCTTCAAAAGAGACAAGATATATAATTAATACTGATTGAAAAACCATGATCACTAATATCAATTTTAGGAAATAAAAATTGTGCTCAATGTTGTTTGGTCACAAAAATTGATGCAAAATCGGTGGGTTCATATCACACCTAGAAATAATGACTTTCACAATTAGTCACAAATATCGACTTCCTTTTTTTCAATGTGAAATTACAAATAATCATGATATTCACCAATAACGGTGACTTCCACATGACCGTCACTAATATCAAACTTTTTTTTTTATAAACATGTATTAATCTAGAGCATAAAAAGTAAATCACGGTATAATAAACCTAACTATACACTTAGATTTTGGGTGTTGTGGTAATTAAGTTTTACAACCTAATTTCTAAATCAAAGATAGTTAGAAAATTTACCTCGAGAGTATTATGCTCAGTATGAGACTCGTAAAAACGAGGAAGAACCACAAAATCCGGCGACAATGTAAGACTTCCAGCGGCAGAGATGATGGTGGTTGGCGGTGGAATTCGGCGATGGTGATAAAGCTTAGGTGTTTATTGTTTAGGTTTTGGGGTTATGACTATCAACTCAAGAGTTGTTGATAACATGTTGAAGGAAAAAAGTAAATCGATACGTAATATACTGAAACTGTATTTTATTCATTGATATTTGACCTTAAATATTGGTATTACAATCAGTATCCCTATAAACCAGGGATTGAGAAAATATGTACTTCTACTCTAACTAGAACAAGACACACACCGAGATACTAGAAATATTTCTCCTGAAATACTCCCTATATATGTCTAAATACACATCGAGACCAAAAAGAAACCATAACTATCTAAAGGAATATGAGATCTAACTAGAGCATAGAACCAGAACAAGACAGTAACAATAAAGTACAATGGGTTTAAACCTATGCGTAAGCACCACTCTCATCTGAGAAGGTGACATGCACCTTAAATTCACAGCCATAAAGACCCTCGAGGTTGAAGGTAGAGACGAGATTTCTTGCAGGTTTGATTTTTGGACAAAATAAACAAACTATAAGTGACATTGTTGGAGTTGCTCTAATAATGTCAAATTGGGAATACTATCGACCACTTGGTTCTATTTAGTGAATTTCAACATGTATATAGAAAACTGATCCTTGCAATGTGAAATTTACATGAATTAAAATGTGCTTGATTTGTACATTAAAATCCTCCCTCGCGCACTATAAGAGTTTGCCAAATAAATTATGCATCCGCGTGCCGCTCCGCTTTCCTCTTCTTCTCCTTCCCTAGCTAAGCGAGTAGGCTCATTCTCTGCAAGGCACTCAGCAGTAGATGGCCTCTCCTCCCCACCCTCCACCTCAGAAGCAATGATCACTTCCCGCTCATGACGTTCTGCCTCGGGAAGATGATCCACTCGTCGCTCAACCACTCCCCTGGCCAAACTATCGTCCCTCCTTTCCTCCAACCAAGAGGTGTTGGAAGCTTGGGTCAACAATATGTTCAGTAACTCGCTCAACTTTGCTTTATGCATAACGTCCTCTGTGTTGGTAGCACCTCTGACTGCAAAAAAAACAAGAGCATCGCATTCTGATCAGACCGCCACTTATTATAAACCAAAAACAAAAACAAGAACCAACAAATCTGGACACACACCAGGACGACGAAAGATCCTTGTACGGTCAAAGATATCTGGATGCAGCAACGCCCAACAATTCTGGTAAGCGTTCGGTCGATCCCAATAGTAAAACACCTACTGCAGACGATGGTGCTTAGTCTTACATGGGGGTAAGTAGTACCTAACTGCAAAGCAGCACACAAGACGACACTGTCAGTCCACACATGCATCTCAAAGTAGAATGGGCAAAAATATATATGGAAAACAACACAAATTAGAACATGTTGGACACCCTAAGACAACCTAGCCAGTTGAACACTGCAGGAACCCTAGGATAATCTTCCACACCCTGCCGATCATGAAACTCCCAGTTACTGTCAACCAAGAACGCCTTATGTTGCCAGACGCCGGTTGATGACTGCATCTTCTGGAGCCACCACGTTTTCTTCTCTTTTGGGGCCAGAGTGATCGTTCCATAGTCGTAGTCACACCTAGCATATGTCGTATTGAAAAAGAAGGTAATCTTAGCCATCATGGGGAATCATAGACGCGATAGCTTGGACACGTTATATATGACCATCAGCACCCTCATTATTATCGGTCCGCACTGGCCCAGAGACACATTTAAGTGTGATAACACTAATTGGAAGAACGGGTGCAGAGGCAAGTTTTTCCCATTCTTAATTTGCCATTCATACGCACACGTGAAGCCCTCGGGCGGATCAGTAAACTTCTCCCTAGGGCCTAACGGCCTCATGATAACGGAACGGGATATGTCATATTTGGTGTAGAAGCGCTCACATTCTTTGGCAGTGCACGAGGCTTCTGGCTCTTAAATGGGCTCACCATCAAGGAAACGTCTCAACACAACTCCACCTTTGTATATCGACAACTCTTCTTCTTCCCTCTCTCTCCTCTCCGCTGGCACAGACGCGGACGCTCCGCTCTGTCGCCTCAACGCATCATTTGTTGCCTCAACCGCACTTCTGCTCGACAAAGCCATCTTAGGTGCTACAGCCAATAAGAGGGGTTGAACGTCAGTATGATAAACAACGTTGAACGACTAAGGACTAAATGGCTTCGGAGCGGATGCATCACTCGACGATGACGACTACATCGATGTCGTCTAACTCACATTAAATAAAGCCATTGGAATGCCTATCTCCTAACTTAGTTCACTTATCGACACATGCTCCATAGGACGCCTCCGTGTACCATCTACAATCCTATATGATTCGTCACTCAAAAGTTCAACGGGCGATGATGGGTTCATAGTAGAAGCACAAACGACCTATCAAAGAAAACACTTATATCAAGACCAGAGTGTGCTGAGTACCGTGAACCCATCAAACGCTCTCACTCCAACCACCCAAATCACCCAAAACCAACAATCATTCCATCCTACCAAGGAAAAGGTCGCTCGATATTTTTACAACCTATCAACGACCAAGAATCAACAACACACTAAACCACAACAATAACCACCAACTATGGACGCGTACGAGCACAAAGAACCCAACAACCCTGCAAAGCACTAAACATACATTTCTCAAGAACACCAGCCCAGAAAAGCTGAAAGGAAAACGACAAGCAACAACATCCATCAACATAGAAACACAACAATGAGCAAGCAAGAGCATAAAGGCCTCACCTTTGGGAAATTAAAGGATTAAAGAAACTCGAATGTTGAAAAACTCTCATACACTGTAAGTTCTCCAGATTGAACGCAGTCAAAAGTTCTCCAGAATGCAGAAAATCTTCAAAAGCACCAAATGGTCTTGCCCCAAGGTGAAAATGGACTATTTCTACTAGGGAAATGGATAACCCTCATATATCTTGGCCTTCAGCGGCCGATCACCCTGAACGCCACCCCTGATGTGGTCCTCGACCTAATGACATTGGCTACCCAGGGACATTAACTCCCCTTGGGCCTAAAAAAATCTTAGCCTTATTAATCGTCAGGAGGCCCCAAGTGGCCAAGACGCGCGCTGCCTTTTGCGCGCCGCCCTAAATACAGACCTCCCTAGCGACTGATCCTCCCATAAGTGTCTCCTAACGCGGACGCCCAACCTAGTGGCATTGGCTACCTGGGGACTTAAACTTTTCTCAAGCCCAAAAAATCCCTAGTGCGATCACTTCCCATCAGGTGGTCTCAAAAGTCCTAAACGCTTAATGGCACGTCACACGTCGTTCACTCGTTTGCATCGAATGCCTTTTAAAATTCCCTCATCTAATCACTCTCGGACGATCGGCCTCTTCTCGTCCTCATTCATCCCTAGGATGGGTAATCATCCAAGGATTGGGCGATGAATGAACACGACTCAAGGGAATCGCCCTTGATTAGGGAGTTGGGGGACTCCAGGGTACATTACATTGTCCTAGTAGAACGGTGCTAAGTAAGAATGTTTTCTAAATTTTGGTTCATTCAACTCCCATATCAAGTTCAATATCCATGATTCGGGGACTTGTTAGTAAGCCATGTGCTAACCCCAAAAAATCATACCTTACTTAGCACCCAAAAATAACCCAAAATAGCTTTGCAAAGAAAACTAGAGGCAATTCGATGAATCCACATGCGGGATGTGTGCCGCACGCGCTTGGCCACTCAGAGCGTCGCGCGCGTCAGTGAGCCCAGATACGGAACTAATTGTCCAAAGGCCAAAATATCCCCTCTTGCACAAAAGAGGAATACTTGCATCAGTCCCACATCGAGGATCACAATGTATTGTCAACCTCAAGTACTCATAATAGGAAGGTACTTATCCCAAGACAAAGGTATCTGACATCTGATCTACTATTCAATGTCACTTTCTGTCATTCCACATACTGACTTAAGCATCGAAGCGGTGAAGACCGACTAATCTCGTCTCAACTTCCTAATGCTTATTATTTGTTTTTGCATAATAACGGAGCGTTCGAGGGATAACACCTGAATTCTCATGAGCGATCCACCAAATATCTTTTGCTCTTCTGCCTTAATTCGTTCCTGATTTCGGTAGAAACACCTTACTACACACATCTGTCTAGATTGATACGAAGAAACTGATATCAAAGTGAGACGGTTACAAGGTGTTCTGTTGCGAATATCTGTGATAATTTGTTAATTTATACACACAGATATATGTGGGCTTGTCTATTTGTTCCACACAGATATCAGGACAAAAAACTGCTTGTACACGGACAACTGATTGAAGTAAAAGCATTCTCATCCAGATTCCCTTGAGCTTTAATTTGAATTCTTATCAGGTACTCATAGCTTATAATCAGATATTTGGTTATTCTTTGCATCCTACCCACTTCGTTTTTCTCCTCAATTGCAGCATAGTTGAAGAAGAGATTATGATGGAACTTGAAGAGGAGTTTGAGTTTGAGATCCGACAACGAAGCAAACAAGACCACCTTAATTGATCTCTATGTCGACTTTATTTCCTCTCACTCTCGAGATCAGGCAGAGTAAGGGAAGCCACGAAGCTTTCACTTTATTTGTTCCAGGAATAGCTTATATTTTGGTATGTGTTAAAGTTGTGAGTTTGCTGGCATTTCTGGTTTATGGAAACCGTGCAAAAAACTTGCTTGTTGACATACACCGAGTGCTTTCCTTGTGGTTGTTTTCTACAGATCTCTTTGATTCATGGGAAGAGTTGGATTGCTTTGAAACATGTATTTTAATGGAATGAGAACGTACTCACCTATACCTCCTTTATCTCAAAGTTGGGTGGCCCAGGGCCGGCCCTGGGTATAGGCCATATAGGCCGGTGCCTAGAGTTCCCAAATTTAAAAATTTTATATTATATATATATAAACTATTCAAATAGCAAGATATCACTTACGTAGTTACGTACCTAACGTACGTAACCAAAACTCTAATAGCCCAACCCAAAAAAGGAAACAGTAGGTAAGCCCAAACTAAAATAAAACCCTATGGCTATACCCAAAAGTCTGCTATTTTATTGCATCTCATTGATCTCAATCGTCTTGTCTGCTACAGCTAGAGCAACAGAGTGAACAGAGTTACAGAGACACAGAGTGATCATCTCATCTTGCATTCATCTGATCATCGCAAGTTCCTCATTCATCTGATCATCTCGTCTTGCATTCAGGTATTTTTCTTTTCAAATCATCTCTTTAATTTGCATTGATGTAAACTTCTAATCTATTTTCATTCTAAGAATTAAGAATTTGATTAGAGATTAATCCTTTATTCCTTTAATCCTTTTGCTACTGTAATCAGTATATGAAGTTATGAACAATTGAACATTGAAGTATTGAACATCAATTTGTTTGGGTGAATAGATTAACACGGTTTGGGAATTCTTTTCGTTTTTAAATAATTTGTTGATGTACTCATTTGTATTGTATCATTTGTATGCGATTTTGCAGACTTGATATGGCTCCTAAAAGAAAGTATCCATCCGGAGCAAAAAAAGAGAAAGCAAGGAAGAGAAGAAAAGCTTTAGAAAGACTTCAAGCGGGTTCTCTCAATAAGTTCTTCACTAAAAAAGGAGAAACTTCAAAAAATACTGTGACAAATAAGGAACTTGAGAATGAAAACAATATTGAGGCACAAGGGAGTGCCAATGAACAAGAACATGATCAACTCATGAATGAGAATGAGGAAGCAAGTCAGGTTAATGAAGCTACGACTGAAGATGTAATTGAAGAGGAGACTCTGCCCACAGAAGAAGAAGAAAATCAACCTTTGAATGTGGGAATATAAAGTGATCAGCATAGTCAGCAAGAAGCATCAGAAGAAATTGTCTACTCATTTGATTTTGATGATCCAGCGAATTGGGACAAGATGAAGAATAATTTTAGAGAGTTCTTAACAGAAAGAGGGCCAAAACGAGTCAGTGATGTCAGCTATCCTACAGATGATTCAGATAGACACTTCAACCCGTCATATTACATCCGTATCTTACCAAACGGGGAAAAGCAAGATCGCCGGTGGTTAGTGTACTCAGAATCCGTGAACAAGGTATATTGTTTTTGTTGTAAGTTGTTTAAACAAGACCGCAACAAGATGCTTGTAAGCCAATTTGGAAATGAAGGAGTGAAAGATTGGAAAAATATGGGTGCAAGACTTACAACTCATGAAAAGAGTATTTACCACATTGTTTGTTTTACTAGTTGGATTGAGTTAGAGAAAAGATTGAAGAAAAAAAAAACAATTGATCGAGCCGTGGAAGAACAAATAGACAAAGAGAGAGAGCACTGGAGGAAATTACTAGCACGAATCCTTGCTGTTGTGAAGAGACTTGCAAAGAATAATCTAGCATTCCGTGGAAATAGTGAGAAGTTGTATGAGGACAACAATGGAGTTTTCTTACAGATGATTGAGATGATTGCAGAATTTGATTCTGTGATGGATGAACATGTTCGACGTATTGGTAAAAAGGAGATTCATTACCATTACTTGAGCCATAAGATCCAAAATGAAATGATTCAGATGCTGGCAAGTGAGGTAAAAGTTTCTATTGTTGCAAGAATCAAAGAAGCAAAGTACTTTTCTGTTATACTTGATTGCACTCCTGATACTAGTCATGATGAACAAATGTCTCTTGTGGTACGATGTGTTAATGTTTCGGCATGTCCAATTGTTGTAGAAGAATTCTTTTTAGGATTTTTACAGGTGCATGACACATCAGGGCTTGGACTTTTTAACGAGCTTACAGCTGCATTGGACTCTCTTGGGCTTGATCTTAATGATATAAGAGGACAAGGATACGACAATGGAGCTAATATGAGAGGAAGACACAAAGGGGTGCAGAAAAGACTACTTGAGGTAAATCCTAGAGCATTGTATACTCCCTGTAGTTCTCATAGTCTCAATCTTGCAATATGTGATATGGCAACTTGTTGTGAGAAAGCTGATTCCTTTTTTGGAGCAACTCAACGAATTTATTCATTCTTTTCATCTTCTACAAAACGATGGAAAGTTTTTAGAGAGCATGTGACAAGCTTGACAGTTAAGCCATTATCTGAAACTCGTTGGGAAAGTCGTGTTGAAAGTGTGAAAGCAATCAGATTTCAAGCTCCACAAATAAGAGATGCTTTAGCTCACATGAAAAAATATGGTGATGATTCTAGAACAAGGAGTGAAGCTGGTTCATTACTAACACATGAGATGGAGAATTTTGAGTTCCTCTTTGGTATGGTTATTTGGTATGATTTATTGGATCAGATTAATATTGTGAGCAAAATTCTTCAGACCGAAGATATGCACATTGATTATGCTATTAGTAAACTGGAAAGTCTCATGTCATGGTTGCAAACATACAGAGAAACAGGTTTTGAGAAATCTTTGATTGAAGCTGAAGAGATTGCAACTACGATGAAAATTACTTCCTCATTTCATGAAAAGAGAATCAATAAACCAAAGAGGTGGTTTGATGACAATGATACAGTTGATACCGAAAACGTGACACAATCAGCAATGGAATCATTCAAGGTTAATTACTTCCTTTACATTATTGATCAAGCTCTTTCTTCACTTGAAAGTAGGTTTGAACAATTTAAGAAATATAAAGTCGATTTTGGACTCTTGTTTGATTTTAAGGAGTTGATGTCTGCTGATAAAACGAGTTTGATGAACTTTTGTTCGAATCTTGAAAAGTTACTGAAGCATGGAGATATTTCAGACATCAATGGGTTTGAATTGTTCTTGGAACTACGTCGCTTAAGTTAAGCTGTACCAGAAGGAACAAAAAGAGCAGTTGAAGTTTTGAATTTTTTGAAAGATCTTGAGGCTTGTTATCCCAATGCTTGGATTGTCTACAAAATTCTTCTAACAATTCCAGTCACAGTTGCCTCTGCTGAGAGAACATTCTCAAAATTGAAGTTGATCAAGTCTTACCTTCGTTCAACCATGTCACAAGAAAGATTGAATGATTTGGCTATGTTATCGATTGAAAAGCATCTTGTTGACAAGCTTGAATATGAGAGCTTAATCAATACTTTTGCTTCAAAAAATGCAAGAAGAGTTATGTTTGAGTAGTGGTCTTTTGAATAGCTTGAATGTTATTTTGTAAAACAACGATATTCTTAGTATACATTTGAGTTTTTGTTACATTTTTTTTTCTATCATTACATTTGAGGCCCCAAATTTTTTTACCGCCTAGAGCCCCCTGAAACTCAGGGCCGGCCTTGGGGTGGCCAATGGCCATTCGCAAAAGCTGTAATATTGTAGATGAGTGCTTCATATCCGAGATCTAGTATGTATTGGCAAGTTCTTGTGGAGAATAAAAGGGTTAATTTATAATCAAACATGAACCTGGAATGTGAAGGATGAACCCAGATTTGGATTCAATGTCGGTGACCATTAGTGAATTAAGGAAAAAGAAAGTATCAATTAACAGCCAAATGTAGAAACCAGATCTAGATCTGGATCCTGGAAATCGATTATTTTTTGGGGACAAGACCATTTACACAGTTATTCTGTGGTTAATTAAACCAACACACACTGAAAAAATGTGAAATGGGAAGGCATTGCACACGGAAGTTCCGGTTCAAGCGTTTCAGTAATGGTGGGGGTCTACTTTGTGTGTTTACATTGACAACCGTGTGAATATGACATTCTACATCCAAGTGTGACATTTGAACATTTCACATCCCACTGAGATTCATGGAAGTGAGTTTTTCACACAAACATCGGTATAGAAAAACATTAAAACACTGATAAAAATTAGTGCTGTAACCATGTTTTGCTAGTAGTGGATCCATTGCAAGAGATGGATGTTGAGCTCTTCTTAAGTTTGTAAGAGTATCTGCACCGGTGCTGTTTTTCAGCACGAGCAGAGTAAAAATTGGTGGAGCCGGCGGCCGGTAGCACGAGCAAGCCGAAAAGAGACGTGTAGCGATGATGGAGCTCTCCGACGACCGGACGTTGACCTGCTCGCCGATCAACTGCTCGAGCAAGCTCTGCTCGTGCTCGCACGAGCAGAGCTGCCTGGTGAAGCCCACGCACATGGGTGACGCCAGACAGCTCCAATTTTTTTTAATGTCCGGCGCGTGTAATGCACGCGCCAGTAAAAGTAATATTTTAAAAAATTAACGTCCAATTACGTCGCGCCACATGGACTTATAGATTGTGATTTACATCCCAACGGTCAAAAAGATTTGGACCATCCATTTTGAATCCAAAATTCGATCGGACGACCCATATTAAACCAAATATATATTTTTGTTTAAAATTGAAATTGACTAATAAATATTTGAAATTCATAATTAATAGTTCGAGTGTCGAAAAAATTATACGAAAATTCCAGTGAGCTCACAATGAAATACACTACAACTCTCACGACCAAAGTATAGTCATATTCATTTTTAAAAAATAGTCGATTTTAAAAGCTTGTATTTACGATAAATTTGTTATTATCACTAATCGTGTAACAAAAAAATTGACAAATACGTGTCGTCTTATTGGAGTAGAAATTTATTAAGAATTAAAAAATAAATTAATTTATGAACAGTAATAGAATGTGCTATTTTTGTGCACCGCTGCGCGAAAAATAAGAACTGCACCCCCTATTTGATGAATAGTATTTGTTCCACCTCAAATAGTGTCTGCTCCTCCTCAAATAGAAGGAGCAATACCCTCCCACCAGTGCGGATGCTCTAAACGTGGCTCAACTTACTCTTTTTCTAATATTCTGAACTTTTTCAGTGGCTTTCAAGTTGTCCAAGAGAAAGCCGGACAATAACCTACAAATAATTCACACAATTCTTTTTGGAAAGAAAGCCAAAGTGAGTTTAAGAGTTTTTGCTTTGCATATCATGTTCAAATGATGTTTAGTTGGCAGTCTGAATCTAATTACTGATGTTTGTGCAGTCTCAGAGTCTAAAGTGAAACACTGTCCAGTTTTCGGTTTTGTGTGAGCTGACAATGAGGTAATGAGAATATTGTGTTGAGTCACTCCTTTTAGGCTAGCAAGAGCGCCGTACTAGCACACGTCGGAATAGAGTGATTCCAAATATGGGATCACTCTATTTCACATTTGTATGTGACTATCTATTAACTAGTTGTGACCATTCATCAACTATATGAGTTTCATCAGTAATTTAGCAAAGCAAACATACAAGAAAATTCTCAACGTCCAACGTTTGGGTTTAAGCCCTCATCATCATCAATTCTGTCGATAATACATGGAAGTCACCTTGGAAGCTAACTACAATTATCAAAGATATTCAATACTTGGTAAAAAACTTTAACATTGAATTTCAACATGTTTTTCATGAAGCCAATTATGTAGCCGATAAACTTGTCCAACTCAGACATGGAGATGGAGAGAATAGAATTTGGTTTAATTTTCTTTTCTTTAGAAAAAAAATTAAAAAAATAGGGTTTAAGGATACCATATAGTTAACTTTGTAATCAACAATTCAACTTCAAAACCAACCCAACAAATTTGGCATTTATTTTAATTCACTCCACTATCTAACCTTACAAATTGAGTTTCGAGGCATATATATATACAATTATACATATCCTCGAAACTTCTCTTAATTCACTATTTTGAGGCATATATACAATTATACATATATACCAATACGGACATGGATCGATGCACATAGTCCTGCATAATAAGACATTGAATTGCATTGCTACTGTATAGTCATGAAATTTATACTCGAACCTTTGGAAAAAATGCTAATGACATGCACTATATGCTATTTGGACTTAAAGTTGCGCGATCATGAAAGTTTCATTTCTGGCTGGTCATAAGTCATAACGGATCGATACCATTAAAATAAATATCCACGTTCTATGCGGTTTAGGTTAATAATACTTCATCAAAATAAACAGCAAATTCTGTGTACGTGCATGTCTTGATCGACCAGTATTGGTGCATTTCGTTTTGGTTTTGATGATAAGTCTGTTAGCTTGACAGAGAGCTTGAAAGATTAGAGAGAAATTGAAGGGAGAAGAAGCTGTGTTGTATTGTTCGCGTAAAACTGAAGTATGCTTACAGTAAAACGTACAGTACTCTAGCATCTATTTATATCAAGACATCAACTACATGTCGTATGGTTAACAGAGTCTGGATCGTTGTGTTGTATCATTTTGCTCATGTGCATGCATGTGGCTTCTGGGGAAATATCAGCAAGAGATTTCTTTATCCTAGCAACAACAACATCAATCTGACATTCAGACGAGAAAGACTTATTATGCTTAGCACTCGAGAAGAGTAGTACGTACTATTAGCATACAAAATCATTGAGCACCGTAAATTGTAAGTTTTTAAAGACACCAAAACAAGAAAGAAGAAGCATCATTAATTTGGTGATCATTTGTGGCCAACTGGCCATTATGAAAAGACAAATGATAAGGTTATGTAAAAAATTATGAGGAGTTTGATATGTAGTTAGGCAAAGGGTGACCAACAGCCTCCTATCATATAATTACTAATATTTAACATAGGCATATGCTTTTGCCGAAGGTATCAAATTGAGTTTGAGACTAGGTAAGATTTTTGTGTGCTTAATAACCTTCTCTGAGTTTGTGTTTGCAAGCTTTATATTTTTTTTTAATTTTTAGGAATGTGTTTTGAGTTTGTGTTTGCAAGTTTTAATTTTTTTAATTATTAGGAATGTGTTTGCAAGTTTTTATCTTTATAAAGAATTGTAATTGATGGATGCATTACTTGCAGGTTTCTTGTTGCTGGAGATCTCAAGTGTTATATAATTGAAGATTCAATATTGAATGGAGTTTATGTTTTATCATTCTGCAATTTTTATTTTATTTGTTTGGGAGATGTATTTATAACTTATAACTATAAACTTATATCAAACTTAAGAATGGACTTGTAATTTAGTGATTGGACTTGCTTAGTTTCATTGCTGCTGAGAGTTTGATATCACGTTTGTCAACTACAGTCTTAGCCGCAAATTCCTTCTGTTAAAAAGTAACAAATTTTGTAGCTTGATTTGGTTTTGAACTTTTTGATATGAAGTACAGTATTTTCTGAAAAAATTGCAATTTTGAAGTTAGTTTTTTTTCAAAATATAAAAAAAATATGAAATTTTTTTTTGAACCAAACCACTTCGTTTGTAGTCAGTTTTTTGTTTAAAATTTGGGCGAACTAAACCGAACCGAACCAATTAAAAAATTCGACTTGATTTTCAATTCAGGCAAATAATTGAACCGTTTGAACCGATTAACAACCCTATCTTAATATATAGAACATAAGAAAGACTTAAAAGACATAGCAGCATGGGTGATATCTATTTTTGTTGATTCATATTCAATACTAAAATCACTTCAAGATAAGATAGAAAGAAAACGGTAATAGTCTAGAACATTTTCTTACAAAACCATAGTCAATTCAACAAACACAAAGAAAATAAACATAAGAACATACCTAAACCCTATCTAGTAATCGTCACGGTACATCTTAAACGCCAGAGACATATCCTTACAAAAATGAGTGAATCCCTTGGGGATTGGTTAAACCGCTTCCATCTTTCGATGGCGCGGTTATAACGCTTGTATCGAGGGTTTTGGCAAAAAATCGCCACCAGTCCTTACTCACACAATTCTGTGACCAAAAAGATTGAGAAGTTGTAGACAAGTTGGTTACCATTGCCGACAGTGCCTCCGCGAGTGTCGCCGCCATTTTTTTCTGTGGTTGCCCATTCTAAAGTGGCTTCGGTGGTTGGCTCGGGTCTCTCCTGGGTTGCATTTGTGGCTTCGGTGGTTGGCTCGGGTCACTCTTAGGTTGCATTTGTGGCATCTTCCTCCCCGTTAGAACTTTGTGCCATGAGCAAAGAATGAGTTTCATCTGTGACTTCCGTCGTGTCCTCTGTGTTTTTCGTTACCATTTGTTGTGTGGTTGGCTCATCAGAATCATGGTCGGATCTAAGATTATCAAACCCGAGACGAACTCTAAAATATGTGCCCTCCAAACATAATGTTCACATAAAAAAATAATGATTTTCATGCGGTTAAAGTATTATCAACATAAAATTCATTATTTGATTTGGTGTTTTTTCACAGTCATAGTATTATTAACATAAATATCAAGACTTTGGTTTGTTATGGCGCTTTTCAATAATCGGTTAAATTTCTTAATAAATAAGAATTATGTGAACACGTGTGTGATGAAAGCACTTTTTTTTAAGGGAAAACGTGAGACGTCGGTCAGTTCTCATTGATAACACAAGATGAGGATAAATTACAACATGCAACGTAAGGAAGGTTCGAGTATAAGTAGTGAAGAAGAGAGTGGTATACCTTTGTTCCGGGTTAACAACCGAGAGGCACTTCGGAACTTATTTGATATTGTCATGGAAGCACGTACAACGTGAGAATCGGTCTTGTGGAGCTCGTGTTTTCTGGATTGAAGTAGATCCTCAAATCGAGGAGAAAGTTGAGCCTCAAGAAGTAGATCCACTAATTGAGGAGGGAGTTAAGCTTATCCAACAAGACCGAATTACTATGGAGGACAAAGTCTGTGAAGGAAGGCCATTGAGGGAATGTGTCTTACCCTCTTTGGCAGCGCACACCGGATGTATTGTGTTGAAACCATTGGTGGAAGAATTCTTTGCACTTATAAGTTAGTTCATAGTTCACAAAATGTAGGGGTACATTTCTTCCAACATACGTCATGGTTACTGGTTACTTTGTTACATTTTTTTTTTTAGATTATTGTTGGTAGGATTATTTGGGCTAGTTAAACGACTTTGTTGTGTAGCTAGTCTAGATTGCAGCTTCTTAGCCTCTAACATTTTCTGCTATACTCTAGATTCTTAGGACTTTATTTCGTGATTTTGGTATATTGGATAAATGTAAGCCTACATCACTGATCGCCTCGGTATCTATTGCACATGATGGTCACTGCACCACGTATTGAATTACATTCGAACTCTCAGAGTGCTCATTGATATTTTCTTGAGTGGAGTGCCACAGAAGTACCATGGAAGACCCTCAAGGCTTTGAGTACTTTGCGAGTTTGGAGGCCTAATGTCAAGTGGTTTCCTAGTGTGTTTTTCAGGTTTATGCCCCCTCCAACAACCATCTTCTAGCACACCATTTGTATTGTGAAGATTGAATTTGGGGTTTGAAATAGTGACTTCATCCTAAGAATCTAGACACACTAATTATTATGCTTGAAAGTAAGATACTACTTATATATGCTCCCAAGAATATAAATACTTAAGATAAAAGAGGTAGAGAGTAAGTGAAATAACCTTAAGCACAACACAATCTTCGATGGGTCGAAGAAAAGCTTTGACCTATCGAAGGAAAGCCTCGGATTCTGACTCAAGTTAAACTTCAATGGATCGAGAAAAAGTTCTCGATGGATCGAAGGATGACCCCGGGTCTCCTTCTGCAACAACTCTTTGATGGATCGAAAGAAATTCTCGATGGATCGAAAGAAATTCTCGATGGATCGAAATAATGTCCTGAAAAAAGGTTAGAAGCACAAATTCTAGCACAATTTCACCTCAAAGTATCTACCAAAGTATTCAAGAGATTAAAGACAAAGAAAACAAAGTATTAAGTGATAAAATGAAGAAAACTACAAGACTAAGAAACAAATATCAAGCAAAATGTCTAGTTTTACCGCAATTAAGGCTATCCGATGCTAAGAAATTAAGATGAGCCTAATCTCCGACAACGGCGCCAAAAACTTGTCGGAAGAAATGTATCCCTACACTTTGTGTACTATGAAATAACTCATAAGTGCAAAGAATTCTTCCACTTTCGAGTATACATGATCAAGTTATAGTATTTATAAGGAAGCCGAGTGTCGAACCCATGAGAATTGACCACTATAACTCCTTAGCTTGACTCAATTAAACGCTTAAAGTTACAGATAAACTAGACACTAACTCGACACTAAAGAGAAAGTAAAATATGGAGATGTACCTCGCAAGACCAAACCTTTTGGAGACTTAGCATTGTAAAAGATGGTTATACTACCGTAAAATATTAAACGAAATTTGATTGATTGATGTATTAGTCTAACGCAAAGAGATTAAAATAGCAACAAAGTTCACAATAAAGAAGAATGGTTGACTAGGGAAATCCACACTAACCATTTGATGCACAAACAATGTCCCGACTTATGAAGGTAGATTATTAAAGTTCGTTTCACACAATTTCTGTCCAAATCATGACTTTGTGAGTCACGTTTGGTTTTGAACCCAAGTTCGTAGGTCATTTCGGACTCTAGATGACTTGAGCCCAACCCTAAGCATTTTGTGAATCGGGATCAAGACCTAAGCCGTTTCGGGCTTATGTCTTGACCGTATGTCACATAAGTGAAGTCAATAAGTATACAATGTGATAATTGTGGAAGGTTTCTCTTCCCGAACCTCTATTGGAGGACCCAGAAGGAAGTGTAAGTGAATCTTTCAATCTGCAGCGATTGGGTTACGAATCAAGAGAACTAACTAGTAGCCACAATAACATTTTCAATTCAATGTGTGCTTCCAAGCTCCTTTAGTCTATTGAGACTTAAGGAGGCTCTAGCCCTTTCTTAGTACTAAGGAAACCAAACCTTAAGGTAAACCCTTTTGGAATAGACCCTATTTGTGTTTACATGCTCACCTAACCTTAAGTGAGTAGCTAATTCAATTAATGTCCCATTTTAGTTTTTTAATATATATATATATATATATTAACTTAGCTTAACTCAACACATGCATAGGTGAAACCAATCATGAAGCTCAAACATATTAACATCCACAAACATAAATTAGCTCATTCACAAATACAACTTCACAAAACATACACAAAAGCATAAACCATTCGTAATTCAAACCATAGTTTGTTAACATCACATGGTTAGGGTTCAAACCCTAGCCTCTCAAATAGACTACTCACTACTCATGACTACAATCAAGTTTAGATACATAGAGAAGAGTCAATAAGTGAAAGAAATAACCGAAGAGTCCCTAGCAAAGCCCTTCAAGCTCTTTCAAGTCCCTTTTTTACTTCCCTTATTGTCTCTAGCTTCAACCAAGCTTATAGAGGAGGTAAGGAAGATCTCTAGGACCCTAAAAGACAAAGAAAAAGAGGGATTACTTCTCACCTTTTTGAGCTTTAGAAATCTCACCAAACCCTAAGAAAGAGATAGGAGGAGGAAAAGCTTGGCTGCACAAAAGAGGGTATACAATCAAGTGAAGAGGAGGAGGAAAGAGATAGAAACCTTAAGGGAAGCAAGGTAGCTTCATCTTACGGGGATGATTTGGTGGTGATGGAGAGGGTGTTTGAGATGGAGGAGAGAGATAAAGGAATAGGGAAATGTCGAGAATTAAGGAAAGATGCTAAAACTATGTAGACGTGAAAAATGAGGTGTGTTGTGGATATGGTAAGTGGGGAGCTCGATCCTAAGCTTAATATGGGAAATATTTTGATGCGTAAAATTCAAAATTAGATGCTTAGACATGATCCTAAATTTTAGGCTTTTAAATAGTCCAAATGTGTGACTCGCCCCAAGTCATGTGACTTGCATGTGCATCTATCTCTAAAAATATATTCCTTGTGGGTTTGGACTCTTGAGGCCTTGGCCCAAACTTGACTTGACCTTGCCATTGACCGGTGATGACTGGCTAAAGTTGACTATTGACTATCGTTGAATTTCGTCATTTTCCTGCTTTTGCTCCATCTTCTCCAAGAGCCTCGGAAATGTGCTTGGATTCTTCAAAAAGTGATTAATTTCCATATTTTAGATTGTTTCCGTGCCAACTCCTACTTTCCTAACATAACATGGAAACATTATAAAAAATGATGCTTTGTTAATAAAAGAAAAGCAATAAGCATGGAGTTAGGGACATAATTAACAAATAATTATGGGCCTAACAATGTAGCACGAAACAAGACGGTAAGTAATACCTATTCCGCTCGAACTTATTTTTGCAAAAAATATATTCCTTTACAGACATTCGCGACCTAAGGAGCACGACCCAATAACAAATCTCTAGGATCCCAAATTAAACAAATCAAGGACTGGGCATATCCATGTTCATACACTTCCCAAGCCCAATAATCCCTAGGGTTGGAGCCCAAAAAAAGAGTCAAAATGGGACAAGCCCAGGTTGACCCGCCCAACCGCTCCATCCTTATCGCCATCTCTTGCCGCAAGCAACACCCCAAGTAGCGTTGCTTAGGATCCTGATCCCGACTCCATCTTGTTTCTGGTTGACACAAACTAGTAAGCCCACTATAAGCCGACAAACTATGACCGAACAACATTACAGCCTTAGATCGACACCCGAACCCGAGCTCCGACGCTCTGGAGGGAGAGAACGCCATAGCCCTAACTCCTTCGACCACCGCTTGCATGCCCTTGCTTCTCCCCCGATCCTAAAGCTAACGCCATGACCTCAAACTCTGAATCGTCACTAGTCGATAAGATCAAAATCCATCGTCAACGACACCACCACCACGACTAACCCTGGGGCTATAGAAATCACATGCCTTCAAAGAAGATGATCATATGGAAAAGCAAAGGTAAGGAAGAACCAGCGTCGCCGATTCTCGGCAAGCAAAACCTAAGAGTTTGCCGCCACTCAAGGAGGGAGAGGAGAGCTCTCTTCATCCCTTTTAGCCTAAAAATTTGCTTTACTTCACCACCACTTCTACTTTTATGAAAACTAAAGCAAAATAAATGGAGTATGGAAAATTTCTTTTATATGCATATAATTATGAAAGCACATGTTTACAAGATGGGGTAAAATATATTTAAGACACCACATTTAAAAAGAATATTTTGAATACTTTATTTATTTTTTAGCAAACTACTCATTAAGGACATTTCGGAGAAGACAAATACACTTAAGGACAGTGTCTCTTATTTTAAACTGTAAACGAAAAAATCTTACAAATAAGAATAATTTGAAATAGCGCTGACACGTGTCTCATGCATCATTACCAATTTACCCTTAGACACCTCCTATATAAAGTCTTGTTTCTGAAAGAAAAAAAACTGAAACGAAAATCTCTGAAGCTCTCGATTGCTCCTTGCGATCAATCTTCTAGACTTCAACATCATCTTGTTAGTTTGATTCTCCTTAATGTATTAACCGCTTTGAATCTGGAATCGCCTTAGCTTGTATCTTCAATATCTCGAGCTTGGATTTTCAATAGCAATTACGTGATTTTCAAGCTTTCGATCTTTGAAGTTCAAATCATCAATTCTCGGTGAGTTTTCGTGAGGGTTTGATGTTGGTTCTGCTATGTTTTGTCTTTGATTGTGATATTGCTATAACGATTTCAGTAGCAGAGTATATGGTTGTTGTTATTATGTGGTGATATATGATGCGCAAATCTAGTTTATGTGTTTGATCGAGGTTTAAGTTTTTGATTTTGCAGCAATCATGTGATTGTTGTTATGTTTTAAGTTGCAGACGAAATTTTTTAGTTGCTTGTTGTTATGTTATAATTGCTTATTTATCAGTAGTAGGTGGGCGTTGTTTGTTGTGTTGTTGCTGTAATGTTGCAATCTATGATGTTAACTCGAGTTTAATTTTAGTAACAGTTGTGTTTGTTGTTTTTAGTAGCAATTAGTTGAGTTTCAGTAGCAGTTGCTTTATCTAATTGTATTTCAGTACGTAACAATTACTTGAGTTTCCCTTTCAAAAAAAATATAACAATTACTCGAGTTTCAGTAGCAGTTGCTTTTAATTATGTTTTCAGTGGCAATTGCTTTAGTTGTTTTTTAGTAGCAACTTCTCATTGTTGGTATTTTTGTGTTGGTGTTTTTGTTCAGTATCAGGTACTTATTGTATGGTTAATTTTTGAACTAATTTGATATGTTCATCACAGTGGTTATTTTCTCTTTTATTATTGTGTTTACTAGCAATTGCTTAAAATATCGATAGAGATATGGCTCGTGGTGCAGCGACATTCTGCTTATTGTTTTGATGTTTTTGTGCTCCAATTTTAATTTAGTATCAGTGACTCATCACGTGTGTTTTTTTGGAGCCGATTTTATGTGTGTATATATATATATATAAGTTTTTGTTGATTTCTCTTTGGCTATATTTATTGTTCTTAATTTTCAATTTGCTAAGATTACGATATTTGAAATTTGTATCAATATTCTTCTAGTTTTGGGTTTTTTTTTGTGCTGCGATTTTTATTTCAGTGGTAGCTTTGGTTTTTCTGCAATTGACTAATTTTCCCCCTTTTTTTGTCTAGCGATGTCATCACTTACAAAGCTTGCGAATGTTACATATGGAGCTGAGAGCATTTGTATCTCAGTGATGAAGTCAACCAAGTTTGATTCTCTTTGCATTCAATTTTGTTCTAGGTTTCGAAATCTGAAACTTGGGCAGTTCACTTTGAGGTATTCTTTTAGTAATTCCTCTAATACTATCTTGGATACAGATGTTTGAGGTATATGAATATCTACCTGCTTCCAAATGGATAGAGATCCATGTGTTAGATGTTGGGTCAGGCTGTTCTGGTGTTGTTAAAGAAGCATGTGTTCCGGATACAGTTACGCCTGATGTTTCATGTATTTAGTACCAAAATGAAGAAGATGTCAGTAGCGATGATTCAAACTATGAGGAGGATAATAACATGATTATGAGAAACTTTGTTTGTAAGAGTAATAAGAAAAAGTTTTGTTGTGCTGTTGAGTGGGGTGATTACATCAGTAACGTTGGACAGTTTTTCAGTGGCGGAGCAATTGAGTGTAGAGAGAAATTGTGTAAATACTCTGCAGAGGAAGGTTTTGATTTCAAATATGTTAAGAATGATCGTTTTTGCGTTATAGCAGCATATGCCTAAAAAGGATGTGAGTGGTTTGTCCATAGTTTTCTATGTGAGACTAACGGTTACTTTTACTTAAAGAAGCTGAATAACGAGCGAGAATGAAGTGAAATGACGCGTTTATGAGATTTTTTGGTTTATATGTAAAGGATAGAATTATTTTTTTGTTATTTAATAGACTGAATATAACTGCTACGTATATTTGGATTACATGGCAAACATTTGTTTTCTAAATTAAGTTGTGGTTTACTTGTCGATTTGATACTTGTTCTTGTATTTTTATGTCTTTTTCTATTGGTTTTTTTGAGGTGAAATTTCAAAAATTAGTCGGAGCTTTTTCGAGGTGAAATTTCTTGAAGAGACCGTAGTCTTTCGCTTTCGGTGATGGAGGAGCAACGATCACAGACTCACTCATCGAATCCTAACCCTAATTCCAACGCAAGGACGAAGAAGAAGACGAAGAAGCACGACTACGAGTACTGCAAAGTTTGCAAGCTGAATCACAACCAAGGTCCGAGTCACAAGTACCTCCCGAGCCACGCCAAGTCTCTCTCCTCTTTCCTCTCTCGCTTCCAATCCAAGATCTCTGACGTCATCGTCTTCCTCAAAAATCCTACCTCCTTTCGACACGAAGACGCCGCTCGCAATCGCCTGTGGTGCGTCTTCTGCGAATTCGACATCGACGAGCGAGATAGCTCCTTCGCCTGGTAAGCCAGCCTCTTGATTCTCATTGCTGAATTAGGCTAATTAGCTTTGGAATTCGTGTTTATTAATCGAATTGGGAACCAGTGCTGTATATATTAAGCTATTGGCATCCGAATTAGTGTGTTTTGGTATTGGAATCGATGTTTTGAGCTCTTATTTTTTTTTTCTGATTATTAGTGGCAATGTAATTAATCACCTTGCGAGTGGCCAACATTTGAAGAATTTGAAGCATTTTTTGTGGAAATACGGTGGAGGAATGGATTGTGCGGATAAATTCAGGATACTGGAAGCTGACTTTGCTAGGGTATGTGTACAAGTCTCTCTTTGATTCTGCGGCATTGTGTTTTAATGCAGGTTTCTTCTCGAGAAAACGATTGACGATTGGTTGGTTTGTTCTTTTTGGCTGTAGTGGGAGAAGAAGTGCAAGTCCTTGAAGAATGAAGCTGTATCTGGAGGACCAATGCTGGGACTTTCGAATGATATCCATCATACACTTGAATATGGAATTTTAGATAATTATGGAAATAATAGTAGTTCAAGTTTTTCAAATGGTGTTATGCCTTTACTATATCATACAAAAGAGTATCAGGTGTCCCATTCAGGAGTTCCTCAAGTTTCAAATGGTGGCAGTTTTTCTCAAGATGTTATGGCCTCTTCTTCCATAAGTTCAAATGGTTTAACAGGTATGCATGTTCTGTTCTGCTTATATGATGTTATTATTTTGTTTGTGCATATATTTGTGTCATATGGCTGGAGGTTAGGTTATTACCATATGATGAAGAATTTGTCTTCAGTTTTATTATTTGCTGGGTGCTTATTTTGTAACTCAGGTTGTCCCCAATGTTCTCTTATATCTAATGGTATTGAAGGCTCAGCAGATGGCCATTTCAATAATGAAAGGGTAAGTTTGGTTGTGTACATCAGGAAGAACAAGAACCCTCAGATTCTTATGGTTTTGTTTATAAAATGGATAACAGTAATATGTTTGATGCAGAAGAGCAAGGCGTATCAGCATGGACAAATCACAATGGGACAGAGTGGTGCTCAAGGTATTCGTGCTGGGTTTGTTCTATGTTCTGAACTTCTATTAAGTTGTTCATAATGTGCACATCTTTGGACAATAAGCCACTCTTTTAATGATTGTTGCAAAATTTAAATATACATATCAGGATGACTTGGCACAGGAAGTTGGTAAAGTTCTGTTTTAATTGATGTAAGTATGCTCATTAGGATTCTTCTTTTCAGGGTTTCAGAGTCTCACTCAAATTTCTTCTAAGGATCCTCAAGGGGCTGGTGGAAATGTGCATACCGGAGCGCTTCCTCCTTGGTTTGCAACTGATGAAGAAATTCAGCTTAGTATTCCACTACAACCAGTTTCTGGTACACATGCTTCTCTGTCAAATAAGTCAGGGAAGTCCAAGAAGTTGAATCCAAAACGAGTGGGAGCAGCTTGGGCAGAGAGAAGAAAGAGAGAGATGGAGATGGAGCAAAGAGGTGAGATTGTCAAGAGTGATTACGATGCCAATTGGCTCCCTAATTTTGGTAGAGTTTGGCAATCTGGTAGCCGGAAAGAGACTAGAAAAGAATTTGAGTTGGAGAAACATAGGGTCGTTAAGGTTGAAAGTCAATCTGAGATTCCAATTAAAATACAGCCTTACATCAGCAAACGAATGGTGAGTTCCATGTTCCAACTTACTGTGTCAGTATGCCTTAGACTTTATTTGTAAAGCTAGTATCTTTTTGATAGCTCTTGTTTGATGTTTTTACATCATTGAATTGCATGATATATCAGACATGCATGTTAGGCACTATGAATTTCATAAAAGACTCGCAACTAGAATGTGCTAAGTAACATTTCAACTTGAAACACATAAGAGGGAGTTTAAGTGTTTCTACTTTTTTACCTATGACATTTGGTTAAGAAGGCATGATAATAACCTATCAAGGGTTGCATGCATTTAGCTTCAATTCATTCTTTTCAAATTTTTGAAGTAACCATTTCATATCTGGTTAGAGAAATTATTTCATGAACATACTCGAACAGTTAACTCACTCCCATTCTCCTTATGGTTCTTTTAGCTGGTTTTATTTTATTGCTGATGGATTGTACGTGGTCTAGAGTCACAGTTAAAATCATACAGTGAATTTATCTGATGAGTGTTTGGCTTTCATTTCATTGTATTGTGCGTAAATATGAATGCAGACACAACACCTCACAATTCCCTAGGCTTATGCAAAAAAATTTTGTTAATTTTTCTTGCAGCGAACTGGTGCGAACGAGTAATTGTGAGTTGTTGATAGCGCTGATGACAGACATTTGGGGAAGTGCTAAGCATTTATTGTACATTTTCCCCATGAGCTTGGCTAGATGTAAATTTGAGCTGGATGGAGGAAAGGCAGGAAGCACTAGTGAGTACTTAGGCTATTATACAAGATAGAGTTGTAAGTTAAATTGGCCATAGTACTTAATTCAGGTGTATGCAGTGTAAATCTTTCCCCCCATGAAATATACTCAGACCTGAATTTCCTCTCCCCACATCTTTTGCATTTTGAAAATGAGAACAATACCAAATAGTGTGTTGACACAGGTTGACTGCATCATGATCACATACTCACGAGAATCAATTTAACTGCAAAAGCTGGAATCTATGGCACACTACCAGTTACATAAATGTATCAGGACTGGAAATTTAGCACTCAGTGGATTTTTTGCAGTGATGAAAGTAGTTGAGCTTGTGCATGAAAAATATCCATTATATCTGGTCTTTCTACTTGTTGCACTATGAGAACCTCGAAAATGAGGTAGATTTGCAATTTTGTACATATACCTTCGGCAAAGCTACGTTACACTCGTAATTTCTTTTGCAAGGCAAAATTTTGTAGAATGTGTGACCCGTGATCCAAAAGTTCCATAATTTCCCTTTTGAAGAAACTACGTTCTCATCACACAGAAATTCCCAGGAAAACCACTTCTCAATTGTTCGATCGACATCATGCACTACTACATTTGTACTGTTGCCATTCCTTGCCAACATACTTGCAGTGTAGATGGCGGCCATCCTGCCTGGTGCCTCTGGCTCGTTCCCACTTGGTCCATTCACCTCGACCACATCCCATTTAAGCTCATATACTTCTTCTGGCAAGTTCTTCAAGGCAAGGTGACATTTTGATACTTGAAGATGATTTGAGCTAGGAGCACAAGCTGAGGTTTCCCTTGCATACTTCAGCCGCCTGTAGACGTCTTTTGCATGTACCTTATAGTCCACCTTGTAGATTATGGTGGTGTTGGAATCTGCTTTGATTGTGCTTATCTTGGTAACATCATCCTCTAGAAAGATGGTGGTGCCGCCTGCGTTGATTGATGAGTGACAGATACTGAGGTTCAAGCCCGAAAATGAGGAGGTTGCAAGGGGATCTCTGGGAAATGAGATTTGACAGAAGTTGGTATTCCTTTTTGCTCAGCCTTGTGGAGTTGATGGAGGAACTTCTCTCTGATTTAGTGCATGCAGAAGCATTTGGACATGAGTATCCAAGAGCAGGCAGTGGATGGGAAGAAGAAGAAGTGGTTATTGCTAATCTAACAAGTCAGAGTACAGAAATGATTGAAAGGATCAAAACAAGGAAAGGGAACAGTTTCTTTCCCATAAAGTTCATCTTTGTCGCTCTTCTCTTATACTGTTGCGTATGCTGTTGATCTCGTTTTGCCTGTAGGTGAGATTCGTACTAGAGGAGTTACAGGAGATCCATAATGATTCACTCCTGGTGGCATTTTTCTTCTTATTCCTTTGCCGCAACATCCCGGCAGTTCACTTTCTCCTTGTAGACGATCATGGTGGAGTTTAATGATAATGAGTCTACTATCTTTGTCATTTTGAGTGAGGAAGACGGAATGCGTTGCTTTCGTTTCAAGCGTTTCTGAGTCCGGTGAGAAGTCGGCGAACTTTTATAAGAGTTTATTCACTGGCTGCTTGCCGGTGGTGGCCGCTGACCGTGGCAGCAGATAACAACGAGATTTGCATTTCACAGCAATTGATATCCGGTAACAAAAGAAAGAATGAGAACGGCAAAAATTACTAAAATCTACTAGGTTTGAATTGATTAATAGAAAATGACCACATTCGTTCTAGTTAGCGAAATGAGAACCGAGATGGTAAAGACTGACTGCACATGAATGTTGAACATAGCAGTAAACTTGAAACTGCTCTGGATTACAAAGGATCTTAACAGAAGTCTCTTGTCATCTCATCTCATTAAAGATAATAATACTTCAGGTGATCTGCTGCATGCTCACTAAATTGCTTTCCCTCGCGCCCACACAGAAAATTGTTGGCGAATTAGTCACCTCAACTGCATAGGAAAATTGGAAAGATGATTAAAATATGGTATCAGTATCCATTTGTCGGTGGAAAATTCATGCTACGACCTACAAAGAGTACTTAAAAGTTCAAGAATCACATACATTACATCAGACACCTTTCCTGATGCAACCAAAGACTAAATACTCCTCATAGAATGAGTAGTTGCGGCGTCCAACTATTACTACAGCTAACAACAATTGTGACAGAAATTTCACATGAGTGGTTAAAACATGTGCAATCCGACTAGCATCCTCAACCATTACGTTGAATGTTGAAACACCAGCCATTTATGGTGAAAATTAAAATAAAGAAGACTACGTACAATGACCTAGACAATAAAATGGTCTAGTTTCATACTTTCATTTGAACCATATGATAAAAGATAGCAATTAAGCACGATAAGCTAGAATCCTGAACTGCTCTCTCCCTATTTTTAGGTGTCTGATTAGAAAACTTCACTTATAAAGCGAGTATAAGATATACATGACCCTCAAAGATGTTTTGGTCTCTTTATTTCAAAGGAGAGAGATTAAGATACAGTATTACAGAAGAACACATCAGAAAAAGGGGCTTCAATGAAATCAATTTCTTGCTTGGGCAACGAATACACATATTTCCCAAAACAAACGAGCAAGTCACCTCCATTTTCATTGTGTAAAAAACTAAAATCACCAGTAAATTGCAACCATTTCACTAAAAGTTTCTCTTTATTTCCTACTAATCTCATCTCCCAGCTTCCAGACAAGAACATTCTAACAGGCTAAAAGACATCAAGTCTAACAAATCTAGAAATCCGTAAGTAGTAACCAATTAGCTGACTCATGTATTTGAAACAAGTTCATCACACTATCAACAAAAGCCTTTTTTGTTGCCAAGAAATCATAGAATTTTTTACTCTAAAAACAATTGCCAAGAAAAGCTAAAACTTTACAGCCAGTAACACAGGCAGCGCCTATATTCATCCTTTGCTTTGGCCTAGAGGAAATCAGTATAAAACGATAGACCGCATTAAAACGTATCACATTCAACAAGCAAAAGCCTTTGAATAACAATGTATTGAATGTAACATGCAAACAAAAACAGGCCGTGAAATTCAAGTCTCACAATTTCACAAACAAAGGTGCACATCAAATAGAAAACCACCACACAAAACAAAACGACGCCTCAAAAAATAAAAAAAAAAGAGAGAAGCTCACTTGAAATCCCAATTACTATAACATTACATTACCTCTGAGAATCCAGGTTCCCTTGAGCACCGCTGCCTCCACTTCCATACGACCCGTCGTCCGCCGCCGATGACTGCCACACGGACTGCCACGCCTGCGACGGCGGCTGTGCATAAACTCCTGCCGGATCCATCGCCGGCCTCCCGATCATCATCCCTCCCGGTCCCCCCGCCGGCTGCCCCATCGGCGGATAATAATACGGCACCCCGCTCGCTGTGGCCCCCACCATCCCTACTCCGACGCCGACTCCCATCCCGCCGGTTTCGTCCTTGATCTCGTCCCTGGGGACAATATCCACCAGGAAATCGAAGATGTCGGTGCGCGTAATCGCGGCGGCGATGTCGTTTTTCTGGAGCGTACGTCGTTTGTTCTCCTCGGCGTGGAGCCAGGACCGGATGGTGAGCTCGAGGATGAAGAGCTCGCAGGCTTTAGCGAAGAGGACAGGAGCCTCGGCTGAGATCATCCTGACGTCCTCGTCGGCCTTCATGATCTTCTTGATGCGAGCCAAAGGGAGCTGGTGGTTCTTGAAGTCGTTGACCTGCTCGATCTCCTGGCGCTGGTAATTCCAGAACATCTGAAGCTGCTGCTTCTGCTGCTGGAGGAGGTGGTGGAACTGCGGAGCACCCGCCACGGACGACGGCGCAGGAGCGGTTTGGGACGGCGGGTATGTCACGGCGGTGTTGGTAGTGGTGGCGGTGTTGTTGTTTTCCATTTTGTTTAATTTTTGGTTTTGATGTGGCGACTTGGAAATGGGCGGAGATTTGATCAGAGGGTGCGGCGAGGTTTTGATTTTTTTTTAATTTTTTTTTTGGGTTTGGGGGGAGGGAATTTGTGTGGTGAAATTTGGAGGGTTGGGAGATGGATAAAATAGGAGAGATAGAGAGAGACAGGAAGACAGGGATGGGATACGCTGCAAAGCCTACCGGGTACCGTTTTATTGGGCTTTCGTGTCTGCCAATAGCGTTCAGTCACCTTGGTTTCATTTACTGAGAAAAAGAGAAAATTTTGGATTTTGTTATAAATTAAAAACAAAAACAGATTTTGTTTTAAAGTCTTTCACGTTTTTTTTTGTTGAGATTTTTTCCATAATCTTTAACTATAAAATTTTCATGAAATGATTATGAGTTACAAATGCCTCTTTTTTCTTTTTGAAGGGCATATGTCTCTTTTTTAACCTATGAAAGCTTCGTGAATATTCTTCAAAATAGAATGACAACCATAAATTCATACAACATTACTAATATACATCATTAATAACACTTAAAAGACTCGTAAAAATTCTTCAAGAGAGTCTTATTATCAAATTACGGTTATACTTCTATGCAGAATGAATAACAACAAATTTAAGTATCATAATGATTAATATGTTCTATTTGACTATAGTTCTATACTTGTGCGAGAAAGAATATACTAATGGAATTAATCTCTTCATTTTTTGTTGTTGATTATTCCCTCACATTAAGCAAAAAACGGCAATGATAAAAATATGGCATCAAACTAGAACCTGGATAATGGATATGCCTGTCGTCTAAAGAAATAGACTTGCAAGTCAGAGAGAGATACATGCTTCTCAACTTCTGCTTCTTTTACTAAACACAGATAATTTTTCACATGTGTAAAGCATCTGAGTTCAGATTTTAGTCATTTTACCACTGTTTAATCGGAAGTTACAAACAGTCGAGGCAAAGTAATTAAGGGTTTTTAGCATTTCAATCTGATCGCTTCCCTGTCTAGAACAAATGGCCGCCGATTAATACATTTTGCATCTGTAAAAGTCATCTATTAGTGAATACAGAAGTGTATGATGAGAAGAAAGGTATTACAATGCCAACAGCCAACTACTACTTTGAAGAGACAGATAATAAGACCTGAAACATTGAGCTCTATTCTGGCTTAGTAAAGCTAGCCAAGTTTTACATAAACAGGAAATAAAACCTGTAGTCTCAGAAACCTAGCTAGCAGCTCTTGGTCTGCATTTTGACCGGCTGCGGAACTTAGAAAAGTACGAGATTTGGGAACAAAGAAACTCCTAAACTGTGATGAACTACAAAGTACAGCTGAAATTAGTCCCAAGGACGATGCATGCCTTCCAACAACACCCTGATTTAACGATCCTTCCAGTTGCGTCATGTCAATCTTTTCGCACCCTCTGCCACTGGTCCTTCCCTCGGGCGTTTTCTAATGTATACACGGACTGAATCTCCTGTACAGCCTTTGACCTTCTCTGCCAGAGCCTCATCCTCCGTTCTTGTCCGTCCTCCCGATGTTTCCCCCATCACCTCAAGCAGTTTAGATGGAGTTGCAGCAGGATCAAGCTCCAAGCAACCTCGAGGAGCGTTCTGGCCTTCATGCCCCGTCAGCAAGGCATATGGTACATGGTGGGAGAAACGAAACATTTCCCCTCTAGGAATTCTCCTGATTAAACTGCTGTTCTGATGCTGGCGGAACAGAGTCTTAAAGCCAGGCACTTTTACAAGTGGAACAATACTTACACCTCGTTCCTCATTGAAATCCTCGAGCACCTGGACCATGTCATACTTGCGTATGACATCCTTCTCGGTCTGTTCATTCCAATTAGGGGACCCGTTTCTATAGAGTGCCCATACGTCCCCCTTTCCGGGGTATACAGAAATCGCTCCTCTGGCTCCTTTGGTCCATCTCACGTTGTCAGAGAACGACTTGAGATACTTGTAATCTTCATGCTTCCCAATCCAAAGAACCCCGCAAGTCTTACTATCAATCCACTCTAGCGGAGCCAGTTCGTGATTGGTTTTGGAATTGAGCCAACTGTTTCGAATTCTGAATGGTTTCAGAGATATGACACTGAACCATTACATATTTTCGGGGCATGAGATCATCGTTAGAATACATAGCCCATACCTGGTTGCCACCAAATGACTTTTCTGTGCGATCACCGTCAAAGTCATGAAAATCAGCGTCTATCACAGACATTTTTGTATTGTCTTCCTCAGTATCAGAGTCACCATGAGAACTGGCAGCGGTGTAAAATCAGTATGGACCAAATACAAGTTAAAATAGTAATTAGCAACTACTAATGTATTTACAAGAAGTAATAGATATATGTATAAGACTCTATTTTTGTTATTTATCGATATAGTTTCTAATAAGATAAATGAAGATGATTATGATGGTTTATTTCGTAGACTAACATATATGGTTTATAAAAAAATTTGAGTTGGAACACATTACAATCTTATGGGCAGATGGACGTGTACTCAATCTTGTATAAAAGCACGAGTCTCTGCACACTCTCGATTACCTGGTTGTTGTGAATCTCGTCCCATAGAGAAATCAAAGGATAGAGTGTTGTGCAGAAGATTTTGCTTGCTACGATGGCTACTGGTCAGTAGCTTCCTCACTTGCATTTCTATACAGTTTTATAAGCCTTGTTGAATGTGTCTACGTGTGTTTTGTGCTCAAAATGGTATTGTGTAATTACATTTGGAGTCTTGCAATCGGTATCAGAGCTTCTCACAGAAGCCATAGATCATTTTATTAACTACAGCTCATTTTCATTTGCATGTATAACCCAATATTATTGTATCGCATGCCTATTCAATTGGTCTTGAATCAATATGACGCATAGCCCATGTGGCTTTACTTCTATCTTCCGCTATTTTTTTTGGTTTTAACGAATTGAAAAACCCAAAATTGGTTTCGAGTGCTGTGAACAACATCATGCTGCTGTGCAAAATTTTCGATTTCAATTAATGGGTTCTCCGAATTCCACATGTAGATCGAATTGGTTAGTAATTCAGACTGAGTTTTCAAAACTTTTGGTGGGACTGACAGGAATTGACTACTGTCTAATAGAGGCTGCTCCAGAAATCACTGAGACTAGCTCGGCTACTGAGGTAAATTAGGCAAATGAGTGGACTCGGGCTAATAGGATGTCTCTACTTATCTTGAAGAGGCTAATGACTGATGTTGTGAGAGGTAGCATAGATGATAAGCCTACAGCAAAAGAGTTCCTAGAATCAATTGTTGAAAAGTTTACTCAGAATTCTAAGGCTGGAACCAGAGTTTTGCTCGAGTCTCTGACCTCTATGAAGTATAATGGCACTACAGGGTTGAGAGAGCACATTATGAAGCTGATTGACACTAGCTTCAAGCTTAATGCCCTGGGTATGACCTTAGATGACTAGTTCATTGTGCATCAGGCACTGAACTCTCTGCCTTCCAGTTTTAATCAACTGAAGACAATTTACAATGCACAAAAGGATAAGTGGGATCTTAATGAGTTGTTTGTTGTTTTGGTTCAAGAGGAAGAAATGATGAAGAAGGATAAGGGTAAGGATAAAGACGTTTCTGTCAATTTTGTCGATAAGCCTAAGGGGCAGAAATTCAAAGGGAAGGGAAAAGCCACTGCTGCCATCACTGACACTAGTAAACCATCATCCTCTGGAGTGAAAAAGCCTCATGTTCACTCTAAGACCAGAAACAACAGTGACTTCAAATGCTTTTTCTGTAAGAAAAATGGGCATATGAAGAAGGAGTGCCATTCATTCAAGAAGTGGATGGCAAAAAAGGGTAACATTATTATTTTTCCTATAGAGATTAATCTAGTTGATGTTTTCCCTGATTCTTGGTGGTTAGATACTGACAGTCCTATTCACATCATTAACTTAATGCAAGGTTTAACAAGGATGGGCTCCAAGAAGGAGTGAACAGAATGTGTGTTCTGCAAATGGCATGAAGATGGCAATTCATGCTATTGGGACAGTCAAGTTGGATTTAGGAAATTCAAATTTTTTAGTTTTGAATAATGTTTTTTGCATCCCTTCGATGTGTAGGAATTTGGTTTCAGTTTCTTCTCTTATATTGGCTGGTTATAGCTTCAACATTGATTTGGCTAGTGGAATAAAAATTTGCTTTGCTTTTGAATATATTGGTTATGCTGCCTAGTTGGATGGTTATTGGAAAATCAATTGTTGTCAATCTAAAGAGGTTTTATTAGTTGAAGATACAGTAACCTTAACTGGACAGAAAAGAAAATTTAATGAGTAGTCTTCTTTTCTGTGGCACAGAAGGTTAGACCATGTTTCTAAGGAGAGTCTACAGTTGCTTGTGAAAGATAATATTCTTTCTGAGTTAGATTACAGTAATTTAGAAACCTGCATTGAGTGTGTGAAAGGGAAGATGACAAGCATTAGAAAGAAGGGTTCAGTTAGGAGTACAAAACTGTTGGAACTTGTTCACATTGATATATGCGGACCTTTTTCACATCAGACCATCTGCGGTAATAGATATTTCATAACATTCATCGATGACTTTTTTAGATATTGTTATGTTTATCTCTTTTTTGAAAAATCCCAAGCTTTGGAGAAATTCATAGTTTTCAGAGCAGAAGTAGAGAAACAGTTAGAGAAGCAAATCAAAGTGGTTATATAAGATAAATGGGGAGAGTATTATAGAAGGTCTACCGAAGCTGGTCAGTGTAAAAGTGCTTTTACTTTGTACTTGGAGGAAAATGGGATTGTGGTACAGTACTCTACACCTGGGACTCTAGAACAGAATGGTGTTGCAGAGAGAAAGAATCGTACCTAGCTCAATATGATCAGAAACATGATGTGTACATCTGGACTTCCTAGATTCTTTTGGGGAGAGGCTTTGAAAACTGCCGCTTACCTCACCAATAGGACTCCAAGTAAGTTAGTTTCAAAAACACCTTTTGAAATCTGGAATAGCAGAAAACCAACCTTGAATTATACCCATGTGTGGGGTTGCAAAGCAGAAGCAAGGCTTTACAATCCACAAGAATCAAAACTGGACTCTAAAACGGTGAATGCTTATTTCATTGGGCCGAAAAAGTCTAAGGGGTCTAAGTTTTATTGTTCATCTCATAAGACTTCAAAGGCTGTGTTTTTATTGATGAAATGTATTATTCTGATGAGTTTGAAGATTTAGAATATGAATTTCTGGAATTACAAGAAGATCAGTTTTCTGAAAAATTCCATGGCTGCTGTTTCCCGACTCTCTTATTGTTGTCCCTAAACCTATACAACTACCAAGTTTGCTGGAATCTCAACTAATAGTAGAACCAGTACATATTCAGCCAAAACTTGCACCTCAAGAAGGCATTGTTGAACCTAAAAATATACTTCCAACTCCAAATGTGGTCACACCTCAACCTGCATTGAGATGTGATCACAAAGAGAAAAGAAATATGCAATTCCAAAGGAGTATGTCGTGTTTTTACAAGAAGTTGAAGAGAATGGTGGTGATGTTGTAGATGAGAATGATCCACTGACATATAGGTAAGCTATAGAAAGTGAGCATGTTGTTGAATGGCTTGAAGCAATGGAGGCCGAACTAGAGTCTTTGAGAACCAATGGAGTTTGGACTCTTGTAGAAGCAGTTCAAACACAAAAAGCCATAGGTTGTAAGTGGATTTTCAAGACTAAATGACATGCAGATGGAAGTGTAGAAAGATATAAAGCCAGGCTAGTGGCTAAAGGTTTCACACAATAAGAAGGAGTTGACTACACTGAGACCTTTTCTCCTGTGTCAACCAAATATGTATTATGAATTATAATGGCGCTTGTAGCTCATTATGACATGGAATTGCATCAAATGGATGTGAAAAGACCACCTTCTTAAATGGTGACTTGAGGGAGGAAATATTCATGAAGCAACTAGAGAGTTTTATTCATCTTGGAACTGGAAAGTTGGTCTGCAAGCTCAACAAATCTATTTATGGACTGAAGCAAGTGTCAAGACAGTGGTACTTGAAGTTTGATTCAGTGGTGAGTTCTTTTGGTTTCTCTGAAAATATAGTGGATGAATGTGTATACATGAAGAGAAAAAGGGGGAAGTGTTATTTTTCTAGTACCTTATGTTGATGACATCTTGCTGGCAAGTAATGACATTAACTTGTTGAATGAAACTAAGTTCTTTTTGTCAAAGAACTTTGACATGAAAGACATTGGTGAAGCTAGCTATGTACTGGGAACAGAGATTAAGAGGGATAAGAAGGGAAAATTGCTTGGTCTCTCACAACAAGGATATATTGACAAAGTTTTGAAGAGGTTTGAGATGCAACAATGTTCAGTCGGTCAAGCTCCAATCTCTAAGGGAGATAAATTGAATAAATACCAATGTCCCAGCACCAAAATGGAGAGGGAAGAGATGAAGAATAAGCCATATGCTAGGTTAATATGTAGCTTGATGTACGCACAAGTGTGTACAAGGCCAGACTTGGCTTATACGGTGGGATTGTTGGCACGATTTCAGTCAAATCCAGGGATAAAGCACTGTATTGCAGGCAAGAAAGTCTTGAGATACTTGCAAGGTACGAAGCATCAAATGCTGGTGTATAAAAAGGTTGAAGAGCTTGAAGTTGTGGGCTACACAGACTCTGATTTTGCTGAAAACTATCCTCATTCTGAAAAATCAACTTCATGTTCTGTTTATATGCTAGTATGTGGAGTTATAGCTTGGAGAAGTGTAAAACAATCGCTCACTACTACGTCTATCATGCAAGCTCAGTGTGTTGTTGTATATAAAGGAGTGGGTGAGGGTTTGTGCCTGAGAAACTTTCTTATGCTAACTGATTTGGTTGATAGCATTATTGACAGACCTTTGAAAATTTTTTGTGACAACACGGCAACAGTTTTCTTTAGTAAAAACAATAAGAGATCTGGGAATTCAAAGCACTTAGACTTGAAGTTCTATAGTGTTAGAGATAGAGTGAAGAGGGGTGAGATTGAGGTTGCTAATATTAGTACTCACTCTCAGTTAGCCGACCATTTTACCAAAGCACTTTCAGTTGCAACTTTCAAGAAGCACACTGAAAAATATAGGAGTCGTTCAATTTTGATTGCTGATTTCAGTAGGAGTTATTTGCTTCTTTTGTTTTGAATTTGTAAAACCAGAAAGGTTGAATATGGAGAAGATGATTCGGCTGAATGGTTTTCTTCTATTCATGGTATTGAATATATACATAGAAGCTTACAGCTCTAATCCACATATTGTGGAAACTAATATGGTAACAAATCCTATACAATTGATGTTGATTGATACTAACAGATCTAATAGATATGTAATCAATAGCTGTGATATTAACAGATATTTTAGGAGGTGTAGAAGAACCTTTCCTTTCTGATAGAATTTGCTTTTATCAAGTACTACATGGTTGTTGTTGGCTGGTATTCAATAATAAACAGTCCTTTGTACTGATTCATTTATATTCAACATTAATATTTGCTTAGATTTCAGTTTTACAGGTTGCTAAAATATTTTTTGTTGTTGCATACGTTTCTTCATTGCTTAGATTGGCATTTTATATTGTTGATTATTGAAGAGATCATGACTATTTATATTGAGGTCTATGTCTTGATTATGATTATGTACAGGATAACACATTTGGAAGATTTTGTGGTGAAATCTGTGTTCTCTAAGGGTTCAATTATATAGAACCATTCAGAAGAACTACTTACCCTGAGCAACTTTTCAGATTCATTTAGGCTCAGGTAAGATTCATTCATATCAGTAGGTGATTCATGTGGCATTATGTAATATTATTGTAGTTTTGGAAGTCAGTTATCTTATTAGAAAAGTGCACTTCCTTGACTTGATTGCATTGTGCTATGTTGACAGAATCTTGGCATAATCTTTGAGATTATACTATATCATGTGCACACTTCATATTGTTACTAAACTTGATTTTGCTGGTATTCTTGCTATATTAACTTATATTGGTCCAAGTGGAAGAATGTAAAATCAGTATGGACCAAAAATAAGTTAAACTAGTAATTAGCAACTACTAACGTATTTACAAGAAGTAACAGATATATGTATATGACTCTATTTTTGTTATTTATCGATATAGTTTCTGATAAGATAAATGACGATGGTTATGATGATTTATTTTGTAAACTAACAGATATGGTTTATAGAAGAGTTTGAGTTGGAACACATTACGATCTTATGGACAGATGGATGTGTACTCAATCCTCTATAAAAGCACAAGTCCCTGCATACCATCGACTATCTGGTTATTGTGAATCTCGTCCCATAAAGGAATCAAAAGATAGAGTGTTGTGCAGAGGATTTTGCTTGCTACGATGTCTACTGGTCAGTAGCTTCCTCACTTGCATTTCTATACAGTTTTATAAGCCTTGTTGAATGTGTCTATGTGTGTTCTGTGATCAAAAGGGTATTGTGTGATTACATTTCGAGTCTTGCAAGCAGAAGACTTTTTGCTGGGAACATCCTTGGTATCCATGCAAAACCTACCTACTGTCCTATCTGTTTTAACACCAGGCTCAGTAGTTGACTTCTTCAGTTTCCCCTTTATTGTCCTATTAGTATCCAAAGCCTTTGGCACAGAAGATATGCTCCACTTGTCAACATTCTTGACGAGCTGTTTCTTAGCCATTCCCATCAAATTGTTTCGCGGGTCTTGATATGGCAAATTGTTAGAGCGACCAAACCTATGTGTGGCAGCCGCATCTGATCTTCTTGTACTCATCACTCCTCCACTTACCATCCCCACTTTACTTTGCATCTCTGTCCTCAGATGCCTTCTCTTTCTAGGCTTGACGCTGTTGGGTACAGAGCTGAAAACAGGATTAGGAGCCCCAGTAGGTAAGACAGCATCAGGTTTTCTGTACTGATGATATTGCCACTGTCTCCAAATTTGGAAATGATTCTTCATGCCTTATATTCATCCATGATTGACTAGAACTGGCAGATGTTGATTATATTGCACACTTTCAACATTTGCTGACTGCCAGGAGAAACCTGTCTGAAAAGGATTCATTCTTGAAAATATGGTATCTGTGGAAGCATGTGTCCGCCATGAATCAAACATTTGTACACCGCGACCAAAACTTGATGATTTTACATTTATCGTTGCAAAATGTGTCCGTTTCGGAGTCAAGATTAATTTTCTGAAACCAGGTATTCTTGATTGTCTCTCAGTTTTAGCTGAAGCAGGTGTCCATCTCCAAGAAAATATTGGTTCTTCAGCCCCAGACGATCCCGCACCTGTAGCTGCAGCCTGTGTCCATTCTGTAAAATATATTGGTTTTCCACAACCTGATGCTGTAGCTGCAGTCTGTGTCCTTCCTGGAGTACAGGCGGTATCGGACATTATATGCTGACTAGAATTTTGTTGCTGAATGTCTGGTGTCCATGAAATTGGAGTTTTTTTCGGGGCTGGTACCTCATAAGCCATAAAGGCCTCATGGCACATTTGACACTTAAGCTTGTTTTTTAGAAACATTTTAACATACTGAAAGTAGTTCATGAAACTTCTGCAGATGGTCCAAAATGTAGATTTTTGATCTTTTGGTGGACGAGATTTTTTTAAAGGATTGGAACGAGAACCACTTCTCTGATCCCTTGCCTGTGAGTGATTATTGTTGGGGACATTATGGAAACCATACCGACTGGGAGGCATCGATGAATGATTGTTGTTGGAGACGTGATCCCGACCATTATGACTGGGAGGAACTGATGATTGACTGTTGTTGGAGGTGTTATGGCCACCAATGTGACTAGTAGGCATCCATGAATGATTACTGCTAGAGACGTCTGGTCATGACTGTGATAGGCAGGTGCTGGTGATTTCTCATTTGGAACTTTATCATGCATAGAGCTTTTAATCTGCTTCCCACCACAAAGAACTTTCCTGGCTTGTGATAAAATTTTGAACGCCCCTTCAGCACCTGCAGATTTATTTTTATCTTGGTGAAGAATGAGAGCGCTAGACTTCTAAACTTCTTTTGATTGTTTCTTCATTAGCCCAGGGTTCCACACCTAGGACCTTTTACCAATCAACTTCCCCATCTGGTCCCTTCTCTGCAGAGATGTAGATATCAATAGTTGTCAGAAACTTGAATACAAAAAGGTTTCAGGGAGAATTTAATGATTTATTCATCCTAATTTTGGAATTAATACAGATGTACAAGTGGTATCTTAATAGGAAATGATATTTACATTCCTATCACATCTATACAACTTTAATTTCAATTACAAAAGAATATTCACAATAATATTTTCCAACACTCCCACTCAAGTTGGTGCATAGATGTCAATTCATCTAGCAAATGCATAGTGTGATGAACCTTTAGTGAGTACATCTACCAAGTGCTCCTCAGACGTTACAAAAGGGAAACATATATTCTTCTTATCAAGGTGATCCCTGATGAAATGTCTATTTATCTCCACATGCTTGGTTCGATAATGTTGTACAGGATTATGAGCAATCTCAATTGCATCGGTATTGTCACAATGTAAATCTATGGCCTTATGGAGCTTGAATCCTAACTCCTTCTATACATTTCGAATCCACAGCAGTTCACACACTCCATTTGCCATTCCTTGGTGTTCGGCTTCAACACTAGAATGGGCAATCACATTCTGCTTCTTACTGCGCCAAGTTATTAAACTTCTACCAATAAATATGAAGTACACAGATGTAGATGCCCTATTTGTTTTCTCACCAGCCCAATCTGCATCAGAATATCCTGTGACACCAAACTCACAATCCTTGGAAAAAAACAGACATTTTCCAAGTAAAGACTTCAAGTACCTGAGTATTCGCTAGAATCATGCATGAATTGACTGACAACACTTACAACATACGCTATATCAGGACAAGTATGTGACAAATAGATTAACCTCCCTACTAATCTTTGATACCTGCCTTTGTTTGTAAGAACCTGTCCAGGACACAATTCTAGCTTGTGATTCATCTCAATGGGCGTATGAGCAAGTTTACAATCCAACATTCCGGTCTCAGTAAGAAGATCAAGTACATACTTTCATTATGACAATGTGATTCCCACCTTCGATCTTGCAATTTCAATTCCCAAGAAATATTTCAGCGGACCCAAATCCTTAATTTCAAATTCTTGGGACAAACGCTTCTTCAAATCTTCCATTTTAGCTGGATCATCACCTGTAACAACCATGTCATCTACATATACAATCAAAGCAGTTATCTTACCACCCCTGCGTTTAATGAACAAGGTATGATCAGAGTTTCTCTGTCAATATCTAAACTTCCTCATAGCTCTAGAAAATCTCCCAAACCAAGCTCTGAGAGACTGCTTCAATCCATATAATGACTTCTTCAATTTGTAGACTTTTCTAACATCACATGGCTTGCAGTTAACACTTGGAAGAATATGCATGTACACTTCTTCCTCCAAATCTCCATTCAAGAAAGCATTATTCACATCGAATTGGTGTAATGGCCAGTCATGTCTTGCTGCTAAAGTTATTAGGATGCGTACAATGCTGATCTTTACCACTGGGGCGAATGCCTCTTGATAATCTATTCCATATCACTGAGTATAGCCTTTTGTAACTAGAGGAGCTTTATATCGATCGATGTTTTCATCTGTCTTTAGCTTCACTGCATATACCCATCTACATCCAACTATCTTCTTTCCAGGTGGGGCAGGAACAAGCTCCCACGTTCCATTCTTTTGTAGGGCTTCCAATTCTTCATTAAATAACTTGCTTCCACTTTGAATCCGCCAATGCATCCTGCACATTACTTGGTATAGATATTATAGATAATTGATTAACAACAAATGCATGTGATCTAGATAATCCATGGTGAGATACAAAGTAAGCAATAAAATATTTGGCTTTGGCTTCCATAGTTGGCTCATATTGCTTCTTTGGAACCTTCTTTGTTTCTCGTTGAGATCTCCTTGGAGCAACCTCTACAGTGCCTGATTCAATGTTATCAGTACATACCTCATTTGAGACATTCTGAGAAGACACTTTGGTTGATGGAGTAGAAGGGAGACTTCATGAGATACATCCTCAGAAGAAGGTTGAATTGCTTGTGACGCTCCAGCTTCAGGTCCAGTCTTCGATGGATCGAAAATATCCTTCGATCCATCGAAGGTATCTCTCGGGCCTATTTCAGGTGCAAACTTCAATGCATCGAGAATACCCTTCGATGGATCGAAGGGTGTTCCCTGGTTCATCTCATCTCCAGATTTTGATGGATCGAGAATGTCCTTCGATCCATCGAAGGATGTTCCCTGGTTCGTTCTTTGTGAATCTTTCGATGGATCGAGAGTTTTCTTTGATCCATCGAAGGAGGCTCTCGAGTCATCTTTTCAATTTCCAGAATTTCCAGCAACTTCAAAGCTTCTTTCCAACTTCTCCAATTCTTCAAATTTTGATATGTTCAGAGGGTTTCCTTCACATATACTTCTCTCCTTCTGAAGGGAAGACTCTGAAGATCCCCTGAGTAATATGGTTCAGATTCATGAAAGGAGACATCCAATGAAACATGCATCTTGTCGTGGAGCGGGTCATAACAACGATAACCTTTTTGGAAGTCAGCATACCCAACAAAAATATACTTCACAACACATGGATCAAGCTTGCCTCTCAGTTGTTTATTGATATGAACATACATAGTACACCCAAAACCTCTTGGCTCTAAATTCATCAAGGATGGCACATTCAGCAACTGATGTAACTTCTAATAAGGATTTTGAAACTCAATTACACAGGAATGAGTGCGATTGATCAAGTATACAGCAGAACGAACAGTTTCTCCCCACGAGTTTGGTTTCACATTCATGCCAAAGAGAGAGGCCCGAACAACTTCCATTATCTGTCTATTCTTCATTTCAGCTAATCCATTTTGTTGAGGAGTATACGCAATTGAAGTCTGGTGTCGGATTTCATAAGAGATCAAGAATGCAGACATCTCACAATTCACATATTCACCACCATTGTTGGATAGAAATACCCAGGTTTGCTGTTGATATTGGGTTGCCACCATCGCATGAAATTTAGTGAATTTGGAATACACTTCATTCTTGTGCTTCATTAAGTCATCCCAGTACATTCATCAATAAAAGTAACAAAATACCGAAAATCAGAGCAGGTAGAAACTTGTGCAGGACCCCAAACATCAGAGTGAATTTTCATAAAAGGGACAGAACATTTGAATAAACTTGGCGAATAAGTACTACAGTGACTCTTGGCTAATTCACATGTTTCACACTGAAATTCTGAGGTATTCACACGTGAAAAAAGTTGAGGTTGAAGCTTATGCAGATATTAAAAATTCAAATGACAAGACGACGGTGCCATAACCACACATCTTCCTTAGCTTTATCCAAAATGGTGGTATAATTCGCCTATTCCGATGATTTTAATTGTTGTGTTCCACTGCTTGTCAAATTAAGATAATATATTTTCCCCCTTCGAACACCATAACCAAGAATTTTTCTAGTCACAAGATCTTGAAAGATACAAAAATCTGGATAGAAAGTGATAGAACATCCAAACGCCACAGTTATTTGACTAACAGATAGAAAGTTATAGGCAAGCGATGGAACAACAAGAACAGAATCAATTGACAAATTATCAGATATCTTGACAGAACCTTCACCAATAACAGGAGATGGAGAGCTATCAGCAGTAGACACAACATATTGAGGGGATGGCTTAATGGTCTGTATCAGACTGGTGATATTCGTCATGTGATCAGTTGCACAAGTATCAATGATCCAGGTAGGATTCAAAGATAATGCAAAGAGGGATGATGCGTTACTCCTCACACCCGATTCAACTATATGAGTAGAGGCAATTGATGATCCAAGCGATATTTTCATGTTTCAAATAGTAAGGTTTTCAAGATCTAGATTCAAGATTTCAAGAGTATACTTCAGGATTATGGGTTTTCAAATTCAAGAATTCAGGTTCAACTTCAAAGGTTTCAATTAAGGGATTTCAAGTGCAGTGGAGGAAATAATTCAGTAGTACTGTGGTAATTCAGAGTTTCAATTTAATTCAGGATTTTTCAAATTCCAAGATTTTGACTTTGATACTAAGTAGAAAAAGATTTCAGGGAGAATTCAATGATTTATTCATTCCAATTTTGGGGTTAATAAAAATGTACAAATAATATTTACATTTCTATCTCGTCTATATAATTTTAATTTTAATTAAAAAAAATATTTATAATAATATTTTCCAATTGGGGAGACCATCAAGCTCTCGGTACAAGTCTTGAGCTTTTAAAGTAAATTGTTTAGCCCCAATGTAGTCAGACACTGCAAATTTCGACTCTTCAATCTTTAGGGCCCTGAGTGCCTCGTCCTTATTGCACTACATACTTCCAATGCTGATTACTCTAAAATGAGACGAATCAAATTCAATCCGAATATCAAAATATTGATATCTTCTCGTGGATCGTTAATATGTTACTTTGGATTGTGGAACCTGCAACCGGAAAACAAAAAACCGCGTTAAGGAAACACAATAAATTCAAAGATTAAATAACGATATGAAAATTATGTTAATCGGGACTTGCAGATCAATCATAAGTAACAAATTCAAACATAGAAACAAAAACTAATGAATGCTACCTCTGATATGTTAGTCACAGATCTTAAGAAACTCGTAATCAAGATTTCACAATTAAAAAAAAATTACGCGGGAAACAATGAACGATGAAAGTTAACAAGATAAAGTACTGAACGATTATATCAACACTTATTTCAACCAGCTCTTCCATTATTAATCAGAGGCAACAACTTGAAACAGATAGAATAAATAAAGGAACTGATGAATGCCATCTATGATATATCAATTTCAAATCTTAAGCAACTCGTGATCAAGGTTCTAAAAGGCGCTAGGCGGAATTAGGCGGTAGAGCTACTGCCTAGCGTCTAGGCGTTTAGGCGGAGTTTAATCGATAATTAAGCGGTAATTAGGCGGATTATTTTATATATATATATATTTAATTAATTATATATTTATATGGTATATTATTATACATTTATATGAATAATAAAGAAAATATTATGAAGAAATATCTTCAAAATACAATGTCTCAACATTATTGTCATCAAACAATAGCTAAAAAGTTCAAATCCAAATGAAAGCACACGAAAAAAAAACGTTTTCAAGTGATAGGCTGTTGACAGTATAAATCCTATAGGTCCTACATCCTTTTCCTTTGATACTGTCTCAATAACCCTTTCAACAATATCACAGAACTCTGAGATTATATCACAATCCACAGATATTACAAATACATGCTTCCTTTTCCTGAATGCTGGAAATTTACCAGCCCCAGTGTTGTTGTCTTCTTTCTCTGGGGCACCTCTGCCCTCAAGAGCATCCTTTGACAATGTCATTTCAGCTTTCTCTTCCTTAATTTTTCCTTCAGCGACATCATTATCCAAAGCATTATCAAGAGATCCGATTTTTTCACCATCCAAAGAGATCTTTAAGTTCAAAGATATATCTTGTATATCCCTTAATGAATCACTAGGTGAATCTGATCCCGAAGAATCAAATTCAGCAGCAGTTCTTCGCCATTGTGGCTGCCTTGGTTTGCAATTGGTTATGCGGGATAAGTAGGTCTTACAATGCTCAGGCCATGAGAAAAGGTGAATGTTTTTCAGTCCATTATGCCTGCATCTTGCCCAAAGTTGCTTGTCTGAAACAAGTTTCAGAAGGGCATCAGCAATTGACTACTGATCATGTGGGTCAACTAGCAGGTCATTGTCAAGAACCTATCAAAAGATAACTGTCGGCTCTAAGTATAGATAAGGTAGTTTTAGAGATTTAACTAACAAAAAATCCAATAAAAAAACATAACACTTTTGAAAAAATGGAAATGTGCTCTGATGATCATACCCGATGAATATCAACAGGACCCCCATTTTGGGTTGCAACAATAGGTAAGCCATGAGCTGCTGCCTACTCAACATAGAACTTGTGTAAGATTCTACGTACTTGATTTCAAAGATTTTGTCTGATAAAATTGAGGCACGCATGCATGTACCTCTATATTGGCAGCATTTTCATATATATGCCAGCATTTCCAAAGTACAGCAATACATAGCATATGGCATTTTCAGTCAGGTTATGTACAATGTATAATTGTATATAGCAATATATCAGCAATACATAGCAATACAATGTATATTGGCAGCATTTTCATATATATGCCAGCATTTCCAAAGTACAGCAATACATAGCATATGTTTCTACTGGATTACGCGGGACGTAATCTAGCAGAAGCAAGTACGAGTACTCCTTTTCTTCCTTGTACGTCCGAACGTTGGGGCTGTTCGGATGGTCGCGCGCTTCCTCTCCTTTCGGGTGTGCGGGTACGCATGCTCGGGTACGGCTGTTAGAAGAATACAACGATGAACAGACAGTCAGGGGTCAAGACGGGGTGGCCCGCCTTCAACGCTCCGATGCCTAAGTCAGAAGATGTATTGGATATAACAGTCGTGTGAGCGTGTAGAGTGTGGTGCTGGGATTCAGAATGTTGAGATGTCGTTACCTGTAATAAATACCTTACATATATAGGTGGTTTGAGCTTGGTGCTTGATGGTGTTCTTCGATGTGGGACTGGTGTGCACTTGCTGTTGTGTGATCCGCACATTCGGGTATGCGCCCCACGGGCGCGTGCTCGCTCGGATGAGGTTGGTCTTGTGAGTGAAGTTGAAGCCTCCCTGGTGGTCTTTCGGGTGGTCGGGTAGGTGTTGATTACCTGCTTAAGTAGATAAGTATATTTAATCGGACAACTAATGGTGCTATACTAACAAGTCCCCCAAGTCCCCAAGTCAAAAGAGAACTTTCTTGACTGGGGAGTTGAAAAGGGGTTCGTGCGATTAAACAGAATACTTATATGATTGAGCAGTGGTGTATGATCCTGTAACCCCCAAGTCCCCCAACTCTCCGGTCAAGAAAGGGCTCGTATGACGGAGTGGGTACCTGTGCGTCCGAGCGTGTACCTGTTCGTGCGGTCCTGTACCTATGGGCCCGGCGTCTAAACAAGTCTTGCTATTTTGGAGCCGTGCACCCGTGGAGTGTTGCCTGGTAAACATAAATGGGTCGACAGATAGTTCATGCAGATGTGTGAATGTATGGTATGATGTGTGAATGTATGCGAATGTTTTTTGTAACACCAGCGTTGGGATGCCGCGGTGCACCGCGTACGTCAACGGGGATGCCGTTGCGTACGGTGTAGCGTCAACGGTGGGATCAAGACCGCGACGTACAATTAACGCGCACGGAGGGGACGGACCGCATGCTCGTGCCGTTCTTCGGCTTAGCATGCCCAGAGAGGGGACGACGGACCACATGCCTCTGTCTATGACAACCGGCTTGCTTTCGCATCCGGGGAGGGCGTACCTTTGCCTGCGACGCTCATCGGTCTCAGAACGCGCAAGGAGGGGTCGGACCGCACGCCCCTGCCGTTCCGAGTCGGCGAGTCGATCGTTAACGTTACGCTCACGGAGGGGCCAACCCCATGCCCGTGCCGCCCATCGACTTAGCATGCCCAGAGAGGAGTTGGCCCCATGCCTCTGCCATGATAGCCGGCTTGCGCTTCGATCGTTAACGGTGCGCTCACAAAGAGGACGGACCCCACACCCGTGCCGCCCATCGGTCTCAGCGCGCGCAAAGAGGGAGCGGACCCCATGCCTCTGCCGCCTGATCTGACTTACTTTCTAACATTGACGTGTACGGAGAGGAAGAACCCCTTGCCCGTACGGCGCAAGTTCTTCATTCAGCGTGCGTCCGAAAGGGAATTCAGGCGTTCGCCTTCTTTCGGGGCGCCCGAATGGTGTTGTACTAACCTGATGGTGTTTCGTGAACGCCCGGTCGTGTGGGTGGTGTACGCACAAGTACGAATGGCAGATATCGTGGCGTGTGTTGTCCTGCCTTGGGTGGGGTGATTTCGTCTGACGAGGTGTTTGAGGTGACATTCCTTTTGACTCTCCTTGGGAACCGTTGGGTAATAAATGCTAGCCGTCGTATTTAATGCTGGCGTGCCCTGGTATTAAATGCTGATGACGTAGTAACTGCTTCGAAGCTCAGACGTCAGGCGTGTGGGCGCGTGTGGTGTTTGCATGGGTGACACGTGTCGAGCCGTGGGAGACCGTGCTAGGGTTTGAATTCAAGGCGGGAAGCCGAAGAGTTGGCGCGGTTACTAAGGAGGGTTAGTAAACCGCCCATGGGCCACGTGTCGCAATCTGACGGTGGACACGCGAAAATGGACGGCTGGCGTTCATTCGCGTGTTCCGCCTGATTAGTATAAATAGGGCCCTTGACTGTTGTCTTCGTCATCACTCTCAGATTTTTACCAAAACGCTGCCGAATTTACTCTGCAACCTGCTTCTCTGATTTTTGTGTGTTCGTGTTCTCTTCTTGCCGGAATACTTGCTCGACGTGCAACCTTTCAACCTACAAACTTCAATTTGGTGAGGCTCTCGTCCTTTCTGTTTTGGTTCTTTTTGTTGTTTGTGTTTTTGGTTTCTGGGTTTGGCATTTTCTGGGTTTTTTATCTCAAGAACAGGGCGTGTTCTTGAGTGGTGGTGGTTTTGATCTTGTTTTAGGGTGGGTTGTAGGTTTTTTTGGTGTTTCCGGTGTGGTTTTTTTTTTGCTAAGTATGGGTTTGCGCGTGTGTGCGTCTAGGGATGGAGTCGATAGAGATATCAAGCGGGCAATCGCGTGAGCGCATATACATACTAGGGGTGGGGTGGTTAAGTTGTGGGTCGAGTGGGTCGAGTACGTCTTCGTATGAGTCCGTGCTGAGTGTGACGCCTCTGCGATGTATCCCTAACACTTCTCCTGTGGTGCAGCCAATGGATCCCAAGCAAGCGCTCGCATCCCCAGGGTTGGGGAGCTCGTCGGGGGCGTCAGACGCGTCTTCGTCCGAGTCTGGTCCGTGGGGTGAGGGAGGCGTGCGACAAGAGGAGTCCGTTCCCCAGTTCACGGAAGGTGGTCGCGTCCACTGGGTGCTGCCAGATGGGACGCCAGTCCAGGAGCCTGAGCGTGCACCGTCTGTCAAAGACATGATAAGATGGGCGCGCGACTACCACATACCGAACTCTGTGCGCCTGAGGATCCCCGACAAGGGAGACACTTTCACCCGCCCACCGCTCGGCCACGTCTGCCTGAGCGAGTTCCACCTCAAGGCCGGGATCAAGCTGCCTCTGCATCCCTTCTTTCAATACATGCTGGCACTGTTGAGGATCTCTCTCAGCCAATGCGGGCCCACGCTCACCCGGACGCTCGTGGCCATGTTCAACATCTTCTGGGTGAGCGGGATGGATCAACCAACGCGGGTAGAGTTCCTCCACTTATTCTATCTGCAATACTCTACGCGCCAGAGGGACTCGGGGACCTTCACAGTGGAGCCGCGCGTGAAGTGGTGGTTGGTGGACCCACCGAGCTCTTTAACCTCTTGGCGTACGATCAACTGCTTGGTGGGTGGAGACTGGGAGTTTGGCGCCTTCCCGCCCGAGTATACAGCCAATGCTGATCAAATCGATCGAGTCCCCCAGTTCTTTCATACGCTCGACACGAACGAGTATCCGCTCACGCCTGTGGAGGAGGCCAGGATAGCTCGCCTCAAGTTCGTTTTCGACCCCGCGCCCGAGTCACGATACTTCTGGGCTGCGTGCCATTGGGATCTCATCGAACGCACGCATCTCGCCAGACCGCCTGGTCTGTGGGTCATAGTTTTCTGCTAGGAGTAGGAATAGGATAATTTTCCCGTGTTGTATCTGTTCGCTAACCTTCCGTTTGTCTATTCTGCAGCCAGGATGACAAAGTCCAAGGCGACCGATAAGGATGAGGTGCTCAAGCGCCGGATGGCCGCCCTGCTGCTCACCGCCGAAAAGGTCCGCAAGGTGGCGGATGACGGGCGTGGTGGGCTCGTCTTGGGGGACAGCACCCAGGCAAAGATCCTCATCCCCAATGTGGCCGACTGCGCCCAGCCCATCCGAGCGGATGCTCCCCGCCCTCCTCCGGGCAATGTTGCTGGATCCAAGGCCCAGGTCCGGGCGGAGCGCGATCAGCACCAGCGCGAGAAGGAGCAGCGCCAGGTAGAGCGCGATCAGCGCCGGACCGAGAGAGATGATATCAGGGACAGGCGGGAGGTTGCGCGTACGCCTCAGTCTTCAAGTCGTGCTCCCGTCACGCCCCTGTCTTCGGGTCGACCTTCAAGTCCTCCACAATACTCGAGGCAGGGGGGTGATGAGCCTCCGTCGAAGCGGCAACGTACGGATGGTCCGCTCGCTTTCTGTGGGCCGATGATGGACACCATTGAGGTCGCCGTGCGATCCGTCAACAGGCTGATACCGCCGGCGTCGGGTGGCCCGGATGAGATGGATCGGGCGTACAACGCCTGTGTGCTGATGCAGTACAACCTTTTCCAGGCGCGCCAGCAGCAGGCGGAGATGCTGAGGGGGGAGCTGCATGGTCTGACTGAGGCCCACAGGAAGTTGCAGCACGAGCTCTCCAAGACGGATGTGGTGGCGAACCGTCTGCATCGCGAACTGCGTGAGGCTGCTGAGCAGGAGGCTCTGCTGAAGGGTGAACGTGACAGTGCCCTAGCCGCTGTGGAGGAGGCGAAGGCTGAAGCGGCCAATCGGCTGGTGGAGATGGAGTCTCGCCTGATGGAGGCCGAGCGCCAGGCTTGGACAAGGGAGCGTGTCCACCAGGCCCAAGCGGAGGCGGTTGCTGCCTTCAGGAATTCTTCAGAGTTTTTGAAGTTAGTGGCCGCTGAGGCTGATGGTCAGGTGGCTGAGTTTCAGGAGGCGGTGTCGCCCTTCCTGGACTTGGTGCGCTACCGTGCCCACCTAGAGAAACAGGCAGGTGGGGCGTCCGTCGAGCCGGAGCAAGGGCAGCCGGAGGCGGGGACCGAAGAGGCGACGGGCGGGGCGGATGGCGGAGCAATAGAGTAGCTTTTCTTTCCTTTGTAGTTACAGGTTTTGCTTTGTAATAGTGTAGGGATTTTGTAACAGGCCTTGTGCCTTAGGAATATAACGAAGTTTCTTTTTCTCTCGTGCGTGCGTGTGCCTTTTGTTTTTTTTTTGGCATCTTTTGAATGACTCGTGCGAACGTGCATTCACTTGTTTTTGAATGGAATTGAACCGTGTTACATTTATGTGAGCAGCCTATCCCCAGTCCCCCGAGTACTGGGCGGGCGAGGTAAGGACAAACGAACGCGATAATTAACAAATAATGAAAAGGGTACAACATAACAAATTTTAATGAAAGTACTTTGTCAAATGTTGGATGTTCCATGGGTGCCGTAGTCGTTGACCCTGCATATCACGGAGGTAGAAAGTGCTGACGCTTATCACCTCATCGAAGACGTACGGGCCTTCCCATAGCGGATGGAGTGTCTTCACCTTTTGCTGGATTGCCTTCATCATCCAGTCTCCCCGTTGGATTGGTCGAGCCCGAATGCGCTGGTTAAACAATCGGGCGATCCTTTGCTTGTTCGCGGCGTTGTGGAGATGTGCCGCGTCCCTCCTTTCTTCCAGCAGATCGTTGCTGAGGCGTAGCCCCTTGTTGTTCGTTCGTGGATCGTACCCCTCGATCCTTGGGCTCTGGTGAGTGATCTCCAGGGGTAGCACAGCTTCTGTTCCGAACGTCAGGCTGAACGGGGTTTCGCCTGTGGCCGCATTGGCGGTCTTTCGGATGGACCACAGGATCTCTGGAATGACCTTGGGCCAGCGCCCGTATCCCGCATCCCCAGGTTCGATGTCTTCAATTTTCTTCTTGATGCCAGCCTTGATGATTTTGTTGGCTGCCTCCACCTGCCCGTTCGTCTGGGGATGCGTCGGTGATGTGAACACGAGGTTCGTTCCTTGTCGCTTGCAGAAGGCTATAAGTCGGGGGTTGTTGAATTGTGGCCCATTGTCCGTTATGATGCTGATCGGCGTCCCATAGCGACAGAAGAAGAAACGCCAAAGGAAACACTCCACCTTCTCTATCGTGATCCTCTCCATTGGTTGGGCTTCGATGAACATTGTGTGATAGTCGATGATGACGATCAAATACCTGTACTGCCCCTTCGATTTTGGGAACTCTCCGATCAAGTCCAGTCCCCACTGTGCGAACGGAACGGGCGATAGGAGGATGGATAGTGGGACGGCGGGCGTGTGGTGGTGATGTGCGTGCAGCTGGCACATGTGGCATTTGCTCATCAGCGCCGTGGCGTCCGCGTGGATGGTGGGCCACCAGAATCCATACCGAAGGGCCTTGTGTGCGATCGATCTGGCGCCCGCATGATGGCTGCACGTGCCTGAATGGATTTCCTTCAAGATCGAGTTGCCCTTCGTTGGGGTGACGCACTTGAGACTCGCCCAGGTCCTCCCTTGTCGGTACAATGCTCCATCCCGTACGCTGAAATTGGCCGCCCGTGCGACAATGGTCCTGGCCTCCCGCTTGTCTTCTGGTAGCTCCCCATTGCCTTGTAAGCGATGAGCACGTCCATGTAGCTGTGCTCGTGTGGTTCGATTGCCAGGACCTGCTCTGCTCCTGAGATGCTCGGTCGTCGCAATACTTCAACGATTCGCTGTCCTGGTCCCGTGTGCACGGGCGCCGTGGCCAGTCGGGCGAGCCTATCCGCCTTCGCGTTGAACCCCCTGTGTATATGGTTGATGTTGACGTGCTTGAATCCATTGATTAGTGCCTTCACGTGCTTTAGGTAGGCGATCATGGACTCCCCCTTCGCTTGGAATTCTCCTCCGACCTGGCTCACCACCAGCTGTGAGTCGCTGAATATGTTGAGGTCGGGCGCCTTTGAGTTCTTGGCCAGCTGTAGGCCTGCAATGAGCGCCTCGTACTCGGCCTCGTTGTTGGTGGTCTTGAATACGAACTTGAGGGCGTACTCCGCGTTTACCCCTCCTGGCCTGGTCAAGATGATCCCGGCGCCGCTTTCCTTCTTCATGCACGAACCGTCGACGTAGAGGTTCCACTCCGACAATGGTCGCTCCTTGACCTCCGGCTTGTCGGACGCCTCCACCGTCGGGCCGTCGGTTGCGCCGACCGGTGTTCCCTCCGCTTCCGTGTACTCGGCGATGAAGTCCGCCAAGGCCTGTCCCTTGATTGCCGTTCGGGGTTTATACTGGACATCGAATTCGCTGAGCTCAACTGCCCACTTTGCCAGGCGACCGCTGTGATCGGGCGATTGGAGGATCTGGCGTAGAGGCACGTTAGTAAGAACATGGATGCTGTGCGCTTGGAAGTATGGCCTCAACCGTCGGGCGGCGGTGACGAGTGCAAGCACTATTTTCTTGATTGTCGGGTATCGGGTTTCAGCGCCCGTCATGCCTTTTCCTGAGAAGAAAACAGGCAACTCCGTGCAGTCCTCCCTGCGGACGAGGGCAGAGCTGACGGCCGTGAGGGAAGCGGCTAGGTAGATGTACAATACTTCCCCCGGGATGGGTCTTGAGAGGAGCGAAATGGATGCCAAGTATTCCTTGATATGAAGGAAAGATGCCTCGCACTCGGGCGTCCACGCGACGTCACGCTTGTTCGTTGTTCGGAGAGCTTTGAAGAATGGGGCACACCTGTCCGAATAGCGAGATATGAACCGGTTCAGCGATGCGAGTTTGCCCGTGAGACTCTGTAGGTCCACCCTCTTGACTGGCGGCTTCATGTCGATGATCGCTTTTACTTTGGCGGGCACTGCTTCGATCCCCCGCTGACTGACAATATACCCAAGGAACTTGCTGTTGGTGACCCCGAACGTGCACTTGGCGGGGTTCAACCTCTTGTCGTTCTTGATGAGGACGTCGAGCACGGTCCCCAAGTTCTGGATGTGATCGACCGCCTGAACGCTCTTCACCAAGATGTCGTCCACGTACACGTCCACAATGTTGCCAATCAGGCCACGAAACATCGCGTTCATGAGCCTTTGGTAAGTGGAGCCAACGTTCTTCAACCCGAACGGCATCACGACGTAGCAATATAATCCCTTGTCCGTGAAAAACGTCGTCGCCTCCTGGTCCTCGGGGTCCATGAAAATTTGGTTGTAGCCCGAGTATGCGTCCATCATCGACAGGAGCTCGTGCCCCGCTGTTGCATCCACCAGCTGATCGATCCTCGGTAGAGGGAAGCTGGCCTTGGGGCATGCCTTGTTGAGATTGCTGTAATCGATGCACATCCTCCACTTCTTGTTGCTCTTCTGCACCATCACAGCGTTGGAGATCCACTTCGGATAGTCCACCTTGCGGATGAACTCGATGCCCAGCAGTTGGTCCACCTCCTCGTGCATCGCCGCATAGTGCTCTGCTTTGTACGCTCGCCTCTTCTGTTTTACTGCCCGGGCGCTGGCGCTGATGCTCAGCCTGTGGGATATGATGCTCGTGTTGATCCCGGGCATGTCCTTATACGACCATGCGAACACATCCTGCTTTTCCTTTAGGAGCGCGATCAGCTGTTCGGCTATCGCGGGAGCCAATGACGCTCCGATCTGGACCGTTTTCTCCGGGTGTTTGGAGGATAGCTGAATCGTCCTCAGCTCTTCACGCTCGGGGACGGGCGATACCGCCATCAGCCCGTCGCGCTGATCGTCCGGCACGTCCGTTCCTGGTGTGGGCTCCAAGGCGAGGACTTCCTGCCTATCCCGGGGTTTCGCCGCTTCCTCGTAGTTGTATCCCCTGACGTACCCGACCCCTTGCTCGGTTGGGAATCATCCCAAGAGCAAGTGTCCCGCAATGATCATCTTCAACTTGTTGATCCCCGGTCTCCCGAGAATGGCGTTGTATGGGGAGGGGGTGTCCATGATAATGAAGTCCGTCCGGACCTCGCTTTGTGGGGAGTCAGATGCGCCGATTCCGACCCGGATGTTGTCACTCTCAATCGGATACGACGTCTCGCCCGTGAAGCTGGCGACGCACTCATGATCCTGTGTCATCTTGCGGGCGGGCCGGCCGAGTGCGGTGTACGCGTCCAGGTAGATCACGTTTACGGACGCCCCACTGTCTACCAGAACCCTCTTCACGAGGAAACGATCGATGATCGCATCGATCACGAACGGTAGGGTGCTGTCCCTCGGGTTTCCTTCCTCATCCTTCGCTGTGAAGCTAATGGCGGGCGCCTATCGTTTTCCTGCCTTCTGCGCTCGTCCTGCCCCGATCGTCAGCACCTCTCTGCTCGAGTGATCGGGCGACGACGTTCCCTCATTGCGTTTTCCCCCGGATATCGTACTGATAGTCCCACGGGTCTCAGCATTTGCCTCGCGTTCGCACTTTCGCCCTGGGAGGGGTGGCCTGATCGTCCCTCCTCATGTCTTCATGGGCCTTCTTCAGCATGATGCAGCTGTTGGTACGGTGGGTGGCGGCGTTGTGGTATTCGCACCAGATGTTTGGGATTCGGCCGACCAGGGCTATTGCTTCCGTCATGTTGTTTGATGGCGGAATCCGGTGTCGGTGCAGGCGGAGCAGCTGCTCGTTCGACTGGTGACCGACCGCATAGACCTCTTGTCTCGGTCGGTACTGTGGTGCTGGCGGTAGACGGGCTCCCTGCGCCGCCGGTCCCCCTGCTTGGTTGTAGTGGTTGCCCTGGTGATTACGGGAGAATGGCCTCTGGTGATTCTGTCTCTGCGCGTCCCGATTCCTTTTCTGCCCCCCGGCTGGCTCCCCTCCGTCCTCCGAGGGTCGACGTGGCTGGGCGTTCCCTTCTGGTCTGTTGGTGCTGGACTCGGAGGTGGACCCGTACACTCACGTCTCTACGAGTGCCTTCTGCACAATCAGGTCTATAATCTCGTCGTAGTCAAGATACTCCTTCCTCACCAGTTTTTCTACGAACGGGGTGGCGAGCATGTTGTCCATCAGGGCCACCTTGGCCACCCGCTTATCAAGGTCCCTGCACGTGCTTGCGAGCGTTCTCCATCAGTTTATGTAGCTTGACAGGCTCTCGTCCATCCTTTGGCGGACCTTGAGGAGGATACCCGTGGTGTTGTATTTCCCCTGGAGCCGATAGCGCTTCTGGAAGCTCTCCGCCAGCTCGAGGAATGAGTGTATGGAGCCTGGAGGGATCTCGTAGAACCAGCTCCGTGCTTCCTCCGTCAGTGTTTCCTGGAACAGGAAACACAGGGTCGGGTCCGAATACCGGGTCCCGTCCGTGGTGGATCGAAATTTGTCGATGTGCGCGTGGGGGTCTCCGCTCCTGTCGAACCGGGTGATTTTCGTTGCCTTCGCGTGGGGGTCTCTTCCCCTTTCCAATATGTGCGCCGAGAATGGGCTGACCCGAGGGGCGAACGTCCCGCCTTGCCCGGCCATCTTGTCCTTGCGTAAGCGCGAAACCTCCTCCGCCAGTTCTTCCATCCTCCGAAGGATTAGGGTTTTATTCGTCAGGGCCGCCGATTCCTCCACTGGTGAGGGCGCTAGGGTTGTCCGGGCGTTGGTCCTGACGAACGGGTGTTGCTCCTCGCTGGTGGTTTCATGGGTCTCTTCGTGCTGCCCCAGCTGCTGGCTGACGAGTGCGTCCAGCCGCTCCTCCAACCTCTGCCGGATCTGGCGCTCCTCTGCTCTCTCAAGCGCCGCTTCTCTCAGTTCCTGAACTAAGCTATTGACACACTCATCGCTATCGCTGCCCCTTCCAAGTTCCAGTGCCTGTCGCTCCTGTGCGCTGGGTGATGTTCCCCCAATGGGTGTGGTGCTGACGTTAGTCTCCGGGTTGAGCATGTGGGCTTTTGCTAGTGGTATTTATACGAGGTTTGCAATTTGTAAGCTTCCCACAGACGGCGCCAACTGTTTCTACCTGATTACGCGGGACGTAATCTAGCAGAAGCAAGTACGAGTACTCATCCTCTTCCTTGTACGTCCGAACGTTGGGGCTGTTCGGATGGTCACGCGCTTCCTCTCCTTTCGGGTATGCGGGTACGCGTGCTCGGGTACGGCTGTTAGAAGAATACAACGATGAACAGACAGTCAGGGGTCAAGACGGGGTGGCCCGCCTTCAACGCTCCGATGCCTAAGTCAGAAGATGTATTGGATATAACAGTCGTGTGAGCGTGTAGAGTGTGGTGCTGGGATTCAGAATGTTGAGATGTCGTTACCTGTAATAAATACCTTACATATATAGGTGGTTTGAGCTTGGTGCTTGATGGTGTTCTTCGATGTGGGACTGGTGTGCACTTGCTGTTGTGTGATCCGCACATTCGGGTATGCGCCCCACGGGCGCGTGCTCGCTCGGATGAGGTTGGTCTTGTGAGTGAAGTTGAAGCCTCCCTGGTGGTCTTTCGGGTGGTCGGGTAGGTGTTGATTACCTGCTTAAGTGGATAAGTATATTTAATCGGACAACTAATGGTGCTATACTAACAGCATATGGCATTTTCAGTCAGGTTGATGTTTGTCAGTTTGTCACAGGAAAGAATATCAAACATTGCATACAACATAACAAATGGACTTTGCACTCCCATAAGTGATCAATCAGCCCCGGTTTACATAACCATTGGAGATGGAGGAAATCTAGAAGGATTGCCTACCGAGTATGCACATATTGTTACATTCACGACCTTTTATTCTTTATTGACAGAAAAATACTTTGCAACCTTTTCTTGTTTATTGACTGAAATTTTGGAAACATCAACTTGTTTTTCTTTCACCGTTGTGCAAAATGACAGAACCGCAGCCGAGCTATTCTGCGTTTCGTGAATCAAGCTTCGGCCATGGGATTCTTCAGATCAAAAACAGAAGTTATGCCTTGTTCAGTTGGCATAGGAATCAAGATGGTTATGCAGTAGAAGCTGACTCCTTATGTTTGCAAAACATACATTGGACTACTACTGTACAGCAGTCATCCGAATTGTGAAACTCTAATTGTTCAAGTTACACACACGATGCTAAGTTCAAGATACTATTAAGTTATTGTAAAACTGTAATTGTTCGAGTTACATACACGATGCTAAAGAACAAGATACTGTTAAGTTGTATTGAATGGGAGGAACTAGTCACAGCTGTATGCATTATGCAAACATGCAATGCAAGTGTTAGCGCCAAGACGGCAAGACACATATTGGATCAGTTCAAACAAAGAGAAACTAAGAAGCAAACTAGGAATAGGAAACCTCATAGTTCATAATCAGACGAGGTAGCTGTAATCACCAAACGAAGATCTCTCCCACAGTCCCATTACAGTAGCCACAACCAATAATTTATCATTCATGAATGAAACTGTTTCTACCGGATTACGCGCAAGACGCAATCTAGCAGAAACAAGTACGAGTGCTCCTCCTCCTTCTTGAACGTCCGAACGTTGGGGCTGTTCGGATGGTCGGGCGCTTCTTCTCTCCTCGGGTCTTCGAGTGTACGGGTATGCGTGCTCGGGTACGGCTGTTAGAAGAATACAACGATGAACAGACAGTCAGGGGTCAAGACGGGGTGGCCCGCCTTCAACACTCCGATGCCTAAGTCAGAAGATGTATTGGATATAACAGTCGTGTGAGCGTGTAGAGTGTGGTGCTGGGATTCAGAATGTCGTTACCTGTAATAAATACCTTACATATATAGGTGGTTGAGCTTGGTGTTTGATGGTGTTCTTCGATGTGGGACGGGTCTGATGTTGTTGGTGTAATCCGCACATTCGGATGTGCGCCCCATGGGCGCGTGCGCGCTCGGATGAGGTTGGTCTTGTGAGTGAAGTTGGAGCCTTCCTGGTGGTCTTTCGGGTGGTCGGGTAGGTGTTGATTACCTGCTTAATTGGATAAGTATATTTAATCGGACAACTAATGCCATACTAACAGAAAGCAGTACAAGTCAATAAACAAGAGCAATCGTCAGATTTATTCTAATCTCAAAAGAGCAGTAAGAAGTATGCATTTCTAAGAACGAAGATCTCTCCCACAGTCCCACTACAGTTTGCTAGTAAGTCTGTAACTATGAACAGTTCAAAGTGTTGGCCAGGAACTACCTCAAAGTCTCAAACTTGAATCACATGGTCTGTGATTAACTGATTATAAAGCATACAAATGTAACAAATCATAATCTCAAACTCATCACATTAAAGTCATTAAACCCATCACATAATCAATCGTTCAATCTCAATTCTCAAGCCATCAGATTGGGTTTTGAGCATCAGTGAAAAACCCAATCTCAAACTATGAACTATCAGTGAAAAACTGAAAATAGAAAAGCTGAAAAGAAGAGGTTTTGTCGTTCTGACCTTCGATATGGCGAGCGGCGAACGGCGACGACCAGAGGCGAACGACGACGATCAGAGGCAAACGACGACGGCGAGTGGACTTTCAGTTCAGCGTTCTGCGTTCAGTGCTTCAAGCCTTCAACGTTTCAGTTTTGGACTTTTGGGTGATTGAGTTTTAGGTTTTCTGCAATTGGTTTTACACCGATTAGTCGCTGCTTTTACACCGATTAGTCGCTAATCGGTCGCCTAAATTCTGATTAGTCACCTTCCGCCGAATTACCCCGCCCAGAGGCAAAATTAGGCCTTCACATGACTTTCTCCGACTAATTGGCGCCTAGGCGGCCGCTTTTTAGAACACTGCTCGTGACTATATTTAACAAATCAAAGAACCTGATGATGATCAGTAGCAGAGTCAGGATTCAATGTTAGGGGAGACTAAAATTGTACTCGTAAAACTAAAAATAATATTAATATTAAATTAAATAATTACAAAATATAAAATTGTGCTCGTAAAAGTATTAACTACTATATAGGTAAAAATCTTTGTCGAGGTTCTATACCATGAAAATATTTTTTAATAACGTACTCCATCGTAAAAAATAACGAATTCATATATATGTCTTTCACCAGTTGTTACTCTGATAACTCAGATACTGAATTTAAGAAAGATGATTTTTTGATTAGAGAATTTACAAGTTTTTTGTTTCTTTTAAAATATCTCTCCATACAAAAAGTAGGATTTTAATATAAAGAAGGGCGTTAGGGAAAACTAATCAATAAGCAAAATGTAAATTGGCTTAATGGCCTATTTATATGAAAAATATATATTTTTTTAATTAGATAGGATGCATGGGTAATTCCTAATTGGTGTTGTCTTCCAAACCTAGCTACCATATATGGATTTATAATTACGTGTCAGCTGGCTACTTACGGATGATAGTTAAATTTGAAAAACTCTAACATTAACAGATAATGGTTTAATTGGTTAATTGCAACTGACATAATATATGTGTCTTCATGATTTAATCGCAAGAGACATAATATACTGCAAATACTGAATTGTATCTCTAAAATTCAGATGAAGGCCTGACCTGAGCTCGTCCCAAGGTAGCTCCGCGGCTGCTAATGATGGAACTCAACACCTAACTAAACACAGGATAAATTGACACAACTCATTGATTATGATTTGATTGCAATGCCAGCTATCACATTCATACTTCAATCATAATATCATGACCTGAAAATTTTAATAACCTATCATGTTCCTGAGAAATGCTGGTAAAACCGATTAATAACCAAACCGAGTTCTGTTATTTTTTGAAATATACCATGTAAAGCACCATCACAGTTCTCATACCACTTCAAATCAATACACAATCCAAAGCACAAGATCAGAATCCAAATGTGGACAGCCAAGAACATTTACAGATACGCAGTTCTCAAATTAACAGCAATTCAATAAAATAAACAAACCCACAATCCAACATGCACACAAACCATTTGACTTAGCTCACAATAACACTCCATATTACACAACAAAACATGCCCAATTCAGTAGCTTTGGCTAAAACCCTAGTAGTTTATAGCATTACAGCCTAATCAAATTGAGAAGCCACGGCAGATAAATCAAAATTCAATACACGGCGGAGTGAAACATATAACCATACCGATGAAACTGATAAAATAAAACAGATATGAAATTATACCCCTTGGAGAAATTTGAATCGCAGAGCCGCCATCGATGAATTTCCAGCCCAACTTGCTGTGATTTCCCTCTATCACCCACCCTGATCAAAAAATTTAGAACAAAAATCTCAATTTCATGGGTTTTTTTTTTTGTTTTTTTATTTTATTTTGGTGAAATTTTTTCAACCCCTAAAAAGAATTTTGGGGTGAAAAAATATAAAACCCTTATATATCAGAGCAGCACTCATAAAACAGAATAGTACGTATAGTACAATGTTAATATTGGACTAGATGCATTTATATATATACTATTTTTTTTCTAACCTAACCATTTCTTGACTATGGTTAAATCTTAACCATGGTTAATTTCTAACTCTGGTTAATATTGGTGTTAGTTTCCTACATTTTCACTTTTCCATTAATTAGATGATGCATTTTGAATATTTTCAATATTTTGAATTTGGGAAATGCTTGCCACCTATTTTCTTGTGCATCATCACATTGTATGCTCAGCTGTTAGTTTTGTCATATATTCAAAAAAACAATATTAATGTAAGGTTTTCTGAGAGCACTAGTTTGATTATTGGTAAAAAATTTCGATTATGGAGACGGTGCTGAACTTCTAAATTTTATACGTAAGTTTGCATGAAGTTTTAAGGTCAAACGCATGCATTCGTCTTTTCAAATGTATGTTCATTGTTCAGCCGTTAAGCGTGTGGTTCACGTAAACCCGACTAATTTGAAATTTTGGAGGGTATTTTCTAATTTATTCATTGACTGTGGTTTCTCCATTTTTTGTAGTAATAGAAGGTTTAAATCTGGGGATACCTTTCCAACTATAATCATATGCAAATCCTTGCATTTACATTTAGTCCATATCAGTAAGGATACTGAGAATTTGGTTACTGTCCTAAATGAGGCCAGGTTAAGAGGGCCAACTAATCACCTATTCAAGATTAACCCAAATGAGTACATGAGGTATTCATACATTCAGATATGTTTCCACATTTGAAGATGCAAAAATAAGTACTGTAGTTGGACTAAAGCCAAATGAGTAATGACAGACTGAGAGTGACCAAATTTTTTCCAGTACATAGATTCATAGAATACAACCATTACTATAAGGATCTGTACACAGCTAGTTATCAAAAATCCAAGTGTGTTGCTTGCATATCAAGAAACCAGAAAGGAAAGAACTGATTTGAAACGTTATTCATTTCTCATTGAATTGTAATGTAATGTCTGTACTGGCAATACTATAATGAAAATCCTGAGATATAATGAACTCACGGGATTGTATGAACTTTTGTGCTAATTTTTGAAGCAGCAATGTTTGCTTCGACTTCTTAACCTCAGCCGAGACTTCCCCTGATCCTAAAGATGAAAAGCTTTTCAAACTCAGTTTTTGCTGATGTACTGATATCCACTTGCTCTTGCTTTTGCATCTCAATGGTTAGGATTCCCATAGAGTTGCGTGTAAACTCTCCTTGTCCGATAAACCACAATCATACTTAAGCCTGCTGCAACAAGGCATAGTCCCGATAGTATTCCAAATGTTATCGAATAACATATAGTACCCTCACAAGAGAGGTCATCATCATCCCTGAGGGGATTCATAACCAATGAGCTTGGACCTTGGTGTCTGAGTGTAGCTTGTTGTGCTGCATAGTAGTCATATATACCACTAGCAATCACTGTTGAGAATATAAGAGAACCAGCAGGGTTTGCCATTGTAAGGAAGTTATAGAGCGCCCCAAAACTCTTCAAGCCAAACAGCTCTGAAGCTGCAGCTGGCAAAATTGCCCAGTGAGCACCATAGCCTAGTCCTATCAACACAGTGGCCACATATATTTGTCCTGGCAATCCCACAGCATAGTAGAATAGGCCAATTGCCATGATGACCTGGACTACTGCCATTGCCACCGGTCTCGGGTAGGCATAGTCTCTAGTGAAAAGAAAAAAAACAATGCTTGTTAGCAACTTAGCATAGTAGTAAATCATGTGTCAGTAGTCAAAGAAATTCACAGATATCGAATTCCACCTTACGACAATCTCAGAGAAGTAGCCACCACCAACACGTCCAAGGAAGTTCCAAATGCTGATCATGGAGACATAAATACTTGTATCAGTATACCCAAGTGACAAAACTACCTGTCCCAAATTGTCGATAACTGTCAATCCAGATCCAGAAGCCAGCAACAGAGAAAAAAATATGAGCCAGAAGTCGGCCTTTTTTAATGCCTGCGTTAAGGTGAAATTTTCTCCTCTATGGGGGCCTCTTCTTCTCTTGACCCTCACTGCTCCATCTGCAGCTGCTTGGAACAGTTTAGCTTGAAGCTGTATGATTCGTTTCTGTCTTTCTGATGTTGGAAGTGAATCTACATCGGAAGCCTTCTCATCTTCCACCTCGCTAAAAATGACCTCATTCGGGTCCTGCTCAGATTTGGTTTCTTCTTGTTGTTGTTGTGTCTCAAGGAGAAGGCTCTCCTGCAGTAAAGGCCTTGGCTCAAAGAAGAAAGCCAATATGATAGGGATTATGATAGGGAGCAATACGAGAACAACTAAAATGAACGCAAATAATGTGATCAACCATTGACTCAAGTCGAACAGATCTTCAACTAGTAAAACTCCCAAGAGATAAGCTGCCAGAACAAGGCAAACACAATATGTAAATGTGAATCCTGCACTGTCACCTGGCCTGACTTGTCTGTGACCTCCCACAGGCCTAACAATGAACATTAAGGCAAGGGCAACCATTGCCGGCCCAACTGCAATCATAAAAATCAACGACGCATCGTCTGGGGCATTGAAAATAGCATAAATCTGAGTTATTATTGCACCACTCAACCCGGAATATCCTTTCAGGATGCCAACAACAGGACCTCGGCTTTTGGGAAAGTTTTGCACACACGAAATCAAAGCTGCTGTGTTAAAAAAGGGAGATCCATTCGTTCCAACATATATAGCAATGCACAGCTGCATAACAAAAGTTGTTCAATACTTCAGCTCAGAGCAACGTTGTAAAATATCAATGAACAAAAAAAACACAGCTTTCTTCAGTGCCATTCACATATTCTAAGCACAAGAAAAACAAACATTTATTCTCCAACAATAAACCTCATCTATAAACACCACATTCCTACGAAATTCAAGAAAGACGAAGACAACTAAATATGTTCATCATTTATATCTTCTCCCTTAAACTTCTTCAATTCCACTAGAAAAGATGGTCAACTCTCTTATGCTCACCCAATCTGATAACTAATCATTAGCAAGTAAAAGTAACCAAGTATTTCAGACAATACATATATCATGAGGAAAGAATAGAAGAGTTATATCTACTGGTACCCACAAGGCAGAACAAACCATAACCAGTAAATTAACAACCCAAATATCAGACCTGATGATCAAGATTCGAACTTGATTGAACTACTCACCACCCACAAAGGCAAAGCAGCAATCTTCTGTGAGACTATAAGCCAAAGAAATCCATATCCCAGAAAATTGAGCACTGCCCCAATGACTAAAAGGGACCAACTTGGCAAAATCTCCGATAAGTAGCCAGCTATGAACCCAATAGCATCACCCAAGTCCTTGGCCACTCCCAGAATTGTAATCTGCCTCTGGGTGTAGCCCATGGTGCTCTTTATCACAGGAGATATGCTCCCAAACAAGTACCCAATTCCTGCGAATGACTGAATCCACGTTGCGCACACAAACACAAGCCATCTGCTGTTCTTGAACGACTTGAACTTCACATGAAACTGTGCCATTTTTTAAAGTAGTTTGGCACAGTTTTGTGAGCCAGTTCTGAGATCTCTGAGTTTTGAGAAGTGATGAGTTATCACCTCGACTGGTTTTTGCTCTCAGTGCCTAGGTGATTATAGATATATAATATTTGAGTTGACAGAAGATGAATAGCTGTGTGATTGATATTTTCTGGATCACTAAGCGGTAAAATGGACTTCTAGTCAAACCCAACGATCACTATACCTGTAAGCTTAGATGTCCCGAACTAAAAACACAATCTAACCATGACATGTGTAATTCAGTTTTACCCTAAAATTTGGTGTTGTTAGGTCGAAGTTACTCTCATTACTAAGAATGGAAGTAGTGTTGAAGAGTCCCAATTCCTTAAACCTGTCTTGATTGTTCCTCTTTCAGGTTGTCAAGTTTTATGGGGGCTTATTTCTCATTACCTACTTGCCTGCAATAGCTTGAGCTTGAGCTTGACTTTGACAAGCATGTACTGGAGAGAAGTGTAGGTCATTATTGGCATGGGTCCAGAATCCAAACAAGTATAGTTGAAACATTTTGCATGTGATCATAATAGGATTGTATATTAGCAACCACACTGAGAGTGACTTCTGCCGCTGGACTTGCTGTTCCCTTGTGCAGGATGATTTGGGGGTCCTCTCTGCAGTTTCCTTTTGCTCTTTCTCCTTTGTCTTAAAAAAAAAAAACCAAACTGATAGTGACAAATATATTAACAATAACAACATGAATTATTGTTGGGCATATGCTTAGAAATTTGTAGCCACTACTACTGTATGTATAAGTCTTGCAAAACGAGAAGATTTTGACGGAGATGAAGTTGGGGTTCTTAATTGATGCTACCGAAACATGTGTATTAATTTTAATTGACGCTCTTTCGACAATATTTTCATGGCAGATTGTTCCATGTAGAGTATTGAGAGCGTGATCCTCGTCTATTAACAAATTAGACAAAGATCACACATAGAACAATCTGCCATGAAAATACATCACTGAACAATCACCTTAACAATATTATATAGGATCAGCTTAGAAATATTATCCTCATTGTCTTATATTATTTCTAAGCTGATCCTATATAATATGTTTAGATCTCAAATCACCTCAGTGATGTATTGTCTTCAACGTGATGGCCTTGTTTGTTTCGGCTACCCAGATCATTTGGTACCAAATGAGTGGCAGAAAAACCAAACAATATAGGATGCTAGCTACCTAGGTCCTCTCCTCAATAACCAGGGTAATTTTACAGATCCACAGTTGTGTCTTGTCCAAAGGATATAAACTAACAACACACTAGTTAACAAAGGGTATAAACTAACAAATACAGATCCACAGCTGTGTCTTGTCTTCACCACACATATTCTCCCTTGCATGTTTTTTCTTCTTCTGTAGATTGTATGTAGAATTGTGCAGTGAGGTAGCTGAATCACAGATTCACACCTGTGTGAACTCTGGACAGGCTACACTTCAAAATTTCATGACTCATGAGTACAGAAGTAACAAAACAGATTCCCAACCGTGGAAAGAAGACTTTGCCAAATGAGAAACAGGAACATAAATTCTATTGACATTTAAATTCATTCATCATGTAATCATTTTTCTGAGAAATGAGCACATTGAGACAATAAGAACAGAAACCAGTGTGGAATAAAGAAGTGAGCTAGTTACCGCGTACCGAGCTCTTTGTAATAGAGAACAAAAGACTATTACTGGGTCATGTTCATGGCTTCATTCTCGTCAATCGCTTCAGCTTCAAAACTTGGAGCGTACCATCCCAACTGGTCAGTGAGTTTCTTCATTCTTTCTTCTTGTCCCTTTGAGTTTCCTAAGGCAGTGGTGAAAGGATACAAGTCACTTTTGTGGCCATACACCTGTAAGAAGCCAGGTCACCTTTCACCAGAAACTCCATCACATCTCGGCCAAATCCTCCATCAACCTCAGCTAGTAAATATTGGCCTGTCATCAGAATTCTCTCATTAAATTCAGCTCACCTCTAAACATGCCTACACTTACTGAACATCAGGAATTTTAGGGGACGTTTGTTACACCGTGCTAGTGTGTACCACGCTGACTATAAATACTGTCCTGGACTCTCACGCACCTTTTTAGAATGCACTAATTTTGGGATGCGTTTGGTCACTTTAGTATAGTCCAGGACTCATCCTCCTTGACAAGTTCTTTTCTTCTGCAAGTCAAAACTTGGGACTTGAGGTGCACGAGCAGTCAACACCAACTGAGTTTGCATGAAGTGATCCAGTTTTTGTTGTTTATGCAAACCCCGTTTAATCTCAAATAAAATAATCCCATTAGTACCGATTGGCTCGATTGATCGGAAGTAAGCTGTATATATCATATCAATCTCACAAGTACGCAACAATCAGCTTAATTGTACCCAGTTCAAACCTGGGTCCTAATGGGTAGTTGGGTACTAATGGGAATCCATCAATGCTGAACTGGGTTTTCAATTCAAACCCAGCTTTCGTCGATCAATGTTGGCCTTAATTATGTTGGGTTTATTCAGCTAGCTACAAACTGAATCAATCTCACGCCCATGTACCAAAATTCTCTCTTGCAATACCCCAGACGCAGATCAATCGAATTCTTGAAATGCAGGTTCAAGTGTTCAACAAATTTATTGTTGCGAGCCATCATCAAAGAAAGGTAGGATGAGGGAGAAAGAAAAGAGATGCCATGAGCGTGCAATCGACCGTGCTATTCTGAGTCACTGAAAAGTAGTAATCAACATAACACCAGCTAAGGAGCTAAAGACTAAAACGACGACACTAGCCTGTACCATTTATATTTGTACTCCTCGTCAACGAACACCGGTCCAATAGATTAAGACCTCCTATTTAGCACAGTTTCAGCTAAGACGGTGAAACAAACCCACCCTTACTTTACTGGTACAATATACTCGAGCATCAGAATTTATACGCGACATTGTGAAGTACTATACTACATGATTAATTGACAGAATGAGAACAAGTTCTGTGCCATGTCTAGCTGCTCACCATTTGGGGTATCTTGCACGATTCTTATTTTCGGATTCTTTTGAGTTTCCAAGATTGCTTCCTGCAACCTCGTGCAACCTCTGCACAAGGTCAAAAATCAAAACACTCAACTTTCAGCAGCATGTGGACTGTGGAGCTCAAAACTACTTAGACTTGATGCATAAAATTACATACTCAAGCAACTTTCCGACCACAATAAAGTACAAATCTAATTTCATATAGAGAATTAAGAGAAGTACATTATCTCCAAACCTGAATTGCATTGTCTGAAGCATTTTCGGGAATCGTCAAAGGAAACGCAAAAGATGATGATTTCGGATTTGTGGATATACAACTCGGATTAATTGATGGACAAGCTCTGATTTTTCTGAAAATAATAAGTCACACACAAAATTAAATTGAAGTGTTGAACATACAAATAGATGCTAATTAGCCAAACAAACAAAACCCACCATACCAATCATATTCAAACACTGTTGATAAGAACAGACACCCATTTTCTAGACCAGTCTGCAGAGTCTTGGATTGGGAAAATGGAGTGGTGGGAGGGGCTAGATTGGTCTTGGAATTGAGAGAAGGGATTGCTGAAGCAGGTAGAGGAGAGGTGGTTAGTGTTACACTGAGAGCCAAGGATAGCAGAGTTGGTAGAATTATGGGTTCTTTTGGGGTTGAATTTGGGAGAAGGAAATGAGAAGTTACAGAGAATGAGTCCTTGGAAGTTGGAGGTAGAAGATGATGATGACCCATCATGTTCATCGTGTTAGTTATCCTCTAGCTCTCAGTCTCTAAAGTCTCAACCTTTCACTTCCATGGGTTCTCTGTCTTCTCTGGTTTCTACTTTCCCTACTGATTAAACGCTGTGTTTTGCCTCCAAATTCAACCACACATATCCAATTGTGTCAGTAAAGCTGACAGAGATACGCTCAGCTTGCAAATAAAACAAATTCTGTTCATTATTTATAATCAATGATCTTAGATGCACAAGGAGTCGATATGTCCGAGTGGTTAAGGAGACAGACTTGAAATCTGTTGGGCTTCGCCCGCGCAGGTTCGAACCCTGCTGTCGACGACTCGTTTTGATAACCTTTTGTCCTAGTTTTCTTACGGAGGAGGTGAAAAGCATCATCGCACTACTCGTGACAATTGTTTCGTCCATAAATATTTGGTGCTAGCTTACAAATTTGCAATGGATTGGGTCAGATTTTTTCAAAAATTTGAAACCCACAAGTCGTTTTTGGGCTTAAGCCCTAGGCCTTGTCGTCCTTTTCAGGTATTGAACTTTTTTTTGTATGAAATGAAAAAAATAGAAATAAATAATGTCTAACTAACAAATATATCAGTTGATAATGAAAGAAGACAACTCTCCTCCCATCGTGGTGATGAAACTTGGCCAATTTTATTAATTTATATAACTGAGACTATAATTGAGGATCTCCTTGAACAATATTTCTTTGAGATTTCGGTAATACTTCGTAATTGCATATGGGTTCTCCCATTTGAACAATTATGCTTGCAGTTCTTCACTGAAACTACAATTGGTGTTCTACCTTTTAAGCCATTGCTACCTTTGCCTACATCAAAAATCTTACTTATGATGTGATTCCGCAGAAAGATTGGGTCTATCCCGTTGGCTCAGATAATCACTTGGAATTGCTGTGGTTGTTGGCTCAGGCCACTTTACTTATCTCTACTTAAAATTGATATCTTGTGGCTTCTTGATACGAGAGTGGACTTTGATCTGACAAGTTCTCTAGTTTCTAAATTTCCTGATGTTAAATCTTTTGTAGTGCTTATGGACAATGTGCTAGTAGGGCTGTTAATACCGAATCGAAAACCGAAAAAAAATCGAACCGAAATCGAACCGTAACCGAAAAAACCGAAATCGAATAAATACCGAACCGAAAAACAAAAAAACCGAATCGAACCGAAAAATTCGGTTCGGTTTCGGTTTTCGTCTCCAAAAAAACCGAAAAAACCGAACCGAATCGTTTGAATCGAAATGAATAAAACGACGTCGTTTTACAAGTGTTAATCAAGTTTGATGTTGTTGGGTATGTTGTTGAATATCTCTCTTTGTCCCATATGAAAGTAGTATTTGGTATGTGCCATAGTTTGATACTTAACAATGATTATTGGGGTTCTTGTAGGTTTAAGAAAATGAATGCTAATGGTAGACAAGTTGAGTATAGTTTGAGAATGGATTCAATTGAGTGTTTTTATGTGATATTTGTATTGTATTTTTATTTGGATGGACTGTAGATTGTTTTAAACTTGGATTATGGAGTGTGGAGTGTGGACTTTGGTTTATGTTTGTTGATGTTTGAAACTTTGAATTTGTGATGTAAACTTTCGGTAAACATTTGGCTATTTCCTATGGTTTGAAACTTTGAATGTATGATTTATGACTAATTATATTTGTTGTAGTTTGATTTGATTTGATTTGATTTGACATAAATTATGTTTTACACTTTCACAAAGTTATTGAAAAAAATAGCTAATGAAAATCTTCGAATTTTCGAAACTAAAAGAAAGAAATAGTATTTTTTTAGAAAGTTTTTTTTTATTTAAAAAAAAACCGAAAAAAAACCGAACCAAACCGAACCGAACCATTCGGTTTTTTGTAAAAAAATTAAGAAAACCGAACCGATTAAAAAATACGATTCGGTTTTCGGTTCGGCCTAATAACCGAATCGTTTGTACCGATTAACAGCCCTATGTACTAGTATGGTTTTACTTTGGTTTGATTCTAAAGTTCATATTAACATTGTTTTCTCTCATTCTCGGTACATTTATTGTTTGGGCACGAATACTTCCACCAAAACGGACTGGTTTCTTACATGTTTATATATGTGGCTTCATAAGCATGATCAACCGGCTCTTTGGCATGACCTACTTCAATTGAAACCTACACTTAATATTGCTTGGGTGATGATAGGAGACTATAATAATATTCTTACTCGTTAAGAGAAACTTGGCGGAAATACTGGTTTGACTATCTATATGAATCATTTTATGACATTTCTGAACTCTGGTTCTTTAATTTCAATTCTTTTCTCTGGCAATCCATATACTTAGGATCCTAGTTCTCGAGTTTATGAACGTTTGGATAGAGCGACTGCTAATGCCTCTTGGCTTAGACTATTCCCAGAAGTTGTATTGAACAATCTTTCAATTCATGGTTCTGACCATAGGTCAATTTGCCTTACTTTCAAGTCTACCAAATCTACTCGAAAGGAAATCTATAGATTTGAAGCCATGTGGTTACAAGATCCCACTTTAACTACAGTTTTGCATAAAGTTTGGGGTTCTCTGGTTCATGATAATCCAATTATTAGTTTTACTTCTCTTTCAAACCAATTTCAATGTCTCTCTGAGGCACGGAACAAGAACTCTTTGGAAATTTGTTTACTACTATTGAGAATACTCATGTCAATCTTGTCACTATCCAAAAAGAATTATTGGAAATTTTTTTATTGCTTTACTTATTGAGGAACAAAATCTAAGTGATTATCTTTCTAAACTTTACGAGAAAGAAGAAATCTTTTGGGCTCAACACGCTAGAGCTAATTGGCTCAAGCTTGGTGATGAGAATACTAAATTTTTCCAAACTTAAGCTCTTATTCAAAAGAAAAAATGACAACTTACGAAGATTAAAGACGATGGGTTTTTTTTATAACGATCATGAGCATATTGCTTGTATTCTACTAAAATCTTTCCAAAAACAATTTACTCATAATACTCTTCATGCTGAAAGGGATATTATCAAGTTTTTGGACCAAATTAGTCTATGCATCTCTGATCATGAAAACGAAAATCTCTTACGGCCTATCTTTAATGAAGATGTAAAAGATGCGCTTTTCCATATTGGACCCCTTAAATCTCCTAGTCTGGATGGTCTTCATGCCATATTTTTCCAAAAAAATTGGGATATTTTACAAAATCATTTATTTCTTTTGGTAAATCATTTATTTACTACTGTGGCGAATCTTGATTCCTTGAATCATACAAATATTGCACTTACAACGAAAATTGAAAACCTGAAAACTTTTAATCACTTATGACCTATTAGTTTATGCAATGTGGCCTATAAAATGATTACAAAAATTATTGTCCAACGACTCCGACCTTTGCTTGAAAAGTGCATATCGCCTAATCAAGGTGATTTTGCTCCTGGAAGATCCATTTTTGATAATATTTTAATTGCACATGAACTGTTTACAACTTTTAACAAAAAGAAAGGAAGAACTGGTTTTATGGCTGTCAAACTTGACCTTCAAAAGGCCTATGATTTCCTAAATTGAGATTATATTAAGTTATGTGGCACAAGTTTGTCTTTCACCCATTCTGGGTTTCTTTAATTATGAAGTGTATTTCTTCCGTGTCTTTTTTCATAATAGTAAATGGATTGGCTGAAGGTTGGTTTCAACCTACTCGAGGCATTAGGCAAGGAGACCCTTTATCTTCTTATATTTTTATTCTTTGTATGGAATCACTAATACGGCTTCTAAATAAAGAAACCACAAAACCGAAATCTCAAATTGGACTACTTTCGTCTCCTTGTGGTTTTCGAATTTTTAACCTTGTTTTTGTAGATGATTGTCTTCTTTTTGGAAAACCTACCATTTCGGTTGCTAGAAATTTTAAAAATATTTTAAACGATTTTCTAGAGCATTTGGCCATCAAATAAACTTTCATAAATTTATTTGCTACTTTTCCAATAATGGTAATAAAGCATCTAAAGATGATATTTGCGCTCTCATTGGGATCCCCCATAAGGCTAATATAGGTAAATATTTAGGTATCCATAACATTGTCTTTTGGAAAGATCCAATCAATGCTTCATAATTAATTCTAAGAATTCAAAAGAAGCTCTCTGGATAGAAGGCCAATACCCTTTCCCTGGTAGGAAAACTAACTCTCCTTAAATTGAATCTGTCAGGAATGCCAAATCATGTGTTGTCTTGCTTCCGTTGTCCTACTAAAATTACTAATAAGTTTGATGTTGAGTGCAAGAATTTCTTCTGGAGAAACAAGAGTCTGGCAATTGCACGGAGTCAAGTTTGTACTCTTAAAGAAAAAAGAGGGCTAGGAATTCGACCTATTGCTCGTTTTAACCAAGCAGCATTAGCTAGATTGGGCTAGAAAGTTCTAACAAATCCGGCCAACTAGTGGGTAAGAATTATTACACAAAAATACCTTCCACTACCAGCATTTTCACTATAGCCGACAACATTTAAAAAAAAACAGGCCGACGAGATTTTTTTTGTCGGCTATAGTCCACTATAGCTGACGACATATACAATTTTGTACTATAGCCGACAAAAAAGCAACAAAAAAATCGTCGGCTGTACTATACCCAACGAAAAAGCGACAAAAAAATCGTCGGCTATACTTTGGCCGATGCACTATAGCCTATGGGACTATAGCTGATGAGTTTTTAGTATAGCCGACGACTTCGTAAAAACTCGTCGGCTATAGTCCCGTAGGCTATAATGCGTCGGCCAAAGTATAGCCGACGATTTTTTTGTCGCTTTTTCGTTGGCTATAGTATAGCCGACGATTTTTTTGTTGCTTTTTTGTCGGCTATAGTACGAAATTGTGTATGTCATCGGCTATAGTCCACTATAGCCGACGAAAAAAATCTCGTCAGCCTGTTTTTTTTTAATGTCATCGGCTATAGTGAAAATACTGGTAGTGTTCAAAAAGAATCCTTCTTTAATAATTGAATTAAATCCTCACACTCATGTGCCTAAAAAGGTATATTTGAGCCTAGACAACTTTTACAATAAAGGCTACAGTGGATAGCAGGAAATGGAACTCAAGTGTAACTTGACAAAAATTCATTCGGGGCATGAATAAGTAGCAACCGAGTATAGTCGAAGGCCACAAACAACTATGGTTGTTGAGCGAAAGAATGCATATCAACCCTGAGGGGTGAATGTCCAATCACGGTTGATGAAACAAGTCTGAATCCTTAATGTTTGAGTGATATATGATTACCAATAGGTATCGAGAATAATGTCATTAGACAAGAGAAAGAGCACGTTGATTATTGGATGAACATGACTCAAGTTGCACGATTGAGGAAGTACGGGACTCGGAGAGTTGGGAAAGATGCATGGTGAAGGTGCAGTTATAGAACTTTGGAGTATACGATAAGGAAGAAGTGAGGCATGCAACATCGAGTTAAATTGAATCTTGAATCAAGTTGAAAAGCCACGAAAAGACTTCAGGTTAACGTAAGTAAAAATTCATTGATATAGAAATATTGCAACAAGGCAGGATGTCGTGAGCTCGAGGGTGGACCTAAAAGTCAATCACTATCTTGAGCATAGGTTCTGAAATACAAAAACGTGTGAAAGAGTTGAAGATCGAGAAAGTCTCGAAGCCAAATGAAACATCCAATTGGACCAAGAAACATTGAGGAATAATAGTAAGATTGTGATAAGATGATGTTGCTCTGTATGCGTGGCAAGGGGCATGGAAAATGTATGTGGGAGAGAGGTTGTGAGTAGCAACCCATGAAGCACCAAAGAAAAATGAAACTAGTGGACAAAAATAGTTCCTCAGAGAGTACAGTTGCCAATAGTTTTTGGTTGAGAATTGTCATTGGTCTCTCGATTAGGAGTGGCAAGGTCAAGTTACATTACCTCACGAGGCTCAAAGTCATCGTTGTGATATTCTTCAAGAAGGAGACATCTTGGGCAGGATTTAAATTGCCTCGTGAAACTCGGGGGTATCTTCGAGATGATCTCAAAGGGAAGATATCACCAAATATGTTTGTAATGCCTCTCGTGTAGTGGAGGTATCAAGGTGGCAGTCTTCAATGAGAAGTTGATGTGTTGTGGAGGTCACATGTGAGGACGAACCAAAGATGCAAATTTTTTGGAACACTGACAAGCGGGGTGATGAGTTCATCATATATGAGTGAGTTGATAGGAAAGGTGGTAATGATGGGTGTTATAAAACATGGGAAGAACATCTGCCAATGTTGAGATTGAGAAAAAGAAGGGGCGCAACAACTACAAAACAAAAAACTTTCCTTTGGGCCAAGGGGTTGGGCCTGAAAGAAAATTTTATGGGCATTTGAGAGGGATACAAGGTTGGTCAAAACAGATTTGCAGTTGATGGGCGAGGTCCATAATGGTGAAGTGAGAATTATAAAAGGAAATAGGTAGGCCCAAAAATTTCAGGTGAGAATAGATAGGCTCAACAACGAAGAAAAGATGGTGGTAAAATAGCACGTGGTGAACTTGTGAGAGAGGACAACCGAGTCAGGAATCGTTGATAAAAATATGGTGGGAATCCAGTAGGTCGATGAGGAAATGCAGGAGAACGTGCGAAAATGGGTGAAAGGCTTGGGTCTAATGTCGCAGAAAAGTTCTCAACAAGTCATTCCAACTCTTGGGGCCCACATCATTATCCCTATTTTGGAGGAGAATTATGCCAATAAATACCAGGTCATGCATTTCATTTGATTCATTCATTTTCTGAGCAACGAATATTTGCTTGGCTTCTAGTGACTTGAGCTTCGGAGTGTCTTTTGCAGGTAACCCCCCACTCTTCGATGTTGAAAAGTCAGCTTACGACATGTCAAAGACGTGATCCAATCGATGTTCGTTGATTTTTTCTTGTGGAGGTACTAAGTCCTAGACGATTATTTACGCTCCCACGTCTGCAAAATAGAAAAAATTCCTTTGGGCCCTAAAGAAAATTTTGGGAGAATTTGTGGGGGATAAAATTTTGGTCAACATTATTCCAAGGGTGATGATTTAGAAGTGTTAGTGAGGCCCAAATGTTGTGGGTAAAATCTCAAAAGGTGTAGGTGAAGCCCGAATTGTCATGTGAAAGAAATGGGCTGAGTCACAAAATAAAGATGGTGATTAGGACTCACATGGGAGACGAATGAGTGACGATGGACTGAGTCAAGAATTCATTCTTGATACAATGTTGGCGGCGGGAATTCAGTGGCCTCGTGATAATGCTGGGGCACATGCGGAAGTTGGTGAGATGCTTGGGCAAGGTGATGCGGAGAAGTTCTCAACCTAAAACAGTTTCGACTCTTGAGACCCACACATTCGTTCCCATTTTAGGGGAGACTCTCAGCTATAAATACTAACTTGACTCATTCATTTTGATTCATTCAATTTTTACATCAAATTTATGCTTATGTGAGCCTTTAGTGACTTGAGTGTTGGGGTACCCTTGAAATAATGTTGACCAAATTTATGCTCACGAGAGCTCATCAAATAAATGCATGTACCCACCGTCATTCTCGGACGTTGAAAAGTCAACATCCGACGTGTCAAAGGCGTGGTCCAATTGATGTTCGTCGATTTGTTCTTGTAGAAGTATCAAGTCCTAGAAGATTTTTTACGCTCCCATAGACAGTCAAAACACTTTTTTTATGCAAAAATACCTTATCACGTGAAATGACATAAAATAGAATTCACATTCTAGTGTGGTTACATGAAATTTCCTATATAACAACTGTGGTCCTACTGTTCAAATGAACAGACCAGTAACTCACGTGTGAGTGAAGCATGCAAAGTTCTCTCCTCTAAAGTCAAACTCTTCTCTCTTCTCTCCAGATCTACCATCTCTCTCAACTTTGCAGCCTCACTCTCTTATTCTCAATCACAAACCTCGCCGCCTTCTCCCTCTCGATCTAAAATTTTGGTACTTCTTGATCTCTCTCTCAATCTCAGACCTCGATTGACCAATCAGATTGTCTGCTTCAAGCTCAAAGACGGCTCATCGGTCACATCTTATTGCTCTTGATCGACAATTGACGAGTTATTGGTTCACTAAGTTATGTATTCGATTTGCCTCCAAAAATAATCATGATAATCTCCACGCTTTGACTTTGAAATTTTGGTGTATTACTTTCACAATTGCTTATTATTTACAGATTTGTGTTTCTTCTTCTATGGGTCCTTATAAGTTTTTGGAGGAACTCTATTAAATATGTTTTCTTTGTTTTGATTTCCTGGGTTTTGTGCGTATGTGTGTTTCTTCGTGAGTGAAAGGATCCGATCCCGATTTAGTTGCCTAAACCGGCATTAAGCCCTAATGACCACTAAATCTACAAAAAAAACTTCCAGAGTTTCTTCTAAAATCAAGAAACCCAAAAATCTGCAAGGAAAACACACTTCTAAAATGTCAACAAAAACAAACCGTGGGCAACAAATTCCAACTGGATTTCTCAAATAAGTCAAACACTAAATCCACTAGAAATATAAACTGTTTAAAGAAGGCCGGTGATAAGAAATCCGAAGACTGAATGGAAAATACAAAACAACAGAAGTAAACTCTATACAATATTCAGAGCGACTTCTAATTTACATAATATACAGGACTAACAGGTTAAGCTAGGAACCTACTAGATGAGTACAGTGACACAAACTCTATGCCTCCGTCGCTGACGTGCTAACACAAGATACAAACTACAAATCGGAATGTGGAAACCAAAAAGCCTAGAGAAAGACACATAAAATAACAAAACTGTTAGAGTGAGTGGATGAAAATAATATTTCACTTTAAGCTGAAAACTATAACTGATATGCCTTTCACTATAAATGTACATAAAAATGATGCGAGTCTAAAAATATGATCATCTAGGTACTCCTGAGTACTATAAAATATGTGGAGGCTACGACTCGGGTCATTTAACCTTAAGTCCTAATACTGTCCAGTTCAGGTTTCCTGGCCCTCCTGGGTGCTCAATAAATCCTCGGGTTAGGTCTCTGGCCCTCTCGGAGCATCTCAGGGATCAGCCGAGAGGCAGTGCATCGATGCAACAACTGTGACTATGCTTTGTGTAAAATAATATGTTGTATGCCTCCAAACTAATGCATAAATATAATAATGCATAACTGAAAAGTGCATAACTGTAAAATGCATAATTGTAAATGCATAACTAGACTCGCAAAATAACAGTGAAAATAAAGTGTCCACTCATAGTACACAGCTAGCTCTGTGGTTCGGCGGAAGTCCCCTCACCAAAATCACGATCACGATCTTCTGAATAAATAACAGATTCATTTAATACTAGATTTCGATAAAACGTGCAAAAATTAACTCAGAAACTATCCCGGAAACTCCCCGGTAAATTTTGGATTTTCGCCTCGCTAAGCCCTGCCGTGGACGGTGGCGCGTGGGTCACACGCGCCTCCAGCGCGAACTACTCTGATGGGAGCATTCGGTCCCATGTTGGAAAGATCTCTCCAAGCCCAACAACATTCCTAACTAGACCCATCCCCAACTCGTTGCCGTTTGGCCAGAAATCGGTCAATTTTGATGCCGTCGCTGCTCCTCGGTCCCCCAAACCTTAGGGGTTTGACTCCTGGGATGAAGCCCAATCTTTTCCACCCCACCACCTCACCAGGAAGTGGCCGAAGCACCACCGTCAGTTAAACCCAAAAATCGACGGGTTAATCGACTCGGTTCGTGTCCTAAAACCACCCAAAAACCAACAATATATACATGAATTGAAAGAGGGAATAGAAAGCTTCAAAACCATACCAAGAACGCCGGCAATGATGGTGTTTTTCGGCGGGTTCGAAGTCGGGTCGGGTCGGGTCACATCGCCTGAAATACGGGTCGTCCGATTTTTGGTATTTTCTCCGTATTTTCTAATTTTACACCATAAATACCATATTTATACTCCCACCCCTAATCAGATCGACGGCTGAGGTTTGATCTGATCAAGATCCAACGGTACAGGTTAAACCAACCTAAATTAAATACTTTAAAATATTTTCTTCATGCAGACTTCCAAAATTCATAAAACATAGCTCAGTTAACCAAAAAATTCCCCATAAATTCCTACAACCTCGAAATAAAATATTTTATTTCTCTCAGTGAAAAAAGTTGTTAACAAACCATACGATATGATTAATTAGCGATAAATCGTGCTGATTTGTGAGTAATTTTGGTTCAGGTTGTTACAATCTACCTCCCTAATAAATATTTCATCCTCAAAATTTACATAGCTGCTAATGAAAGAGATAGGGATATTTCTCTCGCATTTGCTACTCAGATTCCCAAGTGGCCTCCTCAACTGCATGGTTTCTCCACAAGACCTTGACAAGTGGAATGGTCTTGTGACGTAGTTCCTGGACTCTCCGATCAAGAATCCGAACTGGCTCTTCCACATAAGTCAAATTCTCCCGTATAGGAAGCTGATAAGGTGTTTGAACATGAGATGGATCAGAAAGGTATTTTCGCAACACACATGGAACACATCATGTACTCTGGCCATCTCTAAAGGTAGTGCCAACCTATACGCCACTGCACCCACTCATCCAATAACCTCATACAGACCGATATAACATGGATAGAGTTTGCCACGTTTCTTGAAATGCACAACACCTTTCCAAGGAGATAATTTCAAAAATACCCAATCACCAACCCCAAAGTCGAGGTCCTTTCTCCTTACATCAGCAGAACTCTTTTTTCGGTCTTGTGCAGCTTTCAACCTATCTTGAATAATTTGAATGTCCTCTGCGGTGTTTTTGACTAAGTCAGGAACAATAAGCCACATTTTTCCTACTTCACTCCAACAAAACGGAGTTCGACATTGTTTTCCATATAAAGCTTCATATGGAACCATCTCGATGCTGACCTGATAAGTGTTGTTGTACGCAAATTCAATCAAATGAAGCTGTAGATCCCAATTTCCTTTGAACTGTAGAACACAGAATCGCAACATATCCTCCAAAGTCTGAATGGTTCTCTCTGATTGGCCATCAGTCTGAGGGTGGAAGACTGTACTAAAGTGTAATCTGATCCCTAACGCCTTTTGCAAAACTTGCCAAAATTCTGATGTGAACTGAGTATCCTAATCAGGAACTATAGACACAGGCACTCCGTTCAACCTCACAATCTCCGCCATATATAATTTTACTATTTTACTCACAGAGAGTTTTCCTGGAAGAGCTAGGAAATGAGATGATTTCGTAAGGCGGTCAACAATTACTCAAATGCCAATATTACCATTAGATGTACGAGGTAGCTGATATACAAAGTCCATGTTTATATGCTCCCACTTCCAAACCGGAATCTCTAATGGTTGTAATTTTCCAGCAGGTTTCTATCGCTCTGCCTTCACATGTTGACAAATAAGGCACTTGCTTACGTATATTGCTATTTCTCTTTTCATGTTACGCCACCAGTAGTAATCTTTAAGTGTCCGAAATATTTTCGTACAGCCCGGATGCATGGCATAAGCTGAACAATGAGTTTCAACAAGTATTTTCTTCTTCATCTCGTCATTCCTAGGAACACACAGTCTTCCTATGAACATTAAAGTACCGTCATTCCTTAGTCGAAACTCTGCTAGTTCGCCATTCTGAATCATATTCTTTTTACTCAACAGATAGGAATCTGCATTCTGGGTCTCCCGCACCTTGTCAAACAACACATATCAGACTTGAAAACCGACTAACAATGCTCCATCATCTCTCCATTCCAGTTCTGTTCCCGTAGCTCGCAACTCAGCTAACAGCGATACCCTTGCGACACATACATGAAATAGAGAAACTCCATATTTCCTACTAAGAACATCAGCCACAACATTAGCTTTTCCTGGGTGGTACTCGAAAGTACAGTCATAATCATTAATTAACTCCATCCATCTTCGTTGCCTCATATTTAGATCTGGTTGAATAAGCAGGTAAGTGAGACTCTTGTGATCGGTATAAATCTTACAATGCGCTCCATATAAGTAGTGTCTCCAACTCTTTAGTGCCAACATAATGGCAGCAAACTCAAGATCATGTGTGGGATAATTAACTTCATAGGACTTCAATTGTCTAGAACCATATGCAACGACCTTGCCATGCTGTATTAAAACACAGTCAAGACCCAATTTTGAAGCGTTACAATAAATAACATATTCTCCACTTTCATCAGGCAATGTCAACACTGGTGCCATGGTCAATTTTTCCTTCAACATTAAATAACTTTCTTCATATGCATCAGACCACTCAAATTTAATTCCCTTCTTCGTCAATCGGGTAAGCGGAGTTGCAATCCGCGAAAAGTCTTGTACAAAACGACGATAATAACCTGCTAAATCTAAGAAACTTGTTATCTCAGTTACACTTGTAGGTCTGCTCCAATTCAACACTGCCTCAATTTTATCTGGATCAACACTAACTCCCTCAGCTAAAATCATATGACCCAGAAATTTCACATTATCCAGCCAAAATTCACACTTGCTAAACTTTACATACAACTGGGGATCCCACAAAGTTTGTAAAACAACACGTAAATGCTTCCGATGTTGCTTCTCATCTTTGGGATATATTAAGATGTCATCGATAAATACAATGACACTTTTATCCAAGAATCGTCTGAAAACTCAATTCATGAGGTCCATAAAAGCGGTTGGGGAATTTGTCAAGCCAAAAGGAATTCATAATGTCCATAGCGCGATCGAAAGGCCATCTTAGAAACATCTAATTCTCTAATCCGAAGATGATGATATCCCGATCTAAGATCAATCTTCGAGAAAACTGTAGCTCCTTTTAGTTGATCGAACAAATCATCAATTCGCGGTAAAGGATACTTATTATTTACAATGACTTTTTTCAATTTCCGATAGTCAATGCACAACCTCATTTAACCATCATTCTTCCTTACAAACAAGATGGAGCACCCCAGGGTGAAACACTGGGTCGAATAAAACCCTTATCGATCAACTCCTGCAGTTGAACTTGCAAATCCTTCAACTCTGGTGGGGCTTGAGAAATAGAACCAGTACCTGTAAGTAACTCAATGGTAAAATCAATCTCTCTCACTAGAGGAAGACTAGGTAAATCCTCAGGAAAAACATCCGGATACTCACAAACTACTGGAATATCTCTGATACTTGGCACACAAACTTCAGTATTAATCACATGTGTCAAGTATACCACACAACCCTTCCTTAACATCTTTTCCGCTTTCATTACCGAAATCATACAAGGTGGAGAAGTATTTATTTCACCGCGAAATAAGATTTTTGGCATTCTTGGACTTCTAAAGACTACCTCTTTTTTTATGAAAATCAAAGACTGCCCAATGAGCCTCTAAGAAGTCCATTCCCAAAATTATATCAAAATCTACAATGTCTAACAACATCAAATCTGCAGCTAACCTATAACCTCCTACACAAATCTCACAGTCGCTATACACCTATCTGACACACACAACCTCACCGGATGAATATAACACTTGCCACATACTCGAAAGTGGAGAGGCAGGTATAGTGACCAAAGATAGCAATCTATAAAAGAATACGTAGCCCTCGGGTCTAATAAAGTAAGGACTAGATAACCAAAAACATATAAGGTACCGATGATAACCTTTGGGGAAGCTCAGCCCTCTCGCAGGGTTATGGCTTGTACTCGGGCCTGCCTAGCTGGTCATTCATGCTGATTACGGTTCTGCTGATTTGCTTTTCATGTGGGCTGCACTGGCCGAACTCCAGAAGTGGTACCCTAATCTCCACCAAAACTCTAGGTTGCTGCACCACCATAAGTGCCCCTCTACGGACACACCCTAACAAAGTGACTCTCCTGGCCACAATAAAAACAACCCTTAATGCCTTGTTGACACCGACCCAAATGATGCCTATTACAGATATTGCATAATGAAAATTTTCTCGGTGCAGTTGGTATGTCATATGGACGTCAAGCGTAACTCGATCCACTAGAACTCCCACATGATTTTTGCCTCTGAGGTCAATTCCCCCTCTATCTTTGGCTCCTACTCTGACCAGATGTGCCAGAAAAAAATCTATAAGGTCCACTACCAGAAGAAGATGCTGACCCCGAAGTACCTGAACTTAATCTCTTTGAAGGACCCTGGATAGGTTCACCTTCCTCGAAGAGGCGAGACTGAAACTGTAGCTGTCTCTCCCTTTCCACATCCTCACCTCTGATTGCTGCACTAATAAACTCATCAAAATGATCCCGAGACTTATTTGTCAACGTCCACTTAATGTTCAAATTCAGATCCAGCTCAAACTTCCTGCATTTGGATTCCTCACTTGCCACCATATCACACGAAAATCGAGACAAACAGGTAAATTGATCTTGATACTCAAGCACTGACATATTGCCTTACCTCAGGTTGGTGAACTCTTCATATTTCTGCTGCTGGGTAGGGTGGTTAAAATATCGACGCATGAACAATTCTCTGAATATAGGCAATGGGGTGTCAACAGGAACCCGCTCAGTACTAGCCCACCAAAAGTAAGTATGTGACTCAAGTAAACCAACAAATATTACAGTGCTCTTCTCTGGAGTGAAGTGAAGTTGTTCACATACTCACTCCAACTGGACTATCCATGCCTCATATATTTCAGGATCTGTGGAACCAGAGAAAGTGGTTGCTCTAGTTGTTCTTGCTTTTGCTAAAAGATCAAAATGCTCTTCTAACTATAAAACTTGCATAAGCAAGTCACGCGTTTGCTGATCCTCACCACGATCATCAGCCCTATTAACACGGGCATCACGTCTAGGAGACATCTTCTTTGGATGAGAAAACACATTAGTCAACAAACACGAAGGGTACAGTCATGAAACCTTAAACATTTAAAAACACACAACACCGTGAGCATTGATGGGGATCTGCCAGCCGGTTGGGCCATCACTCCGGAAGTGCTGTGTATACCTAAATTTCCTTAGTAACACAATTGCGGACGTCTATAGAACTTACAACCTAATGCTCTGATACCAACTAAAAGGATCTGATCCCGATTTAGTTACCTAAACCGGAATTAAGCCCTAACGACAACTAAATCTACAAAAAATTTGCCAAAGTTTCTTCTAAAATCAAGAAACTCAAAAACCTGCAAGGAAAACATACTTCTAAAATGTCCACAAAAACAAATCGTCGGTACCAAATCCCAACCGGATTTATCAAATCAGTCAAACACTGAATGTAGAAATATAAACTGTTTACAGAAAGTGATAAGAAATCTTAAGATTGAATGGAAAATACAACACAATGGAAGTAAACTCTATACACTATTCAAAGCGACTTCTAATTTACATAATATACAGAACTAGCATGTTAAGTTAGAAACCTACTAGATGAGTACATTGATACAAACTCTATGCCTCAGTTGCTGGCGTGCTAACAAAGGATACAAACCACAAACCTGGGCAGAGAAAACCAAAAAGTCCTGGAGAATGCATATAAGATAACAAAAACTATTAGAGTAAGTGGACGAAAATAATATTTCACTTTAAACTGAAAACTATAACTGATATGCCTTTCACTATAAACGTACATAAAAATGATGCGAGTCTAAAAATATGATCATCCAGGTACTTCTGGGTACTATAAAATATGTGGAGGATATGAGTCAGGTCATCTAACCTCAAGTCCTAATATTGCCCAGATCAAGTTTCCTGACCCTCCTGAGTGCTCAATAAATTCTCGGATCAGGTCTCTGGCCCTCTCGAAACATCTTGGGGATTAGCCGAGAGGCAGTGCATCGATGCAACAACTATGACTATGCTCTGTGTAAAACAATATGTTGTATGCCTCCAAACTAATGAGGCACTGCATCGATGCAACAACTGTGACTATGCTCTGTGTAAAATAATATGTTGTATACCTCCAAAATAATGCATAACTATAATAATGCATAACTGAAAAGTGCATAACTATAAATGCATAACTAGACTCACAAAACAGCAGTGAAAAAAGTGTACACTCACAGTACACAGCTAGCTCTGTAGTCCGGCGGAAGTCTCGTCGCCAAAATCACGATCACGATCTCCTGAATAAATAACAGATTCATTAAATACTGTATTTCGATAAACGTGCAAATATTCATGGGTCACACGCGTCTCTGGTGCGAACTGCTCTAATGGGAGTGTTCAGCCCCGTGTTAGAAAGATCTATCCGAGCCCAACAATATTCATAACTAGACCCATCCCAACTTGCCATCGTTTGGTTGAAATTTGGCTCGAAAGTCCACGGCCTAAAAATCGCCGAAAAAAGTTTTCGGTCGATTTCGATGTCGTTGCCACTCCTCAGTCACCCAAACCTTAGGGGTTCGACCCCTGGGATGAAGCCCAATCTTTTCCACCCCACCACCTCGCCAGGAAGTGGCCGGAGCACCACCGTCGATTAAACCCGAAAACCGACAGGTTAATCGACTCGGTTCGTGTCCTAAAACCACCCAATCGGAGGAGGGAAGAGAGAGCTTCAAAACCATACCAAGAATGCCGGCAACGGTGGCGTTTTCTAGTGGGTCAGGTCGGGTCGGGTCACGTCGCCTGAAATACGGGTCGTCTGGATTTTGGTATTTTCTCTGTATTTACACAATAAATACCATACTTGTACCTCCAAGCACCTTATCAGATCAACCGCTGAGGTTTGATCTGATCAAGATCCAACAGTTCAGGTTAAACCGACATAAATTAAATACTTTAAAATATTTTCTTCACGCAGACTTCCAAAATTCATAAAAAATAGCTCGTTAACTGAATTCTCCGTAAATTTCTAGAACCTCGAAATAAAATATTCTATGACTTCTGTGAAGAAAATAGTCTAACTTTTGCTCGGTAAAAAAATTTGTAAACAAATCACACGATACAATTAATTAGCGATAAATCTAATTTGTGCAGATTTGTGCGTAATTTTCGTTCAGGTTGTTACAGTGAGAATCGTCCTCAGTTTTAATGATCTTCTCAAAATGTGGGTTGTCCTTTTTGACCTTCTTTCAGATTGTATCTTTCGTCATCGAGAGATAAGAAGAAGATCAGAGAAGAAGTCTTAGCATCAGATGCAGCAACAACCATGATTTTTTTTCTCTTATCAAACAAGTCCCAAATGAATTTGCTGAAGGTAAATAGCTTTAGTTGATGTTACTGGTAGCTATTGATTTATATATTTTAATTATGAGCACCCAGTGAGTTAGTCTACTTAGCTATGTCTGTATTGATGCAGAGGGGAAGGGTACATTAAGGAAAATGTTGATAACAAAAAGTTCTACGGTATGATAGTATCTCAAATTCTCACTACACCGTCTCTTAGTACTTGAGTACATGTTGGTTCTGATCTTTAGCTTGCCTTTTCTGAAGAGGTTTACTACCTGTGAATTTTGATTTCAGTAATCAAGTGCCTCCTTTACAGTTTAGATAGCCAAAATCATCCACACGGACTTTCATTCTAGGCAGCTTTGATCAGAAATTGAGCACTTCATGTGTCCAATGCTGGCAGCTATCGTGTTGTATTCAGCAGAAGGGGTTTGGGTGAGGCTCTCACTATTAACCACAGGTTCTTGCGAGAAGATGAAACTCTCAGAATTAAGAACTTGGTAAGTAAGCTATTCTCCTCTCTAGATGATAAATTGAGATGAGGTGACATTTGAACTGAAATTGATGAGTTTGGTGAATTTGTCTTCTTAGGGTTTCTATGTTGGTAGGTGACATGATACTCAGAGAATTCAGGGATCGAACGCATGAATATGATGATTGGTGGTGTTTTAGCCTAGAATAGGTGTTTAATTTGACTAGATATTTTCATTTATTGTTAGAATGGTGAACAATATTTCTGGATTTCATTCTCTGTAACGTAACCTTTATTTCAATGCCAAATGGGTATGATCATGATATGAGTAAGGAAGCAACGAGCAGTGAACGGTTGGTGGAATCTTAATTTTTTTTTTTTTTCAATTTAGAGCTCTATGAAAGCAAGGAAGAGGCTGCACAAAGAGAAGAGGTGCTTGGCCACATCTATCAGGTAATTAATTTGAGCCGAATTAGTTATAACTTATAAGACTTTATAAGAGTTCGATTAGATTGAAATTGTACATTTTTATTTTATATTGGTATAGACGTGTTATATAGTGGTGCTGATCAATGAATCAGTGGCTACTCAAGTATTGAGTTTTAATTTCTTCTATTACGTTGTTGTGCTCTGCATATTCAAGGTCACTCTGCCTTGTAGGCTGCAGTTTTGAACAACTATAACAATCAAGTGTGCGTAAAGGGTCACATTTGAATGGATAAATTTGGAGGTCTGTTTCTACTTTTTAGTTCTTGACGAATGTAAGATAATTGCATTGTCTATTTGATTTTGGAATAGGATGAATTAGTAGACCGTTTATTGTTGGAAATAAAGTGATTAGGCTTAATTATGTTTCAATTCTGTCTTTATTCAGTTGGTTATCGGTTGCACAATTGGTTTAGTTGGTTATCGTGCAAATATATTTTATGCACAATTTTTTGCTTTTTTTTTTGTCATTTTTGGAGCGAAATTTTTTCTTTGCCATAAGTGGTTTGACCAGGTTATTGTGTGAGGATTGGTATGGAGATTTCCATAAAGAGGCCTCTAACATATATCTAATGATTGGTTTTCATTTTTAGGGTTCTTGATTTTCCTCTTTCTAGCAGTTGCACAAAAAAAGAGAAGGGGATAGTACAAGTTTGTTTTCCATCAGGTCGTTGTTGTTGCTTCCTCTTGAAATCCTCTTTCTCAAAAGAGGAAGACGAGAGTATATTGCCATCTGTTGAGGTTAGTCTGATGATTTTCTTTGAAAATTGTTTGTCATATCAAGAGCATTGTTACTTTTGTAGTTTCACTTTGGTAATGGTTGTTTTGGGTTTCTTAGGCTTATTATTGCATTGAACTACGTAGTAGTACTGGTTCTACTCAATTAGAATCATTATATCTCATTATCTTTCCTATGGTTCTACACAAAGCTACTTAATTAAAACTATTTTATCTCATTATTTGATAATGACCAGCTGTATTATAGAATGTGAGAAGAGATAGAATGTTTGTTCGAACTATAAGTTTCTGCATTGAATATATAGGGTTTGATTGATCTTAAAAATGAAGAAACAGTGTTGGTTTGTATGAATTTGGTGTGCCAGAGTTTTTCTTCGTCATTTGTTTTGTCATTGTTAATTTAGCTGAGGTTCTCAATCTTTTTAATTTGTCTCATTGAGTTTCATATGAACTACAAGTTTGATTTTCTTTGGTTCTTTGTTGTATCTAAATTTAAAACTTTGTTTGGCTCATAAGTGAAAGAACATATACAGATTTTAGTCTTCACTGCTATATAAATATGTGGGTTAATTTTAATTATACATGCAACATTGTTGGATTGCTATAGTGTCTACTTGAGCCTTGCTATAATTGAAAGTTATGCATCTTGCAACCCTATAGAAGATTCAGCACTACTTTTGATAAAATATAGATGCTTATTCGGTGTTTAGTCTTGCATATATGATATATGTTTTCTTTTATTGGCTTGGATGTTTGATCTCAGCATTTTCATTTGAGAATTACAGAACCTGCAATTTGATGCGGGTATAAATTCTTTAGAACATAACGAACATCAGGGCCGGCTCAACAATTTTGGAGGCCTTGTGCAGCAAAGCTTAAAAATCTACAAACATAGAGGGAAAAAAAAGAAGGGGACCTTGAAGGGGCGAGGAAGAATCAAAATTAATGCTGCCTCCTCGAATTTTTAATGGCCAGTTGCCAACTACACTACATGCTAAACAACATGCTAAAGTACAATAGAAATTGTGCAAATACACGCTAGTGAATTCATGCTCTCCATGATCTAAAATTCAAATTTTGATACTAAATACATGAAACTGCATGTATTGTAATATTCACTAAATTCTCTTTTTACTTACCCGATATTCAACTCTAAGTCCTAATGTTTAGAGCACCCGCACCGGTGTTTTGCTCTTGCTCGTGCTATTTGACGAGGAGCAGGCACTGTTTGAGGTGGAGCAGTCACTGTTCATCGAATAAGATGTGCAGTTTCTGTTTTTCGCGCAGCGGTGCCGAAAAATAGCACGTGCTATTACTGTTCATAAATTAATTTTTTATTAAAATTTTTTTTTGAATCTTTTTCAACCAATCTATAAACGACACATGTTGTTGTCGTATGAATAATTGAATAAGATTTCGGGTAAGATTTCCGACAAATGGCCAGTTGACACGTGTCACGCCGACAGAAGGTTATCGAGAAAATAATTGTACAAAATTTCCGGTAAAATTTTCAACCAATCACGAGGCAACACGTGTCATGTCCACGTATCATTATTGGTTCTAATAATTGTATAAGATTCTCGGAGAGATTTTCGACCAATTGAAAGCTGACACGTGTCATCATCTTATCTAATCAGAATATCTACACTCGGCTATATATTTGTTGATCGGTGCTCATTGTTCATTCACACATTTCCAACCATATATTCTACATTCCGATAAGATGAATCCTTTTAGTTTTGAGAATTTTTTTCGGAGGAGGCGACAGCAACGTCGACGAAATGCCGAAATTGCTAATGCTTTCATCACTGAAGCGGTCGTGGTCGATGCAATGTTCGATGATGAACCACCTCTCTGCCGACCAAATGAAGAAAGAATGAGCGAGTCAAGGGGACATAATCTGATAGAGGATTACTTCATCGAACGCCCCGTCTTCAACGAACAAGCCTTTCGTCGAAGGTACCGAATGAGTACGAATTTATTCAACCGTATAATGACGAATCTTTGCAACCACGACCAATTTTGGCACCAAAGAGCTGACGCCACCGGATTGGTTGGACTTCTTCGACAACAAAAGATGACAGGCGCTCTTTATATGTTGGCGTACGGCGCAGCCAGAGATCAGTGTGCTGAAATAACAAGGATGGGTGAATCCACAACACTACAATGCATGAAGAAGTGATGTATGCATATATACGAGCTTTACGGTGACCTCTATCTCCGTGCTCCAAATGCCACAGACATAACACGTCTTCTAAAGAGAGCAAGGCATCACGGATTTCCTGGTATGATCGGAAGCATTGATTGCATGCACTGGGAGTGGAAGAACTGCCCCATAGCTTGGCAAGGGGCATTCTTGGGCCGGAAGAAGCGTCCAACTATTATTTTAGAGGCGGTGGCCTCATATAACACGTGGATATGGCACAGTTTCTTTGGGGTACCCGGATCACAAAATGATATCAACGTGCTCCACCAATCGGACATATTTGATTCGCTCCTTGCCGAAAACAGTCCGAGTGCAACTTATAAAGTCAACGGTATGACTTACCACAATACTTACTATCTAGCTGACGGTATATATCCCAGGTACTCCTCGTTTGTGAAAACAATCTCCAATCCCCAAGAGCTACCACATAAATTGTTTGCCAAGAAACAAGAGGCATACCGCAAAGATGTAGAGAGGTGCTTTGGAATTTTGCAATCTCATTGGGGAATTATTCGGCATGCTGCTAGGTGTCATCACCAATCGACGTTAAAGAGCATCATGTTGGCTTGTATTATAATGCATAACATGATTGTCGAAGAAGAATTTGTGGAGGAGGAGTTCAAGGAGTTAGAAGAAGAAGATCTACAAAACACATCAGCTGCTTTCACAGCTTATGATGGACCAGTGGATGAACAAAGTAATCCTATTCCTTTTGAGCCTATTGGAAGGGATGGACAAAATGAACAACGATTTGCTGACCGTGTTATAGATCTCTAATCTGCGTACATCCATGGAGAGTTGCAAAAGGATTTAGTTAAGCACAACTGGTATCTAGAGACCGGTGAACGACTTTAAATGATGTGTGTGTGTAACATGTTTGCTTTATTTGTTTTTCCGTTTAGTTGTTTGAGGGATGTGTGTTTCTACCAAATTACGCGCGGGGGCATAACGGGGCAGAAGCAACACGAATACACTTCTCCTCCTCCTGGTGCGTCCGAACGGTGGGACTGTTCGGATGGACGGGCGCTCTCTTCTCCTTCGTGCGTGCGGGCTTACTCCTTCGGGCGGCAGATTCTTCTTGTCGGGCGTTTCCTCTCCTCTGTCGGATGGTCGGATGGGCGGGTTCACGAGTGGCTGTTAGAAGAATACAACAACGAAATATGCGGTCAGGGGTCGAGACGGGGTGGCCCGCCTTCAACGCTCCGATGCCTAAGTCAGATGATGTATTGGATATAACAGTCAATCGAACGTGCGAGTAGAGTGATATGAATCGAGTGAGTCAGCTGGCTCTCGATGGGATGATCTTACCTGTAGTTAATGCCTTACCTATATAGGTGGTTGAGCTTGGTGCTTGGTGATGTTCTTCGATGTGGGACTGGTGTACTTGCTGGTGCATGATCCGCACATTCGGGCGTGCGCATGTCGGGCGCGTGTGCGCTCGGGTGGGGTGGGTCTGGTGAGTGAAGTTGGAGCCTCCTTGGTGGTCTTGCGTGTGGTGTGGTAGGTGTTGCTAATCTGCTCAAGTGGATGAGTGTGTTAATCGTACAACCAATGATGCAATACTAACAATGTGTGTTTGATTTTAAGTCATTATGTTTTATTGTACTGTGCGTGAGCTTTGATGGAATAAAAAAAGTGCGTTTTTATTACTTGGAAATTTAAAGTACATAATTTCAATCAAAGCGTAGAATTATTTGTGATGACCCGGAACAGAATCAGTAGTGTAATCAGCTTAATCCACGAGTTAGCGCGTAATCACTGTTTTCCGATAATTGATTGATTTGTCGGTTTTAATCACGACTTAATTATCGGCCGAGAATTTGAGTTGAGTCTCTTCTTGAGAATTGTTGTACACGTGATTTCGAGTTCGTGGGCTATTCCGGATGATTATTTCGTCGAACGAGGAATATAATATGAATATTTGAAGTTTCGGAATATCGTTGAGTTTATCCGTTCGTATCGAGTTTATCCGAATCGTAATAGTTATCCGTTTTGGACCATCGATCATCCCGAGACGCGAGTATAAATATCGGAAATAGTCAAAAAATTGTCGAAAACACTGTTTGAGGCTTTGACCGAGCGTTGACCGAAATTTGAACCCGTTGACCCGAGGGGACTATTCACCCGGTTACTGTTCATCTTCGGAGCTTCTGTTCCCGGCCGATTTAGGCCACGACCTTGGAAGGTAAAATCTTCCTCTCGTGATTCTAAACTAGTTAGAACTTGGAATTTCTTGATTTGGTTGAGAATTGAGGGAGAACAAGTTCGATGAAGTTGGGTGATTTTGCCGGATTCGGGTGGCCTTCTCCAGCGACTTTTGGGGTCAGGGCTTTGGGGGGAAAGGTTCCCCTCAACCTATAGATGCTTTTGGTAGAAGGAATTTGGGTTTGGTTACCGTTTGAAGCTTGCCGGAATCTCACCGGAATCCATGGATTCTGTGAGTTTCGAGCTCAATTCCGGCCGGTGGGCTTGGAAATGGATCTCGGTGTAGAAGAGAAATGTGTTGGGCTTGAGGAGGACTTGTGATCTGAAAATTTTGGCCGGGATCCGTCACCGTTGACGCCGCGCCGGCGGCGTGGCGGTGGTCAACGGCGGAGCTCCGGCGACCATTGATTTTTTTGGAAATGTGTCGAGTTATATGTCGTTTCGCTCGTATTCGTGCCTCAATCGTCTCCTTGAGGTTTTCGAGTGGATTTGGGTACCGGATTTTTAGTCGAGGGTTTGAGTAGAGATTTCGGGAATTTCGTCGATTATTTTGCACTGCATTATATATTTTCGGGAACGGTTGGTTTCCGAGGTGTGGTACAGTGTTGTGAATTGTGATTTTGATCAAATATATTTTATGATTATTCAGGGGATCGAGATCGTGCTTCAGGCGAGGGATCTTCCGCCGGACCACGTGATTAGCGCGAGTGCGCGCTTTGCTCGTCTGTGAGTGGACAATTTCTTTTCACTGATTAGTCGCGAGTCTTTAATACATGTTTTACGAGCTTGAGCATGCATATGAGATTATGATTTATATGAGCATGTGTTATACGATTATGCCTATACAATTATACATTACGTATATGCATTTACATATTGCTTTATACACTTGCATAGAACTGTTTATGATTTGGTTTACACAGAGTACAGTCACAGTATATGTTGTTGTATCGATACACTTGCCATTATCCTTGAATCATCCGCTTCGGCTCTCAATTTGTAGTCCTTCTCTATAAGGGCGAGTTGTTTTTGATATAAAGCTAGCTCGGTGGCATCACTTTCTTTTTTCCCGGCGAGATGCATTCTTTGATTTTCCATCATGGTTTTCAAAACCTCATCTCTTACCTCATTTGAAGATGAGCAGGCTCTTTTCCCCTTTCTTTTAGCTTCTTTGGCCGCCTTCACTCCGATTGGTCTAACCGGACTAGAGTACACTTCTTCTCCGTTGCTTTGTGGTGTTGCAATGACTTCATCATCCTCCACGTTGACCGGGGGGGAGGCATTGAGGTAAAAGAAGAGTAGTTACGGAGTTGGAATATGAAGGAGGTGGTATACTAGGTTCGACGGCCCGAAAATTTGGATGGTTCTTCATCACTTCCCAACAATCAAACTTGGTAAACTGTTTCTTTTTTTGTGCCATGCACGTACCGTGATTGAGCTTTTCTTATCTAAGGTGCAAAAAAATTATATGTCAAAATAATATCTAGGAAATGGAGATGTCAACATTGATTAAAATAAATGTAATAAATAATTTATGACAAAATTATTAACACTTACCTCATCTTGGAAATTTGAGCCGGATTGTGCATTCCTTCGTGCATATGCAAGAGTGGCACCCCAAGTTTTAAAACTCGGCTTCAACTTTGTAAAACGAGAAGAAACCGCGGTTTGGGTCCTAGGCTCCGGCCTTGATTCACCATGCACAATCTCCCAATTTTCCTTATAATCAGTATAGACTTTTTCTCACAATTTGTCGGACTTTTGCATGTTGCCGGTAATAGGGCAAATGCTAATGCGACAATAAGAAATACAAAGTTGCAAATCTTCGGAATCAAGCCAATTGGACATTTTTTGGGAACTAAAATACAAAGGGATGAGAGGAGGATGAAGGAGAAGAGGAAGGAGATGATAAATTTGTTGTGCACAAATTTGTGTGAGATGTGAATGAAATTGAGGTAGTATTTATAGAAAAATTATAGGGTATTATTTGCAATTTTTTGAAATTTTTTGGGATTTTTTTGCAATTTTTTAGGGTTTATTTTGCAAAATGGCAGAAAAATCTGATATAGCCATTTCGGTTGAATCTGGACCATCCGATCAGAATTTTTGATTTGAAACGAACGGTCCAGATCAATCTGACCGTTAGAAATTTTTAACCAGCCGGCCTGACACGTGGCGCCTCCCCATTGGTTGGTAATTTTTTTAAAAACTATTTACTGGCACGTGTATTACACGCACCAGGTAGAAATAAAAAACGAGCCGGCTGGCGTCACCCACGTGCGTAGGCTCCGCCAGCACAGCTCGAGCAGGAGCTCGTGCTATCATTGCTCGAGCAGCTGCTCCACCTGTCGGTTAACGAGCGGTCGCCGTCGACATGAAGCGCCGCTGCACGCTTGCTCGCTGCTGCTCGTGCTGTTTTCCGGCGGGCCACCACCTGCTCAAGCCTGCTCGTGCTGCTCGTGCCGGGTACGGTGCAGGTGCTCTTACTAACGATAATAGTCTACTTCATTTCTTATTACATATTGCCCTTATTTTCATTTTTTTTTCATATTTGGTTGCATTTTTGGCAAACCGTGCTTCAGCGAGGGGTTATATTTGGTCCTAGGCTATAATTTAGCCCCTCATATATATTATTTAATATATTTGGTCCTAGGCTCCGGCCTTGATTCACCATGCACAATCTCCCAATTTTCCTTATAATTGGTATAGACTTTTTCCCACAATTTGTCGGACTTTTGCATGTTGCCGGTAATAGGGCAAACGCTAATGCGACAATAAGAAATACAAAGTTGCAAATCTTCGGAATCAAGCCAATTGGACATTTTTTGGGAACTAAAATACAAAGGGATGAGAGGAGGATGAAGGAGAAGAGGAAGGAGAGGATAAATTTGTTGTGCACAAATTTGTGTGAGATGTGAATGAAATTGAGGTAGTATTTATAGAAAAATTATAGGGTATTATTTGCAATTTTTTGAAATTTTTTGGGATTTTTTTGCAATTTTTTAGGGTTTATTTTGCAAAATGGCAGAAAAATCTGATATAGCCATTTCGGTTGAATCTGGACCATCCGATCAGAATTTTTGATTTGAAACGAACGGTCCAGATCAATCTGACCGTTAGAAATTTTTAACCAGCCGGCCTGACACGTGGCGCCTCCCCATTGGTTGGTAATTTTTTTAAAAACTATTTACTGGCACGTGTATTACACGCACCAGGTAGAAATAAAAAACGAGCCGGCTGGCGTCACCCACGTGCGTAGGCTCCGCCAGCACAGCTCGAGCAGGAGCTCGTGCTATCATTGCTCGAGCAGCTGCTCCACCTGTCGGTTAACGAGCGGTCGCCGTCGACATGAAGCGCCGCTGCACGCTTGCTCGCTGCTGCTCGTGCTGTTTTCCGGCGGGCCACCACCTGCTCAAGCCTGCTCGTGCTGCTCGTGCCGGGTACGGTGCAGGTGCTCTTACTAACGATAATAGTCTACTTCATTTCTTATTACATATTGCCCTTATTTTCATTTTTTTTTCATATTTGGTTGCATTTTTGGCAAACCGTGCTTCAGCGAGGGGTTATATTTGGTCCTAGGCTATAATTTAGCCCCTCATATATATTATTTAATATATTTGGTCCTAGGCTCCGGCCTTGATTCACCATGCACAATCTCCCAATTTTCCTTATAATTGGTATAGACTTTTTCCCACAATTTGTCGGACTTTTGCATGTTGCCGGTAATAGGGCAAACGCTAATGCGACAATAAGAAATACAAAGTTGCAAATCTTCGGAATCAAGCCAATTGGACATTTTTTGGGAACTAAAATACAAAGGGATGAGAGGAGGATGAAGGAGAAGAGGAAGGAGAGGATAAATTTGTTGTGCACAAATTTGTGTGAGATGTGAATGAAATTGAGGTAGTATTTATAGAAAAATTATAGGGTATTATTTGCAATTTTTTGAAATTTTTTGGGATTTTTTTGCAATTTTTTAGGGTTTATTTTGCAAAATGGCAGAAAAATCTGATATAGCCATTTCGGTTGAATCTGGACCATCCGATCAGAATTTTTGATTTGAAACGAACGGTCCAGATCAATCTGACCGTTAGAAATTTTTAACCAGCCGGCCTGACACGTGGCGCCTCCCCATTGGTTGGTAATTTTTTTAAAAACTATTTACTGGCACGTGTATTACACGCACCAGGTAGAAATAAAAAACGAGCCGGCTGGCGTCACCCACGTGCGTAGGCTCCGCCAGCACAGCTCGAGCAGGAGCTCGTGCTATCATTGCTCGAGCAGCTGCTCCACCTGTCGGTTAACGAGCGGTCGCCGTCGACATGAAGCGCCGCTGCACGCTTGCTCGCTGCTGCTCGTGCTGTTTTCCGGCGGGCCACCACCTGCTCAAGCCTGCTCGTGCTGCTCGTGCCGGGTACGGTGCAGGTGCTCTTACTAACGATAATAGTCTACTTCATTTCTTATTACATATTGCCCTTATTTTCATTTTTTTTTCATATTTGGTTGCATTTTTGGCAAACCGTGCTTCAGCGAGGGGTTATATTTGGTCCTAGGCTATAATTTAGCCCCTCATATATATTATTTAATATATTTGGTCCTAGGCTCCGGCCTTGATTCACCATGCACAATCTCCCAATTTTCCTTATAATTGGTATAGACTTTTTCCCACAATTTGTCGGACTTTTGCATGTTGCCGGTAATAGGGCAAACGCTAATGCGACAATAAGAAATACAAAGTTGCAAATCTTCGGAATCAAGCCAATTGGACATTTTTTGGGAACTAAAATACAAAGGGATGAGAGGAGGATGAAGGAGAAGAGGAAGGAGAGGATAAATTTGTTGTGCACAAATTTGTGTGAGATGTGAATGAAATTGAGGTAGTATTTATAGAAAAATTATAGGGTATTATTTGCAATTTTTTGAAATTTTTTGGGATTTTTTTGCAATTTTTTAGGGTTTATTTTGTAAAATGGCAGAAAAATCTGATATAGCTATTTCGGTTGAATCTGGACCATCCGATCAGAATTTTTGATTTGAAACGAACGGTCCAGATCAATCTGACCGTTAGAAATTTTTAACCAGCCGGCCTGACACGTGGCGCCTCCCCATTGGTTGGTAATTTCTTTAAACTATTTACTGGCACGTGTATTACACGCACCAGGTAGAAATAAAAAACGAGCCGGCTGGCGTCACCCACGTGCGTAGGCTCCGCCAGCACAGCTCGAGCAGGAGCTCGTGCTATCCTTGCTCGAGCAGCTTCTCCACCTGTTGGTCAACGAGCGGTCGCCGTCGACATGAAGCGCCGCTGCACGCCTGCTCGTTGTTGCTCGTGCTGTTTTCCGGCGGGCCACCACCTGCTCGTGCTGCTCGTGCCGGGTACAGTGCAGGTGCTCTTACTAACGATAATAGTCTACTTCATTTCTTATTACATATTGCCCTTATTTTCATTTTTTTTTTCATATTTGGTTGCATTTTTGGCAAACCGCGCTTCAGCAAGGGGTTATATTTGGTCCTAGGCGATAATTTAGCCCCTCATATATATTATTTAAATGAATAGTAAGTGAGGGCTATATTTTGTGTCGTTTCCAACCCGTAAAGGTTATAATTTTAATATTATTTTATTAATTCAAACTTTTAAACTTATATATATTCTAATGAAATCTTATGAATATTATTTATATATATAACTTAGACTACATGCGTTGTTTTTATAGAAAATTTTTTTAAAAAAATTTATTTCTAATGAAATCTTTTATGAATATATATAAAATGGGAGAAAGGAATAAGATGGGAAATATGAGGAACGGTATGGAAATAAGAGAGGTGTATATATTGAAGAAAAAAAATTACTGTTGCATTTAATTTAGTTGTTGAAAATAGTTTTTTTAGAGCACCACGATAAATTCGGGCGTATTACTAGATTCCAACCGAATTCGGCCTGAATAGTACAAATAGAGCTGACATAAGCCAAAACCTATCACTATTCTTTATAATCACTAAGCTTGACTTTGTCGAGCTTACTTACGTCTTAAGAAGATCACAAAAGACATGAAAAAATGAGTTGAACCATACCCCTAAGCACGTCATTGTGGTAGGTATGGCAATGTCCATGAATCACGCAATCTAAAAAAGACGCAAATAAGCCAAACGGAACCAAAAGTGCCAACTAACATCCTAAAAAATAGAACATAATGTAATTAGTAAAATATTACCGTTGTTGAAAATAGTTGTTTAAAATATTACCGTTGATATTTAATTTGATATTTTAATTGCATTGTATGTATTATATTCATTGATGATTTATTTAATAAATTATTATTAATATTTTAAAATATTATATTATTTGTATTTATTTATTATATTACGGTTGCATATATTATATTTACTGAAATTTTAAAAGATATGTTTGTAATGTTTTTAAAATATTACACATAATATATTTAATATTTTTATTATATTATTTTACTAAAATATTGTGATTATCATTAAAGTCAAAAAATTAAAATAAATTGATTAATTAATTAAATGATGTCACGATAATGTTTAAATTAACAGAATCACTAATTAAAATTAATATTAATCATTAGGAACGTCAATTTTTTTAGTGTTTAAGTACAGTTGTGGTCCCTGCAAAAATATTACACAGGGTTATGCCAAAGGTCATATATAGCCCAATCATTGGCCCGATCAAGCTACTTTATCAATTTTTGGTATAATTTTACCCTAGATTAGAGATGAATTTTTGTTGATTTTTGGGCTATATCTTAGACCGGAGATGGCTTGGCACCTAGTTTCTAACAAGTGCCATCGGTGTTTGTGTGGTAACAAGTCGAGATCTTCATTTTCTATTATGTTATCGATATTGCTTCTTTTGGGTAGTTTTGCTCTTCTAAAACAGAGTAAAACAGTATTATGATTTGGAATGTTATATAAGGCAAAGAATTAAAAAGCCCAAGAGACATTGCAGAAATAGCTGCTTCTCTTGCTTTGTAGTTTGTACTGTCACAGATTTCAACCAGAACAGAGATTCTAAATTGAGCATGAGCATAATTTCAGTAATGTATTCTATAGCTAAGTATGAAGACCATCGGACGATCCCTTTAGTTCTTAACTTTCGACCTTGTTGTGAGGGAAGATCTCATATCTACAATTGCAGACTTGTCTGCTCCCAAATTGATGGCCTCTTTGCTCGCTCTAATGAATCTCGAAACAGCACCCTTTACATATTCGTGACCTTCCTTCACTGTCATCTTCTTGCTCATTCCATCCGGGAAGCTGCTCAAGAAGTGATCTCCATTAAGCACTGCAGCTAACTGGACTACCTCACCCTGAAACTCAGATAAACCGCTGTCTTCCTTCGCCTCTGTCGTCCTCAAAGGTGCCACATCTGGCAATGTCACTGCAACAAATTCCATAGTATAGAAATTAAGACATTCGAAACCCAAATCTCCTAATATTTTTGTAACAAAAAAAAGAAAAGAAATTAAGACATGTTACATTGACAAACTATCAATCTAGTGCCACGCGCAATTTCAAACAAGAGTTCGTCTAATCAAATGTCTACACTGACAGTCTAGTCTAGCAAAATATAATGCCAAGCTATCTAGCGATAATAAACCTGGGCAGTCTGTCCTGGGAGAAGTCAATTGCCCAACAAGTTGTTCAAATGTCCCTGCCCATGCATCCCTATGAGTCAAGAAATTTGAGTTGAGATTGAACATCTTCTTTATGGTGGCTGGGATTGAAGAATGCTCGAACTCAGAATTCGGAGTAGGTCCTTGTGGACGACTGATCACTGCAAAACCATTACTTAGAAAACATGACTACATTGAAATGTGGAAAATGAAACAGAAATTCTTATATTGCTTCTTCTACATGCAGCCAGATCATTCATATTCAATTCCTCAATACAACTACAGGACCACAAACACATCATTAAAAACAAAACCAAGTAACTAAATATATGATGAAATGTTTGTGTATCTAGAATTAAGAATTTACCAGTTCCTTTCTTGATCCAAGGAGAGACCATAATGGTGGGCACACGAACTCCGAGCCGATCAAACTTGAAGAAGTAAGGAGCAGGGCCGCTATTCCCATCCGGATTTGGTACATTGACATACGGAGTCTCGACATGGTCATAAAACCCGCCATGCTCATCATAAGTAATCACCAAAAGCGTCTCATTCCACTGAGGACTAACCCTCAGCGTCTCATACACCTCCTTCACCAGCTTCTGCCCATTCGCAACATCATGTGAAGGATGATCATCATTCGCTGGCAAGCCTTTGAGATCGAAATACCTCGGCTCGATCACTGTCAAGCTCGGCAGCTTGCCATCTCTAGCATGTTTTTTGAACTTCAAATCATACTGATGAAACTTAAATATGTACTTCAATTTCCTCATGTTCCTATAAAACAATGTTGTAGGTATGTTCTGGAAATAGACCCCGAAATCCTTCCCATTCTCATGTACCGAGTCGAAAATGGTCTTCTGCGGATAGCCCTGCGCCAATTGCTTCTTGACATGGCTGGTGGAGCCGTGTGAAGTAGCAGAGTAGACAAAAAGTCTATTGGGCTGAGTTGGGCCTGGGATTGCCGAGAACCACCTATCAAATATGGCAAATTCACGCACTAAAGAAGCATATACCGGCACAGATTCCGGCTTAAAACCCTTCATGACTGTCTCTGATAAGTTAGGAGACATAGACAGTGCTTGCTCTACAAAACCAGACATTGAAGGATTAGGACTAGACCCAAATACCTGCTGCGTCACAGCTTCAAAAGAGTGACCCGGATCCGGATCCACGAACTGAGCGTCGTCGGTGAAGCAGATGGATTTCGGGTCCGGGTTTTTGGTCGAAACGGGGTTACATTCGTTTCCGGTGACGCCATTGATAGCTGGGTTTATAGCTTTCTTCATCCACCCGAGTAAATGATCAAAGGACCTGTTCTCCATGACCAAAACCACAATGGTTTTGATGGGTTGGTTTTGCTGCTGAGCCAAAAGTGATGAAGTCCATGATAGAGTGAGAAGCAGCAGTAGAAATGAAGACGGTGGCATTAGTAAAGGTCTAGTCTTGGAGGTTCCCATTTCTGAGAGAGAGAGAGAGAGAGAGAGAGCTGCACTAGAGTAGTAGATTAGATATGGCTTTGAGATGAAACACAGAGAAGGGAAGGTTCTGGTTTTTGGTGCTGGTGCAAGTGAAATGGGTCCGGAGACCGATGATCTTCTCTTTTAGGAAAACAATAAAGGAGAGAGTAATGTGGTATTTGCTGGCAAAAATTGATCAAAGATAAATCTCAGGTGGATGGTGTTGAAAAAGTTACGTCCTTTGGTGTCTTATGATCTGGGTAAAAATTCAAACACGGTGAGTAAGTTAAAGTGAGTCGTGGGTTATATCTCTCTCGCGGATTCTGTTGTCCGTGAAGTGATCAAGTTTGCCAGGGACGTACGTGGAGTGATGGCGGAAGAACAAGAGTGAGCAAATGTCAAACGGTTTGACCAACAAATGTCGTTAGAGTTTAACACTTTTGCGACTCGTAACTGTACATTTCAAAAACAAAAAACTCGCAACAGTCAAGGAGAGGAATTTACACGTCACTGTTCGTGTTCCCCAATTAAAATGATTTTCCTTTTCTATAACTAAAGATGAAAGAGAAAATAAAGTTAGATTCTTGAAATTTTAAATGAGTATTCTTCAAAAATTAATAATTATTTGACATATATAGAGGCGACCCTGGGCCGTACGGGTGGTGCGGCCGAGTTTTCAAAATTTCGGGACCTCAAAATTTAATTTTTCATTATTTAAGTATCAAATATATAAAAAGAAAGTCCATTTATGACTTATTGCAGCCACAGTAGTGAATAGTGATAGCCCAGCGGTTAAGTATTATGTTGTTGTTCTCACAGCCCACTTTCGAACCTTAGGTCTGCTCCTTTCTATTTTTTTTCCTGCTTTTTAACCCTCCGTTCCCTTTTCTTTTTCCTGCACATCTTCTCCCCCTTTCCTTCTTTTTATTCCTGCAAATTTTCTCCTCATTTCCATTTTTTTTTCTAGCAACTTTTCTCCCTGATTCTTAAGGGTTAGTATATGTTCTATAATGTAATATTGTATATAATGTACAGTTTTATAATTTTATTTGTTAACTACAGTAAAAGTTCGATAATTTAATACTCGATTAATCAATATCTCGTTAAAATAATATTTTTTGTCGGTCCTAACTTGGGAACTTGAGTATTAATTTAATATTCGATTAATTAATAATCTCGCAAAATTAATAAATTTTGTCAACCTCGAAATCATTAATTTATCGAGATTTTACTGTATTTAAATTAAATTTCGATCATAAAAAACGTATATTAGATGAAAACATAACAAAAAAAATTAGGGCCACATTTTAAAATTCACTCGGGCCGGGACCTCTGTTGGCCACCCCTGCATATATAATTTTGCCAATTTATTTTCACTAAGGTATTATATCAATGGTATCGGAAGAGCCGCTCAAATTGATGAAATATCATATGGATGAGATTAAAAGAAACAGTTTTACCATTTAGGATTACTATAAAGAGAAATGTGAGAATTTGATTAACCTTTAATCATATGTCTCGTCTAAACCGTAAATCATCTAGGCTAGGTTTTTCCTCACCGGCGGTCTAGCAATTTTGGAGCATTCATTCTGCATAGCATTTTCGTTAAAAGCATTTACTACACTAGTTAATATGTTTTGACCAAAGGTCATGGGCTTATGGCTTGTTGTCAAAGCAATAAACCCATGTAGGAATTTGGCTCGACCAGAACCACAATCATTTAGTAGAACGATTGTGAAATGAGCGGTAAACTCAAACATGAACTGGCAAAAGATTGGTCAGGATTTTGTTTTCTGTGTGCGGTGATATTTTTGTTTCAAGGCTTGCCTCAAAGGGACTTGGGAAGTTAGATTGATGGAATTTGGGACACTGTTTCAGTGTGCTAGCTAAAGCACGTCATTATTCCACTAGACAAAAGTGAGTGGTGCCAAGTATTCTGTATTCTCTAATCTCTAATGCCATACATGTGCACATCGAGCAAGTTGCTATATACATTATCAGTTCGTCAAAGATATGGTGTCAAAAGACACGGGCACTCTTTTTGTTCCTTTTCTCAGTTTGGTAGGAGGCTCCGCCACATCGTTGGTATTCTACTATATACAATGTGTGCATCACATGTGAATGTGAGACTGAAGAAAGATTCTGGAGACATGTTTGGCTCAAATCACGGGCCTTTTTCACTAAATTGCCCATGCTTTAAGGTGATAATAATGTGGACCATTGGGGAAACAAAGTAGTAAAGAAAAGTTCAGGATGAATTTTTCGTCAACAACTAAGAACAAATGTACTTTGTTGATCTTTAAGGTACCGGAATTCCGGAAATCCATATTTTCCCCCATCGTCTTTAACAAAGGAAAACTATGGCAAAGGGTTTCTTTCTTTCCTTTTATTTTTAACAGGCCATCTCATTTCAAGTGACACATTTAGCGATTTGAAGTTACTATTTTTCTTGTTTATCAAACTGTCGATCAAGAACAATGATACTGCAATATAGTCCAGATCTAACGCAAGAAAATCAAGACATCAAATCCCTGAATCCATGAACTTGTACATTTCAGGTCAGCACCCCTATAGTTCTTACACGAGGTTCACCAAACTGTGTGAACAGTGTGCATCAGAAAAACAGTTGGTGCACGTAACCGAGAAAATAATCAGCACAAAGAATTGATTTTTCACTTGTTATGTGTGTTGGTTTCTATAAATAAAATTCCCGTATGAAAGCACAAGTTCTGACCTCCCGGCCAATTCCACTGTGGTCTGAGGAAAGCCAGTTCTGCTGCTCTAGGGTAACCAGTTTAGGAAACTCAAAAATGGGTCAGTTATTGCCGGCTCTCTTCAAATACGCCAAAATGCCAAAGCCAGCAACAAGTGCAGCCCCCGCTGCTACAGCACTGTATGCTGATGCCCAAGCAGAGTCTGGATATGCATAATCCATGTTTCCTCCACCCCTATTAACCTTCCGGCGACCACTGGTTCCTGAGAAATCTAAATGCAGTCTCAAGCCCTGCAAGAGTCAATCACCCTCCGTGTCAAACAACTCATCTACCTGGATGTAAGGTTCAGGGAAATATTTGTGCTAACAACATTTTCTTCACTTGTGTTTGATACTGCATCATGTTTCTAGTTCTACATAAACCTCAAATGACATTAAGCAGATCAATCATACCTTCCAACCCACTTGCCTTGCATGATCCACAGCTGCTGCAAGATCACTGTCTGACGCCAATATGACTTTATCATGGTCTTCATCTTCATACTACAGATTGTGTCACCCAATCAAACAAGATTAGGATGAGAAAATTCTCAAAATATGACACAGAAGTATATAAACATGTGCGATGGAGATTAGAGAAATACCAAAATTTGAGGAAGGTTGTTGCGGTCAATGTCATCTCCCATTCTATGAATAATGGAAGTTATAACATCCGTCAGACTCTGTATATCTAAAGAGGGAATAAGACAGAGAAACCCAGTCAGGAGCTAATGAGTCAAACTGACCTTCCTTATATGTTTCAAAAGTTCTACATGCATAGTGCTTATATGTGTTGAGAACAAGGAACTTACTGCAAGTAAATCTATGCATTTGGCCTTTCTTATCCTGAAGCTTGAAAGCAAAAGTATTTGGAAAAACTGAAGATGAAAAAGGAAGTGATCCCCTTGTCTCTGCCCCCTCGGAAGCCAGTTTCAAAGAATTTTCACTATGACGACGTTGAAAATGGTTTAGCACATAGGAAAGGGAAAACTAAGTTAAGTTTCAGTCAAAATAGGCACATAGCAGAAACATAAATATATAACCTCCGACATTCCTCATCCTCATCATTTGGACTTAAGGCCATGGCAGAATCCCAAAACTTCTGCATCATAGTATTTGCGGCCTCATTATTAACTCCGGCACTATTTCCAACCTGTTGAAGAAAACAAATGATCTCAATATTTTATCTTTTTCTTTTGCACTTGCCCAGAAAAGGGGAAAAACTACGCTGTAAATACAAGTTAAGGGACTTGGCTTACAGTTGCCACAGCAGCATGAGTGATGTGAATTACATCAACAACAGCAACTATAACTCCATCTGTATCCGTCGACTCATATCAGTAACTAAAATTTTCAATTACTTTAAGATAGAAAGAAAAGTAGAAAACAGTAATCTTACTACATTAGTATCTTACCTTTGTCTACCACAGGGAGGTGCAAGAATTTCCCGTCGTGCATAGTGTGAAGTGCATCAACAATTGGTGTATCAACTGAGGCGATTTCTGGATTTGGAGTCATAACCTATAAAACAAATCATTTGACTAGTTAAAGAGGGATAAATTTACAGATTCCACTGCTTCGATCATGACAGCTCACCTACAGATTCAAAATTGATAGGCACATACCTTCTCTACAAGAGTGGTCTTTGGAGGAAGATTGTGTGCTATGACCCGCATCAAGATATCTTTTGAACTGAAAAGAGTCAAATGACAAATTATGATCTATTTCTAGTAACCCAAAAAAAATATGATGAAAATTTATACAACCATACATTTCATCAATTCTGTTGTCAAGTCCAATTTTGGATTTTATAAATGAAAGAAATGACAACTCACGTGAGAATTCCTCGAGGCTTGTTATCGACTGTCACAACAGCAGAGCTTATTCGCATCTCCTGCATCTTCTTTGCAGCCGCCAAAACTGTATCTGTTGGTGAAACTGTTAAGACCCTGAAAAAGATATATATCGGTCAATGAAAACCTGTAGACTTAACATTGTGGCCATACACATGACAGACGTAATAATATTACCTACTTTGTATTCTCTGGAATGATGGTAGACAAAGATGGCCTAAACAACTTTTCACGAAGCGTTTCGACAAATGTATTGGAGCCTGAATCTCAAATACAAGAGAGTGAAGTTTGAAAAGTTTCATCTTCTTTTTCATGATATAAAAATAGAAGAACAAATTCCAAAGAAATATATAAAGAACACTAATATAATAATAAGACTGTTAATATCTACTCTTAACTAACCAGAACTAGAGGTGCCCCAATGTTTTTCAACACCTTCTACAGCAGCAGCTATAGCCTTTCCTTTTTCAGCTGCCCTCTCCATTCGAGCAATCGCGTCATACAAACATTTTGCTATATCAAGTAATGCAATGACTTCTCCATTCTCCACAACAGGCAAGTGTCTGAATTTTCCTGTAGATGCAAATATCAAAATCACATATAAAAAGGCCATGAACATATGTTATGTGAAGATCACAAAATTCATCTCATGTAGATACCAACCTTGCACCATCTTTTGAAGGGCTTCAACCGCAAGAGTGTCAGAGAGAACAAATATTGGGTTCCTAGTCATAACTTTAGAAACAAGTGTATCCTCAAGATTAAGCTCGTGTGCAATAACTCGTGTTGCTATATCCTTCAACCAGACAAGGTACAAACATTATAAATGACGGTGAGTAAACTCCAGAACAAGTGCTTTGTACAGCATCATCTTCACAAATTCCACAGTGAATTCAAAGTGATACCTTGTCTGTAAGTATTCCACAAAGCAATGCATTAGAGTCCGTTAACAGCAACGCATCAACTCTACGTGCAGCCATTCGCCGACAAGCTTCTTGTATACTAGTACTCTCGGGGACTGTTAAAGCCTTTGACAGCCGCAACCGTTTTACTGTACGCTCCCCAGCGAGCCCCCTACCCCAAAAGCAAGCAGATAAAAATTCTCATTACTTAGATTCCACCTCGGAAGGTTCAAATCCAAATTATCTGCCCCGTACAATTCTGTGACAAATATTCTTATCTGCTTCTAACTATTGCTTTAACAAAGAAGTATCCATTTACAATGTCTCGCCAACAAAACAAAAAAACAGATACATCTACGTGCATAAAACTACCACCATTACCAATTATACTGTTTCATAACAACACCAAATGCAACATAATAGTCGGCCGACTCGCATTCGAAAACAATGTTTATAACAGTATATGCATACATAAATATAATGAAGAAATGTTAAAACCTACATTGGACGAGATGCCGAAATAGATTTTCTGGCGGAATCGGGACCGGTACCGTGACTTTCAGATTTCCTCTTATCCTGCAACGATGTGTTCGTCAACGACAGACTTCTCCTCGAAGAACCACCTTGACTAGTCATCGCCGCTTCAACCAACCACCTCTTCTCACAAAACTGCAACCAAAATTTTCATCATCTGATTCACAATAAACAATAACAAGGCTGAAATCAAAACCTTCATCTCCGCATGTTAAATTCTTCAACGAAAACTTACCGGAGAAAACGAAACCGAAACGGAGAGAGGATTGCTTCAATCGGATAATATATTATCAAAGCTCTGTGAATCACAGCTCAGCCATGGTCCATGCGCCAGAAAAACGAAGCTTCGAAAAGATTGGATTGGGACCGAAATTGGATTAGGCGGAGAGGATTTTGGATTCAGCAGGGTTTGAAATTTTCAATAACTCGCCGCCGGGATCCTCGTTATTCCGGAGTGATACTCCGACCGGCGAGATTGAATGATATGAAATCGAGAGAAGGAAGAGAATGGGGAACAGAGAGAGAGCGAAATACTTTACCCACAAAAATGGACGATGAGAAAGTGGACCAATAAAAGGCTTGCACGTCAACGCTTTCCTAACTGAAATGCCTCCAATTTTACTGGCGCTCTTTCTGTCTGAGTCTCCTCCAGATTTTATATGTTTTTATTTTTTTTTTTGTAATGAAGTTACGCTTTTGTCCGACTAAATGATCATGCCGTTTACGACTGCATCGTTATGGGCAGAGCTGTATATGAGCACGGTCTGGTCATTTTCTTAATATATATACTAGCTTCATACACACGCGTGCGGAAAACGCGTGCAAATTATCAGTATCTCTATTAAAAGTGTAGACTTAATATGAAATAGACTAAAATTATTTTACGTAATAGATAATCAATCATTGGTAATTATTCACAGTGTCGAGGTATTTATCGAGGTTGTGCAATTATACTATTTTATGAAATATATAATTTAACCACTACTAATTTTGGTGAACCAAATCATAACTCTCTTTGACGTATGAAAGTGGAAAGAAAAACATACGAAGAGAAAATATTAAAAAATATATAAAAAATTTAACTATGATGACATCGATATCTCTAATGAAATCCAACCACATTAATCATCATGTAGAATGACTTGTCACTCCAACTACAAATAAAATATAGGAGAGTTAAAACAAATTAATAAACGGTTACAGACATGTATATGTTGAACATGAATGCATTATGTAATTATCTGAGTAATTTGTATCAAAGTTTTACGCTTTTTGTAGAATTGTAAAAGATGCAAATAAATTGTTAGAAATTTTCAAATAAATTTATGTCGACCATCAATGCTTATGTCTTGTATAAGTAAAAAATTATAAGACCTTATCTAAGAAGCTATTTCATTGATGATGACGTTTCCTCCTAGTAACAATATTTGTAGCTGTTAAATTCTAAAAGAAAAATCATAAATTGTACCATATCTCATATAATATATGGCATATACCTTAAGCGCAAAAAATTTCTCCATGTTTGTGTGACTTCAGATAACAATTTGTTGTCATCAACTCTCTTCGTGCCATTTTGTAGCGCCAACTAATGATAATATTCAAAATTTATAGTTAAGTTAATCACAAAACTTGAAATATAACAAAAACAAAAGTGTTCAAAAGTTCATACTGTTCATGCTTCTTTTTGTTCCATTCTCTCAAAACCAAGTTACTGAGATAACTGGTATTCATTTTTATCGATTTTCCCATACGCCAACCAACTGAAAATATTGAAACAGGCCAAGTAGAGTTTTTGTCCATTTGAATTGTTTTCGTACCTAAGAACAGACATAAAGAATTATAGACAACATAAAAATTGTAAATAATTACGTAAGTAACTGATATTAGTATGTTAAACAAATTAGATATTAACATACCTAATTAGATGCAACATTATTTGTGTCTGAAGGCAACAAAACCTCTTTAAAAATAATATCCCTAGTATATACACCATCTTGACCAGATATGGGGCCTTTTTTAACCAGAATCTTTGTAGTGGACTCTGATGTTCCCCTCGACAATGCCACATACAATTGGCCATGACTGAAAACATAATCTGGGAGGTATATACCAACGTAAGGAATTATATGACCTTGAGACTTGTTTATAGTAAGGGAGAAGCTCAATTTGACTGAAAATTACTTTCTTATAAGTTTGAAAGGTAGACCAACATTATTGGGTGGGCTTAATGGGATTCGAGTTAGAAAAACTCTAGTCCCAGCAAACTGTTAGAACCTCAGCATCTAAGAGAATCTGGTATGAACCACGACATAACAATCGAGTTCCATTCATCAATCCCAAGTTTGGGTCGATATTCCTCAAAAATATAATCGGGGCACCTATTTTTATGGTCAACTTGTGTGGTGGGAGTCCTCCAATTGTTCTTGAGTTCAAGAACTCATGTTGGTATAAATTCTTGGTGTCGTCTTGTACTGAGTCAAAAGAATAAAACGTGATTTGTTCACCCGAAAACATGTTGATGATCTTTTCATTTAACATATCCACGTCATCATTTAGAGGAGTAATCAACGCTCTCTCCACCATATAACTTGTATACATGATCACCCAAATTTGGAAAGATTTCATCAATGATTTTATCGATCGGTTGAGCTCCTACCTACGGAATCACCATGGTTTGCGGTAACTTTATCATTTCACCATCTAATGCATGTTCATTGCCATCGCCAATACGAAGTAAAAAACCAAAAAATTGAGGGTCATTGATGGATCTCATATTATGTCTCAAGCTTAACATCTTTGTTTGTGCCCAAAATGAAGATTTCACAATTGAAGCTTCAATGAATTGAGACATGGTTCCTTAAATGTTGGTTGGAGTATACCATTGACAGTAAGTAATTCATGAAATGATCTTGGTCCTCTAACATGATTGAGAAGAACCCATAGGTAAAAAATTTCACCCTTTGATAGTGACACACTGTATATTCGCCCAAGAGCCTTATAGTTGATTATTCATTTAGCCCAATTTTTTTTTTCTGTCCCACCTATAATTTTCAGGAATTTTTCGATACAAATACGCTTTTGCATTCACATCCCTTTGGTTTAAATGGAAAATTTCAGTAAGCATTAATTTTTCTATATTTTCATCTTCCAAAATATCCTCCACACTTTCATATGCATTGAAGTTTATTTGTTGCATGTTGGGGAGATGCATCTGCAATCGTTCTACTATTGGATATATTCAGTTTAGTACAAATTTAAATATCCTCCATAAGGCTTTAGGTGCGCATACCCACCTAGCATCAACAAATTGTTGAATTTCATCAAAATTTGGATTAGACTGGAGCTGTAGTGCAACTCTGTCAAGACCCTTGTAGATGTACTTATATAAATACTTGACACTTTTGATGCTCGCGCATATTTTAACATTGATGTGACAATCATATCGTAGTAACAACCACGTGTTATAGGGAACTACCCAACTGTTATCAATTGTTACATCACTTCGTCTTCTTAGAGGTATAGGTAAACGATCTAATCGTCTTCGATATATAAGATAGGCTTCAGTTCCCTGAACAGTGTAATTTGAAAATGCTTTAGGGTTTCATTTACTACATTTACTACCTTTCATACATGAAAGGGATCTGTTTACAGCTCCATACGGACCATGAATCATATGTATACGCACTGCTTCATAAAGTAGAGGTTCTTCTTGCTCGTTCGGTATCTCTGCTCTAACAATGCGGTCATATTTATTTGGATTATTAAGCTTATCACTATCTTCTAGCATGATCAACATATGAACGTGCGGCAGACCCTTCTTCTGAAATTCAATGACAAAAGCATGAGGAACCACATTTCTCAACACTCCCTTTTTTATGATGTCCTCTTTTAAATGTTCGAGTTTCGCATGGAATACTCGTGTGACTAAATCTGGGCGTTCTTGGGGTGTTTGATTAGGGAGTAGTTCATCTCTCACTTCTTTCCAATAATTAGGATTGCAAGTCATGGTGTTGAAAAGATCTGGTCTTCCATATTTTTGAACCAAAGCCATAACATCTTGATACCGTTGATACCTGTCACGTGGGCTCCCAATAAATGAAGATGGCAAAAAGATTCTCTTACTGATATTACCTAAATTTTTTTATATTACGATGGTGAGTTGGCTATTTAATAAATTTTGATTACTACATGGAGTTATATAATTTAAGTTGAATGATAATATGCATTCACACATGCATTGTTTTCTCCTGCATACAGAGAGTCTTGAAGTCCCTGACAGGTCTCTCTCCAAAACTTATCTTGATTCAAACGAAAATATCTAAGTTTTTGTGACTCAATCTTTACATAATTATCTACTGCATATTGTTGAAAGAGACGTCTACCTCGATGTAAAAAAATTTCATGACCTTGGCGTATGTACAAAATTTAGATTGTTAACTATGTTTTAAGGCATGTTGGCTATGTTATGAAGAAAAATAAGAAATAATAGACACTAACCTGTAACACATATGAGTAATAGTCACAACAACTCATAGATTTTTCATTATTGTATGTAGTGTTAATGTCTCATCCATATGACTCATACAGGGTATCCCACAGAGTCTTGTATATTTAGAAGTTTTCCAGGAGCGGTTTGAATCACGAAGTCTCTTCCATTTGGATTTATATTGTTCATTTCTACTATAACAACAGCAACCTGAGATGCTGATGGTAAGTTGTACTGACAACGATTAGAAGGTTGTTCTCTTAAGATCAATCTACAATTAGGTAAGTCTTGATGTTGTCCAAGACTTCGTAGTGTATGAACATATGGGTTATATTAGTTCAAGATATGTTGTATCCTTTCAACTGTTTCCCTCTCTAAAACACTACTTTTTGACAATTTATTCTCAAGTTCATGGTCAATATCGTATATATAAGTTTGTAGATATCGTGGTCTTCTCCCATCAATCGGCAGAAGGCCACAAATCTTATGGTATATAGAACCCTGAGCACGAAAGGTGTAATGTGATAGAACGTTAATTCTCTCATCAACATGAACGCCCATTGAGGTGAATGAAAAAACATTATTGTATACATGAATGTTTTGTCTGAATCTCTTTCCCATTGTTGTTTGGTCACAGAATAAGCCAAGCATTTCTTGGGGACATTGAATTTGAGGCAGACTAATTCCTCCGTTCAAACAACACAAACTTGATGTTTCTTTATAAAACAATTGCACATTACACCCGGGGCATGTTCTCGGTTGTGGCAGTTGACATATTGGCACTCCCATTTTCTCATGAAAATTTCTTGCATCATTGGACCTTATCCTTGTTCTCCTTGTTTGTGGCACAGGCCAGACTCGACATTACATTTCACCAATAAACATATTCCCATTATCGTTCACTTCTTCATCAATAACCATATTTTGCTCCATTGTAATAATCATTGTAGTATCGAGATTTTTTGATTTATAATAAAGAAATATGGTAATTTAATAGGAAAACTTTTTCTTATTATTCAACTGTAGTGCTTGGTCAATTTTTTTCAAAACAGAGATTATTTAAAGTTTAATTACATCTCATATATAAAGTAAAAGGATGCAGTACCTAAAACCTCTTCATTTATATTATTCGTAACAGGTTGTACTTTATTACCATAATTTATCTGTATCCCTTCCGAACATACGTGCTCTTTGCCTAATGTGAGTTAAGCACACTCGTCCATAAATAAATAATCAATGAAAATGTCAATATATAAGAAAATTTATAAACACTACTAAGTGTAAAAACCTTTCATAATCAACATTACCCCTAGTTGGTTCGTTTATATTATTTGACTAAGAATTTGGGTCATCATCAATAAATTCAACTATGGATTGTTTTCCTTGAGTTTGGTCTCGGGGTCGGGCCAAAGTCCATGTCCCTCCGTGCGCGCTGCACCACATGTACGTAACGGTCGGGGCCCCACCGTCGACGCTACGATAGGTCGGCGCCGAGAGTGAGGATCTCCTCTCGGGCACCTAACAGCATGGCCGTTCCGAGATCCATTCTTGACAGGCTCCGAACAGCAAGATTCGTTTGGGAGTGCCGTGTAAGCGGCTCGGAACCATTCATGCATCAAGAAAGGCCATTCCGAAGGCCTATCCTTGGCGGACTCCGGACAGCAACATTCGTTGCGGGGCCGGGTAAGTGGCTTGGAACCATCCATGCATCTCAAGAAAGGCCGTTCCGAAAGCCTATCCTTGGCGGACTCCGAACAGCAACATTCGTTGCGGGGCCGGATAAGTGGCTCGGAACCATCCATGCATCCACACACACAAGCATACATCAGCACTCAGTCACTCAAAACCGCATCATCACTCAATCGCATCACACGATCATACATACATCTGCATACATTCACATACTCATTCACTCATACCTACTTGTATATCTGTACCGCATACATCTACATATTCACTCCTACATACTGACATACGTCCGCATACACAAAACATACATATTCGTTCACATGGCTCCACAGGCACACGACCGGGCACACGGCTCCAAACAGCAAAATTCGTTTGGAAGTCGGGTACCCAGGTATAGGATCACGCGTACAGGTACACGATCGGGCGCACAAGTACCCACTCCGTCAAGCGAGACCTTTCTTGACCGGAGAGTTAGGGGATTTGGGGGTCACAGGACCGCGCATCACTGCTCAATCAGATAAGTATTTGTTTAATCTCACGAACCCTTTTTCAACTCCCCAATGAAGAAATGTCTATTTGACTTGGGGACTTGGGGGACTTGTTAGTATAGCACCATTAGTTCATAGATTAAACATACTTACCCACTTAAGCAGGTAATCAACACCTACCCGACCACCCGAAAGACCACCAGGCGGACTACAACTTCACTCGCAAGACCGAGCCCATCAGATCGGGCACGCGCCCGACAAGCACACATCCGAATACTCGGCCCACATGATAGCAAGTGCAGCCTTATCTCACATCGAAGAGCACAAGCAAGCAACAATCTCACCCACCTATATAGGTAAGGCATTTACTACAGGTAAGAGATATAGACATTGATTCCAATCTTAAATACTCCAACCTATTTTCTTACACGTTCGTTTGACTGTTATATCCAATACATCTTCTAACTTAAACATCGGAGTGTTGAAGGCAAGCCAGCCCTGTCTCGACTTCCTAACCACCCGTTTGTTGTATTCTTCTAACAGTAGGGAGCCGAACGCGCAAGTCCGCATACCCGATAACTCGAACACCCGAAGAGAGAGAGTACCCGATTATCCGAGCAGCTCGAACGTTCGGACATCCAGAAGAGAAGATTACTCGTACTTGCTTCTGCTGATTACGTCCCGCGTAATCCGGTAGAAACACTAACCATCCCGGCAAGGAAGACTATTGCCTTGGTCGGCTCAAGTGGATCAGGAAAATCAACAGTGACGTTACTGCTGCAAAGATTTTATAACCCACTTGAGGGGGAGATTCTGCTAGATGGGTTTGCCATTGACAAGTTACAGCTTAAATGGTCTAAAATAGCATCTGTAAGCCAAGAGCCTTCTTTGTTCTCAACCACCATAAAGGAGAATATACTCGTTGGCAAGGAAGATGGTACAATGGAGGAAATCACTGAGGCCGCCAGGGCTAGCAATGCTCATAGTTTCATATCTCAGCTGCCCCATGGATACGACACTCAGGTTACTCCTGCCCCTCAAATACTAGCCCTGAAGCATTCACAATATAATGGATATATATATATATATTTATATACATATTCATTTCAGTCCTTGATGTCAAACTTTTTGTATAGATAATTTGATGATGTATGTTTTTGTGTGTCTTAAAGAGTTAGATGTATACAGTAATACGTATATTGTAAACCATCTCATTTCTAAATTCTAATATATATTTTGGGAAGGTTGGTGAGAGAGGCATTCAAGTATCATGTGGACAGAAGCAGCGAATATCAATTGCAAGAGCACTTATAAAGAACCCACAAATACTTCTGCTTGATGAGGCCACCAGCGCATTAGACTCAGAGTCTCAGAGACTAGTTCAAGAAGCCCTTCACACAGCAACCAGAGGAAGAACAACAATAATCATAGCCCACCGTTTGTTTACCATTCGAAAAGCTGACACTATAGCTGTAATGCAGAACGGTTGTGTCATGGAAATTGGTTCACATGATGAACTAATTCAACATGAAAAGGGTGTTTACACCTCATTTGTCCGCCTCCAACAAACACCACAAAAACAAGCAATAGAAGATCAAGGTCCATGTGCTCCATCATCTTCGGTCAACTTGGGCGATACTTTTAGTGCTAGTCAGTTGAACTTGACCTCCCAGCGTGTTGGATACGATAATACTAGTAATATTGCTCAAGAACCTACATGCAATATTTCCATGGAGAAGTCTCCACTTTGGAGGTTGTTATCGATGAATACTCCAAAATGGAAGCAAGTAGTGTTAGGTTGGTTCAGTGCAATTCTTGTTGGAGCTGTTGAACCATGTTTGGATTCACCATTGGAGCTTTGTTATCCATCTTTTTCCTAAAAGATCCTCACGAGATCAAGGAGAAGATCACAACTCTCTCTTTCTGCTTTTTCGGGTTGTCAGTGATTGGATTGCTGAGTAATCTCTTGCAACACTATAGCTTTGCATACATTGGGGGGTATTTGAGCAATCGGATCAGAAAAAGGTTGCTCACAAAGATTCTTAGTTTTGAAGTTGGCTAGTTCGATGAGGATAGGAACTCTAGCGGTGCCATTTGCTCTAGACTCACCAAAGATTCTGAACAAGTACGTCCATCCACATTTCTCGATAGTCAATATGTAATGTCTAATGCGCTTTTGCCTCTCAATTTCTGCTGCTTCAGTCAACTAATTAAACTATTTTCTGCATTCAACATTAATCATGGTGGAATACATACTTGCAGGTAAGATCTTTAGTTGGAGATAGAATGTGTCTTCTTGTACAAGCCATCTCATCTGTCACTATAGCTTGGACAATGTCCCTTATAATTGCATGGAAGCTTGCCATAGTGGTCATTGCCGTTCAACCCATAGCCATTCTCGGATTTTATTGTAGGCGTGTCCTGCTACGAAAAATGTCCAGCAAAGCCATTAAAAGCCAAGAGGAAAGTAGCAAGCTTGCAGCTGAATCTATCTACAACCATCGGATCGTTACTGCCTTCTCAGCTCAGAACAGAATTTTGAAATTGCTAGAGAAGGTCCAAGAAGGCCCACGCAGAGAAAGCAGGCGACAATCATGGCATGCTGGCATTGGGCTCGGGTTTTCCATGAGCGTGGTAATTCTCTCTGCTGGTTTTAGTTATTGGTATGGCAGCAAGGTAATCTCTGATGGCTACAGCACACCAAGATCAGTATTTCAGACTATCCTCATTTTGTCAATGACCGGTCGGGTTATCGAGTTATAGCAGATGCTGGAAGCATGACTTCGGACCTTGCCAATGGCTTTGATGCAATCAAGTCAATTTTCGGTATCTTAGACCGAACCACAAAAATTGAACCCCAAGTTCCAAAAGGCTCCTAGGTTGAGAAAGTAATAGGCGAGGTCTACTTTCATGACCTGCATTTTGCATATCCAACTAGGCCAAATGTGATGACCTTCCAAGGTTTCTCAATGAACATTGAAGCAGGAAAATCTACAGCTCTGGTGGGGCAAAGCGGGTCGGGTAAGTCGACCATCATTGGATTAATCCAGAGGTTCTATGATCCAGTTCAAGGCGTGGTGGAAATAGACGGTCGTAATGTAAAGTCATATCACCAGAGGTCATTGAGGAAACACATGGCATTGGTCAGCCAAGAACCTACATTGTTTGCTGGGAGCATAAGAGATAACATTGTCTTTGGAGCATCAGAGAACAATGATGAAACGATGATCATTGAAGCAGCAAGGGCAGCGAATGCTCATGAGTTTATCAGCGGTTTAAACGACGGCTATGACACATCATGTGGCGATAGAGGAGTGCAACTATCGGGGGGACAGAAGCAACGGATTGCTATAGCTAGGGCAATATTGAGAAACCCTACAGTGTTGTTACTGGACGAGACAACCAGCGCGCTTGATAGTCATTCGGAGAAGGTGGTTCAAGACGCTTTAGAGCACATCATGGTCGGAAGGACCAGTGTGGTAGTGGCACACAGGTTGAGTACCATACAAAACTGTGATGTCATTGCTGTCCTTGATAAAGGAAAGCTGGTAGAGAAAGGTACTCACTCTTCTCTTGTGGCCCAGGGGACTTCAGGAGCTTATTACTCCTTGATAAACTTGACAAAGACTACAGAAGCGTCATCATCAGATCATTAAGGCATTGATCGAGCAGCAGTGAACAAATGAGATTTGACTTGTTTCTTACCAAAATGGCAACAAATGAGATTTTCGTATCCCCTTTATTATTTTCTATATATCTAGTAACCAACTTAATTAATTTGGTCAAATTACTCGAATGCGGGCGTTTCATTGCTTCAATGTTGTCTAACTCGATCAACTTCGAATTCTATCGCTCTTGTAATGCTATGCATGCCGATGATGATCAATTTCTAAAGAATACTTGTTACGCTAATATGTTGTAGCAATTATTTTGAGCGAGGCCGAGAAGCTATTCCAAACGATTACATTGTATATGATGATCTTTAGATGTGATGTGACTTTTGTTCCACCACCGGAGAGATCAAATTTTTTTGAAAAGGATTTTAAAGATGCATTTCTTTTGAATGAAGGAAAATGAAGGGATTTTGCGTGGGAATTTTTCTCTATGTTGCAAGAACATGTACCAACCCCCTTAAAGGAGTAGCATTTCTTATGTAAATTAAGCAAAAGATTCCCAAGTTACCTTGGATACTATACGTAGCATCACATCACAGCATATATAAAAGCCATAATTTTTAAAGCTGCAAATAGGTTGTGGAATCTACTTCTGTTCTCAATTATGCATTTATATGGTCTATAAATATGAAATTCCCTGCGCTTTGTGGTTTGTATTGTTCATTTTGCATATATGCTATCAAAAACTGTAACAAGAAAATGCTGGACTGGGCACCCGTTTTGCTAGGGTGGTTGTTGTTCATACTCCTCTCTCCTGGACTTCTCTTTCAGCTACCAGCAAACACAAGGCATGTTGAGTTTGGGAGCTTCACTACAAATGGAAAGGCCATTGTCGTCCACACCCTCATCTTCTTTGGCATCTTCACCATCCTCGTTTTGGCTCTAGGTATCCGAATCCACACTGGCTAGTGTCTCGTAGCCATCACAGGCTAGGATTTCTTGTATTGATTTTTGGTTTGTTCATTTATTCCCATTTTTAGCCATCTTTTAAATTCAATGGAAGTGAGCACTCTAGCTATATTGCATTTAGAGCATCTCTAATGGAGCTCGCTATTAGACTTTTTTAGACAAAAAATAGAGAAAAGTCAAATTTTTAGCTCTCACTCATGCTCCCTATTAGACTCTTAAAATAAGAAGACCCTTAGAAGCTCTTAAAGTTGTGGAGAGAGAAATGAGCTCCTTGTTGCAGGAGAAAAGTATGTAGACTGAAACTGTAATCATTCTCATTGATAAAATGTATTATATATAGGTTGGTACAATCTATTACAATAATTGTCCCTATAAATCAGAGATTCTGTAATAACTATCTAATCTAATATGTATCTAATTAGGACAAAACACACACCGGAAATTATGGAGAATTAATCTCCTTAAACACTCCCCCTTGTGTCGATGGCTTAAGGAATGATGCATAACTTGTTGCCTCACTAAAAACATCACCAAGCAAACAAAAACCCCATGGGTAAAGCAAAAGCTTGGGCTAAGGGAAAAAGAGCACACGCATCAACTGCAAAAGCTACTACATATGACGTAGACTCCCCATGATGTCTACATAAATGTAACTCCCTCTGACGGTAAACTCAGTAATGGAGTTCAGATGAACTGGGCATGCCAATGTGTCTTGCATGTTTCACAAATGTAGATTTAAATAGTGACTTGGTAAACAAGTCCGCAGCATTATCAACCGAACTAAACAAGTTCACATGGATAATCAATAACCGCTGCTATTGCTGATTGTAGGAGTACTACGACGAAATGAGTTAAGTAAGACACCCTTAATGTAAACCAACGTCACATGTTCAATGTAAATCACATTATCCACAAGGATGCAAGTTGGTGCTGTCATAGTAGAAGGTAGTCCACTAGACCCTCGAATGTGGTGTATTATTGTCCTAAACCAGACACACCCATCAACAGCTTCATAGAAAACTTTAATCTTAAAATAGTTTGAGGAAGTAGCAACAAGGGTTTACTTTGTTATTCTCCAAGAAATCGCCATGTTTCCTAAGGTGAATAACATGTATGGGAACATCCTTTGTGTGGGTCAAAGAGGTACCCAACGTCAGCAAATCCGACTAATACATCAACCGGTGTCTCGGTATAAGGGGATTGTAGTAAAATTGCTCGCAGTAAGAGGGGAATTCGACGGGTCAAAATTCTCACTTGACAGGTCGAACAGATGGTTCTGTTCGATCCAAGACACCGGCTTCAACGGGTCGAAGGACCCCTTCGGGTTGTCACAGTTCATTGCATTCGACGGGTCGAGAGATATGCCTGACGAGTCGAAATACCCAGAACTTGAATACTGCAATTCAACTATCCCTTGACCAGGATTTTCAAGCTTCTCTCTATATACTTTGTAAGGGAAGAATAGGCCAAAGTCAGTGGATCACTTCAAGTACATGAAGATTTATTTTACACTATTCCAATAATTTTGTGTTGGCCGGTGCATACTGAGAAGGCAATGTTTGGATGTATGTACTGAGCTAAATTCAACAAAGCTCTAATCGCACTAAGATATAGAATCTCAGCTCCAAAAGTTCCTCATCATCTTCTTTTAAGATGAAATGGATCATGGTTTTCATACTGCATACAACCATTGGTGTACTAATAGGGTCTGGTTTGTCTATAGCCTGATTATACATAAGCAAACTGGTGAATAAGAATTCAATCAACTAGATGTACCATCTCTAAACCAAGACTTAATCGAGTCCTACCAAGATCTATCATCTCAAATACATATTTCAAGTAGTTAACCGTCTCATTGATCTCATTAAGAGTTCCGATGATGTTCATATCATCAACATAGACTGCTACTATAGCAAAACCTAAACTTGTTCTTTTAATGAACATACAAGGGCATAAGTCATCATTCTTATATCCTTTCTCAATCAAGTAGTCACTAAGACGTGTATACCATATCCTACTGGATTATTTCAATCCATATAGTGAACGTCTCATTCTAATCACATGAGCACTCCATGGTTTAGAGTTACTTGATTTGGGTAGAACTATGTCATTCGGCACTGTCATATATATCTCTGAATTAAGATCCCCAATGAGATATACAGTAACCACGTTTATAAGCTGCATACTCAGTATTTTGGACACTACCAAACTGATAAGGTAGTGGAAAGCAATGATGTCTATGACCAGAGAATACATCTCCTCATAATCAATACTAGAGCATTGAGAGAATCCTTGCGCCATAAGTTCTTCTCATATTGCTTCCAAACAAGACTCATTTGTGTCTAACCTGCATACTATTCGATGGTCATATGACTATCATATCAAAACTTTCCATTTGTAAGAGAGTCTCATTCAGCCTAGATTGCAACTTTTCATATCGATTAATTTGCTCTACATTAACCATTGACATTCTGCAACAGAACAATGTTCCACTTCATCGTCGTCAATTACTAAGCGACGAACTAAGTAAACATGTCATCAACGAACATGGAAGAACTATCCATAATAACGCTAGCATTGTTTAACTTTGTGAGATTTTTTTGTTTACTGACATCGTCATTGACTCTGCGGCGTCCCCCAGTGTATGTCAATGTCGACTTTTAGACACAATTGGAGTTAGAAACAATCTCATGTGTTGATGATGAACGATTGTGCCTTGATGGTTTGCCTTTTCACCGACAACTCATCAATGAATTTTGATCGAGACTACACCCCCACTATGGATAGGAGAAAACATTACCTTGCCCAGGTCTTGCGATTAACTTGCCCAATATCAGAGACTTTCAACCTTGCAGGATTTGCAATATGTATAAACAATCTCGTCACTCTCATGATATCAGTAAAGAAGTTAGACGGTTTATCTGCTACATTCTGAAGATCAAGAATACAATCTCAAACTTAGATGTGCGGGGATCATGATTAGACATAGTGATGATATATCACCTCACTTTTCGACGTTAATCCAAAATGAAACCATTCATATCTCCCCCTAACGGCGGGAAGTATATCTCATCACAGTGATTATCTATAAAACTAGCAGTAAAGAGATCTCCTGTCAAAGGTTCTTAATAGCGGACAAACGTTGGTGAACCAACATAGATGTCTAATCAACGTTGATGACCCATTTGCATACACAGTGGAAGCGTAGTAGGCACATGTATCGCGTAACCAAAGATGTGTAGATGTGAGATATCAGGTTCATATCCAGTTACCAACTGGTACACACAAAATGGTTGGAGGTTTTATGGGTATCACGCGATAAGCTTAGCTGCATATAACATTCATATCCCCAAGAAGATAGCGGTAAATTAACATACATTACCATAGATCTGGCCACAAGCTTGAACCGCTTGATTTGTGTCTGCTTAACCCGTTCTTATGAAAGAACATGGGGAACCGGGATATTCAACAACTATCTCAATCAATATGCAATAATCAACAAAATATTTCGATGTAAACTCTCCTATATTAAACCAATCTGAATGACTAGATTAAATTTTCTGGGTGGTGAGTCCGAAGCGTAATAATATGTGCTAGGAGTTTTGAAATACAACGTAGCATGGGGATAACAAAGACGTGTGACCGATGCATCGATGCAACAATCAGAACCATATATAAATAGTCCGCATATCAGTTTGATTTATTCACAAATAGATTCTTGGAATCTATAGATAAAGAAAGATGTGTCTTCAACAAAAGATTGTCATCCATGTAAGCAGCATTACAGCATTACAGACATAATCAAGCTTTGCAAAACGAGCAATGTGCATCAAAGATTACAACATATGAATATTGTGGGATAATGCACAATGCCTCAGCAGTATTTTGCCACGATGGTGTTGCACTCGTCTTGAAGACTGAGCCTGAACCGAATGGAGTAATCTCAGTTCCCCTATCTAAATCGATGGTTTTAAACATTCCCACATGCTTCTTTGCTCTTAAGAACAGATGACCTTGAGAATTTCTCAATAATTTGATCATCAAAGTGCAAAAGCTTATATGAGGCTAAGTCACGCATAGTAATATAAGTGACTTCATTTGATTCAATTATCCAAACCGTAATAAGATATAAACAACTACAATCCCTCATAAACTTCTATAGATTATGCCTTTGGTAGCAGTCTACGGAGATTAGACACAAAACTCTCTTTCATTCTCATAATGTTAAGTGAAGAATGTTGGCACAAAAATTTTCAAATTTGAGTAAGATTAGAATGGTAACACTCAATCTCGCCATCATATATCAACAAAACAATATCAATCAAATAGTCTTTGATTCCAAGACATGGCAAACACTTTAAGTGAATACTTAAAGATTTCAAAAGGATTTAACCCTGGTTGAGTACTGATATGGTATTATAATACCTAAATACAATTGATGTATAACAATATCATATCGATCAAGAAGACCGTTGTATTTTGAGTTCAATAGTATTGCATAAACGGATGTAACACCACATCTGGTGCTGAAATTCAGGTTGGTCGATTCAATATTTTCTAATAAAACCGATGTATAAACAACATCATAAGCCAATGAAACAGATAAAAACTCATCTAAAAATATCACATTCGGGTTGGATTTTTGATGGGTCGAAGAAAGGCCTCAACGAGTCGAAAATAAACCCAAAATAACTTGTGATTTTTCGATACCAGTAATTCGATGGGTCGAATTAATTCCTTCGATGGATCAAAGGAACCTAAAACAAGATCGAATTTTCGACATCAATTTTCTATGGGTCAAAAAAGTTGACCCGAGGCATTCCTTCTATGGATCAAAGGAGTGTCTCGATGGACAATTTTTTTTCAACCAAAGGACCCGAGGATAAGCTTCGATGGATCGAAGTGTAATACTTTGATGGATCGAAGGAATCCAAAATAAATCTGATTTTCCAATACTGATTTCGATGGGTCGAAGCAAAACCTCTATGGGTCGAAGAAAATGACCGAGGCATGCCTTCGATAGATCGAAGGAATGTCTCGATGGATCGAAAATTGTAACCTAAGGGCCCGAGGATAAGCTTTGATGGATTGAAGTACACATTTTTTATGGATCGAAAAATGTCAGAAAACAACCCGTGGGTTAGCTTCGATGGATCGAAGTATAATACGATGGATCGAAAATCTTCCCGAGTTCAAAATAACATCCTCTCCTTTGTGTCACGTTTTTACCGTATCTTTATCTCATATTTCCATATACTTATAAACATCGAACCATACATAAGAATTGTATGAAATAGAACATTCTCAAACACTTTCATATACTGAAAGATAGAGAAATATTTATTATACTCGCCAACAAGTAAATGTTACATCATAGATGTCTTATTCCAAAACCGACTTAAACAAAGTCTCAAAACATGACTAAAACCAAGTCAAAAACAAAATAAAACTGGATTACATAACAAAGACATGAGCCTAATACATAGACTACTCAAAAATCAAATTATAACATCATAAGCCAATGAAACCGATGTATAAATAACATCATAAGCCAATGAAACAGATGAAAAACTCATCGAAAAATAACACATCCGGGTAGGATTTTCGACCGGTCAAAGAAAATCCTCGACGGGTCAAAAATAAACTTGTGATTTTTCGATACCAGAAATTCGATGTGTCGAAAAAAAATTTTGACACGTCGAATTTGGACCAATTTTGGTATAGAAGCATGGCTTCGACGGGTCGAAAATTGTATAGTTCAATTTTTCAACGGGTCGAAAATTGTATAGTTCAATTTTTCGATGGGTCGAAAATTGTATAGTGCAATTTTTTCGACGGGTCGAATTTGCTCTGTGAATTACTTCAAGTTGTTTTTCAACATTTTTTTCTTTTTCAAAAGGTATCTTGGCTTGCTTTTGCCATATATATGTAAAACATCGAACCATACATAAGAATTGTATGAAATAGAACATTCTTAATACTTTCATATACCGAAAAATAGAGAAATATTCATTATACTGCCAACAAATAGCAGTTACATCATGGATGTTCTTATTCCAAAAACCGACTAAACAAAGTCTCAAAACATGACTAAAACCAAGTCAAAAAATAAAATGAAACTAGATTACATAACAAAGACATGAGCCTAATCCATAGACTATGCAAAAATAGCAGTTACCAGACTTGCTTTTGTATTGTCAGCTATTATAAGATTTGCTACAGAGTAATCTCCCATCTCATAAACTTCAGTGAAGTTAAGTCTCATGCCAAATATTTCTTGCACTTCTTGTAGGCATGTTGAATATCCTTGGGTGCACAACATTGTTTGTGCATGTGCTTGGTAGAACCATATCTATAGCAAGATGATAAACACAAAGTAGAAGCAGAATGTGAAAAATTTCCACCATTCCTAGAACCAAAATTGGAATGATTCATATTGGAGTAAAGGCTATTGTCATGGTGAGTCCAAGTCATGTTTCGATTATATTGTTTACCATGAATAATGTCATATCCTCCTCTTCCACCATGGTTATTGTAAAACTTGGAACAACCGTTCCTCCTATCCTTACATGCCTTCCCACCAGTATGATATGACTCATGGAGATCTTTAGTAACGGCTGGTCAACCATTATTGGTGAGAAAAATCTCGCAAAATCACTCGTTCTTAGCCAGCACACTTATGAGATCACAAAATGATGTGAGTCATCCTTGCTTATAATCTATGTGATATTGGTGCGCAAGTATGTTCATGGAGGTAGGAAAGGTGCTTAAAGACTTCTCGATCATAGCCTGATCAGTCTTGATAATGCCACATACACTCAACTCAGATTAAAGCTTTAACATAGCTTGATTATAAGCATAAATATTTGAATAATCCAATAACTGGATGGAATCTCATCCTTTTTGTAGTTCCAAAAGTTGTGCATAATGCACATTATGGAACTTGACTTGTAAAGTCACCCACAAAATTGCGGGGTCATTCTTTAGCAAGTATTGTTTCTTTAGAACTGACTATATATAATGCCTCAAAAAAAAACATGAGCTCTTGAGCTTTACGGACAAGAGTTTGTGGCTCAGCACCAGGTGGTAGTGGTGGTTAGGTCGTAAACGTCAAATTCATACGAAGAAGAGCGTTCTCAACATCTGACACCCAATGATAATATTCTGCTCCTTGAAGATCAAAAATATCAAATACAGGCCTAACTGGCTTAATTGATGTCATCTACAAGAAAGACACGAGATGTTGATTAGTAACGATCGAAAACTATGATCACTATCAAGTGTGAGGAATAAGAACGAGATGTGACAACCCGAACCGGAAATGGTATGTTTATCGGCTTGATTTGCGAGTTTAGTAATTAGTCGTGGTTTTGTCGTAAGTGGTCGTTATGGCGGGTTTGTTAACGGCTAAATTATCAGGCAAGAATTTGTGATGAGTTCTTTCACGAGAGTTGTAGAGAATTTAATTTCGAGTTCGTGGGAGTTTCCGGAGGATGATTTTGAGTTACGTGGAATAAGTTATGAATATTTTCGACCGTTAGATTTTGTCATGTTTATCTGTTTGTTTTCGATTCGTTTTGGACGGTACGTGTATGATATAAATACGGTATGAATATGTGACAATTAAGAAAACTTTCCAATTTGGGAAAACTGGGTCGTTGACCCGCGTTGACCACGGGTCAAAACTGATCCGTTTTGGCTGAGTCTTTGTTGCATTCGATGTGCCTTATTTCGGCATCTTTTGGCCGTGGTTTCTTCATGAAAGTTGTTGGGCTTGAGCTTCTATTTATTGATAGGTGGATCACTCATTTTGGTTACCGGATGAAGAAGTTATGACGTTTTGAAGTTTGGAGAATTTCGGCAAGATTCGGTGGCGACGGTGGCGGCAGTGACGGCCGAGTTGGGGGTCGACCCTATAGGGGTTTTGAAGCCCTTGGGATGGTGAGTTGATCCCAAGTGGTCTTTCACCTTGCCGTGGCCAGTAGTGGCTGATCAGAGTAAATGAATTCCGGCGAGGGTTTTCGACTTCAAGGTGAGTTTTGGAGGTTTTCCGATTAAAATTGGGCTTAGCATTGAACTACAAAGTTTTTGGAAATGTCGAGATCTTCAAATCCATGTATAGGTTGCAATTTTCTGAGCCGATAAGTTTTCCGGCAGCCGGCGGAGTTCCGTTCGAGGTGGTTTTCGACAAATTTTATGTCGTTTTTCTCAGAATCGCGCACTGATCTCAATGGTGAGGTTTATAGTTTGAATTGAGCATCAGAATTTGTGGCGAGGTTTTATAATGTGTTTATTGGATTTTTGACGATTTCGTCGATATTCGAGTTATATGTTTCCGGGAATTGTTGGTTCTCAAGATGTGGTTCAGGGTTTTGAATTGTGGTTTTGAATAGTAGTATTTAGGATTATTCAGGAGATCGTGATCGTTCGTTTGGCGAGGAATTTTCCGCCGGATCACAGGATTAACGCGTTTTGCGATGTGCAAGTCTGTGAGTGGACATTTCTTTTCACTGATTGGTTTCGAGTCTTTTATATACATTTTACTAGTTTGAGCATGCAGTTATGATTATGAATTATACGAGCATGTGTTTTATGATTATGCATTTACGAATATGTTTTATAATTATGCATTACGAGTATGCTTTTACATTACGCTTTATGCATTTGCATGGAAATCTTTATGATTTGGTTTACACAGAGTACAGTCTCAGTAGTAGTTGTATCGATACACTTAGCATCCCGGCTGATCCCCGAGGATGTTTACCGAGGGGGACTGTTACCCTAACCCGAGGTCTTTACCGGGGGGGAGCAGATACCCTGACCCGAGGCCCTTTCTGGCTGGAAACACGTGAGGATCAAGGATCCCGTGATTCATACTGTACTTGAGCGGATGTGTCCATGAGTGACCCGACGGGATTTCCGATGCATGCTCTATACACGTAAGGAGTTAGAGTCTCCCTCGTGTACCATATGATTTTTATGCATTTAGACTCACATATGTTTTATAACATATATATTATTCGGTGAAAGACATTTATTTTCGTCCACTCACTCTAACAGTTTATATGTCTTTCCCTGGACTCCTTGTTTTCTTTGCCCAGTTTGCAGTTTGGATTCAAGTGTCACACGTCGAGGTTGGAGGCATAGTATTCGAGCTACTTTTCCTTTCTCAGTAGGTTTCTAGTTAGGCCTACTGTTGTGTATATATGTATATACTAAAGATCGCTCTGATTACTGTTTATGTTTATATTTTTAAATAATTTTTCCCGGATTTCTGTAAAGCTACAGTTGTGTTTATTGCTTTACATTATGATATGTTTTTGAGAAATCCGGATGAGATTGGAGCCACGGTTTAGCTTTTGTGGCATAGGATGAAGTGTATTTTCCACTGCAGGTTAATGGCAACCGCGCATTATAGAGGAAACTTTGTCGAAATTTTTGGTTTTTGAAAGTTCACGTTTTTAGAAAGGGTTTGATTCCAGTTTAGGAAACTAAATCGGGGTTGGGTCCTTTCACGTGATCCATGATGTATAGTCACAAAAATCAATTTATAAACGATGGTTCAAAACCACACCCAGCAACCGTGACAAAACCGTCATATAGTATCGATTTTCCTTTCTTTTATTTTCTTTTGTTTTTTAAACCGCGACTCCCTCATGACCGTCGCTTATACTATATAGATATAGGTCCATAGAAACTAGGGCAAATATGCAATATAAATACAAATCATATTGGAATTATCATCAACTTAGATCTAGAATTTTGCGGTAAGTAAGCTTGATCCTAGATCTATAGATTCAAGGTTTAGAAAAATTGACCTCGAGGGTATTATGTTAGGTATGAAAACTACATTGTGAAAGAAATTTGAAGAGATGACATAAGTCCACGAAGATTTTAGCAGGAGGAGGATTTCTTCTTCTTTTCTTCTTTTCGGGCAGACTGACATTCATGCACTCAAATGGCTTTAACTTTCTCAAGACACCTCCGAATTAAGATTTTCTAGTGGTTTTGGAAACTAGATATCTGGAGATCTTCTGTAGAAGTTGGTTGAACTGCACATGCTCGATTTTGGTTGAAGAAAAGGAAAGAGGCCGATGATGGTAGGCGGTGGAGTGAGCTACCGACGGTAGCGGTGATTTGACTTTTTCAATTCTAGGGTTTCTTTCTTATCTTTGGTGTTTGCTATCAACTCTAGGAATCATGCTGATACAATGTTACAAGAGAAAAGTATGTAGACTGAAACTGTAATCATTCTCATTGATAAAATGACTTATATATAGGCTGATACAATCTATTACAATAACTGTCCCTGTAAATCAGAAATTCTGTACGTAATAACTATCTAATCTAATCTGTATCTAATTAGGATAAGACACACACCGAAAATTACGGAGAATTAATCTCCTTAAACATTCCTAAAGTTTTTGAAACATTATTTAAAGTAGTTTTTATATGATAAAATGATTACATGATGATTATTATAATTTGAAGAATTTAATTTATTTCATATTTTATTATTTCTATTGAGGTCAAAAATAAATGATTTGTACATCAAATAATTTTCAAACAAAACTATTATAAATTCAATGTGGTTGCCTATTTGTTTTTCAATATTATAGAATTTAATTTATAAAATATTTTATATTATTTCTTCGAATTTTTGTTAAATATAAATAGATTAAAAGTTTAATGAAATTATTAGAAAAATACATTTAAAAGTAGATGCATTAAATTTGGCTCCCTATTTTTTTGCATGGTTGGAATATAAATTTTTTGGCTCCCTAAATATTTAGCTTTTAACTATTTTTTCAATAAATTTGTTGAAAAAATAGAGAGCACTATTGGAGATGCTCTTAGCTTGTTTTATTTTGACAATGAGGCCCTTGTGAATCTTTAAAATTATAGATACACCCATTTCTCTGATAAATAATGTACATCTAGAAAGAAACGCTCTTATATATAAGATACTGTAATAATCGATCATTTATATTGTCGCAGTCATGTTCAATTCGCAGCTTAAACAACGAGATGTATATAGATTATTTGATGTATATGAATTGAATATTAAAATGGATAAAATCATGCAAAATTTGAGGCATATATATGATCAACTTTAATCAATCAATATTCAAAGGCCATATGTGATAGGGAAGGACGAGAAGTTTATACAGATACATGTGGTAATCGATAGTATGATTAATGATTATAGAGGCCAGGTTACTGGTATCAGTTTTTAGTTTCATTCGTTTTGTTATGGTAAGAGAGTGAAGGAAAAGTTAAGGGTATTTTTCTGGGTAAGTTTTTGGAATGAAAACAAATCAGAGAATGGCGATGTAGTCATGTAGATAATAATGTGTGTAATAGATAATTCATAAATTTTTGTAATAAGGTTAATATGGGATTTCAAAGAGAGGTATGTTGAGCAATTAGATGCATGTAATAAAAAGAAAAATAGAGGTACAAAAATTAAAGAGGTCTAGTGAGTAAAATCAGAGGTCTTAATAGAAGTTTTTCTGTCTAAATTACCATCATTTTTTTATGAGAAACATTAAATTACCAGCATTTTTTTAGAAATAAGAAATTGTGATACCCAATTGAAATATTTACATCAGTTACCAGTACCTTGATTAGCCATTGTGGCTTAACCACTACCCAATTTTGAAATGCAGAAAACATAAGTGTCTTCCTAGCTAAAGTATGCGCAACCTAATTATATATTCTTGGTACATGAATACAAGTAACCGATGAAAAAAAGTAAAAAATGACTTCACTTCTTGGACTAAAGCTCCCACAATAGAATTATCTCTATCCTCCGAGTTTAAAGAATTGAATACTCCAAGTGCATCCATTGTTAGCTTTCTGAGATAAGCTTCATATCGAAGGAGAAAAACAAACATAATAGAGAAAGAGAAGAAATTAGAGCTCTATATTATATGGATTGATGAGATGATTGCACTTAGCAAGCTACAGTACCTATATATATGACTTTAGCAAACTACATGTCATTCATATAAGACTACATGCTTAACACCCTCCCTCAAGCTGATGCTACAGAACCTAGCATCAGCTTGCTATACAAACAAGAGATGACAATAAGAAAACTAATCAGTAAGCAAACTGTAGAATAATGGGAGTACATGAAGCTACAAATCAACTTCAACCAACTTGAAGTGCATAATGATGTCTTTGGAAATATTCAGCTACACTATGACCATCTCTTTGAGCCTTAGAGTTGCGGTTAAAGTTGCTGTTGAACTTTGAATTGTTGAAGCTCAAAATATTATTGAAGATGTTGTCATTGTTGTTGTGAATTATGTTACATCCATTGATAAAACCTCTCTTCGGGTATCCATTAATGTTTCTCTTGTATGCTTTAGAATGACCAACACTGACATGAGGTTGTGCATATCCTGTACTTGATTGGGTAAGCCCATGCCACCAACTTGCAGAGGAACACCTGTAGATATGTCTGATGTAGTAGAGGGACTAATGGATCCATGAGTAGCAACAAAATAGGAAGCATGTACGTTAGGATCACCATTGTACAAAAGGCCATTGTTTGGCATGGAATGCAAATGAAAGATCTCATCTTTCGTCCTAGTATGCTCCACATATATGTCATTATATGAAATATTCCCTTCTTTTTGTTCATAATCATCCTTTTTTGCAGTGTGTAACCTCCATAGACTCGAGATAAAGAAGAACCTTCATTTTGAAGTGAAAGACCATTAGATTTTTGTGGGAGAACACATCCAATTAGAGCATCATTTTTCTGAACTAAAATCCCTCCACTTTGCTCTGAATGAACATCACTGCCATTGGCATCCTCAAAAATAGTATTGCCACCAACATGTGGGGTGACACCAGGAGACAAATATGATGTAGCATAGGCATTTGATGTAGGGGAAGCAACAAAAGAACAAACATATGGCATAGTGTAGCTAATAGAAGAAGTAGCTTGTGTAGGCGTCAAAATACTAACGACATTTGTACTTTCACTAGGTGCACAAGCAGAACTAGTAGTGGTGGTAAACTTACTAGTTGATTGAGGCACAAAAGCATCTTGAGAAGAAGATATATGGGCCTGAGGTTGCTGTGCAAAACCATGTGAAATTGTAGAAGTGAAGGGAGCATGCAGGTTACCAATTGATGGTAAATATGTAGAGGTAGATGTAAAATCCATATATGAAGAATCATTCTTAGCCAACATTGAAGCAGTAGGTCTTGAAGAAACATCATTAGTATCGTCTGCAAGATCAGCCTCAACATCTTGTAAAATCTCTTTGAGCTTGTCGATAGAAGCATTAGGACAAGTAAGTCGAACAAGAGACTTGGTAGGATTGTAAGACTTGGGAAGGCCACTAAGAATTTGATCGACAACATCTTCTGCAGAAAGAAACACCTTGAAAGGACTCAACCTTAGATTAACTAGTAATCTAGGATCACGCCCAAACGACAAAACTTAAACTACGAATTTCTGTAAAAAATTTGACATAATTTCTTCTACAAAGTGGACTACCAGATTCCTGTAAGAAAATCACACTTCGGATTTCCCACAAACAATACCGTAGATCACCGATGTCCATCCAGATTTCTCAATAAAGTGCGAAAAGTAAATTAATTAAAATGCTGAAAGAATAATACAGAAACTGAAAACTCATAATTCAGCAATACTAACAATTCATTATCAATACTGAAAAATATTTACATCACTAGTGTCCAGAGCGACTTCTAGGAGTAGAATAAACATAACAAAATACACTGCTAATGGGCCGGAACCTACAGGAAGGTATGATAATCCGGTGGACTCAAAGCCTCAAAGGATCAATATCCAGCTCAGAAGAAGCACTGCAACCTGGACATAGAAAACCGAAAGGCCCAGGAAAAAGTAGATAAAAAATATAAAAATGTTAGTGTGAGTGAAAAAAAATAACGTAAACTATGTAAAACGATAAATCTGTAATTACATGTTTTTTCGCTAATTTCTGTAAAAATAAAGCGAGTTTAAATATAATAAACAGAAATAAGATATGGAGGTGGGCGCTTAGGGTGTTTGTCCTAACCCGGAGCATCTCCAAGACTATAAATAAAAATTGATGGGATCGTCTAGGGGGTTTGTCCTATCCCAAGACAATCTGGGTCGACAGGGCGTTTGTCCTAACCTGATCTGATCCGACTAGTCAGTGATCAACCGACTAGTCAAAGCATCGATGTTGAAAATAAAACCATCACAAACGACCTCCAAACTCGACTGTAATAAAATACAGGAGACTTTAAATCTGCATAAATATGAACTCGCAGCAACTGTGAAAATAAATAAACTTCCACTCACTGTACAATGCCGGGATATTCATAAAGCCATAACCTGCTAATCGACGCAATAATCATCCGACACGGCCCGCTAACTCGTATACCTGAAACCACGGTTATAATTAATATATAATCGTTGATGTTTATAATGAATAGCTAAGATCGTAATTCGACGAGCAATAATGTCAAGAATCTCGCATTCTCGAATAACGTATTTTTCGACTAAATCAAATCTCGAATTAAATAACCTTTCATTCCTTCATTTTAAATAAATTTTAGAGTCGCAACCTAAATCTCAAACATCAAGTGACTCACACTTAAATCGATAGTCGGATCGTCCGTTAATAATATAATAAAATTAATTAATTATTGTCCGATTTAATACCCGTCAAAATTTACCAAGCCCATATCCATTCAAGAACCTCACCATTGAGTTTGGCACAAAATTCTGAGCAGAACGACATAAAAGTTTGCCGAAAATTCCACCTCACCAGAGCTCCGCCGTGCACAGCGGCGCGTGGAGCCACGCCCCACCGCCAGCGGCGTCTAGAATTCCAACCCCAACCGGCACCAAATCAAGCTACCTACATTGTAATACCCCAAAAATTAGTAAAATAGTTTAGATTATTGTACGACTCGTTAAACTTAGAAATCACCATAATTTAGTTTAACCTTAAAGCTTTTAGAAATTCAAAAAAAAATTGTCTGGTGAAGACAATGTATAAAAACGAGTTTTAGAAAAATATTAACGAAGTGGGGCAAATGGTCCAATGGATACTCAAGTTCAAGTTAGGAACTCCCTGGTCTTGGGTTCGAGGCCACGAGCTGGAATCGTGAAACATTCTATTTTATAGGTTAGTAAAAATAATAAAAATATTTTTACTCCAGTTAGAAACGGTAAGAAACCATAATTCTAACTAGCCGATTTTCGGGAATGAAATTTTAGCAAAACGACCAAATTTTCCTTGTTCGAATCTCTTATCCGAATCGAACTTTGTATTTTAATATTACAATTCATACTTTTCGAGGTCATGCTCATATATCAATTAGGTGCTAATTATTATTGGTTGATATGTATTTATTTATTTTACACTACATTACACTTTATTAGTAAAACCACAAATTTTCTTCACACATCACATTACGTATTGCATTTATATGCATACATAATCACATTTTAACATTTCAATCAGATTTTCAACCACATTACTATTGTTTTTACAAGTGCATTTTAACCCTAGAATTAGTAGCCCAACTATTCCATTGTCAACTTGTTTACAAAAGTCTATAAAAATGGATATGAATTTATTTCCCATGTCTCCTCTCATGTCTATATAAATCATCCTTGAGTTCAATCTGATTTTTGCACCACTTCAATCTTCCCCTTACATACTGATTTGAAGTCCTCCCAAAGTTGCCATGCAACTCCCCTAAAATTCCACACCAAGCTATCTTTCTTTCAAGTACTTTAGTAGTTAATTCATTTGCTTCAAGAGGGTCACTTGAGTTAATCAAATACCTCCATCACCTACTGAAATTCTTGAGTAAGTATATGAGTACATTCCTATACTTCTTTATCTTTAGGATTACATCAAAGTGTCTAGCTAGGAATAAAAGGAAAATAATGAGCATTAATGGAAGCTTAATATTTCGTTTCTGTTAAAATTTTATTTATTCAAATATTTTTATATAATTAGATTCTACACAAAAAGTTATTCAGTTTTGGCTTTTGAATCACTCAAAAAGGTTAAGTAATGAGAAAGTTATGACTAAAATAAGTTTTGCTAATCTTTTCCTTAATCATGTTTGAAAACTCTTAAGGTGCTCTTAACTTGAAATATTCATATCTCACTCATTTCTTAACCAAATTTAGTGTTCTTTATATCCAAACGAAGCTTTGGAGTTCAAATATCAATCTGGAAAGTTTGAAAGGCATTGATTAATACTTATTAATTAATTAATTCGTGCAAATGAGCTTAATAGCGAGCGTAACCATTTCTGGACAGTTGCTAAACATTTTTTTTTTTGGACTTGAGAACTCCCTACCAAACTTTGTGATTATTACCACTGGATTCCTCTCGAAAAATATTTCTAGATGGTATACTCACTTCTTTGTTTTGGACATAATATGGATTAATTATAAAACAGATCAAATGGAGGATTTCAGACGGACTACCGTCGAATGATACTTTTGGTCCAAGGATTAATAATTTTATTTTCTGCATTTGTACTTTATTTTTATTTACTTACTCGCATTATTTACTTCTTAAGTTTGATTTGGGACTAATGGAGGATTTCGGACGGACTACCGCCGAATGAAACTTTTGAACCAATGATAACTAATTTTTATTTCAAGTTTATCTAATTAATCGCTCTATCTATTTACTTTCAAGTATAATTCGGAACAAATAAAGGATTTCGAGTGGACTACCGCCGAATGAAACGTTTGGACCAAATTTGTTAATTAATAAATTACGTTTAAGTTTGATCTTTCTTCCTTTACAAATTCTATTACGTATATATTTATTTCAAAATTATGATGTAAATATATACTCTATGATCTATATACATAGTCTTAATTAAAGACTTGTTTGTAATCGTTATAGTTGAAGTGTGACGTCGGGTGTATAGTACGAATTAACTCGTGCTTGAGTGAATTGCTGGTAAATTGTTTTATTATTGTGGGAGTTAGCCAAGGGCCCTAGTCCCTTACATATAGTGCATTATTATACTCTAATGAATGAATTGTGTCAAACCGGAGTATACATGCTTTGGCAGGTGGCCTTAGAATGCCGTGGCTTTATATGTGTGTTGATATTGTGAGACTAAGCACATGATTTTTTTTGAGTAATTACTAGTTAATCTAAAAGAATTCACTTCGGAAGTATTGGCGTGTTTGTGTGTATATGTGAAGTTGTGCAAGTGTGTGTGTGTGTGTGTATATATATATATATATCATGTACCTAAATGTATATATTACAAAGACGCAAGTATAAGTATGGAAGAATAACCGGTTTGAATATTTCACCTTTTTGAATTGGTTGTTCGGTTTGATGTTTCTTAGAGATAATTGAGTATATGTTTGTAAGCTGTACTTACTGGGTCAGTGTGACTCATGATACTATATCTCTCTCTTTTTCAGGTGATGAGTAGAATGCTTGAGAAAAATGGGATACGTCGCTTACTAAATAAATGAATTATTTTCTACTTGCATTTTGAATTGAATAAATGTAATGATTATTATTTTCAAAAACTTCGGTATTGTAATATTAGAATTTTCACTTTTTAATAAATGTACTATTCAGACACATTGATTTTTTGAAATTATTTGGGTTTTTTATTCACATCAGAAATTCTTACACCATATTTCAGTATAATACTGGCCCCGAATTTGGGGGTGTGACATGCATACCAAAATATTCAGCTTAATAAGCCCAACAATATTTATGAAGAACACGACATCAAACTCTAACCGAAAAACCTCAAATTTGCTAGAAAACCAAAAACCCACCGAAAAATTCATCTCCTTCGTTCGCTGACGTCCGGTCACGGCAAGGGCCAAGATGTGTCCCAATCGACTCGTCTCTGCCTGGGCTTCAAAACCCCCATAACCTCGACGTCATACGCCGCCATCGTGGCCGTAAAATTCCACCCGAATTCGGCCGACATCTCTACCTCGATTCGTCGTCCTCCGGCCACCAACTTCGGAGATACACCTACCAATAGATAGAGGAGCTCAAACCCAACATAACCCGACCAATATCACAGCCAATAGTGGCCAGCCGGAGGCTCACCGCCAACGAGAAACTGACAACGAAAAAAAATGGGTCGGGAGAGAGAGGAAGAAAAAGTCAACACGGGGTCAACCTACCCAAAATAGAATTCTGACTTTCCTAAAATAGAAACCCGTATTTATACCCGTGATTTTGCGATAAAACGTTTTCCAATATTTCCGTAAAATTTCCACTGACCATAACTTCTTCGTCGTGACTCCGATTTCAACACTTGATTTAGTCACGAACTCGTATCGACAAACTCTACAAACTTATCTAAAGAAATTTCTCGAAAAACATAATCAATAAATTCTCGATAAATTGTCAGCGAAAGTTACCAAAAGTAAAAACTAATTACCATCGATGATTAATGTAATTAATTAGCTACTAACTACATAAGTTTCGATTATCGTATAATGATGTATCAGATCGTAACACACCCCAGAAGTTTCAAGAACATCTTGTGCTTCCTTAATACAATCTAGATAAGTCTCTATAGAGTCAGAGCATTTCTTGATGCTATGAAAATTGGCCTTACGCTTGAAGACATTCATCCTACTGGGAGATGCAAATTTGAGACACAATTTTGTCCAAACCTCATGAGAACTACAAAATCTGACCACACACTTCATAGCCACAACACCTAAGGTCTGACATATCAAATGAACAATCCAATGATTTTGAATAACCCAAAACGAGTAGGCATTATTAGGCATAAGAATTCCCTCGGGACCAAGAATAGTTTTAGATGGACAAATATCGGAGCCATCCACAAATCCATATAGGTCTTGACTCTTGAGAAAAACTTGAAGTAGAAACAACCAGATATGATCATTCTTGGACTCCAATATGATGTTGGGAAGGATAATTGCAGCCGGGGTAGTATGCAATGCAGAATCCATAACCAAACGCCCAAAATCAAATCAATCTTCAATGTTAAATTGTCTAACTACAATCGCAAATGCCCTCCTTGCTTATACCAGAACAAAAAACCTTCTTCAATCGAAGTAACGAATCCTTTCAGCTCAATTTCGGTAACCCCCAAATCGAAAAACTAGGGCTTGAAACCCAGAAAATCTCAAACACCTCAAAATCACAATTCAACTACAGATGAAGGCTTATATATCAAAACCGATGCTTCGATATCAATCACAGCAGTAATTATGCAGTACAGTAGAGAATCACGTCCAAAAAATCAAAAATGAGCAAATGAGAAGAGAAAGTTTAGCTAATGAACACTCGAGAAGCACAAAGACGATGACCAAAATACAACGGCGATGACCGGAATATGCAGCGGAAGATGCGTCTGAGGCTCTGGATCTCAAAACCTAAGTGATGATACCATGTTAGCTTTGTGAGATAAGCTTCATATCGAAGAAGAAGAAGAAGAAGAAGAAGAACAAACAGAACAGAGAAAGAGTGGAAATTCGAGCTCTGTATTGTATTGATTGACGAGATGATTGCACTTAGCAAGCTACAATACCTATATATATGACTTTAGCAATCATATAAGACTATATGCTTAACATCCATCTCAAGAATTAAAAGGAGATGAGTAAAATCTGAGTGACATAGAGGCCGCACGCCAAGAGCAGCAACATAGAGTTCTGTAGCTTCACCACCAAAACTGCCTTGTAATCTTTTAGAAACAGCTAATAAAGCATATCCAGTATAATCACGAAAAACAACACCTAGTCAAAATTCAGCGGTGTGATCAAATGAACCATCCATATTTAGTTTTAAAACACCACAAATTGGTCTCATCCAATGCAGAGGACGAGGAGCATGATTTTGTAATTCTCTGGAAGCATTAACAGAAGCTAGCATAGAGACTTGTGAGGTAGCACAAGCAAGAATTGAAGTTGAACTCCAATTTTTTCTTTGAAAAACTGAGTCGCATCTTGACTGCCATATGATTTTACAAACTGTACATACAAAAATCAAATCAGCAGATGAAAGGACAACACGTGCCTTATTGAAGAGATCATTAAAATTCCCATATCGATGTAACTCCACTGCAGCCTTGAATTTTGTAAGAATCCAAATAGGTTTAACTTGTGAACAAAACCAAAGATTATGAATCACCGTTTCCGGAAATATCTTGCATCGTGGACAAATTGGAGAAGGAAGTAAATGGCGTTGATGCAAAAGATCATTACGAGGCAGTATACCATGTAAAACACGCCACAAAAATATACGAACTGGAGGTGCAAGCCTAAGTTTCCACAATGATGACCACATGAAATCTGAATTCCCAGAAGAAGTAATAACTCCACCAGAGGTAATTGAATGCATAGAATGAACTAAATGATACCCACTTTTAACAGAGTACACACCATTTTCTCTGTAATGCCAAAATAAGCAATTTGGAATTTGAATATTTGGAAGTGGAATGGAAACTATAGCAACCACTTCCTCTTCCCAAAACAGTGCATCAAGCTTCTCAAAATCCCAATGGCCATTGATAAAAAATAATTCAGAAACTGTTGCATTAGCAGCCAACAAAAGAGGTGATTGGACCTTGAAAGACATACCTCGTGGAATCCAAGGATCACAATAGATACGTACCTTAGACCCGTCCCCAATACGCCAACGAACTCCTTTCAAGAGTAATTCTCTTCCCCAAAGCAACGAACGCCATATTAGAGAAATCGTCCGGCCAATTGGTGCTTCCAGAAAATTTGAGTGTGGATAGTATCGACTCTGATAACAACGAGCAAGAAGTGAATTTGGAGAGGAGAAGATACGCCAATATTGCTTGGCTAACAAAGCTTGATTAAAATTTATGAAATCACGCAAACCCAAACCTCCTCTCAGCTTTGTGTTACAAAGAGCAGACCATTTTAACCAATGTACTCCTTTCCGACCACGAGCTGTACCCCACCAAAACTGACCGGACATTGTTGAAAGTTCTCTGCCCACGTATTTGGGTATTTTGAAAACACTCATAGCATATGAAGGGATTGCTTGTCCCACTGATTGTAACAAAACATGCTTGCCAGCCGAAGATAACATCTTTTCTTTCCATCCATTAAGTTTATGCCAGACACGTTCCCTGACAGATTTGAACAGCAGCCTTTTTCCTCTTCCAGAAAAAGTAGGTAGCTCAGATATTTGGCATGACAATCTCAAAGCCATTTGCCCTTCTTCTGCAACGGAAGAGCCGAAAGTAACTGCAGACTTTTGAAAGTGGATTTGCTGTCCTGAAAAGTGAAAACATCAAACATGCCTAGTCCCAGACTGGGGCAAACCCAGGTCGAGCTTGGGCTAAGCCCAATAATTTGAAAACGTTTTAATCCCGCAAAACATAAATGCCAAGATAATCGTAGCCGTTGAAAGCAGCGAATAAAGAAACGGAACCCTGACACCTCTTGATCTCCTACTCGTTTCTTGTCACGACAAAAACTATCAAATCAACGCACTTGTCCACTGCGAATCCATCCGAGCATTCCACTTTCCCTTTCTCAGATCTTCTCCACCTTTCTCAAAAGCTCTCTCGCATCAACTTTCTCAAAACAACAAGAACAAATGGCGGATTGGGGACCAGTGATCGTAGCTGTGGTGCTGTTCGTGCTGTTGACTCCGGGGCTTCTGTTTCAGATACCGGGCAGGGGAAGAGTGGTGGAGGTTGGGAACATGCAGACAAGCGGTGCCTCCATAGTTGTACATGCCATCATCTATTTTGGGCTTCTCACAATCTTCCTTATCGCAATCGGAGTTCACATCTATGCCGGGTGATCCAAGTGGTCAGTGACGGCCGGGTTTGCTTCAACAGTTGAGAACTCGGTGCTCGATTAACGTCTTGTTTAATATTGTCTATCATTAGTCTATTTGTATTGCGTTTTGTTCTTATATATCATGAAGGCTTTGTGCGACTGGTCATTCTGGGTGGTATTGAACTGTGAAATCAATTGCGGTTGGCTTTGAATGAAACTTTTTTTTGTAAATTTGTAATGTTGTTTTTATCTTACCTTGATGGATAGCTATGAGCTAAATTGATTGAAATTATCATACATTTGGATACATGGAACCCGAACGCATTTGTTGTAGTAATCAAAAATAATATTGAGGGCTTCATGTGGAGTAGTCTACAGAGTTCGGGGAACCCAAAAAATAGTCTGTGCACCAAAATGAAAACATGGCGTAGAAGTGGTAGAACTGTCGATAGATCTTTCGAGCATAGTCAGATATATAGAAGCGAATTTGACGAAGATGTTGCAACCTTCCATTTTACATGTCGAAAGTATGTATAGCAAGTTTGAATCATGATAATTCAATGAAGAAAAATTGAGAAAGGATAATGTGTGCCAGACTCTGTTACGGTCTTCGTGTTGAATGTATCATATGTTTGATAAACGCGTGTACGTACCATTCAAATGTTGGCCTGGTAGCTTATATAAAGAGCTACGTATATAATGATATTGATTTGAAGAAAAGAAATGAATCACCCGGTTTTTGTTGATCATTAAGATATTGGACCAAACTAAGAGTTTCATTGCACTACAATGACACTACACAACTTTCTGAATTCTGATGGTCGAAGATCCCTTCCATGTCTTCACAAGGATCACTATCCTTTGAGTAGAAAAGAGATGTTGCTTCGACTCAATTCAGGATTCACATTTTCTATGTGCTCGACTGCTCGCTCGCTCCCGTCGACTTAGTTTTATTTGAAGATTTAGCCCAAAATATATTGAAGGTCTCTTTTGGAGCACATTGTCCAATTATCCACTTCTTTGAAGGGATCGTGGCCCCGGAACTGTATATGGGGGTGGTAACAAATTTTGGCAAATAATGATGAGATTGTTAGTAATGTCTGTTGGTCAACCTGTAGGGATTCAATTATTTTTTGTACAATGATACGGAATACTATCTTCGACAACTTGGCCTTATACAATTGTAGGGAGCTTTTCTATTGAGGATTTTAATGGTGAGAATTTGGTGAATACTTTCTATATAATAGTTTATAAGTCTAAATTTTAATCATATTTTGACATATCAACCGTTAGATATTTAGCTATATATGAGTAGATCATTCTTGTAAATTTTCAACCAAATCGAAAATCGTTAAGAGATTCAAAATCATGGTTTATCAATTATAAACATGAACGGTTCAAGTTTGATAAATTTGAAACATTCATTTATATCATCTTGTTCGACCCCTTAACGATTTTTAAATTTGATACAAATTTATAGAAATGATCTACGTATATATAGCTAGATTTACAATGGTTGATCTTCCAAAATATTATTGGGAAGTATGATTTTTAAGAAGGTACTCACCAATTTCTCGCCATAGAGATCTTCAAAATAGAAAAGCTCCCTACAATTATATTTGCAAAATATGACAAGTTGAATTTTTGCTATAATTTGGTAATTGATGGATTTGATGCTTAAAACCTACTGAGACTTTTCAGTTGGTACAAATAATAATGATATAGTCTTAAATAGTATCCATTACCTTAGAGCATTCGCACCTATGATTCAAGCAAGAAGCAGAGCAAGAGCAAATCTTGCTTCAAGCAAAATGTATCCAAGATTTACGCAAGCAAATCAAGTTTTGCGCACACTCATTCACTATTTGCTTCAAGCAAATTAGCTTTGTCATGTAGTGAAATGTTTAAAAATGAATTACCGGATAGATTTACCACCAATAATAATGTGACACGTGTCTTGATCGGTAATAATTATACAAGATTTCCGGTAAGATTTCCGACTAATTAAAAATTGACACGTGTCACCGCCATGTGTCATTGTCGGTAAAATAATTGGACTAGATATCCGGTAAGATTTTCGACTAATTCTGATGTGACACATGTCACAGCGAGATAGCGTCGTCGACAAAATAATTGAACCAGATTTTCGGTAAGATTTTCGACCAATTCCGATGTGACACGTGTCACTGCAAGATAGCGTCGTCGACAAAATAATTGAACCAGATTTCCGGTAAGATTTTCGACCAATTACGATGCGACACGTGTGTTCATATTTGACGATCGGATTATCTACAATTGCCTATAAAACGCTCATCTTTCACTCATAGTTGCCTCACACCATGTACAAGAATCCGAGTAGATAACTCATCTCTCTCAACACTTAGCAACATTTCCTTGTTCATCACTCTGATGAATCCTTTCAGCTTCCCCCATTTTTTCAGGAGGAGACAACGTCAACAAGAAGAGGATGACTATATGGAGCAATCATTCATCAATCAGGTGGTCATGGCAGAAGCACAAGACAACGATGAACCCTCACGACCGAGCGGTTCACGTCGCGGTAAAAAACCGAATTGTGATCGACAAGGCTATCTAGGGGACGCAATGTCATGGCTGATTACTTCATCGAACATCCCAACTTCAAGGCGGCAGAATTTCGTCGGTGGTATAGGATGAGCAGAAACCGATTCAACATTATCATGACGGATCTCTGCAACCACGACCAATCTTGGCATCAAAGACCAGACGCGACTGGATTGCTAGGGCTTCTTCCTGAACAAAAGCTGACCGGTGCTCTGCGAATGTTAGCGTATGGGGCGGCCACGGATCAGTGCACAGAAATTACAAGGATGGGGGAATCGACTACTCTGGCATGCATGAAGGATTTTTGCAGCCAAGTGTATGAAATCTATGGTCCAAGGTACCTCCGCAGTCCAACATCTGCAGACCTCACGCGACTCCTAGCTAAAGGCCAACGTCGAGGCTTTCCTGGCATGATCGGAAGTATCGACTGCATGCACTGGGAGTGGAAGAACTGCCCAACCGCCTATCAAGGGGCGTACTCAGGTCGAAAGGGTCGCCCAACTATTAATTTGGAGGCAGTGGCCTCGTATGATACGTGGATATGGCACAGCTTCTTCGGGTGTCCTGGAGCCAAAAATGACATTAATGTGCTCCACCTATCGGATATGTTTTCAGAGGTCCTTTCAGGAAGAGGCCCAACTACCGTCTATGAAGTCCATGGAGAGAGGTACAACCACGCTTATTATTTGGCTGACGGAATATATCCAACGTACTCTACATTCGTCAAGACTATTTCTAATCCCCAGACGCCGCAAGATAAACTGTTCGCAAAGAAACAAGAGGCATACCGGAAAGATGTGGAGAGGGCCTTTGGCATCTTACAATCTCGATGGGCAATTATTCGTCATAGTTGTACATTGCACCACAAATCGGTAATGACTACCATCATGTTAGCTTGCATCATATTACATAACATGATTGTTGAAGAAGAGTACGTGGAGGATGAGAATGAGAATGAAGAAGAACAAGACGTGCAAAATCCATCGAGGGCTTTCCGGGTTTATGATGGGCCGGTGGATCAACAAGGGAATCAAATTCCTTTTGAGCCAATTAGTAGAGATGGAGCAAATATACATAGGTTTCACGACCGTGTTGCCGATCTTGAATCTGGTTACATCCATAGAGAGCTTCAGAAGGACTTGGTGAAGCACAATTGGAGGTTGGAAACCGGCGAGATACTCTAAATATTTAAGCTGTGTTTAATTTCTGTATGTGTGTTTAATTATGAAGCTTCCGTTTTTATTTCAAGTGTATTTTAATTTCATCTTAATAAATAAATTGCATAAATTGCATCTTTATTTCTTGAAAATTTAAATTACGTAAAAATTAAATTACACAAAATGACGAGCCAAGCCCAGATTTATTCTTAGTACAATACTATAACTTCTATGGAAAGAGCACGCGACTTGGGTGATAACAATCAGAGTATGTTTCATCGGTATGTTGATCTTGACTAGGTTCTCCTTCATTAAGGATGGCTAATTTCCTCTTTGTAAAATATCTTTTTGAGATTGGGGTCATTGCCTCCAAATCCATTGTCATGATCCTCGTTTCCTCCGCAAGTTTCTTCAATCGTAACTCTTCATCCGCCCTTGCTTCATTCCGCCTTTGAATTTATATGTACTCCGCGTAATAATTAAGCTCACTCTCATTATGCGCTATCCTCTTGGATTGCCACGAAGCTTGGTCACTAGCAATGGTATGCAAAACCTTAACTCGTTGCTCAATAAGAGTCTTACCTTGTTTCTTTTGTCGCCTCGCTTCCTTTGCCACCTTCGTTCCCATTGGTCTAGGCGGACTAGAGGGACCGAGAGCGGGCACGTGGCTTTGAGGTGTCTCATTCACTTCTTCGTCATCCAAATTAATGGTTGGAGATGATTCGGCGGCGGAAGGAGTAAGTTGGTCACTACTTGCATATGGAGATGGAGTACTTGGTAGCACCGAAATGAAAGAAGGATGATTCTTAACCACTTCCCAACATTCAAAGTGTGTAAACACTTTCTTCTTATCCTTATAATAACATGATTGAGCTTGCTTGACCTAATAAAATGATTATATTAGCTATTTCACCATGCTACATATTTAATTCAAAGTACATATATAAATTATGCTACAAAATTAATAATATATGCTACATAATTTATTTAGATCATTATGCTACAATAAAATCATATAATATATGCTACAAATATATATAATGTATGCTACATAATTTAAATTATAATATAATTCATCATTATGCTACAAATAAATAAACTTACTTCATCCATTAGCGAAGTGCCGCTAGCTATACGTTGTCGTGCCGCGTACAAACATTCGCCCCATTTTTGCAAGAGTTGCTTGAATTTGTTGTAGTGAGACGCAAGCGCGATTCGGGTCCTTGGCTCTTTCGGAGGATCACCTTGTGTTGGCTCCCAATTTTTCACATAATCCGCATGAATTGTCTCCCACAATTTCTCCCTCTTTTGTTTGTTGCCGTCGTATTCATCAACGCTATGACGCATAAAAGAAATACACATTTGTAAATCTTCGGAAGGAAGCCAATGTGTGCCCATTGTTTAGGAAAAAAAGCTTAACGAAATGATAGAGGAGATGGAAGGAGAAGTGTAATGGTATGCTCAAATTGGTGTGAGTTGAGCAAAACTTGAAGTAGTATTTATAGGCAAAGATTTGGGAGAGTTTGAGATTTTTTGGAATTTTTTTAGGTATTGTTTGGATTTATTTCCGTTGAAAAACAGTCTGCTGAAACAGTAGCATATATACAGTAGCCGTTGGGTTCAAATTCAGGCCATTGGATGAGGCTTCAATTTCAAAATGGATGGCCTGGATTCATTTAGCCGTTGGTTTCTGATTCTACAGCTCGGTAAGCCACGTGGCTTGAGCTGATTGGTCCGTTATTTTTTTTTCACTTTTTACTGGTGCGTGTGTTACACGCGCCAGCCTTAAAAAAAACTCAACGCGCCTGACGTCACCCACGTGGCGTGGGGTCCGCCAGGCGGTCGAGCAGACGCCGGAGCACGAAACGCTCGAGCGTTTGGACGAGCACCAGCTCGCCGTTGACTGGGCGAGCACCAACTGACCGGTGCGAGGAGAAAATCCAGTTTGCTCGAGCAGCTCGCCGGTGCCCCACCACCTGCTCGATCACGATCTGCCCGATTGCTCGCCGGTGTAGATGCTCTTAGGATTATGACACAAACTAAGTCTAGCAGCATCCATATATCCTATAATGGACGTGTTTTTTGGTAATTGACACCTTTAAACCTACGGATATATTTCATCTTATATCGTAAATTAATAATTAGTACTACTAATATAATGATATAGTCTAACATAGTATTTGATCTATTAATTACCTCAGGATTATGGCACAAATGAAGTCTGCCAGCATCCATATCCTTTAATGGATGTTGTTTTACAACTAACCTGAAACTCAAAATTAAGAGAAAAACAAATTGACACCATGTGAGATATTGATCCAAACAGCAAGGTATCACGAAGCTAGAGGAAATGTACGTGAGTCGTCCTAGGTTAATTTTGAAATTTGAGTCCAACGATGAACTCCATCATGCCATTCATGCGTATAATTCGTGGTAGACCACCATTGATGGGGGATTGACTTAACATGTCTCCACGAGAAGCTCCAAGACAAGCCCTAATTTGACATTGGTAAAGCTCAAACGTTTCAATTACTCCTCCGCTTTAGTTCAAAAGGAGATTGATGGTGCGTTACACTTGCAACATACTTTTGATTTTGCAAATGTAAGTCACATCCCAATACCTGGGACCCAATTGACCAAAGATTCTACAAAGTAAAACAATGATCGGATGAAATTTCCATGTACTATTTGTTCCCTGTTGCTTTAGTCAGAGTTTTACGTGTCAAGTGCTGATTGAGATTAATTATGAGATCCCCAATAGTCATCTCCATAATTAAGGTGCATTTGAGGTATGGGTCGTCAACGGGTCGGTCGGGTCTTCGTGAGTCGGGTTGGATCGGGTTTTAAGCATAATTGTGAAGCTTAAATTTGACATTTGGATTTGGGTTTTGCGGACTAGGTATCTCTATAAATTTCGGGTCGAGCAGGACTTAATTAATTGTTTTCTACATAAAAAACAAATTTTCAACGCACTAGTCACAAACATTAGATCAATACTCGAATATCAAATCAAAAATCATATAGTATTTCAAAACAAAGAATAAATTTTTTATATGTATAAAACTAAATTTATTCATTAAGGCCAAGTAGGCAAATTGAAAATCTAAAAACAAATTTAACTATCCAAGTAGATAAGAAAAATATAGTATGAAGAAAAACAAACACTAGAACTTGTTTTCACTTTAAAGAGTAACTATATATATATACAGAAAATATTAAACTAGTAATTTGTTATAGCTTTATTTTCTTAGTCTTGTTTTCTTATATAAAGAGAAGATTGAACTAGTAAAGAGATTACAACATTGCTTTCTTATTGTAATTTTTTTATTTAGGTTTAAATTATAATCTATATATATTAAATGTTAAAAATTAAAATACAAGATGAGTTTTCGGGTCAGATTTCTTACGAGCCGGACCGAATTTGAGACACTAAGCCCAAACCCGACCCACAGGTTTGACCTATTGTGAGTTTTTCCAAGCCGAACCGGGTTTGAATTTTTCGGACCTTGCTATATATGATGAGACCTAGCTAATTTGAGGCGAAAGAACGAGTTTAATCCAAGTAGTACTATATATGCTACTTGAATAGATGAAGGGCCAAAATTTTTGCCCCTCCGATCAAGTAAGGGTGAAGTATGAATAGGATTGGAAGACAAAGTTCCTCAAATGATAATAATGGAAAATATCTTTCAAAAGGGACTTTGATAATAATATATGGTTGGGTTACTGGCCTGCAGCACCGTCATCTGCGCTAATTATCCAATTAATCCTCTGATTGAAACATTCTAGTTAATTGATAGTTTGGAGTAAGGATATGGTAGAGGAAATCTACCTTAAAATTTTATTTATAATTAGTTGAACAAAATTATAATTTATTGAACAAAAATTTATTATATTTAGAACAAAATTACGACTAATCGATCACTTTTTGTATCATTTACAAACTATTGAACTAAATTACAACATTGATAATGATTTGTTCTTAAATTGGTAAAAATGTACTCGTTTGTGTACTTGCAAAAAATTGAACAAATTTACAAAAAATAGGTCTCATGTTACAAAAAATAATTACAAAATTATTAAATATAATTTAAGTAGATACACCACGCGATAGAAATTTCCGGTGGTTGATAAAATGTATAACGCCAGCCCGCTAGCGATATAAATAATGAAGCGCTAGATATCGAAGAAGATGCAGCAGTTCAGTAGCTAGGGAGATAGAAATGAGGAGGGGGAAAGTGGAGCCGAAGAGAATAGAGAATCCGACCAGCAGGTAGGTGACGTTCTCGAAACGCCGAAACGGCTCGTGAAGAAGGCATTCGAGCTCTCCATCCTCTGCGATGTTGAAGTAGCCCTCCTCGTCTTCTCTCCCTCCGGCCAGGCCTATCAATTCGCAAGCCATGAGTACGACTTCTTGAAGCTGCTAGTACTCTTTAGTTATCTATATTTTGTAGTAATGAAAAGTTCATACGTACACTGGCTATAGGTTATTAAGCTACTTAATTTAACTGGTGTGCAGCATAAATAGAACGCTTGGGACGTATAGAAGCGAAGCAGGATTAGTACCTCAATCAACTAATCCTGCATGCTCAGTGTTCAGAATATGTATATATAGGGAAATTCTTCATTGAGGAGCTCTATGATGAGGAACCGATGAGTATCTCTTATAAGTTATACTTTCTAATAATATTTTGGAAGATCAACCATTATATATCTACTTATCTAGCTATATATACGTAGATCATTTATATAAATTTTCATCCAATTTAAAAATCGTTAAGTTGTCAAACAAGATAAAATAAATGAATGTGAGGGATAAAAATTGAATCAAGACAACATCATGAGTGATGAGGTAGGGAGGTCATCAAAGCCCAAATAATGTGATAAGAAGTATGGAGGGAGAAGTTTAGACCCGATACAACAAGTGAGATAAATAGGCTCAACAACAAAGAAGTGTTAGCTGCCAAGTGGATTAATGAAGAAATGCTAGAGAACGTGTGAGAAATGGTGAGAGGCTTGGGCTTAACACTATGGAGAAATTCTCGTTGTATGAAATTGGGTGAGAGACTTGGGCCTAACACTACGGAGGAATCCTCGTCGTATGAAATTAGGACTAAAAGGCATGAAAGGCCCAGGATATGATGGATGAAATCAGCCCAGAGGAATGGATCAAGAAGGATGGGCTCAGCGATGAGAAAATGCGAGCGGTAAAAGGCACGTGAAGGATGCATGGGTAGAAAATGTCCTGGTCGTGATAGTTAAGGCTAGGGAATATGGCGCGAATACAGCGAAAAATGAGGGCAAACTGGAGAACGTGCTACGGTGGTTGAGAAGCTTGAGGCTGACACCGACGAAAAGTTCTCAACGGATGATGACCTTATCCTTGGAGCTCACGCCGTTATCCCTACTTTGGGGGGAGAATCGCTGCCTATAAATACTAGTCTTCACTCTCATTTCAATAATTCACGTTTTGATTACAAAAATCCTGCTAGAGAAGAGCTCATAATGACTTAAGCGTCATAGTGTTTTTGCAGGTAACCCCCTCTCTCCCCAATCTTTTAGCGATTGAAGGATCAAACTCCGGAGTGTCAAAGACATGGAACGATTGTTGTTCGTTGATTGTTCTTGTTGAAGTAACTAGTCCTTGCCGATTTTTTACGCTCTAACAAGTGGCACCGTCTTTGCAAAATGATAGCATCAATCGTACTTGAAAACTTAGGCTAAATTTCAATAGTTTGATTCATTTTGGGTCTTATTCAGATGAATAAAACTGCTTTAATTTTAGGCTTTGGGTAGAACACCATAGATGATTTTTCAAACTATGAATTTATGATAATTGTGTACCATCATTATAGTTATTATTTTTTTTGTCAGGGAACTTTTCTTCAAAAAACGTCAGAAAGAGATGTGATTTTGAGCTCATCTTGGGTTACTCTGATCGATCACCTTATGCTACATAGTAGATAAATTTACACCCTGAAAGAAAACCGAGAAAGAGATGTAGTGATTATTTCTACTATCAGATTTAGGGTCTGTTAGTTCCTTTTGTTTGATCACTTAAACCCCACTTTCATTTATGTAGTTTTTTTTTTTTGTCAATTTCATCTTCATTGAGATGTTTCCATTGGCTAAGTTATTTATTTTGGATTTCGCAGTGAAGTAATGCTAGAGAAACAACTAACTGGACAGAGTGTGGACAAGTTCATGTGTGTGGTTATGGGAACAAGCCATTTCTCAAGGCGATTCCTCCAAGGTAGCTAATGTTGTTAATCACGTCAGTTGTCAATACATTGACGGCTTTTTTTGGTTTTAATTATCATGCATTCTCACACAATGTATGTATTGTGGTTATCAGCTGGCTACCACTAATTGCTTCATCAACAGAATACCTTTTCCAAATTCTACGCGAAGTTGAAAGATGGGTGCAAATTTTGGTGGTATCTACATAGTTTTTGACATTCACATTTCCAGATTGATATAACCTATAGCTTAAGGAAATTTTATATATTTAAATATTAGCAATGAGAATGCTTTTGCCTGTGGGTGTCATACGACTCATATTCCCTTTGGTAAGTTTTTATTTGCATTAAGACTGAAAAAGCCATAATCTATGCCCTTAAGAAACATTTATTATGTTGTCTTTGTGTTCTGCAAGCTTCATGTATTTAGGTATTGAGTTTTTTATAAATACTAATTGGTCATGTCCTAGATACATTACAAACATTTTCTCTCTAATCCTAGAAACGGAGGAGAAACAAATTTGGACAGTTCTACATGCGAGTGTGCCGCTTGGCTGCAGTATATAGATACACTGTCTTTCAATGCAATTGCAGTATTTACTATATAACAATTTTGATCCTTCCTCTGCACTGTTCATAGTTCCTATTGCATAATGCCCTTTTGGTCATTTTGCTTCATCTCTCTCTCCCTCTCTCGACTGACTCTCTCTCTCTCTTTTTCAATGCTCAAACAACATCATTCCAATTCGTTCTGTTTCCAAACCAACACAAGTAAACTCTTTCTCCCTCTCTCTCTCTCTCTCTCTCTCTCTCTCTCTCTCTCTCTCTCTCTCTCTCTCTCTCTCTCTCTCTCTCTCTCTCTCTCTCTCTCTCTCTCGATGCTCAAACAACATCATCCCAATTCTCGATCGGGCTTCCAATTTCTCCGTCTCTCGCTGCAGCCATCGACAATCGCAATAACCCCGTGCGCAGTAATCGGTGAATAAGCAAGATGTCGAGATCGGCCTGCGGTGGAAGATGTCGAGATCGGGCTTCTTCTTCTGCGGCAGTGGGTTTTCGGTTGAGGAGGGGATCGGTGTTCGAGGAGGGGATCCGAGGCAGAGACTGTTCGGTGTGGTGGGCACGGCGGCAAGTAATAAAGAGGAGGAGATCAGTGTACTGTAGAAGGCGACAAGTATAATTGAGGATGGGGCGACGATTTGGACTCGCCGGACTCGGATGGAGGACAGAGAGGTGGATTGGGAGATGGGGCTGGCGCTTTTGTTGTCAACGATGGGGATGGAAGGTTGATCGGCCTTCTTCTTCGGACGCAGTGGGTTTGAGCTCTGGACCTCGATTGATAGCTTTCCAGGTACTTGCTTCCCTTTACTCAGTTTCCCTTTCTTTTGATGAATAATTGTATGGAAGTTGAATGGATATCTACAGTACTTTCCATTCCAAAAGTTGCAGCTAGCATACTGCTCCACTACTATAATTGGTAAAAAAAATGTTGTCGCCAATCTGTTGTGTGCAACATTATCTGGATTACTAGGAAGTATACTGCAGTTTGCACATTATCTGGATTACTAGGAAGTATACTGCAGTGTGCAACAAAATCGATTTACAGTTATTGATTTTGCTATTAAATTGTTCACCTTTTGACAGAATATGGTTTTAAGAATGCCGCAGCAGGTGTCGTAAGCTTAAAAACCACTTTTGCATAAGCTCCTAGCAAAATATTAGTTCAAATGCTTTGGCAAGTGTTGTAACTAGCAAACTTTATACCCCTCAATAAAATCTTTATATTTCTATATACCTGCACTAATAAACTCCTGTTTAGCTCAGATCAATTTTTACTGGTTAATTGAATTAAAAGTTACTTGAGACATTAATTTGGGGAACTGGGTTTGAAGTATACGTTTGATGAATCCATAGTTAAGTTAATCAAGAAAGAGTTTCTGGAATTCTGGAGATGTCTCTGTTGACGGCTCTTTCTTTCCTTTTTTTTTTCCTTTGTAGTTGGCCAATCACCACCACTTCCAACTAACCACAATTTGTTCAAGACTTCAACATTCTTGAATTTTGATCGCGTCAGAAGTAGAAATTAAAAATTATCATGAGCAAAACAAGTGCCTTTCATGATAAGAGAACTCAGACAAAACTACTCTAAAATCTAAATTAATAGGAAACTTGACTGAGTGACAAAATTAATCAGCAGACGTAAAAATGCCAAAGCGAAGTAATATTATAGCAATGTTATATTTCAATGGAATAGAGGAACACAGAGGGATTTAGACAAGAGAATGACATGAGCCATGGAATTAGAGATGACAACTGAGGATCATTCATGAGATGATTGAGATCATGCCACAATGCATGGCACATCCTTGCCCACAATGCATGGCAGCAGAGTTGCAGAGCTGCACTTTTCATTTTAGAAGAGAAAAATAGTAAGGTGTGGATTATAGATACATGCTTCATCATAGAAAGGAAACAAGCTCACATGCAATTGTTTCCATCTAAGCACTTCATGAGGTCACTAGGATACGAATTTCGCTTTTTATTGGGTTTACATGAATTTGGTGATCCGTTAAGTGGTTGAGAGTGCTTTATAAGAAATTGAGAACTGTTTTGTGTTATGTGTGATGCTAATTGATTTGATTTGATGTTGTTTCAGTGATACATAGTGTTTTTTTGTCTCAACCTTCTGCATTTAGATGCCATGGGTAGAACTGTTCCTAAGACTATTGTTATTGTTGTGCTTGAAAGTGTTCTGGCTTTAATGTTCATTTATTTTTTCTGCACGATTCGTAGGTTATATGCAAAAACTTCTTTGCTGTATCTTTGTGCTATTGTCTTTTTGGAAATTATCGTCTTTTTTTTCCTTCGTCATTGACACTCGGTTTGTATTTGTTGCTACTTTATTAGTTTTTTGCATCAGTTTTATGTAGTTGCAGCTGCATTGTTTACAGGGGGGTCACAGTTACACTGTACCCAATTTCTGTTCTGAAGCAATGCAAATTCTAGCTCATTTAGTTGATTCAATGGTGAGTGATGGAGCAAATAGGATGGAGGAATGTAGGAATCAAGTTAAGGGAGGAGCTTGATAATTCAACTTAGAGTTGTTGCTACTGCTTTTCAATCTGTGAGTCTCCTCTTTGTTGCTCTGTTTTTCTTTCTAACTTTCGGCGCGTGAGAATTTTTTGGTGACAATATTGATTAGTTGTTGTGTACTCAATTTTCTCATATTGTTCTATGTAGCTGATTATCAATGACAATTGTGTTTCTTTTGTCTAATTCTCTTGATTCCCAAATCCCTATTTTCATTTTTTTTTTGTTTTGCATTTGGTTATGTGTGTTCTAGAATGAATTAAAGGATTAGATTTTTGTTTGATTTTGATTTGGGCTGTTAACTTTAGTTCAAATGTGTTCTTAAATGAACTATATGGATTTTTGTTTGATTTTTATTTGGGTTGTTAATATTGAGTTCAATGTTTGATGTAAAGAATTTTGTGTATTCCAATTTGCAAGTTAGATAAGACCAAATTTTGTGTAGTTGGAGCTGGATTCTTTACAGGGACACAGTTGCACTGTATCCAGTTTCTATTATGAAAACCAGGCTTTAGATTGTAAGTTACTACTATTTTTCAGTATCCATCTCCTTTTTTGCTGTGTATTGTTTTATTTTTTGCGATCAAGATTTCATCTTTCAATTACTCAACAATTTATAAATATGATTATTTATTAAATGTCATTTAGTAAGATTATCACCATGCGTCATTCAGTAAGATTTCACATACACATGCACACTCTCACACATATAAGTGCAATGTGATGAAGTATTTTCTGGCTTTTATATCTTAGGTTTGTGAGAGTTGCTTAGGCAGCAGTAAACAACAATTAAATAGATATGCAAAATTCTGGTGAAGACCCAAGACCCATGGTGGTTTTAGCGTTAGATACTCTCTTATAAAATATTATAAATAGATCATTGTTATTATATCTCAACAACACTTTTCTGCTCTATCTCAATTATTGTCAAATTTCGGGTTATATTATGTTGAAACAGTATTGGAATCACCGCCCCAAGGGGCGGGCATCACCTAGTATTGATACAATTTTGGACAATATTTTTTACTACTTTACTGTAGTGTCAGTATGTAATTCTACTATGAAATTCTCTTTCCTAAGATACATTTACGTAAAGCAATATAAGAGCTTCATTCAGATGTAGCTATCTAGCTATCCATTAACCCATCATGACTTGGGGTGCTTCTGAGTTGGATATACCCATGTTTGAACTTTACCAAGTTTGATGTAACCATGCAGTTTATTGGGTGCTTCTTCAGTGGAGCTACTTTGGGTTATCTGTATTATGTATTGTGATTCTCTGCAACACTATTTTCTATAAAATGTTTAACGTACTCTAAGAACATGTAATTCATTTGTATGAATTCGGGGACGGCTTGATGCCCAACCGAAGGAAATATGTATTTAGTGCATTATAAACGAGAATAGTTTTTTATTATTTTTTTTTTTTAAAGAAGGGCGGTGCGGCATTCCTCAAATCTTCATTAATGAAACAGTTGAATACATATTGGAGGGGGGGGGGGGACATAAGCCATAAACCCCGTAATACAATGAGCACAACTAGAGCCTCTCGAATAATAACAAGACAATTCCTAACACATATGTATTCAAACACGAATCATTTAGTAGAGAGTGCAGCATAGGTAACTCCATCCGCTTTACCAATGTGGCGACATAGTACTGGAAATATAACGCGGTTATTGCGATGTATCAGTACAAATGAAATCACTTTCCGACTATGCTGCCGAACAACAATTAAGTCCTCGGCACTTTGTTTCATCATGCCACTAGGAGGATGTGACCATTTTAACATAGTCTACACCCTCAGTGGGATAGACAAGGCATTAAAAGTGCACACCAAGAGATAAAGCTCAACTAGTCTCTCCACTCAATATAGAGGGTTTATTCCAGGCCCAAACCAAGGTCTACTAGGAAAATAAAACTTAAAATACTTATAAGGTAAAACTAAAAAACATAGGTCAGGGTTAGGCCCAAACAAAAGCTCACACCCAAATCATTATTAGGGCACCAAAAGAGAAAATTTGGCCCAACAACCAGGCCCAACCATAACATGTGATTCTGCCACTCAAATCGCGTCGCTGCCGCCGCATTCGAGCCATGTGAAACCCCACGGGATCTGCAACTCAGATGCAAACAACACATCGCATTCGAACCAACCAAATTCGTAATAATAAATGTGGCCGAAAAACTCCAACCCCGCCACCCTTAGCACTCTGTCGTCCAATCCACTACCGATCCCGAACACAGCCCCACCAAACAACCCAAACAACAGACCCAGACTGCCACGACCAACACCTAATTAATTTAACAACCAAATCTCCTCTGTATGCCCTGCGCCTCAGATCTACAAAGCCAAGATCTAGGCAACCTCTGGCCATAAAAGGGCATCACCACCAGACACGAATCTACTCTCAGCTCCGTCTGGCTGCACCCACAAACGCCAGTGAGGCCGAAGCCAACGCCAGACGCAAGGTCGCCGGACGAAACACACTGTCGAACAAGTTTTTTTTTTTGACGCGTTCCTTCTCCCGGTAATAAGATCTACTTTTATTTTGAATTAACGAGAATAGTTTTGTTATCTGTCTCAATGCTCCACGAATGCATGTATTTTCGGTCATTTCTATCTATTTACTTGACATACAATAAATGTGAATATATATAAGTGAGTATATATCTCATAAAATCGTTCAATTTTATCTAATAAACTTTACTAACTAAGCACAATACAAAACTCAAAAACACTTTAGTAACTTCAAAGTGAATTATTGTACATGTATACACACCCATCCTCGATGAAGTAAGTAGTCACTCTTTAATGTCTTTATCCTAGTTCCCAGAAGTAGTAGGTAAGTTGGTAACTACACAAAAAGAATAAAAAGATTGAGTGGACTCTCATCCGGCCCAAATGTAAATTTGGACGCAAATTAATTAGAATCTCCGCAGTTCATCTCCTCCTTCGGCCCACAACCAATTCTCTCTCACACTCTCTCCTCCATTTCCATCTACCACTCTCAAACCCCCCAAGCTCGTCTTTCTTCTCTCTCTCTCCGATGGCAGCCTTAGCACGCATCTCGAGGCAATCCCTGAGCTCCGTCACCCAATCGTCCCAGGCCACCACCATCCTCCGCCGCGCGCTCTCCACCGAAGCCGCGAAAGCCATATCTCCTTCGTCGGATCGGGTCAAGTGGGACTATCGAGGCCAGCGGAGAATAATTCCACTCGGCCAGTGGCTCCCTAAGATCGCCGTCGATGCCTTCGTCGCCCCCAACGTCGTCCTCGCCGGCCAGGTCACGGTCAACGACGGAGCCTCCGTTTGGCCCGGTTCTGTCCTCCGTGGCGATCTCAATAAGATCACCGTCGGCTTCTGCTCCAATGTTCAGGAACGGTGTGTCCTCCACGCCGCTTGGTCCTCCCCTACAGGTTCTGCAATTTCCTAACATTTTATCACTCTTTGTGTTTTAGGTTTACGTTTATGTTCATTGCTGCATTTAGAGTGAGGTCAATTAGTAATGTAGTACATTTGAGCACAGTTGCTGACTATGTTTGGTCGATTAGGCTAATTAGCTCAGAGTGTGAAGGCTTTTGTATAGCCAATAATGCTTGAACTCATATGTAAGTTTTGGTAACTTACTAGGACTAAAAGAGTTTTCCTTTTGAGATTCGGTGGTAGAGGGAAGTGGAGGAGTGATTTGAAGGCTTGCATTAGGTTGAGTGGTTTTCAGGTGTTATTGATTATGCTTGTCTTTGGATACTGATCAAGGTGACTGAAAGCTCACTCTGTAAGATAGGGGATTTTGCCTCTTTGCAATGAAATGTGGCTCTTTGTAGGAAGTAGTAGTGCGCATTCTATAATGAATTCCCAGTTTGATAGCCAACTCAGTATATGAAGCAAAAGTAAACAAGAGAAATAACTAAAAAGAGTTCTTCATGTCATTCATGCCATGGAAAATCCCTCAACAGCATGTATGTAGCTCAGTTAGTTCAGTACAAGAGGTAGGAGAACACGTGGTCTCTCACAAGAAGCGACAGGAAATAGATTTAGCTGATTGAGTTGGGCATGGTAGGTTGAGCCCAAAAGAGTTGCTCGTCATCGGAAGTGAATGTAAAATTCATGGCAGCAGATGAGAGTCCAATGTAGTGGCTAAGACTCGAGTTGATATGATTTGATAGATATTGCAAATGGCATAGTTTCATTTGTTTCCTAAAGTTTTCAGATTTAGAGGACTCATGTTGGAAATATATTATTTCAATGTTATAGATCAGAAAAAAGACCTTGGGTAATGAATCCTTGAGATCTCTATTTCCATGTACAGCTACTTGGAATAGGTCAATCAAGAAGTTATCCAATTCTATTCTCATTCTCGAGGCCTTGCCATAATCTAGTTAGCTATAGCAGCATACACTATACATTTTCTTTAAACTTTAAAATAAAAGATGAAAATTAAGCTTTTGTGTCGGTCCATTTGTGTATGTGTGCTATGTGCAAAAGGAGGCGTTGAATTTTGACCATCCCATTATCATTATATTCCTTTGAGTGTAGGGCAAAAGCTGTTCTCGAAGTTAAATTATTGGTTTATGCTGGCTTAATGCCTTTCATTATTTTTCATTTCTCTGGGAAGTGCTTTTGGTGATGGAAGTGACAGTATTTATAAAGTGAAGTATAGAGGTGTCTTGTGGAAAAATGTGCTGTTTTTGTAGCTGTATTAACTTCTTTGAGCATTGTAGAGTCTAGTATTGTTTTTATGATTTTTCATATGCCGCTTATGATAATTGGATTATTAGCTGCTCTAGTATTGTGTGCAACATGTAGTAGCATACCATGGAATCTTGTTAATTCAATATTCTTTTTATGCCTTCATCCAAATTTACCCTGTTATGCTGTCCTGTCTCATCAGACTGAATTTCTGGGCTGACAGATATGCTAAGCTCATTTGTCAAGCGCTCTATAGAGAATCACTTCTTATGAGAAACAGCAAGTTTCAATTAGGAAGGGTTTCATTTGTTAGTGGCTGCAAGTCACCTTATTCAGGAATTAGTAATCCTCCGAGTTCTAGCATTTAGTAAATTAGTCTTGCCATCATTTCCTCATCTCATCATTTGTTTGGATTTTGAGGAGTGTGGGCTGAGATTCCAGAAATTATCACGTGATCTGTCTTCTTCATTTGCTCCACATATGGGTAGACCAATATAACCTTGCAATATACATGGCTAGTAAGCGAATTAGTGCATCCTAGTAGGAAATGATTGCTCCACCATATGGATTGTCGTCGTTTATCTTTTCTCTTGACATGTATAGCAAGCTGTTATGCAGAATTATATTCCAAGTGAGATTAATCTTTCTGTGGATCTGCCGAGATAGTTTATAATATGCAACCTCTTGCCTTATCTCAGGACTGCCAGCCGATACTTCCATCGAGAGGTTTGTGACTATTGGTGCATACTGTCTGTTGCGGTCCTGCACAATTGAGCCAGAATGCATTATTGGGCAGCATTCTATCCTTATGGAAGGTTCCTTGGTGGAGACCCATTCTATCCTTGAAGCCGGGTCCGTGGTTCCCCCAGGGAGGAGAATTCCCACCCATGAACTTTGGGCTGGAAATCCGGCAAGATTTGTCCGGACCCTGACCCATGAAGAAACATTGGAGATTCCCAAACTTGCTGTGGCCATAAATGATCTCAGCAAAGAGTATTTCCAGGAATATCTCCCTTACTCCACAGTATATTTGGAGGTTGAAAAGTTCAAGAAGTCTTTGGGAATTTCCATTTGATAAGTTTCATCGTCATGTTTCAATGTTTAGTTGGAGGCTTTCCTTGTAAGGAAATAAGCAGCTTCGTGACATAGAGCTAAATCATTTCGAGTGTCTATCTTGTATTTCGATCGAAATCTTTTGGTATATCAGTCGACAATGGGATGTGTTATAGTAGTTGATTCACGATGCCTATCAGAAAATTCTGATAATCTGTTTCTGACTTTTGTTAAAGCTCAATTTTTGGATATCATCTGATACATGACAATGAGGCACCTTTGCTGCTTTGCTTCTATTTGGTACACATGGCATCTGAAACGTATATTCAGTTTTGCCTGGCCACTCTTTCTATCTTAGACTTTTAAGCTTTAGGTACCGTTATGGCTATCATTTGCACTTTTATTTTTGAAAGGAAGATAGATACAAGTGTGAAGCACCAGGTATTGATTACTCTTAAGCTGTAGAAGAGATTCGATGTTCTTAGGTGGACGGCGGTGACCTGAAGTGAGCAAATGCCTCTTTTTGCTCCGTCCAGCGTACTCCTACCCTGTAGAGGCTGGCTCTGACTCTTTTGGGCAAGTTTTTGTTTCGTCTTCAATGCATATACAGTATAGCTAGTTGCTATATAATTTCAGTTTATCTTCTTGGACATGCACCTAGTCGTGGATAAAAAGGGACAGAGAATTAGGTTAAGCATTATGCATGGCTTGGCCCTTGTGGGTTGGCGAATATGCAGACGTAGGTAAGGTTGTGTCTTTGAGTGGAGATATATATATATATATATATATATTAGAATCTACAGTATATGATTAATTAGCTCCATTACCATGCACATTATGCAGGCCGCCTTGCCACTATAATACGGTTTATACTATAGCTAGTGTTGAATATGCTTCTCCTAGCTTAGTGGATGATGCAGAACAATTTTTTCCTCCTAACTAGGGAGCACCCTCAAGACATCATGAATTGGGTCTAAGTTGCTTCAGAAGTTGGAAATCATGCGAACATCTAATAGTACGCTAATCCGGTCTAAGTGTGTGTATGCTTTCTTGGTTGGATTTTTTCTATTGCCAAGAACTTTTCAACAACCCCATTACAACACCAAATAAAAATAAATAAATGATACATACACCACTTTAAACTCAATTATTACTATCATCACGACCATCAACCCCTCTTTAGCTTCCATTTGGCAACAATTCTAGATTGGACGGCAAATGAATTTCAACGAATATTTGCCAGTTCAATCTCACTGTAATAGGAACATCACGGTCCATATAGAAACTTAACTGGGAGTATATATAATTATATATTAGTAATATTCTGAGTTGACAAAGACAATTTCTTGTGAAATTTTGACTATGTCATCGACCGCAAAGGTCGTAGTATTGGAGAAAACGAGAAATTTCATACCAGTGTTAAAATAGTGCACTAGCTAGCCATCTTCTATTTATATGCAAATCCCACCTTCATAGTTTCCACACTTCTCTTGTTTCTTATATATTGATAAGCAACCCCATTTGCACCTACTGTTCATCTGTCTCTTCATTCCTTCATGTCTTCTAACTCAATCGCCGGCTATCCATATGCATATTGCAGATTGAAGGTGATCGACTGTGGTGATTTGATTCTATTATACATTTATACCTAAACTAGATATAATGTTGGTCTTGTTGTTCTGCTGAGACATGTGAGATGTTGGAATGACTCAATCAAATCAAATCTCCCATGAGTCGGGTCCTTTGATATGATTGAGCCGTGCCAATATCACAGTTACATTATCAAATCATGAATTCCGTTTTGTTACTAGCTAGCTCTATACATTTTCGGATGATATGATTCTTGTTACAATATATAACTGTGATAAGCTTAGAGATTTTGAGAACAGCGGAATCGGATGTCATCGTCAACTTCAATGCCACATCACCACCCTTAAGGTACTTTCCTCCACTCTAGAAACCACTCACGTCAATATTCAAGGGATCATAATGTTTAAGGAATTCTTTGTTCGTTGTTTGAAGCTTGATGAACATATGTATTAGGATCAGAATATCATCAAATTTAGGATGAGATTTGAACTGTCAGATAATACAGAGATGAGCTAGCATAACACACAAGGCTGGCAACACATGAAATTCCAAGATATAGTCGTGAAATTCAAATGTTCATGTAATGAAGAAAAGGTCATGTTTTACATTATGATTTGGTATTCAAGGTTGTACATTTCAGATTCGTCCTCAGAGTCTCTTCCTCTTGCGCGCTACGGATCGAGCACTCTATTTTCCCTTTGTAATACAATCCGAGTAGGTAGATTAATTTTTTTGAGGCATCTCCTAGAAATTAAATCACTTTACATTACAGGCTCATGTGACTCATACAAAATTACACATCATAAATATCATCAATGTTTTTATTTTTCCGGAAACGCTTTCGCTGGCCTTTAGAGAGTCCAACACCAATTCCACTGTCCAGAAGAGATTCTGTGGTATGCATTTCTAACTGTCCTCGAGGAAGAGTAACATTAGTCTCGTCACATGGAGTCTCATCACCCAACACATTATGACCTTGAATTGAAGTATCGCTCGTCTCTTGTTCCTCTTCCACAGAGTTTATGGACACCAAAGAAGTCAAAATTGGTTCCTCGATAACCTTCACAGAGCTAGAGCTAGAGCTAGTACCATCTTCATTATCACTATTCTCCATGTCCCAATTCTTCTGTGGCAATGGCTCAGAAGGCTTCTTCTCCATCCGCTTCCATCTGTTGTCCAAGGCATCCTTGGCTGCTCGGTTAGTCGCAACCTCTTTTCGAAGACTACAGGTACCTCTTCCCACGCAGTTACCGTCGACTAAATACTCAACAGTACCGTCTCTCTCCCAAGAGTACAAAATTGAGGCGCATGTGGTTCTTTTGACACAACTCAAGAAGTTGCGTGTTTGGATGTATTTGTATAGTCTCCAATGTTATAAGCGGCTCCAACAAGCCCTTGAACACATGTCACACAACCTCAATGGAGTTGCAGTCCACGAAACCAGCCCCGATTATGGACTCGACAACATCCGCTAGGTCTTTGGGAGCGGCGATGAAACCGTTGGAGTGCAACGGATACTTGAGAATCGCCTCCAAAAAGTCTTGGATTTGTTCCACCAGGTAAGGCTTCTTGTGGCGGAGATAGCGGTGGAAGCCGTGCCGGAGAGCCACACGTGCGAGCTTCTCGGTGTCGACGTTGACAGCACAGAGGCGGGTCAGCTGTCCCGGCGGCAATTGAGGATAGAGAGAGTAGTGTTCCAGGCAGATGAGCAAACTCGATCAGCACCGAGTCGCCTACGTACTCCAAACGCTCGCAAGAAAAGCTGCACATGCAAGAAGAATGGGTGAAGGCCTCTTCCAATAAAGCCTTGTTCTTGAATTTGTACCTGATGATGTGCTCCACTTCTTCGACACTCGGTTCCGTTGACATGGTCTCTAACAATCTTTGGGGTTGTGCTCCATGGTTGGTCTAAGTTCTCCTTCTTCCAGATCCTCCCCGAGGTCGTTTTCTGGGTTGTGTTTGAACCTGGACTAAGGTGACTCAGGAGATGTGGATTCTGAATGGACTCCTTTCATTATCAGAGGTTTGCTCTAACAGAAAAACCAAAGATCAAAGCAATGTTGTTGTTTTTGAAGTTTGCTATAAGCCTATATATCCGGCTATCCGCACACAACTCGATAGTTTGGACTTTCCTACTGTAAAATGGACTCTCAGCTTTCCTATGCTCTACTGGATTAAGCTAACATATTTCCTAATATGTTTGGGAAAAGTTGATCGTATTGCAGTTCACTATTATAATTCCTCTTGTATTTAGGAAATGAAATAACTAGGAATTCTAATTTGATGACAAGAACATTCAGAAAAGGTATATCATTCTTCAGCACTACAGCAAGAAACAAAATAGAACATTACCAAATTGTATATACAGAACTCGTTCACCTAATTAAAATAGATGGGTATCTTTTCTCTTGAAGCGCAGCAACTGGAGCACATAAACCTAACACTGTTAAAGAGAACCTGTACAGCAGACAACATCTAATGATCCATTGGTGTTGGAGTATGTAACAACACGAGATATATAGTGCTATAGACATGCACATTGGAACTAAGATTGCCATCATTCTGAGCTTCTCCAGTAAACAATGAAGAGCCACGTCCAATTTCACCTCCGCAAAATATTCCTCCGAATGGAATCGCAGGGAAGTTTTCCACAAAGGGAGAGCTATCCACATTGACTTGTTTAAAGAACGACTCACCACGACCACAGCAAGAGAAGATGAAACCCCCAATTACTTTGGTTGAGTGATGGCAATCTTTTGAATTTTCATCCATCTTCAAGCTTTTTAGGCTTATAGAGAGTTTCTTACACGAGGATAACGCTGTTTGGGGATCTGGATGATAGAAGTGGAAGTAATCACCAGTTTTGATGCCAACATCATTGACAAAAAGGTACGATTCATCTCCACTGTGGAAAAGCCCTCATGTCATTATTTGAATTTACCAAAAATGCTAAGATCACTCACTTCACTACAAATAACGGATACCAAACCCAAGATAAAAGTTCACAAAAGGCGATAGAGAAGTAATTTTCAAGTCAATCAATTAATATCAGGGAAGGAAGGCGATAGATCATGCTAGGGATGAAAGATCATAATATTTTTAGATCTAAGAACACATGCAACATCCATAAGGCAATAAGGGGAATTGATGAAAAAGTAAATTTGTATTACCCTAGAACTCCATGATAGTCCAAGGAAGTAACCGGCCTACGCTTCTTTGACCCTGTAGAGATACGTCTTCGTTTTATAACCCCAATGAACAGATCAGAAGAATCCACTTGATTTTCTAACTGTCAAAACAGTAATTGTAAGAATGTATCAGGTGTTTAACATTTGAAATTGATTTACATCTATTACTTTCAATTCAATAGTCCAACATAAACCAATACTTCAAAGTCAATTGCCAATTCGTGCGGTGTTTTAAATGCAGTCTGGAGTTTGGACACTTTTACCTCGTCATTAATATCATCAAGCATTCGTTGACCATCAAGAATCTAAGGGTGCCCTTCTCTTCTAGCAGTGAGCCAAGTACAATCGGAGTCGCTAGCTCTAACAGAGACAGGTTTGTGTATGGAACCTACAGTTGACACTCCTTCTGATAACACAATTTGGAACTGAATATTCCCTGTACCTTGGCCATTATAAAAAACATCTTATGTGATGGCCAAATGCTTCCAGGCTATATGACAAAATAACTTTATAGAAACAAAAAGCACCCCTAGCTCTACTACACAGTTGCTAGACTTAATGAATGCTAGCCAAAGAAATCCCCATAAATATTAGAAGAAGAAAGCAAACAGGTTACACAAAATAATTCAGAAACCAAACATCTGTTAAAGCATGTGAGCACACACTGGAGCATAACAGATGGAGTCTGGAAATTTTACTCATAATAAGAACTCAAACTAGGAAAATGCAATTCAAAGAAAGGCATGGAAAACTTTCATTTGTTAAAATTAGAAATAGCATGCATCTCAAGTGTAACATCAATTGTGAATTCATGCAATATTTGACGAGCCATGACTCCCAAGTTAGAAATCAAGCATCGACTCAAACTAAAAGGAAAGAAAGAAATTGATGTAGAGAGTTCACAAAAATTGGGTCAGATTTAGCAATAAATGACATGCATGTTTGTTTTAGCAATTTAAACAGCAGCCTAACTGGGAAACGCATGCAAAAAACTAACTTTGTAAACGAAAAAAAATACCAGATGAGTTTTCTTTGTCCCCGGCAAATATAAGGCCAACAGCAACTGGAAGGTACTTTGCCCTCCCAACAACATTTCTAGACTCATTCTCACTTCTATACAAAAACCGACCCTTCTCATCACCAATGATGACAGTTTCCTTGGGCATAGAACAATCTGCCAAAAATGGACATTGAGATATGATCAACTGAAACCAGCTAAAAGCTTTGCCTTGGATAAATATCTGTCTTCAAAGGGTAAATATTAACACTTCTATTCTAGGATTCCATATGCACAAAAAAGAATCTTTTAAACTTCTACCATTTCTTAGCCATTAAAAAATAGCAGATTTTTTTTTTGAAGGGCCCTTAAAAAAAATAGCAGATGTTGTCTAATCAAAATTGATAAATGCTTATGAACAAGAAACCAGTTTTCTCCTTTTCTTCTAAAATACTGTCAAATTAAGGAAGGAAAAAAGTCATACAGGATATATTTATATAGAGAGGAATACTCACCCAACGCATCAACAACTGGTCTTGTTACTATACCCATCCTGTAGTATCAAATATTCCACATGTAAGTAACGCAAATAATTCGGAAGAAGCTCATCATTTTTTCACGAAAGCTAATAGGAACAAGTACAGGTACAGAAACTCCAAACAAAATAATCCCTACTGGGAATGTGCAATCTGAAGTAGATGCTGTGTAATCCTTAATATCTGTGAGAAACTTATCTATCAGGACCTCTTGTGGTTCCTAATATCAGTGGAAACATACTATGAGTCAATCATCTGTCATAGTTCAAACTGCAAATAGAACTACAAATATCCTTCAAGTTCACGAGAAACTGATAATGAATAAATGAAAACTGTATGTCCCAAGTTCCCACATCTGAAATACATTCTAAAACCTAGAGAAGAAAGCCTTATAAGGATGGTTATCCTCACCAATGTACTCGTCGATAACAGCGGGATAGCATCAACTTTCAAACCCGGCACAAAACCAACAGTCAAAATGATGCCATAGTTCCCATGCTCTGCAGGTATTGGGCCTTCTTCGTCCCTGACATTACCAGAAACGTCCCATTTCACCTAACCAACACAATAATTCAATTTTTACGCAACGTCACTCAAGCCATAAACTTCCTAGCAAATAACGGAAACAAACAAAACAAAAACTATCACACCTCCTTGATTTCACGGGTAACAGCATCTCTTCTGAGAATACCATACGCAGTAGAAACCACAAACAGAACTCTGAACCCAATCTTTTCAACATCTAAACAGTAAACAAAACACAAACAAAAAGATTAATGCTTTACATCCAATGAAAATGGTCTGTTCTGTTCAGTTCAGCTCACTAAACTCAAATTAAGTTACAAAAAAACAGCAACACATACTAGCTTGCGGACATCAAACAACCCAAACCCACTTCCAACATTAGCAATGATGAAATGTGGCCTTATCGGCTCTGCAATAACCTTTCCGTAACCTCTTCCCAAGCAACCTATCAAAACCATTCCATTACACAATGCAAATGAAAAAGTGCACGAGTTGTGTGGTTGAGTAAAACCCTCGAGGTTGGTATTGAGAGAGAGGGCGGAGGCGAGTTTGGGGCGGAAGAGAATACGAGAGCAGATTTGGGTCCATGATTTGGTGACGCAAGCGGCGGAGGCGAAGGCGGAAGAAGGGAGGCGGCAAAGGACGTTGTGGAGGAGGTCTTCGTTTAAAAGAGAAAACAAGGATGACCCACCTTCCGCCATTTTGGGCTGCTTTGCATCGCTCTTGGTGGTCGACGATGATGACGCCTCGTCGGCCGTTACCATATTAGGGGGACTCGAGAGAGTTTGAGTTCCTTCTCTTACAGCATATATATATATATATATATATATATATATATGTACCATACATAAAATGGAAAGGAAGAATTTGAAGTATTTTTTCAATAAGAATTCTTATTCCAATTTTTTGTTTAGCGGTGTAAAAATAGGACTTTCTATAATTATTTATTATTATTTAACATTTTAATTTTTTATTTCGAGGTAATATTTTCAACCAGTAACTAGCCGACACATGTCATCCTCACTACCGCCGCAAATACTATAGCCGACGATATATGTAAAACTATAGCCGACGAGATAAAAATCTCGTCGGCTATAGAGGAAAAAATGAATTTTTTTAATTTTTTTTAAAACTCGTCGGCTATAGTACTATAGCCGACGATAATGGATAAAAACATCGTCGGCTATACTATTACCGACAGGTTTTAACCAACGGACTTTAGCCGACGATATTTAAGGGTCGTCGGCTAAAGTAGGCTGGCTAAAACCTGTCGGTAATAGTATAGCCGACGAGGTTTTTATCCATTATCGTCGGTTATAGTACTATAGCCGACGAGTTTTTAAAAAAAAATTAAAAAAATTCATTTTTTCCACTATAGCCGACGAGATTTTTATCTCGTTGGCTATAGTTTTACATATATCGTTGGCTATAGTATTTGCGGCGGTAGTACCTAATACTTGTCATTATTGTCTAAAAAAAATAAACACATGTTAATATGCTTTGAATCAATTTTGTATGCAGGTAGCATACGGGGCCTCAATTTTGTATGCCGGTAGTATACGGTCAGTGAGTCGGGGTCCAAGGGCGACGCGCCCTGGTGGGGGCTCGGGGACAATGTCCCCGAAGCTAAATGTAATTCGAGTCATGTTGGACTTAAGTTTTTTGTTAGGCCTACATTCGTTATAACAACGTGTTTATTATGATTCTTTATTTCGTCGTAATTCAAAATTGACATTTTTTTAAGTTATGATTTTTGACTCATTTTCTTCACGAAAGTTATAGAGGACATTAATATGAACTCGTCCGTATTTTTATTGAATATTTCGGAAGTCCGAGCTATTTATTATGATTTTTTGAATTTTCAGAGTAAATGTTTTATTTAAAATATTACAAATTATCAATATTTTTCAGCCGTCGAATGGCTTAGATCCGTTCGAAATGGACAGCCCATATCAACTTAGCTGTTGATCTGTTCATTGCCCAGAGACTGCCACGTGTTGACGCACTATTCGACCGTCCTTTTTTTTACTTTTTAACCGGCCCGTGTATTACACGCGCCTGGTAGAAAAAATTTTTGGCGTCACCCACATGAGTGGGGCCCACCAGGCAGACGATCTCTCCTTCTTCCTCTGCGGAGGACGCCGGCGAGGACGTCCCTCGCGTCAACGTCCGGTCTCCCTCCATTTTTTCGACCGTTACACCTCCCGAGCTCGCTGGACGTCCTATTATCGGCGGGTCCCATGCCGGATGTCCCCAAAATCCGTCTCCAGTGCATATGCTCTTAGGAGGGGAGAAAATGAAGCAACTCAACAAAGTCCTGGAAACAAATTAAAAGGGACATATATGCAAAAGAAAGATATTATGTAATAGATAATAGATTTATGAAATTGTTATGGCCAAATGGGAAATTTTAAGGGACTGTGATAGCAATTAGGAGTGCGTGAATAAATTATTTTATTTGTATTGTCCAAAAATATTATGATTAGAGTCTGTCAAATCTAGGGTTTTTTAAACCAAAATTTGAAATAAACCGAACCGAAACTATGGTGACGAGTGAGGATGAGATTAAGTTATGCTGTTATGGTGATGAGTGAGAAAGAGATAACACGAACAATGACGACGTTAAATGTAATTCTGTGGAAAGTCTAAACATATACACGTGTCATTAAATCATTTGGGTGTCAAAGATCCGACCTGGAATGAGTAGAAAAGTATAGGCAAAAGTGTCTAGAGTAGAATGCAATACTTTCATTCATTTCCGAATTGGGTATAGATACAGTTTTACAAAGCACTCCTAATAGGTAGAGAATATATATAATAAAGAATAATTCAATTTTAATTACAATAGGAATCTAAAATATATACAAGATTAATACTTGTCAACACTCCCCCTCAAGTTGGAGTATAAATGTCAATCATGCCCAACTTATCCAACCATTTACTAAAGACTTCATGTGACAATCTTTTAGTAAGAACATCAGCTAACCGATCCTCAGATGTCACAAAAGGGAACCAGATAATTTTCTTGTCAAAGTTATCCCTTATGAAGTTCATATCAACCTCCACATGCTTAGTTATATCACGATGTACTGGATTATGAGTTATAGGAAATATTAAGTAATATTGACCAAATCTGAAAATATTAATTCATTAGATTAAACAAAATTTCAAGAATAAAATTCAATAAACTATGAACTTGTTACCAAAAGGTTGATGATGATAATTCGAGTAGGGAAGGAAACTTGAGTCAAGTGTATCACACACTTTCCTTAAAAACGTTTATGCCGCCTACTCCGGTGCAATAGGTTTGCTTGGCGTACGTCTCACAGGATACAACAACTACTTGAGTTTTGTATTTACACTACACAATAACTCTTAGACGAACTGGAGAACACATTTCTCTATCACCGAAACTAGAACTCAACTAGAACTCTTTGAAAGGAGACCTTGAGATGAGGAGATTCTTTTCGAATGAGTGCGTAAAGAATGAGGAGGAGGAAACCACCTTTTATACATGGAGGAGATGGGTAGGAACATAAATGTCAGCAAACAAAAGGTTTTCGCTTTGGCACAACTAATCAATCAAATTAATTCCAGTCATAAATTTATAACCGAAATAATGTGAAAGGCCAAAAGTTTTGTAACCGAAAGAATGTGGAAAGCCAAAGGTCAATATTCACAGGTACAAAAGGAAACTTGTGTAAGCCAGACCAAATCGGGACACACATAAGTCCATATCGCAAGTCCGATCCAACTGAGCTTCTTTACTTTCTTACTCAAAGTAGAGTAGAGTAAGATATTATTTAAAGGTCTCCACATTTCTATATGGGACAAACTCTTTTCCTTATGTTTCAAGTGGCAAACTTTGGGTGACAATTTCTCATTCACCTCTTAACCAATTTAAACAAATGAATACATAATCTTTATGTACTCTTGTAAGAGAACACAAATCCATATTTCTCTTCCATGAATATTAAGTGCATCTCACTTAATTTTCTTGTTTACATTGTTCCAATAAAATAGTAATTTTCCACCAGTTTTTCTACAATTCCCCACATGAATGAAATTGGCGACTAAGGACTTGATAGACTTGGTGATAGAGTCTGCGGTTGAAAACTTGCATAAGATAGGTAGGGATAAGCCTTTGAACCTCCCCTTGTGAAAATATGCTTACTTTACTGACTAAACAGTAGACGCGATGTCTTTGAATTGTTCGTCATTTGTGTAAACGATGACATACCTCACATAAGTATCTTCCTGATATGTTCAGTTCTCATTATTGTTTCCATTTTGGCCTTGGACACACGCCTGATTCTATAAGAGCTTAATAAGAATTGTGCCTTCAACAATTCTCTTAGAAGCAGCCCCACTTCTCTCTTACATTGATGATTTCTTAATTAAGAGTAACTCGCATTACTCCGCTCGGATTACCAACACATAAGAATCATTAAAAGCTTTTACCTTAACTTTATTCCCTACGGGCATCACTGTTTTCATCGTAGGAATGAACATGAGGAAGATCCCTACAGTGATCCAGCACAATCTCTACAATTTAGTTGTCCTTTTTGAACCTAGATCTTGAGATCTCCGATTAACTAGGTTGGGTATCCATTATAAAGAGTTTAACTCATGGGCTTTAGTCTCATTCCCCTCTATGATTTATCAACTAACTCTTTGTTTAACCATTTGGTCAACGGATCTGCTCTATTATCTTTTGACTTCATATAGTCAATGGAGATAACTCCAGAGTAATTGTCTAATGGTATTGTGCATCGACGAATGTGTCTTGATTTACCATTGTACATATTGCTTTGTGCCCTGCCAATTGCAGATTAACTATCACAATGTATACAAGTCGCAGGTACATATTTTGTCTATTTTGGTATATCCTCTACAAATTGGGTTAGGCATTCTGCCTCCTCCCCATATTTTTCTAGTGCAACAAACTCAGATTCTATTGCGAATCTTGTTATAACAGTTTGTTTTGGGGATTTCTATGACACTGCTGCACTCTCTAGTGTGAACATGTATCCACTGGTACACTTTGAGTCTCTTATGTCAGATATCCAGTTTGCATCACTGTATTCTTCTAGAATAGCTAGATACCTCTTATAGTGCAGCCATAGGTACGAGTATACCTTAAGTACTTGAGTACTTTTGCAATTTCTTGCCAATGTATTCATCTAGAATTACTCATGTAACTACTTAGCTTATTCACAACGTAAGCTAAATATGGCCTTGTACAACTCGTTAATGAGTCATATCTATAAGAGTTCTGGTAACTCCATAATTCTCCTTAACATATTTCTCAAGGATATTCTCCACGTAATGTGTCTGATTTAATATCAGTCCTTTTAGCATTCTTGTGATAGTTTTTCAAGGATTACAACACTTTTTCAATCCATCATAGTATGTGAATGATTTTGCTAGAAATTATGATTTCTATAGTCGTTTGGATAGCTCTTTCCACTCAAAACCAGACTAGGAGAAATCGATGTAGGTGGGGCGAGGCCCGCTTAAGTACACTATTATTGATTTTATTTTTTCTAGATATTATGAGCTACTAAGGTGAGCCATACTAGAAAATAAAGTCATAAATACTGCCAATTGAGTACGTATCCTTAACAGATTTGACCATCTTATCATTGCTTCCAATAATAAGAATGTCATTTACGTACAAACACATAGTGACATACATTCTCTGTATTTTGTTTTGACATATACACATTTATCATACTCAGTGATATGTTGTCATATTTTCAAACCACATATCTAGTCATACAGTGACTTTCATATTTTTTTCCTTGTTTGAAAATCCACTTAGAAATTAAAGCTTTGCAACCTAGTGAAAAATCCATCAATTTCTAAGTATGATTCTACAAACTTAAAATCGTATTTATGTTTAGTGACTTCTTCCTAACAAGGACAGTACATAAGGTAACTATCCCTTAAAGATTCAAGTTTTACTCTTAACCATACATGTTAAGAGTCGGAACCCAAGGATTTTCCAATCCTTATCTCAGTTCTTTGATTATGAAACATCACAATTTATTATGCTTCATGGGAAAACACGACACTAATTACCATAAAATTATTTTTGTATTGATGACTTTTTACTTGTCTATTACACGCATTCATTCAACTATTTATAAGTCATTAGTTTGCTCATCAACTAACCATTAGATGGTTGTTCCAAACGTTTTACATTGATGGCTATTCAGCCGATTGTTACAAGCTACTAATTTAGTTGTTACAATCAATCACCAATAATAAGTTGGATAATTTACTCAAAAATACAACTTCAAGAATGATGCAATTTTCAGAGTTACTTATCGTGTCTTGTGTTTATTTAATTTGCACAAAAAATATCGATAATTCTTACAATTATGTGCATATCAAATGCAATTAACTGTTTTTACATATGTTTTCCTTATAGGTGGAGATCGATTCTCCACTTTGACAAGACATCCCCATATTGTCTAGTAATTATAAGATGACTTTCTTCATTTTCATAATTCATATGGAGTCGTTTGCTCAACAAACTTTAAAGGTATCTTATTAAAAATATAATTAGCCGATAAAATGGCATCTCCTCACATGCTTGGTGGCAAATCAGAACTTAATAGCATTGCATTCATCATATCCTATAAGATACGATTTTTCCATTCGGCTACATCATATGATTGTGGTGAATAAGGTGTTGTTGTTTCATGTATGTTCTCTTACTGAGCACAATCAACAAATAGTGATTCATACTCACTTTCGCGGTCACTTCTTATGACCTTAATTTTCTTGTTGTTGATTCTCAACCTCGGTTTTATAAAGAATAAATTTCTCTATACCCTCATTTTTAATCTTCATGAGGTACACATAACAATATTTTGTGCTATCATCGATAAAGGTGATAAAATTCTTATTACCACCTATTGTTTGTTTTGCCTTTAAATCACACATTTCACTATGATTTAAATCAAGACGTTCATTGTTTCTTTCAATACTTTTGAAAGGGGATTTCATTTTTTTTGTCTCAACACAAGTTTCACATTTATGCTTCAAATATTGGTAAACCTTCCGAGTTAATTAATATCTGTAGAGTATCATAATTAATTTGTCCTTGCTTACCATACCATACATTGGTAGACACAAATGTGGAAGCGCTAGCTTTATTCATATCATTGACCATGGTCATTACATTTTAATTTAAAATTTTCCACGCTTGTGACTCTATACCAACTTACATTCTATGACTAGAATTCATTTTTCTTTAATCAGTAAACGAAAATCAATTTCACTGAGCCTCAACTTAATTTATAGGAACGTACTATATGTTGTTTAGTTCCTTTCTAGAGATCATTATTCAAACCTTCTTTCTTGACCATTGAATTTTCTTATAACTTGGTTGTGTCATAGCACAGTTCTAAGTCTTCCATCCCACAATCATAATCTTTGACTACTTCCCCATGCCATGTCTATCATTTATAATGTAATCAGGTGCAAGACATTCATAGCTTACATTACCTTCATTCTAGAAGTCAGTCGTTGCTCCAGTCTTTTGATTGACTTCATCCTCATCATCATCAATAATGATGACTTCATGATTTGGTTCAGGCTGCAATGTCATTTCATTATGGCGCCATGACTTCCAAAATTGGGTATATCTTGCACTATAGTTAACAAATGGTGCAAACATTGACGCACCATTGGATTTTTCCCATATCGAAGTGTGTAACTCAAATGGATGGTCCCACAAAGTTTCTTCCCAATAAGCAACAATTTTGTGCACTGCTGCAATTTTCACCTCTTCTATGGTGAAGTCTTGAATGTTAAGTTGGAATTTCAGTTATATCTCTATTTTTCAAGATATTGCCATCATTTACTAGTACTGTCAAGATATTGGTCTCACCCTTCTGAATTGGGTAGACATCAACAGTCACATCAATACTATTAACACTCATTTTCATATCATCCTTCTCAACCAAAGGAACCAATGTGACTTCCTCCTCATTTGGTGCTTTTACACTTTCAACTGTCATTTCTAAAAATACACCCAACAACGTGTTATTTTTTAAATCAACAAATATTATTCAATATTATTTCTCTATTGATTATTTGGTCAAATTCACAAGGAATTTCTTATGGAATATCTCAATATTCAATCACTTTGAATTTGACATATAACCAAACCATAGCGCTTCCTTATTATAAGGAAAACTTTTCATTATCCTTGAAAAATTCTCATTAGCATAAGTAGCTAATTGATAATTTCTTTGGAGTCTAATTCTCTTAGGCAACGTTTCGTGTTTCATAACATACACAACTCCAAAGGCAACCGTTTCCTTAAGGAAATCATTTTCTGAAGGCAACCAATTTTGGTGTAGGCAACCAATTCCTTAAGGCAACAACCTTCCATTAGACAACTACTTCGTTTAGGCAACCACGTTAGTCAATATTATAAATAAACGTTCTTAAGATTTTAGGAAATATTAAGTAATAATGATCAAATCTGAAAATACTAATTAATTAGATTAAACAAAATTTCAAGAATAAAATTCAAGAAACTATGAACTTGTTACCAAAAGGTTGATGACGATAATCCGAGTAGGGAAGGAAAGTCGAGTCACGTGTATCACACGCTTTCCTTAAGAACGTTCACGCCGCCTACTTCGATGCAATATACTTACTTGGCGTACGTTTCCCAGGATACAATGACTACTTAAGTTTTGTGTTTGCACTACATAATAACTCCTAGACGAACTGGAGAACACATTTTTCTATCACCAAAACTAGAACTCTTTGAAAGGAGACCTTGAGAGGAGGAGATGCTTTTTGAATGAGTGAGTGAAGAATGCGGAGGAAGAAGCTGCCTTTTATACATGGAGGAGATGAGTAGGAGCATAAATGTCGGCAAACAAAAGGTTTTCGGTTTTGCATAATTAACCAATCAAATTAATTCCAATAATAAGTTTATAATTGAAATGCTGTGAAAGACCAAAAGTTTTGTAACCGAAAGAATGTGGAAAGCAAAAGGTCAATATTTCCAGGTGCAAAAACAAACTTGTGTAAGCCAGCCCAAATCAAGACGCACATAAGTCCATATTGCAAGCCTAATCCAACTGAGTTTCTTTACTTGCCAACTCAAAGCAGAGTAGAGTAAAATATTATTTAAAGGCCTCCACATTCTTAATTTCTCTCATATAGGATAAACTATTTTCCTTATGTTTCAAGTGACCAACTTTGGGTGATAATTTTTCATTCATATCTAAACCAATTTAAACAAATGAATACATAATTTCTATCTACTCTTGTAAGAAAACACAAATCCATGTTTCTCTTCCATTAATATTAAGTGCATCTCACTTAATTTTCTTGTTTAAATTGTTCCAATAAAATGGTGGTTTTCCACCATTTTTCCTATATGATCAATCTCCACAGCAGTTGTATTATCACAATGTAAATCCAAAGACTTTTGAAGCTTGAAGCCTTATTCTTTCAGCACATTCTTAATCCATAACAATTCACATACTTCATTTGCCATTCCACGATATTCAACTTCTACACTTGAACAGGCAATCACATTTTATTTCTTACTGCGTCAAGTTACCAAACTTTCACCAATAAAAGTAAAATATCCAAAATTATATGCCTTATTAGTATGATCACCAGCCCAACCTGCATCAGTGTAACCTGAGACACACATCTTATTAGTGTAGCCAGAAACACACAACTCACTATTTTTGGCAAATAACAAACCTTTATCAAGTGTTCCTTTCAGTACCTGAGAATACATAAGACATCACTCATATGCTCTACTCTAGGATTATGCATGAATTGACTCACCACACTGACAACATATACTTGAGAATACGTAAGACATCACTCATATGCTCTACTCCAGGATTATACATGAACTGATTCACCACACTGGCAACATATGCAATATCAGGTCTAGTATGTGATAAATAAATAAGTCTCCCAACTAAACGCTGATACCTGTCATTGTTAGCTGGAACCTGATCTGGGAGAAGCTCCAACTTACAATTTTTCTCAATAGGAGTAGCAATAGGCTTACAATCTAACAACCTTGTCTCAGCAAGAAGATCCAAAATATACTTTCTTTAGAACAATGTCCCTTGCGTGAACCTTGTAACTTCAATTCCCAAGAAGTATTTCAAATCACCCAAATCTTTTATGTCAAACTTCTGTGACAAATATTTTTGGAGACTTGTCATCTCACATGGATCATCTCCTATAACCACCATATCATCAACATACACAATGCAACAGTCTTACCATCCTTGCGTTTGACAAACAAAGTGTGATCAGAGTTGCACTGGCGATACCCAAATTTCTTCATTACCCTGGAGAAGCTTCCAAACCTTGCCCTAGGTGATTTCTTCAAACCATATATAGACTTCTTCAGGTGACACACATTTCCCTCATTACTTGGTTTGCAACTAATTCCTGGTAGAGTATCCATGTATACTTCTTCTTCTTCTAAGTAGCCATTCAAGAAAGCGTTCTTCACATCAAACTGGTGTAAAGGCTAATCATAACAAGCTATAAGGGCAATGAGGATTCTTATAGTATTCATTTCGCCAACAGGTGCAAAAGTCTCATAATAATCAACTTCATATTTATGAGTATAACCCTTGGCAACCAATCTAGCTTTGTAGTGATCAATGCTTCTATCAGCTTTAAGTTTCACAATAAACACCTAACGATATCCAATAGTCTTCTTACCAGTTTAAGTTTCATAGAAACAATGTCTAAAGTTTCATTCTTCTACAAGGCTTCTAACTCCTAACTCATAGCTTGTTTCCATTTGAGATTTGTCAAAGCATCATGTACATTGCTACGAATAGATATGAAGATAATTAAGTAACAACAAGTGCATGAGATCCAAACAACCTATGGTGTGAGATATAGTTAGCAATAAGGTATCTGGCTTTGGCATCTATTCTAGGCTTATACTGTTGTTTGGGAATTCCCTTAGTAATTCGGTTAGATTTACATACTTCAGATGGAGCACTCTGAACGGAGATCTTAGTTGACGATGTAAATAGGGGAGCAAGTGCTTAAGTTGTGATACCTCGACCTTTTTATATAATTTATACTATTTATGAATAATTTGAATTTGACTCAGTGATTGCAGTAGACTATTTTTACCGTTAGTAAATATTGAGAGCTTTAGAATTGACTTTTTATTGAATTGTCGAAGTTTGTTGACTTCAGGTAAAAGTCGTAGAGTTTGTCGAGAAGAGTTTGTAGACGCAAGAATTTTCAAAAATGGAGTTACGATGATGAAGTTACTATTAACGGAAGTTTGTCGTAAATAACTTTCCGTAAATGAACGGGTACAAATAGGACTTTCTCATTTTGGAAAGTCAGTTTAGAGTTTGGTGGATTGACTTTGGGTCAATTCTTCCTCCGGATCCCATGAGAGAGAGAGACCATTCCGTTCCGAGCGACGTTAGCCGGTGGTGCAACGCTATTCGACTGCCAAAATTTTCAAAATCGATAGGTCTCATGTTCCCCCTTCTTTCCAACCATTAATTGCAGGATTAGTCCACATTCAAGGAAGAAAAGATGATGGGAAGTTTTAAGGGCTCGGGTTTATCTATCACTGTCGCCGGGGAGATCTCCGGCGATGAATTGGGCATTGTTCTAATCCCTTTGGTCTCTTGATTTTTTTGTGGTTGTTATTTGGGTTATTTTGGTGTGCCGCCGTTAGTGGCGATTGTCGTCTTTTCAGGCGGTGGGATGATGGGGCTTCGGTTCCTTTCTTTGCCCTGAGTCGAATGTGACCAGCCTCAAGCTCAGTTGTGGCTCAACGGCGGAGATACCTCATCAGAATCAATTTATGGCAAGGTTGTTGCGGGGTACTTTTCGGCCTGAATCCGGCTGAATTTTAATTGGGTGATGATATAGTTAAACAATTTATTGGGATCATTGAGAGATTTTCAGCGGTATGTGATTCTCCGCAATCGGTGGTGGTCGCCGGCAGGCGCGTCGGCTTCATGCGTGACCGGAAAAATATTTCCGGAAAATGGTCGAGTTATATGTTATTAAGTTTGTATCAACGATACGAACATAGTCATGAGGTTAATTTTTTGTTTAGGCTTTGTCGACCCAATGGGTGAGCGGTGGTGATAAGGTTTGCTACCAGTGGCAGTGAGGTCGATAAAAAAATTAGATTTGTATTTTATCGTTACTACCGTTTCGTCGTAACAAGTGTATCAGACATGTTCTTCGACTAAATTAGTCGAATTTAATTTTTCTGATCAAGTAACTTCCTTAATTTATCCTAATAATTTATCATTTTAATGATATTCGACAAGTGTCGGGTCATCACATTAGAACTATCTTGATTCTGTATTTTTGGAAGTTCTTCCCTGTCAGTAGAATTTTTGACAGGACGAAACATATTACTCGACGGGTCGAAAGCAAGCTCTTGTACCTCCGATGTAACACTTTCGATTAGTCGAGACTCCGCACTCGACAGGTCAAAGGTAAGATCTGGTCCTTTCGATGCACCAATTTCGACAGGTTGAGATACATCACTCGACGGGCCGAAGGGATTCTGTCCTTCCGAAGCACCATTTTCGACGGGTGGAGACATATTACTCAACGGGTCAAAGCTGTGTACAAGGGGCCTTGTTTCAATTCTAGAATTTTCTGATCCTCCAAATCGTGCCTCCAACAGCTCAAACTTATCAAATTCTGACAAATTAAGAGTATTTCCTTCACATCCTCTCTCCCTCTAAAGAGAAGACTTTGAAGCTCCCCGGAGTAATAAGGTTCAAACTCACAAAAAGAGACATCAAGAGAGACATGATTTTTCTTGGTGAGAAGATCATAACACTGATAACCTTTATGAAAATCTGTCTAACCAATGAAGACACACTTCACAGCAGAAGGATCAAGCTTACCCCAGAGAAGCTTGTGAATATGAACATAGACGGTGCAACCAAACATTCTAGGCTCAGCATTAGGAAGGGAAGGAACATGCAACAACTCTTGTAACTTCTGGAATGGACTCTGGAACTCAATGACATGAGATGGAGTATGGTTGATCAAGTAAGCAACAAAAGTAACAGCTATACCTCAATAAGACCGAGGCATATTTATGCCAAAAAATGAAACACGAACAACTTCCAATAATTTCATATTCATATGTTTTGCTAAGCCATTCAGTTGAGGAGTATAAGCAATAGAGGTTTGGTGATGGATCTCATGAGAACCCAGATAAGTAGACATGACGGCATTAACATATGCACCCCCATTGTCTGATTGAAGATCCAACTCAAATAGGCTGTTGGTATTGTGTAGTCACCATCTTATGAAATTCAGTGAAGCAAGAGAACACATTACTCTTGCTAGTCATCAAGAAAACTCATGTCATCCGGGTACACTCATCAATAAAAGTAATAAAGTAACGAGCTCTAGTAAGTGTAGAAACTCTATCAGGACCCCAAATATCAGAATGAATTTTCATAAAAAGAATTGAGCATTTTTTAAACTTGGGAAATAGGTAACACAGTGACTCTTGGCCAGTTCACAAACATCACACTTAAAATCAGACTCATCAACACCTGAAAACATATTGGGTTGTAACTTCCAAAGATATCCAAAAGAAAGATGACTCAAATGACGATGTCATAACCAGATGATTTCCTTAATTGGCTTTATTCAAACTTCTAGCAGTGTTGGCTTGACTCAATGAACTCAGCTACTTTTCTCCACTGGGTGTCAAATCGAGATAGTACAGCTTCCCCCGTCTAGTACAATAACTAAGAATCTGTCGAGTCAGAATGTTCTGAAATACACAAAAATTGGGATAAAATGTGACAGAATAAGAAAGGGCCATAGTGATTTGACTAACAAATAAAATGTTATATGCTAGGGAGGGGACAACTAAGATAGAATCAATGGTTAAATTTGGAGAAAGAGTAACAAAGCATTTACCAACAATAGAAGAAGGGGAACCATCAGCACTAGATATACTAGGTAAAGAAGAGGGATGAATATAATGAACTAAGCTAGGAGTATTAGTCCTATAGTCAAATGCATCGGTGTCAATTATCTAAGCATTATTCTCATAATATGTCGCAAGAGAGGCCTTACCAGACATACCTGATTGGACTACATTAGCAAAAGCAGTAGAGGTACTTGTGGAAGGAAAGGTCTTGCGTGGACGATTACCCTGCAATCAGGATATCCAATAGTTGGAAAGTAGTTATCTTTGGAGTACCTATATCCTTGCACAATGGGCAGATAGAGTTGACATAGGGATTTGGAGGATGAACACCAAGCCGGGAGGAGTCAAAGGAGCTTGAGAAGAAGGAAGACCTCCGGTGAGCCACGATTGCCTGAGCGTTAAAGGAAGATGTCGGTGGTGGTTGCATTGGATAGAGGGTGGTGGTGGTTGTCATGACCGCGGGATGAGCAGGAACAACAAAGTAAGTAAGACGAACATTGTGAGCACAGGGAATCTGAGCATAAGTCCTGTCAAGACTCAATAATTCCTCTCGACGAAGCAGCTCCCCTCGAATCTGGTCAAATTTAGAATCCAAACCTCCCAAGAACATGTAGACCCGGAGCATAGATTTGTAGTTATTGTCTTGGACAACTGCGGTCATGGTATTAGAAAACAAGGCAACACGCAGATCAAGTTTCTCGAGCCATGCAACCAAGTCATTGTAGTAAGTAGAGAGGGGCCACCCGACTTGTTTGGTGGTGAAGCAGAGGCGATGCAACTCATAGATCAGGATAAAGTCTAAATCATCATAGTAGGTTTGATGTAAAGCCTTCCAGATTTTGGCAGTGGTGAGACAGAGATAACGGTTGATGATGGAAGGAGACATGTTATCAATCAACCAACTCTTGACCTTCTCATTGTCAGTAGCTCAAGTGATATACACAGTTCCAGTTGGTAGAGCAGCCGAATCGCCAGTCAAGAATCCAAGTTTGTTATGGCCATCAATGAGCATATGCATAACAAGAGCCCAAGTAGAGTAATTGGAATCATTCAAGAGAACTCTAATGGGAAAAGAGAAATTTTCTTGATGGTAATGGATGGAAGGTTGAGGTTGAGATTTAGGAGAAAAAATCACAGCAAAGTCGAAGTTTTCCCCTATGGCAGCAGAATTTAGGTGTATTGGGTGACAAAAAATAGAGTTTTATCGGTAAGTCTACAGGATTGGCTCTGATGTCAAGTAGACTAGTATAGGCAAAAATATTTAGGCCGGGGTAGAATATAATATTTTCATTCACTCCTAAATTGGGTATATATACAACTTTACAAAGTACTCCTAATAAGCAGAGAATAACTATAATAAAAAATAAATCAATTTTAATTATAATAAAATTTTAAAATATTTACTAAATTAATATTTGTCAACAGCATGACGGTGAAAAAATTTCTCGACGGTTTCACTGGACTTCTGAGTGCCCTATTAAATCTCCCGATATTAATGATTGATCGAGGCTTCTAGTTTCCTATGTCTTTGTTATATTATATTATTATAGATACCCTAGAAGAAGACTTCTCACTTAAGGTCCTATCATTGCTCTATTCAAAATATGATACTATATTCATCGTCAATGAACTTTGCTTCCCACAGTGAAGAAAACGAGTCACACACTCACACTAGCTCTTCTGTTTCGCTCATATTATTCAAAACATGTCTATGACTAACTAAGTAGCATCTCCATTATTCATATCAGTATGTTCATGTTCAGGGGAAACAGACACCCTCGATCAAGCGCCAATCTTGAATACCTTGGTAACCAATAAGAGGAATGTACGACATAGGTAGGTAGACACAGCTATGTGCACGCAAGAAATACCCTAGTCCTTGACCGAGTAACGCCCCAAGGCCAATTTCCCTCGTGCAGGAGATACCAGCTACCGGAACTCCATTAAGCTTATCGGTGAAAGGCGAGGCATCCAGGCAAGGGTTTCCGAGCTGGTTGCGACGGTAGCTGGAGAAGATTAGGGCTCCGAATATCTCTTCTGCAGCATCCAAGGCTTCCATACTTTCACAAGCATTATCAACACGAGTCAATGCAGTTTCAGCATCTGAATGCAAGAATAAGAATCTATCCCCAGGTCGTATACCCAAACCATTCACAATAATGGACTCGTTGTTGCCTCTGTTACAAACCAACAGTCATTAGCTAGCTAGTGACATTGCCCTAAACTCTCGTTAAAAAAATGTATATAATTTGATATAACTAGGTTTGTGACTCACCCCAGCAGTTCATGCAAAGCCAGTTGCGTTTTTGCTGCTGTTTCTGGTGTTGTTGTTGTTGGTCGTCTTCGTTTGCTGACCTCAATGTAAAAATCCGGGTTGTCCAACTCCAACTACAAAAGCAAAAGAAGTTTCTATTTTTCATCTTTCAAATACTTATGTATGAATGTATCAGTATTCAGTTATTAAAATATAGTTCACTACTTCACTTAAGCTTAGAGCGCGCTAGCTCACCTGATCTATAAGATGTTGTAACACCGCAACGCAATCAAGCATGGGATACCTTCTTGTTCTGCTCCTTGCACTACGCCAAAAATAGAAGTATTTTAAATCCTCAACCACTTGGAGGCTCCTCAGCTCCGGTCCAAATGGAATTATGCCGTCGGACACCGCCACATGGAACTGAGTCTCCCCCCACTCTGTTCATCAAAAGAAAATTCATGGAATCAAGACATGGTCGATTAATTAGTCTATTTGAACAGACAACCAAAAAAAATATTAAATTAGTACCATCAGACTTGTTTTGGTCCCTGGCAAAGACAAGAGCAACAGCATCAAACAAGAACACATCACTATTGTAATTTTGTGTTTCGTCCCTGCGTCGAAACAGAAACGAACCGTTTGCATCTCCTACAATGGCGACTTCATCAGGCGTGACAGAATCTACGAGTTAATTACATGGAGTTCTCAGTTATAATAATTTGGGTCAATAAGTAAGCAAGCAATAAGTACACTAATACATTTGGATCAATTAATGAATTTGAGTACACTAACCTAGTTTCTCAACAATGGGTCTTATATCAACACGATGATCCTGTATATAAAAGAGCAACCATGAACCATATATTGTCGTACATTACAGATAGCACTCCAGCTTGCAAGGTAAGTAAGACAATTTGCATGGTTCAACATATAAGAGGGCGTTACAATATAATATATCCCGCGGAATTTTTCTTAGTAACCTCATATATATATTGCCATAAAGTCAATACTTTTCATATACCAAGCAGACCAACTTACTATATATTAATTAGCTATGAGTTGATATACCAAGCAGACCAACTTACTCCAAACATCGTGATACAAGCCGGGTCGAGACCAGCAACATACAAGGAAGTGAAGGACCTAATCTCCATCAGAAAGTAGTCCATCAATGGCATATTGGGTGCCTCCATGATCTAGAAATTTTCAGTTTGACCGTCAATCCAGGTCAGATTTCTGACGTGTGAATAATATTTCCACACATGGCAATACAGGCAGATGTACACACAATTTTCTTCTTCTTGTACCCTTTCATTAATTTAAAAGAAAATATCAAGTCAGCAAAAAAATATCAAATGAAAGGAAAAAAAACGAAACCCAGATCTGGGTTTTCATTGTTGTTGATCAAAATTCAAACCCTCTCGAGTGCCGACTCTTTAATCAGATCTATATGTAAAAATTCAAATTCTTATCATCATGATTTCACAATAGATCATCAATACCTTATCAATTTTGAGTAAAACTTTAAATTCGATGGAGAACCCGATCTAGTTGACAATTATACAATTCCATCTTCATCATAGATCACCATCATCCTCATCACCATACCAGTACCTCGTTATCCTTCGTCAGTTCATCACACTACTCTCTCTATCACAATGAACGACAAACCTATTTCTTCCTTAAACCACCAACACCCCAAACTCTGTAGCCTTGCCGTCTCTCATTTTCTTCATCAACACTTGCTCCAAAACATGTTGGGGTACGACAGTAAGAGGAGAGAGATTGAAGGATTGAAGAACAGCCCACAAAGCATCTTCAATTATTATCCAAGTTTATTATTTTGTTAGAATTAATTAGTACAAGGATACAAATGGAACGGTACATGTGTGTTAGCCTGCATTGCCACATTTCGAAATATTATTTACTCATCAGAAATCTGACCTGGACTAACAATCAGACTGAAAAATTTCTCCAACATTATCAGTAATGTAAAATCATGTCTTTAAGTCATTCTAAGATATATTTATGAAATGAGTAATCAGGGATCAAAGTACGTCCATAGACATCGATCAGAATTCTTACGGTCTTTGATCTTAAAAGAGGGATGACATCCACTTTCAAATCGGGCAAAAATCCAACATACAGAATTATCCCTCCATTCACTGGATTACCTCCCATCAAATTTTCTGCACACCAATAGTTACCTCCATTTCCCACGTCCCACTTGACCTACATACAAACATAATACGAATAATAATCGATTTTTTTTGTTCATTTTGAAAAATAGTACGTTTTCCATCCTACTCTAGGAAGGAGGGGGCTGTGAGTATGTAATTTGGGGTAGCTAATTTTCAAGTTTGATAGAACGAGGAAAAAGAACCTCCATGATTTCATCAGAGTCCATTTCGACGCCGAATAGCCCAACAGCTTGATTGATAATAATAGGAACTCCACGGGGCATCTTCTTGAACACCTATGCGTAATCGTTTCTCATATGTTAATTAATTCGTATAATTTGTCCTTAAGACAAACAATAGTTATAGTGTAACCAAAATTAACCAATTTTTTTTATAAAAAGACTTACAAAGAGGCTTGTCAATGGCAAGCTAAACTCCATGCCTATGTAAACAATGACAAAGTCGGGGCGAATCGCCTGGGAGAAAACCGCATCAAACACCTCATCCACAGCCTCCTACAATAGTACAGTTAATTCAAGAACAAATGGAACCAAAACAAAAGAACGATGGTTAATCTAAATTGAAAGCCATGCATACGAGAATAATGGATGATTAGCTTCACTCACACATGGGACAGGGTTCATAGACATAGCTGAAAGGAACTTTGGGTGGTTAAGAATCTGACCGCAGTTCTCATGCCACGTCCTGCTTACACACGAAGCACATGCAAACGCCGCCGCCGGAAGTCTCACCAGAATGTTCAACAAGATGTCGTCGTTTACCTTAGAGAAGACAGACACATCTTCCTCGGCTACCATTTCGGTTTGTGATTCAATTCTATGAGCACGCGAAGGTACGTAGAGCAGATAGTGTAGAGTGATAATTGGTGGTGAGAGATCTTTATATATGTGTTTTGGATGCATCTTTTGGTGGGGGGTAGGTAGCGAGATCGAGCTTCTCTGGGTTTGCATGTAACCGACTTGCTTCTTGTTTTCATCTTCTTAATATCATACAAAGTCTGATAAGAGCGAATCCACTATATGCATGTTGCATGCAGTGCCATATCTGAAGAGCTGAAAAGGAAATCCAGGGACCATAAATTGGTGCTTCACAATTTACTTTTTTTTTAGCTTATGTTATTATTTACGCACCGCGTGGTCTGTTTTGGCCGTAGATGGATATGGAATCCACACCGGCAAACGGTTTAGATTTATCGCGCACTTGTGAACCGTTTTGTAACGTTTTGTATTTAGTGTTATACTTTACGGATTTTCTCTAGCATTGTGAAAAAAAGTACTATTGAAACGTATTTGAATTGGTCTCTCTGACTCGTATTAAAGAGGCGGCTTTCTTGTAACGTTTAGTCTCACCTTATCCTCGAAGTAGTGATAATTGCTCTAAATACTTTCCCCGTTGATATAAAAAAATGAGAAACTACTACTTCAAAAAAAAAAACATGAGAAACTACATCGTGTAATGCTCTGTTTAAATAACCCAACGATTAAACTCTAAACCAACATGTATATCCATCCTTAAACCCTAACACATTGTCGCTTCAAGCACAAGTTAAGCTAGCAAAATAACATAAGCGAAGTGTTTAAAGACAATCTCCTAACATGTCCTGCAAATGTTCACTACCGTTGTGAGTGGCCACCCAACTTGGTGTGCACACAACTCAACATATAGTGACCAAGATTCGCATAATCTGTTGAACTGAATCAAACAAGGACTAGTCGGCCGAAATGGTTATCCATCGATCACGATCGAGCCAAAAATAGCTATAGCATGAAAATATGAATTAAAGAAAGACCTCCGGTTCAAATTCATGATGCAACATTAATCGATGAGAAATGTGCAAGTTTCATTTTGAAGCTACTGCTCCCAATGAAATGGCAGCGTCTGATGATTACCCTGTGTCCCATCAGATGATCCAACGTGGAAAATTCCGGAGGACTGATGAGCAGTATTAGCATGTTCACTTGATCCACGAGAGACCAGAAGTGAATCCATTGGCTTTATTCTGCTGCTGCTGCTGCTGCTGCTGCTGCTGTTGTTCCTCTGAAGACCGATGCGGTGGTGGTGCATCAGAGAGACTGAACTAGAGTGATGCTGCTGCGGCTGCTGCTGCACCATGTGTCTTAAACCCAGCTGATCAGATGTCTGCTGCTGTGTCTGCGGCGATGACAGAAGAGAGAGAGCACAATCCGAGTCCGGGATGACTCGAGTTGTTGTTAACCTGTCACAAAACATTTTGCTCTTTGCAGAGGAAGCAGAAGCAGTTTCTGACATTGAAATAGTATTAAGGAGAGGCTGGCAGACAGAAGCTGCTGCATGAGATGGTGTTCGGTTGTTGTGGCTGCTTTGGAAAAGTGTAAACTGCGGCTTATTGTTATTCCCTCCTCCCTTGTTATAGCTGCTACTGCTGGTGGTGGTGGAGGAGGAGGACCCAAGAAACATGTTTTGGTGTTGTAGATGCTGGTGATGAAGCCCGGTTTCGGCTTCAGGTTTGACAGCTCCGGCCCAGGTTGGGTTCACAACCGTGGTGGAGGGGTATACAAGTGAACTAGAGAAAGGAAACAGCTGCGTGCCTGCCGAAAAAAATAAATTAAAACAAAATGCAAATGCACTCCAAGCAAACAAGATACCTAGCATTTCAGAGGCCACTAGATCATCAACTGTGAAAATGGACCACCTATAGTTGATGGAGCTAGCACTCTCAGCAAAAGCTGCAGTTTTGGTATGATCAGAGTTTAGGGGTACACTTGTAAAGTTGTGTTGTGTGGGTGCAAGAATGAGTCATGTATGAATCTAATATAATTTGTGCATTGCTTCTAAACCTTAGAAATGTTACGCTCCGCATTCTAAATTTTCAAAAACTTGCAGCTTAGCTAGCAAATTAACCTTGGTAGTTGGACAAGAAGCTTCCTGAGCGTGACAAAGGTTCCGGTTGAAGCTTCCTTCTCCTACGGTTGTGTCCATCGAGGCGTTTCCTGCAGCTTTTCTTTTCCTCGTCAAATTCTTCCAGCGCATGGAACCTAAAGAATACAGTGAAAAATCATGGCTCAGAACAGAGACCTTAAAACATATACGCCTCTTACGACAAGCAAAGGAAGGCTTGGTCTTCATAAAGGCATAATAAGGACATTTAAGAAGGCTCTCAGTTTGTATAACACTAATCACACTATCTACTCAAATAAGGATGAGATGAAGAAACTTAGTAGCAACAGAATTTCATCTCATCACAGTAGATCAATAGTAATCGTTTGAATCTTAAACAATAGTGCTTAGCCTTATCTTGTCAGGTAAATGGGGGCAGCACTCTAGTGACTCTAGGATTTCACATTTAGTGAAGCAATGAAAACACACTAGTACTTAATTATGATGATGCAAGATCCAAGAGCATTGCAATTTGAAAGCAACAAAACAACAATTAATGAATGTAAGTCAAACAATATTTCACAAAACTAGTCTATGAATTCTCACATATACCTGCTACATTGCTGGCAGAATCGTTGCTTCTGACCTTGAATCATGACCATTGGACTCTTAGAATGATGCTCACATACCTTATGCCGCCTATGGTAATCCCTACAAGTACTAAGATCCGATTGACACCCATCGACGAGACATGACACTGTCTGGGATCCACTATAGACTGCCCTTGACCTCTTAATAGCCCCCGAAGGCGATGAAGATGAAGAATTATTAGGTTTAGTACCTCCATGTTCTTTCAACATGTCCACCAACTGGTTACTGCCTGAATCACCCAATTGACCAAGCTTCAAATCAACAGAAAAGTCTCCTCTGGTGGCCCTATGTTGATGATGCACATGAACTCCAAAGCTACTAGACACATCCGCTGTGCTCACATTGGAAAACGTTTCTTGCTCTAGTTCACTAAAATCCCAAGAAGCTGTTGCTTTTAAATTCCAGTCCATAAAAACCCCTTTTGCTTCTAATTAAGAACTTGAGTTACCCCCAACCCCTATCAGCTAAGCTTCTCTGTTGTTATCTGTAACTATATAGTATAATAAAAGAATTCAGGAATGTTGCTATGGATGTAATCATCTCCAATTGGAGATAAATGTAGATAACTAGATGGAAAACTATATTACTACAGCAAGTTAAGCATGTAAAAACTAGCAGAAATCCAAGCAAGTACTTGTTGTGAAACACAAATCACACAAATCCAAAACAGTGATTTCATCTGTCATTCAAAACATCAATAAGAAGCCAACAACAGCAATAAGCAAATTTATCTTCTGTATTAGAGACCCAGATATCCAAAGCTAAACAGGAACGAAAAAATCCAGTAAGAAAGCATTTCTTTGAGAAAATGAAACTGCGAACCATCTGAAGCACTTTGCAACAGAAATAAATTGTTTGTCAAATATGGAATACAAGCACACCTAAATTAGAAAGTCAAACTGTTGGGGTTCTATACAAGGAAACGGGAATAAATTAATGATATCTCCAAGGACGTATTGTTCCAAGAAATTGGGAAGCTTAACTATTTTTTGGACCATGAATAAAAAAATAAATAGAAACAAACAATATAAAAGGGGAAAGGAAAGAAAGAGAACTTACAGATAGGTGGTGCAGAAGAAAAATGGTTTTCCATCCGTTTGTTCACTGACATGGATTCCAGTAATAACCAATAAAGTGGGTGGCCATGGAAAAGAAGAAGAAGAAGAAGAAGAAGAAGAAGGTAGCAAGCAAAGGTTATTGTACTTTGAGTCAACAATATGCCATTGGAGGTTTCTGGCTTTCTGCACACAGAAACTAGAAACTAGAAAGAGAGACTAGCTGAAAGAGAGCACTAGCTAATGAAGGAGATCGAGAGTGGATAATGTTAATGAAGGACTTATAAGATATGGCGAGGTGAGATATCGAGAAAGAGAGAGGTTGTGAGCTAAAGAGAGAAGCTAGCTAGCTAGAAGAAAATGAAGGGGCCGAGATCACTTGGGAGCTAGCTAGCTTCCTCAAACTTTACTATAAAATTTCTTTTTGTCCATTTTAGGGTTTTTGTTTGAAACTGGTGCAAGTAGAACTATAGAGAAGAAATAGAGAGTGGAAGAGAGAAGGACAGCTTAATTATTGTTTGTAGCTATCAGACTTTTTCTTATGTAAATGTCGAAGTACAAAGAGGAAAGGGAAGGAGGAGGAGATGGAGGGGATGATGATGATGATTCTGCGGACAGACCATGTGGTATTGTGTTTCACATTTCATGGCATGTTTTTCTTTCGGGCTCCTTTTACTTACTCAAAGACCCCCTCTTGTGTATATTATTATCCCCCACGCTCCTCTCACTGCGAGTGGGGAAGCCGACAACTACTTACCCTAGCCTTTTAATTTTGAGGGGCAATTTACAGTTAATTAATTACCATTTCCGTAATAAATCCTACAACGTAATTTACTTTACAATGTATGGTAAATTTTTAATTTTCCATAACGTAATTATCATTTTATGTTTGACAGTCAAGATGGATTGGTCATTCATGTTTGTCAAATATCGGATTGGTTATTCATGTTTGACATTTTCATTTAAATTGGTCATTTTATCCGTTTTAGATGTTAAAAATCACACATGTAAACACACGTGTCTTACTTAAATGCATCTTTTTGTCATTGTCATACTAATAAATTGACATATATGCACTTTACAAATAAAAGAAAGGGAAAATAGCTCAAATGATCATTAAACTTTGTCAGAATCGACAATTTGATTACTGAAGTTTGGAAATATTAAAAATGTCACTGAACTTTAACTTTGTCTATCAAATTGATCACTTTGCCCATCTTAAATGTCAATTTTTCTTATTTCATTGTAATTTTTATACTTCTCCCACTTATACTATATGCATTTCTCTCTTATTCTATTTAACAAATTAGAATGTTTAAAATAGATAAAGTGATCAAATTATCGATTGTGACAAACTTGAGTGATCATTAAAACTATTTTTCCATAAAGAATTTTTTTTAACACCTGAAACGGACAAAGTCACTAATCTGAACGAAAATATCAAACATAAGTGACTAATTTAATATTTGTCAAACATAAGTGACCAATCTGCTTTAACTATCAAATATAAGTGACCTCCTAAAAAAATTTCCCTTTCCCATATATCACGAATGTGTGGTAATACAAATTCCACATATACTTGAAAGATTCTTGGGCTAATAATCGTAAACCTCCTTTCGATTCCATGTAGGGTGTGCGTGAAGTCCCTACCCTTATAATGAAAGCGACCCCTTGGGGTTAATTATTGTAGGCCTCTTGCTATATATTGATAGGCACTTGTTTTGACCCAAAAAAAAAAGATGGGCACTTGTTGAGTTTTTTTTTTGTCCGTCGATACAAGTTTCATAATTGCAAGCTAATGGAACTAATGAAGTAGAGTAGTTCCATGATAAATGACTATATATAGTAGTAGTATATAATTGTAACTCCAATAATGTCACTTAAGAGCAACTTCAAGGGATCTTTTAAATATAGATTTTTTCAATAATATGGGTGTCTTTAGATAAATTTAGACTCCAACACCTCCTCTATAACATTCTCTATTATAGGGAATCTCTAAATAATACAATTTCATTCCTTATTTCTATACCGAAAATAAAGAATATAGGTATATATTGATAATAGCTAATATTGTAATAAATTATTTCCTTATGTTACAAATGTGTTTAGTCTTTAATATAATTAATAAATTATATTGATCAACCAATCAAAACTTAACATTTATTCAAGTATAACTAAATTTTAAGGGTTTGGAGCAAAACTATAAAAGTATGTACATAAAATGACTTTGTGGTATCTTTTTGCACAAGATAAGAAAATTTTAAGTAATCTTGTTGGAGATGCTCTAAAGTTTGCTTATTTTGTTCAAAAATAGAGCTTAAACATATTTTAGCTAACCACTTGTGAAAATTTACTCCAACAATAATACTTAAAATTTAGTTAAATTTGAACAAATACTTAGTTTTGATTGGTCGATAGTAAAATATTTATTTATTAATATAGTTATTGAGTGCATTAAGTTGCAACCTAGAAGGAAATAAATTAATTACATTGTTGAATGTTTCGTTAATTAGAGAATATAATTATATAGGTAACGAAACATTCAACAATATAATTATAGGTACAAAAGTATGAATTAGAAAATCAACAATATAATTATTTATGAATTGTTGAGTGCATCTCTAATTCATATGTTTGGTATAAGAATAGTTAGAGATGAAAACGTAAAATATAGAAAATCTCTAATATGACTAATAAGATATGAGATCTGCTAAAATTGAATTTAAAAAAAAATTATATATATTTTAGTTACAAATGACTTATATAGAATCTGCTAGAATTGTTCTCATTGTACCACATGAATTTTGATATAATCCATGTAGTAACTTTGTGGTCAGTTTTGTTTAATTGCTGTTGAATTATTTCGTGAACTAGTATTATTTGTCTACTTCCTAATTGTTGGATTAGTTTGTATTTTGTAATGGTAACCAAGCATGCATAAACTGATTATGAGGTTTAATTGACTTTAAAAGTTCATTGATTGTCCATTATTCTTTTTCACATTTGATTTCGGAATTTTCCTAGACTTGACTGTTATTGTATATAGTTGTTAATACCGAAAACTACCAAGAGCTCCTGATATATAATGGGGTGTGAGTATCTTGATCTCGCTAACTGTTTTCGCTACCTCTTTACGCTTGCTCTGCTTAATTGGTCATGCTGCTAAGAAGAGCAATCATTAAGGAGAGACCGGGTGTGTCAGCCTTCAACCCTCTAATGCCTAAGTCAGTAACGAGATATGAATTTGACAGAGTAACAACGTAAAATGGTAATGAATGCATACCATTAATGTCAAACTACCTAGGTTTATAAAGGTGGTTGAGGTTGGCACCCTCATTACTTCTTTGATGTGGGATCAATGTCCTTACCATTCTACTGAAGCTTCCTCTGACAACTCTTTATTCGGGCTTGTGAGCACAACAGAGTCTGAATATGGGCTTGGTGTGGTCATCGAACTTGTTGATCTCTAGGCGATCACTGTGTTGGTGCCCGCGGTGAGATTAACTTATGCCTTATTAGTTTTTTAAGCCGGTATGTAATAAGAGCATTAATGGAGGTATATATACAAGTCCCCCAACTCGCTCAACCAAAGGGATCAATCTTGGTTGGGGAGTTGCGAAACTGAATACCGGCGAGTTTTACGTATATGCTTAATGTGGGAGTTATTTTTGGCCACCTGAGCTGGGGATGGATGAGCCTGGGTAATACGATTCTGGATTAGGTTTGATGAGGCTAGAGATAGGCCTAGGCCTGGACGATTATGGGTCCGATTAAGGGTCGAACGGTTTGAGGGTTTCTAGAAGTATCTAGAATGTTGTATGAGCTTCTAGAATGTTTGATATGCATGGAAAATCCTAAGGTAAGGTCAGACCTCAAGAAGGCTGAGAAATCTGACCTCGAGGGACTGTTCGATCGGAACTTGGCGGGTTGACAAAATTCGTGGAGGAAATGGTAAGATTTGTATGTGTTCTAGCAGGATTATGCCAAAGGGCGTGTAGTAATCTAGAAACATGATTAGCCCTAGATAATGAGATATATTCCTTAATGGATTCCCCCTATTCGAAAGTGAAATAGTCCTATTCGATATGGATTATGCTTAGACCTAGTTCGATCACTATATATAGACCATCTCTACATGGTCCGAGGGAACATAATTCTACTATATTCACTATTTGATTCTTGAGACAAGTTCTGACTTAAGCATATGAGGGTCTAAGCACGGTACCACACCGTGCTCTGACTTATTTTGCAGGTTCACGCAGATCTAAGCTGTAGTGGGATAAATCTGCTATCATAAATTGGTGCTTTCATTGAGAGCGGAACCCTAGGCTAACTCTCGTGAACGAAAGAACTATGGAAGACAGCACTGACGCATGCAATCAACATGATAAGGAAGAAATCCCGCCAGCGGGGAGCAATCAGATCACCCCCGACATAGAGGCATCGAGGCGTGGGAATACCCTTACACATTAGGTTCAGCCGAGGAACCTTGTGGAAGAGGGGTATGTGAGCGACGAAGATAGTTCCGACCAGGAGAACGAAGGAGCCAGGGGTTAGAGGGCCAAGGTCGATCAGAACCTCTACCGGGCTGAGGAACGATACATGAACCTGAGAATCGATATGGCTACGTTACAACAGTCTACTGAGGGGACCGCCAGAAGCACGAACGAGTTGGCAGGCATTGTGGCTACTGTTCAGACCACCTTGCTGAAGCTGGTAGAAGTGTTGAGAAACTAGGGGTTGGTCCCACCTGACCCGCCAGCGCTAGAAGTATAGGGAGTCCTAGCAGCCGAGCAGGACATCCAACAGGAGGTGGTAACCGAACCAGAGGCCGAGGGGTCGCAGCCCTTAGGAACATGATGGAGGAGTTTATGGAGTTGCAACATGCCCATAACGTCTAGACCAATCAGGAGACTGAGAGGCTGAGGAAGGAAATGATGTCTAAGAAGGAATCGAAAGCAAAATAGAGGGCTCGAAGAATGTCTCTGAACCCTTTGGCTCAGTTCATCCAGGATGCTGAGCCTCCCAGGAAGTGGAGCCACTTCAAGTTTGACAGATATTCAGGGGATTCAGACCCATATCAGCACGTGAGGAACTACCAATCAGCCATAACCACTAGCCAGTCGAATGATGCTTCAAAGTGTAAGATGTTTCGGGCAAGCCTGAAGGACCGCCCTGCAGTGGTACGAAACGCTCCCCCCAGGTTCGATCGAAGATGGAAGAAGTCTAAAAGTGGCTTCAAGAGGTATGCGAGTAACGCCGAGGGAATAAAAAACGTGACCTACTTGACGTCCCTCAAGATGAAAAAGGGAGAGGGCCTGAGGGATTGGGTCACAAGGTTCAGGAAGGAGTATGCGATGGTTGACTATAGGTACGACACCGTGGCAGCCACAACATTCATTAATGGACTGGACATGGACTCAGAGTTGGCTATTAAGCGGATTAGTAAAAATACCAATGACTTATCTACGGTCTATCATGAGGCCTTAGATTATGCCCGAGTAGAGGACATGAGAACCTATAATACCAGAGGCTCTTCAATGGAGACACTACAAGAAAAACTCACTTAGACCACGAAGCTATTCCGTCGTCTAGGTTCGAGTTTTCGTCGTCTAAGTACTTAGACTACGAAATCTCTTTCATCTAAAGTCCGTCATTCAAGTGCTGTAGTCTAAGTACTTAGACTACAGCGACGAGAATATATCATTGCGTCGTCCAAGTCATGACTTAGACTGCGCAAATGGTCCGTCGTCCAAGTCAGGATTAGACGACGCAAAGAGTACAAAATTATTGCGTGGTCTAAATGATGACTTAGATCATGAAACTATTCCGTAGTCTAAGTGATGACTTATAGTACGTATGTATATATGATTTTGTAGTCTAAGTCATCACTTGGACTACGAAAGCATATATGATTTCGTAGTCTAAGTGATGACTTAGACTGCAAAATCTTATATGCTTTCGTAGTCTAAGTGAATATAATTTTAAATTTTTTTATTATTAAAATATAAATTTAGAAGTAAAATAATATTAAATTAATTAAAATAACAAATTTAATTTAAATATTAATATAATTAAAAATTATGCATACATCGATATCGTTAAAAAAATAAAATATTAAAAATTATGTATAAACTAAGTAAATACGGCAGGAGTAGACGCGCCGCCGAGTCCTCCGCCTCCAGCGATGTTGTCGTTGTCAGGGTGTGGGTCAGAGTAGGACGACAATCTTGTTGAACCTGATTTTGCATGAAGCTGAGGAGGTTGGCTATCTGCACTTGTTGCTCATCAAGCCTCTGACGCATAGATAGCGTTTTCGCCTGTGCGAGTTGAGCCTTCTCAAGGGTTGCTTGGACCACAGCATCCTGAGCACTTATCTTCGCCGAGCGTGTCGTTGATGAGTCAGAAAATAAATCTCGCTGCACCTTGAGTCCCAACCCCTAACCTCCTTGCCAGCTCAACTACCGTATACCTCATTGGTGATTGTAATTTGGCTCTCTCTCGATAGAGGAGGCAAGTCTTCCGGTGGCAAATCCGGGTGTGCAAGCTGCGTGTTGGTCAATTCCTGCTGCGCTAGTTCTACCAACCTCGCCTGAAAATAAATAAAAAATAATTATAAATTTGTACGAGAGTTTAATAAATAATAATTACGTTAATTGAGAAAAAAAAATATATATACGACACTTACGCCGCTTTGACTCGCTTCATTGTCGAGCCCAGGCGTCACGTAAGCGGTGACGCTAGCATTCAGATAAGGGTATTTCGAGCCTTTATCTCTGTGCTCCTTGGAGATTTGTATCATCTGCTTGGAGCCGGAGGTATGATGTTTGTCCTTCTTCTCCCGATTAGCCTTGTTTAATTCCAAAATAAATTATTTGATTTCTTCAATTTAAATAAAAAAGACGAACCCGATACAATTCTTCTTCGAAGTGGTTGACCAACCACTCCTACTCATCTTCCCTATCCCCACGCAGCTCTACGGGGGTAGGTGAGCGGCCGAATTGGAGGTAATACTTGTGAAGTCTATACTTCCAATCACGGTAGATGGTGTTGGCGGTGGTGTTGATGTGTCTAAGCATCTCCGGTGTGTCATCCACTGCATATTGTTCCTACAAGAAAAGAATAAAAATTTATAATCGTATATATTATGAAATTATGATTTTTATTGGTTATTAAAAAATGAATTTAAAATTGTATTACCGAGAGTTCTTTAAACACTTTCCTCTTCTCCAAGTCTAACAACTCCTTCCAGCTAGGCGCAATTATACGAATCTTGTTGTGAATAATTGTCCTGATGCTGTGCGATGATAGACTAGCTAGTTGCGAGGTGGGAGGGCCATCGGTGAAATCTTTATACGGCAACTGGATCTTTTGCCCGGTCGCCTTGAACAACTTCTCAAATTTTTTGCCATTTTCGAGTACTCAAGTCCTTTTCGGTTAAGGGTCTGACGGGGCCTTCTTGACCTTGCGCCGCGCACTGTAGAGAATAAACTCGGTGGCCAACTCTTGGGTACCTTCTGACATCGATGATCGGCCGGATGAAGTGTTATCGTCATCGGTTTGTATAACTGGGGCATTAGGAATTTTCCCAGTCGTCGCAGCCGAGGGACCAGCTGAAGGGTCCGAAGAGGCGCGACATTGTCCTCCAAACTCTGTCAACCCACTTGCTCTGCGAATAGTCAGAGTTGAGCATCTTCGGCCTCTTTTTGTGCCTTCTTTTTATTCTATGAGGCTATTTTAACCTAGAAATTGTAAAAATCAACTATTAAACCTATTTTATCATTAACTATAACTACTTTACCATTTACTATTTTTAACAATTACAATATTTATTCTTTTTCATATTTACCACAAATTTTACTAATTTTAATATTTTCAGTTGTAATATTTACCATTTTTAATATTTATCATTTTTTAATATTAACCAATTTATAATATTTGCTATTTGTAATTTTTATCTTTTTTGACAATTTATAATTTTTATTATTAAATAATTGGTTATCATGTTTCTATTTACCATTTTTTTTCATATTTAATATTTTTAAATTTTATCATTTTTAATATTTACCTTCAAGTTGTATATTTTTACCATTTTTATCAATTTATTATTTTTATCCTATTTACAATATTCACCAATTTACAATAATTATCAATTTATAAATTTTACCAATTTACAAAATTTACCAATTTATAACATTTACTTAATCTATAATATATTTAGCAATTTATTATTTTTACCATTTTTTAATAATTACTAATTTACAAAATATTTACCAATTTATTATTTTTACTAATTTATAGTATTTACCAATTTACCCAATTTATAATTAAACACAAATACACTGTATTATACCTTAATACGTAGTATTATATCTAAATACATATTATAAATAAATTATAAATACATACGTACGTAAAAAAAATATCGGCGATGGGATTGGGCCGGCCGGTGGCGGTGACGGTGGGAGTCGCCGGAGGTGGACGAAGGAGGTGGAGGACGGAGGAGAGGCCGACGGTGGAGGAGGTGGGAGGCGGCGAAGGGGGTGGGGGTGGAGGCCGACCGATGGGAGTCGCCGGAGGGAGACGTGAGGGAGCCGGGGTTTGAGAGAGAGAGAGAGAGAGAGAGAGAGAGAGAGAGAGAGAGAGAGAGAGAGAGATAGAGACTGCCCAGAAACTGCAATTATACTGTTTCACCTAGACGACGGAAAACTTCCGTCGTCTAAGTGAAACCGACATCATCTAGATGACGACAACTAATTTTACGTCTTCTAAGTGTTCACTTAGATGACAGAAACTCCTATTTTCGTCGTCTAAGTGAATCTCGGTTTCTTCCCCAATTAATTGGCAGGTGGAAGTTGATCGCCATTTATGTTGGGAACCGTTCAAAATTGAACTTAGACGACGGAGTTGGCCATCTCCGTCGTCTAGGTCAAATTTTGAACGGTTCCCAAAATAAATGGCGGTGGAATTTGGACCGCTCAAAATTTGAACTTAGACATCTCCATTGTCTAAGTGCTCACCTGGACGACGAAGAGTCTTCATACTTTGTCGTCTAAGTACAATTTCTCTATAAATAATATTTAAAAATAATTCGTAAGGAAGTTTCCGATCTGTCATTCGATTTTTTTGGTCGTAAAATATCAATTAAAGAATCGTATATATAAAAAGTGGGATTTAAGACGACGAATTAATTTACGTCTTCAAACTTGTTAAGTATCTACTAATGTGTATAACTTAAGTGTTATTAAATATAGGCTCACTGCACATCAATATTAACGAAATTGAATTTGGACAAAACAACCGTTGGAAACATTCACCATAAGACAATATATAAGTAGAATAATTTTCAGTAAATAGTAAGTTTGTTAAAGATTTTATTGGCACAGTCAACCGTAAAACCAAAAATTTTACAAAGTATAAACGTGGATACACGAAAATCCGTAACTCCTATTTTAGAACCGTTGACGCTCACACTCCAAGAATTGTTTACTCTATGGTCTCGACGAAAAGAATATACATTGGGACATGGTCTACATGGTCGTTGTCTTAGATGTGAAATTACGATATCATGACTTAGACGACGCAATGTCACATTTGCATCGTCTAACTTAATGCTTAGACGATGCAAATGTGTCATTGCATCGTCTAAGTTAAAAGTTTAGGGTTTAAGGTTAAGGCTTATGGTTTAGGGTTTACTTAGACAATGGAATGACCCGTTTGGTTTAAGATTTAGGGTTATATAATTGTGTTTACCTTGGACTACGAAAAATCGTTTCGTCGTCTAGGTTTTAGGGAATATGTGACACTTGGTCATACAGATTTTTGTATTCCGGTCGAAGCGACCTCGCTTTTTAAGTAATTTGAAGTTAATTATGCGAAAAAGTTAAGAGTTATAACTAATTAATTAATTATTAAATTAAGTTTAGAATTAATAATTGTACATATTCCTCCTCATAGTATAATTAATCATGCATCATTACGTCAAAAAAGTTTAATTATAATAATTAATTACCAATTAATATTCCTTGTCATTACATTGTACTCTTCTTCATAATCGTCATCATCCTCCTAACCACTGTTATCCGATTGCTCCTCCTCATCATCATACTCAATATCGTCCGACGAATATTCTGAGTTCTCGTTGTCATCCTACACCTCTTCTTCATCGACCTCATTAATTACATCTATAATCTCATCTTCAGTTAGATCCGTACAACCATCATGTATGGGTAAGCGTTCACCAGCTTGAACCAGGTCCATTATGTCAGAACGGATGACAGAAGTATTAGGCTATTGATATGCAGTAATGTCTTTCTGCGGTTCAGCATCTTCAGTCGTCGACGTCCCTTCAGCTATCGTAGTATTCCATATTCCTCGATGAGAGATATTGTTCACTATTTTTCACCCTTCACCAACTTTCGGATTATCAAGATAGAACACCTGCCTAACAAAGGTGGCAAGAGCAAAAGACTCATCCTCATACTAGCTTGAGTTTGTATCGACTGATAAAAGGTTCAGGTGTTCCTTTGTACACTTGAACCATTTGCACTTGAATAGGAAAGTGTTGACATCATTTCGGTAACATAGCTGAATGACATATACAAGAGTCTCGTAATATATATCATTGTCTTTCCTAACCGCTACCCCACTGTTTTATGTTCTTCTTCCTTCATCTCAGGCTAATGAATGAAACTTTACCCCGTTCATAAAACATCCGGGATAAATATAGTGTTTAATCGGCTTCCTTGCTAGCAAGTACTTTGGCTAGGACCACCCCCCCCCCCCCCCCCCCCCCCCCCCCCCGTGGTTATCAGATTTTTGTAGATCAATCATCTGTGAAAATGGGAAGAAAAAATATATATATATATAATTAAAGAGTTTAATTTCTAAAAACATGTATATAAATTAAATAAGTAAACATACGTACCCATTGGAAGAAATAATCGGGGAACTTCTTCTTACCCACTTTTTCAAACCACGTTGAACTCTTGTCTGGATTTACCGCCTTAAGCTTCTCCCTGTACGCAATCATATAAGGCTCAACTTCGTTACATTCTTGCAACACTAAGCAATGTGCCTCAATAAGTTATTCTCGTGTTAACGATTCCTTTAATACTCCTCTAAAAGGTCGTAAGACATTTGTGACTACAGAAAGATTGATACGGGCACTGGGATCGGAGGCAGTGGGAAGTGGTGGATCCTTAAGGTGTCTATTGCAGTAAGTAACACACTCATGCATTAGGTATGTCTCTGCTATGGAGCCATATGGAGCTGACCTATTTTTCACGAATCGTTTATATTGTCCAAGTTATCTATAAAATCAAATGTTTAATTAATTAATTAATTGTAGAATAGGTACATATAGCTAGTAATCTCCAGTGGAACAAATAATGGATCAGAAAACCTGTATAATTAATTAGTTGTACGTATCTTTCTTAAGGATACATCCAAGTGTACTGAACCGGACCAGAAATGAGCACCTGCTCAGGTAGGTGGATCATTAGGTGAATCATGATGTCAAAGAAAGCAGAGGAAAAAATCCTCTCTAGTTTGCAAATGATGTGCACAATTTGTTGTTGCAGTTCCACCACATCTAACTTCTTTAACTCTCTGGCGCATAATCTCTGTCACCATCTGCACAATGCTACTTTTGGTTCTACGACGTCACGAGGCAAATATGACCGAATTACCACTGGAATCAGACGTTGATAGTCATGTGTCTTTAGACCAACAAACTTGTGTTGCACCTTGTCCACTACTCCAATTATAGTAGCTACATACGTAGCCGGACAACGAACGCTCTTAAACCAATGAAATACAAAACTTCAAAGTGCCGACTTCACTGTGTAAGGTGCAGCTGACATCTTGTTGTACACTCCTCTTCTATCCCTCCTCAACCACAAGGGACGATGTAGATTCATAGATTTTAGATCTTTGTGTGCATTAGGAGTATATTTAGTCTTGAACTTAATACCGAAAAATTGTTCCCACCACGCTGTCGCACACATTCTTTTCTATGTGCATCGCATCCAAGTTGTTCCTCAGCTTCAACTTCAACCAGTAGGGAGTTTAAAGAATATACTCTTGTGATTCCAATAGCTGAGATCATGTGGAGGTATTGGATTGTGTTTATATACATCCTTGTCATTGGTCAACACATCAAAGTCGAAATAGCTCAACCTCTCTAAAATCTCTTCGCCAAACCAACTACGGGGTTTATGATTATTCTCTACCATCCCGTCAAAATGAGCTTCATCATGTCACCATGGGTGATCGTTAGGAGGCTATCTATGGTGACCCATGTAACACATCTTCCCCGCTTGCCAACTAGAGTTCACGTCATCCAAACTTATAGGACATCCATTGTATCCTTTCATCCTGCGGGTTGCCAACATCTCATACGTTGGAAAATCACTGATCGTCCACGTTACGGCTGCCCTCATCATGAACATCGTGTCAGTGAATTTTTCATAAGTAGGGACTCCATTTTTCCATAACAGTTTCAGCTTATCGATCAAAGGTCTGAGGTAGACATCTTAGCACTTCCTTGGAGATTTAGGATATGGAATTAGCAGAGTAAGAAAATTAAATTCCTTGTTCATGCACATCCATCGAGGTAGGTTATACGGCATCAAAATAACTGGCCAAGTGCTGACGGCAGAGGTATTACTACCCCAAGTATTGAATCCTTATTTAGATAGTTCGAGTCTAACATTTCGAACCTATGTGACAAAGTCTCCAAATTTGCCGTCGAAATGTTTGAAAGCCTCCCCATCTGCGGCGTGTCTCAGTACATCGTCATCTATTTTCTTTTCTGCGTACCATCGCATCATCTCTGCTGTTTATAGAGACATGTACAGACGCTACAATATGGGAATCAATGGAAAATATCGAAGAACCTTCATAGGAATTTTCTTTGTCGAACTCTTCCTATTCTGCTCATATCTGCATTGGTCACATACGGTATAATAGTCCAAATCTGCATACTCTTTGTAAAATAGCACGCAATCATTTGGACATGTGTCAATTATCCTGTACTTTAGGCCGAGGCTGCTCAAGATATTTCTAACCTTATAATGGGATTTAGGAAGATTGTGATCATCAGGAAGCAACTTACATATTTTCTCCTAAATTTCGTCAAAAGCATTGACTGACATTTTGTTCTTCACTTTTATCTCCATTTGCTTTATCACATACTGCAATACATTCTCTCGACATCCAGGGTACACCGGGGTCTAGGCTTCAAGTAGCATTGTGTTGAACTTATCCATCTCAATGGTGTCAGTGGCCAAACTAGTAGCAGAGAATGTGTCATCATGCCCATGAGTGGTATTGTAACCTCCCTCTTAGTGTTGGTGTCCACCATGACTAAATTCCGGAAATGCATCATGGACCAAATCCGCAGCTGGGTTCCAAGCAAAGGGGCTGGCACCACTACCGCTAGATGAGGCACCATGGTAATTGTACCCTGAGATGAAGTCTACTGCTTCACTATGCTCGCTCCACGTAGTGTAACTCCACATCATACCATTTTCGTACAGGTGTTGCATGATAACATTAACCTCCACATACTGATAGTTAAGACATTTTTTTGCACGGACATTTGAAACGCTTCTTTCCCTAACCATGTTTCATCGCAAAATTCACAAATTCTATGATTCTGTCCATATACCGGACATCACTTCTATTCCGCAACTTTATCCAACTCTTGTCCATACTTCTACGAAATTTAATAATTATCATATTAGTCAACTATTATATATACATATTTTCAAGTAATTATTAAAATATTATATATACAAACTTTCAACTACCTTAATTATTAACGTATAATTAATTAAAATATTTATTAATTACCTTTATTAATTAACAGTAAATATACTATATATCAATTACTTTAATATATCTAACATGCATGTACATTTTAACTAAATATTCACCAAATTTTTAAACATCCATGCATATATACTAATTAATTAACTAATATACATATATATATATCAATCAATTACCTAACTTAATTATAAATATTAAACGTACTAACAATGCAATCAATCAAACGTATAATTAATTATATATAAACGTTAAGATTGTCAGAAATTAACTATGTACTTATCTAGCATTCTACGATATATGGCGAATCGATGGTCGGAGCCGGAGATATATATATATATATATATATATAGTGCTAGTTGTACGTGTGAGGAGAGTCTTATAGAGAGAGAATGAGAATGACATGAGAATAAAAATGAGACAAGCAAGCGAAGAGGAAAAGAATCTGGCACAATATATAATGCATCACTTAGACGACAGACTATGCATAGTTTCCGTTGTCCAAGTGATTAATGAGACGACCCACTGACGTTGCATCATCTAAGTGGTTACATAGACGACAATGTGTCGGTGCGTCATCTCACCATCACTTGGACGACAAAGACTAATTTCTGTCGTCTAAGTGTGACTTAGACGACGAAACATTTACTATTTTGTTGTCTAAGAGAGTTTTTCTTCTAGTGAGAAGGCGTCTGGAGGTGGAACCAACTCCAACTCGCAGAGAGGCACGACCAGCAGCAATGCGAGTCAGGGGTGGAACAGCTACGAAAATAAGAGGAGGTCCTCAGGGCACCAGTCTGCCGGACAAGGCGAAAAATTGTTCGTTTCCCCCACGACAATCCCGATTTATACTATACTCCACTACATCAAGAACGAGCCTTAGCTCAAAAGGCCACCACCAATGATGAGCAAAGGCGATTCCAGAGACTTTTGTGCTTACCACAAGGCCAATGGGCATAAGACGATCAATTGTGGAGTCCTCAAGTGACATATTGGAGAGTTACAATGGTACTGCTGGGAATACCTGAAGGAGGATTACAAGTAAAATCTCAAAGATTTGTTGACTCCGCAAGGTAATGGCAAGCGCCAAAGAAGCAACGTGACCTTGCCACCACCACCTAAGGGCAAAGAAGAGAAGTACCCAATGCTGAATTATATCCTCCAGGCACCAGAGTACCCTAGGGATACCCTCTTTCCCAGCTAGAATTTTATTATGGCGGAGGTGGAGGAGTTGGGGGTCACCCCTCGAGGAAAAGGAGCACGAATCAATGAGACTCGAGGCTGGGGGTGAACCCAAGGTTCGAACAAGGAAGAACATGCTCGAGTTTTCAGACGCATACCTCCCTGAGGAGGGGGAGGACCACGATAATGCCCTGGTCGTTAACATCAGGATAACTCACATGACAGTGGCCAAGGTCTTAGTTGACAAATGAGCCGCTGTGAACGTTATCTTCAAAGATGATGTAGAGAGAATGGGCTTGATGGAGGAGATCAAAGATCATCGAACGAACCTCATGGGCTTTGAAGGATCAAGGGTGAGGACCATGGGGATTATTCCCCTCCAGGTTGGCACACCCCTCACCAACCAGACCACGTGATTTGCTGTGGTTGACGCCCCGTCCCCCCATAACGCAATCCTGGGGAGGCCCTGGCTCTCGGATAAGGGCGGTGGCATCAACCTACCACCAGGTTTTGAAATATCCAACCCCAGGAGGCACCGTCATCATCAAGGGGGACAGAGCTGCAGCAAGGCTGTGTACGATGCTGGCCACCAAGGGTATGAAAAGGGAGGCAATGGTCGAGGTTGGGGGTACGGTTGCTCCAGCCCCGCCAGCATAATAATCACAGAATGGGGGTCGGGATGGTGCGATCGATGAGTTAGACATAGAACTTGACCCCCAGAAACATCTTTTTAAGGAGAAGGCAGAGGAAGACGTAGTGCTTGAACCTTTTGATCAAGATCGACCAGATCGGTGTGCAAGAATTGGATAAGGCTTAGGTGGAGTTGAACGTAAGAATCTGATGGACTTGCTGAGGAAGTATAAGGACGTATTTGCATGGTCAACATGGGATATGAAGGGATTGATAGGAAAGTGATTGACCACCGACTCCACGTGGACCCCAAATTCAGGCCCATAGCACAAAAGAAAAGAACATTTTCTACAGAGCGTCATAGGATAATTGAACAGGAAGTGGAAAAGCTACTCGTAGCGGGGTTCGTCAAGGAAGTCCCACACTCTGAATGGCTCTCTAATGTGGTCATTGTCAAGAAGAAGAACAAGAAACCGAGGGTCTGTGTCGACTTCATAGATCTCAACAAGGCGTGCCCTAAGGACGGCTTCCCCCTCCCATGATCGATCAGTTGGTAGATTCCACTACATGTGATGAGCTCCTCAGCTTCATGGATGCTTACAGTGATTACAACCAAATCAAGATGGCAAAGGACGATGTGGCAGAGACGACATTTGTGACAAAGAAGGGAGTCTATGCCTACGAGGTAATGCCCTTTGGGTTGAAAAATGCAGGGGTGACGTACCAGATGTCAGTGTATAAGGTGTTCAAACCCTTGATTAGGGATACGATGGACGTGGATGATATGCTGGTCAAAACCAAGAACAGGAAGGACCACGTGTCTAACCTAAGGGGAGGCTTCGACCTCCTATTGCAGCACAGTATGAAGCTGAACCCCGAGAAATGCACGTTCGGAGTAGGATCCGGTAAATTCTTGGGATACCTGGTGACACTGTGAGGGATAGAGGTAAACCCAAACTAGGTCACATCGATTGCCAAGATGAAATCCCCATCCATGGTAAAGGAAACCCAGAGCTTGAACGGAAAGCTGGCGGCCTTGAGCAGGTTCTTATCCAGATCTACCGATAAATGTAAGCCGTTCTTTGAGGCACTTAAAAGGACTAAGGGAGAGCTCTGGACAGAAGAGTGTGAAAAGTCATTCAGAGCACTTAAGCAATACATCATCTCTCCCCCTATACTAAGCAAGCCCGTGCTAAGGGAACACCTATACATGTACTTGGCCGTTTTCGACGTAACAATAAGCGGAGTTCTGGTTCGAGAAGATATTGGGGGGCAGCTACCCGTATATTACGTGTCTAAGGCTCTCCTCGACCCATATCCGCTACCCTAAGCTTGAGAGGCTGATACTAGCCCTGGTTATGTCGTCGTGCAAGCTTCGGCCATATTTTCAAGCTTTCAAAATTATTGTTATGACTGAGTATCCACTGAGGACGATCCTGCACACCCCAGACTCCTCGACCAGGGTGACTAAGTGGGGCATCGAGTTGGCACAACACGATATCGAGTACGGGCCTAGAACGATGATGAAATGGCAAGCTTTGGCAAACTTCCTAGCTAAGTTTACTATGGCTGAGCCAGAGGTACAGGAAAACAGAGAGAATGAGGAAGGAAGAGAGGTGCATGGGGTAGACCATTGGACGCTGTACACGGACAGATCGTTGAAGGATAAGGGAGCTGGAGCTGGCTTGGTGCTGAAAACCCCAGAGGAAACGATCATGGAATAATCCCTAACCTTAAGATGGAAGGCCACGAATAACAGAGCTGAGTACGAGGCCCTCCTGGTAGGACTGAGGCTGGCAAGTGAACTGAACGTGAAGAAAATCAAGGTGTTTTGTGGCTCGCAGCTGATTGCAAACCAGGTTTTAGGGGAATACGCAGCTCACCATGCGTCCATGGAAGCATATCTCAAATTGGCCAAGGGGTTGGTTGCCTAGTTTGAAGAATTTTCGATCATGCAGCTTCCAAGATCTGAGAACACGCACCTAGACGCCTTAGTAAATCTAGCCCACAACATCAATTATCAGCTCAAGAGAATGATCCTTCTAAAGCACCTGCCTAACCTAAGCACGGACGAGGAGGAGGTTGTGGCAGTAATGCCAGTCCAGTTGGGACCCTCTTGGATGGACGAAATAATAAGCTACATAGAAACGGGCACCCTGGCAGAGAAAAAGGTAGACACCAGAAAGGTAGTACAACAGGTAGCAAGATACAACATCAGAGAAGGGAAGTTGTGCAGGTGATTCTTCGGGGGACCAGACCAGCTGGCGGTGCACCCCACTCAAGTTAAAACAATTATGTAGGAGCTCCACTCTGAAATATGTGGCATGTATATTGGGGGCAAGAACCTTATGGTACGATGCTTGACCAAGGGGTATTACTGGCCCACGATGAAGAAAGATTGCTGAGAATATGTCAGTGCTTGTGAAGCCAGTCAAAGAGATTCCCCTCAACCCCTCCTGCACCCGGAGGAGTTGCACCCAGTTTCAGTACCATGCGCCTTTGCACAGTGGGAGTTAGATATAATGGGTGAGTTTCCAACTGGAGCTGGGGGCGGACAGAAAAAGTACCTCCTTGTAGTCACTGACTACCACTCTAAGTGAATCAAAGCTGATGCCCTGTCTAAGATAAGGGGAGCAAAGGTAGAGAAATTTATTTGGAAGTTTATAATATGCAGGTTCGAAATCTCACAAACAATCATAGCAAACAATGGCCCTCAGTTCAATTACCAAGAGGTTAGGGACTGCTGTGCCGACCATGGCATTGAGGTTAGGTTCTCAAACCCGAGGTACCCTCAAGGAAATAGACAAGTAGAAGCTTCGAACAAAATGATACTGCAAGGTCTAAGGAGGAGGCTCAATCAACTAGTAAATGGGTAGTGGATGTCACACCTCCCAAACATACTTTGGGCATATAGAATGACCAAGAGGAAACCTACTAGGGAAACTCTCTTAGCCTTGGTGTACCGAACAAAAGACATCATCCCAATCAACCATAAGATCCCCAACCTCAAGCTGGCAGAACGGACAGAGGAAAACAATTCATAAAGCTTGAGGCACAAGTTAGACCTATTAGAGGAACGAAGAAAGCAAGCTTAAGTAAGGTTGGCTTCCTACCAGTAGAACATAACAACTTATTACAATAGAAAGGTTCCAGGAGAGGGAAAACTGGGGGCAAACTGGGAATGGCCATATAAGATCGTTGGAGAAAGCTATAACGGGTCGTACAAGCTGGAGAACCCTAAAGTTGGAGCCTTGGTAGATAAATGGTGGAACGCCCTCTACTTAAATGAGTACCGCTCAGAGCAGAGTTGAAGGCCTAGAGCCTGAAGGGGCATGGACTCTTTCTAACTAGCTTGGTTTTTGTTACGATTATTTTACAAGTTGGCAGGTTTGACGAGGCATGTCAGACACTTTCTTGCTCGATATGATAGACATTGTACGATACTATACGATCATTCAATAAAAGCTTCTATTTTCAGTAACTATGTTTTTCATTGTGTTCTATGTTCGATTCCTATTTTTGTTTTTACAAAATTTCAGAGTCGCTTTGTCAATCGATGTGTACCATTAGGGGGAGCTTAAAGCCCAGGAAAGGCAACGAGCTTGAGTAGGGTAGATGACGTTGGTTCGTGTGGAAATGACCTTAACTTTGCGAGCTAGCTGATCCTCCCAAAGGTAATTCACCCTGAGGGAGGAAGAGTAGGGCATTGAGGGGGACGCCCATGGATAGACCAAAACATTCGAAGTAAAACCCCACAAGGGCTCACAGTAATCTTGGGTTAGTAAAGTCCTCAAGGTCAGATCTTATGAGGATAAGATATACGAGGTTAGATCCACACAAACACCCCAGTGGTGGCTTGGCCATATTCTAGAAAATTGGGCATTCTAAGTTCGAAGCGTTCAAACCAGACGATGCTCTAAGGATAAGTCAAAGTCGATATATAGAGAGTTTTTGACAGACCGCATCTCGACACTGCAGACAAGTCCCCTTGGTGGAATTCGAGCTGGAGGATAGTCCTAATGTGGTCTTTGTGATAGCATTAGATCTTCTACGAAGGTAAAATACTCTCCAAGACGAAGGAACTTGGTCAGGGGAAGGGTCTGGAGCACGATGGTCTTCATACAGATCTGGGGGTAGCATGCATACACCCTGCCCCCCCCCCCCCCCCAAGGGGAGTTAGTCTCAAAATCACGAGCACCTCCCAAGGGACCTTAAATTTACTAAGGATCTCCTTCAGCCTCTTCTGAGAGCATCAAATTAGAACGATTGGGGGTCCGAGAGTCGCACTGAGGCCACAGACACTCAAAGACAGATCCCTTAAGACCCAGAAGTAAAGTTATTGGGCATGAAAGTAAAGAACGAAAGCAGCTAAGTACGATAAGCTAAGCACAAAAGATCAGGTACTATATTTACATCTACTCCTTGTATAAGAGTTAACCGAGCTAAGGGCCCGGGCCAAGATAAAGGAAAATGTACGAAAATTGAAAAACGATCAATATTGTTTGATCACAGGCCCTAAGGCTATTACACAGAATACACCCCAAGGACGGGCTGGGGGCTTCACTCTGACTCAGTTTCTAAAGCAGCGACATAAAGGTATTAAGCACGGATCAGCTCTACTCGATCTTGCTCCTAGTCCACTCGTTGTGATTCGAGTTGGAGCCTATGGGAGGCCTCCAAGGCAACCAAACGATCTTCACACTCCCTGTCCTTGGCATCCAAAGCCTCCTTGAGCGTGGCGTTATCAATCTTTGTCGCTTCCCTTGCCTTAGATTGGGCCCTCTCAAGCTGGGACCTCAGAGATTTAACCTCCTCCTCATGAGTGGAGCAGGCAGCCTTCAGGTCCTTTTTCCCTTGATTGATCATATGATAGGCAAGGTCATGGGCTTCCCCAAGCCCTTTCACGTGACCTTCGAGATCTTTGACCTCTTCTCGACTTGTGAGGTCTTATTTTTGGCCTAACTTGCCTTAGCATGCAGGCGCCTAAGGGCAGCGGTGAGTGTAATGAATGACTAAAATAAAAGACACAACGATGTGTTAGACATAAAAAAAAAATGTTTGAGTAAACGGCACAAAAAGATGTCGGATGTACAAAAAGAAGGATTACCCGGTAGATGGAGGTCCAAGACATTATCATCAAGTCCTCAGTGTGCAGGGACCCAAGGTCTTTGGCATCCTTCTCAAGCATCAGAAAGACCAGAGATGGACATGCGATGTTGGCACGAGTTAAGCCTGAGCAAAATTGGGAAGGAATGAGCTTCCCTACACAGGGGAGCACAATACCCTCCCTAAGGGCCTCAACCTCTTCCTCGGTAAGATCACGAGAAGGCTGGACGATGTAGCCTCGGTCCGGTTGAGAGTTTTTGAAATAGACTCGGGGGTGGTCGAGAAAGACTCCCTCGATCACCTCCTCAAGGGGACCTGTACGATTAACAATATGGTAGTTCACACATATCCAGTAAACGCAGCACAAGTAGATAAAAGTACTACAAGATCATAAAGGCATACAAGATGACCTGCGAATAGCACAAATATGATTAATGAGAGTAAAAGTACAGGCTTACCAAGAGAGAAACCCTTGGGCTTGGAAGGCCCCGGCTCGATCCTCATCTTCTTAAGGGGATGAGACAGTAGAATGACGGTGTCAGCAGCAACAGTAGCGATAGCAGGAGCAGCAAGGGACGCCAGGTAGCGATAGCAGGCCTGGGCCGGAGCATGGGTCTTGTCCTCGAAAAGTTTAGAGCCTTCACCAACTTCTGCTTCTGAGGCCTGAATACCTCCCCCTGCTCAGTTAGAGCTTCGACATGTGAGGACTTGGGGGTGGAGGCTCCTTTCTTATGAACCTGAGGAGCCCAGAGGACCTCGATTAGCTCCTGGAGGTTTTTAAGCTGGAAAGGCACGATGCCTTTAGGCCTCAAGGGCTGAGGTGCTCCTTGCTCCATAGTCACCGGCACTAACGGTACTTAACCAGAATGGCTAGGGTATCATTAACCAGATCACATCGGAACTCGACAGTTTTGGTCAACTCCTCCGGTAGCTTGGGGAGGCGGTTGATGGTTGTGGGGACCTTGAAATCGGTTTCCCGACTGAGCTTTTCCTAGTCCCCAAAGACGAGAATTAAGGTTTTCTTCTAGTCATTCGGGAGTAGGGAGGATCGACCAATAACGAATCCTTCACATACATGATCCTCTGAGAGAGGTAGAATTGGTTTATCAGGGCCGGCTTGACTTGAACGAGAAGCCTGAACTCTGGCAGACCCATGCGGCAGTCAAACCACTAGTTGAGTTGGTCAAAGTAAGCCAGATAGAGAAAGCTATCTGGGCACCATTGTTCCACGGTGATGCCGTAAAACTCAAGGGCAGAGCATATGAAGGCCGAGATTGGAAGGAGAGGCCATAAATGATCTATGAATGAGCAGGCCCGGGACATGAGCTTTTTCAAGCTCTGACACTTTCACTTTGTCCTGGAAAAGAGAGAACTAGAAGTTGTCGTTATCTCCTTAGTGGAAAGTCTGAATGAACGAGGCAAGGGCCTTGGTAGAGTCAACCTTCTAGGCTGAGGGGTAGAGCCCCTCATGAACCCTCTTGGGGTCACCCTTAGTGGTTTGGATGACTTCGACCTCATCCACCCTGAAGGAGGTAGGCAAGGGAGGATTCTGGGTAACTTCAGCAGAAGGCTTGAGAGTAGGTTCAGAGATATTGAAATCATGGTTTTTGAGGGAGGTGACGGTGTGATCAATGATCTCAGTGGCAAAAGGAGAAATTGTGATGCTAGAAGCCATGGAATCTTCCTGTGTTTTGGAAAGAGGTATTGGAAATTTTCTGGGTATCTCTGGAAAGCACCGGAACAGAGTTTTCTTGGTTGTAGAAAATATTTTTTCTTCTGGGTTCGATGGGAAAGCTTGGTAAGTGCAAAAAAGTGAAAAGGAAGAAGGCCTTTGATTTATATATGGTGAGAGGGTACGACGAGATAGGGGGTGACCGTTTAAGGAGATGAGCAACTTTGCATTTCAAGGGATATGATTGATTTTTTGAAAAAGAGTTGAAAGTGGAAAAGGTTGTGTTGGATAAGGAGAGACGTGATGGCCGATGAGGTTGGATGACATGGGGGTCATGATGAGAGCAGCATAGTGGAGGCGTGTGCTTAAGGTTTCGCGCGCAGCTTGGAAGTTTTTCTGAGAACCAAAGCAATAGAGCTGGAATGGACAGCAGCGTGAAGCCAGCATGTGTCAGCCTTAACGTTGTTGTGGGGGTATTTATGGGAGTAATTTTTGGCCATCCGAGCTGGGGAAGGACGAGACTGGGTAATACGATTCTGGATGAGGTTCGATGAGGCCAGAGATGGGTCTGGGCCTGGACGATTATAGGTTCGATTAAGGGCCAAATGGTTTGAGGGTTTCTAAAAGTATCTATAATGTTGTATGAGCTTCTAGAATGTTCAATAAGCATGACAAATCCTAAGTTAAGGTCGAACCTCAAGGAGGCTGGACAATCTGACCTCGAGGGACTGTTCGATTGGACCTGAGGGGGTTGACAGAATTCGTGGTGGAAAATGTAAGATTTGTACGTACTCTAGCAGGATTATGCCAAAGGGCTTGTGGTAATCTAGAAACATGATTAGCCCTGGATAAGAAGATCTATTCCTTAATGGATTCCTCATATCTGAAAGTAAAATAGTCTTATTCGATATGGATTATGCTCAGACCTAGTTCGATCACTATATATATACCATCTCTACATGGTCCAAGGGAACACATTTCTACTCTATTCACTATTTGATTCTTGAGACAAGTTCTGACTTAAGCATCAGAGGGTCTAAGCACAGTACCACACCGTGCTCTGACTTGTTTTGCAGGTTCACACAGATCTAAGCTGTAGCGGGATAAATCTGCTCTCACACTTAACGCTTTACCTTTCTGTTACCGGTTACGGGTCGTGCAGTCCCCCACTCTCAAGCCAAGGTTGGTCCACTGATCTTTTTCACATCAGTTACACTCTGGAAAAAAAATATTATTATAATTGCACTTAGCTTTGGCGAGAACAGCAAGTAGCTAGTTTGTTGGTCTCCTCGAATATGTAACGTTGGTACCTGTGAAATGTTGAAGAAATTGTTACTCATGCTTTCGCTTCGCTGATGCGTATTATCGCCAAAGCCAACAGATCTCGGAAAATAATTTTTAATGTCCCGAATGAGTCATGTAATCATTTCGGGGTTCTTCCAAGTAGTGGAACCCAATAGGCCCACTCCCAATGGAGCCTTTCCTCGTTACCGGCGTGCTCTTTCGTATCTTTCATGTAAAGGGGATGCAAATTACGACGCAGCGTGCGTTGATAGCAGTACACTCGATGGTATCTCTTGCTCAATCCTTTCTATCGGTCGGTGTTCACAGCACCGATAGTGACAAAATCATTGGTTGAAACTCATTAACGGGTACCTTTGAGCCCTCGAGCGACTTGTGGCTTATCGTCAGATATTGATGCGGTTGCACAAAATAGGAAGTACATTGTTGTCCAGCTGTTAGTGAAACTAAAAAATCTGGTCATTAGCAATTTTGCCTATTCGCGTTCCCTAGGCTATTGCTTACTCCTTTGCTTCACAGTTGAACCTAATTTTTCCATGGTTTAACGTGTCCGAAAAAGCATAGGTAGTTGTCCTGTCAGCATTCAATGTCGCCACACCTTTTCACGCCACGTGACTTTCTAAGGCGTCTTGAATTATCCAAACATCCTGTCGTAGGTTAATAGCGCAGTTAGTGTTTCTTAAAGGTTGCACACACAAAACAAGACAATATGTATTGTTTCGTGTTCTAAACTCTTCCGACGTGGTGTTCACTAATGACACGTGTAACGGTTCGGTAAACCTATTTGTCAGTTCGTACAGTCGCGATCGTTCACACGGGTTGGTATTTAAACCCCTGTGTTATACTCATCTTCCCTCACTTTGGATTTTTGTCTGAGTTTTGGAGAGAGAAAGAGCTTGACCGCTGCCGCCTTGTGATCAGTCGCCTGAGTTCGTCCACTATTGTCAGCCACCTCGTTCGTTTTTGGGCTCTCCTAGAAAAGTAAGTTTTGACGCCCTTGTTGTCCTTTAAAATTTTTGGGTTTTCCTTCTCACAAATTTTTTCATTTCACGTTATGTGGCTTAGGTTTTGTTTTGTTTTGTTCTGTGTGCGTTAGTATAGGATGTGGTTGTTTTCTGGTAACTCGGCCATCTACGGTGGTTGCCGCCACCAGAGTCGTCGTCTGGTATTGAAAGGTCACGTCTTTGGTGAGATTTTGGTTTGGCCTTATCTCTCAGGTTTGAGATAAGTTCTGTTAGACCTGGGCCTAGTCTACAGTCCCAACAAGTACACTAAATACTCCAACTGTCATTTTTTCATGTGTTGCTTTTTTGTAGTTTTTTACGCTCGGGGTAAACCCTTTGCGTAACATAAGTTGACTGATGTTTTATTACGAGTTGTATGTAGGTTAACCATGGAGGCCATTGTTATCTCTTCTGACAGCAGTGAGTCTGTCAGCTCTAGTGACTCTTTACGTCCCCGAGTGATGGAGTGACTGCTCGATGAGATTAGGGAAACCACGTCGTCTAGTTACAGGTCAGTAAATATAAGGAAACTTGTTCCGGCGATGGGGGGATTGGATATGTTTCTTGGGAAGTCGTTTGTGGATTGAGATGTTGATATGGGTAAACCTAGGACTAATCTTATCCGTGAAAATTTCACAAGTAACATGGCGTCCCCCCGAACTGGATCCTCCATAATCAAGAGGAACTGTCAACATCCAGCATTCAGCCTCGCATGTAAACTTCGCTCCTCCTTCCCGAAACTAGATTATGGGTGTTGTGACAAACTGGGAACTTAGCGATGGGAAAGAGGTGGAAGAACCGTGAAAATTGATATCTTTTACAAATATGGGAGTGAAGAGAAATAATTTTCAAATTCCAAACTCGGTCCTGTTGAAGCAGCTATGTAAGGGTGAAAGGTTCACTAGACCATCCCCTGGCTGCGTCCCCATTAGCGTAACGCATTTGAAACTTGGTCTCTACCTTCTGCTCCATCCCTTCCACCAGTATATTTTTGGGGCTCTTCCGTGCGCCATCGACTAGGTCACTCATATCATGTTGTATATTTTGAATGCCATGTTCGTGTTATGGCATGCTGCCGGATTAGGCTTCCCGATCATGATTGAAGTTTTGAATTATTTTGGCGTGAAGTATTCAGACAAGCAGGGTTGCAAGGGCACACTGTGTTTGACGGCTAAACAAAGGAAGAGGTGTTTTTGTCTTTTCAAGACTATACCCACAATAAACATGATCTGGCATGATACTCACTTGATCGCCGAGGGTGAATAGGCGAGCTCGCCAGATGTGGTTCCAGGTCCGAAAATTAGTAAAAGTTTTAGGGCAAGAGGTGGGTTAGGATTGGTTATGTGCTTGCTTTCACTGCTTAACATATTTTGTGATTTTTCGCGCTACCTTTTTTTTATTTATATCTTTGTGTTTTATTTTCGCAGTTAATCGTCGGTTCCAGCTTTGCGCCATATAACGTCGCCACTGCTACCGTATAGAGAACGGCTTTTCTGAGGAATACCATCATGTTTACCTCCTGAACGATTACGCTTTCCTTAACTGTGTAGGCCTCGTGAAAGCACCCCGTAAGTGTCCGGGGTTCTCTGTTTTTCGTTGTTGTTGCCTTGGCTAAGTATCTCGCTGACTTGTTTATATTTTTCTTAAGGTGATATAGTGAACACTTGTCAGAATAAGAAGATGGATACTTATGGTGATCTTGACGATATCATAGCCAGATTCCTGGTCAAAGCGAAAGGGACGAAGCATATTGATTACGACGTTTACGATGATCAACACATTACACTAAAATCCCCTACTGACATTTTGGTCCTACAGATTGAGAAGATGGACCAAATTGGGGAAAAGTATCATGCGGGTCATAAGGTCGAAACTCAGAAGCGCAAGGCTTCCACCAAGGATTCCCGGCTGGCCAAGACGGCTAGGAAGTCCTCTAGCCAGGAAGGAGGGTGAAATGTCTCTAAAGAGGCCAACATCGTGACCTTCCCCAGGCAGTTAGGCAGAAGTAATGTCATTCAGTCGGTCGTGATTCTGTTGGATGACTATAGCTCTGCCCAGAGTGACAAGGTGCTTCCAAACTCGATTGTAGGCACTGGTCATAAGCCTAGCACGGGCGCTCCCCCAGCCTCTTCCTCCTGGGTGCCTATTCCCTTTTACTCCACCGAGATTAACTCTCTGCTCCCGGTTGAGGTTATGACGGTGGATGATATTGAGGCCGTAGCTGATGAGTGCCTTTGGCACATCATCGCTTCATTCTAGATCATGTGTCACCAGCGGAAATCACTGTCAGAGTTTTCTATCAAGCTCCAAAAGATGAAGAGTGAACTCGCTCAGAAGGAACATGAGTTGATAAAGGCCAGAAAAGAGTGGCTTAGCCTTACCAAGAGGTGCAACAAGCTTCAGAGAGACTATAACCTGGCCGTAACCTCTCTTGACGGCTCGAGAAAGCATGTTATGAAGCTCAAGTCTGAACTTGGTAAAGTTTGTGACAAACTTCAATTCAGTAAGGATGCATATGATTGGGCAAAGGGTAAGGTGAAATCGCACTGCCAACAGCTGAAAGATTTGGAGGATAGCCGCGAGTGAGATATGACAGAGTTTATGGATGACTTTAATCTTGGAATTAAGTATAGAGGGATATGTGAACACGAGGTGTTCGTGAGATGATCGAGCGCTATTAGAAGGATGAATGGCTCAAAGAGAAATTTTACGTAGATAATCGCCGAAAGATTGAAGAGAAAAAGAAGAAGAACGCCGAGCTTCGTGCGATCCTCAAGAAAGAAGAAGAAGAAGATGAGTAAATGTGTGAAAACAATTAGAATGGGTTGTTTCCCAATGGGCAGCATCCTTCAACTCCGAGCATTACCGCACCTCAAGAGTGCCGTTCCCGAGACCAGAAGGGTCTTTTTGCTCTTGCCGAGGGTTACAAGGATCGAGTGAATGACGCTGAGAAAGAGACGATCGAGGGGCAAGCGTGAATGTTGGGGCGAATGTTATGTACTTGTTTTGTGTAAAATATTTTCTGTTTTCGTTGGACAACTTAATTTACTTTTCGTTAACTAGCTTTTCATCTTCTGGGTCGCTAGAACCCTTTTGTAATTTGGTCAGCACCGTGACCCTTAGTCACGACCAAATGTGGTTATTTCCAAATTATTTTTGAATAGAAAAGGAAGATGTTTACTGTTGCCAAATTTGTCTAAGTGTTGTTGTTTTTCGCTATCAATGAAAGGTGTGAAGGGAATTCATTTGCTTGTCCCGTTTGTACTTGATGTCGAAGCTTTCAAGTCAAGCGTAAAGAGATGTGATTTGTAAAGTTGTTTGTGTTTCAACAAGCAAAAGTGGGAAGAATTGTCATTTCATTGATTGTGCTAGAAACGATGATACAAAACATTTGGGGGTTAGCCTGTTACAAAATTTTTGTTGTTTTGAGTTTTAGATTTGAAAAGTAACTATGTAACGTAGAACCTGCTTATCGGTGGCAATATCTAAGGTGTTCTGCGCATTCCATGTTCGTGGCAGCCTGTTTCCTTCCTTGTCTTTGAGAGAAAATGTTGTTGGTCCTAAGCTCTCGATTATCTCGAACGATCCTTCCCTTTTTGGCTTGAGTCCCTTGGGATTCGGGATGACTTCCCTCCACACCAGGCCTCCTACTAGTAGCTTCTGTCCCATGACTCAGCGGTTGTAGTATCACGTAACCAATTGCTTGTTTGCCAGGAGTTCAACTCGGGTTTCATCCTCATGTTCTTCCCGCAATACATTTGCCATTTCCAATCCTTTGTTGTTTAAGTTTTCATCGAATCCTTCTAAACGAGGGCTCCAGTGCCTAATTTTGAGGGGCAACACTACTTCTGCCTCGAAAAATAGGAAAAAGGGTGTTGTGCCGGTTAGTATTGTTCTAATGGATCATAGTACCTTGTACAGGCATTCCGCCCATTTGTGTTTGTAGTCTTCCATTCTTTTATTGACTCCATCCTAGATCTTCTTATTCGTTGCTTCTACCTGATCATTAGTTTGGGGATACACCACTGAAGCGAAGAGCAAGCGAGCCTCCAGGTCACTTGTAAATTTCTTCATTTCGTCGTTGTTGAATTTATTCCATTGTCTATGATGATCGTGAATAGTTCTCCGTAACGGCAATAGATTTTTCGCCACAAAGAGTTGATAATCTTTTGATCGGTGATAAGTTACTAGTGGTCCCGCTTTGACGTACTTGGTGTGGTAGTTGATGCATACCACTATATATTTGAATTAGCATGCGGATGCCTTGAGTGGGCCGATAAGATCGAGGCCCCATTGAGCAAATGGAATGGGGATGACAATGATTGACATTGGGACTGCTGGCGCATGAATCATGGTAGCGTATTGAGTACACATGCCACATACGTCCGCTATCTTCCTTGTCTGTCTACATGTTCTTATAGTAGAATCCGTAACGTAAAAACTTATGGATCAGGGTTCGTGGCCCGCTATGGTTCCCATAATTGCTCACATGCATGTCTTCCATGATTTTTTTCCATCTTCTAGTGATATGCACTTGAGCATGGTGAATACTTTCTTGCTCATGTATAGCTTGCCTTCGTGCATACTGTAATGCACTGTTATCTGGATAAGCTTCCTCGCCTTGACACGATCTACTGGTAGTATCTCGCTGAGCTTGAATTCAATCAGCTTTGTCCTCCAGTCCTTCGTTGGTGGTAGAGCGTTAAGCATGAGCTTAAATACTTCAATTTTAAAAAAAAAATGTTAGGCTTTCCTAACACATCCACCATGGTTTGCTCTTTTTCCGTATGCGCCGGAGCAGTTGCCAGTCTCGCCAGTGCATTCGCTTTCACATTCTGTTCCTTGGGGATATGGGTTATGTTATAAAAATAAAACTTATTTAGGATTGTTTTTACGTACCCTATATATGTTGAAATCTAAGTGCCTTTGGCCTCGAAGTCCCCAGTAACTGGGCTCACCACCAGCTGGGAATCGATGAGTATGTTCACGTCCTTGGCTCTGGATTCGGACGCAAATTGTAGTCTTGCAATAAGTGCTTCATACTTTACTTCATTATTCGAGGCAGAAAATGAGAACCGCAGTGTGTACTCGACGTTGATTTTGCCCGGGACTGTCAGGATGACTTCCGCTTCTGCCGCATCTGACGTTCATGAACCATCCACGTAAAGGTTCCATGAGAATTGTTTCCTTTTTGTTTTGCCACTGTCCCTTCCGTCACAGTGTATATGGCTAGTTCGCCAGTCTCCGTTGGCTTAGCTGTGGTAGGTTTGGTCTCTGTTGCTGGTGTGAGTTCCGCTTTAAAGTCTGCAACTGGTTCGCCCTTGGTTTTACTTCGCGATTGGTATTTTATATCAAACTCACTGAGCTCGATTGCCCACTTAGTTAGTTGTCTCGAATGGTCAATGTTTTCTAGGACTTGGCATAGTGGTTGATTCGTCAGTACGTGCATGGTATGGGATTGAAAGTATGGTCGTAGCCGCCGCGCCAAGATAATGAGCGTGAGCACTAGCTGATCCAAAGTCGGGTACCTTGTTTAAGGTTTGTCCATCCCTGTACCTGCATAAAATATAGGCGATTTCGTATCTGCCTCCCATCTTATCAAGGTGGAACTGACTGCCGTTAATGATACAGCTAAGTAAATGTATAAAATTTCACCTGGTATTGGGGAAGATATGAATGGAATATGAGCGAGATATTGCTTGATTTCGGCGAGTGTCGTTTCACACTCCTCGGTCCACTTTAAAGTTCTCTTGTTTGTCATCCAAATGGTTTTGAAGAACGGGTGGCATTTGTCCGTGTACCGGGATATGAAGCATGAGAGTGATGCTAGCTTCCTTGTAATGGTTTGGAGTTCTTTTTTCGTTGTCGGAGCTTTGGTGTTGAGGATTATCTGGATCTTTTCTAGGTTGGCCTCTATGCCTCGCTGGCTGACTATGTAGCTGAGAAATTTGGCTGCCGAGACTCCAAAAATGCACTTTGCTGGATTCAACCTCATTCCACTCTTGATAAGGATGTCGAGAACCGCTTTCAAGTCTTTCACGTGGTATCTCTCGTACTTTCTCTTGACCACGAGATCGTTCACGTAAACCTCCACCGTAACTCCATTCAAGGGGCCCAGCATTTGCGTCATGAACCGTTGATATGTTGCGCTAGCATTTTTCATGCCAAACGGCATGACATTATAGCAATAGAGTCCCTTATCCGTTGTGAAACATGTCACCTTTGCATCCGCCGGATCCATCTTGATCTGGTTGTATCCAAAGTAATAATCCATGGTAGACAACAACTCGTGGCCACTTGTTGCATCTACTAGCTTATCTATTCGAGGTAGTGGGAAAGAATCTTTGGGGCAAGCCTTGTTTACATTGGTGTAGTCAACGCACGTTCTCCATTTTTAGTTGCTCTTCTTGACCATGACGACGTTGGATACCCACTAGGGGTATTGTACCTGTTGTATGAAGCCCATTGCATGAAGTTTCGTTACCTCTTCTCAGATCGCTGCATATTGCTCTTTGTTGTACGCCCTCCTCTTTTGCTTTTTTGGTACGACTTCCGGGGATATACCTAGCTTGTGCAACGTAATGTCGGTGGATATTTCCGACATGTTAGTGTATGACCATGCGAAGACTTTGCTGCACTCTATAAGTATGGCGATGATGGCCACTTCAATCTCTGGATCTAGATTCGCTCATATTCGAATAGTCCTCTCCGGATGCTCCTCCGAAAGCTGGATAATCTTCATTGACTCCTCGTCGAAGGGCCTGGCCGTTAATGGTCTCTCCCTTGGATCCTCCAATATCTCTGAGGACAAATGTGTTGCTAGGAGGCATACGTCCCTACCTGGGTATTCGCTTGATCCACTCGCTCTTGGAAACATCAAAGTAATTCCTCGAAGTGAGCATACTCCAAATGGGGTAAGGAATTTCATCAACATCATGTGATGTGAGACGATGGCATGGATTTGGCTCAGCGTGTTGCACCCAATGATGGCATTGGAATACAAAGGTGCATCTATAATAAGAAATTTCATATAGGCCTCTGCGTAACAGTCTTCGTGGCCTATGGCTAGTCGAAGGTAGTTGTTAATTCCAGAGGTTGGATACTGTCCCCCAAAAAAACTTACCAGAGGCTTATGATCCACCTTTAGCTTTGATCCCAGTCGCCTCAATGCCTTATATGCTAGTAAGAAGATGACGTTGACAACGAAATCTGTATCGACCAATATTCACCCCACGCTGCACCTGTCAATGACTACATCTATGAGGAATGGGTAGTCCTCTAAAACTAGTGGTCTTCCTTACTTCTCTGACTCATTAAAAGTGATCGACTCCCATCTTGGTTTGTCTATTTTTTCCAGTCCCTGCTATAGGCTGAACATCATTCACTCTAACTATCACCCTGCCTTGGACCTTCCGTCAGTGATCCCATTGATCCTTCTGACGTGTGTGACTCCTCTCGGCAACTGATCCTCCATTTCGGTCTTGTATCTGTCAAGTTTCCCATCCTTGAGGTGTCATTCTACCAATGCCTTTACGTTGTGGCACTTTTCCATGTCGTGAGACTCGGTACCGTGGAACTTGCACCAGTTATCCGTGTTATAGAGCGACATTGTTCGATTCATGTTTTGCATAGGCAAGAGGAACAACACTAGATGATCTGCTATGATGTCCGCGTATTTGGCGTTGAGAAATCTGAAGATCTGCTGCTCATATCTGGATCAGTTTTTCACTTCACATCTTGGTTGGTGACCTCGGTCCTCCTGCTATCAATTTGTCATTGCCCCTGCGCTAATTGTCGTTACTCTGGCCTTCACGGTGATCATTGCATTGTGACTGCCCTTGTGGGTCTGCCTCACGATGTACCGGTGCTGCCTTTGGGTGTACTGTCGCCGATACAACAAGTAATGGTGCATGCGCATTAACCGTTACCATATTAGAAAATGTGTTTACCTGTTGCATTGGCGTTGGGTCCACACCAAAGGTTTGTAGTTCCAGCTAAGCATGTGATGTCACTCGGTCAAGTAGCTCGTCATATGTATTTGAGAGGTTATCGTTAAGTTTCCAAGTTAGCAGTTTCGGTGGCAGTGCGTTTCGAAGGACACATAAAAGCAACTCGTTGGTGATGTCACAAAAATGTGTTATCGCTGTATTCTAACAAGAAATGAAGGACGAGAGGCCCTCTGTTGGTTCCTGCCTTATTGCTTGTAGTTGGTTGTACGTCAGAGGTTGGCTTGCCGTTGTGATGTATCGCTTGAGAAATGCCCTGATCAATTTTGCAAAAGAGTTGATGGACTTCGGTGGAGGGCTGAATAACCAACTGAATGCATCACTGGTTAGGATTTCCATGAACAAGTAGCAGTATGTTACGTTGTTGTAACCTCTTCTAGTGGTCGTCGAGACGAACATGTCGATGTGCAAAGATGGGTCTGACTTACCCCTGTATTGCTCTACTTTGACCTTTACCAAGGGGTGCTTGCCTCTAACCATTATCTCCTCTGAAAATGGTTTAACGCGTATCGTCGGCAGTGTACAGTTGAGGAAGCTCTCTTTGAGCGGGGCGAGTTAGCGGATCATGTCTTCAATTCTGGAGATCCTTATTGCCATCTCATTCTCCTGGGCATATTGCTCCAAAGCTACCTGATGTTGTCGGTGTGCTTGTATGTGTTCTGTCGGATCCCGAGTTGTGTCGTGCATTTCGGGTCCTAGGTTATGCTGGAGCCTTATAGGGTCCGGAGGTGGTCCTGCGTCTCGTAACTTCTTGGGCAGAGTGGGGAGCAGATGAACACCGTTCTCCTCTCGGAGGGGGCACGATAATGTTGTCCGCCCGTGGATTCAGATGTGAATTCCGAAAATGACTGTCTCTCTTCCATCGCCCTCAACCTAGACTCGGTTTGTAAGTACCGCTGGTGTTCAAAGTTCCTTGCCCTTTCGATCTCCATGCATTTGTCCATGACTAACTCGTACATGCACTCCATTTCTTGGGTGCGGCCATCCGTTTTCGCCGTTGCTTGTTGTTCGGCTGAAACATGCTGCTTTACGGGTCGCTGCACGGTTCTGGGCTCCTCTAGGGTTTCAGTGGTACCCGGGGTGAGGTTGAGAACGTCCGGTTGGACCGCCCGTCGCGCATTTGGTGTCAGGCTAAGAGTGAGGAACGTATGCATGATTCACTGACTTGATTTCACTGGTAGCTTCGTGGTTGGAAAAGATTTCTTATGTGGTTTCCCACAGATGGCGCCAATGTTAATACCGAAAAACTACTAAGAGATTTCTTATGATTTATAACGGGGTGTAGGTATCTTGATCTCGCTAGCTGCTTCTGCTACCTCTTTATGCTTGCTTTGCTTAATTGACCACACTGTTAAGAATGATAATCATTAAGGAGAGATCAGGTGTGTCGGCCTTCAACCCTCCGATGCATAAATCAGTAACGAGATATGAATTCGACAGAGTAACAAAGTAAAAGGGTAATGAATGCGTATCATTACTATCGAACTACCCGGGTTTATAAATGTGGTTGAGGTTGGCACCCTCATCACTTTTTCGATGTCGGATCAGAGTCCTTACCATTCTATTGAAGCTTTCTCTGATAGCTCTTTATTCGGGCGCGTGAGCGCAACAGGGTCTAAATCAGGACTTAGTATGGTCATTGAACTTGTTGATCTTTGGACGATCACTGTCTTCGTGCCGATAGTGAGATTAACTTATGCCTTATTAGGTTATTAAGCCCGGACGTAATAAGAGTATTAGTGGAGGTATATGTACAATAGTTCAGCTACATATATTCGACTCTTTTTCTGTCAATTGGCAGTGGTTCCACAATTTCCACGAATAATGCATGGACAGATGGACTTAGCCGTTGAATTTCACGGCTATCTTTGTGCCCCTCCAGTATGAAAAACGCATCTACAACTCTACGATCTAGGCTACATGTTCTCTCCGCGTATCTATAAACTTATATAGGATTAATTTAGTGATTTGAATGAGTTCGGTGGATCTTATGGTAAACAAGAAACTAGCTACTTGTGGCGATTATGTACAAAACCAAGGGAAGACAGTGAACGATGATGTAGAACGAGGTAGTTCCCGTAGCCGCGAGCCTGTGAGCAAGGGAGAAAAGAGCGCGTGGAATGCGCAGCGAATTGTTTGTGAAAAAGTGTTGTTTCTCCTTCAACTGAAAATTGAGGGTAATTTATGCAGGGGGTGCAACTCGATCTCCCTTAGATTCTTTCGATCAAATTTTTCTTATAAAAAAAATCGTTCAGATTTGATTTTCAGTGAAAAGAAAGCTTGGTCTAAAACACATTATGAACTTGTGAAAAAGGAACTCAAGTTCAATTCAAGTGAATTTGAACAAGGTTGCTGTTCCATACTAGTATGTAATTATCAATTTTATTTGTTCGGCATGCTTATTATATATAAATAATGGATTAAAAGCTAATATCAAAAATACACACAATGACTCGGCTAAATATTGACTTATAAAGAGTCAAACACAGTCCTAATATTATAGTTGAAACTCATCATGAATTACCGTCATAAGCAAAAAAAGCAATAGATAAATCAGATAGGAAAACTGGAAAACTATAAGAGTAACTACTTGACCAAAATGATTTTTTCCTTATTTGAAAACTACCCTATAGATATATTTAAAATAACACACAAATGCCACTAAGAGGCAGAATATTATCAAGATTGTAGGCTACTTCACCACAAAATTTCTCCTACATACGGTACATCAATCTTGGACGAGCAATATATAACAATGTAAAAATATTATTTCTATATATATGTTTTGAGATCCATAATATAAAATTGTAAATCGTTTTCTTCATTTATGATACTTATCAATTTTTACTCACTTCTAATCTGAATTTTGAAGAATAAAATTTCATTTTGTACTTACAGATAAATCGACTTTATACCTTTTATAGTCTAGTAAAATACTTAAAATTTGCCCGACTTATATTGCATCGAAAATTATGAGTGAAATTTAACGCTAAAATTACAAAAAAGAAAAAAAAATTGGTGAGGAGGAATGAATAATAATAATAAATAAATAAATTATTGGAGGTCAAAATGGGAATGCTACAGCGGCGAGAGAGTAGACAGGTTCATCAAATCTGCAACCACCAGCAAAAGTCGGTTTGTGGCAGCTGTAACTGCAACTCAGTTAGTCACTGGGACCCAGCCATACTGTGAGCGAGTGAGTAGGCCAGCCGCGGAAAAGGCCTCGGTCCCTCCTCTCCTTTATTTATGTAATGTACTGTAGACAAGAGCAGCAGTTTTGATAATTGAGCGACACGTGTCCTCCTGCCAACCTCTCCCTTCAATCTCCAGCTATCTAGATAGATCGAGAATCCAGCAGTGAGATCCGCCACGCCACGCCACTCCAACAACATCAAACTATAGTCTTCGGCCGACAACACCCCAAGCACACATCACCCACGTCAAACACACTCACAAACTTCATTTGTGTTCGATCAATGAAAGTAATTACACAAACATTACGTACGTACGTAGAGAACAGATTTACTATTATATATCCACGATAAAATCACACATAATGTCATCAATATATCATTAGGGTCGATCATTTATCAAACCAAGATTTTTAATTTCTATATATGTACGTAATTGTGTTGGTTCGCATATTTCATCGACCTGTCAATAATGCTATCTTATCACTATGTTCTTTAACCTCTTTGGTCCAACCGTCATTGATCATATGCATCTGATCGATAACGTACACTTACACACAGATGATTGATAAATGATCGATGTGAATGGAGCCACACTAATTTATACCCACATCATCCACGGCTGCTCGATCTGAGCTCGCCATTGAAAACGACTTCGATCACTTGTGAGGAGAGGGCCAGTTCAGACTTCAAACTTAACTTGGGGTCGTCATATCACATACAGTACGTTGGGCACTTAGGCAGTTAGCTCATATAACAACATCACAAGTTCACAACGACGTCGTTAGTAAGTATGTTTCCGGTCAACACACGTAGTATATATAGCCGGACTTCGAGTTTAAAAAGATACATGCTTCGAAGCAAAATAGTCTATAGGCATGTGAGCATGTCCATGCTCTATAGCCCGAGTCGGTAGATTTGATTCCATACTCTCTAACTAGCGGCATGTCCGTTGCACACCCACCACTTCCGTTGATCCAACTTTTTCTTTGCCATACAGTAATACTTTATTTGGGAGAAGCAACAGCATAAGTTCAGCACATGGTTTTCTGAATCCTAGCCAATTCTATCAAAGCAAAGAACAGCATGAATGGATGTGACTATACATTCATCTCTCATCAATGCTTGCTAATTAATAATACTAGGTCCTCTATGAGAAGCTATCCAGACCCAAAATCAAAGTCCTTACCCGAATTTGGAAACTTATGTGAATTCGGGAGCTTATTGGTCATAAGTCTAGCTCATAACAAGATAGCCATTCCAACTAAGAGCATCTGCACCGGAATGTCGGTTGCTCGAGCAGGTGGTGGAGTTCGTCGGAAAATGATCGAGCAAGTCGGAAATAGAGATGCAGCGGTGGCGAACTGCTCGAGCACTTCGTCGGTCAAGGGGGGGGTGAGCTGCTGCTCGATCAGCTGGCGGAGCTCACCTCACGTGGGTGACGTCAACTGACGCAGGATTTTTTTTTTGCCCCAGTAAAAGGTGAAAAAAAAAAGTTACCAACCAATCTGTTGCTGACACGTGGCCTTACCGAACCAAAAAAAAACCAAAGGGCAATTGATTTTGAAATCAAAATCTGATCCAACGGCTGATATTCAAACATAACGATAACTTATTTTTCAGAACGGATATAAACGGGAATACCCAAAATATTTACAAAAAAACCCTAAAAAATTGCAAAAAAATCCCAAAAAATTGCATAACACTCCATAATATTTTCCTATAAATACTACACCATTTATTTCACAACTCACAATAATTTGTGCACAACAAATTTCACATCTCCATCCATCTCTTCTCCATCTCTACTCTCATTTTCTTGAGCCTTTTTCGAAAAAATGGCCACCCATTGGCTTCCTTCCGAAGATTTACAAATGTGCATATCTTTCGCACGTCATAGTATTGATGAATTCAATGGCAACAAAAAAAGGAAGGATAAATTGTGGGAGAAAATTCATGCCGATTACATGCAAAATTGGGTGCCATCGGAAGGAGAAACACCTCGAGAGGAGCCTAGGTCTCAAATTTGCTTGCGTCTCACTATAATAAATTCAAGATACCATTGCAAAAATGGAGACAATGTTTGCGAGACGCACGTAAGCGTAGAGCTAGCGGCACTTCTCACATGGATGAAGTAACTCCTTATACTCATCATCTCATTCTTATTTAATTTCTATAATGTCATTAATTTAGTGAATTTTTAATTAACTTTTTATATGTCATTTTAATCTAATTAATTTACTACATTTTTTTAGATTAAGCAAGCTCAAGCATACTACTATGCCGCTAAGAAAAGATCGTTCACCCACTTTGAATGTTATGAAGTTCTTAAGGACCATCCAAGTTACCGAGATGTTGAACCAAGTACTCCGTCTCTGTATGTAAGCTCATATGAAAAGACTCCTTCCGTTACCGAATCATCGCCAATCATAAATTTGGGTGATGAGGAAGTGAATGAAGCACCACCACCCGCCTACGTTGGCACTGGTCCGTCGAGTCCGGTTAGACCAATGGGATGTAAAGTGGCAAAGGAAGCAAGGCGTCAAAAGAAACAAGGTAAGAGTCCTATTGATCAACGCACTGAGGTTTTGCAAACCATGGCAAGTGATCAAACATCGTGGAATTCCGCGAGGAAGATGCATAATGAAAGTGAGCTCAATTATTACAAAGAGTATATATAACTTCAACAACGAAAAGAAGCAAGGGCGGCAAGTGAGCTCCAACTCAAGAAACAAGAGGAAGAAACAAGGATCATGACAAAGAATTTGGAGGCTATGACCCCGATCTCCTAAAGGTACTTTACCAAGAGGAAACTAGATATCTTTAAGGAAACAGAAGATAAGGAAGGTGAAGCTGCCGATGATACATTTGCGGATTGTTATCAACCACGCGTACTCTTTCCAGAGTAAGTTTAGCAATTGTATTAAGAATAAATGTTGTCATTTAAGTTTCCATTATGTTTTCATTATCTTTCCATTATGTATTTAAATTTTTGAGAAATAAAATTGCAATTCATTTATGAAATTACTTGCCAAAAAAATACATCATATTTATTTTGTCGAAATCGCAATTCGGAGATGACAAGTGTCACACCCTCATTCGATCACTGAATAGTAACTGCTTGAGCAGTTTGTGAATTACTGCATTCTGTTTTGGAACTACTCAAGCAGTTTGGTGATTTCAAACTGCAGTTTGGGGAATTTCTTGGGCAATTGCTCAAGCAATGGGTGCATTTACTCTAAGGAATACAATTAAGTCTACATTTAATCAAAATAAAGCAGGCGAGATGGATATCTCAACATCTCTTTAAACAAGGAATAATTCTCATATGCACCCAAGGTTAAACATTCCTAGGCTAATTTTCTAATATGACACGTGACAATGCATGATTGATTACTTTTGTCAACTCATTCAAGTTTGACTAAGTTTGTGATAAGTTCAGTCCATATGATTTTTGTCAACCAATCTCAACCACAACCTCATCAGCCCACCAAGTCTCCACCCTCACCGACCTCCACTCCTTGGTAGGCTCCGTTTACATGTTGTGCTCCTCCTGCTCGCTTAAGATGGACGACGAGGACACGTTGTCGATATCCTTATCGTTTAATTAAGCTTATTCTTCAACATGCGTCTCTAGCACTGAGTCCTCGACGACAACGAAGCAGAGATCAAAGAGCTCTGTCACGACGAGGTCAATGTTCACTAAGAGAAGGGTACATAGTAAGGGGGGATGTGAGGTTTGAGGGCACTTATGTAAATTGGTGCAATGAGATAGGGATGAGTGGCGGGAACTATGCAACGGTGGTAGTGGCGGCGTCGCATGCCTTGGGGTTTTGTTTGGGCAGGCTGACAGGGGTGTCGCTGAGAGTGTTGTTGGCGGCGACATTTTGGTTCGGGGTGAGGATGACGTTGTCATCATTGGGTTTGACGTGTTAGAATCTTAGGCGGGTGGAGATGATATCGGGAGTGTCGACAAAGGCAACTGATGAGAGTGAGGAGAACACAGCCTGCTGAACTCGAAGAGGGCTAGGTCGAGTGTTTATGATCGATTAGTAGTAGTCTAGTTTGACACGTTTCAAATTTGGGTTTAGGAATCGGAGTCGGATCGTCCCTAAATGGAGCCGGCCAAGGAAGGTGGAGATTTGGTAGGCCGATGAGGTTGTCGTTGAGATTGGTTGACAAAAATTACATTGAGTTGAGCTTATGATAATCTCAGTTAAGTTTGAAATAAGTTGACAAAAGTACCAATCATGCATTGCCACGTGTTACATTAGAAATTTAGCATATGGGGTGCTTAGTCTTGGGATGCATAATAGTATGATCCCATAGTTGACGAGAGTACACTCTCGATTCAAAATATGCATATCTCTCAAAATAGCTCTCATTTTTTGATATTAGATAATAATCGGTGTTTGATGAAATTCGAACTCATGACCTCAATGATCATGGTACGAGTCCTTACAACTAAAGTACAACTCATCGACAATATTACAATAATATTACACAAGTAAGTTGAAATAGCTAGCGACTCAAGAAGAAAAGCGACTTACCCTTGGCAAATTTCTCTCCATTTTCACTCCTCTCTCACTCGACAACCTTAGCCGCCATGCAACCCTTATCTCTTCGATCTATCTCAATACAACTCCGACCCTAAATCTGAATACATCTCTCTCTCCCTCACACCCTCCTTGACCCTATCCGACATTTGCATGTCGATTCCGTCCAACGGGGAGGACCTCGCTTTCAATCCCCACCCGGCACTGGCGAATCCTCTGGAACCCCAGTACCTTGTGGCGGTGCTCGGTGAGGTTGACCTCGCCCACTTCGATGATGAACTCGAGGAGGATTGGCTACACGTCGTTGCACATATCTTATTCCTTCAACTCTTGGCAGCCGAGAAGGTGCAAGAGTTCAAGATGAAGATGATCAGTCTTTAGCGTGACGTAACCGGCTCCAGCCACTATGACAGACAATCCCCTGTTCGGGAAGGGTCCCACTAACTAGGTTTTTTTTTTTACAGATGAACCCTTACAATCAGATACCAGTCTTAGGACCATTTGGTCCAAAGAAACAAATGGCGACACAACAGGAAGCCACTATGGATGTTCCAGTTTCAATCATGATGACACATGTAGGTCTTTCAACGATGCCTACATGTACTACTATTATGTCAACCCTGGATTGTAAGCCACCAATGCCCCCCCCCCCCCCCCCCCCCCCCCAAATTTAGGTCTAGTAGTACTTGAACCTACAAGTCGACAGCAAGCATAGGTAGTAGAAGGTGCTGATGGAAGACCTCGACATGTAATGGAGGAGCCTTCTAGTTTGTCAAGAGGCAAGGGCGACAATCATTGTTGCTTTGAAGGAAAGAAGGCTAAGTCCAGACTTGGTCCAGTAACATCAATTACCAAAAGGGAATCACCACAGAAGAAGACGGTTCTTCTCCCGCCAGGAATGACACTAGTGGGGTTGCGCCAGAATACAACCCAATAGAGATGATGCCTAGATAACTAAGGAGTGGTGCATTTTGAAATTTTGATAGTTCTCGTGCTACTCCGGTTTATTTATCTAGGTTTATGATTTTTCTCTAGCATAGTATTACATTAGTGGTGTGTTTGGGTGAAGGATTCTTAATTCTTATAGGAATTGACAAATGACGAAAATTAGAATTTCAGTACTTTAAATTACATTAATTATTTGTGAGTTCTCATGTTTGGATTTCTTCATAAAGAAATTTAATAATGGCAATAATTAAAAACTTTTAGAAAAGATTTGAAGGAATTGTAAAATGGCACTTCTTGTTGAGGGAATTGGAAGGAGAAATTTAAGTCTTCAATTCTCCCGATTTTTAAGATAGAAGAATTTAAAAATTCTTAAAGAAGTTATCTAAACACAAAATATTGAGACATGAAATTATAATTTGCTGGAATTTAATTAAATTTCTCTCATTCTACCTGAATTCAAACACACCGTAAAAGTTTCATTTTATTAAGCCGGGTAATCCGGTGAAACTCTGTACTATTATCATTTTTATAAATGAAATTTTCACCATCTCAAAAACAAACAATTTTTTTTACCTTGTCAAGGATAACTTAAAGGCTTCCTAAGCGCAGAATAAATCCCTCGGTGAAATGTTGCAACTGTACATTGCAACACAGTGTCTGACCACTTTGACGGCGTTGTGAGTCAAACCTAGGATGGGGAGCACACCAAACTAGACAAGAACGACTAGATCACTTGTAATGATTAAAAAAAACAGCTTATCAAAACAACCCAATAATTACTTTTAAAAAAATATGTTTTGATCGACCGTCATTTTTCTAAGGTAACGAATCTCCCTCAACAAATTACTTTTACTATCCGTCTATCCTTAATTCCTTGGGAGTAATTTTCTCCAGCCAATTCCTTAGCCCAAAGGAAAAAAACTAACGTCTTTGGTATTTGAGGGCCCAAAAGCCCAACCCTCTTTGGTCAAAATAAAATAAACGAAGCATCTTGACTAGAGAGTATACCTTTTCAAACTTCCTGGATTCTGTTCTGGAGAAGTCGTGTTCCTAAAACCCTCGTCGTCTCAGTAAACTAAAATTTCTCAGCTTTTAGGGTTCGTCTCGCTCCTCTCTTCGACTAATTTACTTTTCGGGTTTCTTTGACCACAGTGAAACTTTGCAGCTTCAAAAATGTGATCTTTTTCCGTTTCAAAATCTCCAGGTTGCGGTTGAAAATGGACGGCGAGGAGTTGACTGAGCAGGAGACTGCTCTTTACGATCGTCAGATTAGGGTTTGGGGCGCTGATGCTCAGAGAAGGTAAAGAACCTAGCTCTTCTTTCTCTACTCCATAAACTTTAATTGTTAGTTTTAATGTTAATTTTTTCTGTGTTTGAATACTGAGTTACTTTGTGTGATTAAAGCATTGTTTTTTGTTTTGTTTGTTGTAGACTGAGCAAAGCTCATATACTAGTCTATGGAATTAATGGGACTACTGCTGAGGTAATTCAACTTAACTGAACACTCGTATTCACTCCTTTGGTTTGTGTTTGAGTAATGATGTTTTGTTAAGTGTTAAACACCTTTTCTTTTTTGGTTCTGGGTAGTTCTGCAAGAACATTGTACTAGCGGGAGTTGGTAGTTTGACTCTGGTGGATGGTCGGGTAGCAACGGAAGAGGCCCTTTCTGCTAATTTTTTGATACCTTATGATGAAAATGTGTATGGCGGGAAGAGTTTAACTGTGCTTTGCTGCGATTCTCTGAAAGATTTCAATCCGATGGTTCAAGTTTATGCAGAAGAAGGTTTGGTTTATAGTGTTATTGATTTTACAGTGTTTTTGAATCAGAACGTTTTTATTAACATTGTAGGGGGAGAATACATTTGGGTTAGTTATTAGTTCTTTGTAATATCTGGTGAATGAAAAATAAAGAACTTCCCGTTTATTGATTTCACAGGTGACTTGTCGAACTTTGGGGGTGAGTTCTATAGCAAGTTTGATGTAGTGGTCATCAGTCGTTGCTCCCTCTCTATGAAAGTATGATACCCCTTCTGTTTATATTTATAACACTATGAAATATGCATTGATGAGTTTTTAATTTTTCATTTACATAATGGCTTCTATCTATTTTTCTTTTGTAGAAATCAATCAATGAGAAATGCCGAAAGTTATCAAAGAAGGTAGCATTTTACACAGTTGACTGTAGAGATTCCTGTGGTGAAATATTTGTTGATCTGCATCTCCATAAATACTCAAAGGTGACCAGCGTTTTCATTGTTGTTGCTAGTTTCTGCTGTTGATTTACGGCTTATGCACTATTAGTCATTACCGCTCGAACTATACATCTAAGAAGTTTAAAAGAAATCACTATCTGTTTGGGTACACTTCGAATGATTCATGAAGATTTAGCATATATGTACAATACGCCTTGATGCATAATCAACATAATTGAATGACAGTATTGTGATTTACTTTCTTTTCTTTCCTTAACAGCAAAAACTGGAGGAAACAATCGAATGTCAGCAAAATTATCCTAGCTTTGAGGTATGTCTTAATCTGTCATTTGATGCATTCATATCAAGCTCATGCTTACTTCCTACCACCAGCCCTAAATAATTTATTTGTTTCACTATTTTTATTGTTGGATTTAGGTCACTGTCTGGGGGTTTATTTATTTAGGATCTTCATTTACCACAAATAAATATATTAAGATGAAATTAAAATATATATCATGACGACTGCATAAATATTTCTGTCAATACTCCTACGATGATTATGGTCACTTATTTGAGCATGTATTCTGCATCACATGTTCAAACATAACAATGTCAAGTTTTTTTTTTCTTTTCTAAATATTAATGTCGAAAGTACTTATGCATCTGTACATTCCAGGTATCAATATCAGTACCTTGGAAAATACTTCCCAGGAAAATGTCAAAGCTGTACTTTGCTATGCGAGGTTCGATAAATTGCATTTTCATCAATTTTTTATTTTCTTTTTCCTTTTTAAATCAATAAAGAATTACCCATAAGATTGGTGAGGATGAGGCATTCAGCTAGATGTGTACCACTTTTTCTGATGTTGGGTGCCTTTGAGAGCATTTGTCAGGGAAGTGGTAAACTTTTGTCACAGAAAAATAAAAGCCAAACAATTATGAGGAAGAGGAATAGCCTCGACACCTTACAAGAGAGATGATTGGATGAGGGGTGCAAAGATAATTTCATTATCAGCTGGTATCTGTGTGGTACCTACATAGCGTTGCACCTGATTAATGCTTTCTTTTCAGTCTTGCTGCTAGTCTCCAAGCGTAATAGAATGAAAATGTTCAGTGAAGAGGAGTTATTACCACTTTTAACTAACTACAAGATTCATGTGATGTGTCAATCATAGGATTGCAGTTGTTTTGTAATGCTTCCAAATATTTTGGCTGCCGTTTTGCTGTCCTACTGCACTTTCTTTGTGCCATATCTACAAATCTTAGGATGAAAATGATTAAAGGGAAAATTTTACCTTGAACTTATCTCAACTCTTTAGTCTTGTATGATTTGGTTTCCATTATTTATGACGAAGATAGATGAATCAAGGTTATTGTCTCTTGACTACAGTGATAGAGAGTTTTGAAGAAGCTGAGCAACGTAAACCTGGAGAAGTATCAATTGTAGATCTTCCTGGTGTTCTTAAATTGAAGAGTCAATTCTGTGAAGCACAGGTGTGGTACTTGAAAGATATGTTATTCTTTTTGTCTGCATCATGTTCTTACGCTTGCTAATGTAACAACTATGCAGTCATTGAAGGAGTCTCATATTCCCGATGCCCTCCTGGAAAGATTGGTGACAGATCCAAGAGAATTTCCTCCAGTTTGCCCCATCGTTGGGGGAATTCTTGGGCAGGTGTGCTAACACTATATCCATCTATTATTAATACATGTAAAAGCTTATACTTCCCATAAATATAACAAAATGTTCATCCCCTTTCCTCAACATTCTTGTATCGAACTTCTCAGGAGGTTATTAAAGCCATATCCTGCAAAGGTGAGCCTCTCAAGAATTTCTTCTTCTTTGATGCTATGGATGGAAAGGGCATAATCGAGGACATATCTAACTCGATCACTGGAAGCTGAGCAGCCTTCATTACATGGGAGCTGTGACCGATAACAGGGTTAAAAGTAGACAGTCCTAAACCCTAACTGCCATTTAGTGTAGATTCAGGAGACTTGACCCCATCCTATCTTTCAGGTTTGGGTTCTTATTATTCATCTGTTGGCTGTTGCCGAACTGTTTCGAAATGAAGCTGACTCCTATACTTGATGCTTACTTTCATTTATCTTAGAATATGAATGGCGTGTTTGGTTGCAAGCAAATGTAGCCCTACTTAAATTTTGAGGATAGTACCATACTACCATTGTACCAAAATCTCAAGGTTCACCAAAACGCACTGGTCATGATTTTAACATGCTTAGGGCCCAGTTTGGTATTAAGTTTTGAGAGAGAAAATAGTTTAAACTTGTCATAATAAGCTGTTGGCATATTTGGTTAAGGATTACTTTTTCTTAATTGTATTTTTTTTTTTACTATTGATTTATTTCATCGCTAATTTTTCTCACCATATTTAATTTCACTTCAATACTAAATTAAGCCCTAGTCAAGGTCCACCAAGGGGAGTAGGCAATTTTGTCCGAGGACAGGTTCAAGAATAAAAAGAGATGGAAAGGTCGAATGTCCACCATATATATGTTTACATTGTGTTTGAGGTGTTAGGGCTAGTCTGCTAATTAGGATAAGGGCTTGTGTACAAGAAACATAAACATCGTCTGCTTTTGCATTAGGGGTTTGTTCTCACAATTTTTATTCGCAATTATGAAAGAATCAATCTTTCAAGATGAATTTGAAACCTGTTGGCCATTACAAGGGGAATACTTGGATTTCTAGACAGTTTTTCAAACAGGTACCATCAAATATCACATCCCTAAAATAGCTCAAAATCATCTAATGAGATGATAAACTTCACAAACTTTATTAGGTAAAAAACTATCCAAAAGAATGTGCTTTTGACCATGAAAATCTTTACTACGAGTAAATTATCTTCCTTTTCCTTTTCATGATTTCGTTTCAGGAAAATGTTTCTATATAGTATATACAGAATTGCAAGATTGACCGACGTTTTGTCTTGTTTCACAGATACTATCCACGCGCCCCCACCCGCAGTTTAGTTCCCCTCGACAAAGTATGTCTCATCCGGCGGCCCGACGGTCGGCGCTGGCTTGGCCTCGCCGTCATCTATGGGTGCGGCCGGACGGGGCCGGAAGGACTTGTGTCCAGTTGGTCTGCGATTCAGCGACCACAGTTTCCTCAATCTCTAGTATGAAGATCTGAGGAGTCGGGCGAATAGGCGAGGGTCGGCGGCCGGGCTTGAGTTCGACTTTGGAGGTTGGGTTCGATTGCTCGGTTCGGGTCGCGTGGTGCAGGGCGAGTTGGGGAGGAGTTTGGCCGGTGATGCGTCGTGGGTGGCGAGGCTAGGGTTCGTTGGTCTCGGAATGTGGTTCGGGGTGTTCCTGATTGGTTTTGGAAGGTCGTTCAAATCTGGTCAGGAATCTCGTTTGGTGATTAACGGATTGTACACACCTAGGCGGCGCGTGTTTGGAGGACGGTGGTGGTTGACTCGACTGTGGCAGCGACAGCTCGACGGAGTTGATTTTGGCTGCTTCCGGATCGGGTCCAGTACCTGGGTCAACTTGGGATCTATTTTTCCCCAATAAAAGTTTGGGTTTGGGCTCGGTGTTTGGGCCTGACCTAGACTATTTTTAATTTTATTAAGTTTAGTTATGTTCAGTTTATGGTTTTAATTGTTTTTTCAAAAATAAGTCCAGATTCGTTTGAAATTGGTAAATGTGGGTTTTGTCCCGGCTTGTGCACCTTTGGTGCCTCATCTGTTCTAAATTAGGACGTTCGTTGGTTCGTGGCATGACACTCACCTAGTGGCAGAATAAGATGTAGTGCCAACAATTGTTGTCTACAATTGTTGGAGAACTATTCAAAGAGAATTGATGTGTCACCTTAGTCGTGTTATTTTCTTGATACTGTGCCGTCTTAATTGTAAAGCTAGTGGATTAGTCATTATTGCACTCTTTGTTAAATGATGTAATTTATGATATAATGTTTTAGTTGAGTCTCCTGATAGTATTTCAGGTGTTTCTCTTTTTGTGGGGCTTAGGCTTTATGTCCCCCCTTGTATTTTACGTACCATTTCATTAATCGAGATCCAAGGGTTGCCGCAAACCCTTATTCAAAAAAGAAAAATACAAAATTACAAAGTTGGAGAAAACAAAGAAAAATAGTAAGAAAGTAGAGAGGAAAGCAAAGAATATGGAAAACACAAAGCGTAAATGAGTAATGATTTTTTTGCCACTTTATATTTGATGAGTGGAGTCAATGATCCATGGTAATTCTTTCCAAATCAAAGTATCATTAATGAGTCCCCTACACATTGCCAATGTCTCCACAAAATCAAATACAGTAAAATTTTAATAATTTAATACTTGATTAATTAATAATTTTGTTAAAATAATATTTTTTGTCGGTCCTAACTTAAAGATTTGAGTATTAATTTAATACTCGATTAATTAATAATATCGTTAAATTAATAAAAAAATTCAGTCTCGAGGTTATTAATTTATCGAGATTTTACTGTATTTCAAAAGAAATATGATATTCAAAACGAAATTTTTTTGCATCCTCCTGTCAAACCACGTCATATATTTGACGTCTCTATAGGATGATGACACGTGTCTAATTTGACACCAAGACTTCACATCGTTTGCCCGTCATCCCTCTCTCAGTCATGAGCGATCGATGTTATTCAAAGTAATCCAAACCAGTGAAACAACCCAGAATAAAGCTCAAGGATCATGCTCACGGCTCATGTTTTTATTTTATTTTCTTGGACAAAACATTACTACTGAAGAATAATATACACAGATAAACAAGTTTAATCCCAGATCAATAATGATTTTGCAATCAGATTTTCACAACATATAGAATTCGAATTCAATGTTCTTTGAAACTGCTAAGGACCCAAATTGATCTATATATCAGTTCGATTGAAGATGATCGTGAGTTGTTTCTTCCAGCTTATCTTTCCAAGCACTCTTTTATTTATATACACCACATTTGATCATTAAGAAATTAACTAAGACTTTATTTAGTTTTATTTTCCGAATTTCTTGGACACCCAATATAGAGCTTCAAGCTTTCACCCATCAAAATGGTAGAATATCTCTTTGATCTTTCAAGTCCAATATATATGTATACAGTATACTGGGTTGTCTTTAGGTTTTCAACGGGAATTATTTTCCTATAGAGATGAAGACAAACAAAACTAGGGAGAGCTCAAGATTAAATGCATGGATTGTTATTGATTATGTGTTTCTTTGCTTTGTGCAAAGAACACGTACTATCAGAGGACACACATAACTAACGACGGTAAAACTTGATGTCAAATTAGACACGTGTTATCATCCTATAAGAGCGTCAAATAAATGACGTGGTTTGACGGAAGAATGCAAAAATTTCTCATTCAAAACTCTCTATGACTATGTCTTTCTGGTTTGTATTTGAAAATTAAATTTTAAGTCACCACTCTTTTTCCAGATAATCATTTTTCCAATTCAAACACACCCCAAAAGTTAAATTTCTCCCAGAACCCTACCATGGAAAGCCAAAAGGCAAATGATACATATGTAGAAAGTCCTCAAGTAGAGAAGCTACAAGAGCAGTTCATGAATTTGAAACAAGAGTGGGAGTCATAAAAACAGTCCAAACCCAAAACTAAGAGGAGATCGTGCTCAACAAACTCATCATTTTCAAGGGCGATGTCCAAAACTCTTGACCAACTCCTTGACAGCTCTCCAAGGCACCTCATGTCTTCATTTCAGCAGAGAATGTCTCCCCCGGATAGCGATGTTTGGAATGTCAGGACTAACAACCTGGCAGGGGAGGAGATCAGAAGAGACCGAAGAGCGGCCATAGAGAGTGGAAAGTTGAAGGGGAGGAGGCTTTTTGAGGATGAAAATGAAAATACTGATATTGGTTTTGGACAAGAAGAGTGTGAATGGGGTGGTTGGGATCAAGAGACTGAGGTGAGATCAGTTCCATTTTATGTGTCTGATGATGAGGAAAAGGAATCACGTAAAAGCATTGAAATTGAAGTATGTTTTCAGGATTCCATTTCATCTTCAACTTCTTCACCTTCTGTTAAGAGAATGAATGAGGAAGATGATAAACAGGTTGTCAATAATAAAGAGAGTAACTGGATAAGGTTCATTGCTGTGATCATGCCTGTGCTTGCCATTGCTGCAGTTGTACTTGCAATTTGCAGCATCAGAGGTCTGTATGGATATGGGAAAGAAAATTATGAGCAAGTTCTAGTCCCAACATGAATATCATCACTCTCTTATTAGTTAAAAGCTCTCATTTGCAGATCAGATAGAAATTAACAGTAATAAATTGGCATATAAAATATTTGTGTTTCCATCTTTTACAATTCTTGTTATTTAATTAGAACAGTAGAACTTGAGTAAAAGACACATGAAATAGAGGCCAATTTGCATGATAAGCTCTAGGTATGTCCATCCATAATGTGTAGCTTTCATGTTGCAGTTCATCTGCATATCACTTGTTTTAGTCATTTTGTGTTTTTATGTCTTACTATCTGCTCGAAGTTTTCATCAGAATTATCGATGGGATGGCAATGTATTCCTTCATAGGTAGTCACCACAATTTCTTCGTCTTTAGAAAGTCGTTGGACTTGCTTTTTAACATTGCACTCCTGGTGTGTACACTTGTAGTAGCTTCTGCATAAAATAGACAAACAATGGAAGGTTTCAGCTGCAATGTAGTGAATGAACTTGGTGAAAGTCTTTTACTTTTCAACATTTTCCGCAATGGAAATGATACTTTTTCAGTTTGATATCACAGGTTTTGATATTTGAAGCCTTCAACTAAATTATTCCCAAACGAATACTTCATGCATGCTCTGTGTTCAAAGTATTAATTTCACATGGTAGAGATTATCAAGGAAAAACTTCGGTCTTCATTCCCAAAGATTTTAGCTAAACTATGCAACAGTCTACCTATGACTGTTAAATTCTTCCGATGAGACTTATGTGAACCTTGCATCTAGTTTGGGAGTGGTCTACAAGTTTTCAGATTGATGGCTAAAAAAAAAAAATGAAAGCCAGCTTCCTCATCCCTATTCATACAAGAAGTCATAGGTTGCATTGTTGTTTAATGTTTATGTTGAAGCTGAGGTATTTGTAATTCTGTTTGAACTTACAGCATTATTGTGAGAGTTTTTCACCAAATGAAGGGACCGTGATATTTGATACTTCTGAGTTCCGACACATGTCAAACCAACATAAATATGCCTAATATTGTATCAGATGCTTGGTAGGAATGGAGGAACCACAGTTGGTATTGTCTTGTATAATGAGAAAGTACACAAGCAAAGACTAACCTTGGGAATTTACTGTTTTTAACTGTTTTTTGCCCATATTTCCGCCACCGAAATCCATCATCAAGCACATCAACTTGGCTCCTTGTCTGAAATGCGACTTTATGCTTCATAGTCCCCTTCTCACCATGGTCTTTCCTTCCCGGTTTACCATAGGAGGTTCCCCAGTTATCCATTGCTTCTACACTGCTCCTATGATCATAAGGCAACAGTTGAGGAATACTTGAAGCACTGCTAGATGAGAATTTAGGAGAAGCTGATGATGGTGTTAAACCAAAGAAACGTATTTGGCTGTGCTCCATATGTTGAGAGAGAAATCAATTGTGATTCTCGGATTATAACTATCTAACACTTATATATGGTTGAATTAGTGAAAGCTAATGCACCTTTGTACATGTGGACTTACTAATTAATTGTGGGCGGCTTTTAGTTTAGTGGCCAACGTCCATAGTTCACTAACTACAGAGAAAAAACTGACATAAGCTTTCCCTACATGAAGAAAGCCACCCAGGAAAGGAAACCAATGTCGGCACGGATACTCGTTTATGCACGAGGGAAATAAATTTCAGCAGAAACATCATTAGGAAACAGAGATATATATGGTAATGACTTTCTTGTTCTAACTATTTTCAGGAAATCGAACAGATTCTTTTCACCAATATGCATTGTCCTGAAAGCTTAAAGTCCACGGAGTAAGAAATATTGGGCAAGTTTAAAGTGACTGGCATTGGTTTTGAGTGAGAAACAAAGGTAAGTACATTTCTTCTTTGTTAAAGAAGTCATCTTTCATATGCAAGGTATAGTCACCCACTCACTCACTCACTACTAGTCAAGGAGCAGTTTCTAGGATCGATTATGGGTGTAAAATTGAATGCCAACTCAATTTGTTCCTCAATGAAGTTGATTAAAGAGTTTACCACTTATGGAATTCATAACAATTCATAAGAAGAAAGCTTTGCTGGAATCAGTACATATATTAGAAGTTCATTATAAGATTGAGTACACTACTAATACAGTTGTACTTTTTATTAGTTTTTCTTAACAGTAGTATGTGGGTGAGCAGGAGCAGCTGTTTTTGTTGGTGGATTCAGCTCATTCCAGGCTTCAATCCAAGTAGCCATGGCATCCCCCAGCTTCTGAAAGTAAGGATCAAGAGGGCCTAGCTTTTCCTTGACACCCTTGGCAAGCTCAATGTAGCATTCTTGAAAAGTTTTGCACTCCTTTGGGAGAACAATTGACAGGAAAAATGGGATCATATCTTCCTGCCAGTAAATTCCTTGTTACTCTTTCTTCAGATTCACCAATGGGTTACTTGTCTTGCGATGCCATATGTATGGCGGTCCTGTCTTCACCCCTAGACCCAAATGGTCACATATCACCTAAATGCAACAACACACAAGACATTGTTGTATGTGTTAATTATATGTTTCATATCTCTATTTAAAGATTCAAATCATCGTAAGCGGGACACATAAATATTAAACCCTAAAATATATTGGGGACCTCATGAGAGGGTTTTCTCTCCAAAACCCTAGAAATCTTGTAGCGGCAACGGCGAAGGCTTTCAGTCCCCCTTGGCGTGCGCTGAGCACCACGAAGGTCCTCTCGGACACCGTGTCATGATCGCGACATCCTTGCGATGCCATAACAGTTTTGGTCCTCTCGGGATCCAACGTCGGGTTTGCTCCTTCCCTGTATTGGAGTGATCGGACTTTCCACTTTGGCGTTTTGGCAGGGTGGGAAGGTGAATGGTCAGTTGGTGGTCGGTGCCCCCCAAGGGCTAGATTGAAGATTGTAAAGGGGTGCGTCAGTGCTGACCGGAACCTTCAGGGGTTGGATTTTGACAGGGTGCTCTGGAAGCCGAGCGTTGGTGGTGGCTGGAATCTTCAAGTCGCGGCTGATGTTTACTTTCGTCGGTGAAGTCGAACGAAGCAGGAGGTCATGCGCCTCTGGGTTGAAGCGGATTCTGTGCTTCAATCCGGGGAGTTAGGTGGCTCGGCTTGGATGGTTTGGAGGCCACACTTTGGTGGTGGCTGGTGCTTTCAGAGCGCGAGGAAAGCTTCCTTCCGACTGTGAAGTCAAGCAGCTTCAGTGGGTGTTGACCGGGTTGTGGGCTGGGCTTGAGATTTGGGCCCGGGTATTGGGTTCAAATCCATTTTGGATCTGGACCTAGGATCCAGGTGATAGTTTAAAATATGTTTTAGTCTTCTACTGGGGCTTGGTGGTTCTGTGCCTGCTTTGATATGGGGCTAAAACAAGTTTGGTTCTAGTTTGTTGAGGCTTGGTTAGTCTGCCTACCTCGACAATGTCTCTTATTCAAGGTCATATGGTTCTTTTGTGCTTCATTTCAGAGGTTGCATTTCGATCTAAGTCATGTTAGATCGCATAGGTTCTTTAAGAGTGTTGGTACTCCCACGGTCGGGTCTACGGGCGGATTTATGTATTATGTAATCAATCTTTTGGTTTAATGTGACTTACAATGTTTCAAAAAAAAAGATTCAAATCATCGTAAAAATGATTTTCGTCATGTATTAAAAAAATCGTATGATATAAAAAAAAACATAAAATTAAGGAAAAGAAGAAATCTCAATCTTTAAACTAGAATTACCTTGGCACACCAGCCAGTCCATATATGATCATATCTGCCAATGGGCAGGCCATCACCCATGAGCCCAAAGTACATGGCTGGGCCTATCAGCTCCCTATCAAAAGCAAAAAAATGTGCCTTTGGGGATTGTCATCACAACATCAACAAACTCAATCCTCAATTCCATTTCACAACATTTACTACCAAACATATTCACCAAATGATTTATACGATAAGGGAAAATGAGTTTAACCTGGTGTTGTGCTCACGCGGCTTGACGAGCTGAGTTGAGGCATCATAGTCAGGAATGTTAAGCCAAAGACCGTGTGAAATAGCAGTGGGAACTCCTTCCCTCAAGCTAAATGGGTAGCCGCAAACGAAGTCAACCCCTTCTGCAAATGGGTCATAGAGTGTGTTGAAGAACATTGGAGTTGATGGTTTCAGAAGGTTTCAGATATGTTGTGCCAATGCATTGATCTCCTTCCAGTAGAAAAACGTATATGTAAAAAGTGTTTATGGTAGAATAATACTTCATTTAGTCCTGAATTGGATATATATACAACTTACATGACAGATTCCTAATAGGAAAGAATATCTACCATAATGAATAAATCAATTATAATTACATTAGGAATCCTAAATATCAACAATTGTCAACACTCCCCCTCAAGTTGGCGCTTAGACGTCAATCATGTCCAACTTGACCATCCATTTACTAAAGACATCATGCGATAATCTTTTAGTAAGTACATCGACTAACTTCTCCTCAGATGACACAAAGGGAAACTGGATAATCTTTTTGTCAAAGTTATCCCTTGAGAAATGTCGATCCACCTCCACATGTTTAGTTTTGTCATGTTGGACTGGGTTATGAGCAATCTCAATAGCAGCTGTATTATCACAATGTAATTCCATAGGTTTCTGAAGTCTGAAACCTAACTCTCTAAGTACATTCTTGATCCATAGTAATTCACATACTCTATTCGCTATTCCACGATATTCATCTTCTGCTCTAGAGCGAGCAATTACATTCTGCTTCTTACTGCGCTAAGTTACTAAACTTTCACCAATAAAAATGAAATAACCAGAAGTAGATGCCCTATTAGTATGATCACTAGCCTAATCTGCATCACTATAGCCTGAAACACACACCTCACTGTTTCTTGCAAACAATAAATCTTTACCAGATCTGCTCTTCATATACTTGAGAATACGTAGCACTGCACTCATATGATCTACTCCAAGATTATGCATAAACTGTCTCACCACACTAACAACATATGCAATATTAGGTCTAGTATGTAATAAGTAAATAAGTCTCCTAACTAAATGCTAATACCTGGCCTTATTCGTTGGGACAATGTAATCCCTGCTTGGACCTTGCAACTTCAATTTCCAGAAAATATTTCAGGTCTCCCAGATCCTTCATGTCAAATTATAGCGACAACTGCTTCTGAAGACTTGCCATCTCACATGGATCATCTCCTGTAACCACCATGTCATCAACATACACAATCAAGGTAGTAGTCTTACCATCCTTGGGTTTAACAAACAAGGTGTGATCAGAATTACACTGGCAATATCCAAACTTCTTCATTGCTTTGGAGAAGCGCCCAAACCATGCTCTAGGTGATTGTTTTAGGCCATATAATGATTTCTTCAAATAGCACACATTTCCTTCATTACCTGGTTTACAACTGACTCCTGGTGGAGCATCTATGTATACTTCTTCTTCTAAGTCACCATTCAATAAGGCATTCTTCACATCAAACTGACGTAGAAGCCAATCATAACGGGCCATAAGAGCAATAAGAATTCTCACAGTATTAATTTTGACAACAGGTGCGAAAGTCTCTTGGTAATCCACTCCATACATCTGGGTATAACCTTTGGCAACTAGCCTGGCTTTGTAGCGATCAATGCTCCCATAAGTTTTAAGCTTCACAGTAAACACCCAACGACACCCAACGACATCCAACAATCTTCTAACTAGGTGGCATAGGGACCATGTCCCAAGTTTCATTCTTCTGCAAGGCTTATAATTCTTCATTCATAGTTTGTTTCCACTTGGGATCTGTCAAGGCATCTTGTACATTGTTAGGAATAGATACGGAAAATAATTGATTAACAACAAGTGCATGAGACTCGGACAACCTATGGTTGGAAATATAGTTAGCAATGGAGTATTTGGCTTTGGCATCTATTATTGCTTAGGAACTCCTGTAGTGACACAATTAGATTTACGTACCTCAGGTGGAGCATCCTGAATGGAGATCTCAGTTGGTGATGTAAACGAGGGGGTAGTAGTCACAGTACTATCTTGATGTTGTAAAACTGAAGAAAATTCTCTGTCAGTAATATTTTTGACGGGTCGAGCCATATGTCTCGACCGGTCGAGAACCCCAAACTGTTCGTCGAGCACACGTTTTTCGACCGGTCGATGATATTAACCTGTTCCTCAGTCACTAAAATTTTGACAGGTCGAGAATCCTTACTCGACCGGTCGATGATATCAATCTGCCCCTCCAGTGCACTATTTTTGACCGGTCGAGCCGTTTTTCTCAAAGGGTTGAAATCTGTCGATCCAGTATTTTCATAAGTTCTTGATTCTGCAAAATGCATCTCCAACTGTTCCAATTTATCAAATTCTGGTAAAGTAAGAGTATTACCTTCACAACTGCTATCTCCCTGAAGGGAAGACTCCGAGACTCCCCCTGAGTAAAAAGGGCCAAACTCACGAAAGGAGACATCAAGGGACACATGAGTCTTCTTGGTGAGAGGATCATAACACCGATACCCTTTCTGAAAATTAGCACAGCCAATGAAGATGCATTTCAAAGCACAAGGATCAAGCTTGTCGCGCAATTGTTTATTAACATGGACATAAACCGTGCAACCAAACACGCGAGGTTCAAGGTTAGGAAGGGAAGGAACATTCAACGATTCTTGCAAATTCTGAAGTGGACTTTGGAAATCAATAACTCAGGAGGGAGTATAGTTGATCAGGTAAGCGGAAGAGGTAATAGCAGCTCCCCAATAAGAACGAGGGACATTCATGCCAAACAACGAAGCACGAACAACCTCGAGTAATGTCCGGTTCATACGTTCTGCCAAACCATTTTGCTAAGGAGTATGGGCAACTGAAGTTTGATGACGGATCTCATGAGAGGCCATATATGAAGTCATGAGTTCATTAACATACTCACCTCCATTGTCAGATTGAAGAACACGAATAGGCTGCTGAAATTGTGTCATCACCATCTTATGAAACTCAATGAAACGAGAGAAGACATCACTCTTATTGGTCATCAATGACACCCATGTTATCCTGGTACATTCATCAATAAAAGTAACAAAGTAACGAGCCCCAGTAGGTGTAGAGATTATAGCAGGTAGAATGAATTTTCATAAAAGGAATAGAGCATTTATTCAAACTCGGGGGGGGGGGGGGGGGGGGGGGGGGGGGGGGGGGAGGGGGTTAGGAAACATGGTGGCTGTTAGTGTGTGATCCCGCATCACACAAATTACCGCACACTTAGTCACTAAAAATGGGTCAACACAGCTTAGACCAAACGCAAGGCAGCAATGCAGGTTTCAACTCTAAACAAGGAACCAACAGCATCCGAACACCCATGCGTTCGCTACGACATCAAGTTTCAGAGTCCACCCCGATAGTCAAATAGCAACAACGTTCGCACTATCGTGACACGAGTAGCAACATCACTTGTCACCACGAAAGCGGCTCCAAACAGTAACATCAAGTTTTGGAGTCCACCGCGATAGTCGAACAGCAACAGCGTTCGCACTATCGTAGCACGAGTAACAACATCACTTGCCGCCATGAAAGTGGCTCCAAACAGCAACATCAAGTTTCGGAGTCCAAATCAGATAGCCCTACAACACGAACATTCGACATCCGACCTCAAACCAGCTCTTCATCGGAGAGTTGGGGGACTTGGGGTATCAGGGCGCGGAATCCTCCCCGAGTGACCACGTGTGCGCAACCGGAAAAAAAGCTTTAAAACTCCCCAATCAAGAGCTGATTCCCTTGACTTGACTTGGGGGACTTATTAGTGTGGGATCCCGCATCACACAAATTACCGCACACTTAGTTACTAAAAACGAGTGAACACAGCTTAGACCAAATGCAAGGTAGCAATGTAGGCTTCAACTCTAAAAAAGGAACCAACAGCATCCGAACACCCACGCGTTTGGTACGACAAACGGAAAGTACTAGGACATGCCATGTACAAAAGATAGGATCCCACATCGAAGAACAACAAAAGGCTCCATACTCAACCACCAATATAAGCAACACATCTATGACAGATACAAGGTACGCCCATTACTCTACCAATACTACTATTACACTCCATACATTCTAACTAGAGCATCAGAGAGTCGAAGGCAGAAATTCCCCATCAAGACTCCTAACACCCGTTTGGTGTATTGTTCTTAACAGCAGGTAAAGGACGACACACGCGTGATAGACCAGGTCAGCCTGAAATAGGCTTCATCTGCTCTTCTGCTAAAGACCCTTACAGAATTTGGTAGAAACAATGGGTCTTGGCCAGCTCACAAACATCACACTTAAATTCAGACTCATCAACACCCGAAAACAGATGGGGTTGTAACTTCCTAAGATAACCAAAAGAAAGATGACCCAAACGATGATGCCATAACCAAACGTTCTCTTTGGCTTTATTTAAACTACTAATATTGTGGGCTTTACTCAACTACTGCTCTCCACTGGATGTTAAATCAAAATAGTACAGCTTTCCCCATCTAGTACCATAACCAAGAATCTTTTGTGTGAGGATGTCCTGAAAAACACAATAGTTGAGATAAAACGTGACAGAACAAGAAATGGTCATAGTAATTTGGATAACAAACAAAAGATTATATGCTAGAGTAGGGATTACTAAGACAGAATCAATAGTGAGGGTAGGAGAGAGAGTAACAGAGCATTCACCAACAACAGAAGAAGGAGAACCATTAGCAGTAGAAATACTAGGTAAAGTAGATGGGTGAAGATATTGAACTAAGTTAGGAGTATTAGTCATATAATCTGATGCACCAGTGTCAATTATCCAAGCATTATTCCCACAAGATGTAGCAAGAGAGACCTTACCAGACATACCTGACTGGACGATATTGGCAGAGGCATTGGTGGGAGTAAGGGTCTTGCGTGGGTGAGGTCCCCACCAATCTGGATAACCTATCTTGGCAAAACAATTGTCTGGAGATTGGCCCTTATCCTTGCACAGTAGGCAGACAGAGTTGGCATATTGGTTGGGAGGGCAGACAAACCGAGAGGACTCAGACCGGGAGGTAGAAGAAAAACGGCGTTGAGCCTCAGTGGCCTGAGCATTGGGAACCGGCGCCCATGGTGGTGGTGGTGTAGAGATAATGGTGGTCATGACCGCATGCTGACTCAGACCAGTAAAATAGGTAAGACGGTCGGTGTGAGCACGATGAACACGAGCATAAATCTGATCAAGACTCAATAACTCCTCCCTACGAATGAGCTCCCCCCGAATTTGATCAAACTCGGGATCTAGACTGCCCAAGAACATGTGAACCCGAAGCATAGGCCTGTAGTTGGTGTCTTGAACAATTTTAGCCACTTTATCAGAGAAAGACGTCACACGTTGATCCAATTCTTCGAGCCATGCGACAAACTCATTGTAATAAATAGACAGAGACCGTCCTGCTTGTTTGGCAGTGAAGCAGAGACGGTGTAACTCATAGATCCCTGTAAAATCTTGATTATCATAGTAGGTCATTTGTAAGGCCTTCCAAATTTCAGTAGCAGTCTTGAGACGGAGATAGCCCTGAACGATATTAGGAGACATGTTATCGATCAGCCAACTCTTCACATTCTCATTGTCAGTCGCCCAAGTAGTATGTTCAAGGGTTCCAGGAGGCGGAGCAACCGAGGCACCAGTAAGAAAGCCAAGTTTGTTCCGACTTCTAATGCGCATTTGCATAGTAGGAGCCCATGTAGAGTAATTGGTGTCATTCAGGAGAACTCCAATGGGAAAAGATGAGTTTTCCTGATGGTAATGGATGGATGTAGATGTAGGTGGAGGTAGAGGAGAAGAAATCACAGCAGAGTCGGATCCTTCAGTCATGACAGCAAAATTAAGGTGTAGTAGGTGACAAAAAATAGGATTTTGTCGGTAGGTATACAGGGTTGGCTCTGATACCAACTAGAAAAACGTATATGTACAAAATGTTTAGGGTAGAATAATACTTCATTCAGTATCGAATTAGGTATATATATAACTTACATGACAAAGTCCTAATAAAAAAGAATATCTACCATAATAAATAAAATATTAAATATCAACAATTGTGAACACTCCCACTGGGATCCTTAGCCACCTTAATTAATAGTGAGAAATTAATATATCGATCTTCAGCTTAATTTGTACACATGCATGCATGCATGAGCGAGATAGATCTGTAAGACTACTTACAGAGAAATCGTCATCGATAGTGAAGATTTACTTCTTCTTGGAGACCAAGAAACCAAAGCAGCGGCAAGCAGAGTCTTTGAAGGAGATGCAGCTAGCCTTGGGTCCTAAAACCTTGTTGACATGGTTCCGATTGTAGAGCTCGTAGTCGAAACCCTCGGGGACTTGAATGGTGTTGGAGGGATCACCGACCTGGAAGATGATGAGGTGATCGATAGGGCTAGAAGAAGGGCCTCCATTTCTCCAAGAAATCAAGGTTTCTGATTGTTGGGATCACAATGTCGAGCTCATCTTTCAAATCAGCCATCTTGAGCTAGCTATAATACAGAGGCAGATGAACCGAGCTATAAATAGTTGAGGAGAGGAGCGTAAGGTTTGGATAAGTAATGTGAGTAACGAGGAAAATGTGAATGCAAAAGAGAAATGAAGAGGTACGTGATGAACACATAAAGAAGGATGAGACGTTGCACAGAATACATGGCATTTACCCACATGAGTCATTGGCGTGCGTGCTTGAACACAATACCTGGTATTACCCATATGGCTGGCTAGCTATAACGTTTTCATGGGTTACATCGTTACAGTGTGGAACATCTAACCCAGCACTACCTGGAGATCGACTGTTTAAATAGATTGATATTGTTCTTACCTTCGGTTTAGGATATGATGGACTTAATTCTTGAAACATGAATTATCTCGTGACAGCAGTATGGGTGATTAGGGATTATCAGACTACAGTCCACAGGCAAGCAGCTAGTTAGTTGGTTTGCAACACAGATTGAAACGTCCAATTAATGGACACCGTCGCATAAAATATGTAAACTACTTTTGTACGTTAATGGGAAAAGTTTTAAACTAGTTCAGAAAATTTCATCACATTAAATTTGAAGCGAACAACATATAGCTAGATAAATGAACAATGATAGTACACATGCATACTTGACTGTAGTGTAAATATATGTCAATAATCGTGTAAGATTAAGCTTTTTTTTTATATATCAAATTCTACATAGATGGTAGCTAGATCGAATGCAAAAGGAATGGATCGGAGTTAATTAGTTGCCTTCCAAGCCATATATCTAGTCTTGACTCTTAAGTTCCTACTTCTAAGGATCTATGCACGTACATGCAAATGAGCCTAAGTGCCCTTTTGTGTTAGAGAAGGGAAAGTGCACACCTATTGAGGGACCACGTTGTTCGATCGAGCTTACACAAATTGGGGATAGTTAGACAGTGTTCACCTAATTACCAAATGATCTGCACAACTAGGAATTGATCGAAGGTAATTCATCCTCTCTTTTTTAGAAGGTCGATAATATTCCATTAAATGTGATAGTAGTACAAAGATTTTATCGAATCATCCGGCCCGATAAAGTAAAAGTCTTATACATATAACTATACTAGATGACAGGTTCTAGCACAAAGTCTAGACTAGTAAACCAGAATAACATTGAGTGTAATCGAAATTCTGGTTGCACCGTCCGTTAACTAGTTAGGCGTGCACCTCCTCTACTCGAAGTTCATTGTCAGGTCTGGAGCTTCCCTCCAGTCTGGTTTTATGATGTCTGATCCCACTGCACTAAGTTGTGACGTACAAATATTTCTACCACCTGAGCCATAGTTGCCTATGGGCTAGCTGCCTCATTTCTGAATCTTCCAACTATCGCTTAGTTGCTGGCTTAAATTTAGATTGGTCCAGCCTATCTACCTTACAAGCATTCCACGCCAGAAGGTCATCCAGTCTCCCTTTTCTTGACTTAGACTGTCTTTGTCATTTTCTAGGCCTTTAAGGAGACTTCTCCATCTCCAGCACTTCCAATTTTGCTTCAGCAAGCACCTCTACTGTGGACTCTGAGACCCATCTATCTGCAACTTCTTCCTCCTGGCTCCCTACTCCACCACCATGACCAGAAAAAATTACATGCTTCTGACCCCAACCCCAAATAGTTGCTTCTCCACCGAGCTTCTTCCTCGGCTCAGATTTCCTCCATCCTCCTCACTTCCTCAGCCTCCTCCAATTTACTACATTGGATCGAATAGCCATCCATATTATACCTGAAGCTACCACAACCCACATAGTAGCCGCAACGTAATATACTCAATATCAATCACGGCATAAGCCGTTGCACCAAGGGCAAGACATATCTTTGTTTCCAGTGGATGACGAAGGTCAATCCCCACGAACAACCAGATTTATTTCCTCTCCTCCAAACGAAACCTGTCATAGTCAATGTAGTATTTATAAGGAAGTCGAGTGTTGAACCCATAAGGATTGACCACTTAAATTTTTTAGTTTGACTCGATTAAGCACTCAAATTATGGATTAACTAGACATTAACTTGACACTAAATGAGAATTAAATAGCGAAAATGTGTATCTCACACTACCAAGTCCTTTGGAGACTTAACATTGTGAGGGATGATTAATTTACGATGAATGATTAAATGATGGTTGGTTGATTGATTGATTATGCTAAAATGCAAACACGAAAAGATTACATATATTCAAGATAAGGAAATATGGTCAACTAGGAAAATTCCACTAACCACATGATACATCAAACAATGTCCCAGTTTATGTATTGAATTAAAGTCCATTCAAACAAGTTATTATCCAAATCATGACCTTTTGAGTCACGTTTGGTTTTGAATCCAAGTTCCTAGGCTATTTTGAACACTAGACGACTTAAGCCCAACATTGAAGTGTTTAGTGAATCGAAACCAAGACCTAAGCCATTTCGGGCTTACATCTCAATCGTATGTCACGTGAGTGAAGCAAACAAATGTACTATGTGATAAATGTGGAAAGTTCCCCTTCTTGAATCTCTATTGGAGGATTCGAGAGGAAATCTAGGTGAATCCCCCAACTCACACTTAGTGAGTTCCGAGCCAAGAGATTCTACAATTGACACAATAACCTTTTAGATTTAATGTGTGCTTGACTAGAGTCCATCAAGTTTATTGAGACTCAAAGGAGCTCTAGTCCATGCAAGGTACTAAGGGAACCAAGTCTCAAGGTAAACCTCTTTCAAAATACCCTAATCATGTTTACATGCTCATCTAACCTTAAGTGAGTAGCAAATTCATTTAAGGGTCATTGTTAGTCTCTGTACACATATATCAACTTAGATAGGGTCAACACATGCATATAGGAAACTAGACATGAAGCTCAAGCACAATAAACATCCACAAATACATAATAAGCTTATTCACAACACACAATCACATAACATACACTAAAACCAAAAGTCATACATAATCAAAGACATCATTTGTTCATTACATGACTAGGGTTCTAAGCCTAGCCTAACCCTGGACTCCCAAATAGACTACTAACTACTCAAAACTACAATCAAATTTAGATACAAAGATAAGAGTCAATAAGTGCAAGAAATAACCAAAGAGTCCCTTAAGCAAAAACATCCAACTTCAAGTTCATTCTTCACTTTTTGCTCCAAAAATGCACCCAACCTTGTAGAGGAGGTAAGGAAGACCTCTAGGACTGTAAGAGGTAAAGGAGAAGAGGGATTACTTCTCATCTCTTTTAGCTCTAGAAATCTCACCAAACCTTAGAGGCAAAGATGAGAGGAGGAAGTGAGGGATGGTGATGAGGGAGAGTGGAAGAGGTTCGGCCAAGACTTGCAAGGTTAGGTCTCTTGAATTTGTAGAGGGTTGAAATAGAAGGTTAGAGGAAGAGAAATCTAGATTCTCTCTAGAGAACTCAACTAAGAACCCTAAACAGAAGTTAGAGAGAAAACTGAAGAGAAAAATGGCCCAAAACTTGGAAAATGAGTGAAATGAAGTGTGGTGTGTCTCATGGTTGGGAAGCTCGAATTTGGGGTGAATAGGAGAGATAATTTGTACCTGTGGATCATAATAAATGGTGATATGGAATATCTAAATGTTAGCTTTGAATTAGAGAGACCATGATCCACTTATTTACGCTTTGTAAGGCTGAAGTCCTAATTAGGTGACATCATGTGGTCCAACTTCATCTCTTTCTCTCCAAATCAGATTGGTAAGCATAAATGGGTTGAATGAGCCTCCATTGGGATTGACTCCATATGATTGGGCCGACCAAGGTGGGCCGGCCGGATGTGGCAAATTTTGGCAGGTTCCGGGCAAGTTCTGGCAAGTTCCGGTGAAGCTATTTCGTCATTTTCCCAAAGTTTCTCCAAATTCTCTTGTGACCTTAGAAGTGTATATGTTTTCTCCAATAAGTATCTAATTCTTCATATTTAATGCATTTCCAAGTCAACTCCATATTTTCTAGTAAGAACATGAAACATCATAAGAACAATGCTTTATTCTTAGAAAATAAGCTATAAGAATAAAGTTAGGAGCGTAATAGGCACATAATTATGTTCCTAACAATCACCTCTACCCGCACCTACACGCGAGATTTGGCTCCTAGAATCAGATGCACCGGGGTCTAACCATTAAACTCCTCTAGTATTACAGTGATATCATGGTATAACCAAGGTTCTCGATCAATAGACCTACGAAGATCCTATATTTCCTTAAACATTCCCATGTAATGATCATGGGTACAACACCAAATTCGAATCGAACTAGATCCCAAAAGTCCCTACCGAAGACGAATCATCTAATAATTGAGAGACTTTGCGCTAGTATCTCACAAAAATGATTGAGAGAAGATGTAGATAACAGCAAAGCCGTAATCCACCTCATCCTCCGCCGCACCTTCTGAGATATCATTCAGGAAAATAAACTCGATCCATGGACTTCAGCATGGATGAGTGCATGGATTGCTAGACTACACACACCAAATAATCAAGAATGAACACACTTAAATGTGTAAGAAGGAAAAACCCAAAAAGTGAAATTTAGATGGAGAGATAGGTTCAGGTCCTTCAAACAAAGTTGCTAGAATAATTAGGCTACAAAACTGAATAGAAATCAATAGAAATCAGCAATAATGAGACAGATTTAGTAAAAATTGGATTGAAAAGATGTATATGGAGGCCTAGGGTTTGGTCGGAACTAGAAGACCTAGAAAGATAAGGCAAGCTACGATAACCACATGCTAGCACACAATACAAAAATGATCGAGAATTCAAATTTCTTGCGGAATATATATATGTGGAAGGAATTCAAATTGTGTTTTGGGAATTTCCTTGATGATATCAAACTTCGTGATAGATAGAAACTATTAATAGGAAATTATATACAAGGTTATTTAGAGGGTTAATTTCACCAATAAGGTCATTTAATGAATCTTGTACAAATCATATCACTTCAATTTTCTACCATTTCCAATATACCCTTTACATAACACACGCACGCCTGGCTTGATTTGATTTCAAAACTCACGGATGAACCAGATCGAGATCGAGATCGAGAGAGAGAGAGAGAGAGAGAGAGAGAGAGAGAGAGAGAGAGAGAGAGAGAGAGACGCCGACGAGGGAGATAGACATCATTGAAGACTATGGTGCCGACGAGGACTACGACTTCGGAGAGGACCACGACACCACCGCATTGCAGATAATGAAGTAACCAAATCATGGATGACGGGATTAGATTTTGGGAGAGATGCAATGCCGGTGAGTTCAAATTTTGGTCTTGCCTCGACAACGAAGATGAGATCACCACCTCTGTAGCCATGCCTCTCCACGCCATTAAGCTTCTCGCTCTCTACTTCTTCGGCGCCGATTTTAAGATCTATTTCACCATTTGTGAAGCTTTGAAGGCGGAAACGAAGCCCTAGAAATTCTCATTCCAAAGCCGTTTTAGATATTCGAAGAACGATGATGGTGTTATACTTCAAAGTTTGCCCTGAGGTCGGCGATTTCACAATCTTCATGGGCCTTGACAAGTTCGAGAACGAGGAGTTCATCAAATATGGCTTCCCTAAAGACATTTGATTTTGGTACTGTGGATTATGTATGACGCATTGTAGTGATATTATTGTATGTTTTCTCTTGTGATTTATGTGTTTGTGTGTGATTGATGTGGTTGATTTGTGTGTTTTGTAAGTTTTGAGATTTCGTATAATTTATGAGATGTTATAGATTGGGAGTACTACTTGTGTTGAGTGAGTACACTACTGCATCACTCTGAAGGCACTAGTTCGCTATTATGTGTGTTTTGTCTATGTTTGTACTTGATAGTACTATTAGTGTTAAGTGAATACAATACTGCATCCCTCTGTAGACACTAGTTAGTTGTTTTGTGTGTTCTGTCTATGTTTGTACTTGATAGTACTATTAGTGTTGACTGAAAGCACTATTGATGACTACTAAGAATACTACTTCTGTTCTGTAAGCAGTTTTGGGTTTAATTTGCAAATTGGTAGCTATAGATTTGGATTTGTATGCGAAGTGCACCTACAACAAACATACAATCATGTTCGATGAAGCCAGTCAGATGAGATCTTTGTGGCAAAAATGGAAGACACAATAAATTGACATGTACTAAAGTCATTAGCAGCTGAAACCTGAGTAACTAGTGTTTGTATTAGTCAAAAGTAGTGTTTTTACCAGTCTAAAGTAGTACGTTCTGCCTGAACAGATAATTTTCATGAGGCATGTCAATTTCCTTTACATACACACCATATTAGTCACAAGATATAGCTAGTACTAATACAAGTCATTAGTAGTACACTTGGTTCGAATCTCTTTCATCGATTGTTTTTTGATAAACATATACAATGTTATTCTTCGATGTATAACATACTACTTTAATGTAATTTTCCTTATGCAATTGTTTAACATACTAATTTGATTGATGTTTTTCTGTTCGCGATTTTGTGTTGGTCAATTGTGTGTTTCTGTACGTTACAACGCTTTGTGTGTGATACCAACTACATTAGTACTACCCAACAACAATAGTAGTACACTCATCAAAAAACAAAAGTAGCACTACTTTAAAACATTCAGCGCATACATCAATGTTAAACATACTACTAATTTCTCTAGTAAGCACTACTGTATCATAACGGAAAGTACTACTTAAAAATATTTAGTGTACTAACACCACTACTGTCTCTAGTAAGTACTACGGAGTCACATAGAAAACACTACTTCAAAATATTCAGGGTACTACTTCAAAACATGGTAAGTACTACTATTCTATAATACAATGTAAACATTCAACATGAGCCCTAACACAATGTAAAAACTGACACTACACTACTACTTGGACTTTGAAGCTTTTGGTTGCCTTCTTCCTGTTGTGTAGTTGAAATGAGCGTCCATGTTCGTCGTCTTCCTCTTTTTGACTTCTACTTCCATTTCTTCCTCTGCTAAACAACAAAATGGACATCAAAATACTACTACAGATTAATATACACACTACTACAAACTATTATTAACACTACTACATAACAACCAAAGCACACTGATCTGTATACAGTACTACAGACTAACATACACACTATCATAGACTAACATAGACACTACTGCATAACAAGCAAAGCACATCAATCTGTATATACTACTACAGACTAACATACACACTACCACAGACTAACGTAGACACTACTACATAACAACCAATGCACACTAATCTGTGTATATTACTACAGACTAACATACACACTACCACAGACTAACGTAGACATTACTGCATAACAACCAAATTACATCAATCCTGTATACACTACTACAGACTAACATACACACTGCCACAAACTAACATAGACACTATTGCATAACACTCTTTATACAAAAATACTATTGCAACTTAACCAAAAACACCAATCAAAACCGACTCAAGATTCTCACACCAAAATTTAGCACCAATACTCATACAAACACACCAATCAAAACATTAAAATCAGTAACTAAACCTAGAAACCCTAACACAATGAGAGAGAGAGAGAGAGAGAGAGAGAGAGAGAGAGAGAGAGAGAGAGATATATTTGTGTTTAGCTTCGGGAGGTTGCAATGAGCAGCAAAGAGGTTGCGGCGAGCAACGGCGGAGACAAACTTCAATGACGACAAGGAAGAAGATCGACAATAAATGGATTTTGAAGCCGGTGAGAGAGGGAGAGGAGAGCCGCGTTGAAGGAGATGTAATGGAGGCTAAGGGTTAAGAGAGAAGAGAGGAAAGGAGAGAAGACTCAATTAAAATGTGAGAGGTCAGGAGAATTTGGTTTAGTTTTCAATTATATGAGATGGTATAGTTGTAAATATTGTCAATTTTAAAGTTATGCTAGTTATATGACTGACCTGATTTGGTAGAGTGACCTTATTTAATATAGATTTTATATAATTGATCATCATAATTTACCGGACTATTAATTGTTTATCTCGTCTCCTTCTTATTCATCTTGATGCGTGTTTTTTTTTGTTATAATTCATGTCTCGTAAGGTTCTATTAGAGCAGCTGCACCGGCAGCATCCTCACCGAGGACGTCCTTCGAAAAACCGTCGGGCCCGCCAAAAAATAGGACGTCCGGGGCTGGGGGGCATGCAGCGGGGAGAAAGGGAGGGGTTGACCGCTCGTGGACCACGAGGACGTCTTCCCAGCCGTGAAACAATCGATTGCCGGAGAGGAATTCCCCCTGGCGGATCCCACGCTCGTGGGTGAAGTCAGGCGGGAAAAAAAAATTTGAATCTAGCGCGTGTAATACACACGCCAGTAAAAACGTAATTTTTTTTTTACATTTTCACGGACCAATGATAGCCCGCCACATGGCAGGCTGTTGGACAACTAACCTGGCAACGGCCAGATCAATCTGGTTCGTCCATTTCAAATTTGATTGATGAATCCAACGGCTAGAATTTAAACCAAACGGCTACTGATTGTTCTGATTTTTTCATAACGGCTATCACCAAAAATACCCCGAAAAAAAATCAAAAAAATCCCAAAAAATACCAAAAAATTTCTAAAACCCCCTACTATTTTTCTATAAATACTACCTTCATTTTCTCAATTACTTCACACCAATTTGTGCAAAACAAATTCTCTTCCTCCTCCCTCTCTACTCTCTCTATCTCACAATCTCTTTATTTTTTTTGGCGAAAAATGTCCACCAATTGGCTCATGTCGGAATATGTACAACTATGCATATCATATTGTCGTCATAGTGTATGCCCTATCTCCGGCAACAAACAAAAGGTCGACAAATTGTGGGAAAAAATTCGTGACGATTTCCAACAAAATTGGGTGATGGGTCAAGGTGAAGCGAGGGCGGAACCTAGGTCCCAAAATGCACTTACCTCCCGTTTTGCTAAGTTGAAGCCAAATTTGTCACAATGGAAAGCGGCTCTTGCATACGCGAGAAGGAATCCGGAATCCGGCGGAAATGTGTATGATGAGGTAATGATTTTTTTATGTTGGTCCTTTCAATTTTAATTAATATTAATTCGTAACTTGTAATTATAATTTTTTTTAACTTGTAATTATATTTTTTGTTGGTCCTTTCAATTGATGACAAAATGAAATATTAATTTCGATAACTTGTAATTTTTTTTTGTAACTTGTAATTATATTTTTTTGTAGTTAAGGAAAGCCCAAACGTTTTATGTGGGGAAAAAAAAAAGGAGTTTGCACACTTTGCGTGTTGGGAAGTGGTCAAAAATCATCCTACCTTTAGAGTCGTCGAAACTACCACTCAACCTTCTTACAATTCATATTTCGAAGAAACACCTACCGTTAATGAAGTATCTCCTAGCGTCAACTTGGATGAAGATGAAGTGATGCCAACATCACAAATCAACCTTGGAGGAACCTCAAGCCCGCCTAGACCTCAGGGAGTGAAGGCGGCCAAGGAAGCAAAAAGAAGAGGAAAGAAGGCCATGACACCATCGAATGAAGTTAGAGATGAGACTTTGAAGAGCATTGCGGCTAATCAAAAAATGTTTGCCGATTGGACGAGGGCAAATGATGAAAATCAACGAATACTTGATGAGAAAAACTAAAATTAAGGGCACAAGAAGAAGAAACAAGAATCATGACAATGAATTTCGAGGCTATGACCCCAAATTCAAAGAAGTACTTCATGAAGCGGAAATCAGAGATCCTTCAGCAAGTAGATGACGATGAAGGAGAAGTCGGCGATGCTAGCTTTACCGGTTGTTATCGTCCCCGCAACCTTGATTTTAGTGATTAGTTTAGTAATTTCAATTCATGTAATTTCAATTTCAAGAAATAAAAACGCACTTTATTTATTGAGAGCTTACCTCAAATTTAAATTCATTGATTATTAAGGGAAACACACATACAAAAGGGTAACACACAAATTGCAAACACACATATCTCGCGCACATTATTTAGAGACGTTCACCGGTTTCAAGAAACCAGTTGTGCTTCACTAAGTCCTTTTGAAGTTCACCATGGAGATAAACTGATTGTAAATCGATGAGCCGGTCGCTAAACCATTGATGATGTTGATCTCTTCCCACTGGCTCAAATGGAATTCGGTGACCATTTTCATCCACCGGCCCATCATATACTGTGGAAGCAGTCACTGGGTTTTGTAAATCTTCTTCCTCATTCTCCTCAAAATCATCTTCCACAAATTCTTCCTCGACAATCATGTTATGCATTATGATGCAAGCCAACATGATCATTTTCAATGTCGATTTGTGATGACACATGGCTGAGTGACGAATGATAGCCCAACGAGATTGCAAGATGCCAAAGCACCTCTCCACATCTTTACGATATGACTCTTGTTTCCGTGCGAACAACTTCTGTGGTTGATCTTGCGGATTGGAAATTGTCTTGACAAACGAGGAATACCTCGGATATATTCCATCCGCTAGATAATAAGTGTGGTGGTAAGTCATACCGTGGACTTTATACGTCGAAGGCGGACTTCTTCCGGCAAGGAGCTGGTCGAAGACATCCGAGCTGTTCAGCACATTAATATCATTTTGTGCTCCAGGCGTCCCAAAGAAGCTGTGCCATATCCACATATCATATGACGCCACCGCCTCTAAGATTATGGTCGGACGAGCCTTTCGGCCCGAGTATGGCCCTTGCCAGGCTGTTGGGCAATTCTTCCATTCCCAGTGCATGCAGTCGATGCTTCCAATCATACCAGGAAATCCCCGTTGCCTAGCCCTTCTTAAAAGTCGAGTTATGTCACCCGGATTTGGAGCACGGAGGTAATGGTCCTTGTAGAGCAAGACCACTTGTGTGCACTACTTCTTCATGCATTCCAACGTCGTTGACTCCCCCATCCTTGTGTACTCAGTACAATGATCTGCGGCTGCGCCGTACGCCAACATTCGTATAACACCGGTCATCTTTTGCTCGGGGAGGAGTCCTTGCAATCCAGTGGCATCTGCTCTTTGATGCCAAAATGGGTCGTGATTACAGAGGTCTGTCTTGATCCGGTTGAACAAGTGCGTGCTCATTCGGAACCTCCGGCGAAAATCTTGCTCGTGGAAAACAGGGCGTTCCACGAAATAATCTTCAAGCAGATTCTCACCCCTAGGTTCCCTTTGCCTTGGATGGTTTGGAAGGCGGCGGCGGGGTGGCTCATTATCAAATGTGGTGACTACCATGGTTGCATCATTGATGAATGAATTCATCATTGTGGTAGCTTGCCGACGTTGTTGGCGCCTCCTCCTGGAAGACTCTTCGTAATCGTTATGATTCATCTTCTGGATGAGAAAAACGGAAGAATTGTGTTTAGGTGTAGAATATCAAGTGACTTATGCGTGTTGTGAGGTTTCAATCTTTAGGAGCCAGAGATGATGATTTTATAGCAAAATTATGATAATCTAATGTTGAAGGATGAATACACGTGTCACATCCTCATTTGTCGGAAATCTCACCGGAAATCTTCATCAATAATTTAGCCGACAGTGACATGTGGATGTGACACGTGTCGCATTATCACTGGTTAGAAATCTCACCGGAAATCTTCAATCGATAACTTATCCGACATGTACACGTGGATGTGACACGTGTCGCATTATCACTGGTTAGAAATCTCACCGGAAATCTTCATCAATAATTTAGCCGACAGTGACACGTGTCACAATATGACTCGTCGAAAATGTTATCGAAAATTTGGTTCAATAATGTACACGATAATGACATGTGTCGCCTAGTTATTGGATAAACATATTACAAATAAAAAATCAAAATTTAAGTTTATGATTATGAATAGTAATAGGAATTCCTATTTGTTGCACTGCTGCGTAAAAAAACTGAATAGGAAGTCCTATTTGCTGAATAGTAACAGGAAGTCCTGAAAATAGGAATTCCTCGTCAATAGGAAGTCCTCAACGGGTGCGGATGCTCTTACACGTACTTTCAAACAAAACAAAAAAATAGTACGTGAATTGTAAAATCATTTTGAGAGATTCCTTATTTATAGGATGCTCTCATCTCCTTGTGACACTGTCTCCTTGCATATATATAGCTTCTCTTTACATCTAAGGATTTGTTACTACTCGTAGACAAAAGGCATCGTTAGGTATGGGTGTGGATTGGTGATGAGTCAAATCTGATCTTCGTTTGTTAGCCTTGTGATCAATCAAGTGCTTTGAGAAGTGAGAAGGGGTAGCGGCCAGCATGAGTTTATGGGACTCAAAAAGCTCTCGATCAAGAAATGGATTGGTGCATACACATGCATGTACCTGATTTCGTTTTTAGGCTTTCTGCGGACACAGTTGAGCTCACAAGCTCTATCTTCAATTAGCAACAACCATATTGCAGTCATTGCTAGCTAGCTAGCTGTACAAATGGGATGAAGCATATGGACATGCAGAAGTAGGCCACATGGACCAACGTTGGAGCCCAAATTTTATGTGGGTCACTGAGTTTGAATTTCTGAATTCAGGTTGATCTGTGGCTTCTCCATAAATTTAGTGGGTACAATTGCTAATTCATTCGCCAGATTCTCTCTTACTATTTAATAATGAAAATCAAAGCCAAGTAAAATTTTATTAATTTAGTTAAGAATCTCTATTAATTAAGGTAGAGGGACTTAAGACAGTTAAGAGAGTAGAACATTAGTAATTCCTGAATTTGTCCTTTGCTAAGCATATTAGATGCAACCAACCACGTACAAAAAAAATTGATCGATTGCTCAAAGAAAACTGATCAGTTTCATCTTCCCAATCCCCATATTTCCTTCGACCCCCATATTTCCTTCGACCCGCTGTCCTTTCCCTTTTATCGCTGTCCTCTCCCTTTGGATCGTCCTCGCTGTCCATGCCATCCACGCCGTCATCGCCCGGTCCGAGTTCTGCTCCGTCAAACACTTCGGTGTCCAAATCCGAGTCCGGCAAGCTGTGCCTCCCGGAGTTCAAGTCTGGCCCTCTCCCTCTGTAGTCCACCAAAGCTCTCACGTCGCTTGGGCTCTTCGATTTGGTATGCGTTCCCTTCTTCTTCTGAAAATCGAGAAGAGATTTTGTTTATTACTGTTTGATCTATGGGTTCTCTGTTTGCAGCAATTTGGAGTACGGTTGGCCGGTGTTCGATTTGGTGGTTGGAGCTCTGGATTATGGGTATGATTCTTGATTATTGCCGGAGCTCTCGATCTAATACTTCATTCTGCTACTGTGGGTATATACTTCTATGATTTTGTCAAGGAGTAAAATATCGGGTATCGAGGATATATCGACAGTCCAAAATTTGGATATATCGACGGAAATATCGACGAAATATCGATCCACTGAAAATTCTGACGGAAATGACGGAAACTAATAAAAATATATGGAAATTTGTAATGAAACTTTTGGAGGTTGTTATATGATCAATTACCTACCTTATGTGAAAAGAAAATATTGATCAAACATCAAAACATGTGAATTTGCTATATTACTATATGAATTAGTACGTGTTAAGTGCTGATAACTATTAAAATATAATTTAATAGTTCTATTTTTATTTTTTTGATGGCTAAACTTTAATGGGAGGCTAGGCCATCACATTTTTGTACAATATGTTACACATCACATATTACAAAATCAAATATATAAATACTTCAAAACCACGTAGAGGACCTATGAGGTTCGAAATTCACACTATTTCCCCCATCTCTCTGTGCAGAATCATGTGTGTATTGTGAAGAGTACTCATTAAATGATTGCTCTCCCATGTAATTCTGCACGTATTGACTTACATGCCAGCCATATGGGTCAGGGGGCAGTCTTTGAAGATTTTGGAGCTCGTAGTATGAACCAGGCATTGCTCGACTTTCTTCATTGCTATCATCATTTGAGGCATTTGTTTGTGATTGTAACGATGAGGTATCACTTGTTGGAAGACCATAAGGCATGATATATGAAGGATAAGGCATTGCAAAATTTTGACCATAATAATAGGGTTGGTAATTACAAGGAATGCAAAATCGATATTATCGGCGATATTTCGCCGATATTTCAGTTTTTTGAACTTACCTGAAAATGACTGACAAGTTTTTAATTTTGTTAAATTAAAAAAGTTACTGAAAATTTCAAAAATATCGGAAATATCGGAAAGTTTCGGTAATATCGGGGATATATCGGGGATATCGGGGATATATCGGAAATATCGGAAAGTTTCGGAAAATTTCGGAAAATTTGGAGATATATTCACGGATTTTTCAGGTAAGTTCAAAAAACCGAAATATTGGCGAAATATCGCCGATAATATCGATTTTTAATTCCTTGGATTTTGTATACCGTTAGTAGAGTACTATATCGTAAGTTTTGATTTTGTAACACCACATCTCCAATTAGTTTTGATTTCCATTCACCTGGTCTGGTATCATCGCTCACACAACAGAGCAAGTAGATACTTGGATTTCTTCTTCTTCATTCAATTTCTCTTTGATCGGCTTCAATAAGGTATTTTTTTCTTTTCTCAATAAGCTACTTCTTTATTTACCTACCTTGAATTGCCTATGCATTTCTATGGTTTGTTGTTTGTGTTCTATGATATTGTTTTTGATGTCATTGTGAAAGAAGAAGATGAATACCTAGAATTGCATACGTGTATATGGTTTGTGTTTGTCTTTGATTTTTAGAAGCATTCAGTTTGTGCATGTGTTTCCGGCTTCAGTTTTTGGTGAATTTTACTTTTTTTGTTGTTGTTGTTTATTCTTCTGGATTACATAGTTGTATTTTGATGTGGATTTCTCTTATGTGAACCTTTTGCTTTGTAATTTTCTGATACTCGACAAAACCATGTTGTTTCCATGCGTTTAATCTGACACTTGATTCACTTTCTTGAGACTGTTGAGAGGCATTTGATCAGAGCTTATGGTTGTTGTTTTACTTTCGAGTTATTTAGTGTTTTGTGGAATTGACAATGTTAAGGTGCAATATGAAGTTATGAGTTTTAACTTTTTGAGGTGTATTAGTTTCTTATCATAGTGAAGAAAAGTAAATTGTTGTATTGATTATACTGAGTGAATCATATTGTTATCTCTTCCTGTAGCAGAGTCTTTATTTTCGATGTTGTATTAGTGGAATTTAGTTACTGGGTCTGTTATTTATGCACGGAAGGTGTTTGATACAATGCTCAAAGGAATTCGGTTACTTTGTCTTCCATAGCCGAGAGGCCTTGAATCTGTTTTTGGCTTGCTCTGTCTAATACTTTTAATTAATTTTGTTAGTAGGACTACGATTCACTTGATTGCCCAATTAGGTGTGTAATTATGCATAGAGTAAGGTTGTAATAGACGTATGATATCTTTCCGGTTGCATTCATCGTTGTGAATGTTGAGACTGATCAGCCGATTATGTTTGTTGCAGATTCTCATTTGAATGTCATTGGGACTCGGATCTTGAAGTTTGTGTGTTTTCTTTTCTGAGTTTCTCTCTTCAGTTTTGGGTTTGATTCGATTTGTTCCAACTAAGAGATGAAGTTTAATTTCAGTTTGGGATATGGATACTCGATAACTTGATAGACTGTTACTATATACGCTTTGGGTAAACGCAGATGGATGTCGAAGTAAAAAAAGTTGATTTTTCATGATTTTGTTACAATGGGTTGATGAAAAGTGATAACAAAACTGATTTCTCAAAATTTATGAATGTGACTATTATTGTTGCTACTATTAGTGCTGTATGAGTAGAGTATTGGAGTTTTGTCATGAATTGAGTATTATTGGTGTTAACAGAACTGATTATCTGTTAGAAGCTAATGATTGAGAAAGAAAGTCTAGCAGAGCTATGTCTGTATCCACAAGTTGTTCATCTGCTAATAAACGTATGATATCTTTCCGGTTGCATTCACCGTTGTGAATGTTGAGACTGATCAGCCGATTATGTTTGTTACAGATTCTCATTTGAATGTCATTGGGACTCGGATCTTGAAGTTTGTGAGTTTTCTTTTCTGAGTTTCTCTCTTCAGTTTTGGGTTTGATTCGATTTGTTCCAACTAAGAGATGAAGTTTAATTTCAGTTTGGGATATGGATACTCGATAACTTGATAGACTGTTACTATATACGCTTTGGGTAAACGCAGATGGATGTCGAAGTAAAAAAAGTTTATTTGTCATGATTTTGTTACAATATATGGGTTGATGAAAAGTGATAACAAAACTGATTTCTCAAAATTTATGAATGTGACTGTTATTGTTGCTACTATTAGTGCTGTATGAGTAGAGTATTGGAGTTTTGTCATGAATTGAGTATTATTGGTGTTAACAGAACTAATTATCTGTTAAAAGCTAATGATTGAGAAAGAAAGTCCAGCAGAGCTATGTCTGCATCCACAAGTTGTTCATCTGCTGCTGTAGATGAATTAGTTTGATAATTTGCTGTCTTGCGATAGTAGAACTTGGGGACTTTTACAAAAAAGAAAAATACATGACAATCTCAAAATAAAATACATGACAATCACAAGTTGGACAGTAGGCAACACAATAAACACTCAAACTCCTGCAACTGAAACTGAATTTTTACCAATTGATCGTGATTATGATAGTAGGTCAACATCATTACTAACATTAGTAAAATGATATAAGCAGATACTTGAATTTCAGTAGTTCAATGCGAGCAACTAACAAGTAATTATAAAGTTACCTCTTTTTATATGGAAAAGGATAGAGTAAGATGCTAGCTCTTGCATGTCAGATACATCCAACTTTTCCATTCTCATGTAATCCACATACATTCTCATGTAATCCACATATGGAGGCCGAGGAACATGTTCCCCATGTATTTTCGTGTACATCTCGAATAACCCTTTTCTCAAGCTCACGAGAGTTTCCAATAGATCAGTGTTGTATACAAAACAATTTGTAGCCATAGAGATGGTGGAAAAACTTAATGGTGGAAAAAGGAAGAATGCGGGTTTGTTAGATTGTCAGGGTGGATTGTGTCGTTTAAGTTTGCAAAGGACGGCTGGTATTCATGGCTCTGTGCTTTGTGGATGTAGGTTGTAGGCGATGAATGGTCGAAATGCGAAAGTTAAGTACGTAAGAACTTAGGGTTTCTGAATTCTGAATGTTCTTTTATCTCATGGAAAGTAAAGGCTCCTACTGAATAACATATACTGAATTCTGAACTTCGATAATGTTCAAATATCTTTTGATGTCAAATTTCTTTTGATTTCTGAATTCTTGATACTCTATTGTGGTGTTCTATCTTTGATCGGTGTTGGCCATTAAGTCTGTCGATTGGTAGTGTCGTCAAGAAGCTAAAGAATTGAAACAATAATTGCATTCACCAATAGTAGGCACAATTCCTCTATTTTGCTCTCATCGTTCCTTCATCACAAATAGAAAGTTGATTTGGATATTTTGTGTTTCTTTCTTGCATATTATAACTATCTGAATTTCATAGCCTCAGTGACTTTGGGTGACTTTAGGCCTACTACAGATTCCAACTATCTGGATTACAACTATATGGTACTTTGCGATATGTTTCCTTTATTTAGGGATTGAGTTTGGGACTCATCTACAATTGGATATGTGGTACATGAGATTTAGAGAATTTTATGCTGAATGGATTACAGATGCTGATGAAAGGACCCAACCCCGATTTAGCTCCCTAAATCGGAATCAAACCCTTTCGAAAACACGAACCAACAAAAACTTTTCGAAATTTGGGCAGAGTTTCGTAACTAACGTTGAATTACCATTACCTGCACGCGGAAAATACACTTCATCCTATGCCACAAAAAGCAAACCGTGGGCACCAATCCCATCCGGATTTCTCAATATATTAACAATAACGTAAAGTAGTAAATATATATGTACTTTACGGAACATCCGGAGTAAAATCGTATAACATATACAATAGGAAGCTCAGAGCGACTTCTAATACATAATCATATACATATACCACAGTAGGTAGAACAATAAACCTACTGGAAGAAACAAAATAGCTCGAGCACTATGCCTCCGACCACGACGTGCGACACCAGAGTCCGAACTGCAAACTGGGCACGGAAACCGAAAAGCCCAGGGGAAAGGCAAATAAAACGTTAGAGTGAGTGGACGAAAATAAACATATGCCTTTCACCAGTTTATAAACATACTCAATACAAATCAGTGCGAGTTCGGAAAACACAACACATATATATATATACACGGAGGTTGTCGGGCGACCTCTCAAACCCGACGTCAGGTGAATCGCTCAAACCTGACAGTGATAGGCCAGGGGACCACTCAACCCTGGCGGCACGCAGGGGACCACTCAACCCCGCCCAGAGGAATCTCTCAACTCTGGTACATCGATGTATTAAATGCCATCACAAATAAACACATATAATAATACCTCCGGAAACAACATATATCACAACATCGTATAATTAAATACGGAAATTATAAAATCCACGAACTCGCAAATCAACAGTGAAAATATAAACTTGTCCACTCACAGTCTGGCGTAACGCGATTCGCGTTAACCCGTGATCCGGCGGAAAATCCCTCGCCAAAACAACGATCACGAACCCCTGAATAATCACAACGTCCAATATTCAAAGTCATAATCCGACAATACAATACAAATCACGAGAAACAGCCGTTCTCGGAAACACGTGATTCAAAGTCGACGAATCGTCGAAAATCCGTATATAACACCTCAATACCTCGCTTTACATTCAGACGCTCAACTCGAAAAACGAACCTCCCCACTGCGATCGGGGCGCGATTTCGAGTCAAATGACATGCAACTTGTCGAAAATCCCAAAAAGTCAAAGTTTGACCGCCGTTGACCGTTGACCGCCGCGTTGACCGCCACCCACGGCGGCGCCGCTGCCGGACGGAGAATTTCAAGGCGGAGCAACCACCACTCCATGCAAAATCACCCACTGAGCAACTTTGTCAACTACAACAAAGGCCAATTCTCACTCTAACTCATCCAATTTCATGATAAACCGAAATGAAACACAAAATTCAAATCAAGAATTCTCCCAACTCAAACCGAATTGAAACTCCAAACCAATTTAGTTAGATTCGTGGAGGGAAGATCTACAAAGCCCAATCAATTTTGTAGTTCAATTTAACCGAAATCAATGAACCCAAATCAACCCATTTTCTCACCATTCTTGCCGGAAATTCCACTCTCTCCGGTGAGCCACGCCGGAAAACAAGGCCGGAAACGAGCTCGGGACGCCAAGGCGAAGCTAAAGGACCAAGTCCCGTGATCCATGGTGGCCGGACGGCGAACCACCGCCGTGGCCGCCGGTCACCGTCGCGCAAAGCTTCTCCCACTCGGTCAACACGAGTTGATCGAGTCAAACATAATGAATACAGGTTTGACTTTCCCTTTATGGCAACTTGCTATTTATAGCCTTTCCCGATTAGGAAACTTGTAATTATCCGTTTAAACGAACTTCAAACGCGCGTAACTTTCTCGTCGTAATTCCGATTCCGATAATTCTCGCGGCCACGAACTCGTCTCAACATAATCTTTCATAATCACCCGAAGTCAAACACATCGGCCAAACGGACAAAAAGTCAACCCTTGAACCAACACACAATTAAATCAACCAAACAAACAACAATCGGCAAAATTCACAACTAATTCCTCATAACTCCAAATCATGCTCCGGAAGTTCCCACGAACTCGAAATTAAATTCTGAACAACTTCCGTGAAGAAGCCGAAACCAAATTCTCGTCCGGTAATTTAGTCGTTAAGTAGCCCACCATTTAAATCCGTTTCCGTCGAAACTTCGAATATTCATAACTAATTACTCGGTCGTCCAAATAACGATCCGGAACCGCCCACAAACTCGTAATCACACGTACTACGACTCTCGAGAAGAGACCCAGCTCCAATTCTCGGCCAATAATTAAGTCGTTAGCAAGCTCGACAATTTCGAACAACCGTCGGATACCAGTGACTACCCGGTAACTCATGTACATAGCTGGTCATACTGCTGATTCTGGTTCGGGTCGTCACAGCTGATGTTGTAATTTGAATTTGCTGGGAACTGAGAGAATTAAAAACTTGCATTTTTTCTCTTTTTTTTGATATTGATGGGTGATAATGATTACTATTGATTTGTTGAGAATCAATATTTTTTTTCATTGATGCGACTTAATTTGTGTATGTGATTTGTGATTTTGTAGGTCTTTTAGCTTCTTTGTCATTTTTCGTGTGCAATTGTAGTAAGGAAGAGGACATTGACAAATCGCCATATGCTAATGCTAATTGGAGGTGAGTAATTTGATCCTACCTCAAAATATTTGCCAATCTAAAGTTTGTGTGAGTCTTCCTCTGATTAGTTTGAAATTCGGTTTCCATAGCTTTAAAAAGAACGTGTGGTCATTCTGTTTGTCTTGCTGTTCAGTTTTAGTTATATACATAAACATAAGCATAAGCATGCTGATTCAAATTTTTTTGCTGGTATTGGATTTTAATTTGTTCTTTGCTATGAGGTAGTCAAGTTTACAACTATGAAGAAGACGGATTTTGCATGACGAAATTCATTCTCTTGCTTAACCACTAAACAAAAAATTTGATTTATACAATAAAAAGCGAGTGTTCTTCAAGCCTTTACATGCCCGTTATACATTAAACACGAGTCTTCTTCTCCTTCACTGTTTTGCTCACCTCTTTGTTGTTTTTCTTGCTGCATGATCTACGCATTTTATGCTTGATTATTAATGTCTTTCTCTCTATATTTAACTTTGTTTTATGCTTAGTGAATATGTTTCTAACTTACTTTATGTTTTTAGGTAGAAATAAAGGAGGAAATAATAAAGGAGGCGTTTTGGAGCTAAAAGTTGGCTAAGGAGAAAAATTCTTAATTCCAGAGAAGAAATGGTCCAAGAAATGGTCTTCAAAATGGTTACTAAAATGCTTTCCCACATGGTGTCAAGAATTGAAGACCAAAAGCATGTCCAAAGAAGCCCAAAGAAAGAAGATGGATTAAAATGAATTATCAGAAATCGGCCTTTGTACATCAGCCCACTTCGAAAAACCACTGTGAACAGATCCGAATGAATCTAGATGCGGTTAGCATATGGTTGGAAAGATCTACATGATGATTAATGTGATTGGACTTCGTTGGACATATCGACGTCAACATAGTTAAAACTTTTGCTATTTTTTAATAGTTTATATTCGTGTGTTTTTTGTTTTATTTTCATATGCACTGACACTGCATCCATTATCAGTGATTGATTATTTTTTACATGGTGTTAACTTAATATGAAGTAGGCTAATATGCACGTGATAAATTGAACATTTTTAAGTATGTCACCGATAAATCGCACGCGCATAAGCACGTGCAGGAAGGCTAGTAACAAACTACGGTAGTCATTCTGATATTACTCTCATATAGTTTGAGAGGTTCGTATTTATTAATCGTTTCAAAAACTACTTTTTAAAACATATCCATGTGTTAAAAAGAGATGGCGGAACAGATGAGATCATCCATGACACTCTCCGACGAAGGTCGTACGTCTTTTGGTACACGAGGTTCATCCAGTGTGTTGAACCACACCTTTGTGGTTGCTCGGTTGCTTTTGGTGAAGGGGAAACCTAACCCTCAAGTTGTTGTTGGTTCCCTCGCCTCTCTTAATTTGGGGATTAGGTCACCGCCTCTCAACTAGGCCGATTGAAGATCGGCTTCTGCTAGAGTTCTCACAGGCTACCAAAGCCAAACGAATACTCGATGAAGGTCCATGGTTTTATGGAAAGGCATCCCTAGCTATGGCGCGTTACAATGGATGTGGAGATCATCTCGAGGTACCCTTACTCTCATTGCCGGTTTGAGTCGTTATTATCGGCCTGGATTCGATTTTATTCACACAAAAAAAGTGAAGTGTATGGTGGCAAATGCCATCGAGATCTTTAAACGAATCTGCGAGCCAAGTTTTAGGCGTGGCGTTGCACGTGTTCGGATCCATTATCCAATTCAGTCTAGGGTTTGGCAACGTTTTCCCGTAAGGGAGTTTGGATTTGAGTTTGAGCCGAAAGTCACAGCCAAGTTCAAATTCAGGTATTAATGTTTGCAAGGCAATTGCGATGTATGTGGGCTTCTTGAACATCCTAAGTCAAGTTGTATCGGTGAGCCTATGCTCGAGTTGACACTAATTTTTTTGGAGATGGGAAGAGACACCATGCATGGATTGGCATTTGGAGGATCTACCAAACCCTAACCTTGATATTCCCTTGCAGGTTAATAAGAAAACAGCCCCAGTTGGTCCTTCGATGTTTAAGGTTCTGGGAATTAGCCCAGAATCCTTTGTGGCAGTGCATGCGTTCCTTAGGAATGCTCCTTTGGTGCCACTGGTGAGAGAGGAAGTACAAAAGCGTAAGAGTGCGGATTATGCTGTGATGTTAGTGAAGTGATCGAAACAATCTAGCACACAAAAATTAGGGCATACCCTTGCCCTATGTCCGGAGCTTGCTATCCCAGAATGTAATGGCCTCTTGTTAAAGTCTTTGGCCAAGAAGATGAAACGTGGACGTCCTGTGGGCTCGAAAAACAAGGCCAAGAAGCTCAACCTTGAAGAGGGGGGAGAGGAGGCCCCTAGACGTAACATTGAGCTTTCACAATAGAAAAAGAGAACCAGGAAAGCTAAGGCCCTGGCATGGAGGTTGGTGAACTTCGCCCGATGAGTGTCAATACCGAGCTAGCTTTGGTCTCAGTGATAGAGGAACCTGCTCCTGGTTCTACATGGGCATGGAAGACGTTGGTCTTTGGTAACTTGGACCGTGTGCATGTGGATACTGTTACCATGGAGATGGAGCTCGAGAAGGGAGAAGAGGAAGCGGAGGAGAGCCCAACTCTGTAATGACCCAACCTTGGTTGAAAGTCGTTAAAATAGAAAATTATCTATATAATTCTAGTAAATACTCGACTAGGATTAACTCAATCGAAACGAGTATAAAATCTTGTTAATAAACCCAATACGATAATAACGATCATAAGCACACTTAATTTCTCCGTCGCCCGCACCACCACTGGCAGCACCACTAGTCACCACCACCCACCCACTGGGACAACGAAGTATAAACGTATAATTAACCTCACGAATATGCTCGTAATGTCAAGACGAATCCAACAATATATATAACACGACTAGTTTCATAAAAAAAATTCGGTCAGACACGTCGCCATAGACGGCAGAGTGTGCAGCCCATGCGCCACCGCAGACGATCACCGCTGGCGGTAGAGAGTAATACATCAATTTAAAATCTCTCAACAAGCCCAACCTTTTCGCTCAAAGCACCCTCACCAAATTCCTAACCGTTTGAACGAAATTGGCCTCAAAAACTAGCGAATCCAAAATTGTCAGAAAACTTCTAGGCATGATTCTGATGCCGTTGAGCCACCACGGGGAATGAGGCTAGTTGGAAAAGATCCATCAGGACAAGGCCTACAAAAGCCCAAACCCTCTCGTCGCCAATCATCGTCGTCAATCGTAGTTGCGATGGTAGCAACCTGGCTATGATTTTCGATCGGGAAATCACTTCAATTCTCTTAAAATACCACATACACGCATCAAAGTCCAATACCAACAGGTGGAGAAGAAAGAGAAGAGTCGAACCTGACCTAAATCGGTCGGTAACCCATCGGCCCAAAATCTAGGTTTTCACTGTGGTTCTCCTCAAATTTCTGGCATGCTCTACCAAAATCGAAGTCCGTGATGTTAGGATAAAAATAGAGGGGACTAAGACGGTCATGTTGGTACAAACATTGTCCGGTTTGGTGGCCAGATGGAGGTACCTCGTCGGAGCTGAGCTCGGCGAAGATTTTGGTCTCCATAGTCGGTCAACACGTGCCAACATGTCCAATCACTCGAAATGGCAAATCTCTCTTTCCAAAAACAGATATTTATACTCGTGATATTATCGATTCATAAATTCCATCAAACTTTCGTTAATTGTAATTCCTTCGTCGTAACTCTATTTTCGACATTCTAGCATCTATGAACTCGTCTCAACGAACTCAATGACTTTCATCAGAAGTCAACTGATATAAGTAAGCCATTTAAAAAAAATAGCAAAATACTTCTACTTTAATAAAAAGAACGTGATATCACATACTCCTCCGGGGTAGGGTCGTGTCCCTGTTTTTTTTTTTGTTCATTGTTTACAGTTTTTATTTTGCTTTGCTTTGTTGGATTATTGGTTTTCGGATTTCGTATTTCTTTTCAAACTTAAGTTGAACGTGGGGTAGGTATTGCTTATCGTCTCATGTTTTGCTACGTCATTGATTACCGGTCCTAGTGTTTATTGTTAGGATATAATTATTTGGGAAGGTTAGGTGACTTAGGTTACTTAGTTTGTCTAAATTATGACTTATTTCTTGTATTGTCCTTCAATGGGTAGTCATGGTTGTAATTGTGTCTATAACTTATTTTTAATGAGAACTGACGTCTCACGCGTTGTCTTTAAAAAAAAAAGGACACAGTAAGCTACTTCAAATCCATTTATTTCTATCCATATATAAGTATGCATTAGGTTGACAAAACCACTATTATAATTTATAAATATAGTGACCACATATATCTAGTCCAAAAGAAAGAAAGATGTGTGAGTGTGTGACGACCTTAGCGTAAAATTTAAGAAGTTTTTCATTATAGCTGGAGACAATAAATAGGTTAAGAAAGAACAAAGAGTGCATTGGTAATGTTGAAATATGTCTTAGTAATGTGTGTGATTAATCTCTCTTTATTTGCTAGTCAAGTTACCCATGTATAATATATTTAGTATCTCATTAGGATTCTATATCCATTCACATTATGGACTAGGATTTTCATTCCATATGGGGACTAGATTAGAACTCTATTAAAAGGCACTTAGTGTCTTGTACCAAGCACATAATATTAACCAATATATATAAGCTTTAGCTTCGAATTATTGCAATTATATTCCAACACGTTATCAAAGCACAAGCTTTAACCTTAGCCTAAAACACCTCCTTCCCGTCCTCCACCACTGCCGCCATACCACCACCGCACAACTGTCGCACATTCGCCGTACGTTGCATGCATCCCGAGGCCGAGAAGGATCCCCTCCTTCATGTGTTTTTGATCCCGAATTAAGAAGTAAGTATTCTAAGAAAAAGTCTATCTCTTCACCCCCCCCCTCGCAACTTTGCGATTCTTTTTTTATTCAGGGCTTCAAACACCCTTCTTCTACTCCATTTTTATGCATTCTTTATTCGAAGATGTGAAAGAATCTTATTGTGGAGACATACTTAAGGAAGAAATTTCTTAAGGGATCGACCTACATAGAGTTTGAATTGTATATCTGAACCTAGAACTAAGCGTTCTCCCTTTGTGTTGCAGGATTTCTTACTTGAACAACCTAGACTACAAGCCCTTCAACGCTACAGGTACCGGTTTCCACGTACGGGCCCGGAACATGAGGACTCTCCTCAAAGGACAGGACGCGCTTGACCAAATATTGCCTTCGTAAGATCCTCTTGGTGAACCTAACACCACACATGAAGGGCGTGCACTCGTGCTTATTGTTCGTCATCTCAATGGCGATCTACAAGAAGAACATTCTGATGAAGAGAACCCGCGGGAACTCTGGAATCAACTTAATGAGCGATTCATCACTCTTCAGGAGACCAATCTCCCTGAAGCCCGAGATCGATGGCTGAACCTTCGAGTTGCAGAGTTTGATTCGGTTTATGGCTACAACTCGGAGTTGATGCAAATCATCTTCCAATTCCACTTCTGTGGAGAGCCTGTTACCGATTCTTCCAAGATCGAGAAGACCTTGTCCACTTTCTCCTCTACGCCACAGACCCTCTCAGAGAATGTGATGACGTGACCAGAATCAGAAGCATATTCAGTTTGATTCGTGAGTTACTGCATAATCGCGGATTTCCGACTGATGATTGAGTTGCCAGCTTTGTTAACGAATAAATTATTGGCCGAGAATTGGAGCTGGGTCTCTTCTCGAAAGTCGTTGTACGTGTGATTTCGAGTTCGTGGGCGGTTCCGGATCGTTATTTGGACGACCGAGGAATTAATTATGAATATTTGAAGTTCGGATTTAAATGGTGGGCTACTTAACGACAAAATTACTGGACGAGAATTTGGTTTCGGCTTCTTCACGGAAGTTGTTCAGAATTTAATTTCGAGCTCGTGGGAACTTTCAGAGCATTTTTCTGAGTTACGAAGATTAAGTTGTGATTATTTCCGATTGTTGTTAATTTAGTCGATTTTAATGTGTTGGTTTGAACAGTTGACTTTTTATCCATTTGGTCGATGTGTTTGACTTCAGGTGATTATTGAAGAATACGTCGAGACGAGTTTGTAGCCGCGAGAATTATTGGAATCGGAATTACGACGAGGAAATTACGTGTGTTTGAAGTTTATCGAAATACGAATTGTGGGGTTTCCATTTTGGGAAAGGATATAAATAGCAGGTTGCCGAAAAGGGAAAGTCAGCATATGCCATAAATAGAGTTGACCGAGTTGACCGAGTCAACTCAGTGGATGGTGAGGATGGCGACGGGTTTCACGACGGCTCACGGTGGTGCGACGTTTCCGGCCACCCCAAGACTCGGCCTTGGTCTCCATCGATGCGCCTCGATCCCCTCTACCGATCTTCGTCCTCCGTTCACGGCGAGGACGCCGGAGGAGGAAGCTTTTCCGGCGAGAAAATGGAGGATTTTTCAATGATTTCGGGTTCCACAATTTTGGTCGAATTGAGCTGCGATTTGGACTGGGTTTTGTAGCCCTCATCTCCATGATTCTAACCATGTAAGTATGGAGTTCTAATTTTGATTGTGGAAGGAGAATTTTGGATTTGAAATTTGTGTACCAATTCGGTTTATCATGAAATTGGATGAGTTAGAGTGAGAATTGGCCTTTGTTGCAGTTGACAAAGTTGCTCAGTGGATGATTTTGAGTGGAATAGGGGTTGCTCCGCCGTGAAATGTTCTGGTCAGTGGTGGCGCCGCCGTGGGCGGTGGTCAACGGCGGTCAACGGTTTGACTTTTTGGATTTTCGACAAGTTGCATGTCATTTGACTCGAAATCGCGCCCCGATCGCAGTGGGGAGGTTCGTTTTTCGAGTTGAGTGTCCGAAAGTATAGCGAGGTATTGAAGTGTACATATACAGATTTTCGACGATTCGTCGACTTTGGATTTCGTGTTCCCGAGAACGGTGGTTTCTCGTGATTTGTTTTGAAATGTCGAGTTATGACTTTGAGAAATGTATTTTGTGAATATTCAGGTGTTCGTGATCGTTTGTTTGGCGAGGGACTTTCCGCCGGATCACGGGTTAACGCGATACGCGTTACGCTAGTCTGTGAGTGGACAATTTCTTTTCACGGAAATTCTTGCGAGTCTTTTATATGATTTACGAACTTGAGCATGCGTATGAGATTTCGGATTACATAAGCATGTGTTTTACGATTATACGATTATACTTATATGGATATACATATACGAATATACATACACTTATATGTTGTTTCATGCATTTTCATCGAACTGTTTATGATTTGGTTTTCACAGAGTACAGTCTCAGTTACGTTGTTGTATCGATACAATTTGCCTCTCGGCTGATCCCCGATGGTAGGCCATCCAGGAGGGGCGTCGTTATCCCTACCTGACCGGTGAGGGGCGTTTCCCCGGAACCGAGGCCATTTCCGGCTTAGAATCACGGGGACTAAGGACCTCGTGATTCAGACTGTACTAGCACGGGTGTGTCCATGAGTGACCCCGTGGGCTTTATACTTGCATGCTCAGTACACTGGAGGAGTGTGAGTTTTACCTCGTGTACTTGTTGTTTTTATTTACCTGGACTCGCATATGTTATTTTTAACATATATATTAACTGGTGAAAGACATTTATTTTCGTCCACTCACTCTAACGTGTTTCATGTCTTTCCCCTGGGCTTTTCGGTTTTCGTGCCCAGTTTGCAGTTCAGGCTCTGGTGTCGCACGTCGTGGTCGGAGACATAGTGCTCGAGCTACCTTGTTTCTTTCAGTAGGTTTATTGTTCTACCTACTGTGGTATACGTATATGATTATGTATTAGAAGTCGCTCTGAGCTCTCTGTTGTTTATGTTACGCGATTTTACTCCGGATTTCAGTAAAGTACAACTATATTTACTATTTTACTTTACTGTTGATATATTGAGAAATCCGGATGGGATTGGTGCCCACGGTTTGCTTTTTGTGGCATAGGATGAAGTGTATTTTCCGCGTGCAGGTAATGGTAATTCCACGTTAGTAACGAAACTCTGCCAAAATTTCGAAAGATTTTTGTTGGTTCGTATTTTCGTAGGGGTTCGATTCCGGTTTAGGCAACTAAATCGGGGTTGGGTCCTTTCAGCTTGGTATCAGAGCATTAGGTTGTCAGATTCTGTAGACTTCTGTAGTCGTGTTTACTAAGGATATTTGAGAATGTACAGCATGTCTGGAGTGGTGACCCGACCGGCCGGCGGATACTCATCAATATTCCGGGTGTTGTATGCTTTCAAATATTTAAAGTTACATGATTACATTCCACTTGTTGTGAACGATATTTTATTCATTAGGTTGCCTCCTGACGTGCTTTCTGTGTCGGTACGGTTGTGGATCCTATTGAGGATCATACGACGCGCGATTTGCTAGAGAACTGTGGATTTGGATGAGTATTCCGAGTTCTGAGAATTGTGTGGCACGGTTTGCCTGGTTGTATGTGTATATGAGCGTCTACATGTTGCCTCAGAGCTGAGAATTGTGGCAGTTGATGTTTGCCTGAGTCAGATTGTTGTATTTTGTGGGCTGATATTGTGTGAGTTCCGATTGCGACTCCATGACCTACATTCAGGGTGTTGTCTATTCGGTAATGGTTTAATCAGGCTACCCAGCATTCGAATGTGGAGTGTTTATCCACCTGAGGCAGAGATGCATTTTCCACATGTTTGTCCCTGTTTGCACGTGTTATGTGGCTTCAGAGGAAGCGGTGCACGAGGTTCGAGATGAGTTTGAACCTGAGCATCAGAGAGAGTCTGATTGATGTGCCTCGAGACATCCGTGAGAAGCTTAGTGTGCTGCACTCAGTGGCGAGGCTATTGAGAAGGAAAGTTGTACGTGGTTTCCGATGTGATGGTTTGGAGAAAGTGAACTTAGTTGAGATTTTGATGAGGTTGAGTTCCGACACTTCGGGGTCAGTGACATCATTAGGCTGTGGCCTTTTTGATTATGTTGAAGGTCATTAGATCAGGCAGAGGATCCGTTTGGCGATGGCGGATATCACAGTGTAGCGGACTTGCTCCTGTGGCATGAGTTGGGCGATCGTTGGTGATCCTTTCATGCAGCAGGTGTTGCAGTGATTTCTGTTCGAGGAATACTTTCAGTTTCTATTTCGGTGACCAGGAGGGTCACGATACGAGGGAGCGCCCTCAGCCAGCGGTGTTAGCAGTTCAACATCTCGGAGTTTACGAGGAAATCATGATGCTGCTTCTGGAGCTTGATCAACCTAGATTTTTAGACGAGCCATTCAGAAATTCGTAATTGACGTGGGCGGCTACTTGGGCATGTTGGAGTTCGTGCCATGACCTTGTTTGAGGAAAGAATTTTCTTCGAGGTTATTGTTGTTGGACATCCATGGCTATTGTACCTGTATCTCCACTTCCGAGATTTTAGAGAGTGTTGCATCCATCCGGAGGTTGCGAGATCCTTGTTGGAGGATATGGCTTAGCCGCGGATCTGTTATAGCTGGACATCGTGGTTTTGATGTGACTATGAGTATGGACTTACTGACGATGCATTTGGTTGTGTTCGAGTGCCTCGAGAAGGAGGTTATATTTCGACGCATGCTGCATCAACACACAACCAAGGCCCAACTTCGACGCATCGCTGTACACAACAAACTCACCACTGTCGTCTGGCAATGTCAAAACCGGTGCGGTAGTCAATCTCTCCTTCAGGAGAAAATAACTCTCCTCGCACGCATCAGACCACTCAATTTGACGCCCTTCTTCGTCAATCTGGTCAGTGGTGTAGCTATCCGTGAAAAATCCTGTACAAACCGTCGATAATAGCCTGCTAATCCCAAGAAACTCCGGATCTCCGGCACAGTAGTGGGTCGACTCCAATTCAGCACGGCCTCAATCTTGTCAGGATCGACACTAACTCCCTCAGCCGATATCACGTGGCCCAGAAACTTCACACTATTCAACCAGAACTCACACTTGCTAAACTTCGCGAACAACTGATGGTCCCGCAAAGTCCGCAATACCGCTCGCAAGTGCTTCTTGTGCTGGCCCACACTCCTCGAGTATATCAAAATATCATCAATGAATACTATCACGAACTTGTCCAAGAATCGACGAAACACCCGATTCATCAAGTCCATGAAAGCTGCGGGGGCGTTGGTCAACCCAAACGGCATAACCAAAAACTCATAGTGCCCATACCGCGTCCTGAATGCTGTCCTGGCAACATCTGAATCCCGGATCCTCAACTGATGATACCCGGATCGAAGATCAATCTTCGAAAAGACTGCTGCTCCCTTCAGCTGATCGAACAAGTCGTCAATCCGAGGCAACGAATACTTGTTCCTCACTGTAATCTGATTCAGCTTCCGATAGTCGATGCACAACCGCATGGACCCATCCTTCTTCCGCACAAACAACACTGGAGCACCCCACGGAGAAACACTCGGTCGAATGAATCCCTCCTCTAACAACTCCTGAAGCTGAATCTGCAACTCCCTCAACTCTGCAGGCGCCATCCGGTATGGTGTCTGGGAAATCGGTCCAGTACCCGGCAATAACTCAATGGTAAAATCAATCTCCCGCACAGGGGGTATACCAGGTAACTCCGCTGGAAACACATCCGGAAACTCAGACACAACCTCAATACTACCAAGATCCGGCACTGCAGCTGTAGTGTCCACAACATGGGCTAAGTAAGCAACACAACCCTTCCTCATCAACCGATCTTCCCTCATCGCGGAAATCAAACACGGTAGGGAAGTGTTCTTCTCGCCACGAAACAGTATCTCAGGTAACCCGGGTCGTCGAAACGCGACCTCATTCCTGTGGCAATCAAACATGGCCCAGTGCGACTCCAAAAAGTCCATACCCAATATCAAATCAAAATCCACAATATCGAGCAACAACAGATCAGCGGCTAAACCATGGCCATCGATAAACACCTCACAATCTCGGTAAACCTAACGATGCTCACAACCTCACCTGACGGATATAACACTCTCCACAACCCCGGAAGTGGAGATGCAGGTACCGTAGCCAATGATGACAGTCTAAATGATATGAATGAATGTGTGGCACCTGGATCTAGCAATGCAACTACTGGAATACCAAAAACATGTAACGTACCGATAACGACCTCCGGTGATGCTCTGCCCTCACGCATAGTCATAGCATGAACTCTCGCCTGTCCGGCTGGTCATCCCCGCTGGGGCTGTCCCTGCTGTCGGCCCTGACCTGCAAACTGTGCTGGTCGCGCTCCAGAAGTGGCACCTCGCTCTCCTCCGGAACTCTGAGCCGCCTGTCTGTCACCGCCATATAACTGAGGACACTCCCTCGCATAGTGACCCACCTGGCCACAACGAAAACAGGTGACCGGACCTCGCTGACAGGTACCAGGGTGATATCTGTTGCAGATGTTACACAAAGGATAGTCTCTCGGTACTGCAAAAGTACCACCAGTACGTCGAGGATAACTAGAACCGCTGGAACCTGCACTAGCCTGCAGTCGATCTCTCCTCCATCCCGGTCTCATTCTAGGTACACTAGCTGGTGGTCGATATGATCCACCACCTGAAGATGAAGCTGAACCAGAAGTATCAGAACTCTGCCTCTTTGAAGGCCCCTGACTCGGTCCACCTTCCTCAAATCGTCTCGGCTGGTACCTCTGCTGTCTCTCCTGCTCAATGTCCTCGCCTCGGAGAGCTGCACTGACAAACTCATCAAAGTTGTTCCTCGACATCGTAGTCAACGTCGCCTTGATGCTCAGATTCAACCCCAGCTCAAATCTGCGACACTTGGCTTCCTCTGTAGCCACCATATCCCGCGCAAAACGAGACAAACGAGTAAACCGATCCCGATACTCAAGTACAGACAAACTGCCCTGCCTCAAGTTTGTAAACTCCTCGTACTTGCGCTGCTGGGTAGCCTGATTAAAATACCTCCGCATGAACAGATCACGAAACAATGTCCACGGAGTATCCAAAGGAACTCTGTCAGTACTGACCCACCAAAAGTATGCATCACCCTCAAGTAAACCAACTGCAGCTATTGTCATCTGCTCAGGTGTAAACTGCAGACGCTCACAAACACGCTCAATCTGAACCAACCATGCCTCGCATATCTCTGGATCAACTGAACCCGAAAACACAGTAGCACCCGCAGTACGAGCCTTGACCACAGGGTCAAAACGCTCTTCCAAACGCAGCACTCGCATCAGCAAGTCGCGCGTTCGGCGATCCTCATCAGGATCATCATCCCGATCAACACGGGGACCACGTCGAGGAGGCATCCTACTGATACAAGATAGGCATTAGGCACAAGCAGAAAGAACGTAATCATGAAACCGCAGATATTTGAGGACATACAACACCCGAAGTATTGATGAGTACCGCTGGCCAGTCGGGTCATCCCTCCAGTCATGCTGTATCAACTCAAATACCCTAAGCGTCACAACTACAAGAGTCTACAGAATCTGACAACCTAATGCTCTGATACCAAGCTGAAAGGACCCAACCCCGATTCAGTTACCTAAATCGGAATCAAACCCTTCCGAAAATACGAACCAACAAAAATTTTCCAAAATTTCGGCAGAGTTTCGTTACTAACGTGGAATTACCATAACCTGCACGCGGAAATTAACACTTCGTCCTATGCCACAAAAAGCAAACCGTGGGCACCAATCCCATCCGGATTTCTCAACATCAATATAATCAACAACAGTAAATAAACTGTACTATGTATATATGTATATCCGTGAAAATCCGCACAACATGTATCAGAATGTATCAGAGCGACCACTAGAGTAAAACATATACAATATGTACATCAGTAGGCGAAACAAGAACCTACTGGAAAACACAGATAACTCTGATCACTAGCCTCCAAACCGCGACGTGAAACACCAAACCTGAACTGCAAACTGGGCACGGAAACCGAAAAGCCCAGGGGAAAGACAATAAACACGTTAGAGTGAGTGGACGAAAATAAATGTCTTCCACCAGTTTATATATATGTATAAATCACATATGCGAGTCCGGTAAATAAAATAACAAGTACACGAGGTAAAACTCATACTCCTCCAGTGTACTGAGCATGCAAGTAAAATCTCACGGGGTCACTCATGGACTCCTCCGTGCTAGTACAGTCAGAATCACGGGATCCCAGACCCACACGTGACTCTAGCCAGAAATGGCCTCAGGTCAAAGGTCTGCCTCCCCCCGGTAAAGACCTCGGGTCAGGAGTCACAGCCTCCCCTGGCAATAAGGCCTACCATCGGGGATCAGCCGAGAGGCAAGTGTATCGATACAACAACGTAACCACGACTGTACTCTGTGTAAACCAAATCATAAACATTTTGATGCAAATGCATGAAACAGCATATAAGTGTATGTATACTCGTATACGTATAATCGTATAAATATATCGTATAATCGTAAAACACATGCTCATGCAATTCGTAATCTCAATACGCATGCTCAAGTTCGAAAATCATATAAAAGACTCGCAAACAATCCGTGAAAAGAAATGTCCACTCACAGACTCTCGAAACGCGCACACGCGCTAAACTCGTGGTCCGGCGGAAGATCCCTCGCCTGAAGCACGATCACGATCCAGATCTCGCTCACGATCTCCTGAATATTCACAAAACATAACTGATCAAAATCGTAGTCCACAACACTGTACGGATGCACGGAAACCAACCGTTCCCGAAAATACAAAATACGGTGCAAAATGAATTACAGAAATCCCGAAATCCCAACTCGAAACCTCGACTGAAAATCGGCTACTCAAATCAACCCGAAAACCTCCGTACGATAACCAGGGCGTGATTACGAGAAAAATGACACTAATTACATCGAAATCTGAAAACGTCAACTTTCCGGCCGTTGACCGCCGTTGACTGCCGCCGCCGCCGGCGGCGCGCCGTCAACGGTGGAGTTTCGCGGCCAAATTTTCCAGTTTTCATCCCCACAATCATGCGAACATTTTTCTCTTCTATCACTAGGACCAATTCAAAACAGAACCTCCCCAAAATCGAGCAAAACCGAACGAACATCCAAACCAAATCCCTAATCGGGTTCAATCAAAAACTCATCCCCAAGCTTAATTGACCACACCAATAGACTCAGAGTGATGAGGGGAGTCGTTTCCCCCAAGTCTCCCCTTCCAAAACTCGCCGGAACCATAACACCCATCACCACCGATCACCACCATTCGGTTCATAACCGAACTCCCTCAAACCTTAACCAATTCTCCTCAAACCACAACCCAACCTACTCAAAATCAAGAGGGGAAGAAAACCTTACCCTTGCCGGAAGCAGAGGTGGCCGGAAAATGGGTCGTCGGACGGTGGTTCCCAAACGGGAAATTTCCCCCTTTTGGTCAAACTGGTCAGCTTTCCTGTTTTGGAAAGTCAACGACTAGTCAATGCAAAACTGAATTTTTACGACTATTCTCGACTATTTTTCGACTTTTCGATATTTATACTCGTCCCTCGGGTCGATCAACGGTCCGAAATGAATATACGATGTGATTCGGATAAGCTCGAAACAATCGGATAAACTCGTCGGAACCCGAAACTTCAGATAATCATAAAATATTCCTCAGCTATCGGAAAAATCTTCCGAAACCACCCACGAGCTCGAAATCACGTACTCTACCATTTCCGTGAAGACACTCATCCCAAATTCTCGACTGAAAACATAGTCGAGAATCGGATCGACAAACCACACAATATCACAAAACTACGACTAAAACCAAATCTCGAGAATCGTGCCAATCACACATCTGATTCTGGTTCGGGTCGTCACATCGGGAGCTTCAGTGTTTCATGTGTGTGTGTGGCTCGAGTTTCCGTATTAGCCGAGTGTGGGCTACGAGAGTTGAGTTCGAGTGTGATAATGTTGAGGCTCGTGATTTTGCGCGCGCTTGGCGCTAGTGGTACGGAGATGTGTTAGATACTTCGAGTTTACTACTCGTGACGCTACATGAAGAGTAATATAGTAGCTGGTGTGTGCAGATGCCCCACTTGTTGACAGGCGATGGCTAGGAGGCGGAGACTTGCCGAGCGGTATCGATCACTTGAGATTTCCGGTTAGACGTGACAGTTGCTGCTGTGATTGTGTGTGTTTGTATGTATTTTGGTTTGTGGTACCAGTCGTCAGGCCATTGTGGACCGTTTGATGAACTTGGTAAGTTTACTTGTACTTTCCGGAACAGATTTCAGTGGCTGACTGGTATAGTTGTGTTGACGGAGGTTGTTCATTTCTGCGGTATGCCTATGTCCCAGTTCGCTGACCGAGATAATTAGCTACGACTATGTGTTGGTAAGCTTTGTAGCGAGCATTGGGGACCAGATTACGAGTTAGTACCGGTTCTTATCCTCAGATTGGCGAGCGATCTTTGAGGACTATTCAGACCTTGGAGGGCATGTTGTGGACCTCGGTATTGCAGTTCCGGAGGATTCGGGACCAGCAGTTTCAGCTGTTCGAGATTGCTTGCAGTACCAGTTTTTTGACCACTGTGATATTGACGTGCATGCTATCGTTTTGAGGAACGATGTTATATATCATTGTGCTGGAGCGAGTTTGGTTTGAGTTTGAGTTGATGTTTGATTCGAATTTTGTGGAATGTGCTATCACAGACTGTCAGATTAACGGAAATGGGTTGATAATTGCCCAAGTCCGATGTTTGAGCTATGTTGTTATGAGTGTGGGAGTTATGTTGATGTATGTAAACTGAGTTATGATTTGCCATATTGTTTTGATCCAGATGCGGTCGTAGGCGAGTTTGTGTTATGCCGTATAGTTCGGCTTCGCCTATATTGTTGGCTTTTGTGTATATTGTGTTGTGTTCCGTGTGGCGGAACTATGCTTCAGGTTTATTGCGGGTGGTGTACCCTATCTGTTCCTTATGCAGGAACGCTTGGCGATTGTGTTGAGCCAGTTCAGATTTGAGATTTGAGGGTACATGGATTTCAGCACGGAGCTATCTCCTATTGTGAAGTCAGTTGTCAGAGTTTTTCAGTTGACGTAGCCACTAGGCAGTTGAGCAGTATGCAGAGGCAGTGCTCCTACCTTGTAGTCGGCAGACTCGGAAATTTCGAGGTCGAAATTTTTTTAAAGGGGGGTGGATTTGTGACGACCCGGACCAGAATCAGAAGTATATTCAGTTTGATTCGTGAGTTACTGCATAATCGCGGATTTCCGACTGATGATTGAGTTGCCAGCTTTGTTAACGACTAAATTATTGGCCGAGAATTGGAGCTGGGTCTCTTCTCGAGAGTCGTTGTACGTGTGATTTCGAGTTCGTGGGCGGTTCCGGATCGTTATTTGGACGACTGAGGAATTAATTATGAATATTTGAAGTTCGGATTTAAATGGTGGGCTACTTAACGACAAAATTACCGGACGAGAATTTGGTTTCGGCTTCTTCACGGAAGTTGTTCAGAATTTAATTTCGAGCTCGTGGGAACTTCCGGGGCATTTTTCTGAGTTACGAAAATTAAGTTGTGATTATTTCCGATTGTAGTTAATTTAGTCAATTTTAATGTGTTGGTTTGAACAGTTGACTTTTTATCCGTTTGGTCGATGTGTTTGACTTCGGGTGATTATTGAAGAATACGTCGAGACGAGTTTGTAGCCGCGAGAATTATTGGAATCAGAATTACGACGAGAAAATTACGTGTGTTTGAAGTTTATTGAAATACGAATTGTGGGTTTTCCATTTTGGGAAAGGCTATAATAGCAGGTTGCCGAAAAGGGAAAGTCAGCATATACCATAAATAGAGTTGTCCGAGTCAACTCGGTGGAGGGTGAGGATGGCGACGGGTTTCACGACGGCTCACGGTGGCGCGACGTTTCCGGCCACCCCAAGACTCGGCCTTGGTCTCCATCGATGCGCCTCGGTCCCCTCTACCCATCACCGGCCTCCAATCGCGGCGAGGACGCCGGAGGAGGAAGCTTTTCCGGCGAGAAAATGGAAGATTTTTCAATGATTTCGGGTTCCACAATTTTGGTCGAATTGAGCTGCGATTTGGACTGGGTTTTGTAGCCCTCATCTCCATGATTCTAACCATGTAAGTATGGAGTTCTAATTTTGATTGTGGAAGGAGAATTTTGGATTTGAAATTTGTGTACCAATTCGGTTTATCATGAAATTGGATGAGTTAGAGTGAGAATTGGCCTTTGTTGCAGTTGACAAAGTTGCTCAGTGGATGATTTTGAGTGGAATAGGGGTTGCTCCACCGTGAAATGTTCTGGTCAGTGGCGGCGCCGCCGTGGGCGGTGGTCAACGGCGGTCAACGGTTTGACTTTTTGGATTTTCGACAAGTTGCATGTCATTTGACTCGAAATCGCGCCCCGATCGCAGTGGGGAGGTTCGTTTTTCGAGTTGAGTGTCCGAAAGTATAGCGAGGTATTGAAGTGTACATATACAGATTTTCGACGATTCGTCGACTTTGGATTTCGTGTTTCCGAGAACGGTGGTTTCTCGTGATTTGTTTTGAAATGTCGAGTTAGGACTTTGAGAAATGGATTTTGTGAATATTCAGGTATTCGTGATCGTTTGTTTGGCGAGGGACTTTCCGCCGGATCACGGGTTAACGCGATACGCGTTACGCTAGTCTGTGAGTGGACAATTTCTTTTCACAGAAATTCTTGCGAGTCTTTTATATGATTTACGAACTTGAGCATGCGTATGAGATTTCGGATTACATAAGCATGTGTTTTACGATTATACGATTATACTTATATGGATATACATATACGAATATACATACACTTATATGTTGTTTCATGCATTTTCATCGAACTGTTTATGATTTGGTTTTCACAGAGTACAGTCTCAGTTACGTTGTTGTATCGATACAATTTGCCTCTCGGCTGATCCCCGATGGTAGGCCATCCAGGAGGGGCGTCGTTATCCCTACCTGACCGGTGATGGGCGTTTCCCCGGAACCGAGGCCATTTCCGGCTTAGAATCACGAGGACTAAGGACCTTGTGATTCGGACTGTACTAGCACGGGTGTGTCCATGAGTGACCCCGTGGGCTTTATACTTGCATGCTCAGTACACTGGAGGAGTGTTAGTTTTACCTCGTGTACTTTTTGTTTTTATTTACCTGGACTCGCATATGTTATTTTAAACATATGTATTAACTGGTGAAAGACATTTATTTTCGTCCACTCACTCTAACGTGTTTCATGTCTTTCCCCTGGGCTTTTCGGTTTTCGTGCCCAGTTTGCAGTTCAGGCTCTGGTGTCGCACGTCGTGGTCGGAGACATAGTGCTCGAGCTACCTTGTTTCTTTCAGTAGGTTTATTGTTTTACCTATTGTGGTATACGTATATGATTATGTATTAGAAGTCACTCTGAGCTCTCTGTTGTTTATGTTACGCGATTTTACTCCGGATTTCAGTAAAGTACAACTATATTTACTATTTTACTTTACTGTTGATATATTGAGAAATCCGGATGGGATTGGTGCCCACGGTTTGGTTTTTGTGGCATAGGATGAAGTGTATTTTCCGCGTGCAGGTAATGGTAATTCCACGTTAGTAACGAAACTCTGTCAAAATTTCGAAAGATTTTATTTGGTTCGTATTTTCGTAGGGGTTCGATTCCGGTTTAGGCAACTAAATCGGGGTTGGGTCCTTTCAGAGAATTAACGGAATGAAGTAGACGCTGGCCGCATAACAAGGTATTCTCAATTATTGACCAAAATGGTCAAGGCTGAGAAGAACAACATGATCCTCATGAAGAATTACAGTACTAGACATGTAGGGAACATCCCTGCAAAAGAGGCGCAAGCTACTACTGCCAAGAAAGGTAATTCGAAAGGAAAACCTAAGCCCAATGGCAAGGGAAAGAGGAGAAATCCCTTGCGGCGCCTCTCCCTCCACCGTCAGAACATGGGAAGCCAAAGGTGCAAGTGTCTGTCACCGAGAATGACATCTGCTTCAGATGCGGCATGCATGGACATTGGCAACCACAATTTAGGGAATCAAGGAGCATCGTCGATGCATATGCCAGCTATAAGAGCCTAGTTGAGACATATTTCATGGAAAGGGAGGAAGCAAAGGACACTAAAGCACTCACCATTGTCGATGAACACTATAAGGACTAGTTAACTAAATTCTCTTGTTTTTGTTTAAGTTTCTAGAAATAAGGGCTCTATGTCGCTGATCATTTTGTTTTAGTTTTTGTGGTCATTGGCCAAGACTTTACAAAATTTTATGTAATCGTTATTCAATTCAATAAACAAGTTTATTTTGTATGATCGAATTCATGAATACGCTTACTTTATCGGATTATTATGATTCATATGAATTTTTTATACACTTATATGATGAGTTAAGTTGAAAAACTTACTAATGAATTAAAAACAAGTTTCTATCTTGAAATTCTATTAAATAAGTACACAAAACATTAGTGTTTTGGTATCTCTAAACATTAGAGAAGCCTAAAAAAAATATGTCCAAAAACACTTGGTTATATTCATGAGAAATTAGAATTTTGGAAAATCCATAAATGGCTAGTTTTTCGAGAAAAACCAGAAGCTGTTTTAGATTCAGAATCGTCTAAGGGCATTGTGGTAATTTTAATGGAACTGAGGGAATTCTGGTGAAAACCAGAAAACCCGAGGGAATTTTGATAATTTCTGGGACGAACCCAGAAACCACAGATCCGGATTCGAGGAGATCCACCGCCGTCTCCGGCGATGAACCTCGATCGGAGGCAGCCGAAACCGAGGACTTGTGCTCTGGAACCTTCTCTCTCTCGCCGTATCCTCCACCGTCTCATTCCCGCACGACATCGGGGGAGATATCGATCGAAGGCGATCGGGAAACCGAAATCGATTCTGATCGGGCTCGATTCTCTCAGTCCTCTCCTCCTCAAATCACGGCCACACCGACCAATCGATGACACGGGCCGAACGGTGCTCCTCACCGCCTCGAGACCGACGTACATCGTACACCGAACGGACCAAAGGCCGAAAATCCTAAATCGGGTTCGACCGCCGGAATACGAGATCCAAAAGATCTCACCGACGAGGAATCGCGTCGCACCTCCACCAGCGTATCCATCCCTCATTGCCCCTCCGCCCCTCTCTCTTCTTCTCCTCGAGAAATTCGCCACCGTGCGATTCTCCAGCCACGGGAGATTTCCCACCGAAATCCACCACCCGGATCTTCAAATCCGTTGGTAATGAGTTACGGGTCAAATCGACCCGAATAAACCTAACCTGGTCATCCTAGGTGCAAACCAGTCTGAACCTGAATCCAAAACAAGCCCAACCCGATATAAATTCTGATTTGGGCATCTGATGACGTGGCGACACCTTAGCCTCTAATGCTCATGTGGCCAGTTATGTTGGTCCACGTGTCACTCGTGGACCCTGCTATTTCCAGAAACCGTATTATACACTCATGTACAAATACACTGATCGATATAAATCAAACTCAACTCTAATTCTTCATAATTTGATTTTAATGTGATACTTGTTTATTTAGGACTTTTAATCATAGAATTATTTTCGGGTTACGAGTTTGACATTCAATATATAAGAAGAGAGCTAAAGTGGAGAATCAGACATGCGGACTATTAAAACGAGAAATGTTAAATATGTCTGAATTCGAGGTGACAGCATTGTTCGTCTATTGACTTACAATCCACAAACCAATCACGCTAAATTCATAGTTTCAAAGTCATTTTGATTAGCAAGTACCAATCTAGTTGTTGGATTTCAAATTCGTAAAATTGTGGCGAAATGGTTTATAACGACATTCTTAACTCACGTACAATGTTCTTGATGTCTTAATCAAGCGTCGTCTCTTCAAGTCGTCTTGCATAGAAAGAGATTGAAGGTAAGGCATTCCAAGTGCATTGATGATAGGAGCACAAATCTCTAACCTATCATCGATTAAGTCGAAATATATGCGTAAAGTGTTCTAATGCAACCATTTGATCTAAAGTAGGACGAAATCCATCAGCACTATGTATTGCACAATGGCATTGAATCATTCGATAAAGTCAAAGTCATCATAATTAGCCAGTTTTCCACCATTTAGGGGCAGATAGGAACAGAGTTCTTCATTAAAAATGATAGGAATTGTCGTAATCAAACTCTACTCTGTCTCATTATAATCTTAGAATCTCATTGTCTAAAACTGAATTTATTAGTGACATTGATGGTTCTTCTCATACATACCATGCTACTAAGTGTAACTACATAGCCATGAAAATAGAACCACACCGACACGACCTAGGGGGAGCTAGGTGGCGCTACCGTGACACCAAGAAACTCACGACCAGTATAGCCGGGCCTTGGCTGTAAGGACATGGTGATGTTAGATCTATGTGAGCTTTAGACTACATGACTTTTGAAGATGAAACACGACCCGTTTCCACTTTGGTTGTTGGCGGATAATATTTATCCAGAAGAACTCGAAACCAAGTTAATTACATGCGCATGTACACGGATATGGTCATCGTGATTATTTGAGCAAGGAATGCCTCTGAAAGGTATATAGGCTTGGCATAAAAATAGAAATTTATTCAAGGAAACTTTGGCGAAGTTCAGTATCGTAGGAAAATTTGGGTATGGTTTCTCCAATATTTCAGACGCGGTATCAAATATTGAGAGAATCAAGACGGTTCTTCTTGTCAACCTAGAGGTTTCTCAATACGTCCTTGGAAGATAAGAAATCCACCATTTGAAAATTAATGGTATCTCCAATAAACTGATAGTAGCAATGGATGCCTCTTCAATTGAGAACATTCTTTTCAAGATAAGAATGGACTTGAGAGTTGAGAAGTACAATTTCAAGTATGGCTCTTGTGAGAGCATTGATAGTATCACCAATTGACTTCAATGTTGGCTAGATGATATACACTTCGAATCCACATGATTCGATAGATGGAATTGGTAATTCTGTTGACAAGTGACTACTTGATAGGAGTAAGTAAACATAATATTGATGGATAACAACTTCACATGCATATCAAAGTTCTTTTGGTTGAGAGTTCAACTCCGAGAACCTATAGTCATTGCAACATAGTACTCAATATCGCAGAAACGGAGAAACTGTCGAACCAACTGAGTCATGCCTCAAACGGTCTACAAGTTGTTACCTACGTGTAGTTTCTTTGTAATTTCGTTGTAATCATTTGTCTATCTTGAACTTTTTCTATAAAGTTCCTCATCGAAATTTACTAGACATAGTATAAGGGAAGTCTGACATTAGTACGGGTTTACTCCAATAAAACTTTTTTCATTGAGCTTGGATTGTCTCGTTATCAGCAAAGTTTGAAATTATGCACCAACTAAAGTTGGATTCGGATGAAAAATTCGTGGATTGTGTTTCTGTGACTACTTATGTTAAGAGAAGTTTTCTTCCTAACATGAGTTCGAACCTCATGATCAAAACAGTATTGGACTAACATGTCAAAACGTGACAATGGATGTCTAATAACCAATGACAATCTAGAACCATTAGACTTAGCTTAAACATCAGGACCCTTGACCAACGATCAACTCCAGATATAAGTCACTGCATAAGATACAACTTGACTACCACAGAAGGTGGAAGTGCCGCCACCGATGATGGCATCACCATCGATGGAAACTGCCGGTATCTATTGAATATGTACATACCAAGTATGGATTCTTTTGAAGGGATAAGTGTGCGTCATACACACTTAATGTGTGTAGACATGGGTTCTTATGATGAGTTATGTCAAATATCCTCTTGGTTCTTTAGTTGTAGTATCCTTGGTTGATGTTTCAAGACTCCTACCATTCACATTATTCGAATGTGAAATGGAATTTGCTAGAGCTAAGGAGAATCATTTCTCTTACTCCTTAGATTTTATCCACTATGTTACTAGTAGTTAAATGGATGCTCGCCGTATGAGTTAGAGTTGAAGTTTCTTTCTATTTGAGCATATTGGGATACTGCCACTCTTGCATTGAAAAATATTTTAGCATGCTTACTACGACTCATGCCTAAGTCCACATTTGTATCAACATAAATTTCTTGTTTTATTCAAGTCGCTCATAACTCAAGAATCCTTCTCGATGAGTTCAATGGAAGAAGTTAACATCCAGGGGGAGTTGAAGTTCATAACATCGTGTCATATGATAGATGTGATGAGTTGTACTCTTTTTCTTGCCAAGGTTATTTTCTCCCACATAGTTTTATTACTTGGACAGGTTTTTAATGAGGCAACAAAAATATATTTATTTCAAAGTCTCGTCGCCTTGACATAAGGGCGAGATGCTCTCAGTTTTTGCTTAGTTTGACATCCATTTTTCTCTTGCAAAGTTTTTTGGCTCGACAAGATTTTTGATGAGATGCAATGGTGATCGCCACCATCGAAGCTGATCGTGATTCATGAAGGAAGACCGCAAGTCGTCAGGACATCACAATGGTGAGTGTTGAAATATGCCTTATTAATGTGTGTGATTAGTTCTTCCTTACTTGCTAGTCAAGTTACCCACGTATAATATATTTAGTATCTCAATATGATTCTATATCTATTCATATTATGGACTAGGATTTCCATTTCATTTGGGGACTAGATTAGAACTCTATATAAAGACTCTAGGTATCTTATATCAAGCACAAAACATTAATCAATACAGATAAGCTTTACCTTCGAATGATTGCATTGATATTCCAACATGTAATGTTTTTTGTTTTTTTTTTCTTTCGAAAATGCAAATAAGGTTAGGTTTTTGGGGGAGGCGTGCTTGCGGCTGCGTCGGTGTTACATCTCATATTTCTCATAAGGAACAATCAGTGGTCCCTTCTCGGATTCCGGGTACATGGAGGGTAGTGACTTTTGCTTCAACTCTCAAATTTGTTTTCTCTGCCAGGATCGCTTCATGGAATGCCTTGGTTTTAGGGTTTTATTCTCCTTCGTTGCCTTCTAAGTCAGGTACAGCCTCTGATGGTCGACTGTGGTGGTGTTCGATTCAGAAATAACTCCGTCCAGACAGAGTGTGACTGAAGTCGTTGTTGTCTTTATTTGTGTCACTCTCGAAAGTCCTGCTTTTGGAGTGGTTTCAGTGGATTTTGTTTGAGTTCTGGAAAGGATGTGTGATATCCCAAATATTTCATATAATTATTCGTAATGTTTACGTTATGTGTAATTCATTTTAGCTAGTGCGATAAATAATATTTACCGATGAAAAAAATTGGGAGATTTACAGTTGACTTTCTCATAAATTGACGAAATTGGTTGACTTTGGGTGAAAATTTTAGAATTTCTTGAGACAAGTCTGTAGACGCAAAGAATGTCAAAAATGGAGTTACGACGAGAAAGTTATGATCAACGGAAGTTTATCGGAAATGTAATAGTCGTAAATGGACAAGTATCAATAGGACTTTCCATTTTTATAAAATCAGACTTTCCATTTCAGGTCAACCAGAGTTAACCCACGTTGATCGACCTCTGGTGACCCAAAATCGCCGTGGAGCTTCCCGCCGGCGGCGGAACGAATTCCGGCCACCTCCGGCCATGTTTCTGATCGCGATCGACGTGGATTGTTCTTCCCTACCCATTTCTGGGCTTGATCGATGACGTTGAGGCCGGAGAGGTGCGACTCGAAGACATAAAATTCTACGATTTTTGGGCTATTTCAATCGTCTTTGCCAGCGAGGTTCCCGACAATGAGTTAGGTACGATTTTATTGGGTTTTGTGTATTGATTGTATTGGTATTGAGTAATTTGAGTTTGCAGGTTGATTTCGACGGAAATCAAAACAATTTTCGGCGAGTTCGAATTGGTCTTCGCCGTGAATGACTATTTTCGGTAGAAATTAGGTGGCGGGGGCATGGGGTTTCGACTCCTCTCCCTCACGTGGTCTGTTTGGGACCAATCTCGAGCCAAGCCATGGCTCGACGACAATGTTGCCTTGTTGGAAACAATTTTCAGTGAGTTTGTGATATTAATGCTTTTGAATGGATTTTCAGCCGAAATTCAGTCGAATCATTCATTGATATAGTTGGACAAATTGTTTTGCTCGACGAGAGCTTTCCTGTGGCGGCACGTGACCAGATGATTATTTCCAAAAACTTTTCGTGTTATATGTCATTAGGTTCGTATCGATGATACAAACATAGTCATGAGGTTAATTTATCGTTTCAGCTTCGTTGACCCAGTGGGTGGACGGTGGTGACGAGGATCTCCACCAGTGGTAGTGTGGTTGACGAAGAAATTAGGTTTGTTTTATATCCTTATGACTGTTTCGTCGTGACAAGTTTATCGGATATGTTCTTCGACTGAATTAGTCGAATTTGGTTTTCTGATCGAATACTTCCTCAATTTACCTATTTATTTTTTATTTTGATAATTTTCGAAAAGAGTCGGGTCGTCACAAATGGTATCAGGGCGCGGTTCAACTCTTAGACTTCACTTTCGTTATTTTTTGCACTATAGAGTTGATACAACGCATTTGCAACCATTAAATAAACACTTAACAATCAACAAAAACGCGTAAACAATTAAAACCCTTTTGTGTAGATGTAGCATTGGTAAATAGGGTATCGTTCTTAACCGGGGATTGAGGGTGCATGCATATTTACGCTAAGGTTTGAAAGGGGGGTTTGAAAGTTGGTTATTTATAATCTACGAAAATAAAGAAAGAAAATGGTTAGTAAACATATAGAGAAATCCTAGGTTCTATCATGCTTCACTCATAGACAAGTAGAAAACAAACAAGAACAAAGAACCCTAAACATGCTTACTAAACCGAAAATAAACACTAAACTATTATATACATGTGATCGACGCATTCTTTCATCCTTTGCCGTTTTATACCTAGACTCCCTAAGTGTCAACGAAATTCCTAACTCTAATCAAAACACACACACATGCTTATCATTGAACAAGACAGCAACCAAAGCGAGCTAACTCTCTAATCCAATTTTATCTTTGTTATTAGTTCGTGAAACATGCTTAAAAGAGAACCAAAGCGAGTATCTACTTAAAAACAGTTTCAAGCATTAAGAACATATAAGCACACACATGTATTCGAATCAAAGTTAAAAACACATGGAAGAAACTTAGAAGAATTTAGAAATATAAAGCCTCTTATCAAAACTTGTTCTCAAAATACAAACAAAGGAAATCCAAACAAAAACCGAAACAAAATAAAAAGGGGTCATGTTACACTTTTAGACTCCGTGAAAGCGCACCGCAAATCTTCAAGTGTAGCTACTCCTTAGTTGATGACGAGCCCAAGAATTCCCAGCCAAAGCGAGCAAAGTCCTTCTTGAGGTGGAGGAGAGTGTTTACGGGATGAAGTTGGTGGTGTTTCGGGTTTTGAGGGGATGGCCGAGTGTTTGGAGGTTGAGGAGCTGATCTTTGGCAAGCTTAGAAGTCTAGAATGAGTGATGAGGATGAATGAGTCGAGCTCCCCTTTATATAGGAGAAGAGTAGGGCTTTTCCTACCAAAACAAGACTTTCCTTATGTACCCGGGCAAATCTGACAGTCTGTCTTCAAACGCGTTTTCCCGGAGTTTCAGATCTTGGAAAATTCCGATTCTTGTTTCATTGGAAAGCTTATTCAAAGGGCTATAAAATCCATATAAGGAACGCCATATTTGGAATTGAATTGGATTTACTACGGATTTTAGAAGTTAAGTGACCTGGCTGCCCTGTTTTCTTCTTCTTCAAGGAAAAGGAAATCTTCATATCTTCAAATCTTGCATTCCTTATTCCCTAATAATTCTTGGCCGAATATACCATATTCTTGCACATATTTTGGCCCTCAAATCAGGTATTTATATTCATGGAATATCCTCCAAAATTCGTCCATTATATGCTCCATATATTCCGCCATATTTGCTCTTTCCTGGGTCGCGCAGGAGAAATGTCTTCATCTTTTTGTCCACCATTTTGGTATCCATTTCTTTTGGCATTTGGTCTTCAATTCTTGACACCATATGGGAATGCATTTTAGTAACCATTTGAAGACCATTCCTCGGACCATTTCTTCTCCGGATTTGAGAACTTCCTCCTTAATACGCTTTTAGCTCCAAAACTCCTCCTTTATTATTTTCTCCTTTATTTCTACCTAAAAGCATAAAGTAAATTAGAAACATATTTATTAAGCATAAAACAAAGTTAAATGTAGAGAGAATTGCGTTAAGAATCAAGTATGAAATGCGTTGATCAAAATCCCCCACACTTAAACTTTGCTAGTCCCTAGCAAAAACTTAAAATAAAGGAAACGAGAAGGCAAGCGACAAAATTCCAACGATGAGGCTAGCCTTTACGTTGAACAAAATTCATGGACTCAAATAAAATAAAAACAACTTCTAAGCCCTTAGCAAAATTTGTCTCAGAAATTTTCTTAAGTATATGGCGATGGAATCACATGATTTTAGAATTTAAAGTTCAACAATTTTCGATAGATAAGAGAAATATGATCATGTCATGAACAAGTAGGACTTGGAGAAAACAATGGTGAAGTTAAAGCTATGCATGTTTCGAAAAAGTTTAAATCAATCTCACATGGATGCACTCATCATATTTTCTCTCATGAAAAGAGGTTCACTCAAAATATATATGCATTTTATCGAAATACCTCATAATTACTTGCACAAATGAACCAAACCATATGCTTACTCATGTAACTTACTCAACCAATCGAAGGCTACTCATCTTAAGGATCATAAAGGACTTTAGAAAGGTTGTAATGGGGCTAAGGCTAAGGCATTCGAAATTTAGATAAGTGGTGGTGTAAAAACGTTCAAAAGACTTAGTTTAGCACTTAAAACTTCTTGAATTCGTGGCTCATCCTTTCTACACTTCTTTATGTGTCAAATTTTCAAGATCGGGGCCAATTTTCATCTTTTTGGGCCCTAACTTCATTCTCAACTTCCTTTGAGCTTTATGAACAGGACAAAGGCCATATTTCTTCACTTTTGGGCCTTCAATTCGTAGCAATCTCCAGATTCATAAGTATAGGGGACTTTAATCCAAACTTATACAATCTAAACACAATGCCTCGAGATCTTTATACATTTTTCTTCTATTTCTTTTTTTATCTCGAAAATTTTGGCATTCAAATACAAAATTTGTTGGACAAGTCTATCCCTATACACACATCTTTTCATCATCTTCACGCCACTTTCATTGTGCTAGCTTCGAAATTCTTCACCAAGTCTTTTAGAACAAGGGTAGGAACTCTACACTAGGCTAAGTGTTTAGATATAATGTGGTAATGAAAGAAAGGCTAAACGTGGGCTCAAAGGGGTTAATCTAGGGGTGTCGCAACTCGTGCGCACAATGGGACACAAGGCCATTTGGTTTAAGTGGTGGTAACCTAATTTGCCTTTAATCATATCCAAAATCAGAGCATATATCAACTTAAAAGCGTTGTAAATCTACATGAGTAAGTTCTAGTAATCTCTAGTTCATTAAAATCTATGGCAAGTAATTAGATGAAGCATGTTTTGTTTTTGAGACACCATATGCACGAAATTCACTCTCAAATGAAGTAGTGTAGGCTCAAAAACTCACTTTAAGGTTTGTATGATTTAAAACTTATTCTAACATTCGAAATCTGTACCATGTTTAATCAAACCATATCCACTACATGTTATGACAATCAAAATATCTCACTTATCACACGAAAACAGTTTTGTGCGTATTCATCGCCATATGTATTCTTTTTCGGTCCATTTTCATCATAGACTAACTAAGGGCATCCTAAAAATGAAAAAAGACTCTTTAAAAACCTTAAGCTAAATAGAAAGACATAAAATAATTTTTTTTTAGGGCATCATCCGCCGGAAAGTTCCATTGTCCGCCCGGTTTTATGATTTTAAGACTCAAATAAAGTTGTAAACCCCTCCCCCACACTTAAACTCTACATTGTCCTCAATGTATTTAAGGGAATCATAGAATTTCGTATGAAGGGAGAGACCCACGAAAATTTTTAGCTAAGGAAAGTAAATAAGCAATGAAATTAAAAAGATAAGGGAGGAGAGAACAAATCCTTGGCGATTTCCTCCATTGGGTTGCCTCCCAAGAAGCGCTTGTTTTTTAACGTCTTACAGCCTAGACGTGATAGTTCTTCATGTTGTGTTTGACGGAATTGGGTCCTCAAGCCGTGAATCTTCAATGATGTCTTAGTGTTGTTGAGCTGCCTCTTCCACCATATCCATTGAAAATATGGCATGTACACTTGCCGCGGGAACCTTCATGGCATCTAATATGTTGAATTCGATCTTTTCTCCATCAATCTCCATGGAAAACGTTCCCTCAAACACATCTATCTTCGTTCTTGCAGTCCTCATGAAAGGTCGTCCAAGAAGCAATGGCGTGGTATTCAAAGGACTCTCCTCCATGTCAACAATGTAAAAATCCGCTGGAAAAATCAGGTTGTTGACTTGCACAAGAACATCTTCAACGTATCCCCTAGGATACTTATGCGAACGGTCGGCTAGCTGAATGATGACGTTATCTTGTTTGAGCTCGCCTAAATCCATGGATGCATATAAGTAATAAGGCATTACGTTAATGGATGCACCAAGGTTTAGCATAACATCTTCGAATTTGTTGTCACCAATCACGCAAGGAACAGAAAAGCTCCCCGGATCCTTCAATTTGGGGGGTAACCGACGCTGTAAAACCGCTGAGACGGTTGCATTCACCTTCACAACCTCCTTCGCTCTCGTTTGCCTCCTTTGGGTGCATAAATCTTTGAGAAATTTTGCATAGATAGGCACTTGCTTTATGCACTCGATCAAGGGCAGATTTACTTGCACCTTCCGAAAGATGTCCAAAATGTCTTCGTATTGATCATCTTTCTTAGATTTCGTCAACCTATGTGGGAATGGTGCACGAGCAAACGAAGCATTAGTATTAACCAAACTTGAAGGGATAGAGTTAATACCTTTGTTTGGGGCAGATTGTGATGATGAGGGTTGTGCCTTAGTGGCGTGAGGAGCCACATTCTTCTCGGCTTCTTTAGTAGTCGGATCTTCTTCTAAGTCTTCCTCCTCAAAATAGTGTTAGTATCAAAATAATATACAAGTAATGCAAGACACTAACCAAAAACGTTGAAAATTAAAAGAAAGCAATAAAAACACACAAAATCACACCAAAACAAATCACACGAAGAAAAACAAACCAAAAACACACCAAAAACACACAAAAGCTGTAAAACACTAAGTTAAGACACTTCAAGAATTGTAAACGTGAATGCAAGGCTTTAGACTCCCTAAAATGAATGCAAAGTTTATAGAATAAGTTAAGACTCAATTTACACGTTTTCTGCAAAATTAGGCATATTTACAATGCAAAGATTTAGAAACATATATAGTAATGCAAGCACATAACGTTTCATTCAAATTCATGCTCAAAACACTTAAATCGTCATTCAAATGCATTAAACAAGAGCCTAAGTGAAAAATGACGTGAATGCATAAGAGAAAAACGTTAGAACCTGCAGAAAACACACAAAGTTACGTGTTAAATACATGATGCAACGTGACCATACGTTTGGCCTCATGCCCCTAACTTCACTTAGGTTAGGGTACCCGGTGATGAAATCCGAGTATCACAAAGCCGCCGGCAGGTTATGCAAGCTAAATGCAACGTGGTTAATTCTTTACAAGTTAAAAGGCACACGAAATTTACAAGTAATATGCACAAGTATTTTGTTCATTGAGTTTCGCCCTCAATTTAAAGAGAATACGTTCATTTAGCCTTTAGGTCTTTCATTGGACGTGCGACCCGCGCGATAAAATGTACATTCTCAATCAATCGGCCTTGGTTCAATCGAAAAACATGGCCAGTTGGGGATAGAGATAACGCGAGAGGCAGGACTAATTTCGACGATGCATCCCGAGGCTTACCGATCATGGAAAGTAGATTTAGTACTTGTCTTCTTTGGGCAACTTTAATAAGCTTGGCCAGTTGGCAAGAGAGACCACGAGAGGCAGGACCGATTTGAGATCTCGGATCCAGAACCCGTCATAGAAACCGTCACCTTCTAGACACCAAGTTACCAAAGATTTCTTACTAAAAGACAAGTATTCATCCACTCACCGGATCATTGGTATATACTCCATTGATGCAAGTCTTTCTTAGATCCAGAACCTGTCACCAGTCATAACCCGTTCTAGACACCATGTCCGACATTCAGCCAAAATCTCGAGAAAGACATTCCCTCAAGTTCTTGTAGACTCCGCCCTCAACCTCATGTCCATAACTTCACTTAGGTTATGGTGTGCGGTGATGAAATCCACACATCACGAGGGGTTAAGGAGATAAACAAGAAAAAGAGGCGCCATCTATTCCAATGAGTGAGACTTAATCGCCCAAACTTGCGTACTCAATGTAAATCGAAGACTTCCTTTAATATGTACCTATTTACATGGCTGCAAAAACAAAAAGTTAGAATGGAATGTATTATGAACATGTATGAAAAAAAAAAACTTCGACACTTTACATATATATATACACACTTTACACATATTCACATATTTACAAGCATAAACACACAATTATTTACAATCCCCGGCAACGGCGCCAAAATTGATACAACGCATTTGCAACCATTAAATAAACACTTAACAATCAACAAAAACGCGTAAACAATTAAAACCCTTTTGTGTAGATGTAGCATTGGTAAATAGGGTATCGTTCTTAACCGGGGATTGAGGGTGCATGCATATTTACGCTAAGGTTTGAAAGGGGGGTTTGAAAGTTGGTTATTTATAATCTACGAAAATAAAGAAAGAAAATGGTTAGTAAACATATAGAGAAATCCTAGGTTCTATCATGCTTCACTCATAGACAAGTAGAAAACAAACAAGAACAAAGAACCCTAAACATGCTTACTAAACCGAAAATAAACACTAAACTATTATATACATGTGATCGACGCATTCTTTCATCCTTTGCCGTTTTATACCTAGACTCCCTAAGTGTCAACGAAATTCCTAACTCTAATCAAAACACACACACATGCTTATCATTGAACAAGACAGCAACCAAAGCGAGCTAACTCTCTAATCCAATTTTATCTTTGTTATTAGTTCGTGAAACATGCTTAAAAGAGAACCAAAGCGAGTATCTACTTAAAAACAGTTTCAAGCATTAAGAACATATAAGCACACACATGTATTCGAATCAAAGTTAAAAACACATGGAAGAAACTTAGAAGAATTTAGAAATATAAAGCCTCTTATCAAAACTTGTTCTCAAAATACAAACAAAGGAAATCCAAACAAAAACCGAAACAAAATAAAAAGGGGTCATGTTACACTTTTAGACTCCGTGAAAGCGCACCGCAAATCTTCAAGTGTAGCTACTCCTTAGTTGATGACGAGCCCAAGAATTCCCAGCCAAAGCGAGCAAAGTCCTTCTTGAGGTGGAGGAGAGTGTTTACGGGATGAAGTTGGTGGTGTTTCGGGTTTTGAGGGGATGGCCGAGTGTTTGGAGGTTGAGGAGCTGATCTTTGGCAAGCTTAGAAGTCTAGAATGAGTGATGAGGATGAATGAGTCGAGCTCCCCTTTATATAGGAGAAGAGTAGGGCTTTTCCTACCAAAACAAGACTTTCCTTATGTACCCGGGCAAATCTGACAGTCTGTCTTCAAACGCGTTTTCCCGGAGTTTCAGATCTTGGAAAATTCCGATTCTTGTTTCATTGGAAAGCTTATTCAAAGGGCTATAAAATCCATATAAGGAACGCCATATTTGGAATTGAATTGGATTTACTACGGATTTTAGAAGTTAAGTGACCTGGCTGCCCTGTTTTCTTCTTCTTCAAGGAAAAGGAAATCTTCATATCTTCAAATCTTGCATTCCTTATTCCCTAATAATTCTTGGCCGAATATACCATATTCTTGCACATATTTTGGCCCTCAAATCAGGTATTTATATTCATGGAATATCCTCCAAAATTCGTCCATTATATGCTCCATATATTCCGCCATATTTGCTCTTTCCTGGGTCGCGCAGGAGAAATGTCTTCATCTTTTTGTCCACCATTTTGGTATCCATTTCTTTTGGCATTTGGTCTTCAATTCTTGACACCATATGGGAATGCATTTTAGTAACCATTTGAAGACCATTCCTCGGACCATTTCTTCTCCGGATTTGAGAACTTCCTCCTTAATACGCTTTTAGCTCCAAAACTCCTCCTTTATTATTTTCTCCTTTATTTCTACCTAAAAGCATAAAGTAAATTAGAAACATATTTATTAAGCATAAAACAAAGTTAAATGTAGAGAGAATTGCGTTAAGAATCAAGTATGAAATGCGTTGATCAAGAGTTAGTCGTGAAATATGAGTATAGGAATTTGTGAAATTGTATTTTTGTGATCATCGCGAAGACAATGAACAGTGGTTGTGGACAAGAAGTGGTTATGCATTGCCATTTTTGGACTTGAAGTACGAGGTTCTTTACTTCTTGTCGTATATACAGAGTTTAGATTATCGATATTCATTTATCGATATATTTTATTCATATGTGTTTATCAATATTCATTATTGATACATTTTCTTTGATATTTGTTTATCGATATATTTTTGAATATTATATTGATTATGTACATTGCGCTAAAATGAACGATATTTGAAATACGAAAATCAAGATAGTTACAAAGTGGTAACGAAAGGACAACATTGGTTGTCAAACGAAATGAAAACGAGTTGATATTACAACGATAAACGAAATATGATACAAGCTGAACATGAGATCAAAAAAAAAACTCAAAATATTCTATCTTATCAACATGTTATTATTTGTAAAGTTTGTACAAATATACGAATTGACTATTTGCATATCGATGCAAAACGATTGACGATCATGATTTATGATCAGTTGACTTATTTAGAATCCAATGGGATTCATTAGAAACTATGAAATTGAAAATGTTATGATTACTATTATGATTATAAACAAGAAATACTATACGAGAAAATAAAAATTTGACTGTGTTATATACATGATTATATATAATTATATACGAGATACATGGATAGGTTGCCACAGATTGTTAGAGCCGCCAGGCTGTGGCTTGGTTGAAATCTTAATTGGGGCCCGTTAATGGGCGATAGTTAAGTAGGGATTATGCCTCCCTAGGGTGAAGAGACCCAAAACCAATCAGGTGGTGTTATCGATGTCCGAATTTGAGAGATATTGTATATACGGGGTGTTCTCGATGTCCTAAATTCGAGAGCATATTATATTTTATTACTATTGATAGATGTGGTGTTCTTGATGTCCTTAACTCTAGAGTATATGATATATGACAATACGATTTGAAACATAAAATGATAACTTGAAACACATGATTCATTGATCTATATTATGTGATTATTGTCATAGGACAGATGATTATGTGATTTGATTGAGCTCGATATACGAGCATCGTGATAAATATGACTTCAGCTCACGAGATGAGCACTATGATATAAGAATTTGAGCTCATGAGATGAGCATCACAATATATGATATAACTTGAACTGGCAATGCGAGCAATGAAACGTGATATTTGTTCATATAACGAACATGATGATATACTTTTGCTCAAGTGATGAGCATACGAATATGAGATTATTTAAAATTGGAATACGAATATTATAGATGTCACATTTACTCGTGCGACGAGTATGATTATACAATCTAAACTCATTTGATGAGTATGGGATTATGATACAAATTGAACTCGTAAAACGATCACGAGGGTGATTAAAATATTCCATATTCATACGGTAATATGATGATTCAAAATTTGAGACATTGATTTAGCGATTTTTATCGCAACGAGATATATCGATCATCAGAGATCATGAATCGTCTCAATTGTGGATTCTTCGAGTTACAAGTATTGTTTTTTGCCGTTTACGGATTATTCCATTTGATTTATTTTTGAGTATTTGAGATTTCTTTCTATGTGAGCTATTAAACTTGATATGTATAGTTAATTGAACTTGAGTATCCTACATATTGAATTTTAGTTATTTTTGAGTATTATGTATATGTGTTTGTGGAGAAATCCGGACAAGCATCAGTAGCTCGTGGTATAGGTTGAGAATTATGATTATAGAAGTGTATTTGGACATTTTAAACGTTTTGGGTAGCCTATTTTTATAGAAGATTCTGCCTAATTTTTTCCAGAAATATTTTACAATCTTTGATTTGTAATTTTGAGGGAAAAATTATTTTATCCGGAGTAGATTGTGATATCCCGAATATTTCGTATAATTATTCATAATTTTTACGTTATTTGTAATTCATTTTAGCGAGCACGGTAAATAATATTTATTGATAATAAGAATTATGGGATTTACGGTTGACTTTCTTATAAATTGACAAAATTGGTTGACTTCGGGTGGAAGTCATAGAATTTGTCGAAACAAGTCTATAGACACGAAAAATGCCAAAAATAAAGTTACGATGAAAAAATTATGATCAACAAAAGTTTACCAAAATATTAATATTACCCATCAATCCGCGACAGTTTTGTTTAGTGATCGATGTGCTTCTTGTACAGCACAATGGTGAGTAATATACTGTTTAGTGATCGATGTGCTTCTTGTACAGCACAATGGTGCCTCATTATATTACTCGATCATGCACATGCATAGTCCATTTAATCCATCTATACTATTATTAAGCAAACACATGTTAATAATTTTTTTTTACATAATTTTAACCTTTTAACTTAAATATTGAATAATAATTCAGGGTTATATTAGTAAATAACAAAATATAAAAAAATGAAAATAGATTTTGCAGGAAAAAAAACTGTCAACGTAGTTATCCTTATAGATGAAAATTATCATAAGTAGTTACTTTTTCAAAATGGAGCGTCTATTCACATCTCCTAAAATGCTATTTAGACATCTCAGCTAGTATTTTGTAATTTTTATAATCCAATTTTACCCTCGAAAAAATATAATGGAAGTCTTACATCTAAAAACTGAATTGATAATCAAATCAATCGACTAAATATTGTGAAATTGATTCATTGTTTTGGTGAGAACCAATGAAGATGGGGTGTTCCATAGATGAGTTTTATAGGTGTGCATATAAATCGAGTTGTTGTTCTATCTCGAGTACATAATCTGCTTCTACGTACATCGGTTCATCTACTAGTAGTGTCATTATCTATTTAGCTTATCATACACCTCCTTCTCCATCATTTTACAACACAAACTATTATCAAAAGTCATTGTATGGACAAAATTTTTGTTTAATTCTTGTAACTTTTTCAATTTATGAGTACCAGTATCGGTTTTCAATATTTCAGAAAATTTCTTGAAGGTAAGAGAGAGAATAGACATGACTTTCACTAAAACATAAGAAGATAAATTAGCATATTAGGACCACAATCATTTGACTTCGGCGGGATTTGCGACTTCATCCCTTAATTTTAGTGACGATGAGTTCATATTTTTATTGGAGACCAAGAAGGGCTGGACATTCAAAGTGAGAGAATAGGACAAAATTGAAAAATTCATAAAAAAAAATATAATGAGAAGTGTAAATAGTATTTTGGGAGGTGTGAATAGACGCTCATTTTTCAAAAAAAAATATTCCACTAAATGTAATTGCCTGCAGTAAATAAAAATTGATATCTTTCCCAAAAAAAAACACAGGATGAAGAAAAAAAAAATTCTTTACGAAAAAAAGGTAACAGTTTTTTTTTATAATTACCAATTATTTAAGGATGGATATCAAACTAGTTTTTCATTTGCAAACCCATAGGATGTGCTTCATTTCTAGTAAGTAGATATGATTTCACGATGATGACCTTCAGTCCTAAACTTTTATCTTAGATAAAAAGAAAAAAGTTCAATATATGGATTTTGGTGTGAACCTAGTGTTAGATCTGGATTGAGAAAATTAGAAATATTGACTTTGAGACACGTAATATGTTTTTCTTAAAGTGATATTTGTCTCGACTCGATCAAGAGTTTGCTAACGCGTCTTAAGACAAATCACCTTCAAGATACAACACAGACTAGAATTTTGAGTTTAGCGCGCAAAAACCGAAAATCCTCTTCAAGTTTCTTTATAAAGATTGGTATGAAAATGAGAGAGTATATGAGAAAGGCAAGAGAGAGTTTTTTGAGATAATTTTTCCTTTGTCAATGTCCTACTATTTAGAGCATCCGCAGCGGGGATTCCTATTCGTAGGAATTCCTCCCAAAAACGGTGGTCCCCGCCAGTAAATAGGAATTTTGGACCTCTTTTTCCTCTTGTAATTCTTATTTGAGGAATCGGGAGAGGAATTCCTCGAGGAATTCCTTGTCCCCGCGGCGGATGCTCTTATAGAACCCAAAAGGTGTAATGGCCGCACATTTTTAAAGAACAATTGTACATGTTGTATATTAATTAACAAATGCATCTCTTTAAAGAACACTTATTCCCAAATATCATATATTTTGAATTAAATAATAGATAATTATTTTGATCTATTTCAACGAAACAAGAAAAAAGAAAGAGAAGTGAAACCTTAGTTCCCTCCCGCAACTTTTCACCCGAGCGGAAGTAAAACCCTAGACGGCAGTACGTCAAGTATTAGTCGTGTGATCTTGCTTTGTGATTTCCTATGCTATTTCATCTTCTTCTTTTGACAATGAATAAGACGGATACTATAGCGGCTCAATTTGCATCGGCACTATCCCTAGATGATGATGGAGGGGTTGTGGATTTATGCCCTAGAGGTTGACCTTCTTTGAACCAATATGAGTTTTCTAGTTGCAACAATCCTTTCTTTGAAACCCTATGACATGGATGCTCTTATGCGCAAGTTTGCGCGACTATTGAGGATCTCTTGGTCTTTGATAAGGAAAAAGTTAGGAATCAGATATACAAATGAGGACCTTGGGATTTAGATAAGGCACTGGTGCAAATGGTGAAGTATGATGGACTTGAATCGGTGGAAGATGTGTTGATGAAGACTGTGAGTTTTTGGGTGAAGATTACTGGTGTACCACCTGAGTATCATACAAAGGAGAACGTTTTCAAAATTGAAGCTACCTTAGGTGCGTTTGAAGAAATTGACAATGATGAATTTGAATGGGGCATAATTAGGGTTCAGATCCAATATGCTCTATCGAAACCAATAAGAAAGACTAGAAAGTTTGGATTTGATATTTGAGTGGAACCGGAGTTGGGATTTCACTATGACTACCTCACAAATCACTGCTCGAGCTGCAGAAGAATCGATCACTTTGGTAAAGCGTGCTTTTGCATGGCTTAATAGATGGGTGGGTCGATGGGGACACCAAACCCTAATGCTAGGATTTTGGACACACCACCTCCATGTTTCGAAGGAGTCCTTCCAAAGCAAAGGGAGGTAAATGCTAATACAAATTACGGGAAAATTGTTCTTTTGCGACGCGCAAATTGTAACACACATTTCATGTATGTCGCAAAAGATAGTCTTTTACGACACACTTGTAATGTATGTCGTAAAAGAGTTCTATTTTTATCTTTTACGAGGAATTTTTTATGTGCGTCATAAACAATGTACTTCATTTATGCCACACTTTAAATGTATGTTGCAAAAGACTCGAAAATTTAATCTTTTACGACACATATTAAAATGTATGTCGCAAAATTTTTTACAACACACTATTTTAGCATGTCACAAAAGACATTGCATTCATTTTAATCAACTAAGCCATATTGATTAGAAAAATTATTTTAGTAAAAACTTTGGTTCGCAAACCTCTGATCAAAAAACAAACACGCTAGAAGTAGCCTCAAAATTCAAAATATTTACACTCGCCCTTTCGATCTCTTTCAAAATTCAAAATTTACACTCGCCCTTTCCTTTGTTACCTGATCCGCTTAAGCTCCGGTCACCACACCAGAGCTCACAAACACAAGTCGCCAGCCTCACTCTCCTTTGTACGCAAATCACTCTTCGTCTTAATCTCAAGACGTCGACACCATTTTTCTCAACCTCGCTGTCAGCTCCGACCACCGACCATTTCTGTCGCCAAGGACGTTCAATCAAGCCTAGCGCCAGCCCCAAATTCAGCGAGCGAAGAGCTGTAGTTGACATATTCACTACAAGAAAATATCACTTAGACCATGGAAATGTAATTGTTCTGTGGTCCAAGTTCCACTTGGACGACGGAAAAAGGCTCCGTGGTCCAAGTACCACCTGGACGACGGAGACTACCTTCTCCGTCGTCCAGGTGACCACCTGGACCTCGGATAATTCTCCGTCGTCCAGGTGGTCACCTGGACGACGGATAAGGTATTATCCGTCCTCCAGGTGATCACCTGGACGACGGAGAATTATCCGAGGTCCAGGTGGTCACCTGGAGGACGGAGTATTATCCGAGGTCCAGGTGGTCACCTGGACGACGGAGAATACCTTATCCGTCGTCCAGGTGATCACCTGGACAACGGACCGACCCGCCGTCGTCCGAGTGCGTAACATACTTCCACTTAGACGACGTACCGACACCTCCGTCGTCTAAGTGAAGCATTATATATATATAAGCCCGATCGATGCCAATTCAAACTGAATTCATTCGATCCATTAATTTGAAGAAGAGATAGAAGCTAGGGATCAGAGAAGGAGAAGGGAGCTAGCTAGAAATTAAAGCCGAGAAGAATCAGGATGGCGCGCCGGATAATTAAGGCTAGGCCGGGATCTCCGCTGACTAGCTAGCTAGCTTAATTAACGTACAGATATCGAGAAGGCAACAGGTACGTACGCAGTTAAAATTTGCTTAATTAATATATATTTAATTAGTGAAAACCTACGTACATACATGCAAGGATGTTAGCGCGCTATATATATATGTACAGATCGATTAAATTACGTACGTACATAATTGATGGATCGATGTAGATCGAGTACGTATAATTAAGAGTAAAATAATGGACTAATATATATATATATATGTAATAATTAATTAATTATAATATTTTGTAACAGTATGGACAAGAGTTGGATGAAGTTGAAGAATAGATGTGATGTCCGGTATATGGATGGAATTAGCGAATTTGTGAATTTTGCGATAGAACATGGTCAGGGAAAGAAACGTTTCAGGTGTCCGTGTCAGAAATGTCTTAATTGTCAATATGCGGAGGTTAATGTTATGGTGCAACACCTGTACGAAAATGGTATGATGTGGAGTTACACTACATGGAGCGAGCATGGTGAAGCAGTAGAGTTCAGCGCAGCAGACTTCAGCTCAGGGTACAGTTACCATGGTGCCTCATCCAGCGGCAGTGGTGCCGGACCCCCAGCTTGCAACCCAACTGCAGATTTGGTCCATGATGCGTTTCCGGGATGTAGTCATGGTGGACACCAACACCAAGACGGAGGTTACAGTACCACCAATGAGCATGATGACACATTCCCGCAGCTAGCTTGGCCACTGACACCAGTGAGATGGAAAAGTACAACCGGATGCTACTTGAAGCGCAGACCCCGGTGTTCCCTGGATGTCGAGAGAATGTGTTGCAATATGTGATGGAGCAAATGAAGATAAAAGTGAAGCACAAAATGTCAGTGAGTGCTTTTGACGAAATTCAGGAGCAAATATGTAAGTTGCTTCCTGATGATCACAATCTTCCTAAATCTCATTATAAGGTTAGAAATATCCTGAGCAGCCTCGGCCTAAAGTACAGGATAATTGACGCATGTCCGAATGATTGTGTGCTATTTTACAAAGAGTATAAAGAGTTGGACTATTGTCCCGTATGTGGCCAGTGCAGATTCCAGTTGAATAGGAAGAGTTCGAAAAAGAGAATTCCTGTGAAAGTTGTTCGATATTTTCCCTTGATTCCCAGATTGCAGCGCCTGTACATGTCTCTACACACAGCAGAGGCGATGCGATGGTACGCAGAAAAGCGAATAGATGACGATGTCCTGCGACACGCCGCGGATGGGGAGGGTTTTAAACATTTCGACAAAGAATTTGGAGACTTTGCTTCAGAGGTTAGAAATGTTAGACTCGGCCTATCTACAGACGGATTCAATCCTTGGGGAAGTAATAGCTCCGCCGTCAGCACTTGGCCAGTTATTCTGATGCCGTACAACTTGCCTCCGTGGATGTGCATGAACAAGGAATTTAATTTCCTTACCGTATTAATTCCAGGTCCTAAATCTCCATCGAAGTGCTTAGATGTCTACCTCAGACCTTTGATCGACGAGCTGAAACTGTTGTGGGAAAATGGAGTCCCAACTTATGACAAATTCACTGACACGATGTTCACGATGAGGGCTGCCGTAATGTGGACGATCAGCGATTTTCCAGCTTATGGGATGCTGGCAGCCTGCAGGACAAAAGGATATAATGGATGTCCTATATGTTTGGACGACGTGAACTCTAGTTGGCACGCGGGGAAGGTGTGTTACTTGGGTCACCGTAGATGGCTTCCTCACGACCACCCGTGGCGACAGGATGAAGCTCATTTCGACGGTACGGTAGAGAACAATCCTAAACCCCGTAGTTGGTCTGGCGAAGAGATTTTAGAGAGGTTGAGCTATTTCGGCTTTGGTGTGTTGAGCAATGACGCGGATGTAAAGAAATGCAATCCAATTCCTCCACATGATCTAAGCTATAGGGATCACAAGAGTATATTCTTTGAACTCCCTTACTGGTCGAAGTTGAAGCTGAGGAACAACTTGGACGCGATGCACATAGAAAAGAATGTGTGCGACAGCGTGGTGGGAACAATTCTCGGTATTAAGTTCAAAACTAAAGATACTCCCAAAGCGCGCAAAGATTTGGAATCAATGAATCTACGTCGTCCCTTGTGGTTGAGGAGGGATATGAAAGGAGTGTACAACAAGATGCCAGATGCACCTTACACAGTGAAGCCGACGCTTAGACGTTCTGTATTTCACTGGTTTAAGGGCGTTCGTTATCCGGCTACGTATGCAGCTACTATAACTGGAGCAGTGGACGAGGTGCAACACAAGTTTGTTGGTCTAAAGACACATGACTATCACGTTATGCTGCAACGTCTGATTCCAGTGGTAATTTGACCATACTTGCCTCGGGACGTCGTAGAACCAATAGTGGCATTGTGCAGGTGGTGGCAGAGGTTATGCGCCAGAGAATTAAAGAAGTCAGATGTGGTGGAATTGCAACAACAAATTGTGCACATCATTTGCAAACTAGAGAGGATTTTCCCCCCTGCTTTCTTTGACATCATGATTCACCTAATGATCCACCTGCCCGAGCAGGTGCTCATTTCTGGTCCGGTCCAGTACACTTGGATGTATCCTCAAGAAAGGTACGTACAACTAATTAATTAATTTGTTCCACTGGAGAATATATATATACTAGCTAGCTAGCTATATGTACTTATGTAATGTGTACGTTTGATTTTGTAGACAGCTTGGACAGTATAAGTCATTCGTCAAAAATAGGTCGGCCCCGGATGGCTCCATAGCAGAGACATACCTAATGCATGAGTGTGTTACTTACTGCAACAGGTACCTCAAAGATCCACCCCCTCCCACTGCCTTCGATCGCAGTGCCCGCATCAATCTTTCTGTCGTCACCAATGTCGTCCGACCGTTTAGAGGAGTATTAAAGGAATCGTTAACACGGGAAGAACTTATTGAGGCACATTGGGTAGTGTTGCGAGACTGTGATGAAGTTGAGCCGTACATGATGTCATACAGGGAGAGGCTTCAGGCGTTAAATCAAAACAAGAGTTCGGCGTGGATTGAGAAAATGGTTAAGAAGAAGTTTCCTGATTATTTCTTCCAATGGGTACGTACGTACATACGACTTGGATGAGATTATTTAAATACATATCGCTCATGTTTGTAGAAAGTAAACCCTTATATTAATTTGCCCTTTTTCGCAGATGATTGATCTGCAAAAAACTGATAACCACGGAGGGTGGTGGTCATGGCCAAAGCACTTGCTAGCAGGGAAGCCGGTTAAACACTATATTTATCCCGGATGTTTTGTGAACGGTGTAAAGTTCCATTCATTGGCCCGAGACGAAGGAAGAAGAACACAAAACAGTGGGGTAGCCGTTGGGAAATACAATGATCTATATTACGGGGCTATTGTATACGTGGTTCAGCTATGTTACGGGAATGATGTCAACGTTTTCCTATTCAAGTGCAGATGGTTCAAGCGTACAAAGGAAGACCTGGGACTATTATCAGTCGATACAAACTCGCACTGGTATGAGGATGAGCCTTTCGCTCTCGCCACCTTAGTTCGGCAGGTGTTCTATCTCGACGATCCGAAAGCCGGTGAAGGGTGGAAAATAGTGAACCATATCTCTCACCGAGGAATATGGAATACAGAGACAATTGAAGGGACACCGGCGACGACTGAAGATGCTGCTGAACCAGAAAGAGACATTCCTGCCTATCAAGAGCCTAATATTTCTATGGTCCACTCCGATATAATGGACCTGGTTCAAGATGGTGAACGGTTACCCATGCCTGATGGTTGTACAGATCTAACTGAAGATGAGATTATCGATGAGGTAGATGAAGAAGACGAGCAGGAAGAGGACGCGGACGAGGACTCAGGTTATTCGTCGGACGATGTTGAGTACGATGACGAGGATGAGCCGTCGACTAACGGGGATGAGGACGATGATGATTATGACGAAGAGTACGGTCATACGACGAGGGAGATTAATTGGTAATTAATTACTGTAATTATTGTAATATATATATATGATCGATGCCGGTTTACGGTAAGAAATTAATCTGAATTATATATCCTGGCCAACGGAGAAATTAATAAATATTGGCGCCAAATCTCAATCTCATATAAAACGTACCCTAGCTAAATCCTTGACCCTAAATCTAGCAGTTCGATCGGATCGATCGATCAATTTTTTAATTATATTTTTGAATCAGAATAATTGAACGGACACGTACACAAATGACCGGGGACGACCTAAACCGTAATCCCTAAGGCCCTAACCCCTGAAATCGGGGTCTATGCACCTGGACGACGGAAAATGGTCATTATCCGTCGTCCAGGTACCCACTAGGACGACGGAGATGGTAATTTTCCGTCGTCCAAGTTCACAAACCCTAAACCCTAAACAGTAAGGCCCTAACCCCTGAATTCAGGGTCTATACACCTGGACGACGGAGAATGTCATTCTCCGTCGTCCAGGTTAGAACCTGGATGACGGATAACTTCATATCCGTCCTCCAGGTGATTACCTGGACGACGGAAACGCTTATTTCCGTCGTCCAGGTGCAGATATCGTAATTTTTTCTAAAACAACGACCATCTAGACCTTCTTCCAATGCAAAGTCTTTTCATCAAGACTTTAGAGTAAACAATTCTTGGTGTGTGAGCTTCGACGGTTCGAAAATCGGAGTTGCGAAATGCCTTGTATCCACGTTTCCGGTTTGTGAAATTATCGGTTTTGCGGTTGACTGTGCCGATCAAACCCTTCCCGAACTTATTATTTTATGGTCCTTTGAAGACAATTATATATTATGTTACGACGAACATATCCAACGGTTGTTTTGTCCAAATTCAATTTCGTTAATACTCTGCTGCAAATGAGCGTCTACTCATGAACACTTAAGTCGTAAAGATTAGTCGATACTTAACATGTTTCAATACGTAAAATTAATCGTCGGTTCAAATTTAACTGTTAATATATACGATGCGTTCATCGATATTATACGACTATTTCACTTGAATGACAGATCGCTAAATTCCTAGGGAATTATTTTTTTAAATTTTTTTTACGTAATTTGAACCTGGACGACGGAGATGGTCATGTTCCGTCGTCCAGGTGTTCACCTGAACGACGGAGAATGACCACCTCCGTCGTCCAGGTTCAAAAATCATGGCGGTTCAAATAATTTTTTGTTTAATTTTTTCATGTAATTTTCACTTGGACGACGGAAACTTACCATCTCCGTCGTCCAAGTCCAAAATTATGGCGGTTCAATTTACCGCTTCCGTTTTTGGGACCGCTTGAATTTTCACTTAGACGACGGAGAATGACCATCTCCGTCGTCTAAGTCCAATTCCATGGCGGTTCAAAACGTCCCGCCGATTAATTACGCGCCGATTGAAAATTTTTAAACCGCCACCTGGACGACGGAAAATACTGTTTTCGTCGTCCAGGTGCACTTAGACGACGGAGAATAGTGCTCCGTCGTCTAAGTCAAACTCTATAAATAGAACAGCACCCCCCCTCATTTTCTCATCATTCCATCTCCTCCTCTCCCTCTCCTCTCCTCTCCTCTCCTCCGGCGATCCTCCTCCGGCGACGCTCCGACGACATTATTTCCGCCGTGGTTCCTCTTCTCCGACGACTCAACTCCGCCGATATTCCCGCAAACTCCGGTTCGGTAAATTTCTATTTTTCTCTTATTAAAATAATTTTATTTATTTAATTAATTTAATTCTAAATATAATTAATTCGTAGAATTTAATTGATTAATTAGTTTAAATATTTAATAAATGATTAATTATTGTTATTAATTAATTAAATCATAATTATTGTAATTATTTATATATTATTAGTTGCATGATTAAATGAATTGACTATTAAATTATTTATTATTAGTTGCATGATAAATAAATATAAATTATTGCATCTAATTAAAGGAATTATTAATTAATATTTACGTTTATTTTCTAGTAAATTAATTAGTAGTACGTGTTCGATTTAAATTTAGTACATAGGCTTGGTAATTATTAAGTCGCACTCTTTGGAATAAATGGCGCCTCTTTTCCTTGCTTATCTCCTTAACCCCTCGTGATGTGTGGATTTCATCACCGCACACCATAACCTAAGTGAAGTTATGGACACGAGGTTGATGGCGGAGTTTGCAAAGGACTTGAGGGAGTGTAAATTTTCGAAAAATTGGCCGAATGTCGGACATGGTATCTAGAAACGGGTTATGACTGGTGACAGGATTTGGACTAAGAAAGACTTTTGTCGAAATTAGTCCTGCCTCTCGCGTTGTCTCTATCCCTAACTGGCCATGTTTTTCGATTTAACCAAGGCTGATTAATTGAAAATTTACACTTTATCGCGCGGGTCGCACGTCCATTGAACGACCGAAAATGCCAAACTAGTGTACTCTATTTAAATCTTAAACGTACTTAATTAATTAGCGTAAATTTTTAAGTTGTAATTATTATGGTAAGTAGGTATTTTAACCCCGTACTCTTAGGTTTAAATGGCTCCGCCAAAGACGACATCCGGCAAGAAGAAAGCCCAACAAGAGGCAGAAGATGCCATGCTCCGCCGCTTGGCGGACCAAGTCGGTTGGGAATTACCACCGGAGGCCAACGACGCTCTCAATCCGGACGGATCATCTGGTCCGTCCGTAGCGCCCTCTGGGGAAATTCCCGCTCCCCCATTCATCTCGAGCGGTGATGACGTCGACCCCTTCCAATCTCCGACGCCCGGTACCCATTCAACGGGAAGTACTCAGGCGTCCTCCACCGCCGAATCAATCATGTACAGCGCCCGCCGTAGGCAAAGGAGGGCCCCCACTGACCCGGAACCGAAAAGGACTCGGGGTCTCGTTAAAGGGGGGAAAGCGGAGCGTATTTGCAAGGCGACCGGTAAAAAAGATCGACTTGCCGTACGACGAATTCACCGGTGGCCCTCCCACAGCTCAACTAGCAAGTCTCTCGGCGCATGGGATAGGGTCAATCATCCGTAACCGGGTTCGTATCACTGCCCTTACTTGGAAGGAGGCGCCGGATCATGAGAATGCGAAAGTCTTCAAAGATCTTTCGGTACGTAATACGTTCAATTTAGTTATTATATAATATTGTTAATATCGGCCTAAAATTTCATAATATATACGATTATAATTTTCTATTTATTTTTCATAGGAACAATTTGACGTGGATCCGACACCGGCTATGTTGAGGCATATCAATCAAACCGCCAACTCCATCTACAAAGATTGGAAGTACAGGCTCCATAAGTACTTCAAAGATGTCGGTCCCGTGCCTCCCCCGGTAGAGCTGCAAGGGGAGAGAGAAGATGAGTGGGAGTGGTTGTGTAACCACTTTGCCGATGAACAATTTAAGGTATTAATTTAATTTTTTTATTTCAATTAAAATAATTGAATTATTTAAATTGTAGTTATTCATTTTTTAATGATTTAATTATCTTGTGTAACAGAAATTCTCCGGTGTCAACAAAGCCAACCGGGGGAAGAAGGAGAAACACCATACTACCGGCGCCAAGCAGTTCATTCAAATTGCCAAGGAGCACAAGGATAAGGGTTCCAAACACCCTTTTATTGATGCAAGCGTAAGCGCGTACGTGACGCCAGGGCTCGATAATGAAGCGAGTCAATGCGGGGTAAGTGATATATATATATATATGTGCTTTTAATTATAGTAATTATTATTTAAATATGATTACAAAATTATAATAAACTAATTATAATTTTGTAGGCAAGGGCGATAGAGCGTGCACATGAAGAGTTGGCCAACACTCAGCTTGCGTTCCCAGATGTGTCGCCGGAAGACCTGCCTCCTCTATCCTTAGAGAGCTAAATTGCAATCGCGGATGAGGTCTACGGTCGTAGAGCTGGCAAGGAGGTTAGGCACTTTGGGCCTAGGGTGGTACGAGATTTGTCGACGACCTCCGGCTCATCATCTACGGGAGGTTCGAGGCAGCGGAGAATGAGTCAAGCTGCGGCCGTCGAAGCAGCCATTCAAGAGGCTCGACTGGCACGAGAGGAGAATCGACTGACACAAGAGCAGAATGAGGCAATGCGGCAAAGACTTGACCAACAACAAGCACAAATAGCCCAACTCATCGCCCTTATGGAACAAAATCGAGAAGTATGTCAACCTCCTCCGAACCCACACCCCGACGACAACGACCCTGCTGGAGGCGGAGGACTCGGCCCCGCATCTGCTCCTCCAGTGTATTAGCTAGCACGTAGTATATTATCTCGTTTCTTTCCGCATTCCGAACAATATTTTAATTTTTAATTTATGGGTTTTTTCGTATGTACAAATTAATTTACTTTGATTATTTAATAATTAAGTTATTAATTTTAATATTCAAAATTTAGTTTATTTATTTAATTTTAGCATTTTTCATTATTTAAATTAAAATAATAATAAATTAAATTAATAATTTTTAATTTCAATTTATTTTTTTTTAAAATTAAATATTCACTTGGACGACGGAGATTATGTTCTCCGTCGTCCAGGTGCAGAACCCTAAACCCCTAACCCCTAAACCCTAAACCCTAAACCCTGTCGTTCTCCGTGGCCCAGGTTTTCACCTGGACGACGGAGACTTAGTGTTTCCGTCGTCCAGGTGAACACCTGGGCCACGGATAAGCTACCATTATCCGTGGCCCATGTACACATTTGGACGACGGAAACACTAAGTCTCCGTCGTCCAGGTGAACACCTGGGCCACGGACATTGCTCGTCTGTCCGTGGCCCAGGTGTTCACCTGGACGACGGAGACTTAGTGTTTCCGTCGTCCAAGTGTGTACATGGGCCACGGATAATGTCCGAGGTCTAAGTGAACTTGGACGACAGATCACTAAATCTCCGTCGTCCAGGTGCTTGGACGACAACACTTGGAGCACGAACCTTGGACGACGGAGTTTCCGTCGTCCAAGTACTTAGACGACGGAAAACTGCACTTAGACGACGGAAATGGTCCGTGGTCTAAGTGCAGTTTTCTTGTAGTGATTCCTTCGCAAAGACACTCGTCACTACAAAACCACATCTCACTCTAATCTCCTCTTTATCATCGTTGTTCCCAACTACTCTTCCTGTGAGTCTTATTTATGTCACATAACCGAGCTCGTCTTAATCTGGTACATTGACATATTCGAAACCCTAGACATAGTACTCCATGATTTTATTGCATTTATTGATGATTTCGTTGAATTTTCACTAATGAAATACAGAATTGATTTGTAGTGTATTATGAGTTCATTAGGTCCCTGTTTAAAATTATAGTTTCGTGCATATGTGTGGTTTTGATACTTGAATTTATTGATTCGGTTTTATTCTCTAGAATTGTGGATTATGCAATGGTCAAATAATTGAGTTATTTGGATTGGATATCAAGCAGATCATTTGAGCCATCTATTTCGGTCAATTGGTTTAGTTTGTAGTTTACCAATTCCATGTGACATTTTATATGGCTTGCTATAATGCTGATTTTCAGATGGTGAGAAACTTGAGCAATAATCAGTCTGATAAATATAGATATTCTATTTTCAAACAATAGGACATATTATTAATTCATCGTCAATCCTCTAATAGAAAAGACTTGGATCGTTCTATTGCAGAAGTAATTATATGTTTGCAAGTAAACATGCATAGATACGTTAATTGCCTTATATATTCATATATTCTCATTACTGAAAGTGAATTGAAAATACTTTAGGTGATTCAAGAGACTCTAAGGGCAACAAGTATACTATCATTCACATTCCGAGAGGCAGTGGAAGACATGGAGTTTGAGGGTTACTTTATCCCTAGACGTTGGAAGGTCTTGCCTTTATTTAGAAGCATTCCTCACTACGCAGATTTCTTCCTTCAGCCTTAGAAGTTTAACCCTTCGAGATTTGAGGCACCCAATATAATCTTTCGCCAAAGAAAATCTTACAATGATAATATTAAAGAATATCCATTCCTAGCTAGCTAGCTGATTTAATTACATGTGTTTCATCTAGTGGGGTCAGGCATATATCATAGAATTAAACTATCAGTACTGTTAACACTTTATCTTGTTTTGGCTAGAAATATAAGGTTATGATCGATGGTTGTATCATTATCTCAGTCATGTCATTTTCATTCCAAGCTTTGTGAAACTTCCACTAATATATATATATATATATTTATGTAGGTTTGATCTGGTACTGAGGAATATCTTCCTGGTGCAGTATCATGTTCACGTGACCTAGCTTTAGTCTTGTATGGTAGTAAACTTAGAAATCTCTGTATGCTAATATCCAGTTTCAAGTAAATGCTATTTAAAATTTTCATTCAGCCTTTCTTTCTCTCTGTGGATTGAACATATTAATTATGAATCATATATTCTCTAAATGGTCAGAAACTTGACTTGGTTTGAAGCTGTCAGAGTATTGCTAGATTGCGGAATGGATTGCCAACCATCCATGGATAAAGAGTGGACTAAGCATAAAAGGTTTGCTTTTCACAATCTCAAACTCTGTTTTACTGTAGTATAGACTATTTTATTGTAGTGTAGACTATAGATAAATACTTAATAGCTCACTTTTGTATAGAAACTCGACTGTATACAAAGAAGGACCTCGAAAATTTGTTGATATTATTCAGGTTAGACTGGGGAATCCAAATAACATTAGATGTCCGTGTGTTAAGTGTCTAAGCATTGGTCGTTATACCTTTAATAATGTATATGACCACCTTATATGCTATGGAATAAACTCTCTCTATTCTAATCTCACATGGCATAGGGACGAGCTCGTTGAGGGACCTGAAAATGTTGGAATCCCTGAAACATAGAGAATGTACCAGGATTGCTTTTTGGATCAAAATGTTGTGGAACCTAGGGAAGAAAATAATAATCCAGATTTGAACATTTTAGTTAAAGAGACAGAACGCCCTCTTTATAGAGGCTTTACATCATCTCAGATGTCTGCTACTGCGGCTATGTACAAGTTCAAGGCTAGTCATGGTTTAACAAATGCCGCATTTGATGATATGATCGATATGTTTAAAGGGTTTCTACCAAGGGATAATATTCTTCCAAGTTCTTTGTATAATGTCAAAAGGTTGCTGGATCCATTTGACTTGGGTCATCAGAAGATACATGCTTATGTCAATGACTTGTTTATTTAGAAAGGAACTGGAAAATGAAACTAAGTGTCCCAAATGTGGTGCATCTGGTTGGAAAAATCATTAGCACACAAAGAAGATTCGAGGAGGAATTCCTGCGAATATTGAGATATCTTCCATTCATTTCCAGAATTAAAAGAATGTTCATGTCACCTGAGAAGTCCGAACAACTAAGGTGGCATCACACTAACCAGAGTGAGGATGGCATGATGTAACATCCGGTCGACTCTTTCGCATGGAAGTTCACTAATAGCAAATGGCCTTCGTTTCCCAGCAGATCCTAATAATCTTCGCCTTGGGCTTTCAACAGATGGATTTAATCCCTTTGGTGAGTTTAGTTCTCGATACACTTGTTGGCCTGTGATGTTGGTTATATATAACCTCCCTCATTCTCTATCCATGTCCAAGGAGAATATGATGCTTACATTGCTCATCTCGGGACCAAGGAAACCAGGAAATAATATAGATGTATATCTGCAACCTCTTTTTGAAGAACTGCAAGAGGTGAGGATAAAAGAGGTTAATGTGTATGATGCATATGTGGGGTCTTTATTCAATTTAAGAGCTCTGTTAACGTGGACCATCAGCGACTTTCCCGCTTATGGAAATTTGTCCGGATATTCCACAAGAGGAAAGAAAGCATGTCCTGTATGTGGTGTTCAAACTTCTTCAAAGTCGCTAAAAAATGGGAAGAAATATTGCTACATGTGTCATAGGAGATTTCTCTCCGATGATCATATTTTTCGGTCCAAAGGAGCATGGTTTGATAGAACTGAGGAATATAGAGAAAATCCTAGACACTTGAGTGGTTTTGAGATCTACAAAGTTGTAAAAAATATTGAGAATGATTGGGGAAGGAAGGAGAAAGGTGATATCATAAAAAGGAAGAGACAACCCCAGGAAATTGATGAGTGTTCAGATGATGTAAGAAAGAAGAAGAAAGTTGCTAATAGAAAAAGAAAGAGACAACCCCGGAAAATTCATGAGGACTCAGATGATGGTGATGATCCTACAAAACTTACAAAGCGATGGAAGAAGAGATCAATTTTCTTCGATCTGCCATATTGGGAGGTATGTTGATTCGACTTTGCCTCTGCCATATTCAATTTAGGCTATTTACTTTTGTTTTTATAGATTGATTTTTGGGCATGAAGAAATGATTTGTTAATTTGACTTTGCCTTTGCCATATAGCATATACTACTGCAACAATAACTTATTATCTTGTTGTATGTCAACTTGAAACAAAAACAAAGTATGATATGTCAACAAACCTGCAGATATGCTTGTATCTTGCTGCTACTGTTAACTTGTTATAGTAAACTTGTAGTGGTTTATGTTTTGGTAAACTTGCTTCTTCGTCTGCCTTAAAATGTGAGATTTGCTTCTATTTGTGAAGTGTTAAAGCAACTAAGCTCTACGTTTTGTGCATGATTTCCACCTTTTAATGCTCCTGTTGAACTGGTTTCTTTCATATGTATGGATGAATATTGCAGTTTAGTTGATATTCATGTATCTTTTATCAAAAGACCTGCACCACTGTATGTATTATCAAAGGTAGATAGGCCTATCTTCTGTATAAGGATATTTAACCAAAGAATGCTCGATGGATACTGCTCAAATTTTGCTAGCAAAGTGTCATTAGAGGACAATAAGATTCTCGATCTTAAGTCCCATGATTTCCACGTCTTGATACAACAAGTGCTACCCGTGGCAATAAGAGGACTATTACCAAATGGGCCAAGGGTTGCTATCTTTTGGTTATGTGCTGTTCTGAATGTGTTATGTCAACGTGTCATTGACATCAAGAAGGTAGGGCCGCTTGAATAAGACTTCCAGAAACTTTATGTATGCTTGAGGGATACTTTCCACGATCATTCTTTGATGTTATGGTGCATCTAACTGTTCATCTTACACAATAAGTGCTTATTACTGGTCTGGTGCAGTTTTGTTGGATGTTCCCATTTGAGAGATACATGAAGTATCTAAAATATTATGTCAAAAATCGTTCAATCCAGAAGGGTGCATGGTACAGATGTATTTAGCTGATGAGATTGTAGAGTTTAGTGGTGGGTACATAAGTGAAGCTGCTGATATAGGAGTTCGTACTAAGTGCAATAATGATTGTGGTGAGGGTATAATCATTAAAGGGAAACCTTTTGGTCAGAAAAACTCTAGACAGTTATCATCAAATATGTGGGAAAGTGCTCACCGATATGTTCTAAACAATACTACAGAACTTGAACCATTGAGAATGTAAGTTTACAACATTTGAGAATCATGTTTACTATTATTTTGAATTACATGTACTTGTGATGAATTGATCATTACATCTTTTTACAGGTTACACAAAGAAGAGCTGAAACTTGGTGACAACCGTCTTGCAAGAAATGAAGGCCTTTTAGAAAAGAAGCATCAAAGTACTTTCAGTGAATGGTTGACATGTTGAGCTAGAATGAGTGATGATAATGACATGTCACCTACTATGAGGTGGATCGCGTGCAAGCCAAAGTTGGAAATTTTGTCACGTTCAGGGTATATCATCAACGGTAATAGATTTCAAACTCAAGAGTCCGAAAAGGAGACACAAAATAGTGGTGTTTCAGTTGAAGCTTATACCTTTTTGTCAAGCAAGTGCAAGAGACACTTCTCTTAAGTTGGGTAGAATAAGATTTTATGGTGTCATAAGAGAAATCATTTTGCTCAACTATCACAGCTTCAAGGTCCCATTGTTTGATTGCCAGTGGACTAATATGAAAAGGGGCGTCAAAGTTGAAGATGGATTTACCCTTGTTAATCTACACGTAGGTCAGAATCAGTTCCAGAAAGATCCGTTTATATTTGCATCCCAAGCAAATCAGGTTTTCTATTCAAGAGAGAGTGATACCTCAAATGGGTATGTAGTTCTAAGTGCACCACCAAGAGGTCTTTATAGTACTCAAAATCTCATTGAAACTGAGTACATACCATGTGCACCATTGGATTTGTCATAAATTGTTCTGAATTTTGGTGATGAGGATCTAACAAGAAGTTATTATGACATGATGAGTGATGCATCGGTAATTTTTTGTGATATAATTGTTTCTTTCTAGATATATGGACACAGTCTAACTGCATTATTATGTTTGTTGGCAGAGTGATGGTGAATGCAGTTAGACTATGGTGAATGCATAGCCTATGAGTCTAGATAGGTGTCAAGATGAGACTATTTCAGACAACCTAAAAAAACTTTTAAAGGCAAAGCAAAAGGAGATAAACTTTTGGAGAACAACAAAAGCTCATGTCCTCTAGCATTCAATGGACATAATCAGTGTGTTTCAGAGCCTACTAGTTCAAATAGGTGCCAAGATGATACTGACTCTGTTTATCTGAAAAGACCTTCTAGAGGCAAAGCAAAAGGAGATAAAGACTTCAAGAAGAACAAAGGCCCATGTCCTGTGCAATTCAATGAACACGATCAGCCAATTGAAAAGTATGCCAACGGTTTCTCCTCCTTCATTGGGGTTGTAACAAAGGAGTTCGTACCGTTAATGATTGGCTGGAGTAACCTCACTGATAAATACAACGATCAAATCTGGGAACATATTACAGTAAGTTGTGACTTTTCATAGTAGTTCTTATATGTTCAATTGATGATAGATCTGTCTTAGAGGCTTATATTTCACATATGACTTTGATGTGTACATAGATGCTGTTATCTACTTCAGCCTGACCAGTCATGGGAGTTTGATAAGTACATAGTTACTGCAAAGGTTTCATACTATAGTGATAATCCCATCTTATACAATCAGAAAATTAAACTGAATGGAGCTATTATAAAGTTAGCTTTTTTATATAAACTACTTCATGTGTGTTTTTATTTTATTTTTGAATTATCCATGTATGGAACTCATGTCACTTCACCTATATTATAGGGTCATTGTATTCTTATACAAGTAATACAACTAAGAGGTGGATTAGCCATCTTGGTGTCTATAGTAATCTGGTCTAGTCTGTAGTCTGGGTTTGAAGGTATAGTATAGTAGTGTGTATTGACAAAATGATGATATGCCTATCTGAATTCTGTAGATTTTTAGTACCCCGATGCATGTAGTACCCTGATACCTACTGATATGCTGCATTATGTAGATTTTTAGTAAATGTCTCATGGTTTTTTTTATTTCAATGTAGCAACATTATGTTGTTGATAACTATTACAAGAAGCATATGTTTCAAAGGATGATAAAGCTTTGGGAAAATCACAAATCAAAAACAATGACAAAAGTGATGGAAAAAGCTGAAGAGGTGGGATTATCACGTGTGGCTGCACTTCTCAAACCTGAGAATGTGGAACCCATTGGCTTGGAATGCTCTTGTGAAATCTAGATACACAGAAGAATTTAGGGTAAGTTGGTATCCTTAATCAAGCTAATGCTTATAATTTTATATATACGATATATATGCTAAGGAAACAGTTTCTAATTTTCTTTTCTCACTTTGGTTTTATTAGAAGAAGTTTGATAAGTTTAAGTCAATACAAGCCGAAAGGACCTTGATGCATAGAACAAGTAGGAAAAGCTTTGCATGTATAATAGAGGAAATGGTCAGTGAATGAATTCCATCAGTATAATTTGTATATTTATAATGTGATAAGTTAAGACAACTCTTTACTTCACATAGTAAAGAAAGTGAGAACCTTGATGCATTACCGAGGTCCGATATATGGCTTCGTGCTTATGAATTGAAGAAGAATGATTCGGATGAAGCACTTGATGATCCAGAGATTGTGGTAAGAACTATTTATTGTATAATTCCATCAATAACACTCAGTTTTCAGATATTATATATATTAATGGATGTTGGTATTATGTAGAAACAAGTACAGAAGTTAAAGGAAGAAGAAGAAGAGGGGTGTTGTTTAAGAGATGACGTTGTTTCGAAGGTTTTAGGTCCTAATCCACGAGGACGTGTGAGAGGACTTGGATTTGGTGCCCTACCGACAAAGGTAGATGGACTAAGGTAGGCTGCCCGTAAAGTAACCATTTTAGAAAACCAAGTTTCCACTCAAACAGAAGCTCTTACTGCTCAAAACCAAAAAGTGGATCAGTTAATGGAGTTGGTACAAAGCCCCGCTGCCCTGCTAGACAAAGCTGAGAATGGCAATGTAAGTCTTCAAATAATGGTTATAGTTTATGTTTTAGTTTATAAAATCAATTGGGGCAGGTGGTTAATTACTGAATTCTTTTCACTTAAAAGACTACTCAAGTGTGAAACACTCTGGACGGAGAAAACGGAAAGAAAATTCAAGTGTTTGACAATCTAATAGTGCATCACAGAACGACATAAAGGTGGAAGCATTATAAGTTCCAACTATGAATCAGTTATTGGACATGTTGATGGAAAGAAGAAAAAAAATGACAGTACTGGACCAAAAAAGATGCAAGAAGTTGATGGACGGAAGATCTATTTGCTAAACTGGTTTACGAAAAGAAGAATTTTTTGTTACAACAAGTGCAGTTTTGTCAAGAGACCCACGAGTTTTGGTGCATCATGCTCCTCTAGGGGACGATTGTTGGAAAGTTTCGGTCAACAAGGATTTTCTTGACATTTCCCTATTCCAGACAACAAGTGAGCTCACTAATCTCGAAGAATCTATTGAAGGTATTATAGCGTGGCCTATCAAATACATCAAAGTCAACTAAATCAGTTTTTGAGGTAAGTATTATAGCGTGGTTAAGTTATTGTTGCATCGATATGATATTTGTTACTTTATATGCATATCAAAATGATAAAATGTAAATGAAACTCAAAGGGCTTGAGGCTAAAATCTAGTATTAATTCTCAGTTGGTATATTTTAGCTAGTTGATATTGCAAGTTGAGTTAGTTTTGAGTAATTGGAAGTGTACTCTTAATGGTGATAATTCCTGTAAAACTTTCCTTTTTGTTGACTGGTACCAGCTACTGGATGCATCTCCTCTTTGTCTGTGTATCTTTATAAGAAACCTATTTTGAGGTATCATCTTTCAGTTTGGTTTACAGATTTCAATTTGGTTTTCTTACAGAGAACATGGAAAAAAGTAAATCTGGCTACTATTTTGGATCATCTTGGTATATGTCTTCTTACTTGAGCTTCATAAGATCAACTTGTTTTCATAAAACTAAATCTGTTTCATTTATTAAGTTCACAACGAGTCGATTTGTTAAGTCTCAAGCATAGTTAAGTCTCCATTTAGAACTGATATTTTCAGACTTGAGGTGAATCTATCACTATTGCATTTTTCATTGATGTAGCCACACATGGTATTTCAGGTTTTGATCAGTAATATGTTTACTGTCTTGTCTGGCTCGTAAGTGGTTTGTAACTACAAGCATGTGGCTAAGTGGTGCAGTGGCTTTTGATAGTCGCATGTTTATGCGTCTATTCGGTATTTAATTTGTTCCCTATATTTAGTTTATTGTTATTAATCGAGTGAATTAATTATGTTTATTTGTTTTATAGATTTTTGGAGGAAAATAAATAAAAGATGTGTAAAAGGAGCTTTCCTAGTATCATAAGGACTACATGGGTTACAAGGAAGAAGTCCATTTGTAATTTTGATTAAGCATGCACGATTTGGAAACGGATGGACTCTTTGGAATGAGATCAAGTGAACATAAGAATTCAAAAAGGGATGGAGAGAAGAGAGACGTGATTGATGGGGAGAGAAGAGATGGAATAGATTTGGAATTGCTGGCACGTGGGAGATGCAAGGTGATGTATCTAGCTTGATTCATATATATATATAAAGCTATCACGCAGCAGAGGAGAGTTCGACAGTTTATGGAAGAAAAAAAAGAGGACGGCAAGAATAGAAAGAAGAACAGAGCAAACGCACGAGAGAGAGAGGAAAAAGAAGAAAGGGAGAACCAAACTGCATGCCTTCGATCTCGACGTCGTCAAGAGTTCTTCTTTCTCTTTCTTTTATTTATCTTTCATGAACTCTTTGATTTTATTACTTATGACTTTTAGTAGCTAATTTTCCTTTGTTAAGGGGCTGCTTGAAGCCCCGTACATGAAGTCTTTTTAATGCATACACTTTAATCTAGTTTTGCATATTTTATGAATGAGGTTTCTTTCTCTGAATGATCACCGTATGAATTCTTGTATGTTTGCTTTGGTGGCCAACTTAGTATGCATGCTAGGGTTCTAGTTTCATGAGATACGGGCGACTAAAGATAATTTCTTCCACCGGATTCTCTATAGTGATACGCCGATTTTACCGTCGGGAGATTGAAATCCATAGGTCTAGCAAGACACGCCCATAGTGTACTTGTGAACCCTTGTAGCTTCTCAAACCTTTTCTAGAACTTAATGCTTTCTTCTTTGTAAACCTTGGGGTCCATAACTATAGGTTCAATAGAGGGATAGATGTAGGGGAGGTCTATGACAAACTTGCATAGGCATAAGGATTAGGTAATAGGATGTGGTTGTAACGATCAACTCTTCCTGGGAACTTTCATTCATTGGATATGTGCATTATATTAAGTATGTGTTAGATAGATGGAATGACGGTGGTGGATTGCATTCCTCTTAACTCTTTAATCATATAGTTTAAATTCATTTGCATTCATTAGCATATTTACTTTTAGCATTTACATTCTGCATTAGCTGTAGCTTAGCCGATTTATTTCGGTAACCAAATCAACTCCGAATACCCTCAAATTTTGTGTGGTAGTCCGCCACTGTGTCTAGTTTATTGTGTCAAAATTTCCTAGCATTTGAGTCTGTCTAGCTTAGGTTCGATAACCATTAGTGTTCTGTAGTCGAGTCTGTCAGCATAGTAGTGTGTTAGGATTTAGTTTCACAAATTCCTCGAGTTCGATAACCCCTATTTATCTTACTACATTGATATATCCAGGTTGTGAATAGGGTATCTTTGAGAGGTGTTAAACCGCCTTGTCAGCTTTAGGAACTGCCTGGATTTTTGCATTTTGACTCTATTGCGGAAAAGAAGAGTGATGAAGAAATGATTGTTTCGGTTGATGAAGATCAGAATTCATGTGCGTTATGTGGAGAACCTTTCGAAGATTTCTATAGTGATGAGAAAGAGGACTGGATTGACCAATTAAAGGTGTTGTGTACTTGTTATTGCCTTGGTATTGACCTATTAGTCTGGCAACACATGTAGAGAAGAGTTAGACAATAGATCTTTGGAACCTCTTGAACATGTTAATACTGAACTGCATATTTGTAACGATATTAGCTTGGATTATTGAATGAATGTGCAAGTTTGATTGCCTATTTGTGGTTTGAAAGGATGTTTATTAACTTGTATTTACGAAAAGCGAAATGTCTTTTGCGACGCGCTAATTGGTCTTTTGTGACACGCTAGATAGATCTTTTACGATACATATAGACATCTTTTACGACGCACATAGATATTTTTTACGACGCACATTATATGTCTTTTGCGACATGCATATTTGTGTCGCAAATAAATTGTATCTTTTGCGACGTAGTCTTTTACGACACGCGCATGTGTGTCGCAAACCTATCTTTTGCGATACACATCTCGCTGTCGCAAAATATCGTTTCTCTCGTAGTGATAGTCAAGTGTTCTTGACAACTCTACTGCTACAGAAACTACAAACTCGTCGCAAACCAAAAAGAGAACTAAACATGCAAGAGGAAGCTTAAGTGCAACAAGGAGAAGTCAAGGAGGGTGAACTGGCATAACATGAGGTTTTGCAAGCGACTAAGATGAGCACCAAATGAAAGAATGTTGATACATTAGTGAAGGAGAATGGTGTGTTACAACTCGTTTCGGTGCATGAAGAGGGGGAGGTGATGGTAATGGCCCGAGTCAATGGGGAGCCGGTCTTGAAGGACACCGAGCAAGTCCATGAGAACTTAGGTGTACGAGCAAAGGGAAATGAGGTGATCACGATGCCTGAAGCAGAAGATATTGTTGAGGGCAGTGTGGTCCAGACCACGATGCTCAACATACTAAAAAAGAGCAACAAAAGAAAAAGATCAAAAGGGGTGGTGACCTCGCCAAGAAAACAAAGACTCACTTTGTCTCTAGGTAAGCTGTTGTTGGACATAACATGTTTGGGTCTTCAATCTCCAGAAAAGAAGAAAGTTGTGAAGAAAAAGAAGAGAGGTAGGCCGATCGAAAGCAAAAATAAGAAACTTGGGAAAGCACAAACAAAGAAGGTGCCGATGGTTGGACCTTTACGGCTGACGTATCCAGCAGTGGAGGAGACAAGTTTTGTCATAGATTTACCTCTTTCATGTTAAAGAGGGTTAGTTTTGATGTTTTTCGATATATTCAGACTATTAACATATGGCACAATCATACTTTTTTCCGTTAAAAAAAAAATGAGTCAAAACTATATTGTTCTATATATTTTGTTACAAATTACGCACGTACCACATACTTTTATCTTTTTACTTGTGAAAATCACCTAGCTACTATATGATATATGCCGTGCTTCTGAATTCTGTAGCTACCTACTACAGGGGACATAGATTTCTTTGAATTTGGCATTTTGACTGAAGATTCCTGTTTGATATTTCTTGCAATATTTAAGATCAAGTTGACACAAAATTCCCACCATAATGCACATTAAGTTGAAAGAGCATCTCTAATCATTCTTGTAAATAATCTCTATTATACAAAATAAAAATACAAAATTTGTAAAACAAAATTACTCTAATTCCAACAATTCTTTTATTCTATTATACAAAATTAAATATTTTCTTGTATAATTTAATGAATCCATATCAATATTATATATCAAACTCAAAATCCTATATTAAAATTTGCTATTTTTGAGGAGAGAGTGTGAATTATAGTAGATGAGTAATAAATTTTAGAAATTTTGTGATGAATATACAAATTTTAATAATTTCATAGATATAAGGATTCTTTATATACACAAAAACTGTTGAGGACGATGCATAGACAATATATACGTGTAATGCATAAGATTACGCAGTGCATTGGACGGTATAAGAAAAAAAAATCAAACAAAGTAACGCATTACGTATACTCACTATCTTTAGTGTAGTGGTCGCCCATTCAAGTACATATTAATTTGTGCTAGTGTTATAGTAACAACATGTCCTTGTTGTTTTGTTTTCTTAACATCTATTTCTCCAATTCTAGCTTCTTCTTTTTTGAAGTCTCCCATTCGGGCTAATTAACTGTTTCCAGAAACTCATCAAAAGAAAAATCATAAAACATACAGTTGTCCATCGATCTTCATACAAACTGCAGGTTAGGCAACATCACGTACGTAGGTATTGGATCGATCATTCGTGATATATGTGATCTCTGATAAGGCCAGTACGTGATCGAAGCACATGGTATAGCCCTATTTAATTTATACGATGACATAGCCTGCATACATGTCGACCTCTTGAACTAATTTTCTGGGTTTTCTGGTACTTATTTATGAATTTCATAATATCGAAACGTCTCAAATTTGTCGAAGCCACAATAAATATGGCATATCTCAGCAGTACCTCAGCTTCATCATCTCTCTCTCCTCAACCATTATATTGTTTTGTTTTGAACCCGAAGTCTCTCCAACATTTAATACTATCCCACCAGTTCTACAGCAAAGATGCAATATATTCATTGTTCCAACCTTGATTCATATACATTTTTCACAGCGCAAGAGTCTTCACGTTTATAATTATCGAGCCCCAACTGGGAAAGCTACAGATGAAAAATACAAAGCCAAAGCTTACAGATGAAAAATACAAAAGCCCGGCCTAATTTAAGAGGGACTGACTTCCCACCCTACCATTTTCCATGCATTGCCAAGACATGCAGTAACTCACGTGTTCTTGCCTCAGCTGGGCTCGTGAGTTGTGCAAATCATATTCCATTTCTGGCCTACCTGGGTTGTCCACCATGTTAAAACCGATCTTCACTGTGGCGTTTCTGCTGTAAGTTATTTCATTTTTTGCAGTTACCTTTCGAATTTAAATATCTTTTCATAGGTTATCTTAATTAACCTGACCAGATAATTATGCCTAAAAATATGGAATCCAACGAACAAATACAGGTTACAACAGCATGCGATTATATATATATGTTAATACTAGCCGTTAAGGATAATCCAACTTTTGAACCATGGTATTTCAGTGAATTGTTGAAATCTAAAGGATCTTTAACGAAATGAAAATTCTTTTGATATGAAACTCCGTACTATCTAATTGATTTTATTGTTCTTAACCCGCCAACCATGACAGCATTGTATTAAAACAATACTTAATATCACAAATATATAAGATAAGCCATTTTCAATGACGGGACTCCAATTTCATTTAGATGAAAATGAAAATGTCGCAACATAGTAAGTATAATTTTGTGTTTCAAACCGTCACATGAATACATTGTGAAAGTCTTTTTGCATTTTGAATTTTACGAATACCATTTTTCTACATGATTACATTAATTTCAAAATGTCGAAATAAAATGAGACGCTATTTCCAATTTCCAATGTTACAGAAACACTAACGAGTTGTTGATATAGAATTAAAATGAGCTGTATGTGTATGTTTAAAAAAATTCATTAAATATGGTCAAAACCGAGGATATCAATAGTAACCGCAGTAAATCAAATTCCGAGTCCAACAAAAGAACAAGTCAACAAATTGCGAGAAAATTATCCCCCTCTCCCAAAAATGACTCCTCACAAAAGAAGAGCCGGAGCACTTGGATTTTGATTGGGTCTAAAGTTATTTGAACCTCGAGATTTAAATTCATCTCATTTTTATGATTTTTAATTTAAAATTTTAAATTTTAGATTACTTATTTTATAAATTATTAGTTGAAGATCAACTCTAACAAAAAGAATCAAAATTGAGATCATTTGGATATCCGATTTTGCAAAACAAATGAACAGTTATGGTGAATTTTAGCATTACAATAACGTACAACCGTTCATTTGTTTTACAAAATCGGATATCCAAATGATCTCTATTTTAATTTATTTTTTGTATAATTGATCGTCAATCAATAACCTATAGAATGAGTCGTCTCAAATTTAAAACTATAAATTAAAAATAATAAAAATGAGATGAGTTTAGACCTTAGAGTCCAAATAATTTTAGACTGATCTGGGGCGGTTTTTCACCAGTATAGTTTTGAAAGAAGAACCGGACCCTATTGCACGTGGACCCGCTGAAATAGCCACGTCATTATTTCAGAAATGGACGACGAGGATGATGACAATTATGAAATAGAAGAATCGAGTGGGTTCAAGATCTGATGGTTCTGCTTAAAGAGGAACCCAAGGTTTCACACAGAGCGGTAGTTTTAGAAACCGAAGCTAAACCCAGAGTAGTAGTATTACACACAAACAAAGGAAATCGAGCTCTCTTTTCCTCTCTCTTTCTCTCCTTCTCTTACTCTTTACCTACACATTTTGCACACATTCAGAGAAAGAAAGAAAAGGCTGACCTGCAGCACCCAAGAAAGAAAGCAAAGGGAGAGAGCCCTTAAAGATCGAGTCTTTACTCAAACTGAGCTAAAACCAATGGGGGAGGTCCTACAATCTTCTTTTTTATCTAATATTTGCTTCTCACTTATAAGCTTGTTTTAACTTTACACTTATGTTTATTGAGGCCTTTGTGGTATTGGGTTTGTGTTTGCGTTTGTTCAGGAGGAGAAGAAGACAGAGGAAAAGAAAATGGAGGAGGAGAAGCCAGTGGAGGTGAAAAAGCCAGCTGAAGAGGAGAAAAAAGTTCAGGAGAAGAAGAAGGAGGAAAAGCCAGCCGAGGAGAAGAAGGAAGAGAAGAAAGCTGAGGAAGGTAAGGATGGCAAAGATGCCAAACAAGGTGATGCTCCTCCACCGCCGCCGCCGCCGCAAGAAATCGTGCTCAGAGTTTATATGCATTGTGAAGGATGTGCTAGAAAGGTCAAGAGGTGTCTCAAAGGCTTTCAAGGTTTGTAATTGATTTCAGATTTGTACTCTTTGTGCTCTTGTCTTAATGCTCACAGTGAGGAAGAGGGAGACTTGAGGGTGTTTGGTTTTGTTTTCAGGGGTCGAAGATGTGAGTACTGATTGCAAGAGCCACAAGGTTGTTGTCAAGGGAGAGAAGGCCGATCCAATCAAGGTACTCGAGAGAGTTCAGAGGAAGAGTCACAGACAAGTTGAGCTACTGTCTCCAATCCCAAAACCGCCGGCCGAGGAAGAAAAGAAGCCGGAAGAGAAACCCAAGCCGGAGGACAAGAAAGAAGAGGTACGGTGGTCACCAATCTCTGTTTTTTTTTTCTTTTCATTTACCAATTCAGAACCTTTTCTATATTACTTTGGTTTTAAAATGGTTGATTCTTGGTGTCGCAGCCTCCTCAGGTCATCTCTGTGGTGCTCAAGGTTCACATGCATTGTGAGGCCTGTGCACAAGAAATCAAGAAACACATACAGAGGATGAAAGGTGAGTCTGCACAAACCTTCATCTCTTTTTCCCTTTTCCAATGGAAAATCCAAAAACAAATAAAGGGACTCTCTTTGATGCCTTCTGTCATCTTTGTTCATGCATAAATTACAAAAAAAATTGAACTTTGATAGTGTGTTGGCAATTAACGGTCCTGCACTTTTATTGGTGTTGCTACTTCTGCAATCCATCTGCAACTCCCAAAACAGAGAAATACAAATCAAAATCGAACCACTTTCTTTTTTCCTTGAAACAAATTTAATCTCTCTTAAAAAAAATTGAGTTTATTCTGTCACGATGGACCAATCTTTCAATGTCAATACATTCTTCCTCTTAAATAAAATATAAAATATTTCGATTTCAATGTCAATGTCAATTCAATTCCTTTGAAGATCAAATCCTACCAATAATCCAAAATCAAGATCCTTAAAACCTTTTCAGGCTAGGGTCCAACCTTAAATATGTTATTCCTTTTAGGTGTGGAATCAGCAGAACCAGATCTAAAGGGCTCACAAGTGACAGTGAAGGGTGTGTTTGATCCGGCCAAGCTGGTCGAGTACGTGCACAAAAGAACCGGTAAGGTCGCAGAGATTGTGAAGCAAGAACCGGAGAAGAAGGAGACCAAGGAAGAAGCAGCAGCAGCCAAAGAGGAAAGTAAAGACGAGAAGAAAGGTGGTGGCGAAGAAGGTGACAAAGACAAGAAGGGTGACAAAGGCGGTGGTGAGGCAGCTGCTGCAGCAACACCAGCAGCAGATGAGAGCAAAGAAAAGAAAGGTGACGGAAGTGAAAGCGGTGCTGCTGCTGCACCAGAAGGAGCAGCGGCGGTTACGGAAGAGACTAAGGTGGTTGAGCTGATGAGGAAGAATGAATACAACTACTACCCTCCAAGGAACGGCATGGAAATGTACGCTTACGCTTACCCTCCGCAGATCTTCAGCGATGAGAACCCCAACGCTTGTTCTGTGATGTAAAAAATGAACAATGTCCAAGGGTAGAATCGGGATTCAAAGGGGGAAAATGTTGAATATTTGGGTGCTGGATTTGCTGCTACCCTACTTACCCTGTCCCGTTCTACTTCATGTCCCCTAGTGTACTGTGTAGTAGCTCTCTTTTTACTTGCTATCAATTATGCTCTCTGTCGAGCTACAGAGATAACCTGGGAATTTTGTGAGAATGCTGCACTATCTGTATTTTTTTTTCTTTTTTAGTTTAATTACTTGTTATATATAAATATAAAAACCAATAAGATGTATGAGCATCATGCCATGTATACAAAAAATCAAAATCATGTGCCTTTCGTATCAAGTCAATAGGGTGTTTGGTAAAAGAAACACCGATTCTAAAAGTTGGCATCCGTAATCAATCGGACACCGAGAAAACAATAAGTTTAACAAGGGAGTTTCTTAGCTAGCCATGCCTAACAATCAATAAATTATCGCAAAATAAAAAAATAGTGTAATAGCCCAAGATATTTATCGCAATTTTAATAGTGCACGAAAACTAATAATTCGTAGAAACACACTTGTTTTCGACACCTACATAATTTATTGGATTTGTGCGAAAGTGCATGACATTTATGGTAATTCTGATGGTGCTTGAAGATGAATCAATCTTAAATACGCATTTATTTTTTGTACACTGCAAAATTTATTGGATTTATTGAGTATGTACTTTTACTTTACTAATAGTATATAAGTTCGGGTACGACTTAGGTGAACTGGATTCATCTTGAACTAATTTTAATCTCATCATTTAGACTATTTTTCAAATTTTTGTCTTAATTTACGGTAAATCCAGTTCATACGAGAACTTTCCAATAAGTTCTTCTTGCTCTAAAAACTTTACTCCGTTGTTTAGTATTGTAAGTTCGATCATTGTTAATACTTAGTAGGCATGATCTTGATGAATGAAACTACTTTGCCTGATTTTGATACCAAGTATCTTTTGTAAATTATTGACTATATATTAAGAATATACTGTAAGTCTTCACTTCTCGGCCACCGTTTAAACAAGTGGACCGTGGACGTGTAAGTAATAGGGATTGTAGGAAGTTAAAAAGTAGTGGAAATGAATGAGAGATTGACTTGGAATTTCCAGTTTTAGCACTTGCAGTGGTTGTGAAATATGCAATTATGCATTGACCATATAAATAAACCAAAAACAACGGAGGAAAGCATTGCCAACAGTTGGGACAAATAGACTTCTTTATTTGGCATTAATAAATAGCAATATAGTATTGTCTCTAATGAGTAGCTTGTTACTTCAGGACATGCATGGAAGTTTTTTGCAATGATGGAGCTGGTGATCCAAATCTGAAGTTTGCATTTGGTAGTTCATTAAAAATAAATATACTTTATCACATGAACTACAGACCTCGGATGGCATTTTTGCCATGTTTTCCGAAGATAAAAATCCAACCAAAATGTTGACAATAAAACTACAGATCTCGGATAGTATAAATTGCCAACCAAAATGTTGAAAATGACTGCAAAATAAGTAAGTTTAAAATGGAATCCGAGTTAAGAGCAACTCTAACAACTTTTTTATTATAGAGAAACAAGATAAATTTAAAGAATATTAGACATTTTTTACTCCAGTTTCTCCATCTTATTTTCCAAAATAAATAAATGAATGAGAGTTGTGATTTTCTGTGCATCTTGTTTCTAATTACAATATTTTGTGACACCTTGAAGCCGTAGTTTTTACTTATGATAGTTTTATCTCCAACAACTTTTTCATATATTAGTTTTTCTTTATTTTAGAGAATATTTTGGTTGTTTTGCTCTAACAGATTCCTTAAGCACATTTTTTATTTTAGAGAATTTGATGAGAGAGAAAACAACCTTTTTTATATTTACAACATTCTCTATATTTTTAGGAAAATCTGTAAAATGAAGAATTTGTTGGAGTTAAAACATAAAATGCATCGTAAGTTGTATTTTTTATTTCCTGATCAGTAAAAAATTATTAGAGATGTTCTTAATAACCTTATTTGCCATTTGATCTAGGTTTCCTAAATATACCTAAATATTGAAAACCATCTTGAAAATACCACTTCGATCTGGAAGACCACAGTTTCCTCAAATTTTTCTATGAAACTAATCTAATTAAACTAACAGTTAGGTAGAAAACATGGTCCACTTAGCTATATCTTCCTTAACTCTTCCCGACCATTTAGGCTTGTTTGTACTAGAAATGGAGAAACCTGAAGACATAAGTAAACACAATATTCTCGAGTTAAAAGGTTAAAAATTAAAATAAATCTTGATAATAGCCAATAACACAGAGAGAATTACTATCCTAAAGTAGTTTTTTCCTGTTCTAGTTGAGCAAACGGATGTCTTTTTGGAACTTCCAAGAGCCTAGCTAGTGGCCATGAATATACTCTTTTAGCTTTTCATATAGTAATAATCAATCATAACTGTTACATAGTCTGTGTGCCAGGGAAAGTGGGATTAAGCAAAATATTCGACTCCAAATGGGCAAATAATACAGATTTTTTCTGATACAAATAGTTTCGTTCATGCATAGCAATCATATACTAGCTAGTAGAGAGTACTAAACAACTGGTGATCAAGGACATTAGTGTAAGTTGAAAACTTTGAAAGTAGCATGTCGAGGGTTGTACGAACACCACTGCTACACATTAATCATGGCTTCCATATTAGATTACAAGGATGGTCTCTCTCGACACTCCTGTATTTATAATTGGCACTCCCACACATCTTCTTTTAACATTTTTTCATACCACGCAGTTGAGTATTCTCGTTGTTCTCATATATGCCTCGACATCTTAGTCTGCTATATCACATATACAGAGGGAGAAAGAAAAAAGAAAAATCTATGTTCATGTGCTAGCAGGGTCTACAGCTATATTTTTCGATGTTGTTGAAGCAACATTCAAATCGAATCCCACTTTCCCAGTACCGATCATTACTTCATTAGATAGGAAAAAATAAAATCAGAGTAAATGATGGTTTCAAAACATAGTCTCATGAGTGTTTGCAAAAGAATTCACTGTGTCAGCCGCGAAGAGAGCCCAACACCCCAGCTGCTGTAATAGAGATGATGAAGACGAAAACGTCATTTTGTCTTTGAAATTCAATTAGATCTTTGCATGTACGTGGGGCCTTGATTTCTTAACTGGAGAAGCTAATGGGTTATGGGTCATGAAATTGTTAGGAAAAGTTGTAATTTGGCGGTGTTGTGGTGGATCTTGGGTGGTTTACAAGCAGGTTCGGTGGTTCCACGATGCACCCTACGTACGGCGGCGGTGATCGAGTATAGATAGTCGGAGGAATATTTTCTGATCGAGTGAAGTGAAAGGCATATATGGAAACAGAGGAAACCCCCAGCTGCAACAGTATTAAATAATTATAAAAAAATTGAGTGGGAGTGTGATTTGTAAATTTGGGAGTGTTAAAATCACTACCCTTTCAAAAAAGCCTGAGCGAGTGATTGATAATTCTGCATCAGATTCGAACCCTTCACATGCGAGATTCATCATTCCATGCCAGCTAGCTAGCTCGAGCTTTAGGGTTTGTTTTGTTTCTAATGGAGAACATCCCTAGACGAGCTTGTTGGGGTCTCGTGAAACTAGCTAGCTTCAATGGAAATGAATGAGATTGAATACGTACTTTGCGTGCATATGGTTTGTGCTGGTTTGATGGAGGTGGGCATTTCTCTTCCCATGCATGTTTCATTTTCAGTTGCTCACAGTGGTAGAGCACGAGCACCAGTAGCATGTGTTCATTTCTCTGAAGCAGTACTACTTTGTGGTACAAGGCAATGAAAATTGCCAATCTATTCAAGATAAGGTCCCCTCCTTTTTCGTGGTCTCTCTCTAAGTATGTTGTCATCATGTCAATATGGAAGCACATTCTGGTCGCTTTCTTTGTCTCGGTCTTGGTTTTTCTTCTTCCCATATTGTTGCCAAACAAGATATATTCAATCCTAGTTTCTCATCGTTCTTTATTGAACGAGTTTGTGTATAGCCATTTCACGCAAGATGAATTACACACCAAAACTTAAACACACAATTCACGCTTTCACAAGCTTTATAGAAATTGCAAACTGTAGCTAGGCATTCCCCAATTCTGGCCTGGGATAGGTTAATATATACCTAATACATAGGGTTAATTAGGTAAAGTTAGATAGTTCGCTTAAATTGTTATCCAAATTAGTCTCAAGATTCACCTTGAATCAAAATGAAAATTAGTTATAGTTTGGTTCGTACAGTGCATATAAAATGAAGATCTCATGTAAGCTGTATTAATTGTGAAGCAAGATAAAATTTGAAAAATTAACGAGAGATATCAATCATGCATTTATGTATCTGAATGGTGTGTATGAGGTTGATTTACGATGTTTGTAATTTATTCTAGCGGTACACAATAAACTTAGAGATTAACAATCAATTTGTAAATTGTGATCAACTTGCATGATCGATCGATACATTGTGAATTATTGGCTGGGTAGCAATAGTAGCATCTCTCAAGTACGATCGTTGAGAGCATAGTCACCAATGGGCCCACTGGATCGAGTGCCCCAGCTTGCAATGATTCTTTATCTTTCACCTCACCGCGCCTCGCCTCAGACTCTCTCACTCATAGATTTTTTTACCAGATCTTGTCAGAGAGAGCGAGGAAGAAAAGGTTAAAATTCTGTGTCAGAGAGAATTTGTGGGGGCTGAGGTGCAAGCAAGTTATGTAAAATTGATGTTATCGACCATATTTTGTCGATATTTTAATTTTTTTGAAGATACATAAAAAATTCTTAAATATATCTCTAAATTTTTCGAAATTTTTTAATTTTTATCAATATTTCTGATATATCCCCGATATTTTTTGATATTTCTCGAAATTTTCGAAATTTTCGTAAACTTTTCACATTTAACATTTAGTTTGGTAAATGTTCAATCTTCACATGCTCAATGTCCAATCCACCATTCACGTGATATGTCAAATACATGCAAAATTACATGGGAGAACAATCATTTAATGATTATTTTTTACAATACACACATGATTATGCACAGGGAGATGGAGTAAATAGTGTGAATTTCGAACCTCATAGGTCCCTACGTGGTTTTGAAGTATTTATATATTTGATTTTGTGATGTGTAATATATTGTACAAAAGACGTGATGGTCTAACCTCTTATAAGTTTTAGCCATCAAAAAATAAAAATAAAAATAAAAAATTATATTTTAATAATTATCAACACTTAACACATACTAATTCATATAGTAATATAGCAAATTCATATGTTTTGATGTTTGATCAATATTTTCTTTTCACATAAGGTGGATAATTGATCATTTAACAACCTTCTAAAATTTTATTATAAATTTTCATATATTTTTATTAGTTTACATCATTTCCGTTAAAATTTTCATTGAATCGATATTTCATCAATATTTCCGTCGATATATTCAAATTTTGAAACATCGATATATTTTCGATATTCAATATTTTACTTCTAGGCTGCAAGGCAATTGAACACTCAGCAGTGAGCTACTAGCGATTGAGCGAGTGAGTGATGGGGTGGGTGGCTGTGCTGGCTGGAAACGTACTAGTAGTGTACTACGAGCTTAGCTAATGGGTACTGATGGATATGCATATAAGCTAAGCTCGATTCTCTTCCCTGTACGTACGATCTTCCCAGAGCTTAATCTCGTAATTTACTGCACAGCTAGCTACCTCGATCATGAGTTACTATTGTTGATGAGACACATACGTACAGAGCTGGTGAGTTTCATAACTAGATGGATGATGAAGACGAGCATATATCGTGTACGCATCTCTCAGATCTTCTTTTGTTTTCCTAGCTAGCTAGCATGGCTGAGCTGGCTAGCCATTCTCAACCACGCGCCGCCCATTGCGAGGGATAAGAGAGACGGCTAGGGCTCTCCTCCATGATCATCTGTAGCAGCGCCGTATGTGTACAGTTGCTGACTCGATACGTACGTGTCGCTCCCTGTACGTATGTCCATGGGTCTATCTCCTGTATCTGCTTGTGTTCTCTGAGGTGTAGGTGTTGATGCCTTTCAAGTTTCAACTCGAGCAATTAAGCACACCGTACCCATGCTATTTGTTTTTTCTGTCGGTGGTGAAAAGTATTTTGCTTGCTTTGTTTTTTTTGCCTTCATCATGGTTCATGGAATTATGGATTCATATATAGTTCATATCATACGTACGGTTCATACCATGAACTTGGAACAAGAACTAGCTTCTCCATCAAAGGTGATGGGCACCTGTTCGATGCAAAAATATTTCTTGCGGAGAGATTTTTCCGCAAAGCAGTCTCTTTTATGGGTTCAGATAGTTTTAACCGCAGGTACTGGTTTATCCTGTATCATGTGCTTCATATGCTGGCGTGCCACCGTTCTTCAACGGAATATGGACTGTTTACAGCCGCCTGACTTCTTGATAAGCGATTTAGACAAGGAGAGCACCAACCCTGTCTGAATAGGTCATTCTCGCCTAGTAATCTAGGACTTTTGATATGTGTCTCTAGCAGAGTCTTCGAAATCGATACCTCACACTCCCTTATCAGTGCAAAGCAGAGCAATCTCTCTGACGATGTGTTGAGAACACTGCTTCCTTTGAGTATCCAAACTCTCACTCGATAGGTGACAAACACTTCAACCGTCCAGTCGCAATTGCTTCATTCTGATCGCAATACTCTCACTCGATAGGTGACAAACACTTTGATTTGCTGGTTGCAAAGAAGATAGAATCTCGAAGACGAGATGTCTGTCTTAGGTGTACTTGCGTATAGCAAATGTATGTATTTGATTGTGGGCCTTTTCCAAAAGGCTCTTACCTTCCTTATATAGTCGCTCACTAGTTGTCTTTCAATTCATTTGAACTTCCTCTGTTCTTGCTCTTAGAATCCCAATATAACTCTAATACCAGCATACGGGTCATTAATCCTTATAGATATTCAATGCTATCACAACTCTTCTATCAAAGACATTTATCTGAGATAAAACAAGTATGATAGACATCCAAGCCGCATGGAATCAGCTAATTAATGAATTATAGTTCTAACTGAACTCTGTTTCCCACACTTGGTCCTTCGCCAAGCTCTTCATAATATATGGGCCGCTCGCCAAGACCTCAGCCAATCTTGGGCCGCTTGCCAAGACTTCAACCATTCAAGCCCAATATGAAATATTTATTTCAGGCCCAAACATTGCCCATCAAGTCTTGAACTTGAATTACCAGAACAAGCGAAAAGACTTGAATATTACCCGACTGACGCGTTGTTAAATCAAACGGTAACATAACACCCAAGCGCCACATTACACAACTTCTCCAAAAAGTTGCATCATTCGACTGACGTAATATAAAAGCACTAGTCAACATCAACAAAATCTCATTCCCCAACGAGACATTTTCACTTGCCTTGATCCTGCACTCTTAACCTTCTCAGTCAAAAGCTAAGACCTTTCATTCTCGCCGCCGTTCATCTCTTCCGATCTAGAAAATGCCTCCACGTAAAGACATCTTCATCCCTCATGAAACCCATGACGCCAAGAAATTCTCGAAACACCTCAAGGTTGTTGCCAAACGACATAACCCAGAGGCCATCGTCACTCTTTCTATAGACCCAATCGAAGATACTAGCCTTCTTGGTCCCTTCCTGGATGTTCTAATTAATCCAGAGCTATTCAAAATCCTTCGCCATCCCATCTGTAAATCATCCTTAATAGCTCAAGAGAATCCCATGGCAGACCTAAAGGAATGGACTAACAAAGACACCCTTTGTCTCATTGGGAGATGGCCGTACTCAACCGTAGAAGATCTCACCTGGTACCGGCACCGTTGCGAATAAGATATCAATCGGTGGGAAGCAGTTGGAATTACTCAGCTCATCGATTTGTGCTTTACTCTCCCAGCTGGTGGCAACAGAGCACCGTTCGCCACAGCCATGTGCTTTTGGGATTACACCACCAACTGTTTCCGTTTCCCATGTGGTGATGTGAGCATAAAAATACTCGATTTGTATACCATATTTGGAGTCCCTGTATTTGCAAACCCCTAGTCGCTTAACCAACACCATGGGACACCAGTACAAGCCTCCCTCAATCGTCATTCTTCCTACTCTTCCTGGGTAAAACATTTTGCACAGGAGGAAAAAGACACAGACCAAGGAGGAATAGCCTTTCTGGAGTACTGGCTATCGAAGTACATCTTCTGTCCTTCTTCTGCAAAGGTTAACAGATGTTGGACCAACCTCGCCGAACGCCTTTTCAACGGTGAACAACTGGGCTTGGTTGAATCTGTTCTCGCCTACATCTATTATGGCTTGAGGCGAGTCACACTTTCAAAGCTCGACCTTAATCAACCAGGACCGCTCTGGATGGTGGAGCTCTGGTTGCGGATGTACTTCCCCTTTTTCTGCCCATCAGCACCTCCTGCTTTTGAAGATCAGAAGCTACTGGGCCAGTCGTTGGTTTCTAAACCAACTAGGACCAGACCATGGTTCTATATCCATTGCTTCAACCACCTCTACTTACATAAAGACTTTCCAACCGCAGCAGTTGAAGTAGTACTGAATCATCGCCATCATGGCCTCCTCGCGAGTGGATTTATGCCTTCGCCAGAACAAGATGCTCTTGCGAGGAACTTCTTCACTCAGTGCAACACTTGCAAGGACCTGCCAGTCCCAGACTCATCGACCCCAGGGGATGGCTATCAACTATGAGGATTTGGAAAAACAAACTGTATTTACCTTTATGTTTTATTGCTGATTTGTAGTTTGTTTCTCATATGGTATCAGAGCTTGAGGCCGCAAAGCCTTTGTATTCTTCTAACTGATGAATGTAATAATCTGTTTGAAGCAAAGAGTTCCTTATGTAAATTTATATTGATAAACTCAGATGTAGTTTGTACATAACTTTGGCCACAGTAACTGGCTAACACGAACTCTTTTGATTTAGAAGAAATACACACAAAAAAAAAATTTTAATTTGGCCTCAAATACAGGCTATAACTAAAGATTTAGCCTCAAGTATAGGCTACTGTGATGTACATAATCCCTGTGTGTTGCCCCTGCAGTTTACTCATGCGAGTAGAATTTTAGCATGAATAAACTGGATTAAGCCACAGATGGGGGATCTTCATACTCCCAGACTGGTTGTATGAACTTCTTAAGGAAACGGCCATTTATAGGATTTGCATGTATTGTACCATCTCGATCTCGTAAACGAACTGCTCATTTTCCCAGAAGTCGATCGACAATGTACGGTCCTTCCCACTTTTCTGACCATTTTTCTCGCCCTTCAGTCTTCTCGCCAACAGGCAAAATGACTCGCCAGACGAGTTCTCCTTCTGCAAAACTCATGCCCCTGGTACATCGGTCATAGGCACGAGCCACCTTTCGTTTTTCAGCACATAGACTATCATAAGCTTGTATTCTTTTCTCATCCAAGTCTTCATGCTCTTACCACATTGCTTGTACATAATCTTCACCGATCAAATTGTGTTGTTCCATCACCCGTAAAGATTGAACGTTGATTTCTAAAGGCAAGACTGCATCATGGCCGAACATTAATGGATAAGGAGTCGTACCTGTGGGTGTCCTCTTACTTGTTCTATAAGCCCACAGGGTGTTAAATAATTCTTCATGCCACAGTCTGGCATTGCTCGCAAGCATCCGTTTAAGGATATGGATAATGATTTTATTGCTTGCTTCAGCTTGACCATTGGATTGGGCATAGTATGGAGAAGAGTGGAGAAAATGTATTCCAAGATCCTTCATAAGCTCATCCACCTCTCCAGACATGAATGCTGCCCCACGGTCTGAAACAAAACTCTCAGGAATGCCAAACCGACAAATGATATCGTCAAATAAGAACTGGCGGATGGCCTTTGCTGATGATATCCTGAGAGGTCGAGCTTCAACCCACTTTGTGAAGAAATCAGTAGCCACTATGATAAATTTGTGACCTTCAGATGAATGAGGATGAATCATTCCAATTAAGTCCAAAACCTATCCTCGAGCTGGACAAGGCTCGATTATAGGCTGTAATGGTATTCTGGGCATATGGTTGATTGGACAATGTTTTTGGCATTCTTCACAACCTTTAGCGAACGTGATGCAATCTCTGAGCATTCCTGGCCAATAAAAGCCATGTCTTCTTAGTAACCACCTCATCTTAGGACCTGCCTGATGTGCTCCTGCTATCCCAAGATGGAACTCCCTCTTTAATCGCTTAGCTTCACGTTCAAAGACACACCGCAACAGTATGTCTTCCTCTCCTCTTCTATATAACTCATCATCCTTGAGTACATAATTAGGAGCTAAATAACAAATCAGCTTTTCTGCCGGATTATTAGGATTCTGGAGATAAGAGATAATGTCATGTCTCCAGTCCACATCAATGTGATCAAGTGTAGCAACATACCACTCATTTTTATCTTCTTGGCGAACAAAGAAAGATGGAAGGGTTCGTCGTTCAACCTTTAATATCCGTTCGCGCACTCCATCTTGCAAGCTCACCCCCGTTGCTGGTTGAGCCAACTCGTTTGCTGCATAATTCCTCTCGTGAGGAACATGACTCAACTCCGCTTCTGTAAACAACTTGAGCAAATCAAAGGCTCGTTTAGCATATGGTTCTAGGACTGGTCCATCCTTTTACTTGGTTTCAAGTTGTCTGATCACTAGTTGGGAGTCTCCAAATATATGCACATCATTGATCTCCATATCTAAAAGAAGTTCTAATCCAATTATTTGTGCATCTGAAGTCCAACCTGAAAGAATAAGACAAAGTTTGGCCATGTGGAGAAACTAATGCTACTCCTTCCCCAGCCATAGTACTCGTACTTGACCCATCGAAGTATAAACACCAAGGGGCCAAATCAATATGAGCAAGGTCCAGTTCTGGCCCCTCACTAACATCCTCCATTGGATGATGAGCCAGAAAATCAGCCACTGCTTGGCCTTTAACCGCTTTCTGGGGAACGTATTGCAAAGAAAACTCTGACAAAGCCAGAATCCACTTTCCAATGTGTCCCCGGAGAATGGGTCTGGACAACATATACTTCACCAAATCAGTTTGTGCTATGACACACGTGGTGAAGAAAAGCATGTAATGCCTCAATTTACACCCTGAGAAATAAAAGGCTAGGCACATTCTTTCCATTGGAGAGTATCTCGTTTCATAATCATTCATGGTACGACTTAAATAGAAAATAGCCCGTTCAGTTCCTGATGTGTCATCCTGAGCTAATACACTTCCAATAGAAAAGTCAGTAGCTGAGATATACAGCTTAAGAGGAACCTCTAGCCTTGGAGGAACCAAGACTGGTGGGTTCGTCAAATATGCTTTGATGGTATCAAATGCCCCTTGGTGAATAGGCTCCCATACAAAGTCTTTCTGATTTTGAAGCTTGAGCAAGGTTGAGAATGGTTGTGTTTTCCCAGCAGCATTGGCAATAAACCGTCGTAAGAAATTGATTTTTCCCAATAAACGTTGTAGCTCCTTCTTACTCTTTGGTGGGATTGCACTGAGAACCGCCTGTTTCTTGTCATCCGGTATCTCAATCCCACGCTGATGAACCAAAAAACCCAGGAAGGCTCCTGCCTGGACTCCAAATACACATTTGGCTGGATTCATCTTCAGTTGATGTTGCCTCATTCTGAGAAACACATGTCGTAAGTCTTCAAAATGATCGCTCCTGCATTTCGTTTTAACCACCACATCATCGATATATACTTCCATAGTCTTGCCAATAAGATCATGGAAGATCAAGTTCATTGTGCGTTGGTAGGTTGCCCCTGCATTCTTGAGTCCAAATGGCATGTCCACGTACTCAAATACTTCTGCAAATCCTGGACATCGAAACGCAGTTTTATGTTGATCTGATTCAGCCACTGGAATCTTATGATAGCCAGCAGTTTCATCCATGAATGTTAACATCTCATGGCAAGCCACTGAGTCCACCAGCAAATCCGCTACTGGCATTGGGTATGCATCCTTTGGAGTTGCATTGTTCAAGTCTCTGTAGTCAACACACACTCGCATTTTTCCATTCTTTTTCTTGACTGAGACTACATTAGATAACCACTCGTTATATTTGGCTACTCGTATGATCCCTGACTTGAGCATCTTCTCGACCTCTTCCTTGACTAGAATTGCAGTTTCTGTATTCATCTGATGCATCTCTTGTTTCACGGGCTTATTTCCTTCTATGATGGGTAAGTTGTGACAAACCAAATCTGGTGACAGTCCCGGCATGTCGTCATACTTTTCTGCAAAACAATCAGCGTATTCTTGTAGCAATTCAATGAGCTTGAATCGTTCTTCAGGCTCTAGGAAGGTACTAATGGCCACAGAGATTGGCTCTTCATTTGTCCCAAGATTAATGTGTTCAATGGGATCCTTGACTTTAGGAGGTAAATCATCCAAGGCTGCTGGAGCTAATTTGATCTCTTCCTCTTCTTCAAAGTCATACAAAACATCTTCATCCACATATTCCAATGCTACAACCATTGGAACCTTCTCAAAGGCTTGACTCTCCAACAGAAAATTGTGAAAGCGCTCATGTAAAGAGTAACAAGCCTCGGTCTCTATGCTTGATAGAGACCCGATCATTGAGAAAGTTTGGATGGTAGCTCAATGGTGTAGGGTCTTTCATTATCTTGATTAACTTGAATTATACCTCACTGAGCTAGTTCAGAGTCCGTAACACCAACTGGGCGGCCTTTGTTATTGACGCCACAAACCTCCAGTGGCCTAAGGTCACTGTGGTAATAGCTGGCTTCTAATGAGTTAGCAGAAACAGAATATGGACGAGGATCAGCATCTACAATTTCTGCTTCACCAGACTCTATATTCCAGAGTAACATCTGCTGATTGAGGGACGAAGGTACACAATAGCTCCTGTGGATCCAGTCACGCCCCAGAATTGCACTGTATAAAGCTATACATTCTGCTACAAAGAATGTATAAGTACCGGTGGCTGGACCGATGTGTACCTGCAAAAAGACAATGCCCAAAGTCTTGGAAATGCTACCCTGAAAATTTCTAACGTTTAGTGAGGTCTCTTGGATAACCGACTTGGGAACGCCTAATAAGGTCATTGCTTTGACTGTGATGATGTTTACTGCTGCTCCTGAGTCCACTAAGATTTTGTTTAATTGAATTCCCTGGACTTTTCCTGTGACATACAACGGCCGCATGTGCATGGTCATGTCTACAGTAGGCTTGGCGAACATCATATGTCCCTTTGTTGATGATGAATCAGTCTCTAGTGTCTTGGCGGGGGCTAAATCTTCTTTCAGTTTTGGTTCATCTTCTGGTACCACCAAATTGTTAACGCTTCTGCTTGTGATTGATTCATCCATTGATGCTGGTGGAGGCAAATCATATTTGGAGGACAAGACATACACTATGTTAACAGTGGTATCCTCCTCTTCGATATATTCTTCAGTTCCTTCATCTTCACCTTCACCGTAATCCAACAACTGCTCATCATCTTCACAGTTGTCACCCTCAGCCGGTTGTCCCTCAGAGTCCAAAGTTGTAGTAACCTCGAGAGAAGCAACATGTTGCAATTGACCCTCAGGTATAGGATCAACGGTTGCTGGCATGAGTAGTGCTGGATCATGCTCCTTTGGACAGGAAACGTGTTGTCGGACCTTCTTCTGTTCTTCTACAACTAAAGGTCTCGGTCTCTATTGCAAGACCTTGGGCTCGCTTGGAGTATTCTGCTTTTGAATGCTTTTCCCTTCGTTAGGAGGTGTATGCAACCCTATTGTTTTCGTCGTGTCATCCTCAAAAGTGAGACGTCTTCTCACTAGTCTTCATTGTGTAACTTCACGATGACCCTCAGGAATAGGTTTGGGCTGTTTTCCTTTAGACCCTAACTCTGGGTTACGGTCAAAGACACTTGGTCTTTGTGCTCTCATTTTGGGCTCGTGAGACTTCTTCCCGAAAACCACTAATGGGTTTGCTGCAAGGGCATTCATTCGCCTTTGTAACGTTTCTGGAGAACACACCAGTTCTTCTTCTTTGAGCAGGCCTGCTGCATACGCCTCTAATGCCATTTTGGCTTCTCCAAAGCGTCGTTGAAGATTTCTTCTTCTACTTGGAGTTACCTCAATGGTTTTTCTTTTCTCCCTTACATACCATACATCCTCCTTTGTGATATTTCTTGAGGCTGGAAGGAGATATGGCCTTGCGAGCGCATCAGCAACTTCTGATTCATACTTCTTGACTGTACTGACTTTTTCTGTTGCTCGCGAGCGCTTGGGAGTTGGAGTGTCCCTTTATCTTGCTCGTTGAGGTTGATGATCTGTTCGTGAAAATAGTTCTGGGAAGAATTTAGCTGCTTCAGCCAATTCCTCATAGGAGATCTTCAACCCACTTCTGAGTTTACAATGAGCACAAAGGGCTACTGGCGACTCGGCTTTTGGATCCACTTTTTCTTTTCCTTTGTTTGGTTTTATCGTTTTCTTGCTCTGTGGACTCTCGCCAGTAGTTGGATGACTGTTGGGTTGTTTCCTTTTGTTGGATTTATCTTGTGTTAGTTCCAACATCCCAACTGTCATTGATAAGTCAGTCGCCAAGCTTGGCGAGGGCTCTTGATCTATCATTATTTCTCCCTCGTCAATCCATTGTTGTATCCTGAACTTCAAATCACGACAAGTACCTATGGAATGGCGACCCCACCTGTTATGGTATCGACAGTAGAAAAGACCCCTGACATCCTCAGGATGTGGGTCCGGAGCTCCCCAATTATCAGGAACCACTGCTATTCCTGCTTGGACTAGCTCTTCAAATATTTCCTCTTTCCTAGACTTATTATAGGTAATCTCAGTCCGCTTAGGCCGGACAAATGCAATATTGCGTCTAGACCTCCATCTTGACCTTTTCCTTTTATATGTTGGTTCAGTTTGATTGCACTGGGAAGAAGTTTTGATGGCAGGAAAAGTTGTGTCGGGAGGAGGTGATGTCCTATGAGGATATCGTGGATGCCATTCTACCTCTCCCCTGTAGTTGATTTCAATCACCTCCCAGTTGATCGACCCTTGGATCTTATCTCTCAAGGTCGAACACCTTGCTGTTCGATGACCAAAGTGATTGTGAAATCTGCAAAAGTGCTGGGCTGGACCTTCATACCGTAATTGTCTGAGATTATGAACCGGGTAGTAAAAGATCAAACCCATGTCCCTTAGCCTATCAAGGATCTCTTCTAACTTGTCACAGTTGAAAGAATAGGCTAAACAGACGGATTGATTCCAATCTTCCACACCTCCAATGCAACGATCGGGTGATGACCACTCGATGTCAATCATATTTATTTGAGGCTTTGGGAAAGGCTTAGAATCCACTAATGCTGCTGTTTTGGACGTTCCCTCCAGCTCTAGTCTTCCTTCGTTAATCCACTTCTGGATCTGGTCTTTGAGCTTGATGCAGTCTTTCGTAATGTGATTCCACGCTCCATGGAACCTGCAATATTTTTTACCCTTTAACTGCTCAGTTGTAGGAAGAGGTCCAAAATCTGTTTTGACAGCACGCATACTGTATAACTCGTCCAAGATCTCATGAGCCATATTGGCATCATAAGTGTATGTCTCAAACTCTGGCTTAGTAAAAGCCATTGTTGAGAGCTTGATTAGACCCTTATTTTTCTGAAGCTTGCGGGGCTTTAGAACTTTACTCGTTGTTAAATCCACAGCACTCACTTGCTCGCCATCAGAGTCCGACACTTGGTCGTCTACATCTTCAATATAAGCCACTATTTTTGGCTTTAGTCTATCATAAGACTTAGCATTGTACGTTCCCTTGGATGCATTCCTTCTGTTATCTCTTTCTTGCATGGTACTGTAAGCTTTAGTTACAGCCGTGATAAGCTCATTCAAGGAGAAGTATTTGTTGTTTAGGAATAGTTGGTGGTACGTGTCCTCCAAACCATTATTGGCCATTTCGACCACCTCTTCTTTACCAAGTGGGGTCTTACATAGATTATATTCTGACCAGAAACGGTGCAAGAGGATGACTGGACTTTCTGTCGCCGATTGGCTCAAGGAAGCTAGTTTTCTAACACTGGTTTCAGGTCTTACCGTTCCAAAGTGATCTATGAATAAAGCCACCATGTCCTTCCACTCACTCATCGAGCCCTTTTCTATTCCCGTATACCATACGAGGGCTGATCCTGACAAAGACGATCCGAAGACTCTTAGTTTGAGTCCCTCATTATCGGCATACTGCCCCAATTGCAGCGTAAAATAAGCTAAGTGTGTTGCCGCGTTAGAATCGTCGTCGCCAGAGAAAGTCTGGAAGGTTTGATGCCGGTAAAACTTTGGTCACTGCCATGCATCAGGATCGTCCTTCTGCATGGGAGGAAACAGTGTCTCATATGTTTCATACATCTTGGCCAGTCACAATCGTTTAAGAACCTATTTAACCGTTGCTCCCAAGCAGGAGGGAAAGATTCTGCTTGCCTAGTCTTTCTCGCTAGGTTAGATACGGATTTGGTTAGAGACGTTATGTCCTTGTCTGTCCTTTGAGACAGTGTCGCCGCATGTCGGCGGTATTCATCCAAACTTGATCCCAAGTGTTGGAGGATATCCATCCGTAATTTATCTTGACCTTCCACGAAGCTCACTACTTGGGTTCCTATGGTCTCTCTCTCCTCTCGATATCTGTTGAAGTCTACCCGTATCGATGGGATTCCGGCTACCGCCGTATCTATCAAGTTGCTCTGGGCAGTGAGAAGAGTTGCATGCTGCTCAATCCTTTCATCGAGAGCCACGTAGTAATTAGCTTGGTGGCTATCACGCCTAGCTGCGTAAGCTAGGTACTCTGGGAACGTAAGTTCCGCTATCTCCGCTTCACTCAAGGTTTTGAATGTCATGATGTTGAAGCTTTTAGCGAAGATAATTTCAACCGCTAGGTTACTCAATGAACGACACCGAGTAGATGTATGTTCACGGTAAGCCGGTTGTGAATGCTTGCGACACTTATGGTAAATCCTTCGATAAGGATCCCCAATTGTCACTTAAACACGAAAATTTATGTCCCACCGGGTGTGCCAAAATGTTTGATGCAAAAATATCTCTCGCGGAGAGATCCTTCCGCGAAGCAGTCTATTTTATGGGTTCGGATAGTTTTAACCGTAGGTACCGGTTTATCCTATATCGTATGCTGGCGTGCCACCGTTCTTCAACAGAATATGGACTATTTACAACCGCCTGACTTCTTGATAAGCGATTTAGACAAGGAGAGCACCAACCCTGTCTGAATTGGTCCTTCTCGCCTAGTAACCTAGGACTTTTGATATGTGTCTCTAGCAGAGCCTTCGAAATTGATACCTCACACTCCCTTATCAGTGCAAAGCAGAGCAATCTCTCTGACGATGTGTTGAAAACACTGCTTCCTTTGAGTATCCAAACTCTCACTCGATAGGTGACAAGCCCTTCAACCGTCCAGTCGCAATTGCTTCCTTCTGATTGCAATACTCTCACTCGATAGATGACAAGCACTTTGATCTGCTGGTTGCAAAGAAGATAGAATCTCGAAGACGAGATGTTTGTCTTAGGTGTACTTGCGTATAGCAAATGTATGTATTTGATCAGGGGCCTTTTTCACAAAGCTCTTACCTTCCTTATATAGTCGCTCACCAGTTGTCTTTCAATTTATTTGAACTTCCGCTGTTCTTGCTCTTAGAATCCCAATATAACTCTAATACCAGCATACGGGTCATTAATCCTTATAGATATTCAATGTTATCACAACTCTTCTATCAAAGACATTTATCTGAGATAAAACAAATATGATAGACATCCAAGCCACATAGAATCAGCTAATTAATAAATTATAGTTCTAACTGAACTCTGTTTCCCACACTTGGCTGCTCGCCAAACTCTTCATAATATATGGGCCGCTCGCCAAGACCTCAGCCAATCTTGGGTCGCTCGCCAAGACTTCAGTCATTCAAACCCAATATGAAATATTTATTTTAGGCCCAAATACACCCATCATATATATAACTTGTCAAAGATGATCCAAGACTTGCTATTAATTCATTTTCCGATCAGATCGAACTGATGACTTTCTGTAAATTGCATCATCGACCATTTACTTTGGATTGTTATTTTATAGTAGATACGTACTATACAAAACATTTTTAGGCGATCACCTAAATTTATTTCATCTCAAATTGAATGTACGAGCTTAATATTCATCAAATTTACGCGCCAGTAGTTTAACTCGAATATTGAATATGATACTTTTCTTCTTTAACTCCGTGATAACTCAAAAATTTGTCTATAACAAATATTTTTGTGTATGTACAATACACTGCTTTAAATTAAGGAATTTATTTCAATAACTTTGTAATTTGTATTCGAGTAAGAATCTTGAGGTAAAGTTGTATTCGATCATGGATGTTCAGTTATAAGGTCACTTAAGGTAGATATATTATTCCATTTATTCGGTAGAATATGAATTAGGGAGCTATTTGAATGATATGGAACTAATCTACGAATACAATCAGTTTGGCCTAGTAAATCTAGCCGGCGTTGCTTTCTGTGAAATTTTTCTTTCGTTTCATGATCTTTAGTGTACTGACATATTCTTCTCCGATGAATCTTTCAGAAAAATTTACTAGTTTAAGCTATATATGAGCTACCGAATAGAAGCAGCAACAATCGAATACTAATCCCGTCATCGTGACGTCGCTGGAATACAATATTCTCTCCGATCCGAACACAATTCAGGGCATCGCACAAAGCTTAGCTTATTGTCTTGTTTGGGTGGACGGATTAGGATCTCGGAACATGATGAGTCGGTAACGGGCTCCTCGTCATGGGTCCATTATTTTACTGCCAAATCCACGTGACACCCAAAGTGTTTTCATATGAGATCCGTCACTTTCTTTTTTTCCCCGGTACAATTTCTCCTCCATATATATTGTATTTGTACGAAGAAGTAAAATATCGAATATCGAAAATATATTGGCTGTCTAAAATATGAATATTTTAACTGAAATATTAATTCAATAAAAAGTTGGCAAAAATTGAGATAAATAGATGAAAATTTGTATTTGAACTTTATGAGATTCTTATATTATCAATATGTGTTTTGAAATTTATAAGTTGTATTTTGTTGATTATTTATAGAGATTATATGATTGAACTTTTGAATTATTAGCGTGGAGGTTTTGTTCTTTTGATTTAATGCGATTAACATATAAGTAAAATTAAAATTTCAGATAAATTTCGAAAATATCGAGAATTTAGATGATATATCAGAAAATATCAAATATTTCGAGAAATATCAAACAAAATATATTGATATATGATTAATAAAGAGAAGTCCAAAAAACATAAATATCGTAAAAATATCCAAGATATTATCAATATTTTATTCTTTAATTTGTGTACTTCAATGCTCTATTATACGGCATGGTCCATCCATGCATGCATACGCGTAAGAGTCTAGATGGCTGGAGAAGCTGTCGTTGCGTCTCGTGTACTAACCCGATAGCTTCCCGCCACATAAACATTGATTCCCTTCTGGCAGGCCGGGTTCAAAGGCTGACGGTTGATCTACGGCTGCAACGATGGATATCGGACGGCTCAGATCGAGCTGAAAGCTGCTGCCGGACGGTAGAGCTTTGATCAGTGGGAAGGTTGTGGTATTCACATGGCGACCACGTGGTGGCGGCACTGGTGGCTTTGTCTTTGTTCACACCCCGAGAATACTAATACTGCCATTGGTACGTATACGTACGTGCAAATGAACCGAGATGTATTCTAGCTACATAATAATTTTATGAGAAGAGTAACTCAGCGTCTGATTATCTTATCATGGAAATGGGAGCTCACGCGGCTCTAGGCATCGATTTGTTTCTATGCTAATCCTGGAATAAGACAACCAAAGCACATTCAAGTTTGTTAGGAATATGTTAGGAAGGGACAAGGGTATTTGGGTCAACGTCAGATTTTCTATATAAATTTCTAATTGCATGTTCATAAGAAAAAAGTCACAACATAGTCGTAAGGTTACTGACGTTTTCCTTTGTTCTTCGTTTATCAGTTTTGTTGCTTCTTCAATAAATCATGGTAATGTTAACATGGTATCAAATCACATGGTATGCAATCTGGTATCTTATAGTTCTGTGTTTGTTTGCTTCCGCAATTACAATTTCAGCAGCTTCCAGTAGATTTTGATTTCGTTTTACTCTAATTTCAAACCCTAATTCCCAAAATTGAGATTTTCCGATCCTTCATCTGTATTGATGTTCTTGCATCATCCTCAACTCGTAGTTCGTTGCTTTGCCGGCACGATGGTGTGCTGTGATTGGAATCGTTGTCGTCCATAAGTATTTTCCAATCTGTAGATGGTGACATCACAATCGTCTTTACTAGAATCACGGTGTCATCTTTGGCTTTTGGCTAGATCTCCTAGGAGTACACTTGGTTACGACGTCCTAAACTCGTTCTGATTTGTCTCGTCGTCGTGGAATCGATCGCTATTGTCGTTAGTGCTTCGTCACTTATCTCACTCACTCGCTACCCTCACCTCCCTCGATGTCAGTTGAAGAGGGAATTGTCGCTTAGCAACTCAACTTCAGAATGAGTCATCAACTCAGCAATCCCACTCGGTGCGAGTCAACTCAGTCCGAGTCAACTCATGAACTCAACTTCATTCGTGTGCATCTTCGGTTATGTTGCTATGACATAATCTTCAGTTTAGATCTTGCGACGTTGTCATCAAGCTAATTTTTGATTCTGTCACCACTCTTGGTGTGTGATGTCACAAGAGTGATGATACGAGATTTGGCTTAGTGTGAGTTTGATGATGAGGTCCATCTTCTACTTCTATGCTCTTCTACTTCTCTCTTCGCAGCAAATTTGGTACTCTTTTTGACCATCCTGGATTTTACTCTAAGGTTGATTTCGTATATGATGGCTCTACTAGTGACTTGAATTTGATTATCAATAGTGTGAGTCTGATGATGAAGTCCATCTTCCACTTCTCTGCTCTTCTGCTTCTCTCTTCGCAACAAATTTGGTACTCTTTTTTACCATCCTGGATTTCACTCTAAGGTTGATTTCGTATCTGATGGCTCTACTTGTGACTTGAATTTGATTATCTATAGGTGCTACTGATAGGCGCAAAAGCACCATATTTATATGACAATTGTATCAATGTAGTTTAATGCCAAATATGGGTCATTATACGCAGAGGATTGGTGAAACTAAGATTTATAAACACAAAAAACACAAAAAGACGCGAAAGCCAGAAATCTGGTAGACTCGACCACTGGACACTAACTAATTTACGAACCTAATCTAGACTAAACCAAATGCTACGAAAATTTAACACAATTAACAAGATTCAGTGGCGGACTACCACACAAAAATTGAGGATATTCAGAGATGTTTGGTTACCGAAATAATTCAGCGAATCTACAGCTAATGCAGAAAAAGGTAAATTTCAGAAAAGTAAATTGTTGATGAAATCAGATAAAGATGAATGTTAGGAACTTCTCTCCACCCTAAACAACCTACGATTACCTCAACCTAATCTAAATAACCATGGATGTGTTCCTCATGCACGAGCTATCCATCTTGCATATTACACTCGATCTCTTACTTGGCATGGAAGAGGGAGTGGTCATCCGCTGTAACTTGATCCCCAATCAACCGATTTATACATATGGTGATGTAAGCCTAGAGAACTAGAATCATTAAGATCTGAGAATGTTTGAGGAAGAACAAAGCTTCAAGGGTTGATTTGGTGGTCACCCTTACATCACTAAGGAAATACTTCACACAGGAGCCTGTTTTGTCTCTACTGAATATGCAATAATATATTAGTTATGCACACACTCAAGACACTAGATAACTAGATCATGCATCTAAGTAGCGACCAAAGAAACATAAACATAGAAATCATCAATGAAAAAATAGTGAAGTAAAACTCATCTAAATAGTTATTAAAATCAAAAGAGGTTCAAAATCGTAAGCATGTCTAGAGATTCGATCAGCATCTAACTAGGGAAGTTTAGCTACTTGTAGTCATAAGAATCTAATAGAAAAACATGATGGAGAAGCAAGAATTAAACCAAAACCCTAAAATCCTTGCAGATACAACTTCAATGGGTCGAAGCTCAATCTTTGATCGATCAAAGATTGACGGCTAGAAATTCATGGTGCAGCTCTCTCTCCTTCTTTCGCTTCTTTCTCTCAAAGTTCAATAACCCTAAATTAATCTTCAAAATATGCTTATATAGGTGTGACCTTGGGCCTTTTCTTATCATCATAGGGTTGAGTCACCGCCACATGGACTTACCACGTCACCAATCCTTATTGGAATAGAATTCTCTTTTTATTGCTCCTTTTTGTATTTTCCTCCAAATAAACAAAAACGTAATTAATTACTGAAAACTAAACAAATAAACCAAATATTTTTAGAATAATTAAGCACAAGAGAATTGCATATTTATGCAACTATCAACATACCCCACACTTAATTTTTGCTAGTCCTCAAGAAAAACACTAAACTAAACTCTGAAAAGACTCAATACAAATAAAAAAACTACAAAACTCTAATACCCTTAACACATTGTCTCAGTAATCTTCATACCATTGTAACACCAAGTTCACATGAAATTTCAATTTAATCCATAAAAGCTCGAAGGTTAATGTCAATGCATGACATACATGTAATATGTAGGACAAACACATAATCATGGTGAATATAAAGCTGTAGCATGCAATAAACAAGTCAAGATTCAACCTCACATAGATATGCTCACATAACTCAACTACTTGCGAAATAGACCGAACCATATGCTCAACCCTTGTGACTTATCTCCACAGATTAAAAGTTATCTATCTTGAGGATCAAAAAGGTCTTTCAAAAGTTGAAATGGGGCTAGGCTCATGGGTTAATAGAACTAAAGGATATGGAATTCAAGTATAAGTTCTAAAACCTAGTAGAGCACCAAGTATAGAGACTTTTCTTGCACTTTACACTCATTAAATTTCTCCACCATCGTGTCACTATTGTGGCTGGATTTCATCTTGTTGTGCCTTCCCATCAACTGTTACCCTGGGGTATTAAGCTAAAACATCACAAAGTAATTTTTTTCTTTCTTGCCGATCCTTTTTATTATTATTATTTTCATTATATTTTTTTTCTTCATTACAACTCAACTAGTTTGATACCATACACTTGTTCTTTTGCATCACCTTCACAATCTTTTACCTTGGTCTTCATATACATGTCTTATGTATAGCTCTACTAAGTCTTAGAACAAAGGTAGAGATACAACTATTCTAAGGTTCAAGGTTAGGATTATGTGGGTGATGACAAAAATTTCAATGATGTAGGCTCAAAGTGATTAACTGAGGGGTGCACATCTTGTGTACGCAAAATATGGGACATAGGCTACATATGGCAATGGTGATAGATCTTAAGGGCTTTTGTCACTTCCTCTATCAAGACATGTAATGACTAAGCTTTGAAAAACACAAGAGCAAGTTCTAGTAATCTCTAGAGTCCATTAACTTAATCTGCGGCGAGCAATTAACACTCAACATTGAAAGCATGTATATAACATTTTAGGCTCAATCGCTCGTAGGTTAAATGAAACTCAACAAAGTTTAAACATGCTTAAAGATCTATACCATGTTAACTTATTTCTATATCCACTACACATTCTCATATGCACCATACATCAAGATTAACCAAAGAAATTAATATCACATAATCACATGAATCACTCTTAGTCACAAATTAAGAAGATATTATCACATCATGGGCTAGTTAAGGGCTCCTAAGACTCAAAATATAATTTAGAAGACTCTTTTTGTGTTACTTTTCTTGACACTTTTTACTTTTGTATCTTATTTTTCAAATTAAGACACTAAAACACATAAGAAAACAAAGAAAAACACCAAAAACTGACACACATCTTCAATGGGTCGAGAGCTTCCTCTCGATGCATCGAAGCATAGTCCCTGGATTCGAACTGACATAACCCTTCGATGGGTCGAAGCAAAGCTTTGATGGATAAAAGAGTCGACTCTGTAAATCCTAAAACAGATTCGAAAATCAGAAATCTGAGCATACCAACTTGAAGAATTGGTACAGAATTCATCATCCATCGGAATCAGCTGAAATTTTAGGAGCATAAAATAGACACATGTAAAAACATTACCTCTAAATTTCATAATTTTCCGAGACTTCTAGATATGGAAAATAAATTAGACAAGTCAGCACACAGCACAGTTCCGAACTAACACCCATAAAAACAAAAAATTTATTCATAGATGCTAAGGATATGATATAAACCCCACCCCACACTTGAAAATTACATTTTCCTCAATGTAAAATATAACTAGAGCATGCAATACATCAAACAAGCATGTAATGAAACACATAACACATCACAAAACACATTAAACATGGAGAAAAATACTAAAGGAGAAGGGTTAAGAATGCAAATATGGTTCTCAAGTTTCTCCATCAACATGGGTTGCCTCCCAAGTAGTGTTAAGTTTAACGTCTTCAGCCAGATGGTACGCTACAAATTCACTCCATTGTAGAAGGATCTTGGAGAGGTACGTCCTCTACATCCCTCACTTGAGCTGACTCATAAAAAGGTTTGACACGGTGTCCGTTTACTTTAAATATGCTACCATCTTTTGGATTGAGAAGTTCAACTGCACCATGGGAAAACACATTAAGTATAACAAAAGGACCAGTCCATCTAGACTGAAGCTTACCTGAGAACAACTTCATATGCAAATTGAATAACAAGACCTTTTGTCCAGCAACAAAAGATTTGCCCTTAATCATCTTGTCATGAAATGTCTTGGTTTTTTCCTTATAAATCCGACTAGATTCATACGTATTGTTCCGAATCTCATCAAGTTCATTCAATCGTAACTTTCTATGAACACCTACGACATCAATATCAAAGTTGAACTGTTTAATAGCATAATATGTCTTGTGTTTAAGTTCCACCGGAAAATGGCATCATTTTTCATAGACCATCCGATAAGGAGACATCCCAATTGGTGTCTTGTATGCTATTCTATATGCCTGTAACGCCTCATCCCAGCGTTGACTCTAATCTTTCCGAGTTGGTCCAACAGTCTTCTCCAGAATGTGCTTGATTTCCTTGTTGGAGACTTCTACTTGCCCGCTCGTCTGTGGATGATAAGGTGTTGCCACCTTATAATGAACATTGTATTTCCTGAGTAGAGCTGCAAAAGACTTGTTACAAAAGTGGGAACTTCCATCACTGATGATGTACCTGGGAGTGTCAAATCTAACAAATAGTGATTTCAAAATTTCAAAACAACGGCATCATTAGTTCAAGTGGCCACTTCCTCCACCCACTTAGAAACATAGTCAACTGCAAGTAGAATATATATACATTCTGTTGGGAGCTGGGAAAAGGACCCATAAAATCAATACCCCACACATCAAAGATCTCAACAACTAAAATTGGGTGCTGAGGCATTTGATCTCTAGGACCTAAGTTACATGTGCGCTAACATCTAACACATGATTTATGAAACTCATGTGCATCTTTGAACAAAGTTGGCCAAAAGAAACCACTTTCAAGTACTTTCAGTGCAGTCTTCTTCAAGTAAAGTGGCCTCCACCTACATGTGAGTGACAAAAAGATAGAATAGATTGAAATTCAGTTTTAGGAACGCACATTCTTATCAATAAATCAATACAATATTTCCAAAGATAAGGCTCATCCCACACATAGGATTTTGATGTCTTCACCAATTTGTCTTTCTGAGCTCGACTGTAGTCACTTGGTATTATTCCTGACACAAGAAAGTTAACAATATCTGGGTACCAAGGATTAGAAATGTTGTGAGCAAATAGTTGCTCATCTAGGAATGTGTCATGCAGAGGTAAAGAGTCCTCCTCTGCATTGGATCCATGTGTGATCCTCCTCAAGTGATATTTCATCACATTCTCAGTGCCTTTCTTATCTTTGATCTCAATATCAAACTCTTGTGGTAGTAGCATCTAGTGAATCAACCTGGGCTTTGCATCCTGTTTAGTCATCAAGTATCTCGAAGCAGCATAGTCAGAGTAAATAATCACTTTAGTTCCTAAAAAGTAGACCAAAATTTTTCCAAAGCAAAGACCATAGGTAAGAGTTCCTTTTCAGTAGTTGAATAATTTAATTGAGCATCATTCAAAGTTCTAGAAGCATAATAGATGACATGAGGTAACTTAACTAGACATTGACCCAACTGCATAATCAGACGCATCACACATCAATTCAAAAGGTAAATTCTAATCAGGTGCCTGTATGATGGGAGAAGTTGTCAGAATTTCCTTGAGCTTGTTGAATGCCTTCAAGCACTCATCTGTGCAGTTGAAAACTACATCTTTCGGGAGCAGTGCACACAATGGTCTGGATATCTTAGAAAAATTCTTGATAAGCCTATGATAAAATCCTAAATGTCCAAGAAAAGATCTCACCTCCTTCACAGTTGAAGGAAGGGGGTAAAATGCGCACAATATCGACCCTAGCTTTATCAACCTCAATCCCTCTAGCAGATACTACATGGCCCAAAACTATACCTTTTTCTACTATAAAGTGACTTTTTCCCCAATTTAAAACAATTTTAGTCTCAACACAACATTTCAAAACTATGGATAAATGATGTAGACACATGTCAAAAGAATCACCAAAAATTAAAAAGTCATCCATGAATACCTCAATGAATTTCTCAACCATGTCTATAAATATGCTCATCATGCATCTTTGAAACGTTGTTGGGGCATTGCACAAGCTAAAAGGCATCCGTCTGTAGGCAAAGGTGCCAAGCAGACATGTGAAGATGGTCTTCTCTTGATCATCTCTATGAATGGGAATCTAGTTATGTGACAACCCGAACCAATATCTACGTATAAATCAGCACGAAATAGAATTATCGCGAATTAGTGGTATCAAGTGGGTTGTTAACAACTTTTTCACCAGGTGAGGATTGTGTTGACTTCCTTCATGAGAATTGTAGAGCATTTAATTCTGAGCCCGTGAGAATTTTCAGAGAATTTTTTGGATAAGCGAGTAATTATTTATCGAGTTTTGAGGTCGGTTGGTGAATATATATATATAAGTGTTATTTTTATTGTTGATTTAATCGTGACCGTTCGATCTTGATCGTTGACCACGGGTCAAACCGATCCGTTTGGCTTCGAAAATGGTTGCCGGCGGTGTGCCTTATTCCGAATACCTTTGGCCATAACTCCTTGATGAAAGATGTTATTCTTGGGCTCCTCTTCAAGTTGATAGGTGGATCACCAAGATTAGTGGCCGGAGGAGGAAGAACCGATGCGATGAAGATGGAGATTTCCGGCCGGATTTTGCCGGTGACAGAGGTTGCGGCGATGAGGGTCGAGGTTATAGGGGTTTTGTAGCCCTTGTGATGGTGAATTGAACCCAAGTGGTTTCGGCCCTTTCCGTGGCCGGTGGTGGCCGATCAGAGGAAATGATTCCAGCGAGGTTTTTGAATTTCACGGTGATTTTTGGACGTTTTTCGGTTAAAATTGAGCTTAGCTTTGAACTAGAAAGTTGTTGAAAATGTTGAGATCTTCAAAATGATGTTTAGTCTGAAGATTTCTGGGCTAGTGGAATTCCGGCGGTCGGCGGGCCCACGCGCCGCCGTGCACGGCGGATCTCCGGTGAAGTGGAATTTTTGACAAGTTTTATGTCGTTTTGTTTGTTTTCGCGTGCCGAACGCAATTGTGAGGTTTATTTTCGGATTTGAGTTTGTTAAATTTGGACAAGTATTTAATCGGACAATTATCAGTTTAATTCACGACAATATTAAAAGACACTTTGATTATTCGTTTATTTGCGAGTCGTTTGATATTCGAGATTTGTTTGCGACTCTTTAAAGTGAGTGATTACAGGGAATTGAATTCAGTATTTGGTTGAGTTAGTAATTAAACAGGAAAATACGTTATTCGAGTATACGAGATTCTCGATGTTATTACTCACCAGATTACGATCTTAGCTATGCAGTATGAACTCCGATGATCATATATTATTTTAACAGTGGTTTCAGGATCATGAGTTAGCGGGCGTATCAGATTAATAATTATGCCGATCGACAGGGTTTCAGCTTTATGTTTATCCCGGCAACCTGTGAGTGGACACTTTGATTTTTACAGTTGATTTGCGAGTCTATGATTATGTTTTTACGATTATGCATTTACGAGTATGCATTTATGAGTATGCATTTTATGAGCATACATTAGTTTGGAGGCACGTATGATTTGTTTTTACACAGAGTATGGTTATTATGGATGCATCGATGCTATGGCCTCTCGGCTGATCCGCGAGATGCTCTGGGAGGGTTATGACAAACACCTTACCCGTGATTACACAGCACCCAGGAGGGTTAGGACAAGCACCTGACCTGGGCATGTTTGTAACCTGAGAGAAACGTACTCAAGTTACTGCCTCCATACATACACTGTACCCAGGAGGGTTAGGGCAAACACCTGACCTGAGCTTGTTTATTTTCATACTCGCATTATTTTTATGTACATTATTTATGAAGGCATATTATTTACAGTTTCAGTTAAAAGGTGAATTATTATTTTCGTCCACTCACTCTAACAGTTTTTATGATTTTATGTGCCTTTTTCCTGGGCTTTTCGGTTTTCTTTGCCCAGATTGCAGTGTGTGTCATGAGGGTGCTTGATGTCGTCGAGGGCGTCAAGTCCGCCAGTCAATTCCTTCAGCAGTAGGTCCTTGCTCACTGTCAGTGTGTCTCTTTTGTTATTAAAGTCACATTGGATACTAGTTCTGTAGTATCTTCTTTGTGAGACTCTTGTGCATATGTTGTCATTCCTATAGTTGTCGAGTTGAGCTTCCTTGTATGTGAATCCGTACTTACTGAAATTATGTTTTCCAATTTTGGATAATGTATCAGTTTTGATTTCCGTTTTATGTTGAGAAATCCGGATGGACATCGATGGTCCACGGTATTGTTTGTGGGTTTACCTGAGGAGTGTCAGTTTTTCTTGCAGGTTTTTGGGTGGCTCTTTTATAAAGGAAGTTATGTCAAAATTTTCACAGAAACTAGTAGATTAGGGTCAGTCGTTAGGGCTTGATTCTAGATTACTAGTTAATCTAGGGTCGGGTCCTTTGGGGTTATAGCCAAAATAACCATCCAAGAAGCAGTAGAAGACATGACCTGCAAGACGCTCCAACATTTGATCATTAACAGTAAGGGAAAGTGATCCTTACGTGTGGTTGTATTTAGTTTGCGGTAGGCAATGCAAACTCTCCATCCAATTTGGGTTCTTTGGGGCACCATTACATTCTCATCATTCTTCACAACTGTGATGCCAAAACGCTTTGGAACAACCTGCACATGACTCACCCATTTACTGTCAGAAATAGCATATATGATACTTGTGTCCCGAAGTTTGATGACTTTCTTCTTCACATTGGAAGGTTAAGTCTTCGTTTAGCCTCCCTTGTGGGCTTAGCTCCCTCCTAAAGATATATTCTATGAGTGCAATGAGTAGGAAAAATTCCCTTGATATCCACTATGGTCCATCCAATTGCTTCCTTATATTCCTTAAGAACAATTAATAATTTCTCTTCGTACAATTGGGTTGGCTTTGAAGAAATAATAACTGGTAAAGTGTCACCAGCTTCCAAGAATGCATATTTCAAATGCTCAGGTAACGATTTAAACTCAAGTTCAGGGGATACCTCAATGGAGGGACGAAGAGCTTTGTCAGAGACCGGTAATGGAATGGGTTTAGGACCCTTACCTTTTGGCACAAATGGTCTAGACTCCAGGTCAACAATCTCTTCATAAAATTTCTCCTCCATGGCTATATCGTGAGTGGACTCAATCCTCAAACACTCATCATTATCCGCCCACCCCACACTTGAAGGTTTGTATCCCAGTAAGATTTGATCATTCTCAACCTGTCGACATGGGGCTGGTGGAACTGTTTTTCCTTCAAACTCTAAAGCTTTCTTCAAGGTATCTTCCTCCATCGAATATTGAATGTATTCCTGCATGAAACTATCAAACACATCAACTGAATAACAGGAATAGTCACTAGCATTACCTAGATGCTTCATTGCTTCAAAGATGTTGAAGCGAATCTTTCTATCATCAACTCTCATGGTGAGAGTTCCATCATAACAGTTAATCTTTGTCCGGGCTATCCTCAATAATGGACGACCTAGAATCAATGGGAGCTCATAGGGTATTGGTTCTCTTTCCATCTCCAAGATAAAGAAATCTGCTGGAAAGATCAAGTCACATACCTGCACTAAAACATCCTTAACAACACCTAATGGGTAGCAACTAGATATGTCAGCCAATTTAATAGTTACCAGAGTGGGTTGCAATTGTTGAGCTAGGTTCAGTTTATAATAAACAGAATAGGGCATCAAATTAATAGAAGCACCTATATCCAGTAAAGCACTAGAAAATTTATAATCTCCAACAATGGAAGAAATAGTGAAACGACATGGATCCTCCATCTTGGGAGGTAGCTTCCTTTGTAGCACCGCATATACTTTTTCAGTTAAAGCTACCATTTTAGTAGACCTATACTTCCTCTTAGTTATACAAAGTTCTCTGAGAAACTTTGCATATTGTGGAATTTGCTTAAGTGCTTCAAGTAGAGGAATGTTCACATGAACCTTTATGAATATCTCCAGTATGTCATTGACCTTGTCCTCCTTCTCTTGCTTCTTCAACCTATGTAGAAAAGGAATGAGAATATCAGCGGAAGAGAAGGGTTTAGAAGATACCTGATTGTTCTTTGAATTTGTCTAAACAGTAGCTTTCGATGGGTCGAGAGCTTCCTCTCGATGCATCAAAGATTCCTCCCTAGACAATGCATCGAAGCTTTTGACTTTGATGTATCGAAGGTGCTGGTCTGATCTACCGAGATTAGGCTGCTGGAAGTCTTTTGATGAGTTTTCAAATACAATTTGTTGAAGTACCGGTTCCTCCAATGCTTGTGACTTCTTTTCAGGCTCAGAAACTTGCTCTAACACCTTCCCACTTCTCAATTCCATAGCATGCACATCGTGTTCATTCCTTGTCTTAGGCTCAGTTTTGCTAGGGAGTGCTCCAAAGTTTTGCTGAGTCAAAATTTGTTGCACACGGCTCATCTGTCGCTCAAGAAGCTCAATAGATTTCTCATGTTGCTGACTCATGGTCTTAACTTCTTTATTAATGGTCATAACCTCTTGATTAATGGTCTTAACCTATTGACTGAGCATGTTTAGAGTAACATTTGTCCCCTCTAGCATCTTCTTATTATCCAACATCATTTGGTGAAGCAATGCTTCTATGCCTGAAGTACCTGTGGATGCCTGAGTTTGTGGAATAAGAGCTTGATATTGCTGCTGAGTTGCTTGCCTCTGGCCCGTATTGTTGTTCTTCTCCTCTAGGTGGTCTTTGTGCAAATTCGAGTGGATTAGATGGAGGGTTGAGCACATTGTTGCTCCTATAACTCAAAATTGGATGATCCATATTTCTTCCATAATTGTTGAATTATCTCCCAGCAAAATTCACATCCTCTTCCTCCTCTTCTACTCTAAACTTAAGACAGTCTTCAGCTAGATGATCTATTTCAGAACATATGGTACATACTACCTGAGTTGCCGCCACTATTTTATTCTTATCAACCTTCAAGGAGCTAGCAATCAAGGCTATGTCATTCTCCATAGATCTCAGCCTCTTCTCCATGACTCCATCAATTGCAACAACATTCAAAGATATCCTGCTAGCACCCATGGATCTATCTCTAGACTGAAACTATCTGGAGTTCTTTGCTTGATTTTCCACAATTGCCTTAGCTTCTTCTCCAGTCAGATTCCACCAATACCCCCAGTAGCTACATCAAGTTTCTATTTATTAAATGAATCCAGTCCTTCATAAAAGAACTCCATCTGAGTATTGATGTCAAACTTGTGGTAAGGGCATTGTCGAAGGAGGCCCTTGCCTAAATGTGTTGATATGCTTCTTCAAGTTTCTGGTGCGAGATGCAGAATAGAATTCCTTCATGAAGGCAACAGTCATCTTTGGCTATGTATCCATCGAATTTTGGGTCAATGAGTTGAACCACATCTTTGCTTGCTCTTTCAAAGAAAATGAGAATAAAAGGAGCTTGACAGTATCTTCCTCAATATTCTGTGACTTCTGTATCCTACACAGTGTTGTAAACTCATTCAGATGGTCTTGAGGGTTTTCAGACAGAGTGCCTCTGAAGTGTGACAAATTTGAGATGAGAGATGGAGGTATTGAATAAGTTCCCAAATTTGCTGGCAACCCAATTGGTGAATCAACTACCCCTGTACCCTGAGTGAATGATTCTCTAGAGTTTTTGGTTGTGCTTCGCCAATTTCTCAATCTCTGGATCAAGTAACAGTAGTTCAGAGCTTGTAGAGTGACGAGTATGCCTACAATAAGCTCTTGCACACAGTAACAAATGTAAGACTCAAAATAAAAAGAAAACTAAACAAAAACCAAAAACAAAAGACACCATTAAGACTTAGAATTAAAACAATCCCCGACAACGGCGCCAAAATTTGATAGGCATAAAAGTACCCTCAAAGATACCCTATTTATATGACAATTATATCAATGTAGTTTAATGGCAAATAGGAGTCATTACCAGCAAATGATTGGTAAAACTAAGACTTACAAACACAAGAAACACAAAAAGACGCGAAAGCCAGAAATCTAGCATACTCGACTACTGGACACTAACTAATTTACGAACCTAATCTAGACTAAACCAAATGCTACGAAAATTTAACAAAATTAACTAGACTGAGTGGTGGACTACCACACAAAAATTGAGGGTATTCAGAGATGTTTTGGTTGCCGAATAATTCGGCAAATCTACAGCTAATGCAGAAAAAGATAAATTTCAGAAAAATAAATTGTTGATAAATCAGATAGAGTTGAATGTTAGGAACTTCTCTCTACCCTAAACAATCTACGATTAGCTCAACCTAATCTAAATAACCATGGATGAATGTTCCCCATGCACGAGCTATGATTAAGTCATCTTGCATATTACACTCTCTTACTTAGCATGAAAGAGGGAGTGGTCATCCGATCTAATTTGATCCATAATCAACCGACTTATACATATGGTGGTGTAAGCCTAGATAACTAGAGTCATTAAGATATAAGAATGTTTGAGGAACAACAAAACTTCATGGGTTGATTTGGTGGTCACCCTTACATCACTAAGGAATTACTTCACACATGAGTCTGTTTTATCTCTACTGAACATGCGATAATATGTTAGTTATGCACACACTCAAGACACTAAAAAACTAGATCATTTATCTAAGTAGTAACCAAAGAAACATAAATATATAAATCATCAATGGAAAAATAGTAAAGTAAAACTCATCCAAATAGTTATTAAAATTAAAAGGGGTTCAAAATCGTAAGCATGTCTAGGGCTTTGATCAGCCCCTAACTAGAAAAGTTTAGCTACTCATAGTCATAAGAATCTAATAGCAAACATGATGGAGAATGAAGAATTAAACCAAATCCCTAAAATCCTTGCATGTACAGCTTCGATGGGTTCATGCTCAATCTTCGATGGATCGAAGATTGACGGCTGGGAATTCTTGGTGCGGCTCTCTGTCGTTCTTTGGCTTCTTTCTCTCAAAGTTCAACAACCCTAAATTGAACTTCAAAATATGTTTATATAGGTGTGACCTTGGGCCTCTCCTTATCATTATAGGGTTGAGTCACCGCCACATGGACTTGCCACATCACCAATTCTTATTGGAATAGAATTATCTTTTTATTGCTCATTTTTATATTTTCCTCCAAATAACCTAAATAAACAAAAATATAATTAATTACTAAAAACTAAACAAATAAACCAAGTGTTTTTAAAATAAATAAGCTAGCATTAGAGAGTTGCATATTTATGCAACTATCAACTACTTGGTAGATTGTCGTAGCTTAATATTGGTGAAAACCATTGTCGTCGTATCTCAAAACTTGTGAAAAAAATTGTCTCAAAATTGATGAAAAATATTGTCGTTGTATCTCAAAAACTAGTGAAAAATTGTTGTCGTCGCCCAAAATTGGTGGAAAGTTGGAGTCGTAGAGTTGTCATAGAGATGTATTGAGGAACAAAGATGTATTACAGGGTATGATGATGCGACCGGTGAATTGGCTTGATATGGCGGTTCTGACTGTATTAATCGTGTCCTACCTATTTGGGATGGTAATCTCCACTGTTAGTATTATGTTGTTGTTGGATATTTGGTGAGTTTGTTGTTGTGGTACTACAAATGTGCTATTGTGAGTTACTGAGAGTTTATGTGATTTTATATAGCTACTGGGTTGATTATGTTGTTGGTTTCGCTCCAAATTGAGCTGTTATGTGCAACGGTTACGCTATTATGACCAAAGTTATGCAGAGTAGTGACGATTGCTATTGTGTTACTGGTATTAAGGAAATAGGCTGCTGATATTATTCGAATACTTATTAGACATGATTGTGCCACAAGAGAATGAGCTATAGAGAATCTGCAGTGTGGTGTAGCAACTATCAAAAATTTTGAGTTCCAAATATCAGATTTTACAATGCCGTGGATATTCAATGCTCTGCTGCTTCAATTTTTCTACTGCCAACAGCATGTCAGCTTTGTACCATACAGATGCAGTCATGGATAGCTACAAGGATATTGGTGTTTGATTTTGGTTGTAATCTGGTTTGGCTTTACATCATGGAATCTGGTTTCATTGATTGTAGTTTTGTCTCAACCATTATGCTTGGTACTAAGCATAAGGTTGATGGGGGTGTTAGGAATTTGTTAGGAAAGGATATTTGAGTCAATGTCAGATTTCTTATATAAGCTTGTAATTGCACTGTTCGTAACGAAAAAGTCGCAATGTAGTCATAAAGTTGCTCTCGTTTTCCTTTGTTCTTCGTTTTCTCAGTTTTGTTGGTTCTTCTTCTTCAATAAACCATGATAATTAATGTTAACAAAGTGAACATGCTAAAGAGTACGTATTCCATCATCGACAAGATCGAGTTCATAAAATGAGGGATTAAAGTTTTCTTACGGGAACTTGGAACAGCCGGCCAGCAGATGACTAGATCAACTGTATGGTTAAAAATACTTAATTGCATGTCTTCAAGCAAGCATAGTACTCCCGAGAGAAGGGAAAACATTTGGAATTTAAGACATCTTATCCGAAAAATAAACTCTGAAATTTTATTCAATTCCAACGTAGATGCAAGCGAATTTTCAATCGCAATGGGTCAGCTTATTCAGTAGTCGACTACTTAACCACGAACAATAAGCTGAAATCATTACTAATTACTTGAGCAGTTTTTTAGGTTGATTCTTGAAGTTTTCCGATGTTAGTAACCTTATTCCGTTCAGCAATATATAGTTAGATAAAAAAACATTAGATGCATGATCGATTGAAAACAACATTTCCCCTAACATCATATATTTGTCAGGATTTCAGGTTTCGATCGTGTCATTATCATAACATATACGGTCACATTATTGTCTTTCGACCAAGCTAGTACGTTCTTTTTCCATATATTAATCTGTTTACTGATATGTAAGTTTACCCAGCTGGAAATCAAAGCTACCGAATTCATCTTGATTAGAATATCATCTTGATTAATGCTACACTCAGTGGCAAGATCTATGCACTGGCTTCACTACTGGAGATCAGCTTCCAAGCGACGAAGGCAAGTACCTTCGTTGTTCCAATCATTTTGATGCGACGAAGTTTAAATTCGTTGCCTCAGAAACAACTTACGTCGCTTCAACCTCCTTGAGGCGATCAACATTGTTCTACGTCGCTTCAAAACAAGGAAATAACCAAATTTAAGTATCTGAAGCGACGTATATCAATGTTGGTCGCCTCGAAGATAACTGAGGTGACGAAGATTGATCAATCTTCGTCGCCTCATTTTTTTAAAACTAGATCTGCTGTCTTTCTTAAAGTTAAACCCTTTATAAAGTTGAAATTTTGGGAAAATAGAGCATTCGCATTCTGGAGCTGTTGTTGGCCGATTTGGAGAGAAATTTGAAGAAATTGAGAAAGAATGTTGTTCTTGCTATCCATATAATTTTTAAGTAAGGTTAGTTTAATTTTTATCTCTTTAACTCTCTTTATGACCATATTACATGTTAATTAAGAAGTGAAATTGATGTATGTGTCAACTTTTTGAAATTGAATTGAATTTGGTCATATGTTATAGTTTTAGTGTTTGAATCATTGAATTGTGATAAATCATGTTATGGGTTCATCAATAATGTTTGAACTTTGGTTAAATTTAGTGAAATTTGTGATGATTAGTGTAGATTAGGTGTATTGGTCTCAATTGGTGGTGTTATTAGTGTTAATCATGAAATCGAGTATAGAGTTATATATATTTGTGGTGTTTATCAACTTAGAACTCCCGTTTGAGAATCAAGAACTCATCTAATTGATCGAGATGAGTTGTTGATTATCGAATTGTTCCATTTTTGGACACTTTAAGTGAACACGACTTTATTGATCCTTTTGCTATTCATATGGTTTTAGTTTTAGTTTTGGGATATGTTTTCGACAATGTCTCCTTACAATGTTCCTCGAGTGCAAATTAGGTTGTTTAGATATGTGTGCACTCGAGGAACTGTAGGGAGATGCTGCCGAAATTTCCCAAAACTGGAGCTGATACCTATGGGTGCAAGAGGGTTGACAAATGTCATGTTCCCCTGAATGGAATAGGACCCAACCCGGAGGCATAAGGAGAAGAAGTGTGAGGGCAGGTTGTATCGTAAATGTGGCATGGTAACTTTGTTCATATTGATTGTTTATGTTGACAAGAAACATGGAAGGACACCCAGACAAAATCTGGATGACCTATCCTCATGCTGATCCAAGGTACATCACAGGCATATTCGAGTTTATGAGTTTTGCCCGGCGACATAGTAACAGAGCCGATTATCACTTCTACACGTGCAAACGTTGTAAGAACGGTCTGTTCAAGGTTACTATGGATACCATGTATCATCATTTGTCACACAGTGGTTTGAATCTGGAATATACTATCTGGCACCTTCACGGGGAAGTTTCAAGTGAACCGACAATGCTCAGTCAATGAAGATAGTGGCTTCAAGATAGAGTCGGTCCTTCTAGTGGTGTCGGTCCTTCAGTGAACCCGCAGTTGGAGATTCTGCATGATGCATATCCGTATTATCCTGGATACCATGCATATGAACAATTTGTGGAAGATAATTTTGGCATCAACTTCAATGACATGGTAGACGATGATTATGAAAAGTATGATAGATTATTAAAGGAGTCACAGACCCCATTATATGAAGGAAGTGAGGAAAATGTTTTGAGTGCCATATTAGATGCAATGGAAATGAAAAATGAAAATGGATGGTCGAACACAAGTGTTGACTCTTTATGTAGTTACATTAATAAACTTCTTCCTAAAGAGCACACATTCCCCTGTTCATACTCGAGAATTAAAAAATCGTGAGTGATCTTTCACTTGGTTATGAAAGAATTGATGCGTGTGAGTTCAACTGTGTGTTGTTTAGGGGGGCACTTGTAAAAGAGAGGATTTGTCCAGTGTGTAATTCTGAAATATATAAGCCATATACAGATGACATTCCCAAAAAAATCATTCGTTACTTCCCTAACATGGGTACTGAAAACTAATAGTTGTTGAAAGGTACTTCAATGGTTTTTAACACTTATCATTCATTTATCTAACACTTATCTTTCAGGTGTCTCTCAAGGATAAAAATTTGGACCAGGGCTTGGTGCCAGGAGTAAAGTCATTAGCCCAACGACCTCAGCAATTCCGGATTTTTAAGTCGTGCTATGTGAACGGTGTTAAGTTCACCTCGTGGGAACGGGATTAAAGAACCGTGACTCAAAACAGCGGTGTCATGATAGACATAGGTTCATCCAAGTTCTACGGCAATGTTAACTACGTAGTCGAAGTATTATATGCAGGCTGTATGTCAGTGGTGTTGTTTAAGTGCACATGGCACAACTCCGAGGACGAGGACGATCTTGACACTGTCAAGATAGATCATGGACTGATATCAGTGGATACAAACAACAGTTACTATAAGGATTCACCCTTAATTATTGCAACCAAAGCAAAACAAGTATTCTACATGGACGATCCAAAGGCAGGTGTTACTTAGAAGGTAGTACAAGAAATGTCGCACCAAAATGTCTAGAGTGCAGAAGTACTTGCCATTGATGAAAGCAGGTCGCCTACAGGAGATCATGTATTCGAGCCTTACCAAGAGGACACTCCCACGGTGAAACAATTTTACCAAGATCTTCACCTAGTTTTGCTTGAAGAAGGAGACAAATCTAACGAAGACGAAGACGAAGACGAAGACGAAGATGAAGACGAGGACGAAGACGAAGACGAAGACGAGGACGAAGAGAATGATGAAGAGGATGACAAGGAGGAAGACTAAACTAATATTATTATGAATTTGAAAACTAAATTCATATTTGTAAACTATGAATTATGTAAATTCAAACATTAATTCTAATTTTTGAATTTCTAAAAAGAACACAATTTGAGGCGACCAAGAAATAAAAACTCGTTGCCTCAAATTGTACGAGGCTTCGAGGAATCCCAATATTGGTCGCCTCATATTTTTCAGGCGACCAAGAGTCATTCTTCGCCGCTTCAGTTATTCTAGGCGATGAAGAAACCAATATTCGTCGCCTAATTCAGAATATATATCCAGAGAAAGGAACGGTTTCTTTCGTTCTTCGTTTATTCTTCTTCTTCATTTCTCCTCCACCCATAAATCCTCTAATCCCTAAATTAAATCCCCTCCCCCAAACCTAAATCCCTAACCCACCCCTCTCTGAAACCCTAAAGCCCCGGCCCTCGTCTCCCCCGTCTATCCCTAATCCCGAGACCGAATCCGGGATTCCTCCAACTCTGGCGCTCAACAATCGAACTCCGGCGCTCATCACTTCAAGTCCGGGAATCCTCCAACTTGCTTCATCTTCGAGGTAAACGATTATTCCGGAAATTCAACACCATTAATAGACGAAGTGGACAAGTTGAGTTTCATTAACAGTGGAGAAGTGAATCTGCAATATATGCATACTGTGTTAATACTAACTTTGTTTTTTGTTTTTGCAATATATTTGTGTGAACTAACGTCTTGATAGAGCTGTAATGAGCATCACTTTTTTTTATAGCAACAGCCGTGTATAGAACTATTAATAAGCTGGAGGTTTTGCATAGAAACTGATCACTGAGTTTTTTATTTTTCCGAAATAGACCCATTGTATGGAGTTTTTAAACTGTTCTTAATTCTCATGTAAATTGTAATGAATTTATCTTATAAATGTAAATTGTAATGAGTTTTACTATGTTTGTAATTATCTATGCAGAACTTATTGTATGGAATCCCTAGAAACTATGGGTTTTGGTTCAAAATGACTAAAAGATAGTGCATGTCAATCAGTTTTGGGTGGTTCAGTTGTTCAATGACAAATGACTGGCAAATGAATTTGATTTTAAATTTTAGATGATTATAAGGTATGAACTGGCTTGGTTGCAACAGGGACAAGAATAGTTTATCGATCAACAAGAGAAGAATACAAGAATCTATACATAATGGATGTAGAAACAAGGGTGTGTGATGGAGTTGAACCAATAATTTTGTTATGTAGCCGAGTTTCTATTTGAGTAAGAGTAGAATAGCACATTGTAAGTACTGTATAATGTATATATAAGTACTAATTAATATAGCTAGCTTAAGGTTGAGGCTTTTATAAAGCAGGTTGCTTTTAGTTTGGTTCTGTTTGAAGTATATATCCAAATCTCACTACCAAGCATGTACCTTTTTATCTACCAACTTGCAATAACATTTTCATTGGGTATGTTATTAGTACTTTGTTCAACTTCATTACCTGCCGCTGCAATTTATAATAGCTCGTTAGAGTAATTAGAAATAATAACTTCCTCGTACATACTTATGTTGAAAATTACAGAATGGCTCCCGGGAGTACTAGTCACTGGATGAGGAGAGTGGCGCTCGAGCGTTGACAAGATGCAGTCGCGACAGCTGCGGTATCCACAGGTGCCATGGCACAATCCGGGTCTCTTCCGCAGTCTCATAGGGAGCATGAAACGCCAGCCCCACCGCTCGAAGACACTTTTCCATCGGTGGAAAACTGCGCTACGATATCCACCGGCGCCACTTCCGCCTCCGGTTCTCAAGAGCGCCCGCCCGCCCGCCCTCAGCATCCGCTGCAAGAAGACAAAACTTCCAGGTCAGTTCCACTACTTGATTTTAGTTTATTCATTACTGTTTTGGTTTTGTAAATATGTAACTGTTAGTAATGTCGGTTTGAGCAGACATGGTGGACATGGCAACCGGAAATGCAACGACGGCGCAGCGTGGGATCGTTGTCGGGATAAAGATTGAGTACCTCGTCCGGCTGAACAGCAATCAGCGACTACAGGTGCCTTACTCTACGAGGGATCGAGGGCCTACGACGAGAGAGTTGAGAAGTCTGATGTCTAGAGACATTAGCAGCATCATCCGTAGCAAAGCCCATGCTTGCGCCTAGCCTTTTGGGAATTAAGCATAAGCACCGCGACATCTTAAATAGCGGTATTGAGATATACTTTCTACGCTTACTAACCATTTTTTAATGTAGGGTTTATGTATTTATTAAAGAAAATTAACATATTTTTAATTTATGTGCTAGACGAACTATGACATCCCTGCAACCGAGCTGGAGATGTGAAACTTCATAGACGTGACGGCGTAAACAATATACAAGGATTGGAAGTATGATTGCCATCAACATTATCTCTACAACAGCCAGGAGACTCCTGCCGAGTTCCTAGGCCGGGAAGAAGAATGAGAGTGGTTAAAAGGCCACTTCGAAGACCCTGATTACCTGGTAAGCTTCATAACCTATTTCCAGAGTTCTTGGGCTTGATTTTAAATTTACATGTTTATCTATTAATATTGTTAAATTATTATTTTCTGTGGCAAAAACTGTGCTCACGGAACCGGGAAAATAGAAACAAGAATAAGGAGCAAGAACTCAACCACCACGGGGTCCCTCGCACTCTTATACCGGAGTGAACAGTTGGAGAAGAAGGGTCATAAAGCCCCGGTTGTCTAGACTTGGATCGATGTATATGAGCAGGACATGAATGCAGCTGAGAAAGTGGTGAGAGAAAATATGTTAAGTTACATTATTACTTAATATTATTTTTGTTTACAATATTTTAATATTATTTAATTATTTTGTTTTAATTGAGCAGGCGGCAGTCAAGCGAAGGCTCAACGAAGTCTTATCGCAACAAGATAGTGCAGCGGCCGAGGAAGAGGGCGATGTGGTTTCCCGAGAGTTTCTTCTTCCTCTTGATACACAAATAAATATCATAGAGGAAGAGATGGGTTCAAGGCCCGGGACCTCTATAAGAGGTAATACTACATAACCTACAGTCAGTTATCTCGATTTACGTGTATGCTCACTTTTCGTGTATGATTGAAACATGTTTATTTGTTCATGTTCATCATGGCAGGGGTAGGGTGCGCAATTAGAAGCGAGCCCAAAGCCAGAGGAGGCGCCCGGGTGAACAACAATTATGAGGAAACCGAGATGCTGAAGAGGGAGATCGCGGAAGCAAAAGAGGTGGAGCGCAAGTCTAGAGATGATTATAATGCGCTCGCCGAAAGGATGCAAAAAATGGAGGCATCGGTACGATCTATCCAAGCTGGGAGTCAACAACCTGCAGTTCCTACCCCCCGCTCCTGGCACCCAATCTAGCTGCAATTTGGGTGTCGACCATAACTCTAATTTGTGAACAATAGTAGTTACGTCGATTGTATAGGCATGAAAACTGTGCACGTTTAGATTTGCGGTTTAATTTTTGTGTATGGATGATTGTGTGTTCATTAAGTTTGTTTTGTGCTTATTTTGTGTACATAATTGTGTACAGTCGTAACTTGATACATAATAATTTAAATATATTTTTTTCACTAATAACACATTGAGCGACGAAGATTGACCTATCTTCGTCGCTTCATGTGTTACCCCTTCGTCGCCCCAACCTGGCCAATATTGGTCGCTCAAATTTGGTGTGACAAAGACCAATATTGGTCGCTCTAATTTTGTGCGACAGAGACCAATATTGGTCGCTCCAATGTGGTGAGACAAAGACCAAAATTGGTCGCTCTAATTCGGAGCGACAAATCCAATCTGCGTCGCCCCATAATATTGCGACCAACTTAGACTTCGTCGCTTCATGTGAATGAAGCAACGAAGATTGATAAAGTTATGTCGCCCCAAAGTGGAGAGACCAACTTGAGGCGACGACGCTTGAGCGACGAAGACTCGGTCACCTCCCGTCCAGACGACCGGAATCTCTCTTGGACGGCAAAAATTCTTCGTCGCCTCGATCATCTCCTCCAGTAGTGCTTAAACCCTGGTGAGATTCTGGTTTTGTATATATTAGATTTATGTAGGGTATATACATCAATGATGGTTTGATTCAGTTGGTTAAAATAATTGTTTTTAGAACCATTCAACCATGGATTCCCGCCGGTGTACTTTCTTAACTTTTTTATTTCATTCAATTCTCCTACTGTCCTCTTCTTTACTTTCCAGATTCCATTTTCTTCCGATTTCTACTGCTCTCCTCCCCAAGTGTGTTTTCTTGAATTCTTCTCCCCTCTTCTTCTATACTTTCCAATCATTTCATAATTGAGTTATTTTTGTAGCTGAAAGATCTTTCCTAGTTGTACAAAGCTTAAAAATTCTTTCGATAACTCTTTCAAAAACTTCTCCAAAAAAAAAATCTTATGTAAATTGAAAGCATTATTAACCTTGAAAAAAAGAAAATAGGACAAATTTAGCCCCCAAATTATTGATCCTGAATCCGTCCCAGGCTACACTACACTGGTGTGAGATTCATAAGATGGGCAAACTATTATATCAAAACGCCATGTTACAATGTTACAGATGCTATCTACTTTCCTAGTTCTGGACTTTTGGCTATATATAATTGTGTTTTGTGTTATAATACTGGGTGTGTGTTTGTTAGTAAACTATGTTTAGTCGTTAACCTTGGAGCCGTCCTGTCTGGCACTTCCACAACATGGCCTGTTCTATAAGCATTTTAAAACACCCCAGCCTGCATGCAATTTTTAGTAATAGAAGTGTGATTAAAGAATGGATGTAAGGGCTCCATAAACAGAATATCAGGTAGGATACGATCATTATTTATGTCATTGCATTGGTATGTGCATAATGTTGTGACCCTAATAATTAGAAAGATGGGAGATCCATGTAGATGAAGATGCAGAAGAAGATGAGGATGAAGATGGGGAAAGATTATTGACAAGTAATTCTCTAATCATTCTCTGCTCACATGTCTTCTCGAATCTCAAGACACGCAGTACGTTCAGGCAGCTATTTTTCCTTTTCCTTTTCTCTGAAGGCTGAAGCCATTGGTTTTGAGCTTGACTGGATATCGAAAGACACCAATGTCCTTCTGTGTGGAGGAATTCGGAAAGTTGAGGTTACATGCCTGCGCCAAGTATTCGGCTTTCCTGCTTAGAATAAAGCTGGTGATCGAGACATTATGTAGATTCCTTCAGTTAGCTAGCTCGTACTGGCTACTTTGCATCCAATGTTCTCTTTGTTTTTCGATCTCTCCAAGTTTGGGGTTTGCGTCGATGGGATGTGTTGCTCTTGTGTTTTGCCAAAGAAAATGATCGTGCTCATCGATCAGTCATAGACCCAAGGCACCCAACATGACCTAAATTACTATGACGAAAAAAAAAATTGAAACTATGAATGCAGTACGTCGTTGGTTCTTTATGTAGTTACTAGTTAGGCATTGAGAGTGGTTTGGTACTTCGGTTAATATATTGGCACCCTAATTTTGCTTACCAAACCCTATAGGTTCTTTGGAAGCATCTTGCCAATAAAGAAGACCGATAATCGAATAACATCCTCTTTAGTGCCGAAAATTGCAATTCAAGCCTTTTTCCTTGCAACTTGTGGAAACTTTGGGGGCCAGGAAAGTATGTTGGATTGTTGGGATTATTGGATAGTTTGTTAATTTTGGTCTGAAATTATTGGGTAGTTGGTTATTGACTTATTGGTAGAATATACATGAAAGAGTTGCTTTGCCCTTATAACTTAAATGAGTGGGCAACATCTGTGTATGGCATTTCTGAGCTTTGGCCCAATAATCCCTTCCTCCAAAAAAAAAAGCCCAACTTATGGGGTGCCCATACTGACTGTGTTTCTTCCTGAGCAAAAATGCTGAAATTCCAAGCCAATCAAGGAAAGCTAATGAAATGATGTGTGAATGTCATTCACATAAAATGAGGGAAACCTCTTTCAAGAAATGGAGGTGCACTTACAGCCTAATGAATAGTTACAACAAGCACAGTAACCAAAAAAAGAAAGAAAAAAAAAAGGACAGGGATTTAAAGGGAAAACAATTCAAAAAGCTTGAAAAACAAGAAAAGAAATCAATGTGCATGGGAGGAAATAATTAAACTGCAAATGTTTGGTTCATATCCATCAGTATAATTTATGTTTTTGTTTGCCATGCCATTCTATTCGTGCTCGTACTATCTCTGCCTTATTCGCCTGCATTCGAAGTAAATGTGTGTATTCGAGGTCTGGTTTTGGATGGATTGAGTTGTTGTTGCTGTTATTCTTGCAGCAGTGACCCAACCTTGTTGTCGTACTAGTCAGTGATTCCAGGCCAGCAAATTCGACTGCCTACATTCTCGCCGATACTCCAGTGTCATGCTTGTCATATCATATTTTTCCAACACATCGAGGGGAACGCTCTGCTCAATAGCATACAAATTGTAAACAAACACTAATGAAGTACATATGCTCATGTTCAATTATTTTCTGTTGAAATGTTGGGGCAAAGTATACAATGAATTGTTTCAAAGAGAGTAAGCTAGGCAAAGCGTACCTCAAGAATCCATCCGATGTATTTCACATTGTTTACATGTTGGTTGGCATCCATGTCACTCCATGTTGGCTGAGTTAATTGGAGAGGAAGAAGATCGATTCAGTTATTTTATGATGAAGCTGGATCCGTTAATGTAATTGGCATAGCGGTTTTTACTATTATCCATACTTACTGCTAAGCCTGATCGGATTCTCCCGGCAGTGCCATCAGTTAACTTGTCAATTTTCTCACAATCATTTTTCTCAGTGGCAATTGCAGCTCTGTTTAGGTAGAAAGGTGCTACCTCGTCTCTTACTTGTTCAGGAATCTTTGACAATCTTCTTGTTTCTCGATTCATTATCACCCAAGTGCTGCATAAGGTAAACAACATTACTGGAAGAAAGTTGTAGGGAAACTTATTAGTAAGCATATATAATATGTATGTTCTTGAGGTTCATCTAGTTAATTTGCACCTTGTTGCTCTAGTAATGATTTCTAGTGTGATAGTCTCGGATAATCCAACCTCTGCGCATTCCATTTTTGCCAGCTGCATCCACCCATGTATCAATTTCCACAACATCTCCCCTGTTACACATTAATATGTTTAAATAAGCTTGTTTTATGTGACTGAAATGCACTTCTGTGATTGAAATATACAATCTAACAACGTAACATGTTTTTTTGGTAATGTACAACTTAACATGTTAGATGGTTGAAAAGAGAACATTAACTGGTTGCACTATATCTCATACCAGCAACTGTATCTCTCAACTTGAATGTGGATGCACGTGACAACCCAAATAAGCTTTCGGAGACTCATCTCCCGAGTAGCGCCAAAGCCATCTCCGGCAAGGCCAGAGCCTGTGACGTGGTTCAAAGCCGTCTCCTGCCATCGATGAAACCATGCTCATTAGTTTAAAACACTTGAATCAAACTATGGAAAATTCTAGTATGTTTTAACACATGACGTCCATTAACTTTTAAATTAGTTCTCAAAGTTATAAAATTAGTAGTTTAACTAGTAATTTTGTCATAAAAGTTGTAAAAATATTTTTAATCAAATGATTACTACTTTTGAACTAAAATTACAAGAAAAATACTCATTTTACAACTTTTTGAATAAATTTACAAATTGATGCATGATATGTGTTAACTCATCGTAACCTTCCCCTCAAACCATCGCTACATAAATGGAAAAAAATAACTAGAGGATATTTTTAACTGAAGAAGATTCATCAGTGTTTCCATGGTGGCTGTTTTATCGGGACCAATCTCGTAGGACCTTATAACAAATGTCTGCCTATATACAAACTTCTCCTCCACAAATTTTCCATGCAAACATGAATGAAGAGTTGCCTCCATTACTACTAGTCATGCTCCCTAATGAAGAACTAGCCTCTTCGACATGAACCCCATTGACCTTCTTCCCATTGATCTTGTCCACACTACTTCCCGGATTACCCGAACTACTTGCTTTAACTGAAAATTTTCCACATTTTCTTGTCATCGTTGCCCTACTCCGCGAAGGATAAAAACCCATTTGGGTGGCAACATTAATACCTTCGCTTTTTTTTGCCTTGACACCCTGCCTCGGAAGGTAAAGCGTTGCACTGATTCTTGTTGCCATTGATGCCATTTTCTCCAAGTGTTTTTCATTGTTATATGAAAGATGAAACATATAATAGAATCCAACAGTATTGAGTTTGATGAGCTTCTTCTAGCGGTAGCTAATTGTTGCCTTGTCCAAGAATTAAAGGAAAAATTCAAAAGTTTGTAGGTGTAACCACTAGATAGTCGCATATTTATGTGTGTATTTGATATTTAATTTGTTTCATATGTTTAGTTTATTATTATTAATTGAGTGAATTAATTATGTTTATTTTTTTTAGGTATTTTGGAGAATAATAAAGAAAATGAGATTAAATAATACAATTTGGGAGTTAATTGAAGAAGATGAGGACTTATTAGGTGAAGGAATCCTAAATTAAGAAGAATACTAAGTGCAGCACGTGCTCCTCATTTAGCTTGGCGAGGAGCTTGGTTGGTTAATTAGCTTGCACGTACGTGATACATTATAGCGGTTTGGTGAGGGACTTAAAAAAAGAGGAGATATATATATATATATGTTTGACGAGCTGCTTGTACTTTGGAATTGGAGATTTAGCTTGGCGAGAGAGTCTTGGCGAGGAGAAATTATGCGAGTGAAGTTGGACTTAAGTGTTGCACGTAGGAGTCAGCATCCATTTAGGATACTACTAGATGAGGGAGTCTAGATGTGGTTTTGCTAGGTCAATTGCTCCAGCTAATTATTATAAATAGCTAGTGAAGCAAACTAAGAATGGGCTGGAACTTTACGAACAGAAAGAAACAAGAATAAGAAGAAAGAAGAGAAGTTGAACGTGAAGAGGAGAGGATCCAAACAACGAGTTCGAGCACGACGTCGTCAAGAGTTTATTTCTTCTTTTTCTTTTGTTCATCTTTTATGAATTCTTTGATGTTATTATTTAAGATTTTGAGTAGCTAAATTTTCTTTGTTAGGGGTTGATTGAAGCCCTAGATATGCTTATGATTTTGAACCCCTTTTGATTCTATTAACTATTTGGATGAGTTTTGTTTCACTGTTTTCTCACTGTATGATTTCTATGTTCATGTTTCTTTGAGTGCATACTTTGATGCATGGCTTAGGATCTATAGTCTTGATTGTGTACATGACCACCTTATCATTGCACATTCTTTAAAGATAAACATGAATTTGTGTGAAACAAGCCTTAGTGATGTAAGGGTGACCACTTTATCAACCCTTGAAGCTTTGTTATTTCTCAAACATTCTTAGAACATAATGACTTCAGTTCTCTAGGCTTACATCACCATATGTATAAGTCGGTTAATTGAGGATCAAGATCGAACAGATTGTCCCTCCCTCTTTCATGCCAAGTAAGAGAGTGCAATACACAAGATGACTTAACCAAATCTCTTGTGTGGAGAGTATTCATCCATGGTTAGTTCAGTTGTATTGGGGAGGTCGTAAGTATGTCCACGGTGAAGAGAAGTTCTTAACATTCATATCTCATTGATTTTCTCCAACAAATTACTTTAAGCAATTTACTGATTTATGCATTAGCTGTAGCTTATCTGATTTATTTTGGTAACCAAATCAACTCAGAACACCCTCAATTTTTGTGTGGTAGTCAACCACTGTGTCTAGTTTACTGTGTCTAAGTTTCGTGTTATTTGAGTCTGTCTAGTTTAGGTTGGTAGTGTCATTAGTGTACTGTAGTTGAGTCTATCAGTTTTTTAATTTAGTGTTAGGACCTAGTTTCATCAATTCTTCGTGTTCGATAACTCCTATTTATCATACTACATTAATATATCTAGATTATAAATAGGATATCTTTGTAAAGTGTTTACCCACCTTGTCACCACTCAAGATATGTCATACCATTTTAGGCAAAGAACGGAGGAAATCGAAGAACTTTTGCCTTGGAACTAACTTGTGGGTGAAAATTAAAAAGGGTTTTTTATGGAGCAGATGGGACGCGAATTTTTTGTAGCTCAACTACTTCAATGGGTGGGGGAGAAATTGATAGCATGAAGTGGCCAAGTCTCTCTGCGTCAAATGGCCTAAACGCAATATTAGAATTTTGTCTTCATTTTTGGCATTGTTTACAAATGTACCTCTTCCACTAATATGTTCTTCCACACTGCTACAAAGAAGGGATGCCTCTAGTAACAATAGCGTTTTTAAATTTAAGCTTTGTTAAAAACATTGGTATGTGGGGCATCATTTGGGAGGTTAGTATTTTGCCTCCTAAATTGATAGATGTTTGTCACTCTACAAATGCTTGTCTCGCTACATATTCATTGGGATTGGATTGCTGCCAACATCTAAGATATGCGAGTAAAAAGAAAATGAAAAGATTTATTCATCTCGTTTAGATGAGAAAATCTGTTGGATCCAAACACCATTTTTAGATCCAAAAGTTTGAGATACTACAACAATCTATATGCTTTGAAGTTGACGATAGTGAATCAAACACGCACAAAAATACCGAATGTTGACGTCATTCATTGTCGGGAGATTTTTAAACACATAAAAGTGACATGATTTTGGGAAGTCAATGTCCTACTACTCCTATATATGCTTTTGCCACAAAAACATTGAACTGATGAGGCCTTAAAGCCCAAATAAGATGGAACCCAATATAAGCTGAGGTCCAAATAAATGTAGCTTCATGCTCAAGAAGCTTAAGAATAATCAAACAGGCCCCATGATCTGTTGTTCGAAAATGCGTCCACATAGTCTGTCTAAACGGCGTCTAAATTCTGAAAACAAAAAAAAAACATTTACGTTTAGCCATAGGTTCCCTTCCTAAGCAGTTTTTCGTCTAGTCAACATTTAGGCGGCCGCCTTGACCGTTTAATACGCCTAGGTGACCGCCTAACTAAAAAACGAGCAAAACTTAAACCTTTGCATTTTAGTTTTTAACTTGTTTTGAATTGGAGATGATAGTTCACAAGAAAATAAATTAAAAAATTTAAAACAAGGTGTTTTGATGACATTTTCTTATTATTTTCTATATTACTCATATTATATCTATATCGAATATACTAAATAATTATATAATTAAATAAAAATAATAATCCACTTAAAATCTGATTAATCTTCGCTTAAATGACTAGGCGTTAGACATTAACTTCACCACCTGACGCCTTTTTGAAAGTTACCATAGTCAAATATCCACTAAGAAGGGGAATGATAGGAGGCCCAAAGGGGTCTAAGATATTGAAGCCTCAAAATGATGTGGCATGTCACATCATTTCTATGTCATTATAGAATTATATATATATTACCATATTTTGATATCAATTTATAAAAAGACGATCTTATCATTGTGCATTAAGGCTATTAATTATTCAATTAATTTAACAATTTAATTACTTAATTAAAATCAAACTATAATGTTTATTGCAAAATATTGATATAATAAATGTATAAGAACAACTAAATATAAAATATTAATTATAATAAACCAACTCTTGCAAATTAAAAGATATAAATGTTTAACGATAGGTATAGAATACTATTAATTACATTTATAATTCTTCCTATTATAATTATGATTAAAATTTATGATTTTTATTAATTAGATTGATCAGTTAATGTAATAAAAAATCATTATTTTGATACAAAATATATATAAAAAATCCTTATTAATACAGAATTCGCTTTTGATACAAAACCCGTTCGATCTTCACTAATTTGATTTTCTATGTTGTTTGTTTTCTTTGATTTTGATTTACTATATATGATTTATTTAAGTTTTTTGAAAAGAAGAAAAGATGATAAGAAGAAAGAAGAAAATAGAATAAATAAGTTTCAAAAAAATAATAATCGTTATATGTATGTTGAATAAAATTATTTTTTTAAATATATCATATATATATAATTTATATAATAATATATTAAATTAAAAATAATATAAATATAATTTAGGATGTCACATCATTTTGTGGCCTAATATCTTTTCTTAACTAAGAACCTATGATTAATTTAAGAATCCATTGCCGACCTTCATAGAAAGTAAAGGCAAAATAGCATAAATAGTCATTCATCTCTGCCTAAAACGACAGTTTGGTAACTATTGTATGACATATGTCAAAATGGTCACTCGTCTTTTTCGAAAGTATATCAAAATGGTCATTCGTCCGTTAAAAAAAACTTTTTTTTTCAAGGGTATTTTTGTCTTTGGTCTTTTTATCTTGGCAAAATTGCATGAATAGTCATTAATCTTTGCCCAAAACGACACTTTAGTCACTATCGTAGGGTATATGTCAAAATGGTCACTCCCACTAAGGTTTTATTTTCAAATTAATCATTCGAGCTCAAACGTCCGTTAAAAAAAGAATATTTCATTTATGCTCAGGGGTAATTTTGTCTTTTTATCCTTATTTGACAAAAAATAATCTAAAAATCTAAAAAATATAAAAAATTATCCTTTCTATCTCTCCTCCCCCGAGGCTCTCCACCACCAGTGACGGCTCGTCGATCGACATTTGTAGTAACACCGCAACCGAAATCCATTGCCGATAGATCGATCTCTACCTCGACCAGGCTTGTTAGCACCTCAAGCCACATTCTCCGAGGCAGAGTGAGAAGCCTACGAGAGTGAGATAAAGGCGAAGGCGGAAGTCGGGAAGGTCGAGAGGAGCTGGCCGTGGCTACGTCGAGCTCGAGGGAGATATGACGCAACGCTGGGGGAAGAGATGGCGCGACGCTTGGGTTCCTTCATTTGGCTAGCCACGAGGAGGCATAGGATGCCATGAGGTGACTGCGCTTGTGGAGAATCTAAGGGCGGCGACGGTGAGGGCGAGGGAAGAGAGAGGTTTGTAGGTCCTCATCGTTTAGAGTTTAGGGTTTACGGCTCCTTCGTGTTGTTCTCAGGCTTGGGTTCAATCTCCATCGGCCGGCGATTGTGGGGTGGAGAGAGAGAGAGTTAATAATTTTTTAAAACTTGTAATAATGACATTATTGTAAATTAAATAAAATTAAATGATAAAAAGACATTTGTACCTCTTACATATTAAGTATTTAATGTCTAAAATAGATAGAGTGACTAAATTGATAGACGGAGAGCGAAGATGAGTGACCATTTTGATATATGTCATACAATAGTGACCAAAGTGTCGTTTTGGGCAAAGATCAATGACCATTTAAAACTTTTAATAATGACATTTTTGTAAATAAATACAATTTAATGATAAAAAGATATTTTTACCCCTAAAAAGTTAACGAGAGTGACCAATTTTATAATTGAACGTTAGACGGAGTGACCATTTTGACATATGTCATACGATAATGACCAAATTGTCGTTTTGAACAAAAATTAGTGACCATTTATGCTATTTTGCCTAAAATAAATATGTTGTCCCATCTCCACCGTTCCTATTAGATTTAGATCCTTCGTTCGTCCAACACTTGTCACCGACTTCTGACATCAGACATTAACACGTGGCTTGTGTCTGGGGCAAAGCACAAAGCTATTCGCGTCATCCCAGGAAACGGCACAGCCTAAGGAGTCCAAGCTCGCACGTGCCACTGGCTTGGTTCTGAGTCGACCTCGACACGTTTGGGCTTAGAATCCTATACCCATATCTTCTCTCGCCACGTGTCCCTTCCTCTCCCATATATAAAGTTGGTAGCTTAAACCTCGTCTCCAGCACAACCCTTCCAAAATCTCCCATTTGTCTCCATTTCTTAAGCTCTCTCAATCTTTCTAAGTTTGTTCTGTTCTCAGTGACAGAGACTCGTTGTTCTTGTACAACCAATCCCAAGCCTCTTCTAGTTCTTGCTTCTCTCGTTGTGCTGTTCATTTGCTAGAAACAAGAACAATCAATGGGAAAAGGCTGGACTTTCCTCACTCAACTTCACTCACTTGCTGGGTATGACTCTTTAATTAAAACCCTCATTTTTGAATTTCTTTATTTTGAATTATTTTTTTTTTGGGTTGATCTAATTACCTGAATTGTTTTCAATTTTTACAGGCCTGTGCTGCAGCTGCTTTACCCTTTGTAAGTAATTCCACTATATCAGTCTTATCTTTTCCTACTGTTCAAAGTTTCTATCTTTGTTAGTTTGTCATGTAAAGCTTCAATCTTTAATCGATTAATGGAAACCCAGTTGAGGAGTAAACTTAATTAGTGTTTATATGATCATAGATATGCGTCAGTGATGGCCATAGAGAGCACTTCAAAGCTAGATGATGAGCAGTGGCTTGCTTACTGGATCATTTACTCTTTCCTCACTCTGTTGGAGATGGTTATCCAACCAGCTCTAGAATGGTATGCAAAATTTAAGAAGAACGAAATGGTATCACAGTTCTATACCTCTTTTACTTTTGGGAAATTGATTTAGTGGATGTGTAATTGTAGGTTGCCAATTTGGTATGAGGTGAAGCTTGTGTTTGTGGCATGGTTGGTTCTACCACAGTTCAAAGGGGCAGCTTTCTTGTATGAGAAATATGTGAGGGGCCAAGTCCTCAAGTTTACTGGAGGCGTAGACCATCACCAATCCAGCAAATCTCCAACTGGCAAAGGAAAGAACAAGTTTGTTCAGTTCATGACCCCCCAGAATGTAAGCTCACTTCACACATACTGTTGCCGATTTGATAATTTTGAAAGCAAAATTGCATTTTTGGTCCTTATGTTTAAGATGTTTATCCATATGACCTGAAATGGGTGATCTTACATGTCGAGACATAGATGCAATTCACAAGGAGATCAGATAAGGAAATAGTCGTTGCTAATTTTTAAGTCTCAACTCTCAACTATGTCTTTGAATCTTCGTAGTGCGTACTCCTTTTGAGAGTGGGGTTTCTATTTCGGGACTATTATTATTGAAAAGATTTGGAATTTCGTGTTTGTAATTTGTTTCAGGAGGAGAAGGAAGCTTACTGAAGAAGCAGATCAAGAAAGAAGTCGACAACTGCCTTCAATCTTTGCTTTTCTTTCCTACTTTCTTCTTTACTTTAACTTGTTTTTAGCCCATCATGTACAAGTTCCATGACCTTGAAGCTTGACCGGCTTGTGTGACCCTCAGTTCATACTAATTTAGATGAGCCATCTGTATCACTAATCAAGAATGTGTTGAACTAGTTTATGATATTTATGATGCACTTGCTAATTTGATAATGGACCACTACGTACCTCATTTTTGCCTGACCATTACCTAGTTTTCGCCTAATTGCCTTTGTTAAAGGGTGAAATAAGTGACAGTGGTACCTGATCATCGGTGTAACATTTGAAATATAGAATTTCATCAAGTTATGTCGTTCAGTCAAATAGGTAGAGTTGAACCCTCGACAAATGTGGAAGGGGAGTACAGAGCCTTCATACTGGATATGCATAGTTTAGGGACCGTGCCTTCATACTTCATACTGGAAGGAGAGCTATAAGAAGCACAGAGCCTCCATTCTGGATATTCATAGTTGGCCATTTTGAATTTGTATGGAAGTAGTTGTATAATAATTTTTCACTTGTGGACAGTAAAACTAATCTAGTATTCTGAGAAATTCGTTTATTATTCTCTTCTGGAAAAATCAGTAGTGAGGAATAAAGGCCGTCTCTTATGTAACTGTGTTAGTTGAATACTTTTACACTGAATGAGATGGGTTTCGACGAAATAGAAGGAAAGAGAGATGAAGCTCTTTCTCCATTTCATATTGCTGTGAATTAGCACTTGTACATTACGGAAGAAGTGCAGAACCGACTGTTGGAATTATTTTTAAAATAAGAAGAGTTGTATCTCTTGAAAATCAAGATATGTTTGTTGGTATTAATCAAAGAAGAGATGCAATTAAATATGGTTGGTATTTGATCAATTGATTTGTTGGAGGAACATTATCTTATCTTTGGTGAAGTATCTTTTTATCAAAGAGTGATTTACCAAGAGATATTGTTACTCCTATCAATAGGAGTGGTGTGTGGCTTTGCAAAAATCATTTAGAATTCATCTCTTTTTTTTTTTAAGTTTCCAGCAATTTTCTCTATCATTGTCTGTTTCTGGTTTTATACTTATAAAATCTAAAAATTATTATTCTGCAGAAATAGTTTCTAGTAACCTTGAGTCATTTGTAAAGCCTTTAATCGAGTGTATGCTGATCTTCGTTAGTGCAAACCGACGATCAACATTATCAAATTGTTAAGCTTTATTGTATCCTAAAGGCTTATTTGATTATTCTCCCTTGGACACTAAGTAGTGGGGTAAATAAAATCTAAAGGAAAACGTAAACATTTACGTGCCTTTGAAGTTTTTCCTTCTCTTGCCATACCCACAATCACAAAATTTTCAACAATCTTTAGACTTTATTTCCTATGGCAACTTGAAGGAAAGAGAAATCATTTTTTCTACAATAAAGCTTGATCGATTAGATGGAGAATGTTTTTAAAAATGGAAAAAGATGACTCACCTCATGCTTACATGCTTAAAGATAGTTTATGTGTTTACAACACCAAGACTCAAAGAAAGTGAAGATGAGATCTTATCTATGAAACAAGTACGAGACAAATAAGATCAAGATGACGATGCATGTAAGTACTATATATACAATTCTCTAAGTGATGAGTTAGTTTCTCATTTCAAAGACAATGAGACATCAAATGAATTATGGGATACATTGGAGGAACAATACATTTCTACAAATCCTACAAGTAAGACCTTTCTAGTTTCTAAATTTTTCAAGTATGAAATGATAGATACAAGATCCATTATTGAGCAATATCATAAAATCATTCATATACTTCACTCACTCACTGAACATGGTATACATATGAATTCAGTTATTAGTATTTCCTATTATTATGAATAAGCTTCATTCTTCATGGAAAGACTTCAAAAAAAGTATGATAAATAAGTTTGAAAACTTGACCATAGAACAATTGGGTCATCATCTTCAGTTTGAAGAGGAATATAGAATTACCTACAAAAGGTTGAACGATTTTCTTCGTATAAGAAATGAGGATGGGGATGATGAGAAAATCGATGATTCTTTTTCTATTAATACTAATTTGATTGTTGGTGGATCTGATCAATTCAAAAACAATCACGAAAATAGAAAAGGAATGATTCGGTGGAATAAGGATCATTTAAGTCAAACTTCAAACAAGAAGAAAGTGAATTGCTTCTACTGCAAGAAACGTAGTCACATCATGAAATATATCTTAAGTGAATTGCTTCTTCTACTCCAAGGAGAAAATTATGGCAATAGTATCTGAAGTGGTGAATGCACTTCAGGAGAAAAGCGAAGTTCGTTTATGAATTTTACAAACGTTTCGGTGACTAAGAATGATACAATGATATATATCTTATGATAAATATTTTTGTACTAAGTGCGACATATATTTTTATGTATTTATCTTTACTTTTACATCTTCATTTGCTACATTTTCTTGGTTTGATCGTTGGTGTGTTTTCGGTTTCAATTTAGAGAACGCGTGTTAATTATAATTTATGTTAAGTGCATGCTCATATCAAGTTCATATTTATATATCGGACATATATATACATGAGTGATATGATTTTATAAATGTGCACTTCATTCAACCTTTATGCATCGTTTTAAATTGAAAATTTTAAACGCATATTTAAGTTGGAATATTATTAAGATATTTCAACTAGCTAATTATTTTTATGAATATCATAATACAAGTTTAGTAAAAATTTAATTGCATGATATTCATTATAAACAAATATCAAGTTTGATGACGTTTATAGTTTGTGGATTATGAAATACTCATGTGTATATAATGAGTATTTAAATCATCTAGAAGAGATGAGTTTGACGGAATACTAGTTAATGTCAAAAGAAAATTAATCCACATGTTATAAAAATTGACGGATCATAACGATAAGGATATGATATTTAGTTCTTTAATAGTCGTAACTATCAAAGGTTTATTACTAGATATATAAAGGTAAGAAGAATCTATCCGTTTGAGACATAGCTATGCAAGACAATTTAAAATGACCGTGTGAACCGTTGAATATAAAAAATTATGGATAGTAACTTTGATAACTAATTAATAAAATGACTTGCATATTTTAAAATCTGTAAGGATTTGATGGGTGATACATCAAACAGGATCGGGAAGTCCAAACTTTTAATCACCAATGATGAAAACTCAACTCAACGCTCCAAACATTTTGTCCTTGAATTCAATGAGCAAAATACATCATATATAGTGATTGCAAGCACTTAAGTAAAATTATATGTTTGTATCCATCTAAAGTTATCTATCCAAAAGTTAAAGTGTTTGGGTACATGTAATGAATGGTGGATGTTGAGTTATAATTAAAACTTTTAATAAGCATGACGGAAAGTACTTTAGTTACATGGGTACTACATGCTTACCTATACGAGTGTAGAAGGTAGTGTTATCTTCTATGCGACTTGGGTTAGTCTCTAGAGCACTCATAAAAAGGATATAGACACAAGGCCAATCCATCCATCGGCTTTTAGAACACTCGAAAGAAATAAAAAAACTAGTGTGCGAAATATGTCCGGTTAGATCACAATAAGATCGCAAGTTCAAAGAAAAGCTACTTAGCCATCTTGATTTAACTTTGATATGTTCTCACTAAGTTAAGGTTCAAGTCCACAAAACACCTTAGTTTATGCGCTACGTTTTCTGAGAATTTACTCCAAGATTTTTCAAAACGTTTTCAAAATAATTTTTATTTTAAAGTATTTTCATATTTTGAAAATGGTGGAGAATTGTTGGAACTATTTTCAAAATATCAAGAGTTGTATCTCTTGAAAAGATTTGTTTGTTGGTATTAACCAAAGAAGAGATGCAATTAATGAACTATTACAATGGTTGGTATTTACCAACTGATTTGTACGTTGGAAGTACATCACCTTTGGTGACCACCTTTGGTGAAGCACCTCTTTGTCAAAGAGTGTAATTTACCAAGAGACATGTTTACTCCTATAAATAGGAGTGGTGTGTGCCTCTGCAAAAATCATCCAGAATTCATCTCTTCTTCCTTTTTCTAAGTTTCCAGCAATTCTCTCTACCATCGTCTTTTCCTAGTTTATACTTATAAAATCTAGAAACTATTATTCTGCCATAAATAGTTTTTTAGTAACCTTAAGTCTCTTGTAAAACCTTTGATCGAGTGTGTTAGTATAGCATCATTAGTTGTCCGATTAAATATACTTATCCACTTAAGCAGGCGATCAACACCTACCCGACTACCCGAAACACCACTAGGAAGGCTACAACTCTGATCACAAGACCGACCCCATCCGAGCGCATACGCGCCCGTGGGGTGCACATCCGAATGTGCGGATCACATGACAGCAAGTGCAGACCAGTCCCACATCGAGGAGCACAAGTGAGCACCGGACTCAACCACCTATATATGTAAGGTATTTATTACAGGTAACGACATTCAATCCAACATATTCAATTCCATTAAACACTCCAACCTACTTCTATGCACGTTCGCTTGACTGTTATATCCAATACATGTTCTAACTTAGGCATCAGAGCGTTGAAGGCAGACCACCCCTGTCTCGACCCCTGACTGTCTGTTTGTCGTTGTATTCTTCTAACAGCCACACCCGAAGGGAGAAGAAGTGCCCGACCATCCGAACAGCCCGAGCGTTCGGAAGAGAGGAGAGGAAGTAAAGCTCGTACTTGCTTCTGCTAGATTACGTCCCGCGTAATCCGATAGAAACAGTTGGCGCCGTCTGTGGGAAGCTTTCAAATTGCAAACCTCGTATAAACACCACTAACCAGAAGCCCACATGCCTACTCAGAAGACTAACGTCAGTAGCACACCCATCGGGGAAACACCCCTCGGCGCGCAGGAGCGGCAGGTAATAGAGATAGGAACGAGCAGCAGCGAGGAGCGCGTCGGCGGCCTGCTCCAGAAGCTGCGAGAGGCAGCGTTCGAGAGGGAGCAGGAACGCCAAATTCGACAGAGACTGGAGGAACGGCTGGACGCGCTCGTCGGCCAGCAGCAGGAGCAACGCGAACATAACCAGGAGACCACCGACGAGGAGCAACATCCGTCCGGCAGGGCTGATACCCGGACGGTCCGCGCGCCCACACCCGCATTGGAATCGGCGTCCCTGACGGACAACACCCGGATCCTCCAGAGAATGGAAGAATTGGCAGAGGAAGTATCGCGCCTACGGAAGGACAAGCTCGCCGGGCAGGGTGGGATGTTCACCCCCCGGGTCAGCCCGTTCTCAGCGCACATACTGGAGAAAGGAAGAGACCTCCACGCGAAGACCGCGAAGATCACCAAGTTTGACGGATGTGGAGATCCCCGCGTGCACATCGACGAGTTCCAATCAACCACTGACGGGACCCGATATTCGGACCCGACCTTGTGTTTCCTGTTCCAGGAAACACTGACCGAGGAAGCACGAAGCTGGTTCTACGAGATCCCGCCAGGCTCCATCCACTCATTCCTCGAGCTGGCGGAGAGCTTCCAGAAGCGCTACAGGCTCCAAGGGAAGTACAACACCACGGGTATCCTCCTCAAGGTCCGCCAGGGGATGGACGAGAACCTGTCAAGCTACATAAACTGATGGAGGACGCTCGCGAGCACATGCAGGGACCTCGACAAGCGAGTGGCCAAGGTGGCCCTGATGGATAACATGCTCGCCACGCCGTTCGTAGAAAAGCTGGTAAGGAAGGAGCATCTCGACTACGACGAGATAATAGACCTGATTGTACAGAAGGCGTTGGTAGAGACGCGAGTGTACAGGTCCACCTCCGAGTCTAGCACTAACAGACCGGAGGGGAACGCTTAGCCACGACAACCCTCGGACGACGAGAGAAAGCCAACCAGGGGCTACAAGAGGAGCCGAGACACGCAAGAACAGAATCACCAGAGGCCATCCTCCCGCAGCTATTACAACAACCGCCACAACCAGGCGAGGGGACCAACACAACAGGGAGCCCGTCTACCGCTAGCACCACGGTACCGACCGGCGGGCCATGAGGTCTACGCGATCAACCAGCAGTCGAACGAAGAACTACTCCGCACGCATCGGCGCCGGATCCCGTCGCCTAACAACCTGTCAAAGGAGAGAATCCCATACGGGCGAATCCCGAACGTCTGGTGCGAGTACCACAACGCCACCACTCACCAGACCAACGACTGCATCATGCTGAAGAAAGTCATCCAAGACATCCGGATGGAAGGTCATATCACCACTCCTGATGCAGAGGAACGACCACGCGAAGCAAATATCGAGACCCGGGGGACTATCAGCACGATATCTGGGGGAAAGCAGAAAGAGGGCACCTTGTCGCCCGATCACTCGAGCAGAGAAGTGCTGACGATCGGGGCGGGACGAAGGCACAAAGCAGGAAAGAGGGAGGCGCCCGCTATTAGCTTCACGGCGGAAGACGAGGAAGGAAGCCCGAAGGACAGCACCCTGCCGTTCGTGATCGATGCGATCATCGATCGATTCCTCATGAAGAGGGTGCTGGTTGACAATGGGGCATCCGTGAACGTCATCTACCTGGATGCGTACGCGGCGCTCGGCAGGCCCGCACATAAAATGACACAAGACCACGAGTGCGTCTCCAGCTTCACGGGCGAAACGTAGTACCCAATCGGGAGCGACAATATCCGGGTCGGGATCGGCGCATCCAACTCACCGCACAGCGAGGTCCGAACGGACTTCATCATCATGGACACCCCCTCCCCATACAACGCCATACTTGGGAGGCCGGGGATCAATAGGCTGAAGCTGATCATTGCGGGACACTTTCTCTTGGGATGATTCCCAACCGAGCATGGGGTCGGATACGTTCGGGGATACAACTACGAGGAAGCCCCGAAACCCCGGAACAAGCAGGAGGTCCTCGCCATGGAACCTGCACCAGGAACGGAAGTACCAGACGATTTGCGCGACGGGCTGATGGCAGTGTCGCCCGTCCCCGAGCGCAAAGAGCTGAGGACGATTCAGCTATCCTCCGAACACCCGGAGAGGACGGTACAAATTGGAGCATCGTTGGCTCCCGCGGTAGCCGAACAGCTGATCGCGTTGCTGAAAGAGAAGCAGGAGGTGTTCGCATGGTCGTACAGGGACATGCCCGGGATCAGTACAAACATCATATCCCATAAACTGAGCGTCAGCGCCGGTGCCCGGGCGATAAAGCAGAAGAGACGAGCGTACAAAGTTGAACACTACGCGGCGATGCACGAGGAGGTGGACCGATTGCTGGGCATCGGGTTCATCCGCAAGGTGGACTATCCGAAGTGGATCTCCAACGCTGTAATGGTGCTGAAGAGCAACAAGAAATGGAGGATGTGCATCGATTACAGCGACCTCAACAAGGCGTGCCTCAAGGACAGCTTCCCTCTACCAAGGATCGACCAGCTGGTGGACGCGACAGCGGGGCACGAGCTCCTCTCGATGATGGACGCATATTCAGGTTACAACTAGATCTTCATGGACCCCGAGGACCAGGAGGCGACGACGTTTTTCACGGACAAGGGACTATAGTGCTACGTTGTCATGCCATTCGGGTTGAAGAACGCTAGCTCCACGTACCAGAGGCTCATGAACGCAATGTTCCATGGCCTGATTGGCAACATTGTGGACGTGTACGTGGATGACATACTGGTGAAGAGCGTTCAGGCGGTCGACCACGTCCAGAACTTGGGGACTGTGCTCGACGTCCTCATCGGGAACGGCATGAGGTTGAACCTGGCCAAGTGCACGTTCGGGGTCACCAACAGCAAGTTCCTTGGGTATATCGTCAGTCAGCGGGGAATCGAAGCCGCGCCCGCCAAGGTAAAAGCAATCATCGACATGAAGCCACCCGTCAAGAAGGCAGACCCGCAGAGCCTCACGGGTAAGCTTGCGTCACTAAACCGATTCATATCTCGTTACTCGGACAGATGTGCCACATTCTTTAAAGTAGGGGTGGAATTTCTAAACCGAAAACCGAAAAAAACCGGGCCGAAAACCGAACCGAAACCGAAAAAAACCGAACCGAACGAAAACCGAACCGAACAGTAAAAAACCGAACCGAACCGGATATGTTCGGCCTGGTTTCCGGTTTGGACCCCTTAAAAACCGAACCGAACCGAAATAAACTGAAGTCAACGGTCAAACATAAAACGACGTCGTTTTGATGAAGTAAAAAAAAAACGGAGGTGAAGAAGAATTGGAGACAAAATTTTGGAAAAGTGATGTAGAAAAACCGAAAAAAACCGGGAAAAACCGAAAAAAAAACCGAAAAAAACCCGAAAAAAAAAAACAGAAAAAAACCGAAACCGAACCGAACCGACGGTTCGGTTTGGTTTTCGGTTTGTATAACTAAACAGTAAAAAACCGAACCGAACCGGACCGAAATTTTTTTCCGGTTTGGTTTCCGGTTTTGCCTCCAAACCGAACCGAATGGGACCGAATCCACCCCTACTTTAAAGCTCTCCGAACGACGAACAAACGAGAGGTCGCATGGACACCCGAGTGCGAGGCATCTTTCCTACAGATCAAGGAGTACTTGGCCTCCATCCCACTCCTCTCCAGACCCGTTCGAGGGGAAATATTGTACATCTACCTGGCCGCCTCGCTCACAGCCGTCAGTTCTGCCCTCGTCTGCAGGCAGGACTGCACGGAACTGCCCATTTTCTTCTCGGGTAAGGGCATGACGAGCGCTGAGACCCGATATTCGACGATCGAGAAGATGGCGCTCGCGCTTATCACCGCTGCCCGACGGTTGAGGTCATACTTCCAAGAGCACAACATCCATATCCTTGCGAACGCGCCTCTGCGACAGATCCTGCAATCGCCCGATCATAGCGGCCGCCTGGCGAAGTGGGCAGTCGAGCTCAGTGAATTCGACCTCCAGTACAAGCCTCGAACGGCAATTAAGGGACAGGCAGTGGCAGACTTCATCGCCGAGTACACGAAAGCAGAGGCGACGCCGGTAGCCGCACCCGACGGCCCGACGGTAGAGTCATCCGACAAACCGGAGGCCAAGGAGGGACCATTGTCGGAGTGGAACCTTTACGTCGACGGTTCATGCACAAAGAAGGTGAGTGGCGCCGGGATCATCTTAACTGGATCAGGAGGGGTAAACGTGGAGTACGCCCTCAAGTTCGAATTCAAGACAACCAACAACGAGGCCGAGTACGAAGCGCTCATCGCGGGCCTGCAGCTAGCCAGGAACTCAGAGGCGCCCGACCTCAACGTGTTCAGCAACTCACAATTGGTGGTGAGCCAGGTCGAAGGGGAATTCCAAGCAAAGGGGGAATCCAAGATCGCCTATCTCAAGTACGTGAAGGCACTGATCAGTGGGTTCAAATACGTCAACTTCAACCACATCCATCGAGGGCTCAACGCGAAGGCGGACAGGCTTGCCCGATTGGCCACGGCCCCCGTACACACGGGACCAGGGCAGCGGATCGTCGAAGTACTGCGACAGCCGAGCATCTCGGGAGCAGAGCAGGTCCTGGCAATCGAATCGCACGAGCACATCTACATGGACGTGCTCATCGCTTACAAGACAAGGGGGGAGCTACCTGAAGACAAGCGAGAGGCCAGAACCATCATCGCACGGGCGGCCAACTTCAGCGTACGGGACGAAGCGTTGTATCGACAAGGGAGGACTTGGCCGAGCCTCAAGTGCGTCACTCCAACAAAGGGCAACTCAATCCTAAAAGAAATCCACTCGGGCACATGCAGTCACCATGTGGGCGCCAGATCGATCGCACACAAGGCCCTCCGGTGTGGATTTTGGTGGCCCACAATCCACGCGGACGCCACGGCGCTAACGGGCAAGTGCCACCAGTGCCAGCTACACGCGCATCACCACCACACGCCCGTCGTTCCACTGTCCATTCTCCTATCGCCCATACCGTTCGCACAGTGGGGACTGGACCTGATTGGAGAGCTCCCAAAATCGAAGGGGCAATACAGGTATCTGATCGTCATCATTGACTACCAGACCAAGTTCATCGAGGCCCAACCAATGGCGAAGATCACGACAGAAAAGGTCGAACGCTTCCTCTGGCGTTTCCTCTTCTGTCGCTACCGGACACCGATCAGCATCATAACGGTCAACGGGCCACAGTTCAACAACCCTCGGCAAACGGCCTTCTGCAAGCGGCAGGGAACAGACCTCATCTTCGCGTCACCAGCGCACCCCCAGACGAACGGACAGGTAGAGGCGGCCAACAAGATCATCAAGGCGGGCATCAAAAAGAAAATTGAAGAAATTGAACCAGGGGACGCCGGATACGGGCACTGGCCCAAGGTCATCCCAGAGATCCTGTGGTCCATCCGAATGACCGCCAATGCAGTCACGGGCGAAACCTCGTTCAGCCTGACGTTCGGAACGGGAGCTCTACTACCCTTGGAGATCACCCACCAGAGCCCACGGATCGAGGGGTACGATCCACGCACGAACAACGAGGGGCTACGGCTCAACAACGACCTGCTGGAAGAACGGAGAGACATGGCACATCTCCACAACGCTGCGAACAAACAGAGAATCGCCTGATTGTACAACCAGCGTATTCGGGCTCGACCAATCCAACAGGGGGACTGGGTGATGAAGGCAATCCAACAGAAAGTCAAGGCACACCGCCCGTTATGGGAAGGCCCGTACATCGTTGACAAAGTGGTAAGCGCCAGCACTTTCTACCTTAGAGACATGCAGGGTCAACGACTACGGCACCCGTGGAACATCCAACACTTGAGGAAGTACTTTCATTAAATTTTTGTTGTGATTATACTCGACCCATTTTTAAAAGTTCATCTTGTTGTTACGTTCGTTTGTCCTTGACCCGCCCGCCTGATACTCGGGGGACTGGGGATAGGCTGTTCGCATTAATGTAACACGGTTAAATTCCATTTAAAATAAAAGTGAGGGCGCATGTTCGCGCGAGTCATTCAAAAGATGCCAAAAAAAACAAGTCAAAGGCACACGTACGGAAGGGAAAGTCATTCAAGAGAACAAAATCCTACTCTATTACAAAAAAAAAAAAAAAAATCCTACAACTACGCCCCCGTGTTCACCTCCAGCTCCTCCACCTCCTCCGATGACGCCGGCTCCGCCTGCTCCACCTGCTCGGACGCGTCCAACTGCACCAGCACCGGCTCCGACCCTGCCTCAGAAGCCACCCCGGAAGGCACCACCTCTCCCTCAGTCGCCGGAACACGAGCGCCCGCCAGCCTCTCTGTTTCAGACCGCACAAACGCCCGGTATTCCTCCAACCTGATGAAGGGAGTCACCGCGTCATGGAAGGCGGTCACCTGCTCCTCCACCTCAGCCTTCACTAGTTCATAGAGCTCGTCAGACTCCTTGAACGTCGCTACGGCATCCATGCGAGCAACGTGATCCACCTCTTTCATCCGGGACTCCGATAGTACCTCCCGGGCGGCTGCTTCAGCACGAACACGCTCCAGCTCGGAACGCATCAGCTCCACCTCGGCCACCGCCTTGTCACGCTCAGTCCTCACCAAAGCCTCACGAGCAGCAGCTTCAACGGACCGAGCAGCTGCCTCCTCCGCACGGGCGGTGTACCGCTGGGCCAAGTCGTTGGCCTTGTCAAGGTTGGCCACGAGCCTCTCCGTCACCTTCCGGTGCTTCAGCGCTTTGGTCCTGAGGCGTGCAAGTTCCATGTTCTCCCGCTAGCGTACACGGAAGAGCTGGTGTTGCAGCCGGGCGCATGCAATGAACGCCCCGTCCAGCCCGTCGGGGGCGGAGTTATCCAGCGGCTGGAGCAGGGGCCCCAGCGAGGCGGCACCATCCACGAGCGCACGACGAAGGGCATCAACAACACCGAACGCTGGCCCACCAGCTTCCGGGGGAGAGGAGTCTTCATTCCTTGGGCGCTTCTGTGGGCGCTCCTCTTCACCGGCCGGGGCACAGGGAGAGAGATCTGCACCACTATGAGAGGAGCGACGCGACCCCGAGCCCTGGGAGGCCTCGCGTCGGTCCTGCTGCTCGACCCGACGCTGGTCGCGCTCCACTTGCCGTTGCTCCTTTTCACGGTGGCGGTGGTCCCGATCAGCCCGACTCGAGCTCCGATTGGCTGGTGGAGGAGGAGGAGGAGGAGGGATAGATGTCCCCTGCCCGACGTTAGCAGCAGCGGAAACAGAAGGACCAGCACCCGACGACCGCTGGCGAATGGGGGAGGCGTGCGCGTTGACGGCCGGCGCACGAATGGTAGGCTGAACATCCTCACCAACACGCATCCTGCCAGACCCGTCCACCACGGCACGGCGCACAGTGTCTGCACCCTCCAGCAGCATGTTCAGCCGGCGCACGTGCTCCGCATCCTGATCGCTCGCCTTGGACTTAGACATTTTCACTGCAAAACAGAAAGAACGATCAGGTTAGCAACAATCAATCAACCTACACTATACGTACATTGTAGATATCACCACCCGACAGACCAGGTGTACGAGCCAGGCGATTCTTCTCTATCATGTCCCAATGACACGCCGCCCAGAAGTGCCTCGCCTCGGGCCTGGGGTCGAAGACAAACTTCAAACGGGCAATCCTATTTTCCTCCTCGGGCGTCAGGGGATACTCGTGCGTGTCCAACCAGTAGAAGCGCTGGGGGACTCGGTGGACACGGTGGGCGTTGGCCGCGATCTCGGGGGCGTGCGCGCCAAACTCCCAGTCACCTCCGACCAGGCAGTTGATCGTGCGCCAGCTGGTGGAGGAACTGGGAGGATCGATGAGCCACCACTTCACCCTGGGTTCCATGATGAAGGTGCCCAAGTCTCGCCGGCGGGAGGAGTACTTCAGACGGAAGAAGTGGAGGAATTCCGCCCATGTGGGGTGGTCCAACCCGCTCGAACGGAAAATGTTGAAGAACGCCACCAACGTTCGGGTCAGTGTAGGCCCACACTGACCAAGGGAGATCCTGAGGAGCGCCAGGATGTACTGGAAGAACGGGTGAAGAGGCAGCTTTATCCCCGCCTTCAGATGGAATTCGTTGACGCACACGTGGCCAGCGGGCGGTCGGGTGAACGTCTCTCCCTTCCCCGGTATCTTCAGCTTGACAGACGACGGAATGTGGTAATCCCGTGCCCACCGCGCCATCTCCTTGACGCTTGGCGCCCGCTAAGAGCTTTCACTGGCACTCCGTCAGGGAGCACCCAGTGAACGCGCCCACCCTCTGAAAATTGGGGCACGGGTTGATCCGGTCGAACGGGCTCGTCACCCCATGGCCCGGACGATGAGGACCCGCCCGATGACCCGGACCATTCCCCTAACCCTGCGGTAGCGAGCGCTTGTTGAGGATCCATTGGCTGCACCACAGGAGAAGTGTTAGGGATGAACCGCAGAGGCGTCACACTCAACATGGATTCAAACGAAGATGTACTCGACCCGCTCGTGTATGAACCACAACTAACCCACCCCGCCCCCGGTACGTATATGCGCTCACGCGATTGCCCGCTCGATATCTCTATTGGCTCCATCTCCTAGACGCACGCACGCGAAGCCCACACTTAGCAAAAAAAACAAACTACCAAAAACACCAAAAATCCAAAAATCCTATCCCAAACAAGATCAAACCTGGCACACCTCAAGAACACACCTTGTTCTTGAGATGCAAACCCAGAAAAGGCCAAAAAACCCAGAAACCATGGAGGAGAAAAACACACAGAAACCAGAAAAACCAAAAATAGGGGAAAAAGAAAAACGGAAAACAGAAAAATAAGTCAAAGAGCCTCACCAAAGTTATCGATCACAGTTGAGAGATGAACGTCGATGAAGGATTCCGGTACAGAGAGCAAGAGAGCAAGAACAAGATGAGAAGTTCACAGAGTAATTTTTGCAGCGTTTCGGTAAATTGTAAGAGTAGTGAGGAAGATGACACCAGAGCCCCTATTTATACTAATCGCACGGTGCACGCAAATGAACGTCAGCCGTCCATTTTCGCGTGTGACCGTCAGATCACGACACGTGGCCCCGAGGCGGTTCACCTGCCCGCCTAAGTAACCGCGCTCCCCTTCGGCTTCCCGCCTCGGTTTCAAACCCTAGCACGGTCTCCCACGACTCGACATGTGTCATCCATGCAACACCCCACGCACCCACGCGCCTGACGCATGACCTCCGAGCAGTTATTACGTCATCAGCATTTAATGCCCAGGGCACGCCTACATTAATTATGACGGCTCGCATTTATTACACAACGGTTCCCAAGCAGAAGTCAAAAGGAATGTCACCTCAAGCGACCCACCGAACAGAGCACCATCACCCCAAGGCAAGACGACACACGCCATGACCCCCACCATTCGGGCTGGCGCACACACCACGCGAACCATAAAACACCAAGGCAACACCATTTAGGCGTCCCAGGGGAGGATGAACGCCCGCGTTCCCCCTTCCACACGCTAAAAGAACTCACCGCCACGGGCATAGGGCACCTCCCTCCGTGCACATACCGGTAAGCGATTGATTGGCCGGATTAGGCGGCAGAGGCATAGGGCCGACTCCTCCTTGCGCGCGCTAAGACCGATGGACGGCATGGGTGTGGGGTCCGTCCTCTCCGTATGCGCAACGTTAACGATCGACTCGCCGACTTAGGTGACAAGGGTGTGTGGTCCGTCCCCCCCGTTGGACACACTAAGACCGATGAGCGTTCCGGGTGTGGGGTCCGTCCCCTCCGTGCACGAAAGCAAGCCGGATTAGGCGGCACGGGCATGGGGTCCGCCCTCTCCTTGCGCGCGCTAAGACCGATGGGCGGCACGGGCGTGGGGTTCTTCCCCTCCGTGCGCGCAACGTTAACGAACGACTCGCCGACTTAGGCGGCAAGGGTGTGGGGTCCGTCCCCTCCTTGGGCGCACTAAAACCGATGAGCGTCACGGGCATGCGTTCGTCCCTCCGTGTGCGCTGCAACAAATGTACGTAACGGTCCTGATCCCACCGTTGACGCTACGATAGGTCAGCGCCGATGAGTTGACAACTACCTCTCAGGCACCAATGCACCACCGGTCCGGGGTTTAACGACTCCTGGGGGGTCGGGGTCAGCTCGGATCCATTCATGCATCAAGAACTGCCGTTCCGAGGCTTAACGGCTCCGAATCTGGGGGTCGGGGTCAGCTCGGTTCCACCCATAACATTTCAAGATCCGTCGATCCGAGGCTTAACGGCTCCCTACGGGGTGGTCGGGGTCCAGCTCAGATCCATCATGCTCGCGACCGTACATACACTTGCATACATTCATACATTCATACATTCACGCATTCGCATCCTTATATATCTGTATTGCACCTATTTCTGTTCACCAGGCTAAAACTCCACTGGCGCGCGGCTCCAAATAGCAAGATTCGTTTGGAGGCCGGGCCCAAAATACAGGACCGCACGAACAGGTACACAATCGGACGCATAGGTACCCTCTCCGTCATGCGAGCCCTTCCTTGACCGGAGAGTTGGGGGACTTGGGGGTTACAGGACCACGCACCACTGCTCAATCGGATAAGTATCTTGTTTAAATCGCACGAACCCTTTTTCATCTCCCCAGTCAAGAAAGTTCTCTTTGACTTGGGGACTTGGGGGACTTGTTAGTATAGCATCATTAGTTGTCCGATTAAATATACTTATCCACTTAAGCAGGCGATCAACACCTACCGACTACCCGAAAGACCACCAGGAAGGCTACAACTCTGATCACAAGACCGACCCCATCCGAGCGCATACGCGCCCGTGGGGCGCACATCTGAATGTGCGGATCACATGACAGCAAGTGCAGACCAGTCCCACATCGAGGAGCACAAGTGAGCACCGGACTCAACCACCTATATATGTAAGGTATTTATTACAGGTAACGACATTCAATCCAACATATTCAATTCCATTAAACACTCCAACCTACTTCTATGCACGTTCGCTTGACTGTTATATCCAATACATCTTCTAACTTAGGCATCGGAGCGTTGAAGGCAGGTCACCCCTGTCTCGACCCCTGACTGTCTGTTTGTCGTTGTATTCTTCTAACAGCCACACCCGAAGGGAGAAGAAGTGCCCGACCATCCGAACAGCCCGAACGTTCGGACGAGAGGAGAGGAAGTAAAGCTCGTACTTGCTTCTGCTAGATTACGTCCCGCGTAATCCGGTAGAAACAGAGTGCTGGGTTGATCTTCGGTAGTGCAAACCGACGATCACATTATCAAATTGTTAGGCTTCATTGTATCCTAAAATCTTATTTGATTATTCATCCTTGCATACTAAGTAGTGGGACAAATAAAGTCTAAAAAAAAGCGTAAATATTTACGTGTCTTTATAGTTTTTCATTCTTTTGTCATACCCTCAATCACAAAATTTCCAACACCGACACAGTTTATGACCTTTTATAATTGATTTCCTATCCTTCCTATCTGGAAAAACATGCTCTCAAGTCTCAACAACAAAATAATCATCAAGAAATCATCTTTTCCTTTCCACATTGTAATATTGAACGGTACAACTAGCTCACAGATTATAACTAAGAAAGATAGAAAAGGAAAGAAAGAAGAGAAAAGACCTTGTGAAATCTAATCGCCAAGCGTTTTGTTATGTTTCCATGTGCTGAAAGGCAATAATGTTTGCTTCAACACATCCATAACCCATTTCGTCTGTATGAAAGGAATTGGAATATTGTCTCTTTTTATTTGTGATAGCAGCTTTTCAACTGTAGTACTGTACCAAATCTCTGATTTCTCAGTTGAGCTAATTTTCCTAAAGCTTAGTATAATGGGATTATAGTCCTTCTGTACTGTGGTGTACCGTGTGCCTACTGTGCGTGTACATCTACAAAGAATCACCATGTAGACATGTAGTTAAGCAAAACCTCCATGCATGCGCATGTACCTGTAAAATGTATTTGTGTTTTTGGTTCTTTTAAGCACCGGGATTAAGAAGGTGCTAATTACAAACTGTTTATCTGTCTTTAGTACTAATATCTAGCATTACCATGCCATTAAGGCACCGTTCGGTTAATCTTCTAAAGAATTTATATTTTATACTCCATCAAAGCTTTTTTATTGGATTACACTCATTACAGCACAGATTTCTCTTATTCTAGAGGCCATATGTATATCTGTTTCTATATATTACGTTATCATCTGCTTCTGTATTGCCTTTACACTCCTCACAGGGTGTTCATTAATATAGAGATAATAACTACTTCCATATGAATATAATATAACTCAGCGTCTCGATCTCCAGATTTCATCTCAGGAATAAGATCTTACTTGTGCATGCTTAATATAGAGTATTGGAGCTGTGATTACCTAAAGAAGCAGTTTTCCAAATGACCGAGTTCAGAAGAAACTAAGCAACATGATAAGCTGAATAATACATTAATTGTGTATAGTAAAATGTAAAGATGGAGAGTAGACATACCTCCAATAACCTCCTTGCCTGGGCTCTCTTCCACTCAGCAGTGTCTCAGCAACTTGAAGAATCATGGCAGCAAAAGCTAATAACAATCCCCTTTAATCAATCAAATTAACAGTTCTCCGGCAAAAGAATAAGGAGATACAATCATACATATGCTTTTTACGTGGATCTAGCTCATCTTTAATAAAGAGAATATAAGAATCTGTATGAATTATATATATATTAGCGTGCTTAGCAGCCTCAAACATCATCAATGTCTGATTAATTAAACAGATAGATTAACATGCACAATCCAGTTGACTCGGAAGCTAGGCTTACAAGCTACAGCATCTATGCATCAATAAGCTCTTAAAATCACTCACAAAGGTTCACAGCACCATGCCAAGAGCAATCTGTTGGCTTCTGTCTTGATCTGTCTGACTCAGTGACTCTGTATATAAGATAGTATATGTTAACCCAGACTAATATGTAAATGCAGAACACAGTTTACTATAGCATTAAGACTCTTAAATATTGTTAATAACTATAAAAAAACTTGCAAACAGGGAAAAAAGAAGGCACCTGAAAAACAAAAGTATCCAATAAACACCAATCCATCTCCACAAAGCTTTCAACAGTCACCTTCCCACTTAAAGTAAAACACAAAGTAGGGTGTTTTTAACCTAATTACTAAAGTGTCCCCATTTCACTCACTATAAAAACCAGAATTTTGCTATGGTTTATGTTCCGGCAGATGAAGTTTAACTTCCTTCTTGTTTTCTGAGATTGGCCTTTGAACTGAGCCTCATCTTATATATAGTTACCGCTAGTCAGTTGGGAAATACTAGTGCAACTTCAATATCATGGATCCCAATTCCATTCAGATTTTGAAGTTTCAGGCAATTCACACGCACAAGAGTCAACATCAGCCCTTGAGCAATACCTTTTTTTACTGTTTGTCAGTACTGGCTTGCAGTATTTTTTGCTGTAGCCCTTTGTGGTTTCCTTCATTGTTTTCTTCCATGAAGGTTTTTTTCTTTGGTTTTGTGCCAATGATCAGTTCAGTCCTGTTGAGCTCCAAGTTTGTGTTCATCCTAGGGAACCTCATTGTTGTTGCCCTTGTAGGAGAATCTAAAATCTTTTCCCCAGTTTCGTCCCCACCTAATATTCATGTTGAATATGAGGAAAGAGTCAAAAGGTGTCAGAGATTTCAGAGCTCTTCCGCCTACAAAGAGGAGGAACCTGAAAAGGTGAACTTAATTGTCGAAGAAAGTATGCTAATGAAGATGAGTGCTTGTGGAGATGGTGATCAAGATATAGAGGGAAAAGGATATGAAGAACAAAGTAAGGAATTAGTAGTGGAGGAGGTGAAAGAGGATGTAGTAGAAGACGAAGATGACGAGGAGCTTATCTTGCCTGAGGTTCATCAATTCAACAGAAGAGCTGATGATTTCATTGCAAGGGTCAATGAAAGAAGGAGATATGAGCTGCTACTTTGTAATGGTGAATGAATGAGAATTTTGACTAGCAGTTTAGTTTAAAAGTACTGCCTGATCTTTCACATATTATGTTAAGTACCGAAGCTTTATGCATCCGATCCAGTATATCTGTATTTGGACGGAGATGACGACTTGTGTGATAAGCTGTTCTGCTGTTGTGTAAGATAAGAACTGAAATTTTAAATCTACGCATATAATTAACTTTCTTAGTTATGTACTTATGTATGGAGGTTTCATTTAGTGAGACCATATATATATAATGGAATTAAGTTTCTCAAGTCTTCTTGGCGCTTCCGGCCCTCTGTTTCAAACTTTCAATTCCTTAACTAACTACAGAAAAGCTTCCTTTATCTTCAAGTTTAGCTACAAAATCTAATAGGTTTCCTTCCTGTCTGCATGATACTGGACTTTGGACTTGCATTGATAGCTAGTACATAAGAGTGATAAGACTCGAGGCCCATGGGTTGGTATTTCAACTTTCAACCATATGGGTTTCTTAACTTTCTTACACATTTTCAAGAACTCATTTGCTAGTTAGGGCTCATGTAGAGAGAAAATGAGATCCATGGCCCAAAAATTAGTCTTCATTAACGGAGGAATAGAATGAGAAAAATAAAAGGAAAATAGGAAGCGGTAAGTTTAGGAATTAGGATCATGAAGACAGTCGGTCAATGCATGCAACAAACTACGTGTCTCATTGTTACAATGAAACACTGCCACCACCACCTTCTTTCTCTTGTTTCTAGCTAGCACCGCGCAATGCTGCTTATAAAACCCGGGGAAACTAGTTTTCCATAATTCTCTATCTTCAACATTTCAATCTCGATCTCTCTTGAGTTTATCATCATCAGCTAGCTAGCTAGTTAGCAGCTAAGAAGCCAAAGCCATGTTGAGTCTTATCCACACCTTTCTGAACCTCGCAGCTCCCCCATTCACCTTCTTCTCCCTCTTGATTCTCGTACCGCCTTTACCTCTTCAAGCTCTTTGCCTCCTTCTTGAGCACAATCTTCAGCGAAAATGTCGCTGGGAAGGTCGTCCTCATCACCGGCGCTTCCTCCGGTATTGGCGAGGTAGAAACGCTTTAAATTTACGGTATGCATGTTTCTTAGGTTTATAAGTAGTTCACAAATTTGTTCTGTTTTGTATGATTACAGCATATGGCTTATGAGTACGCAAGGAGAGGAGCACGGTTGGCCCTAGTTGGGAGAAGAGAAAACGCCCTCCGTGAAGTCGTGGATCGAGCAGCTCAGTGTGGTTCTCCAGATGTTATTTCGATTCCTGCAGATGTTTCAGAGGCTGAGGACTGCAAGCGACTTGTTGATGAAACAATCAACCACTTCGGAAAGCGCAAGTATTTATAAGACATGAGTTCCATGCTATTTGAGGTTTCTTCAATTTACGAGCTTTTTCTAATGTATATGATGAGAGGATGACCAAATAGCTAGCTAAAATTTAATGTGCTTAAAAGTGTGGAATTTACTCTAGCAAGCCTTGCGTTTCTAGTATCTTACAAATTAATGGTGTGACGAGTATGTATGTTGTTGTGATGCATGCAGTGGATCATCTGGTGAATAATGCTGGGATCACTGTTTGTAGCATGTTGGAAGATGTCACCGATGTCACTAATCTCGGATCGGTTATGGTAATTTTCTACTGTGCGTCCTTGTTTGGATATGCAAGGAGTAATTAACATGTATGTAACTATGTATCTATGTTAGAACCAATATATTGTATTGATTATTTTCTACCAGTTAATAATCAGATGAACCATGAATGTCATGACATGGAGGTAAAGATCACTTTGTGGTCAACTAGAATACTCTAGAAATCTAGAAAGACCAAGAAGAATTGAGAAAGATGAAGAGTCGGTGGTGATGTAAGACTAATTAAGAATAAGCTTGATTAATCAAGTTAAGTTAGAGGGTTTTAGAATAATCAAATAAGAAGAGAAGAGATGGGATAGTTGGTGAAGGAAGAAGATTAATCAAGAAGTTTCAAGAAGAAAGAGAGGAGGTGGACACCTCTATAAATAGAGGATTGGTGCTCCTTTCTTGAGTGTGCATCATAACCAAGCTAGCATAATCCCCTCTTCCCTCTAGCCTCCCTTACGTAGAGTCCATCATATCATACACTCTAGTGTTAGTAAACTCCTCTAAGTGTGAGAGAGTTGTGTTTAGAGTAGTGTAGTATTCTCCTCTAGATTGAGAGAAGTGTTATCAACCTTGTAATCTCGTTTTTCTTCTAGTGAAATCCTCCTACTTGTCCGTGGTTTTTCCCCGATTCTTTTTGGGGTTTTCCACGTAAATTCTTATTTCTCCTCTTTATCAGAGCACTGGTTGTGCGATCATATAGAGAGCTGATTCTAGAGGAAAGTCATTCAGTTCGAGATGGCGACAAAGTTTGATATCGAGAAGTTTAACGGGACTAACTTCTCGTTATGGAAAATGAAGATGAGAGCACGTTTGCGGAAGGACAATTGCTTAGCCGCAATTGGGACAAGGCCCGCAGACTTCACAGATGATGCAAAGTGGGATGAGATGGACGCCTTCGCCATGACGGATCTTCACCTTGCATTAGCCGATGGGGTGTTATCAAGCGTGGAGGAGAAGAAGACGGCAAAGGAGATATGGGATACGCTTACAAAGCTGTACGAGGCGAAGTCGCTGCACAACAAGATTTTCTTAAAGAGAAGGCTTTACACTCTTCGTATGGCAGAATCTACATCAGTGACCGAGCACATCAACACTTTGAATACTCTATTTTCACAGCTCACTAACATGGGGCAAAAAATTGATTCAAGTGAACGGGCGGAGATTCTACTCCAGAGTTTACTTGACTCGTATGATCAACTCATCATCAATCTGACGAACAATATCTTCACGGACCACCTAATCTTCGATGAAGTTGCAGCTGCTGTATTAGAAGAAGAGAGCAGGCGCAGAAACAAGGAGGACAGGTTGGCAAGTTCGCAGCAAGCGGAAGCTTTGATGGTGAGAGGAAGATCAACGGAGCGTGGCTTAAGTGGGAGCCAAGGTCATGGTAGATCGAAGTCAAGGCCACAGAAGAATTTCTGGTGCTATCACTGTGGCAAGAAGGGACACGTCAAAAGAGACTGTCGACTTCTAAAGAAGAGCGGAAACCCTGAGTCATCAAACGCTCAAGGGAACGTGGTAAGTATCTCTGATGACGCTGAAATTTTATATAGCGAGGCAACAACTTTTGAAGGCAGGAGAAAATTTACTGATGTCTGGCTTATAGACTCGGGGGCAACATGGCACATGACTCCCCGGAGAGATTGGTTCCATCAATATGAACCCATCTCTGGTGGATCAGTGTACATGGGAGATGACCATGCTTTGGAGATTGTTGGTGTAGGTACCGTCAAAATAAAAATGTTTGATGGTACAGTTCGCAGTATTCCGGAGGTACGACAAGTAAAAGGCCTGAAGAAAAATCTATTGTCCTGGGGACAATTAGATGACAACGGGTACAAGATGAATAGTCAAGATGGGATCATGAAGGCTACAAAAGGTGCACTTGTGGTTATGAAGGCGAAGAAGATCGGGGCAAATCTATGGATGCTTCAAGGAGAGACATATCAGGAAGCTGACGCATGTTCTGCTGCAGCCAACAATGGAGAAGAATCGACAATGATGTGGCATCTTAAACTTGGTCACATGTCAGAACGAGGTTTGAAGATTCTTTCTGATCGGAAGCTACTTCCAAGGCTCAAGCAGGTAAATTTGCATTTCTGCGAGCATTGTGTTACAAGCAAGCAGAGTAGATTGAAGTTTGATAGGTCGGTCTCCAGAAGCAAATGCATCCTAGACTTGCTACATTCTGATGTTTGGGAGTCACCGGTTGTGTCCCTAGGAGGTGCAAAGTACTTTGTGTCCTTTATTGATGATTACTCCAGGAGATGCTGGGTGTACCCGATCAAGAATAAATCCGATGTATTTTTGGTATTCAAGGCCTTCAAAGCAGAGGTGGAGCTTGAATCTGGAAAGAAGATCAAGTGCATGAGGACTGACAATGGGACAGAGTACATGGACGGCGAGTTTCTTGCACTTTGCAAGCAAGAAGGTATCAAGAGACAGTTCACAACCATGTACACTCCTCAGCAAAATGGAGTTGCGGAGCGGATGAACAGAACTCTCGTAGAAAAGATGAGAGCCATGCTAAGGACTGCAGGATTACCCAACTCATTCTGGGCGGAAGCAGCCAAGGCCGCTTGTCACGTGGTAAATCGGTCTCCATCAACGGCAATTGAACTTAAAACACCGATGGAGATGTGGATTGGTAAGCCCGCTAACTACTCTGATCTACATTCGTTTGGATGTCCTGCATATGTAATGTACACCGTTCTAGAAAGGAAGAAGAAAAAGTTGGATCCTAAATCTCGGAGGTGTATATTCTTGAGGAATGCTGACGGAGTAAAGGGGTATCGCCTGTGGGATCCCACTGCCCGCAAGGTTATTGTCAGCAGGGATGTGATCTTTAAAGAAGATCAACTACTACAAGGAGGTCGTGATGATAGCAGTTCAAGTGAGAAGACTGCAGTCATACGAGTCGATAGTAAACCAGAGGAGGAGAATTCAAGTTCTTCTTCTGAAGTACCCGAGCACGAGGATGAAGAACCATCTGAGATGGAGGACCAAGAAGTTCGCAGGTCGACCCGTGCGAGGAAGCCACCAGCTTGGCAATCTGAGTATGTTACAGAGAGCAATGTTGCATACTGTCTTCTAACGGAGGATGGAGAGCCTTCAACTTTCCATGAAGCCAAATGCAGTTCAGATGCAGTTCTATGGATGATAGTAATGCAAGAAGAAATTGAAGCTCTACATAAAAACAAGACATGGGATCTTGTTCCTCTACCACAAGGAAGGAAAGCCATTGGTAACAAATGGGTCTACAAGATCAAGCGAGATGGCAATGATCAAGTGGAGAGGTATCGCGCTAGACTGGTGGTGAAAGGGTTCGCTCAGAAAGAAGGTGTTGACTTCAACGAAATATTCTCTCCTGTTGTTCGACTCACAACTATCCGAGTAGTCTTGGTGATGTGTGCTACATTCGACCTACATCTGGAGCAGTTAGATGTGAAGACTGCATTTCTTCATGGAGAGCTTGAAGAAGCATAGGTTTTGCTGAATCAGGCAAGGAGAACTTGGTTTGCAGGTTGAACAAATCTCTATACGGTCTCAAACAGGCGCCGAGATGTTGGTATAAGAGATTTGATTCATTCATCATGAGTCTTGAGTACAACAGACTCCATGCAGATCCTTGTGCGTACTACAAGAGATTTGGTGATGGTGACTTCATCATCTTGCTGTTGTACATTGACGACATGTTGGTAGCAGGCCCCAACCATGATCGTATTGAAGACTTGAAGGCTCAGTTGGCTAGGGAGTTCGAAATGAAGGACTTGGGACCAGCAAACAAGATTCTAGGGATGCAAATTCACCGAGACAGAGAAAGTAGGAAGATTTTGCTGTCACAGAGGAACTACTTGAAGAAAGTCTTGAGCCGCTTCAACATGCAAGACTGTAAGCCAATCTCTACCCCCATTCCTACTAATTATAAATTATCCTCAAATATGTGTCCTAGCAATGAAGCGGAGAGGATGGAGATGTCTCGAGTGCCGTATGCATCAGCAGTGGGAAGCTTGATGTTCGACATGATTTGTACACGACCGGACATTGCACAAGCAGTGGGAGCAGTTAGTCGGTACATGGCGAATCCTGGTAAGGAGCACTGGAACACTGTAAAAAGGATCCTGCGATATGTCAAGGGTACCTTGGATGCTGCATTATGTTACGGAGGATCAGAGTTTACCGTCAAAGGTTATGTTGACTCGGATTACGCAGGTGATCAAGAAAATAGTAAATCCACCACAGGGTATTTGTTCACTCTTGCTGGAGGTGCTGTAAGCTGGGTTTCAAAACTGCAGCCGCTCGTAACAACGTCTACGACAGAAGCAGAATATGTTGCAGCTACACAAGCCAGCAAAGAGGCAATATGGTTACAAATATTGCTGGAGGAGCTCGAACGCAAGCAAGAGAAAATTACTCTGTTTTGCGATAGTCAGAGCGCTTTGCACCTTGCAAAGAATCCATCATTTCATCTGAAAACCAAACACATACGAGTTCAATATCACTTTGTTCGTGAGGTGGTGGAAGACGGATGTGTGGATATGCAGAAAATCCATACAAACGATAACCTAGCGGATGCTTTGACGAAGCCGAGCAACGCGAACAAGTTCATTTGGTGTCGATCCTCTATTGGCCTAGCAAAACGTAAGCAGCATGAAATCGGCAAGTGAAGGAAGGATGAAAGGACTCACATAAGTGGGAGAATGTTGGAGGTAAAGATCACTTTGTGGTCAACTAGAATACTCTAGAAAGACCAAGAAGAATTGAGAAAGATGAAGAGTCGGTGGTGATGTAAGACTAATCTAGAATAAGCTTGATTAATCAAGCTAAGCTAGAGGGGTTCTAGAATAATCAAATAAGAAGAGAAGAGATGTGATAGTTGGTGAAGGAAGAAGATTAATCAAGAAGCTTCAAGAAGAAAGAGAGGAGGTGGAACACCTCTATAAATAGAGGATTGGTGCTCCTTTCTTGAGTGTGCATCATAACCAAGCTAGCATAATCCCCTCTTCCCTCTAGCCTCCCTTACGTAGAGTCCACCATATCACACTCTAGTGTTAGTAAACTCCTCCAAGTGTGAGAGAGTTGTGTTTAGAGTAGTGTAGTATTCTCCTCTAGATTGAGAGAGAAGTGTCATCAACCTTGTAATCTCGTTTTTCTTCTAGTGAAATCCTCCTACTTGCCCGTGATTTTTCCCCGATTCTTTTTGGGGTTTTCCACGTAAATCCTTATGTCTCCTCTTTATATTTTCATTCCGTATCTTAATTGTGTATAACTTCCTCACGTAGCTCCTAACAGTGGTATCAGAGCACTGGTTGTGCGATCATATAGAGAGCTGGTTCTAGAGGAAAGTCATTCAGTTCGAGATGGCGACAAAGTTTGATATCGAGAAGTTTAACGGGACTAACTTCACGTTATGGAAAATGAAGATGAGAGCACTATTGCGGAAGGACAATTGCTTAGCCGCAATTGGGACAAGGCCCGCAGACTTCACAGATGATGCAAAGTGGGATGAGATGGACGCCTTCGCCATGGCGGATCTTCACCTTGCATTAGCCGATGGGGTGTTATCAAGCGTGGAGGAGAAGAAGACGGCAAAGGAGATATGGGATACGCTTACAAAGCTGTACGAGGCGAAGTCGCTACACAACAAGATTTTCTTAAATAGAAGGCTTTACACTCTTCGTATGGCAGAATCTACATCAGTGACCGAGCACATCAACACTTTGAATACTCTATTTTCACAGCTCACTAACATGGGGCAGAAAATTGATTCAAGTGAACGGGCGGAGATTCTACTCCAGAGTTTACTTGACTCGTATGATCAACTCATCATCAATCTGACGAACAATATCTTCACGGACCACCTAGTCTTCGATGAAGTTGCAGCTGCTGTATTAGAAGAAGAGAGCAGGCGCAGAAACAAGGAGGACAGGTTGGCAAGTTCGCAGCAAGCGGAAGCTTTGATGGTGAGAGGAAGATCAACGGAGCGTGGCTTAAGTGGGAGCCAAGGTCATGGTAGATCGAAGTCAAGGCCACAGAAGAATTTCTGGTGCTATCACTGTGGCAAGAAGGGACACGTCAAAAGAGACTGTCGACTTCTAAAAAAGAGCGGAAACCCTGAGTCATCAAACGCTCAAGGGAACGTGGTAAGTATCTCTGATGACGCTGAAATTTTATATAGCGAGGCAACAACTTTTGAAGGCAGGAGAAAATTTACTGATGTCTGGCTTATAGACTCGGGGGAAACATGACACATGACTCCCCGGAGAGATTGGTTCCATCAATATTAACCCATCTCTGGTGGATCAGTGTACATGGGAGATAACCATGCCTTGGAGATTGTTGGTGTAGGTACCGTCAAAATAAAAATGTTTGATGGTACAGTTCGCAGTATTCCGGAGGTACGACACGTAAAAGGCCTGAAGAAAAATCTATTGTCCTGGGGACAATTAGATGGCAGCGGGTACAAGATGAATAGTCAAGATGGGATCATGAAGGCTACAAAAGGTGCACTTGTGGTTATGAAGGCGAAGAAGATCGGGGCAAATCTATGGATGCTTCAAGGAGAGACATATCAGGAAGCTGACGCATGTTCTGTTGTAGCCAACAATGGAGAAGAATCGACAATGATGTGGCATCTTAAACTTGGTCACATGTCACACCTCTATAAATAGAGGATTGGTGCTCCTCTCTTGAGTGTGCATCATAACCAAGCTAGCATAATCCCCTCTTCCCTCTAGCCTCCCTTACGTAGAGTCCACCATATCATACACTCTAGTGTTAGTAAACTCCTCCAAGTGTGAGAGAGTTGTGTTTAAAGTAGTGTAGTATTCTCCTCTAGATTGAGAGAGAAGTGTCATCAACCTTGTAATCTCGTTTTTCTTCTAGTGAAATCCTCCTACTTGCCCGTGGTTTTTCCCCGATTCTTTTTGGGGTTTTCCACGTAAATCCTTGTGTCTCCTCTTTATATTTTCATTCCGTATCTCAATTGTGTATAACTTCCTCACGTAGCTCCTAACAGTGGTTATATATGAATTCTTTCTACATCTCGTGTATGAGCATATTACAACGAATCAAGCTAGCTAGTTTGATGCAAGTCATGTGATCGATATGGTAAGTGATGGCAAATCAGTAGTGTGTAAAACGTAACAAGTAAGATGTTAAAACCTGTTGTTGGCACCTTGCATTGGTACTTGCAGGACACGAACTTCTGGGGAGCCGTCTATACCACTCATTACGCAGCTCAACATCTCAGAAATAACAGAGGTAAAATCGTGGCAATTTCCTCCGTCAATGTGTGGTTGCCATCGCCAAGAATGAGCATATATAATGTAGGAAATTACATTTTATCATGTTTCATTCTACATGTATCATCTCTCTCAAATCTTATTTGTTCTACATAACGACCAGGCAAGTAAAGCAGCTATGTTGAGCATGTTTGAGAAACTAAGGATTGAGCTCGGGCCAGAAGTTCATATAACCACAGTGACTCCCGGTTATGTCGAGTCTGAGATGAACGAAGGCAAATACAGGACTCCCGAAGGCGAAATGGCAGTAGATCAAGAGATGAGAGATGTAAGCCATCTCTCCCAGTACCAATTGTACTTTTTTTTTTAAAAAAAAAGACCTTTTGTAGCCTTCTCTCCCTTTTGGTTTTGGATGCTTAGGTTCAAGAGATGAGAGAGACATCTCTCCCAGTACCAATTGTACCTTCTTTTTTTTTTTTAAAAAAAAGACCTTTTGTAGCTCAAACTTCTCTCCCTTTTGGTTTTGGATGCTTAGGTTCAAGTTAGCGTACTTCCAATTGAAAGAAGCGATTGTGAGGAGCAGCGTGTGTCGCAGCCAAAGATGTGTAACAGAGCCAGCATGGTACAAAGTCATGTACCTATGGAGGGTGTTCTTCCCTGAGCTAATGGAATGGGGTTACAAATTCTTCTAACTGGCTCATCCTGGAGCACCCGGCAGACAAGCACCTAGCAAGAAAATATTGGACTTCACTGGCGCGAAGAACATCCTGTACCCCGGGTCCCTCTACACTCCTGAGATCAAGACAGATTGAAGCAAATGGGTATTGGTTTTCAGTTCACACTATCTGTGTTTCTACCGGATTACGCAGGGCGCAATCTAGCAGAAGCAAGTACGAGCTTCTTCTTATCCGAACGCTCGGGCTGTTCGGATGGTCGGGCGCTCCTTCTCTCTTCGGGTCTTCGGGTCTTCGGGTACACGTGTTCGGGTTTGGCTGTTAGAAGAATACAACGACAAACAGACGGTCAGATGGTCGAGACGGGGGTGGCTCGCCTTCAACGCTCTGATGCCTAAGTTAGAAGATGTATTGGATATAACAATCAAGCGAACGTGCGTGGAAGTGGGTTGAAGTGTTTAATGCTTCGATCCCCTTACCTGTAATAAATAGCTTTCATATATAGGTGGTTGAGTTTGTTGTTTGCTTGTGTTCCTCGATGTGGGACTGGATCTGCACTTGCTGTCATGTGATCCGCATATTCGGATGTGCGCCTGTCGGGTGCGTGCGTGCTCGGATGAGGTCGGTTTTGTGAGCGGAGTCATAGCCTTCCTGGTGGTCTTTCGGGTGGTCGGGTAGGTGTTGATTACCTGCTTAATTGGGTAAGTATGTTTAATCGGAGAATTAATGACGCTATACTAACAATCTGAATGTTACTCTTTTTGTATATACGTGAGCATTGTAAGTTTTCTATAATGGGTGCAGTCTTATCTGTGTAATGAAGGATTGGATGTTGAGTTTGCGACTTCGTTTTGTCTGTAAATTAGTTGACGTTTCTGTGTGGAAGTCCCCAGGTTTGATATAGTCTCACAATTTAGGTTAGAGGTCAAGCCAAGGGTTTGAAATTATAGGTTAGAGGTTAGGCCAAGTGTTTGGTATAGTTTCAAAATTAGGACCAAGGGTTTGATATAACTTTAAAATCAGTGAAAATTTAAAAATTGATATAATTTTAAAATCAGTAAAAATTTATTTTCAATTCAGATATCAAAAATGTTAAATGTAGGTCAATTGGGTCTAAAGGTTGGGTTATATATAATTCTTTGTGTAGTCCTAAGTTATATTAATTTAATGAGACTATAATTGTACTTGTATATTAAACATTAATGTTTTTAATGATTAATATTAAATTTAATTAATATTCATGTTAATTTACACATGATAATATTATTTATTTTAATTTTTTTTAACTCTAATAATAATTATAATATTTTTGTAAAATAATATAATCAAAATAATAAATTTATCATGTGTAACACTTTTAAAATATTAAAAATATATTTTTTTAAATTTTAGTAAATATAATATTTACAACGAAATAATGTAATATTTTAAAATATTAATAATAATTTATTTGTTACATAAATAATTCATAAATATAATAAATACAATGTAATTAAAATATTAATATAAGTATTAATAATAAATACATATATGATTGAACCGTTCAGTTTTACTTAGATACTTGGACATGCCTGGATTGTGTTGGAGAATAAACCAATTCTTTGATTGTTCATTCTTTGAGCTGATGGTCATTTTCCTATTTCCGTACCTAGATATCATTTATTGGATATTATACTACTGCTGGTAATAACTATCTATTGATCTGCTCTACCTCTGTACTCTGCCCTTTTGTTATTGGATTACATAGTGGTTTCCCACCCTCATAATGTGTGAGTTGAGGCTGATCATGATTCATTCACAGAACTGCAAGTTATTCTAACACCGTAAAGCAATATTACCTCATTCACCTGACTATTAGTGACCTTGGTTGTTATCTGTCACGAGCATACATCTTAAATGACTCTATGACTGATGGATTTCCCCGAAAGAATATACATCTTAATGATGCTTCCCTAAACTGTATATATTGCTTTCAATAAGTGAAGATCTTGTTTATGTTTATACCACATGTTTCTGCAGGAGGATCAGAAGGACTGGACTATTGATGTATTCACTGATGCGTTTGCCCTGGTTGAAGAAAGTGTGGACACAGATCCAAGTGACCTCTTCAGTTCTCCCTATACTTTTGAGTAGTGTTACATGGTGAGAAGTGCTATATTGAAAAACACCCGAGTATGATGCACAATGGCAGCAATATTCTGCACCCAGATAATCAAAATACTTGACAGCCAACTGAAATATCGTCTGTGAGGAGCATCTGAAATAATGTTCCTGATAAATCACATTGGTATGGTGGTTACTACTTTCTATAAAAGGATGATATAAGCTGCTGTTACATCTAGGAACTTGTCAAGATCTAACAAATTCGGGGTTACATCTCTCTTTCCATTCCTTTTTATGTCTTTAGAACTTCATTTGTGATTGATCCACCTGCATAACAAGCCAGCACTGCACCTTTTTTTTTCTTTATGTTCAACAGACAGATTTTTAAATCTTGGGCTGGTTTATAGCCTTCATGTTATCTCAATTGCCCATCTTCCTTGCCGGTCCAAAAATAGCCATAGCCTCACACTTCTAATTGAAATGGTGTAAATCTACATAGGTCATGGTTTCCAATTCATTACATAAAAGCAGCAGTTCAAGATTACTTGCACCTTTCTCTTCAAAGCCTCCGAACAAGACTACACTGCCAAGCAGCCGTTATGAACTACACTATGTTCCCAGTTCTTGGGCCAAAATTTCGGAGGGATTTGTTGTCTTCAATCAGTGACCAGCTAGTTTGACACTACTCTACACTGAGCGAGTCCTTGTTCTTTGCATTCATAACAATCCTTCATCTTTTTTGTATAGTATATTTGTAGCAAATTTGAATTGAATATGTGATTCAGGTATTTTCCCCTTTCTTAAAAGCCATGAATTTGTGATCACAGTAGTTTAAGTCCTCTACGCTGATTCCGCTGTCCTTGGAGAGCATTCATCATGCATTCTCTCTCTTTTCCATGTGAAGGGATTGTTTGGCAAAAAACTATTTTTGAGGTACAGTAAAGCTAATGCTTTGCTAAGGTCAAACATCCATTGCATAAAATATTAAATTATTTTACATGCCCAGTCAATATCTCTAAGAAATGATAACATTAGTCAGTCTTACATGCCCATTTATAACCTTGCATAACAGAACTACATTTCATCAGAACTTCAATGTGTTCGAAAACTCCGTTATAGCATTTCTTTGAATCAACCCACACTTCAAATTCCACGACCTGTAAATGAGCCATAAACCAAAGTCAAGAGCACGCATATCGTTTATGTAATGTAATCATGTAATTTTAAAAAATAAGTTAAGAACGGAAATGCAAGAATGTTCTCCATAGACCCACACACTACTCTCTAATAACTTAGTCCAGTGATTCAGTCAGATGTAATCAGAAAACTAACTACCAATTTAGAAGCAGCATAACACCTAAAAGCAAAAGAGGTCTCATCAATCTAGCACAGACAGGGTTCTATGGCAATTTTTATTTTTCACTACAAGAGTCCATGAAAATAGATTCACAATTGGAATAACTTATAACAAATGATATTTAGGCGAAAAGCTAGAAAGAGAATGTCATGACAAAGTCTACATCAGGACAACAAACAAAGAGCCATAATATGATTCAAAACCTAAGCAGAACGTAAACTTTTATAGTTCGATCCATAAATTTATCATGTCCAATATTATTCCAAAAGGAAGGGAAGGCAAGCCAGGCGGCCACACAGTTTAGCCATACTAAAGACACCATCCATGAATGTCTATCATAGACATGATTACATATATAGATAGATATATAGATATATTTGTAACAATTATCCGTGGATATATATCCAATTAGAAACTCTAATCATATATACCAGTAAAAATCAAAAGAGTATTATCTGAATCAAACCTAATCATGCAAGTAAGCAACTACAAATTTAATTATTAATAGGCAGGAAGAAAGAATGATACATCATGTATATGGACAAGAAGAGAACATTTTACCGCACCTGCAACATAAACAATGTTGAGTAGTAAAGGAAGCCAGCTAGCGCACAAAACAGTTAAGCAGGCGGACATTTGTGCAGTAGGTGCAATGGGGCTTGAAGATAAACGTGCGGGTACGCAGGAACTTGAAGCGCAATGCTTCTTCATCTGGTGCTGCCGGATCAAACTCATATTTGAATAGTATGATGATAACACACACCTTCTCAAAGTAATCTTCATATCTATTGTACTCAACTCTTCTGCACGGCCTGAATATGACAAAGCAGATTTTTCCACCGCCCAGATCGATGAGACGATGCTGATAATGATAAAATAAGCCCACCAACCTGGGATTCAAATTCAAACTCCCAATTCTTTTAAAATAAGAAACATTGAGATCATCAGTCAGTCCCAATCGCCACATGCGTATATCGTTATAACCACATGCAAACACCAACTTCTCCTTCTTCTGATTCGTATCAAAATCCACGACTACAGTCTCACCCAAAAATGGGAGTTTCGACGAACAGTCGATCCAGCAATTCGTCTCCGTATCAAAGCATTTGGACGCCATCACCAGCATCGACATAAATATCCTGTTTTCCGTGACAAGTAAAGAAAATTGAGAATCAAGAAAATCGCGAATAATGGGACGCGTCATGGGTACAGGCAGAACTTCCCACCGCTGGGATTGGGCCCTGTAAACCAAAGAGTCACCCATATAGCGATAACTCATTTCATATTTTTCAACTGCGAGAGCGTAAAGATCTCCTTTTATCTTTATCAACCGCGGACAATATATGGCATGATCGATATTTGCAAGACTACTACTGTTTGAGTCCAACTCCTTGATGCTTCTCATCTCTTCTTCTTCTTCCTTGATGCTTCTCATCTCCTCTTCTTCTTCCTTGATGCTTCTCATCTCTTCTTCTTCTTCTTCTTCTTCTTCTTCTTCTTCTTCCGCTTCCGCTTCCGCTTCCCCTTCTTCCTCGTGCTGCTGCTGCTGAATAATATCATAAGCGTAAACCTTTTTGCTGGGTATGTTATCCCGCGTAAAGGGTGCTAACTCGCCGCCGAGAAAGACAACTTGGGAGCCAAAGGGACCGCAGCCCATGGCGTTGGGGACATCGTACCCATCACCGCAGAGTAAACCGACTCTCCGCAAAACATCATCATGATCATGCATGTGGCTCATAGGGCACTTGGTCTCCTCACCTTTTTCGTGGTTAAAGTCACAGGAACAAGACGACGACATCAAAGCTTCCAAATCGATGGCGCGGATGAAGTAGCAGCTCTTATCCATATTTACTTCCTGGCAGCATATATACAATTTCTCTTTCCGATTCCGAGTGAGACTGCGACGGACATAGCGACCCCGATTGCTATTGCGATTCCGAATCCGATTGCGTTTCCGGTTCCGATTTACAGCCTCACCACTCACTTTGATCTGATTCATCTCCCTTGAACCTACCTCTCTTTTCTTTTCTTTTTTCCCGAGCGCCGCCCGCTAGCCCTACCTCTTACTCTTGCCCAAAGGAATGTTGAGATATGTTTTTGAATTAGTTAGAAGTTCTTGTTAGTCGAGGTTTGTTTTGTTCGGTCAAATAAACTCCTATTAGGAGAGTTAGAGAGTCGGTCAAGGTTGTTGAGTTTGTTTCTGATTAGACCAAGTCCTTAGTTGATTCACCATAATTTCAGGGTTGTTGAGACGTGATTTTGCATTCTTGAATTCCTTGTATTTCAGTGGCTATTTAAAATCCAGTTCATTGATGTTAATAAACGAGAGATGATTTTCAGCTAAAACTTGTGAGCGTAAGACTTTCCAACAAGGAAGGGATCGTATTTATACCACCACCTCTACATCTATCTATCTGGAGTTTTCCGCGTTTGGGTCTGCACACAAACTCCAGGGATTTCGACCCGTCGAAAAATACATCATGGACAAACCAGAGCCATGGTCTCGATCCGTCGAGAGAAATACTCGACTCGTCGAATTCTGACCCGCTGCAAGTATTATTTTACAATTTAGTGTGTTCCCCTATTCAGAGACACCTTGTGTTATTTTGGTTATTTTTGCTGATGGTGGATATCTCTCTGATCCACATAAAAAATGTTCCCACATTGGTTATGTATTCATCATGTGGAACATGACGATTACTTGGAGATTAACAAAGTAAACCCTTGCTGTTACTATCTCGAATTAGTATGAGATTATAACTTTAGATAAAGCGGTTAATGAGTGTGTTTGGTTTAGGACATAATACACTACATTCGAGGATCTAGTGAATTATTATCTACTATGACAACATCAACTTGCATCTTTGAGGATAATGCGGTTTGCATTGAACAGATGAAGTTGAGGTACATTAAAGGTGATCATACTTGACTCATTTCACCAAAGTAATCATACAATCAGCCATATCAACGGTTAATGATTATCCGAGTGAACCGGATTGGTTTGGTGGATAATGCTGCAGACTTGTTTACCAAGTCCTTAACCAAATCTACATTTGCAAAGTATGTGAAACGCATTGGTATGCGAAGATTGTATGAACTCCAAGATTAAGTTACTGATCAGGGGGAGTTCATTTCATAGACATCAGGGGGAGTCTACATCACATGTGATCGTTTTTGTAGTTGATGTGTTGTACTCTTTTTCCTTTAGACCAAATTTTTGTTTTACTCAAGAGGTTTTTGTTTGCTTGGCAAGATTTTTAGCGAGGCAACATGAAATACATAATTCATTAAGAGTGCGACGCAAGGAGAAGTGTTTAAGGAAATTATACTCCGGAATATCCTGATGTGTGTCTTGTCCTAATTAGTATAGAAGTAGATATTCACACAATTCCTGATTTATAGGGATATGAATTTTAACATATTGTAATGTCTATTTAAAGTCATTTATCAATGAATAAAATACAGTTTCAGATCATATTCTCTACGTATCTATATTCTTCTTCAACAGTGAAGATTTTTATTATTGTATATATTTCTGCTGAAACAAACATGGAAAAAGCTAGGGTTCAATATGTAAGTTAAGAGACTACAAAAAACACACCTGATTCTTGAATATTGAGGAGTGGCAATCCAAATTCACCTCCCACTCAAACGCAATAGCTAAAAAAGCAGCACCAGAATGATCAGAAGAGCTATGGAAATTATATAACTATAAGAAGTACACAATACAATGTCCTCAGATTTAGGCAACATTGAGAATAAACCTTTTTCTTCCATATTAAAAAGCTTCTTGTGTGATAAGCAGAGAGTTGCAGTCTAGGCTTCCTCAAGGAAGATGACTATTCTGTAGACAGTTACTGTACAATCTTAATGTAAGCTAGAGCACTATTACTTACGACAATAATCTAAGTCTTCGAATTGTGGTCTGCAAGCCATTACACCTGAGAAGGTGCAACCTCATTTAACCTCCCTTCGTGTTTGCCATGGAACTGTTCGAGTTTATGAGATCTTTAGATGATAAAAGCTGAGACTATGCCAACATATTGTCACCAGAGAGACCATTCAAGCACCAGGCCTTGCTGCAGCCAAATCAGAATCCCTTTATAGCACAAGCGCTGCAAACCCAAGTTGCTACATAGTGTCAGCATTCAAGGCTATATGTCAATGGGGCATGAGGAGCGGCTCTGTGATGTCTGAGCCCTGCGCGAGGAGACAGTCTCTGATGTCTGATTGTGAGTTGAAGCCTTCAGTCTCCTCAAAAGCAGCCATGCATCAGAAGAAGGACAGCCCTGATTCATATCAAGGGCAACTGGAAGAGAGTCTTCACTTAAATCTATAAGCATTATTCCCTGAAACATAGCATGAAACATCCCAAGATAATGTAGACTGAATGAACTAGAATGTATAAGCTAAAAAAAAAAACGAATAGATTGGTTCTCACCTCAAAGTTTATCAAGAAAAGTTGGAATTGCCTCAGTTTCTCCTTCATATTAGAAGACACAGTCTTATCTGGGGAAGAAGCAGCAGCTTCAACAACCTCGGGAGGATGGCCTATCCTCTTCTGTACAACCTAGGGGCACCAAAAAACGACTCAAACTATCAGATTTCAATTCGTATACATTGTTATTGATGAAACTCCAGCATTAACTTACATCATGACTAATGACAATAGCAGACATCATACTACCATCATCAATGTACACCTTGAGATCATATTTCACTACCCCTTTATACCGGAAAGACTTGACACCAGTCAGAAAGCACTACAAAATAGTGTTCAAATTTCAGTCAAAACAATATATATAAACTATCATCCCAGAAATATATATATATATATATATATATGTAGCACGAAACTATATGTACCTTAACGTTTCCCCGAACAGAATGAGTTTTCATGGCTTTCAACCTGATCGACAAAGTAGCTAGGTAAACAAAAGGGGATTCACGGGCTCCAAAGAGTAGGATTGGGAGCTTCCCCTCATTCACGACATTGATATCATCGTCATTCAAAATAGTATCTGAGGATGGGTTAGGCAGACGAGTTTCAACCTCACCAACCAGACAAATATCATCACCATCCAAAATAGCTTCTGAGGATAAGTGAGCCCCGCGAGTTTCACTGCTAATGGACATAGCATCCATGTCAATATCCTCTTCAACATCCAGAGCATCCTCAAATTGTGGGTTGGGAATGTCATCATTAGGCACCAGAGTTTCGCTTCTATTAGGAACAGCATTTATATGGAGTCCCTGAACACCAAAACCACTAAAAGATGAGTTAGCTACAGCACTTCCTCTGCTATTGAGAATGGAGTCCAAAGGCGTATTTTCAACAACAATAGATGATGGTTGATAAGCAGCATGTTCTCTTCGGAGCGGAACAGTCTCTTCCGTAGTCATTGGAATGTTATGTCTACCACCTGCACTTCCTCTGCCATTGGGAATGGAATCCAAAGGCGTATTTTCAACAACAATAGATGATGGTCGATAAGCAGCATGTTCTCTTCGGAGTGGAAAAGTCTTTTCCATAGTCAGTGGAATGTTATTTCTACCACCTGCACCTCAGAAATGAAAGCAAAGGAATCAACATAGCACAAGGAATGGAAGCGTTATTCAAGCTATACCTGTCAGCATAGCTCATGGCAGCAGTGCTGACTTTTGATTTACGAGTCCTTATAGGAGTAAACTAGAGATTAATCCTATACAGGATTCTCTTACAAAAATTCTAGGTGACCCTAATTCTACAGTTTATAGGCATAAAAAGAAATTTAAATCAGACATGACTCACGTGTTATTTCTCTAAAAATCCTTTGGCACTAGAGAGAAAATGCACATGGCAACATGTATATACCTTGGTCAGATGCCTGAAGGAGAGTTGGGGCCCCGAACGTGAAACTATTAGCCTGTCCAGCAACATCAACATCATTAGGAGGCCAGGAAGCAAGGGTTGCCCTATTTGCAAGAGGAGGAATTACTCCATTCCTAGTTCTGCAGGATATAACACAAATTATCAAACCATGTAAGAACGCACTGATTGATTATGAAGTGATCCATTGTAGTCCAGAATCACTTAAAGCGCAATTATGACCCAGAACTTGGAAAATCAAGGTATAACGAATTCTTTTGGCACAAGATTTTTAAATTTAGCAAACCACTGGAATAAGTTACTTAAGTTGTATGAACAATAATAATCAATATCTAGACAATTCATCTTACTGTTTCCAACAACACGAATAATTTAACCTAAGCTAGCTGTAGTATTTAACCCAATAGGCCAATATCATGGACCAAAGTATCTTTACCCTCGACTTATCCAATGAATAGTTCAACAAATTCAGCAATATGCTGCGACTTTTAAACATCAAAAATGCATATTCTACACTTTGCAATTACCTGTTTCCCCTTGGCGGCTTATTCACTTCCTCAACGAGCCTTTTTCGAGCAGCATCCAGCTCTTCAACTAAACCTCCTAGTACTTCAAGAGACTGAGATACCAGCATAAGAAGTCCATGGCGTATATGCACATTACATACAACAACCTAGAAAGGTCAACAAGATAACCTGTGTTTGAGTCAAAAGAGTGAATACGCCTAACAAATATCACACATTGCAACAGAGTCTAAACGAAAAATCCAAAGAAGAGCAGTTAAACCTTCAATCCAGTAGGAGCCAGAGCATCAAGGGCCTGAATGGGCCTGTATTCCATGCCGAAAACACGCTGAACCCCGTCAGTCATGGACAGCTTAAGGCACCTCTTGTGTCCAGCCGGGGCTTTTTGGTACCTCATCTTCAGAGGATTGCTGATGTTAACAATCTCATCAACCTGAAACAAATTCATGTCCCAAATATATGAATCACCAAATTACATTTCCAGTTCATGTGCTTCTGTAAACAGTGACGTAAGAAAATTAAGCTCTACCTGCAACACATAAGGTCCAGGAAGATCAACGAGATGAAGAGAAGCCACGTCAGGCGGAAGCACACCGCCGCTGGAGAAATTCATATCGGAAACCAAAAACTGCTCGAAACAAAGCTTCGCCTTCGCCGCCGCGCCGAGATTCCTAAACCCCGGCACCGATTGCTGGAGCCGCAAAGCACATGCATCCAACCACTCCCGCCTCAGCCTCAACCCCAATCCCTGGAGATGCTCACTTACTGGACGGTGGTTATCTTGCTCGGGAACTGGCTGAGGTGACGGCGGCGACAGGTTGTCGCGAACGTCGATGAAGTCCTCGTCATCGTCGGAGGAGAGAGGGAGCGGTTCGGAAGGGTAAGGGTACGGAGTGGCTTGGGTGACCTGCGGGTGAGACGGCAGCTTTTGCGGTGGTTCTTCGCCTTCGTCGGAAGAGTAGCTGAGTCTCAGTCGTCTTCTGATCATTTTTGGTCGCTCAATTTAGGGATTTTGGTGAGGTTTTTGGTTTTAGAGACGAAGACCGGAAGACGGTTTGTTTTGAAATTTAGGGCGGTAAATGGAATATTTGGGCCCAACCCGACCCGGCCCAATCACAAGAAATATTTCTTTTTTGTGAAAGATTACTTCATAAAACCATGCTGAAGTGAACATTAGGACGTAATTTATAGAACCCAATTTTACAAAAAAAATCTGCTCTCCAGTTTGCATAAGCAAGAATTGGAAATTCGAAGTGTACAAGGCTTTTCGTATGATACTATACGAAATACAACACTACTCTTCTACTCTAGTTTATACTTCTTCTCTACTCTACATGCAGAAATGTACTTGAAATTCGTTTCAAGATGATTTTATACAAGGATGATCCCTCCATCTAGCTATACCGGAGTTGAGTGTCGTTTCTATGACGTCAATTCGGTCTTCGAGAAAGGAGTTTTCTTCTTCTTCGATTACTTCATATTCCTTCTCCATAATCAGCTCCAGCTCTTCAACATTCTTCATTTTGCAGTGCAGCTTTTTCATCTGCAGGCATGCCAATGAAATGAAGAAGATTAGCCTTATGCATCAGAGATGTCGAGAATTATCCACCTGTGTCGGTAAGAAAAAGAGAAAGTCTGGAAGAAAAGAAAGATGAAATCATCCACCTGTGTCCCTATTATGGTTGCCAGAAGATGTTCAATCTCTCTATCTTCCTGATCAGCAAGTAATTTTGCGTGAGCAGCAGCTGCTCCAAGACCTGTTGTGATGGCAGCTCTAATTTGCAAGGTTGGAGGTATGTCAACTTTTTTTGTTAATGCCTCCTCCTGACATGCTGTAATATAGACATTCAGTAATGGATTGGTTAGAGGGCTTGGATGATGACCATAACAAGCCGACAAAAATTGGGAAATAGATAGCCATGTTTTTGAAACAAAGAACCACAACCATTGTCAACACTATATTGAGTATATTCATTCAACCATATACACTCGCACATATGTCGATTCGGCCGTCCATATTTATAAATATCATCTTATTCATGTAATACTAAACATGTTACTAGTCAGCTTTACTGGAATTACCTGATTCAGCTGGCCTCTCCTTCATCTCTGAATATTCAAGTTGAAGGACTCTAAAATAGATAAAAACAAGAATAGTTGAGAAATCTGATGTCAAAATAATACTAACTAACAGATTAACATCTGGAGCATCATTACAAAAAGCATTTAAGTTGAAGGATAACCTCTCTGTCTCACAATTTATAGCAGCAGGCTGCAAGCCATTAGTAGCAAAATCGTCTTCAGAATTAAATATCTCCTTTGAACATGAGGTTTCCTCACAAAGTGCAGTAACAGCAGCCTCAGCTGCAGCAGCTGTAATATGTGGACCGACCATGGTTGATAAGCCAGATACCTATCAGAAGCAGTATTGACAAATTGCTATTAGGACAACTGAATAAAATTAAAGACATAAACTTTACTGGTATAAGGGAAAGGGTGAAGACCATTGTCAGTTATGAGAACATGATGATACATTAACATATAGAAGAAACAACAAATAAAAACTCCTGTCTCTCTATTTTTGCCCAAGCATGTCGCAACACAAGTCAAAGCTTTGACAAACTAAACTGGAGCCATAACAACCATTTCGACCTATTCTTCATTGGAATGTAAACTACCATAGAACAAGAACATGTCCCTACCAACTAGTTCACAATACTATCAGAAGCCTCAACAATGTAGGTAGTACCTGTGTAATGAGTGAACCACTAACATCTGAAAGGGATGCAATTCGTGGTCTTTTCAAAGGCGGACCTTGGTTCACAGTGTCACCGTTCTGCCCGTTGTCATTTGTCTGCTCATGGCCTTGACTCTTCGATTTGATAGCCTCTTGAGACTCAGATGAAGATATCTGAACCTGTTTTGAACCTCTCGAGTTGTCACTAAAGCCATTAGGTTTTCCTTTTCGGTGACCAGATCCCAACACAACTTCCCCAAAAGGCAGATCAATAAGCTTAGCAATACAATCAACTTTTGTCTTGGTCTTAACATTTTGAGCAACACAGTCCCAATCATCTCCATGCTTAACGACTGATTCTAAGAGTAGAAGAATTTCTGATTCAGTCCACTCACCTCCAATATTACCACTCTTTTCATCTACCTCGTCGTACTTGAAATCATCCTTCGACTTGTTCTCCCCGTAGTTTCCATCTTCAAAACATTTTTTGCAAAGTAGAAAATCACCCTGTTGACATAAGAATTAAAACAGAAAAACACACCGATAAGCTTCGGGACAGAAAACTACATACAAATTCATTACGGATCAACTGAATACGCAAGTGAAAATACCTTGCTATACTTGTAGAGTCCAGAATCACAATTTCCACCGTAATTGCAGCAAACCAACCTCTCTTTCTTTACATTACCAAAAACATCCGAGTAAGATGCCAACGAAGGCAGTGTAATTCTACTCGCACTTTCACCCCCGCTATCCACTACCATAGGAGTGCCCGAAAGGGGCCTACAATCACTCGGATTCACCCCAACTCGTACTGCATTGGGGACTCCCTCCTCAACCTTAACTCTAGCCTCTCTAGGGACAACAAAACCACCATTGCCTCCCGATTTCGCACCAAAGTTAATCAACCCCCATTTTTCCAAGAAACTAAAGACCTTGTGTAACAAAGTAACATCACCAACCAGTGACTTTCGGACCTCGGTGAATGTGAGCTTCCTAGCAGGGTCTTCCCTATACTTGTTAATAATAAAATCCCTATATTCTTTGTAAGCCTTTGGTGTTCTTGATATAGTTCTTCCATCAAAGAACTCTTTCAAAGCAATTTTCTCAGTCTCCTGTATCTCATCCCACAAAAACCAGCCTGATAAAAACAATAAATCTCAAAATTCAAAACTAGAATCCAATTTTACATTACAACATTCTTCACAGATAGATTGCCCAGAACAAAAAAATAATGCAGAGTTTCTTTGAGAGATTAGGGTTTTAGCTCATTAGAATCGTAATTTCGATTCCGAGTGAGATTTCAGTTGGAGCGAGCGATTAGGGTTTTGAATTGGGGTTAATGTTAGGGTTTTAAGAGAGAGATAAAAAGAGGAGGGGTGTGACTTACTGGAGTTGCTTGGAATGGTGTAGAGATCGAGCTCTGGTTCGTCGGGTCGGAGCTGCTTTGAACCCGGGTCGTGTGGTGCAAGTTCCATCTTGGATCAGGTAAGTTGTTGAGCCGAGTCGTTGAGTTGAGTTGGTTCTAAATGCTCTCTAATTATGCTTCGACTAATGAGCTGGTCAGCGAACTCGGCATATGTCTTTAATTGAACAAGGAACTAATGGGAATCTGACGCGTGTGGTCTCATTGTGGATTTATTTCTGTTTTGATCGACCACATGCGAGTTTCACGTGACCAATTATAACAAAGTAATCCAAAATGGAAATTGGGTAATTTCAGGTAAATTAAGGAAAAACAATATTAAACATGAAAAACTACAAAAATAATACAAGTGTGATGTGTTTAAGTGTAAAATAGTTTTCATTTGATAGTTGATTTTTTAGGTGTTGTTTTATACGATTTTTTTTTCATACGAGTCAATAAAATTCATTAAAAGAAATTCAAATACAGACATGTTTGATAACCTTCTTTGAAAAAATCATAATGTGACAAAAGAAGCTACGTAAAACAAAACAACAAGAACTACTAAGATTATGATAATCATACTTGAAAGTCAGGGGTTGGACATCTTCATTTGTCAAGAAAATCTTTAAAGGACTAGTGTCATGAATCATATAATGATGTAGGAATAGTCGTGCTATACATAATTACCGGTCATTCACACAAAAGCCTCAGTCCCGACGTACCTCTTCAGTCGCCAATCCTGCATCATGTGCCGTAAAAATAGCACCTCGGACGAGGCAGAGAAGACTTGCAATGAATGCATATGTTAAAACGGCGCAATCGAATTACTGACAATGGTATCAAAATCAGTCGGGCAAACAAAAATGAGATCCCCTAGCTCCTATATGCGAAACCAAAGCCCATTGAGGAGTCCAAATTGCAAGGACTAATCTAGAAATCCCCCAGCAAATTCTTCAGCCCAAACCCAAATATGAGCCCATTAAGGTCCATGGGTCAGTACCGCAGGCTGCCACACAAATCTTACCTGACACACGCCATCCCCGTCGGAATGAGACGGGTTGATCGTTGTACCTCTTCGGCAGCCATTGCACGCCAGAGACCAAGATCTGAGGCCTCCCAACATAGTCTTGGGCGTCACAATTCGTACCTCCATGTGGTATGAAGATGGGTTCATCTCCTCGGTTTGCCGGCCCCATCTCCGCTCCGGTCCTGACCACCCAAGGAATGCAAGATTGATATTTTTAGCGATATTTCGTCAATATTTTGATTTTTTTGAATCACCTGAAAAATCCTCCATTATATCCCGAATTTTTTTTTTATCAATATTTTCGATATATCGGGGATATTTATGATATTTCTCAAAATTTTCAAAACTTTCAAAAACTTTTCGAACCTCATAAGTCCTCTACATGGTTTTGAAGTATTTGTATATTTGATTTTGTGATGTGTGATGTGTTAGTGTGTGATCCCGTAAACACATAGATGTCACACACTTAGTCACTCCAAACGGGTCAACACAGCTCAGATCAAATGCAAGACAGTAATACAGGCTTCAACTTTAAACAAGGAAGCAACATCATCCGAAAGCCCACGCGCTCGGAACAACAAACGGAAGGTATCAGGACAGAACATGAACAAACAAGCAGGATCCCACATCGAAGAACAACAAAAGACCCCATACTCAACCACCAATATATACAACACATTTATGACAGTTACAAGGTACGCCCGTTACTCAACCAATACTATTGTTACGCTTCATACACTAACTTGAGCGTCGGAGAGTCGAAGGCAGGAACAACCCGTCAAGGCTCCTGACAACCGTTTGGTGTATTACTCTTAACATAAGGTAAAGGACGATATACGCGCTGCAGCTCGAATCATTCGTATTGACCTCATCCGCACTTCTACAGGAATTCATATGGAGTTTGGTAGAAATAATTGGCGCCGTCTGTGGGAAACGAGCAATCGTAAACCACCCGAAACCGTAACAGCAAAGATGGCAATAGACCGTGTTACACCCGAAACCGAAAGACGAGAGACGCGCCCGTCGACGCGATCAGCAACATCAATGACCTAACGGAGGACGAAGCGGCAGCCCACCTCGTGAAAGAACTCCAAACGGCCCAAACCGAGAGAGACAAGGAACGCCAAGCCCGACAGCGCTTGGAGGATCGATTTGACGCGTCCATCCGAAGCCAAGAGACCCAACGAGAATAATCTGGACCAACGGAGAAGCCAAGAACGATCAGCCAAGCCATCAGTGTAGACCCACCGTGGGGACAGCGAAATAACCGGCTCCCAGGACCTCCACCGCTGCCCGAAAGGATACGAGAGTACGATGACGAGGAACCTACCACGACAGTTAGGAACGCCTCGGGTACGACGAGATCATCGACCTAATTGTCCAGAAGGCACTGGTGGAAACCCACGTGTACGGAGCACAAGGTCCAAGCACGACGCAGACCTCGAAGACACACGGCTACACACAAGATTGCCCGTCATCCCCCCTTACAACCAAGAATCCGCCACCGAAAGCACAGTCCACCGCGTCCCGCAAGCGCGAAGACCACTATCGCGAACACATGAACCACAAGCAGTATCAGCAGACGCATCACGAGCTCTCACCACTGCGAAACCCACTACCCAGAGATCCACACCAGCGACGCGCAGTCTTCTCCATCACCCAGGGCACAAACGAGGAAGTGCTCAAGCAGAACAAACGGCAAATTCGCTCGCCCATGCATAGGGCGCCCGACATCGCCCATATGCGAAACAATAGGGGAACGTGGTACATATATCATGATTCGAATACCCATAACACTAATGATTGTGAAATCTTAGCCAGGGAAATCGAACGATTGCACACGGAGGGAACGCTGATCTTCCGAGAAACGAACGCGGAACGCCCGATGACAGATATACGAACAACGGGCACCATCAATAACATCACGGGCGCGAAGCGGAAGGCCGAATGCCCACGGGAACGGGAAGAACACCGATCTAGGGACGTATTTGCGGTACATCCCGGAAATTCACTGAAGGCTGTCAAGAAGGATTGGCCCACAATCACCTTCACCTACGAGGAAGAAGGCAACCAGAACAGCGCGCTCCCGTTCGTCATCGACGGAATGGTGGATCGATACTTAGTCAAGCGCATCCTTATCGATAATGGAGCTTTCGTCAACATCATCTTTTGAGAGGCATACGAAGGCCTCAAGCGCCCGAAATGCAAGATAACGCAGGACCACAAGAGCATCGTCAGCTTCTCAGGTGAGACCACTTACCCCCTCGGGAGCGACTACATGCGATTCGGCATCGGTACACCAGGAATTCCCCAGAGCGAAATCAGAACAGACTTCATTATCATAGACCTCCACACATCTTACAACATGATCCTCGGACGACCGGGTATCTCGAAGCTGAGGCTGATCATCGTAGGCCACATGCTCATGGCAAAGTTCCCGACAGACTACGGAATAGGCCTGATCAGAGGGTATGATTTCGTGGAAAAAACTGTTCGACCAGACAAAGACAACACGTGATTGGAAGTACTCGCAGTGGCGGAGTGTTCCCCTGAAGAGCAGCAACCTGACCACCCGCGTGACAGATTGAACACTATCTGGCTCGCCGAAGAACGGGAGGGGCAACGCACGATACAACTATCATGTGAACACCTGGAGCGCATGATCTGCATCGGCGCGCAATTAGAGCTCGACATGGCGGCTCGGCTAACTTAGGTCCTGACGGACTGCCAACAGGTATTTGCATAGTTCTACACGGACATGCCTGGAATCGCCCCAAGCATCATCTCCCAAAAACTCAGCATCAGCTCACTTGCAAAGCCGATAAAGCAGAAACGGCGGGCATATGACCAAGAACGATATGCGGCTATGCACGCAGAGGTCGACAGACTGTAGAAAATCGGTTTCATCCGAAAAGTTGACTACCCAAAATAGATCTCCAACGTCGTTATGGTCAAGAAGCAACACGGATCTTGGCGCATGTATATAGATTACAACAATTTAAACAAGGCCTATCCGAAAGATAGTTTCCCGTTACCCCGGATCGATCAGCTCGTAGACGCCACTGTCGGGCACGAACTACTGTCTATGATGGACACATACTTGGGATACAACCAGATTCTCATGAATACCGAAGACCAGGAGGCCACGTGCTTCACAACGGACAATGGGCTCTACTGTTACGTAGTCATGTCGTTTGGCCTGAAGAATGCGGGCTCCACCTCAGACAAGGGGCACTTGCCCGTTTAGCAACATCTCCCGTACATACGGAGCCAGGGCAACGAGTAGTGGAAGTGCTGAAGAGGCCAAGCATCACGAAAATGCCAGAAGAGATCTTCACGATCGAACCACACATAGGTAGTTGGATGGACTCGATCATCAAATACAAGACAAGGGGCGAACTACCAACAGACTGGGCCCAAGCGCGAAACATCATAGCCTGAGCAGTCAACTTCAACATTCGACACGACAGCCTATACAAACAAGGGAAGACGTGGGCCAACCTCAAATGTGTTATACCGGAGCAAGGCGACAAGATACTCAGGGAAATCCATTCGGGCGTATGTGGCCACCACGTGGGAGCACGATCCATCGCACAAAAGGCACTCCGTTGCGGATTCTGGTGGCCCACCATCCACGCAGATGCAACCGCAATCACTACGACCTGCCATCAGTGCCAACTCTACGCACACAAGAATCACGCGCCCGCGGTTCCCCTATCGATCCTCACCTCTCTTGTTCCGTTTGCACAGTGGGGACTATGTCTCATCGGAGAGCTTCCAAAATCCAAGGGCCAATATCGATACATCATAGTGATCATTGATTACCACACCAAGTTTATCGAGGCGGAACTAATGGTCAAGATCACAACCGAAAATGTGAAGAGATTCCTATGGCGTTTCCTCTACTGTCACTACGGCACCCCGCTCAACATTATCACCAATAACAGGCTGCAATTTCACAACGATGAGCTCAAGGAATTCTGCAAAAGGTAAGGTACCAATCTGATATTCGCATCGCCAGCACACCCACAAATAAATGGACAGGTAGAAGCAATAAACAAAATCATCAAGGGAGGAATCAAGAAAAAGATCGAAATCATCGAGAAAGGAGACGTTTGGTACGGACGATGGCCCACTTTACTCCCCGAAATACTATGGTCAACCCGAACCACGGCAACGGCAACAACAGGAGAAACCCCGTTTAGCCTCACATTCGGAACGGAGGTCGTACTATCACTTGAGCTCACGTACAGAAGCCCAAGAATCGAAAGTTACGACCCCACCACCAATGGCGAAGGACTCAGACTCGTCACGCGTATTGACCTCATCCGCACTTCTACTGGAATTCCTACGGAGTTTGGTAGAAACATGATGTGTAATATATTGTACAAAGGTGTGATGGCCTAGCTGTTTTAGTCATCAAAAAATAAAAATAGAAGTATTAAATTATATTTTAATAATTATCTGCACTTAACACATATTAATTATGTCATTCATATAGTAATATAGAAAATTCATATGTCTTGATGTTTGATCAATATTTTCTTTCCACATAAGGTAAATAATTGATCATATAACAACCTTCAAAAGTTTCATTATAAAATTTCATTACAAAATTTCATGTATTTTTACTAGTTTCCGTCTTTTCCGTCCAAATTTTCACAGGATCGATTTCACCGATATATCCAAATTTTAGACTATCGATATATCCTCGATGTCTGATATTTTACTCCTTGCCCATACTGATCCATCTCTAAACTAGTCAGTCGGGGGACTCACATTTAAGGCGCATATGGGTGGGACGATCCCGCCTTCGCGTCGTAATGACCATCGCTCTCAGATTGTGCCCAATGAGCGCACCGGCAACAACTTCTCGGAGCCAAGACCATCGTCCTTGCATAGTGGCGATGCGGCAAAGCACCTCGCCGGATCTGGATCGAACTCTGTCTCGTGTTGCAATTAGTTGTCTACTCCAGCGTCGCCCATCAACACTGATTTCATGGAACATGATGTGTCCTCCACCACAGTCGAGACCACAGACACCAACCCTCTCTCACCCCTCAAGCACAGTACTTTATCTAGTACAAGCCGGCACAAACACCACAAAAAACCTAGGCCTTGCGGCGCTAAGGTTCGACGCAAACAATCTTCGAGAAACTTAGAGCACAAGGGTAACATCATTTTTGTGAACGGTTATTTATACGATGGAGTTTGTGTTTAATAGAATTTAGATCACGACATTGTGTCATGTTTTTATTAAGGTTATATGTTACGGTCAATTTTTTGTGTAAGTGTGTAACTATTAAGAATGGTGATGTTTAAGCTACTTATGGCGGTTTGTATTTTTTGGATACGCATGTTTGATCATCTTAGATGAGCAGGGTTCCCCATCTCCCCAAGTGTCGAGTCTAATCAATATTTCATTTTCTCTATTACGCCCTTTTGAATTTAACAACTAAAAATGCATGCGTATAGTGGCCTATAAATGCATCTGAGGCACTAAGAGCAACTCCAACTGCTTCCACAAAAAAGAGAAAAACAAAATTTTGGAGAAAATTGAGCATTTTTCACTCCAACAGCTTCCCTATCTCATTCCTCAAAATAAAGAAAGACATAAAATAAATATTTCCCAAATTTACAGCAACTTGCAAAATTTTGAAGAATGGACTATCATTAATATTTTGCGAATTTCAATGTTTTCCAAAGCTCTCCCAAACATATTTCTGCAAGTCTCAATAATAAAAATTATTATTATAATAAAAAGATATAGTTTGTAATAAATGCATAAATTTTGAAAATAGGGAACCTGTTGGAGTTGAGGTATACATTTTTTTGAAAATTTCAACTTTTGCTTCTCCATTTTACAAAAAATTATGGAGAACCTGTTGGAGTAACTCTAAGGCGTTTCACCGTTCAACCAAAGGCTAATAGAGTCAAATAAATTGTGTCATAACGTACTTGTGGCTTGGCATAAAGTCAAATAAGTGGTAACTCCTATCGACGGTGGTGGTGGTGGTGGGGGGGGGGAGGGAGCTGTGAGGTGGCGGTGACTAGGTGGTCGGCCTAAGATGTATTGTGCAAGGGACTGACTTCGTCGAACCACGATGGGATTGACCTGGGGCCCACATACCCAGAACTATTTTTGGGCTGGTGGTTGCCTTGTGAGCTGGAGGTGCAAAGGGTAAATGGTATATGCGAATGGGCCTTTGCCGCAACATAGAAGGAATTCCTAGCTAATTAAAAAGTGGTGTACTTTAAGTTTGACAATTACTCGTGTTACTCTGATTTTTCAATCTAGAGTCATTGTTCAACTTTGTTATCTAGTATAGTGATGTAATATGATTTATTTTCGTGGGGCTGAGTTATCTAGTGGAATATTGTATTACTGTCACCTTTTATTATAGTGAATTTTGACGTACCCCTCAAAAAGATACACACAGCACTAAAAATTTCGAAGTCAAAGACCAAATCACCACAGTAAGTACACACGTGGCAACAGTTAGACAGCTGTTGCAGTAGTCTTTGTGCTCGTCTTGAATACCCTCTTAAAGTTTTAGGGGTCCGTCTGCCATGAGCGATTGAGCGTAATAGCAGTAAAAAAGACGGGAAGGAAATTGAGTGAGAGAGAAGCGCGCTCTCCAAAAATTTCATAGCCCCCAATTTTTTTGAAACCCTCCCTCCCTTTTATATTCACAGCCCGCCCGATTCCACCCTCAAATAAATTTCATTTCCCCCCCAATTCCCCCAAATCTCACTTTCTTAATCCCCTCTATATTCTCTCAGATCAGCCCAAATTTTAACCCCTCCTCCCTTCTCTCTCTGTAAATTTCTAGGGTTTCCATTTCGTCTCCGAAAGCCGCGAATCTAGGGTTCCGAACGAGTTCTTTTGTCTCGATCTCGGCTTGATTGTGAGGTGGCGATGGCGTCCGAAGCTCTAGAAGAGAAGAAACCGGAGGACGAAGCTGTTGTGGAGGAGAAACCGGAGGCCGGAGACGACGAAGAGAAGGATGATCTGATGGAGAAGGCGACGGAAGAGGAAGAAGGAGAAGACGAAGAGACTCCTAAGAAAAGTAGTAGGGGTCGGAAAGCTAGCTTCAAAGAGACGGAGACGCTGAGGAAGAGAGGCGGAGGAGACTCAACGGCGAAGAAAGGGAAGAAGGAGGAGAAAGAGCCGGTGACTCCGGTGAGCGAGAGGCCTACAAGGGAGAGGAAAGTAGTTGAACGCTACTCAGCTCCCGAGAGTGGAAGGTCTTCGGGGGCTAAACCGCTGAACATTGAGAAGGTAGTGCCTTTTTTCTTTTTCTTCAATTGTTGGTTTGTCAATTGTTATACAATGTCTATGATGTATTTTTCGGTGATTGACATTATGCTTGTTATTGTGTGATTTCAGGGTAGCGGCACTCAGCTCAAGGATATCCCCAATGGTATGTTCTGTAAAGCTTATATCTTGTTTGTTGCGTTGGGATCTGGGGAACTTGTTACATCATATTGCCTTAAATATGTAGAATATAGAACGCCCAAAGGTTGAACTTCATAATTGTGTTGAATACAGGATACACAGATCTAAAGTTACATAATTTACATGATTCTGTTGTATAACTCTTTAATTTATTTTTTTGACTTGGCTTTGATTGGTTATTATATATTGATTTCATACAAATATTCACAAGTCCCAAGATGTTGCATTGTAGGAGATGGATGTTGAGTTTGTAACAGTGGCCCAGCGTACTCTTTGTCTAATATTCTGAACTTTTTCAGTGGCTTTCAAGTTGTCAAAGAGAAAGCCGGATGATAACCTACAAATACTTCACACAATTCTTTTTGGGAAGAAAGCCAAGGTGAGTTTAAGAGTTTTTGCTTTGCATTATCTTGTTCAAATGTTGTTTATTTGGTAGTCTGAATCTAATTGCTGATGTTTGTGCAGTCTCACAGTCTAAAGCGACACATTGTCCAGTTTTCGGGTTTTGTGTGGGCTGACAATGAGGTAATGAGAATATTGTGTTCAGTCACTCTTACTCCTACCCCTTTCACTTTTATTTTGAGCAAGGTCATATTCCTTTGATTATGGGTACAAATTTTTCAGTACCTTTTTATGGCCACTTTTGTCTTTAATATGCTGTCATATTGTACTCTTTGTTACAAATGTGTAAGAGTATGATATAGATTCAGGGACACAAATTGGTTCTCTCTGTTTTTGGTCAAACATACAATTTCTCTCGATCCTTATATATCTTTTTGCAGCAGGAAAAACATAGGATTAGAGTCAAGGAGAAGCTTGATAAGTGTGTTAAAGAAAAGTTGATGGATTTTTGTGATGTGCTTAATATTCAAGTCAAGGCTGGCTCAAAGAAGGTAAGTTGTCTTAGGAATGATATCTTGCGCTTGTATGAATTCCATTTAGTGTTCTTTGTCTCATGAGTTACACTTGCAGGAAGAACTCTCTGCAAAGCTATTGGAGTTCTTGGAATCTCCACATGTTACAACTGATGTTTTGCTAGCCGAAAAGGATCAGGTTATTCCTTTCCCGAACTTTCTTTGCTCTGTCCTGATATGTGACTTTTATTAACCTATGTTTCTTATCTGAGTTTAGAAAGGGCAAAAGCGTAAGAAGAAAGTTACACCAAGTAAGATTGCAGGTTCTGGAGAAGGATCACCGGAAACACCAGTCAAGGTGTGCAATCACTATTCACTTTACATTAAAGAACATTGGAAAAGACTATTAGTAGTGGAAATTTCCTACATTAGTTTTTACACATATCTTGCTGCTTCAAATGCATAATAATCATGGCTTTGCATGTGTTCATATTCAAGTTTTGACTTCCACAAAGAAGCATTGTTGATGTAGTTAATCCAGCTTAATTGCTTTTAGACTGTAATAGAATATACTTGTTTTCATATTCTAGACTAAATTTATATTTTGATATTTTTTTGTAAGTGTATCATAAGTTCATCAAGCCACATGTGTTTTTAGATAAGATCATAAATGTAAAAGAAACACTAAATATTTCGAATGGGTTCATATGTTGAATCTTCTCCAAATTCTTGGTGATTTGTTTTCTTCTTTCCAAACTCAACATATTGTGGCATTGGTTGTGCATTCCTCAATACAGTAATCTAAAGATCATGTAGTGCAATGCAGTATGATTCATTTCTTTATACTTGCTGTCTTTCTTTCCTTAGAAACAAAAGAGAACAGCAGGTGCTGAAAAGAATGAGAAGTCACCCAAAGTTGAAGATGAAGTTGATGATAATGATGAACCTTCAGATGCAAAGGACGATCCTATTGAAGAAGATGACGAAGATAAGATAAACGAAGACACTGATCAGGGGGACAAATCTGATGAAGATGAAGATGAACCAAGGGACCAGGTGTCAAGCCCAAAAAGCTCATCCAAAGATGTGAAGGAGGGCTCAAAGAGTAAAACTGGGGGGAAGTCAACTCCAGCTAAGAAAACCTCTGCAAAATTTGTGAAAAGTCCGGATTCTGAAAAGAAATCTCGTTCGACTTCAAAAAGAGGTATGAGTGATGCTGATGAAGCTTCTGGTTCTAAAGCCAAGGGATCTGTGAAAAAACAGAAGACTGAAAAGGAAAGCCCGGAGGATAGCAAGGCAAAAACCACTAGCAAGAAGCAGTCAAGCAAGTCCCCAGCCAAGGTTCTAGCAAAGGATCAAGGTCAGTTGCTTTATGTTTATTTTGTTTTTGACACTATCTTGTAGATTTATATGGTTAGGTATCTAAAATTATGCATTTAAGAACTTAATTTTTCCATAAGTTATAAGTTCTTTTCATAATTGTCTCAATGTTTTAATGAACCTAGTGAAAGGCAAAACTAGCAAGAAGGCAAAGGCAGAGCCCTCAAGAGAAGATGTTCATGCTGTCATTGTTGACATTTTAAAGGAAGTGGACTTCAATACTGTAAGTTATTTTTTCAACACTACCTTGTTGGATGAAGGAAGTTGCATTGATTCTATGATATAACCCTTTGACTTTACTTGCTGCAGGCAACTTTATCCGATATTCTCAAGCAACTTGGTAAGGCTCTATTTACCCTTTTCTTGCTTCAGTCTGTTTCATCTTCCATTTCTTTCAAGATTGTTCGGTAAACTTAACTGCTAATGTATGTATATTAGGTACCCACTTTGGTATTGATTTAATGCATAGAAAAGCTGAGGTGAAGGAAATAATTACTGAAGTGATTAATAACATGACTGATGAGGAAGATGAAGAGGAAGCTGAAGGTGTTGATGATTCAGACAATGAGGATGCAGCTTAGTTCTTAGTGGGTCAGTGATCATACATGACCATTGCAGAATATGAGCCCCTGTGGTGCATTCACCAGGTAGTTCATGGCTTTGGATGCTGCTTGGTTCCATGTGTGTTGTACCATATTTTATTAACCTCTTAGTTGTGTTAATCTGACCTCAAATTCATATGCTAGTTTTAGTTTATTTGATCTTCAAGCTTGAAACACCCTCTTGTAAGAGCTGTTTAGCCTGTAATTGTGTACTTTCTTTTCATTAGAAATGAGTAGTAAGTGGGTTTATATTCTTATAAGCTTTCCCCCCGATGAAACTACAGAAAGGTTAGTTGAATAAATTGTCTACACTTTCCTTGTCAAGTAGCAATCAACTTTCTTATAGTATTGGACAATTGGGATTGCTTATTATACATCAATAGTTTTCATTCCCCACATAGTAACTACTTGGGTCCATCCTTTTGAGGCTCTTTGGAGTTTGGACTCTTAGTAAGTTGGTATTGTATTTTATCCCTTCTATGTGCTTCAAATTGGTATTCTAATATGAGAGTTTTTTTATTGAGGACTTTTATTGACGCAGCGGAGTATATAGGTTATCAAGCGATTAACTTAGAAAGAATCAAGATAAATTGGAATTTACTAGATTTTGAGAAAAGTTCTCGTTTTTGATTAATAATATGAAAGATGCGTCTAACAGCTACAAAGAGGCGCTTAAATACCGAAACAAAATCCTAGGGCGAAAACAAGAGGGTCCACGGGTGAAATAAAAATAAAATCAAAAATAAATAAAATCCTAAAACGGTCTTCTTCAATCTTCAATGCCATCTGTTTTACATCATTTATGGTGAGGATTTGGTGAGTATCTTTTATATAATAGTTTATGTTTCAATTTTAATTATATTTTGACATTAATCGTTAGATGTTTAGTTATATATGAATAGATTATTTTTATGAATTTTTAATTAAATAAAAAATTGTTAAGAGATTCAAAATTATGGTTTATTAATTATGAACATAAATGATTTAAATTTGATAAATTTGGAATGTTTATTTATATCATCTTGTTCGATCCCTTAACAATTTTTAAAGAGAAAATAGTTAAAAAGGTTATCTAAGTATGATATGTTCTAAATTTTGCTCACTTATGTAAGGTAAATATCATTTTGTTCACTATCAAATTATACTTTTACTCTGCTCATTTTGAATTTTGCAAAATTTAAGGTTTTGAATTCGAGTTATAATTGGCCAAGGAAACTTAATGGGCATTGTAGCTCTCTTCCTTGTAAGCTTTTTTATATCAAGGCCGAGTCTTAATTCATTTTGAGGAGAGAAAATCGAAGATTTGAAGTTTTGGGTGTTATTGACTTTAAAGTTTAATTCAATCACTTTCATGATAAATTGGACTTAAGTGTAGTTGAAAAAATTGTTATTTGGTTGATTTTGTACAGATTGAGCTCTGATTTACTCGAAATTGGAGTGACGTTGCTAATTTTTCTGATTCGGAGTTATCAAAGTGAGTAAAAATGTAATTTGATAGTGAGCAAAGTTAAGAACGTGTCATACTTGAGTGATCATTTTAGCTATTTTCTTATTTTTAAATTTGATGAAAATTTATAAAAATAATTTATATATATAACTATATATACAACGGTTAATCTTTTAAAATATTATTAGAAAGTATAATTTTTAAGAAAGTATTCACCAAATATTCACCATAAAAATCTTTAACAAAAAATTTCCTATATTCTAATATACCTTAAATATCATTTGCTTAATATTGGTCTATCTTTAGAAAACATATGTTTTCCTGCATGCGCACATTGCATGTTTCTTTACACCTTAATTTATGGAGTGTTACCTTTGATGAAAGACTTTGCACCCAGATTGTAACCCTCTGCTATACTTCATCCCTTCAAGTTGATTGCAAACTTTTCCACACTTTTCCACATGATGGAATAAATCACTTTTTTTTTTGGGATTATGATTATATAAATCCAAACCATGATTTTTTTTTTTTAGATTACGAAGTAAAGGTATCAAGACAAGGCTGAATCCTTGAGATACTAAATGTGGTCTCAAAAGGATAGATGGAGCCATTTGGTGGTGTGTGTTATTCTGTAATGGAACCTTCTAACTTCTGATAATGTGATTTGTTAGACTGCACGGAAGGCTTTCTTGGCCATAAGGGTAGGAAAATTATTCAGTGCATAGCACAGCATTTGTACTGTTTCACGTGGCAAACATTCATTGGCACAAAATTAATTGAGAGTTATATAATTAAAAAGAATCTGTTTCCCGTTTTATCCTCAACCAGTCAACCTTTACTCTCTCTCTCTCTCGGGATGTTGGAGATGCATCGCTGCCGGCAGGCCACCAATCCGGCCAACCAAATAGTCAATCTCTTCGTCTTAATTATCTCTACAATCCCATCACCTATATTTCTTTGGTCTTGCTCGAATTTGGGATTGAAGCTCAAAAACCTCGAGAACCCTAGAAGTTGGGGACGACTCTTTTCAGGCCGAATCGACCTAGGAGACCCCGGGCTTTGTATCCCTTTGCATCACGAAGCTAAGCATACCTTTGTCGCCTCTAATTCAATCGGTGATGGCCGAATCGAAGATTTGAAGATTTTTGTATTCTTGACATCAAAAGTAAATTCGGTTGTTTCTGGATGTAATTGGATAATATTAAGAGAAAGTTGTTATTGGGGTGAATTTTGAGTCTATCTAGGTTTGGATCGCCGGAATTGAAAGCGCCGCCGCCGCCGGCGGTGGCTCACGACGTTGCAATAGGAGATGCAAGGTGCAACTGATGTGAATAGGATGAGGGCAAAACAGACATTTAACACTTTCTTAATAATTATCAATTTATTTCTCCAACCAATAGATACGTGTGCGACGTGTTGTTCACACAATACCTTGTGGTAAGGGCATAGGTCCATGAATTGTGAATGAAAATTTTAGTCAAAAGTTCACACTATGGATGTCTTTGCTTTCTTGGCCTCCACCTTTCCTTGCCCTCCGACTTATTTTATTGTACTGCTTGCATTGCGCGCTCTGTGCTCCGTGCTCCTAGTTGTTTGCATGGTGGAGTTTGTATCTGCTTTATGTACTTGTATGTTTGGAGTTTGACGTTGGTCAAGGCTCCCCGGGCCCTGCCCTTGTTGAAGAAGGAAGTCAAGTTCACACTATGAGCCTGCGGGAGGTAAATTATCGTTTTAGTTTTTCAATAATTACATGCAAATGGACCAATCCCCCTTAATACACTATATATGTTTTGGACGCATACCACCACCCCAACTAACCCTAATATCATAAACTGGTAACGTTTTGGTTCACTGGCAAATAGCATGCACAGCTCATATGATAAGAATGATTATCCAGATCTGCAGACAGATCAATTCGAAGAGGGTCTTGTCTTCTCCACTAAGATAGCTTAGCGTAACCACTTCAATTAAACATGCTCTATCAATCTCTTTCACAATGCATAGCCATTTCAACGAAAACTATTGCATTTAAGATTTTGGTTTGGCCCGAGCCAGTTAGGTGTAAAACAGTGCATTCCACATCAAGGGATTAATTAAAATGCTGAGGGGGTGTCCCCTTGCTTCTCTATATAGTTGTAGCAACATCAGAGAAGGATATGCAGATTGAGATCGATCACTCCAACCGTTCCTCATTTGTCACAACTCATAACATTCCTTCAGGATCAGGTATAACTTCATCAATTAATTCTTTCTACCCTTCTAAGAGTTTGAAGTTCCTCGCTTAATTATACTATTCGCATTAACTTTTGTTCCAAGTATTCAACGATTTCTGTGTTGAATCATGAAGTTAGCACAGGATTGTATCAAGGCCGAATGACTCAGATTTGCCTCTTTTTTTTTTTTTTTTTTTTTTGTATATAGATCATTAATACGTGTAATGTTTGTAGTCACGAAGTCCAATTTGCATGCACACAAAACTTATTAGGCAATTGGTCACCTACACTTGTCTTACTTTCTTTGAACTTCAAACAGGTGCTGCTTGGCTAGCTGCTTGATTCTTGTTCAAGGGAGCTTGTGATGGCTGATCATAACAATGACAAAACCCCCTTTGAGCTTATTGTGAAGAAAGAAGAACCAACTCTAGTACCTCCTGCTGCGGAGACAGAGAAGGGTCTCTACTTCCTCTCGAATCTGGATCAGAACATTGCGGTTATAGTTCGTACTCTCTACTATTTTAAATCAGATGCAAAGGGAAATGAGGAAGTCATGGAAGTCATGAAGAAAGCATTGTCAGATGTACTTGTTCATTACTATCCACTGGCAGGGAGGTTGAGTATAAGCACTGAAGGAAAGCTTATAGTGGATTGCACAGGAGAGGGAGCTGTGTTTGTGGAAGCTGAAGCAAACTGTGAAATGGAAGAGGTAGGCGATATAACAAAGTCGAACCCTGTGACTCTTGAGAAGCTGGTTTATAATGTTCCTGGTGCTCAGAACATACTTGAGATTCCTCCATTGGTTGCTCAGGTTTGCATTTCCATAACTTCTGTTCGTTTCAACGACTTTTCCTCTTACACAAGTAATCTTAAATTAATGTGAGTTATTTGATCCCAGGTCACTAGATTCAAATGTGGAGGATTTGTCCTTGGGCTATGTGTGAACCATTGTATGTTCGATGGGATTGCTGCAATGGAATTTGTGAACTCATGGGGTGAGACTGCTAGAGGTTTGACTCTTAAAGTTCCTCCATTTGTAGATAGAAGCATACTAAAAGCGCGAAACCCACCAAAGATAGAGTTCCCTCATCTGGAATTTGCAGAGATAGAAGATTTATCTGATAAAAACAAACTATATGAGGAAGAAGAAATGGCATATAAGGCGTTTTGCTTTGATCCAGAGAAGCTCGAAAAGCTAAAAAAGATGGCCATGGAAGATGGGGTTCTTGACAAATGTACATCATTTGTAGCACTCTCTGCCTTTGTCTGGAGGGCAAGGACTAAAGCCTTAAGGATGATCCCGGATCAGAAAACAAAGCTTCTCTTTGCTGTTGATGGCCGGTCAAGATTTGAGCCACCGACACCAAAAGGGTACTTCGGAAATGCCATTGTGTTGACAAACACAATATGCAGTGCAGGGGAGCTCTTAGAGAACCCATTTTCATTTTCTGTTGGACTAGTTGACAAGGCAGTTCACATGGTTACTGATAGTTATATGAGATCAGCCATAGACTACTTCGAAACCACAAGAGCTAGGCCTTCTTTGGCATCAACTCTTTTGATAACAACATGGTCTAGGCTTGCTTTCCACTCTACTGATTTTGGTTGGGGAGAGCCAGTGTTCTCAGGGCCGGTTGGTTTACCAGAAAAGGAAGTAATTCTGTTCCTTTCTCATGGTCAGGACAGGAAAAGCATAAATGTGCTTTTGGGAATGCCAACTTCTGCTATGGAGATGTTTAAAGAGTTGATGCAGATTTGAAGTTTCAAGTGGTAAAGGAGAAACAATAATTAGCGCCAGGGAAATCCTGGTAAGAAAAGGGTACTAGAGCTTGCAAATTCATATGCTCCCTTAAGTTTAGTTTTTCTTCTGTTTCATTTAGATGTGTATGGGTTTGATGCTGATGAGGGTAATAATAGTTCCCTCATCAGCTGTTATGAAAATATATATACTATATATATATATATGTCATCAACTTGTGGATCAGGAATGTGCTATTGTATTCTACAACTGTAATCTGTACTGCTAGCTTCTTTCTATACCAGATATACAATTATTGCTATACACCAGAATAAGCTGTATAATAGTACCATGTAGACATCCTCAATTAAAAGTTTAAAACTGCTTGGTAAACTATCTTCTACATCATTATTTCTGATTGTATTGATGCATTTAACCATGGAACTATTAGATACGGATGGATGACAAAAACAAATTGAATTATGATTTTTGTTTCTTGGCCCAGTCATCCAAGCCAATACTGACTCTTTGAATTGTTTCTGTGTTCTTTTTGTGTTGCTGAATGAGTGGATGTTCTTGTTGAATTACATTTCCACTACAAAGTGAGTAAATGGTTCTTATACACTAGATAGGTCTAACCTGCTGCCAAGTTCAACATGACTTGATCGAGTTGATTTTCTTACATCATTACAAGAACATTCACCAAAGAGAATATTTCCTGCAAGAAATACGAGCATCACTAAGCGCGCACTACGCTAGACTATTAGATTATTTTGTTTGGTCAAAAATATTTCGATTAGATGATCAAAGTAGCTATCACAAGTTCACAACACAGCCGGTACAAATGGACTACTTGATCTTCATAGAACCCACATTAAAGAACTTCAATTCTTCTTTCCATTCTCATTCTCATCCTTTTGTTTTTTTTTTCGAAAGCAAAATCTTCTGTATAAGCATCTCAAGTGGTTGAGTTACATATATCTTCGCACAAAACTAACCACTGAACAAATCAATGTTGATCGATAATGATATATACTCGATCACAATAACTTGCAGCAGTCTGGTTTAACTTAGTGATGGACTAAGCAGCCTATAAGCACCAGCATATCCCTTGTTCAAGCTTAATTGAGTTATGTGAACAAGGTATTAACGGGACACTCTTGGTATAACTACTACTGATCATCCTAATTTCGTCCTCAACATTGTACTCCATCTCTGCCAAAACATTGTGTTAGTATAGCATCATTAGTTGTCCGATTAAATATACTTATCCACTTAAGCAGGCGATCAACACCTACCCGACCACCCGAAAGACCACCAGGAAGGCTACAACTTCGCTCACAAGACCGACCCCATCCGAGCGCGCACGCGCCCGTGGGGCGCACATACAAATGTGTGGATCACATGACAACAAGTGCAAACCAGTCCCACATCGAGGAACGCAAGCCTACAACAAACTCAACCACCTATATATGAAATGTATTTATTACATGTAGAGGAGAGGGATATCAACGCAACTCGTTCAATAGCATTCAGTTCAGTTTATCCAATCACAACTCCACTAAACACTCCAACTTACTCTTCTCGCACGTTCGCTTGACTGTTATATCCAATACATCTTCTAACTTAGGCATCAGAGCGTTGAAGGCAGGCCACCCCTGTCTCGACCATTTAACTGTCTGTTTGTCGTTGTATTCTTCTAACAGCCGAACCCGAACCCGAACCCGAACACCCGAATACCCGAAGAGTGAGAAAGCGCACGACCATCCGAACAGCCCGAACGTTCGGACGACGAAGAAGAAGAAGATTACCCGTACTTGCTTCTGCTAGATTGCGTCCCGCGTAATCCGGTAGAAACAGTTGGCGCCGTCTGTGGGAAGCTTACAAATTGCAAACCTCGTATAAACACCACTAACCAAAAGCCCACATGCATACCCAGGAGACAAACGCAAGTGACACACCCCTCGGAGAAACGCCCCCGAGCGTCCAGGCGCAGCAAGCAATAGAGCTGGGAACGAGCAGTAGTAAGGAGCGTGTCGACGGACTGCTCCAAGAGCTGCAAAGGGCAGCGCTCGAGAGGGCGGAAGAGCGCCAGATCCGGCAGAGGCTGGAGGAGCGGCTGGATGCACTCGTCGGCCAGCAGCAGGGGCATCGCGAACGGACCTAAGAAACCACAGATGAGGAGCGGCACCCGTTCGGCGGGGTTGACTCCCGGACGACCCGCGCGCCCACACCAGTAGGGGAATCAGCGCCCCAGACAGACAACATCCGGATCCTCCAGAGGATGGAAGAATTGGCGGAGGAGGTATCGCGCCTGCGGAAAGACAAGCTTGCCGGTCAGGGTGGGATGTTCACCCCCCGGGTCAGCCCGTTCTCAGCGCATATACTAGAGAGAGGAAGAGACCTCCACGCGAAGACGGAGAAGATCACCCGGTTCGACGGGAGTGGGGATCCCCATACGCACATCGATGAATTTCGATCCTCCACGGGAGTGGGGACCCGACCCTGTGCTTCCTGTTCCAGGAAACACTGACCGAAGAGGCAAGGAGTTGGTTCTACGAGATCCCGCCAGGCTCCATCCACTCGTTTCTCGAACTGGCGGAAAGCTTCCAGAAGCGGGGTACCGGCTCCAAGGAAAGTACAACACTACGGGTATCCTCCTCAAGGTCTGCCAGGGGAGGGGCGAGAGCCTGTCGAGCTATATAAACCGATGGAGGACGCTCGCGAGCACATGCAGGGACCTTGACAAGCGAGTGGCCAAGATAGCCCTGATGGACAACATGCTCGCCACACCATTCGTAGAAAAGCTGGTCGAAAAGAACTTCTCGACTACGACGAGATTATGGACTTGATCGTGCAGAAGGCGCTCGTAGAGACGCGACTGTACGGGTCCACCTCCGAGTCTAGCACCAACAGACCGGAGAAGACAAGCGCACAACCGCGACAATCCGCGGACGACGAAGAGCCAACCGGGGGCTATAAGAGGGGCCGAGACGCCCAAGGACAGAATCACCAGAGACCATCCTCCCGCGACTATCACAACCGCCACAACCAGGCGAGGGGACCGGCGCCACAGGAAGCCCGTCTACCGTCAGCACCACGATACCGACCGGCGGGCCAGGAAGTATATGCGATCAATCGGCAGTCGAACGAGCAGCTGCTCTGCTAGCATCGACACCTGATTGCACCGCCAAACAACATGTCGAAGGCGAGGGTCCCAATCGGCCGAATCCCGGACATCTGGTGTGAATACCACAACACCACCACCCACCGCACGAACGACTGCATCATGCTAACAAAGGTCCTCACAGATATGCAGAAGGACAGACAGGTTACCCCTTCTAGGGCGGGCGAGCGACCGCGCGAAGCAAATATCGAGACCCGGGGGACTATCAGCACGATATTCGGGGGAAAGCGCAAGGAGAGAACCTCGTCGCCCGATCGCTCGAGCAGGGAAGTGCTGATGATCGGGGCAGGAAGGGCGCCCAAGGCAGGAAAGAGGGAGCCGCCGACCATTAGCTTCACGGCGGAGGACGAAGAAGGAAGCCCGAGGGACAGCACCCTGTCGTTCGTGATCGACGCGATCATCGACCGATTCCTCGTGAAGAGGGTGCTGATAGACAATGGGGCGTCCGTGAACGTGATCTACTTGGATGCATATACGGTGCTCGGAAGGCCCGCACACAAGATGACGCAGGATCACGAGTGCGTCGCCAGCTTCACGGGCGAAATGTCGTACCCGATTGGGAGCGACAACGTTCGAGTCGGAATCGGCGCCCCCGATTCCCCGCACAGCGAGGTCCGGACGGACTTCATCGTCATGGACACCCCCTCCCCATACAACGCCATACTCGGGAGGCCGGGGATCAACAAATTAAAGCTGATAATTGCGGGGTACATGCTCTTGGGACGATTCCCAACCGAGCACAGAGTCGGATATGTCCGGGGATACAACTATGAAGAAGCGGCGAAACCCCGGAACAGGCAGGAGGTCCTCGCCATGCAGGAATCGGCACCGGATGCGGAGGTACCGGACGACCCGCGCGACGGGCTGATGGCAGTATCGCCTGTCCCGGAGCGCGAAAAGCTGAGGACGATTCAACTATCCTCCAAACACCCGGAGAGGACGGTCCAAATTGGAGCATCGTTGGCCCCCGCGATAGCCGAGCGGCTGATCGCGCTGCTGAAGGAGAAGCAGGAGGTGTTCGCATGGTCGTACAAGGACATGCCCGGAATCAGTACAAACATCATATCCCACAAGCTGAGCGTCAGCGCCGGCACTCGAGCGGTAAAGCAGAAGAGACGAGCGTACAAAGAGGAACACTACGCGGCGATGCACGAGGAGGTGGACCGATTGCTGGGCATCGGGTTCATCCGCAAGGTGGACTACCCGAAGTGGATCTCCAACGCTGTAATGGTGCTGAAGAGCAACAAAAAATGGAGGATGTGCATCGATTACAGTGACCTCAACAAGGCGTTCCCCAAAGACAGCTTCCCTCTACCGAGGATCGACCAGTTGGTGGACGCGACAGCCGGACATGAGCTCCTGTCCATGATGGACGCGTACTCGGGCTACAATCAGATCTTCATGGACCCCGAGGACCAGGAGGCGACGACGTTTGTCACGGACAATGGCCTTTATTGCTACGTCGTCATGCCATTCGGGTTGAAGAACCCCGGCTCCACATACCAGAGGCTCATGAACGCGATGTTCCATGGCTTGATTGGTAAAATTGTGGATGTGTACGTGGACGACATCTTGGTGAAGAGCGTTCAGACGGCCGACCACGTCCAGAACTTGGGGACTGTGCTCGACGTCCTCATCAGGAACGACATGAGGCTAAACCCGGCCAAGTGCAAGCAAATTCCTTGGATATATCGTCAGTCAGCGGAGAATCGAAGCCGCGCCCACCAAGGTAAAAGCGATCATTGACATGAAACCACCAGTCAAGAAGGTAGACCTGCAGAGCCTCACGGGCAAGCTCGCATCAGTGAACATGATCATATCCCGCTACTCAGACGGATGCGCCCCATTCTTCAAAGCCCTCCGAACGACGAACAAGCGAGAGGTCGCGTGGATGCCCGAGTGAGAAGCATCCTTCCTCCAGATCAAGGAATACCTAGCCTCCATCCCACTCCTATCCAGGCCCGTTTGGGGGGAAATATTGTACATCTACTTGGCCGCCTCGCTCACAGCTGTCAGTTCTGCCCTCGTCCGCAGTGAGGACTGCACGAAACTGCCCGTTTTCTTCTCAGAAAAGGGCATGACGGGCGCTGAGACCCGATATCCGACGATCGAGAAGATGGCGCTCGCACTCATCACCGCCGCCCGACAGTTGAGGCCATACTTCCAAGCGCACAGTATCCATATCCTTACGAACGTGCCCCTACACCAGATCCTCCAATCGCCCGACCACAGCGGCCGCCTGGCGAAGTGGGCTATTGAACTCAGTGAATTCGACCTCCAGTACAAGCCCCGAACGACGATCAAAGGACAGGCAGTGGCGGACTTCATCGCCGAATACACGAAAGCCGAGGCAACAACGATCGATGCACCCGACGGCTCGACGGTAGAGGCATCCGACAAACCGGAGGTCAAGGAGGGACCATTGTCGGAGTGGAATCTCTACGTCGACGGGTCCTGCACGAAGAAGGTGAGTGGCGCCGGGATTATCCTGACCAGGCCAGGAGGGGTAAACGCGGAGTACGCCCTCAAGTTTGAATTCAAGACAACCAACAACGAGGCCGAGTACGAAGCGCTCATCGCAGGCCTACAGCTGGCCAAGAACTCGGAGGCGCCCGACCTCAACGTATTCAGTGACTCGCAGTTGGTGGTAAGCTAGGTCGGAGGGGAATTCCAAGCAAAGGGAAAGTCATGATCGCCTATCTGAAGCACGTGAAGGCGCTGATCAGTGGATTCAAGTACGTCAACGTCAACCACATACACCGAGGATTCAACGCAAAGGCGGATAGGCTCGCCCGATTGGCCACGACCCCGGTACACACGGGACCAGGGCAGTGGATCGTCGAAGTGTTGCAACGACCGAGCATCTCGGGAGCAGAACAGGTCATGGCAATCGAACCGCACGAGCACAGCTACATGGACGTGCTCATCGCTTACAAGACAAGGGGAGAGCTACCGGAGGACAAGCGAGAGGCCAGAACCATTGTCGCACGGGCAGCCAACTTCAGCATGCGGGACGGAATGCTGTATCGACAAGGGAGGACTTGCGCCAGCCTCAAGTGCGTCACTCCAACCAGGGGCAACTCGATCCTAAAGGAAATCCAATCGGGCACGTGCAGCCACCATGCGGGCGCCAGATCGATCGCACACAAAGCCCTTCGGTGTGGATTCTGGTGGCCCACCATCCACGCGGACGCCACGGCGCTAACGAGCAAGTGCCACCAGTGCCAGTTGCATGCGCACCAACACTACACGCCCGCCGTCCCACTGTCCATCCTCCTGTCGCCCGTACCGTTCGCACAGTGGGGACTGGACCTGATCGGGGAGCTCCCAAAATCAAAGGGGCAGTACAGATACTTGATTGTCATCATTGACTACCACACAAAGTTCATCGAGGCCCAACCCATGGCAAAGATCACGACAGAGAAGGTCGAACGCTTCCTCTGGCGCTTCCTCTTCTGGCGCTTCCTCTTCTGTCGCTACGGGATGCTGATCAGCATCTTCACGGACAATGGGCCATAGTTCAACAACCCTCGGCTCACGGCATTCTGCAAGCGGCAAGGAACGGATCTCGTGTTCGCATCACCAGCGTACCCTCAGACGAACGGACAAGTGGAAGCAGCGAACAAGATCATCAAGGCGGGCATCAAGAAGAAGATTGAGGATATCGAACCCGGAGACGCGGGATACGGACGCTGGCCTGAGTTCATCCCGGAGATCCTATGGTCTATCCAAACGACCGCCAACGCTGCCACGGGCGAAACCCCGTTCAGTCTGACGTTCGGAACGGAAGCTGTGCTACCCTTGGAGATCACCCATCAGAGCCCACGGATCGAGGGGTACGATCCGCGCACGAACAACGAGGGACTATGACTCAACAACGATCTGGTGGAAGAACGGAGAGACACAACGCATCTCCACAACGCCGCAAACAAGCAGAGGATCGCCCGATTGTACAACCAGCGTATTTGGGCTCGACCAATCCAACAGGGGGACTGGGTGATGAAGGCAATCCAACAGAAGGTCAGGGCACTCCGCCCGTCATGGGAAGGCCCGTACGTCGTGGACGAGGTAGTAAGCGCCAACACTTTCTACCTTAGGGACATGCAGGGTCAACGGCTGCGACACCCGTGGAACATCCAACACTTGAGGAAGTACTTTCATTAAATTTCGTTGTGTTTATGTACTTGATTCATTTTAAAGTTCAGTTGTTTCGTTCGTTTGTTCTTGACCCGCCTGCCCGATACTCGGGGGACTGGGGACAGACTATTCGCATTGATGTAACACTTGGTTAGAATACCATTCAAACAAAAAAAAGAGGAAGCGCATGTACGCGCGAGTCATTCAAAGATGCAAAAAAAGAAAGGCAAATAAAGGACACACGCACGGAAGAAAAAGAAAACTTCATTATATTCATAAGGCACGAGGCCTGTTACAAAAGACCTACACTATTACAAGAAAAAAGAAAAAAGCCTAATCTACTTCCCCGCCCGCCTCACCAGCCGCTTCCCCAGTCGCCGCCTCGGGCTGCCTCTGCTCAGGCTCTGCGGACGCCCCACCCGCCAGCGACTGCAAGTGAGCGCGGTAGCGCTCTAAGTCCAGTAAGGGAGACACCGCCTCCTGGAACTCGGCCACTTGACCGTCGGCTTCAGCGGCCACCAACTCCAAGAACTCCGAAGATTCCTTGAAGGCAGCAACCGCCTCCGCTTGGGCCCGCATGACGCGCTCCTTTGTCCACGCCTGGCGTTCGACCTCTATCAGGCGGGACTCCATCTCCCCCAGCCTGTTGGCCGCCTCCGCCTTGGCCTCCTCCACCGCGGCCAGAGCTGTCCCGCTCCGCCTTCAGAAGTGCCTCACGCTCTGCGGCCTCGTGGAGCTGACGGAGCTGACGGTCTGCCACCTCATTGGACTTGGAGAGCCCATGCTGCAGCTTCCTATTCGACGAAGTGAGCTCGCGCAGCTCCGCCTTCAGCACCTCCGCCTGCCGATCATTCGCCTCCCGCTGGCGCGCTCTGAAAAGCTTGTGCTGCATCATCGCACAGGCGTTGTAGGCTTTGTCCAGATCATCCGGAACAAGCTGGCCCGGCGGCAGCAACCCATTGACGGACTTCACCGAGGTAGTGATGGCGTCGAGGAGAGGCCCACAAAAAGCGTACGGACCCCCGGTGGTGAAAGGACCCAACCCCGATTTAGTTGCCTAAACCGGAATCGAACCCCTTCGAAATCACGAACCAACAAAAACCAACAAAATTTAGGCAGAGTTTCGTTACTAACGTGGAATTACCATTACCTGCACGCAGAAAATACACTTTATCCTATGCCACAAAAATCAAACCGTGGGCACCAATCGCATCCGGATTTCTCAATAAATCAACAGTAAAGTAAAACAATAAATATATCTATACTTTACTGAAATCCGGAGTAAAATCGTATAATATATACAACAGAATACTCAGAGCGACATCTAATGTATAATCATATACGTATACCACAGTAGGTAGAACAATAATCCTACTGGAAGAAACAAGGTAGCTCGAGCACTATGCCTCCGACCACGACGTGCGACACCAGAGTCCGAACTGCAAACTGGGCACGGAAACCGAAAAGCCCAGGGGAAAGACATGAAAACTGTTAGAGTGAGTGGACGAAAATAAATTTCTTTCACCACATAATATATATGTTATAAAAACATATGCGAGTCGAATGTATAAAAATCAAATGGTACACGAGGGAGACTCTAACTCCTCACGCGTACGGAGCATGCATAAAAATCTCACGGGGCCACTCGTGGACACATCCGTGCTAGTACAGTCAGAATCACGGAGTCCCAGACTTCCACGCAATTCTAGCTAGAAAGGCCTCAGGTCAGAGGCCTGCCTCCCCCCGGTAAAGGTCACAGGTCAGGAGTCACAGCCTCCCCCGGTAAACATTCTCGGGGATCAGCCGGGATGCGGATGTATCGATACAACAACATATATAAGGACTGTACTCTGTGTAAATCAAATCGTAAATAGTTCGATGCAAATGCATGAAACAACATATGAGTGTATTTATACTCGTATACGCATATCCGTATATGTATAATCGTAAAACACATGCTCATGTAATCTGAAATCTCATATGCATGCCCAAGTTCGTAAAACGTGTATAAAGACTCGCAAACAATCCGTGAAAAGAAATGTCCACTCACAGACTAGCGTAACGCAGTTCGCGTTAACCCGTGATCCGGCGGAAAATCCCTCGCCAAACAAATGATCACGAACCCCTGAATAATCACAAAATCCATTACTCAAAGTCATAACTTGACAATTCAAGATAAATCACGAGAAACCACCGTTCTCGGAAACACATAATCCGAATACGACGAATCGTCGAAAATCCGATATTCACACCTCAATACCTCGCTGTACTTTCGGACGCTCAATTCGAAAAACGAACCTCCCTACTGCGATCGGGGCGCGATTTCGAGTGAAATGACATGCAACTTGTCGAAAACTCCAAAAGTCAAAGTTTGACCATTGACCGCCGCCGTTGACCACCGCCGGCGGCGGCGCCACCACCCGAACTGAAAATTCCTCAGCGGAGCAACCTTTATTCCACTCAAAATCACCCACGAACTCGAAATCACACGTACAACGACTCTCGAGAAGAGACCCAGCTCCAATTCTCGGCCAATAATTTAATCGTTAACAAACCTGACGATTCAATTATCTGTCAAAAATCCGCAATTACGCGCAAGCTCGTAGATTATGTTGATTACACTGCTAATTCTGTTCCGGGTCATCACAGGTGGCTTCGGGCCGTGCACGCTTCTGCGGGCGCTCGACACTGCCTCCCTGCTCGGGCGCATTGACAAGAGGTTCAGGTGGACATGAAGACTGAGACGTGCGGGTGGCCCCCCGTCTATCCCGTTGCTCCATGCGGCGCTGGTCGCGCTCCACCTGCCGCTGCTCCTTCTCGCAGTGGAGGCGCTCGCGCTCTGCCCGGTCCTGATTCTTGGAGGCAGAGGCATTGCCTGGGGGCGGGCGAGGGGCAGTCGCCTGTGACGCCCGGACGGGTTCGGCGCAGTCAGCCATGTTCGGGATGAGGATCTTGGCCTGGGTGCTGCTTCCCAGAACAAGTCCGCCACGCCCGTCATCCGTGACCTTGCGGACCTTCTCGGCGGTTGAGAGAAGCGCAGCCATCTGGCGCTTGAGCGCATCTTCCTTCTCTGTCGCCTTGGACTTCGTCATCTTGGCTGCAGAACACACAAACTGAAGGTTAGCAACAGAAACAACAACACTTAGTCATTCTATTCCTACTCCTGGCAGAAAACTACAAGACCCACAGACCGGGCGGTCTGGCGAGACGCGTGCGTTCGATGAGATCCTAATGGCACGCGGCCCAGAAATATCTAGCTTCGGGCGCAGGGTCGAACACGAACTTGAGGCGAGCTATCCTGGCCTCCTCCACGGGCGTGAGCGGATACTCGTTCGTGTCGAGCGTATGAAAGAACTGGGGGACTCGATCGATCTTGTCGGCGTTGGCGGCATACTCCGGGGGGAAGGCGCCGAACTCCCAGTCCCCACTGACCAAGCAATTGATCGTGCGCCAGGAGGTTGATGAGCTCGGTGGGTCAACCAGCCACCACTTCACGCGGGGCTCCACCGTGAAGGTTCCCGAGTCCCTCTGGCGCGTGGAGTACTGCAGACGGAAGAAATGGAGGAACTCCGCCCGCGTCGGTTGATCCATTCCGCTCACCCGGAAGATGTTGAACATGGCGACGAGCGTCAGGGTGAGCGTGGGCCCGCACTGGTCGAGCGAGATCCTCAGGAGCGACAGCATGTATTGGAAGAACGGGTGCAATGGCAGCTTTATCCCCGCCTTCAGGTGGAACTCGCTGAGGCAGACGTGGCCGGGCGGAGGGCGGGTGAACGTGTCGCCCTTGCCGGGGATCCTCAGCCTCACCGAGCTCGGAATGTGGTAGTCACGCGCCCACCTCGCCATCTCCTTCACGAACAGCGCGCGCTCGGGCTCCTGTACCGGCGTCCCATCTGGCAGCACCCAGTGTACGCGGCCGCCTTCCGCGAAGTGGGGAACGGACGACTCCTGCTGCCCGCTCTTCTCACCCCACGGTCCAGAGGTGGACGAAGATCCGCCCGAAGACCTCGACGAACTCCCTAACCCTGCGGTAGCGAGCGCTTGTTTGGGATCCATTGGCTGCACCACAGGAGAAATGTTAGGGATGTATCGAAGAGGCGTCACACTCATCACGGACTCGTACGACGATGTACTCGACCCGCTCGTGTCAGAACCACAACTAACCCACCCAGCCCCCGGTATGTATATGCGCTCACGCGATTGTCCGCTCGATATCTCTATTGGCTCCATCTCCTAGACGCACGCACACGAAGCCCACACTTAGCAAAAAAAAAACAAACTACCAAAAACACCATAAACCCAAAAACCCACCACAAAACAAAATCAAACCTGGCACGCCTCAAGAACACGCCTTGTTCTTGAGATGCAAACCCAGAAAAAGACAAAAGAAACCCAGAAACCGTGGAGAGAAACGAAAAGCAACCGGAAAAACACAAAAACAGAACGGGGAAGAAAGCAACAAAAACAAGTTGAAGAGCCTCAAAAATTGAAGGTTGAAAGACGTTGACGAACAACTCTGGCAAGATTCACAGAGGAACAAGATGAGCAGCGTGCAAAGTAATTTTGGCAGAATTTCAATAAAAGATGAAGGTGATGAGGAAAACGACACTTGAAGCCCTATTTATATTGATCACACGGATTACGCGAGCGAACCCCAGCCGTCCATTTTCGCGTGTCCACCGTCAGATTACGACACGTGGCCCCGAGGCGGTTTACTTACTCTTCTAAGTAACCGCGCCAACTCTTCAACTTCCCACCTCGTTTTCAAAACCCTAGCACGGTCTCCCACCTCTCGCCACGTGTCACCCATGCAACACCCCACGCTCTCACGCGCCTGACGCCTGACCTTCGAGCAGTTACTACGTCATCAGCATTTAATGCCCAGGGCACGCCAGCATTAATTGTGCCGGCTAGCATTTATTACACAACAGTTCCCAAGAAGAAGCCAAAAAGAATGTCACCTCAAACACCTCGTCAGACAGAATCACTCCACCCAAGGCAAGACGACGAGTCACGCCTCCCGCTATTCGAACTGGCGCACACACCACCCGCACGACCGTGTGCCCGAGAGGCCACACCGGCAAGCAAACACCGCCCCACCAGATTAATGCAGCACCATTTACTCATCCCGGAAGACGATGAACGCCCGCATTCTCCTTCTGCGCGCACGCACTAAAATGAAGAAGTCTCCACCACGGGCATGGGGCACCTCCCCCCGAGGTAAACAATCAGCAAGCCAGATTAGGCGGCACGGGCATGAGGTCCGCCCTCTCCTTGCGCGCGCTAAGACCGATGGGCGGCACGGGTGTGAGGTCTGTCTTCTCTGTGCGCGCAACGTTAACGATCGACTCACCGACTTAGACGGCAAGGTCTCGGGGTCTGTCCCCTCCTTGTGCGCACTAAGACCGATGGGCGTTCCAGGTGTGGGGTCCGTTCTCTCCGTGTGCGAAAGCAAGCCGGATTAGGCGGCACGGGCACGAGGTCCGTCCTCTCCTTGCGCGCGCTAAGACCGATGGGCGGCACGGGCGTGAGGTTCTTCCCCCCCGTGCGTGTAACGTTAACGATTGACTCACCGACTTAGGCGGCAAGGGTACTAGGTCTGTCCTCTCCTTGCGCGCACTAAGACCAATGAGCGGCACGGGCATGCGTTCGTCCCTCCGTGCGCGCTGCAACACATGTACGTAGCGGTCGTGATCCCACCGTTGACGCTACGACGTACGCAACGACATCCCAACGTTGGCGCTACGGTAGGTCGGCGCCGATGAGTTGACAACTCCCTCTCGGGCACCTATGAACCACCAGTCCGGGGCTTAACGACTCCTGGGGGGTCGGGGTCAGCTCGGATCCATCCATGCATCAAGAATGACCGTTCCGAGGCTTAACGGCTCCAAATTGGGGGGTCAGGGTCAGCTCGGTTTCACCCATAACATTTCAAGAACGGCCGATCCGTGGCTTAACGGCTCCATCCCAGGGTCGGGGTCCAGCTCGGATCCATCATGCTCGCAAACATACATACATTCGCATGCATTCACGCATCATAACATACATTCACCCAATTGCGTACTTATATATCTGTCTTGCACCCATTTGTGTTCACCAGGAAAGCTCCACGGGCGAGCGGCTCCAAATAACAACTCGTTTGGAGGCCGGGCCCAGAATACAGGACCGCACGAACATGTACACGATCGGACGCACAGGTGCCCACTCCGTCAAGCGAGCCCTTCCTTGACCGGAGAGTTGGGGGACTTGGGGGTTACAGGACCACGCATCACTGCTCAATCGGATAAGTATCTTGTTTAATCGCACGAACCCTTTTTCAACTCCCCAGTCAAGAAAGTTCTCTTTGACTCGGGGACTTGGGGGACTTGTTAGTATAGCATCATTAGTTGTCCGATTAAATATACTTATCCACTTAAGCAGGCGATCAACACCTACCCGACCACCCGAAAGACCACCAGGAAGGCTACAACTTCGCTCACAAGACCGACCCCATCCGAGCGCACACGCGCCCGTGGGGCGCACATACGAATGTGCGGATCACATGACAGCAAGTGCAAACCAGTCCTACATCGAGGAACGCAAGCATACAACAAACTCAACCACCTATATATGAAAGGTATTTATTATAGGTAGAGGAGAGAGATATCAACGCAACTCGTTCAATAGCATTCAGTTCAGTTTATCCAATCACAACTCCACTAAACACTCCAACTTACTCTTCTCGCACGTTCGCTTGACTGTTATATCCAATACATCTTCTAACTTAGGCATCGAAGTGTTGAAGGCAGGCCACCCCTGTCCCGACCATCTGACTGTCTGTTTGTCGTTGTATTCTTCTAACAGCCGAACCCAAACACGAACACCCGAATACCCGAAGAGAGAGGAAGCGCATGACCATCCGAATAGCCCGAACGTTCGGACGACGAAGAAGAAGGAGATTACCCGTACTTGCTTCTGCTAGATTGCGTCCTGCGTAATCCGGTAGAAACACATTGTAGAACCATTCCACATCGCAAGGAAGCAGAATTGGACATCCACTACTGTATCCATACTCCCATGCAGCATCCTCTAAAATTAGCTTGAACAATGGATGGTTAGCAAGCTCAACCTTCACCACGAACCGCTGCATTTCGAGTCCAACATAGACCGAAAAGCACCCTGCCGGAGCCAATACTAGGCTCTTCTTCCTGATCAGCTGGTTTGCTAAGTTGCACCTCTTCCATACCTTAATCATCAGATTCTTGGCCAGCCTTCCTTTCACTACATCTATTTTGTTAGTGTAAATACTAAGTTTTAGCTAGGATGGGTAAGTATACATTGCACCCTTCGCTTTACTCCCCGCTAAAAAAAGAGATCGATCAGTATAATGCAAGTACGGAGTATATATGGAAAGTGAAGATTTGGATGAGAGACGAAGACAAGCAAATGGAGCAGTAGTACATATACGCATGTGTTTGCTTAAGTTATCCAAAAGGGAAATGATATTAAGCCTTGAGGAAGACCACACTTTTGTGTCCTTACATCTACGTGGTGGTGTGACTTGTCATTTGCACTGATTGTTTTTTTCATATATCTATGTATTGCCACATGATTATAGTTTAATATCTATTAATTAAGGCAGAGGCCTTAAGGCGGTTAAGGAGGTAGAACTTTGCAAATTCACTCATTACCCTTCGATCAACCTCTCTCTGCCAAAAAAAAAAATTTATGAAATCCAGGGCAGAACAGTAATACAGTCGACAGAAAGCTCATGTTCTCTCGCACACAATAATAGACGCAAACTTGAAACTTCTTTGCAATCTTATCTCCTCCAACTGTTTTTCTGTTGTAATAACAAAATACAATCAGGGATCTTTGTCGTTCTCATATAATGACTCTTCGGCGAAGTGACGTTGACCGCCCTCCTCAATCACGTGTCTTCTTCTTCGCTTGAACGGCGGTGACGACGAATTCACCTGTACTGCCAGAGGCTTCGAGTTTCCTCTGCTTTTGACCGTTGTTTTATATCCCGTAAAAACTGATTAAAGTTGTAATTATTTTTCTTTTTAAGTTTTAGCCTCTTTTGGCTTTTGGAATTTTGGGCTATCGGTTAAGCATCTTCAAAGGAAGAATGTCTCTGAGTTTGTTATCATCAACATGAAGTGTCTTTTCCTCAATTGGCATGTGAAGGTGAATGTGCTTCAGTTTCGTAGTTTGTTCCTTCTCTACTACCCCCAATCACACAAAGTTGAAAGCTTAAGAGGCCATTTGGTAATTGTTTAGATTTTGAATATAATTTGGTGGGATACTGATGTTGATGTTGCTCTCATGCTTCTCGTCTTGGCAGAAAATCTTAATTGGCATTTAATTTGTGAATTGATACAATGATGTTGTGTGTATACAAGTAACAAAGTTTATCTTGATTATTTGGAGATGAGGTATGTTATGACTTTAATTGTTTTTATGCACTGATTATCATATTTTAATTCTAAAATTCATATGAGTCACAAACATCAAAATTGATTGTCCCAATAACTGTTATTTCTATTATTTCTTGCTATATCTGTAATACCCTATTGTTTTCAAATTAGTTTAGACGTAGGTGTGAGCACAGTAATAAAAGAAATGATATTGGGTTGCAGGGTGCATAAGTATCATACATGCCAGATTTTATTTGTCTATCAGCCGTAGCAGATACAAATTTACATTTTATTTGTATCTGGGTCTCTCTTTTTCTCCATCTGAATATTGAGCATTATAATTCTGAAACACAAAAAAGATCTATATGCATTCTTCTTTGTTTCATTTCTTCCCATCGGTTACTTGTATTTATGTTCCAAGGAAATGTAATCAGGTAGCGCATACTTTAGTTAAGAAGACGCTTTTGTTTCCTGTATTTCAAAATTGGATTGTACTAAAGTCACATTGGCTCATTACAGTACTTATATTCGATGTAAACATCTCAATTGCGTATGCAATTTCGATATTTTCTCAACAAAAAAAATCATCTGGCTTCATCATATATATATATATATGTATATATATATAGTATAGTATGACTAATTTTTGGTTTATCATTTTTTTAGTTGTTTTATCATCATATATATATATATATATGTATATATATATAGTATAGTATGACTAATTTTTGGTTTATCATTTTTTTAGTTGTTTTATAGTATTGCAGTTTCAATTTGTAAAGTAGAAAAATTTCTTCCAAAAAAAAAAATTTATTAAAAGTTTTTTTTTTGAAACAGAGGTCGTCATATTAAAACAAATAATGGGTTACATTATTCATAAACTCACCCTACGGGCTCGACCTAGGGAGCACCAACGCTCCTAAAAAATCTATGAAATCGAACAAGACCTCGATCAACAATGGAACCACTAGAATGAAACACCAGAACAAGAACCATGTGACCATGATTAATAAATATTGTCGAGAGGGGCGGACCAACCAGGTCTCGACAATCTAGAACCAAAAACTGTTTTAGCCCTATACCAGAGCGGGCACAAGACCGCCTAGCCCCAGTAAGAGACTAAAAACAACTTCTAAACTACCACTCGGATCCTAGGTCCAGATCCAAAAGGGATCTGAACCCAAGACCCAGACCCAAAGCCCACAGCCCAACCCGGGCCCAAAACTCCAAGGCCCGACTCGGTCCCAAAACTCCAAAACCCACCGACCAAGCCAAGGCCAAGGTTGAATGCCAGGCTTCTTCTCCCCCAACCGGCTTCCGGCCGCCATAAACACCGGAGAACGACCTCCTTCGCCTGCACTTAGGACTGTGCCTACGTTCTAGTGCCACGAGAGTACAGGATTACTCCCAATCTCAGAAAATTCCAACATTCGGAACCCAAGCAGGGGCGGATGCATGCCTAGGGCTGTGTAGGCTGCAGCCCACGGCAAAATTTCGACAAGATATGTAAAAGTATAGGTATAATTGAGTATTTGAGTTGCATAGTCAATTTGACAGACATATGGATAAATAAAATTAAGGATTATTACTTTAATATCTCTTCAAGCAAGTTATGCTCTTGTTTATATGCTCTTGTTTAGTTGTTTTTGGTTCTTACGCCTCTAATTCCTTTACTTTCTTTGCTCAAAGTCCTTTGAATAGCAACCAAGAATTATTTTCAGCTTTCTTCACAGTCTCACTAATGAATAAAATTAAGAGATGATCATGAGATTTGGGTAGTAAAACTGATAGAGATGGGATTGCTCCATTCATTTAATCAAATAATCATGTGTGTGGTATGTATCAACCGACACCGTTAGATATATTTCATTAAGTCTTGATTATATATGTATTTACACATTTCAATTAACTTTAGTACATAGACATTGACACGAGGATGAGCCATCCGTTCATTTACAAACCTTAGACAAAGAAAAAAATTGTGCGCTATGCGCACAATATAGCCCACACTCTTTAGAAATCCTGGATCCGCCCCTGAACCCAAGCATCCACCGCGGATCGACATCGACCAACCTATTCTTTACTGTCGACCCCATCAACTAACGCCATGCATCAAGGACGATCTTCAAACATGCCCGCGCCGGACGCTGACCCCAAGTCAGCCCTCACTTGGAGAGCACAATCTCGCACCACGATCCATGGCACCATGAACCAACTCGGGCCAGTGGAGATCTCGAGCATGGTTTTGGAACACCATGGTGCTACGCTAGTGGATGGTGGTGTCGAATCTCCTGAGACTAAGAGGATGGCCGGCTTGCTGGGCCTGTAGCGCCTCCATAGGAGATTTTTCGCCGCTAGGGTGTTTCTAGGGTTGAGAGCCAAAGCCCTCATCTCTCTCTAACGATTATGCTTATTAAAAGTTAAAACAAAGTGGAAAGAGACAATATCGATATTTACTATATCTCATGTGGCAAATATGATAACATAAAAACGAAATGTCTTGCCACGTAGATTAAGACCACAAATATTAGAGAGAGATGAGGGCTTTGGCTCATGTGACATGCCCGCATGTCTTGTTATTGATGAATAACATTTTCTCTTTGTTTATCTATCAAGCTAAGAGCATCATGTTGAGAAATTTAGAAATATACGATGAAGCTTACAAGCTCATATTTTAATTCTGAAATGTATTAAGATAAGTTAGCTTGACTTGTGTGTGTGTATATATATATATTATACACTATATATTTCTATGCTACCTAATCAAGATGCTAGAGAAGAAATAGATCGAAGTAACCAACACACCAAATGTTTGAGTAAAAAAGCGACAAAGCAGCACATTGATAATTTGATTAAAAGTATAAGTAAAGCCTTAATTAATTAAGCTGGACTTATTAATATATTGGCCACAATATTGTGCTGGGTGGAGGTAGGGGGTTGTTTAAGACCTTTTAAGTGATCGAGCTGCTTGGAAATCTATAAGCTACAGCAGCTTATAGCTAAGAACCTTACCCTCGTAACAAAATACAAAGGAAAAAAAAATATTCTAGATCTTAAAACAACAACTTAGTACATCATAAAGAAACTCGAGTATAACGGAAACCCAAAATATCCATGCGTAGGTATGTTAGGATCTCTGGAGGAGGTGTATCGTGCCAAATTAGAGTTGAAGATGTTAATCCCATATTGATAATCCTGTCAGCAATAGTGTTACCTTCTCGAAGCACATGCGAATACTAAAAAATGATAGACCTAATACGAGATAAGAAATTAAATCAAACGGTTCGAAGTCACCATGGAGGAACAAAATCAGAAAAATTTATACAGGCTAGGGCACTCATGAAATCACTCTCCAGCCAAAGGTGATGTCAACCCATGCGAAAAACAATTTCAACACCAACAATAACCCCAATCAATGCAGAGAAGAAAGTTGTCTATAGACCCAAGCCTCGACAGAATCCTCCAATATATTAATCATTCCCAACCCGAAAAACACCGCCACAAGCAGCAGGCCCAGAATTTCCTTCTGCCAAGCCATCCGTATTAAGCTTTTTCCAAGAAATAATAGGAGGATGCCATAAAACTAACCTCGGAGGAGCAAGATGAGCGATACGAGGAATACCCAAGCCAATAAGAAGTTGGGAATCCAAAATACCTCGGGAGAAACACGGCATGTAAGGAGCAGCAAACCTTAACCAGGACTTAATAGAAAGAAAAATTCGCATAAGTGAGGAACTTTATTTTCATACCGTAACAAGTTACGCATTCTCCATATAACCATAAAAGTATACATACAACCCGCGAGCCATATATTTTTCAATTGAGGAGAAAATGACTTTTGAACAATTATATTCCAGAAATCACCTATTGAACCATGAGTTGACAAAAACGTGCCAAAAGAGCTGGACAACCAATGCCATACATGCTGAGCAAAAGAGCATAAAATGAATAAATGAGTCAAGTTTTCGGTGAACCTGAAAGAGTAGAGCTGACAAACTGAGACCATAGGAATGCCTCGACGTTGAAGTTGATCATTTGTGGGTAGCTTATCATGGAGAAGACGCCAAAGAAGCATAGAGAATCTTGGTGAAATAAAGTGCTTCCAAACTTGAGAATGCACATTATTTACTGTCATGTGTTCTCGAATGAGATTATAACCTTCACTAAAAGAAAATAAACCATTACTTGCACCCTCCCAAATTAAACAATAATCATAATGTTCAAGAGGATGTGGGATGACAGTAATCTCCTTCGCAAGAGCAGAGAATATACTGATAAATCTTTGAGGCAAATTCTACTGTTGATTAGAGATAAAAGAAGCCACCGTAGCTGTTAATCTCTTAGAAAAATTACATGCCTGCAACTTTTCAAGAATAAGATAATCAAGCCACCTCTCACTCCAGAAAAGAATAGACTTACCGTCACCTATAAGCATCTTGAGTGCTGGAATATTATTGGGAGAGCCATTTTCAAACTACGCCAAATGGAAGACAAATAATAACCATATTTCATTTGCCGAGGTATAGAGAATTTATTGTAGGAAAATTGACTTGATGAAGAACCTGATGTAATAGTACTCCAACCCATGCTCAGAAGCGCAGTCTTATTAAGACAGTGAAGATCACGCAAACCAAGACCGGATGCATCTTTTGGAGTGTAAACTTGACGCCATGCCACAGTGACAATTTGTTTAACAACAATGTCTCCAGACCATATGAAATTACAAGCACAAGCAGAAAGATGCTTTAACAACGATGGAGGCCAAAAATATATTGAGAAGAAAAAGACTCTGAAAGACATCCTTAACTAATTGAACTCGACCAGCCATAGATAATAATTTGTCACACCAGCCAACAAGACGCATTTTAGCTTTATCTGCAATTGTTTGAAGATGAATGCGCCGCGGCTTGCCATTGAAATTAGAACGCCCAAGTAAACCAAAGGAGAGGTTCCTGCTTTGAACCCTAACACTCTTTTTGAACGCCCAAGTAAATCGGATTCTCTTCGTGTAATCTTCCTTGACCAATATTTGACGGTACTTACTTGGATTTGTAAAGTTAAACTATTATGAAATGCATGCATGCAATATGTCTTAGAGCTTATGTGAGTTTTATATTTACTTATAATACTCATTGGCCAAATATCATCATACATTTATAACTCTAACTTTTTAGAATGGGTACTATTAGGTCTAACTTGGGATAACTGTGATGTGAAAATAATCAACCGTAACTTATAACTTCTTCTTTTGCTAAGAAACAAAAGAATTAAGAGGCTAGGAAGAAAATGTTGCATATTGTCAACTTTTATAAACTGCTGTAGCTTATAATTTTTATATGAACTACAACTAAGTTAGTTTACCAAACACATCAAGCAACAGTTTAACTTTAAATTTAAGCTACAAAAACTGTTTCATAATATGTTCTAGATCTTATAGCAGTCTTCTCATCTCAAATTATGTAGAGTCCACTGTTATAAACTATACAAAAAATAAGTGGATGTCTACCATAAACTACCTTTTACTCCGAAACAAGTGGAAATCATTATAAGTTCTATAATTTTGCAACCCTACCATTGGAAATTGATACATTATAGAACCCACACTTTTTTATGAATAGTACCTAATATGCGGATGAAAATGGCTTCTCGTTTAAGTTGTTTTTACGTCGTTTTATTCGGAAACATGCCAATGTCTCCATCTTTTTTGTAACAAAATTGAACAAGTTGCATTTGTGCATCTACGTATAGATGATTTCTGATCGACTACTCCAATTAATAATATCAGTTGCTCCCATTCCTTCTTTATCTGCCTTGTCTTGTCTTACCTAGCTCCAGTTGGCCTTCTCAAGTCTCAACTGCTAACCTTTATACAAGTATATAACTCCATGTGTGGCTATCTTCTTCCTCAATTCTTCTTTCTTTATTATCTTTGTATTTTTTTTATAACTTTTTTGAATATGTCAAGGACATATGATTTTTCGACTCATGTGAATGTTGTGATAGATTTGAACCTGTATAGAGAGTTGGAGATCTTTCTTACCGGAAGACACAACACTTGCACTTACGATGATTATTTCGCCTTACCGCTCCTCTAGATACAAACTTACAAAAGTTGCAACTTACAAACTACGAATGTTCGTGCAACTTGCAAGAACATATTGGATAACTGGAGGGTAAGTACCCTAACCAAAGAAAATAAAAAAATTGGAACGAAATAATCTTAATGTTCAAGCGTTTCAATCATTTCATTAGCAACTGCTTGCCGCGCCATGCCGATCATTTGTAAGCTCAATGTTCAAAGTTACAAATAAAGAACTGTCTTGAATAATACATAAATTGTTCAAGTTGACATTATCTTTGAGATAAAAACTGTTCACGATTGATGCCTACACCATTGAAGCAGCAATTTTCAGATAATCCTCACAATGCCTGAATCTTACGGACAACTGCCTATTCAATTTAAATTGCTATTCAGTGGAGGTCTATGAAATAATGCCAAGCAGGAGTTAATCATTCTAATAGACCAAATTCAGTTCAATTTTCTAAACCAACACAATTAAAAAGCAATAGTTTGATGTTGTAAGAAGACTGAAAATATTGTGTTCAAGGACAACAAATATTATATCAAATTCAGTAAGATGTTGTAGCGTAGTTTTAAGCAATAGAACTCCATTATCAATTGCTTTGCATTGATCCCAAGTCTTAAATGTTGCCTGCAAGCATCATCATCGATTATAGTAGATATAAGGATAAAGCTTATAAAAAATGAACTTTGAATTTGTATGAATAAGAAGCTCTTCTAAGGCATATGATTTATTAATCTCAAATAAGGGTGAACTATCAAGCATAGAAGGTATGAATAAGAAGCTATTCTATGGCATATGGGATCTAGTAAGTGCATGAGCACACAATTTATTAATCTCAAATAAGGGTGAACTATCATGCATAGAAGCTAAATCAAGTAATCAAATAAGGGTACAAAACAAATTAGAAGATGAAATCAGCCAACACTATATCAAAAGGGTGCAAGGATACCTTATTTCAGCATCTATATAAGGTGCCTTTCCAATCTTCCCGCGCACACAGAAAAAATAATAATAATATACAATAATATACCACCAATTTGCTTGTGATAATATCTTTTTAGAACTGTTTTTCAGAAAAATAGAAGATTCAATTGATCAATAATTGAAGAGTTCCAATATATAGCAATACAAATTTCAATAGGTGTATAGCCACAAACTAGAAAACTGGAAGCTAAAAAATAGTTCGTTCTCACTGTTATTTGTTCATGCATGAGCTGTTCATCAATCTATCCTAGAGTTCAGCCAAATTTAATTATGTCTCTGTTGGCATTTTAGTTATACCCAATTGAACATAGTAAGCAACACAAAGACAATACTATTACATGCTTTATATAAAGGCCATTAACTCAGATGGTTTAACAAATCATACAATCCTGGATTCTCGGTTATATATGGAGGTAATCCAGCAATTAAATGCAACTTAAAAAAAAGAACTCACCCAGCCAAAAATCCAATATCAAACTGCACGGGGAGGTCAATCCAGTCACAGATGTATAGAATATGCAATTGCGTCGGATATGTGATCAAAACTATAAGACGATCAAAAGAATATTGATCATAGATATGTGATTAACCACTCTCTATTCTTATGGACTAACATAGTTCAAGATCGAAAGTTGAAGATTTCTATATATGGTAATTGAGTGATCGTTTCGATGCGCAGTTGATTGATGAGAGATTGGAGGAGGGTGAGGTTAAAGGTCGGAGAGAAGGTAACGGGTCGGTGGAGAACATGGTTTGAGTTTTCTCTAACAGTGGCATATATTATAATTATCTGTAAAATATTGAACAAAAACGAAAATTCACTATGCTACAGAACAGTATAGCCCAAACCGTGATTTCATATAGATATAATTTCAGCCCAGCCTGTTTGGGGTTAATTACAATGAGAGAGCTCCGTAGAGGTCCACTAAGGCGAAACACGTTAAAATAGAAAAATTAACTATCGGCTCAAATACAATATGTTACTAATTAATTTTCCTAGTCAAGATCTTGAAAACAAGAATGAGTGGCTTTGTTGAAGTTCTGCAAATCCAAAATTCTGTGAACGGCGGCTTCTCCTTAGCTGATCATGCATGAGGTTCTTGACAGTTCACATGTCCATTGAGTACGTTGGACTAGTTAATCAAGTAACCTATAAGCACCACCAGCACAATCCTCCTCCATTAATCTTGAATTTGAACCATGTCGACGACGTAATGGACCGAAGAAAATTCGTAACAGGCAACAATCGGGACCGATGACATTCTCGTCCTCCATGCTCTCCATCTCCGCCAATACTTGGCAAAACAAATCCACATCGCAAGGAAGCAAAATCGGACCATCATTTCGGTATCCATACTCCAATGCCGCATCTTCCAACAGTACCTTGAACAACGGATGGTTAGCAAACTCCGTCTTCAACGAAAACCGTTGCTTTTCGGGTCCAACGTAGACGGTGAAACACCCCGCTGGAGCTGCTACTTGGCCGTCAATGCACCGCCTCCAAGCCCGTATGATCATATTGTCTCTAATACACTTTCCCACCACCATTTCTGCCTAGCTTGAATAGTTTAAACTAGAAGAAGCAGTTACGTATATATGAACTTGATTAGACGTACGCAGTACTCTAGCTGCTGCGAGGTGTTTTTGGCGCGCTTATAATTTCTTCTCGAGTTGATGGAGGAACAGAGGATACGTAGCTTGGGGATTATATACGAGAGGGATTTTGTTTGGGAAAGCAATAAATGGGTGAGGAAGACCAATTGACAAAGTCCTAGATAATGAAGGGAGACTCGTTTGTCAACCCTCGTGCGTCAATAGATCAACAGGAATACGAAATTTTATACGAGAGACAACGATGGAGCTTAGCGGCGGCGCGGCGCGGCGAAACAATTTCAACCTGTTTTCTATAGGGGGATTTCTAAATTAATCATAGGAACGTAATAATGCCATATTGGGAATACTAGGTTCTATTCAGGGAATTTCATCATACATATACATAGAGCAATAAAAAATGAAAAATCATCTTTGCTATGTGAAATGCACATAAAATAAAAGGTGTTTTTTTTTTTGGAAATAGAACGAAGGAAAAAGAACGAACAGAGCTAAAAGAGACGAAAACAGAAAACTACTCTACAAAGGTCACAAACTAGGAAGAACATATTCTTCCGGTGGGAGGGCTTGATGCATCAACCTTGCCTGAATGGGAGAATACCAACCTTGCCTGAATGGGTCATTCTCGCCTAGTGACCTAGGACTTTGAATTCTTTTGCGTTTCTAGCAGAGCCACAGAAATTGATACCTCACATTACCCTTTACGAGTGCAGAGCAGAGCAACTTCTTTGACGATGTGTCGAGAACACTGCTTCCTTAGATATTCGAACTCTCACTTGATATGTGACAAGCCCTTCAATCTTCCATTCGCGTTGCTTCCTTTGATCGCAATACTCTCACTCGATTGGTGACAAGCACTTTGATCGTCTGGTTGTAGGGCTAGAATTTCTGACGAGATGTCTAGGTGTTTACGTATAGCAAAGCTTTTTGTATTTGATCGGGGACTCTTTCTCAAATTCTCTTACTCTGCTTATATAATGCTTAGTAGTCGTCTTTCAATCTTTTTGAACGTCTTCTGCTCTTTGAATCTCAATATAACTCTGATATCTTCCAGCACACGGGTCTTATCTTTATATAGTTTCAATGTTATCACAATTTCTTTTACGAAGGAAACCTAACCGAAGCAGGAAAGGTAAGATAAACATTAAGCCACATGGATCAGCTATCTTAATTCACATTCCTAAATCGATACAAAAACGGACTCTGTTCTCTTACTTGGCCGCTCGCCAAGACTCTATTTCTCACCGGGCCGCTCGCCAAGACTTCAGCTCACTTGGGCCGTTCGCCAAGACTTCAGTCTTTCAAACCCCAATATGAAATATTTATTTCAGGCCCAAACAGACGGGTTGGAGAACTAGTTTGCAGTGCACACTCTTCTGGAAGCTAGGAAGACAATATGATCAGCAGCCTTGTTAGCTAATCTACTGGTCCACAACCAGTTAACACGAGTGAATCTAGAAGCACAGGACCAGATCAAGGATATGACCGGAAGCGCATTCCAATCCACCGCCGACGAGGGTCTCTCAGGCAAGAGATAACTGAGAGGGAATCAGACTCCATGGAAAAAGAATCAAGTGAGAGTTCAGAGGCTAGATGTAGGCCGAGAGAGATAGCAAGAGCCTCAGCAGTTGTAGCAGAGGGAGCCGATACATCTTCAACCAGACCAGCAATAGTGGAACCAAAACAGTCTCTAGCCAAAGCAACAGTGTGAGACGAACGTCATGGCATCCATGTTGATCTTCATCAAACCGGGCTCAGGTTTCAACCAGAAGGTTAATGGAGCATCACAAGGCGGCTAAAGATGGAGCTTAACGGACGAAATGAACTCCTGAACCTTGTTCTCCTCATGACTAGACACCATCCACAGATTAGGAGCTCGAAGTTTAAAAATAGCAGATTACCATTCCTTCCAGATTGTCCAGAGAAGATAGACTATATAAGTGATGGCATCCATATTAACCTCAGAGAAAGTGTTAACAGGATCCAGAATAGTGTAAAGTCATGAATTGAATGAGGTGAGATCGCCAAGCCCCTCTATCCCAATGACACAGCAACAAGGTATGCTCGATGGATTCCTCATGAAGCTCACAAATAGGGCACATAGGACACTTAGTCATGTGACGAGAGAAGAGAGCAGCCTTAGTAGCCAAAGTATTGAAGACAACATGCCAGAGAAAATATTTCACACGAGGATGTGCATAAACACTCTAAATCCATTCCCATAGAAATCTAGAAGTCGAGTGTGACATATGAGGGTGGTTTCTGATAGGAGGAAGCTTCTAGAGAGCAAGGAGAGCATAACCTGACTTAACCACATAATTACCCGAAGTAACATGCGACCAAATAATCTTGTCAGGATCAACCCTGTTGCCTACAACAGTATTCTGGATACTGGATGTAATGTCAGGAGGTAAAGTAGTGCACAAAGGATCCAAGTTCCAAACACTGTTAGCACCGAATAATAGAGCATTAACCAAATTGTGAGCAAGCGGGAGATGAGGAGCCAACAATCGAACAGTTTTTTAGGGAAGACCCGGAATCCAAGGATCGTTCCAAACATCCATATCATGCCCCGAGTTAATCTGCTAAAAGGAATCATTCTGAATAAGATGCCTTCGAATAAGATGTCTTCCAGACAGAAGGCTGGACCAAGCCCACGAGGGAGAATAACCCAGGGAAGCTTAGAGGAAATAAGAAGATGGGAAGTAACGAGATTTGAAGACCCTAGCCCAAAGAGCATCATAATTTTGAATAAGTCTCTAATATTGCTTCCCAAGCAAGGCAGTATTGAAATTTTCCAAATCTCAAAACCCCATGCCTCCCTCTGATATAGGTAAGCAAATAGAAGCCCAAGATTTCCAGTGAATGCCATTCGACTTAGAAGACCCCCACCAGAAATTAGCAAGCATGCTATTGATTTGGGAGCAGAGGGATTTCAGGAAGCGGAAGCAATGCATCGGATAGGCCAGAACAGCCGAAGCAATCACTTTAATCAAAGTTTATTTGCCAGGTTGTGATAGAAGAGAGCAGTGCCAGCCACTAATCTTGGTCTCCACCTGATCTCAGATGTAAGACATCGCTGAGACCTTAGATCTACCCCAAACTGTGGGGATGCCTAAGTAAGCACCTGGAGAATCAATAGTTTTTATAGTAAGGATGGAACTAAGAAGATGGATGATTTCCTTCAGAGTATTCAGACTGAAGTGAAGGAAAGACATGTTCTTATTAATGAATTGTCCAGACGCAGAGCAGTATAAGTGTAACATGTACGAAAGAATCTCACAGTTACCAAGGGTAGCCCAGAGGAAGAACATGGAGTCGTTCGCGAAGAAGAGATGGCTGACCGGGATATGAGAAGCTCCAAGAGTGATAGGCATGATAAGATTCGACATAACTGCCCTCAAAATCATCCTGGATAAAACATCGTTCACAAAAAGGAAAAGAAAATGAGATAATGGGTCTCCCTGACGAAGACCCTGGGATGGACGGAAAGTAGGCCCCGGACTCCCATTGACAAGGATAGACATGGATGAGGTAGTAACACATTTCATCACCAGATTAACCCATATGGAACTGAAACCCAACTTTCTTAGTACCTTATCCAGGAAAGTCCAATTTACACGGTCATATGCCTTATTTATGTCCAGCTTCATAGCAAAATCCCCCACACCACCTGCTTTTTTCAGCTTAATATGATGGAACACTTCATGAGCCATAGTGATGTTGTCTTGAATTTGTCTGCTTACCATGAATGCCGACTAGTTCTCAGAGATCTGGAGAGGCATGAAAGGCTTAAGCCTTGTGGCAATAACCTTAGTGAGAATTTTGTAAGCGAAATTTCACAGAGTAATATGCCTAAAGTCAGCAGCTTTAGATGGGGCATTGATCTTAGGGATAAGAGCAATAAAAGTGTAGTTGAAACTCTTCAGGACATCATCAATGTCAGAAATAGCTTGAGTTGAAGCCGAATGGATCATATGAAGAATAATGTCCCAATAATTTTGATAGAATGTACTCGAGAAGCCATCGGGGCCAGGGGCCTTTAAACCACCCAAGTCATGGACAACATCTTTGATTTCCAGCAGAGAAAACTCTTCCAACAACACAACATTCATATGGTCAGAAACTAGTGGGTCAATAAAATCCATAACAGTATCCATATGATGAGTAGGATTTACAATGTAGGCCTTCTGAAAATGAGAGTTGAGGTGATAGGCAAAATTTGAATGATTAGTAAGCCACCTACCAGAGTCGGATTTGAGGCGCAGAATGTTGTTGCGTTTTCTGTTGAGAATAGTAGAGTTGAAGAAGAAACAAAAGCTTTTGTCCAAAGTAGTGAGCCACGAGATTCTAGACCGTTGATGCCAGAAAACTTCCTTAAGTTGCCATTGCTTATCAAGATCAAGAATAACCTTCTCTGAGGATGCCACCACATCCAAATTATTAGAGTCCAGAATCTCCTGTAATTTAGAGAAAGCCATGCTTTCCATAAGACCCGCATTCAGGAAGGTTTTCCTGGACTAGTTAGAAAGAGTAGATTTACATCTGCCTAGGTTTTTGACCCAGTTCAATTTATAGCTCAGGGAGGGATCCGTCAACCAATTATCCTTGATAATGCTTCTACAATCCGGATGAGAGTTCAAAAGGTTTTCAAATCTAAACAAGCGCCCACGACTGACATATTCAGGGTCAGAATCCATCAAGATGGGTCTGTGATCAGAACCAACCTTCGGCAGATGCACGACTTGAGAGTTTGGTTTTGCAGCATTCCAAGCAGCATTGGTGAGACCTCTGTCAAGTCTCTCTTTAATAACCATTTTCCCATGTTGAATGCAAAACCATGTAAATTCGGGATCATGAAAGTTAATGTTAGAAAGCTGAGTAGTGTTGATGAAATTACGAAAAAGATTGAGCCTCCAGAGAGGTTGAGGGCAGCCTCCCCACTTCTCATAATTCCAAAGAATGTCGTTGAAATCACCAATAACTAGCCAAGCGACCTGCCTAGGAAGAAAAGAAGAGTACAAAGAACGCCAGAAAGCGTTTTATTTTTTAAGCTAAGGGTTCCATAGACCTAGGAGATGTTACAAACAAAAGACTCATCTGAAACACACAGAGAGGTGTTGATAACATTAGGAGTCCCAACTATGCTAGAAATTGAAATACTACTATTATCCCAGAAGGTAGCCAAACCACCACTACAGTGGCCGGACGGATTAACAACAAACACATTATCAAAATGAAGCATACGTTTCTAGCTGATCAAAATATCTTTCGGTTGCCGAGTTTCCATGAGAAAAAGTAAGGAGGGCCTATGTTTCTTGATTAATCTCTTTAGTGCTCGTTCTGTCACGGTGGCCCCCAAACCTTGACAGTTCCAAGATATGCATCTCATTCCTCACCCATGGTTGCATGAGGCTAGCCACCAATGCCTTGATCAGGATCCTGATCAGAGATGTCATCATAGTCCACAGGATAGATGTCCCTAACATTTTTTCCATTTTGAACCAAAATAGGCTCACAGACATTATCTTCCACAAAAGCATTGATCATAGAACTGGAACCAAAGGTCTCAATACTGTAATACCTTGGAGAAATAATAGGGGTCATAAAATTGTTACCTTGACCAGCCAACGGGCCCACCAAATTGAGAAGCTGGATGAAAGTGAGATCCGGCTCGGCCTGGATAGGCAAAAACGCATCACCAGAATGAATAAGAAGAGAAGACGACGCAAGAAGAATCTCCTGAATAGCATTTAGAGTCTTGATCTCAGGCTACAGAGGAAGTTTTTGAAGAAGAAAAATGAGTTTCTTCCATAATTTATGGCTCTCTTTTTTAGATTGCATTGGTTTAATGGGCTCAGTTTGAGGTTCCAACACTAAGTTGATCACCTCAGCTGTGAGAGTTCCAAAATCAGCCATAGATGACGGCGTAGTAGAACCATAAGACCCAGAATGTTCCATCAGGCTATACTCATCATCCGAGACCGAGATCAAATCTAACTCATCAGAGGCCAAAGGCTGGTCAGAGACTTTACCTTTAGACCTGATTTGGAAGAGGGAGCGCTGACGAGGTCTTTTTCTTCTTCTTAGGTTCCTTGTTACTTCCCTTCACCGGAGCTGATTTTCTTCTTTTTGATGATATGATAAGCTCCAGATCTCCCTCAATAAGCTCATCCACTATAGCTCGCTTCACCTTTAGTCTGTTTAAGTAGGAGGAGATGCACACCACTATGTTTGGCTGAAGCTGGAAGTCATTGTTATGACGAGGTGGTTATAGCTCCGTTAAGTTTTCCACATTCACATATTCACAAGTATGGTGTTCTTGAATTTCTACTATGAGAGACAAAGTGAAAGCCAAGCCTAACATGGTATTTGGGTCACGATCATCAAGTAGCTCTTCACCCAAAGATCTTGGGCATGCAGAAGACCTTGCCCCAATGTTATCGATTGGAGAGAAGTGGGCCGTAAATTGAGACTGGATGTAATAGATTTCATCCCACTTCGAGTTGTGGATCTGAGGAGGTGGGATCTCAAAATGGGCCGAGCAATTTTGGATTGCTATCCCTTTCTCATTGCATGGCAGAACACTAACACGTGGCGGATTGACAATGGATGGCGTAACACATTCATGCGGACCATTCTCCATTGTCCATGGTCTCCCAAAACTTGGACGCAGATCGTTGGGGTTAGAAGGCCTAGGCTAAAGTATATTTGATCAATCCCCAGGCTCTCTTATGATTACACTGGGATCTCTTGCTCGAGCTTTTTCACGGTGTCGAACAAAAGCTTGATCGACATTTTCAATAAAGCCAGGAGGTCAGGTCTTGGATCTTGGTGTACAACTAGACATGGATCTCCAAATCTAGGTACCGAATTGTTTGTAACGAAGAAATGGTCATTCCTAGCATCCATCTCTCCCTCTCTCTGGGGTCTGGTAGTTTGACCATAGAAAACAGCAATTTGAATAGGCCTGACTAGCGTACCAGAATCAAAAGGGATCTATGCACGTGGAATGATAGAGTGCCTGGGGTTAAGAGGTTTTGCCATCGGTGTCATCATCCAGATACCGAGCCTGGAATGGTTGGGCATGGGTGCATTTCTACACAGTCTATACTGATGACCCAAATGACCATAATTATAACAAAAAGATGATAATTTTTCATATCACAGTTTCGCCCAAGTGGCTTGAACCCCTTAGCGACGAAACCAGAAGCCTGGAGAGAGAGGTTTTCCTGCATCCAAAGTTAATCGCATTCTGATAAAACTCATACTCATTTCTGAGTTATAGGGGTCTTCCACATGGCTAGTGTGACCGAGCCTTTCACCAATGGTGAAAGCAGTGGTGGCTGTCATTTGACTCATAGGAAGACCGTGAACTTGAACCCAAATGTTGAGGTTGTAAAGGGGAATATCCGAGATCCGATCCTCTCTAGGACAAACATGGATCACCACACTATGACCCATAATGGATGAAAGAGCAATGTTACGGATTTCAGCTTCAGCTTCATCATCAGCAATGACAACAAAAGTGTTTGGAACATCCATAGGGTTAATGAACACATGACCAAAGCTAGCCCACGCATTAGCGAGTATGTTTCGGACCGCCGAAACATTAAGGGTTCAGGTAGAGATGACAAAAGTAATAAATTGGTTGGGCAGAGTTGGCAAGAAGTTCCCATCATCTAGTTGGAGGACAAACTCATTACTAATCGGTTCCATTGTAGGGCTTGGATCTGGTGGTTTTTGTATAGGAGATTTTGGTTGCTTGTGTTTAAGGGAAGGAGGGAAATAGTTTGGGTGGAAATATTTTGGAGCTAAGCTGCTATGAAGAGCACAAGAATAATGAGGATTTCTGATTTTGTTTGTGGGAGTGGAATGGTTGATTCTGGGGATGGCCTTTAAATACCCGCTCCTAGGGGTGTTGGAGTTATTGTGAAAAGACATTTGAGCAACTTCAATGGAAGATGGTTGAGCTTAAGGAAGTGCTTGGGAGTGGAGTTTCCTAATGACGGAGGCCAACTGTGAGGTATAATAAATAAGGAAGTAAGGCCTCAACAGCGCCAGAGTACTTCTACACAACCAAGGCTGAAGACACGATAGTCTAAAAAGCAGATAACTATGCTTAGAAGTACTGGAATTAGTAATGGGTAAGGCTTCCCTAAAAAACCCAGAAGGTAGCAGCCATCTAAGAATAATCAGTGTTATAAGTCTAAGGGTATGGTGGAGTTCGTGTCTGAGAAGACAAGAGAGAAAGCAGAGACGGCTGGTATGACCAGAGGGGTTATGGGACGAAGGGTGTAGCTGGCCTGAGGAGATTGTTGGAGTGTCCCTCACTCCATGTACAGTTAGGAGATGTATATTCTGTAATTAAGTAGGATTCAATAGTTGATTTAGTTTCCTTTTAGGAATGTAAGTACTTGTGTATATATACCCTAATTTGGGATTGATCAATATATCAGAAAATTCACATAAACCTTGACTTGGTATCAGAGCCTAAGTCGCTCATGAAAATCTGACCTGACCTGATTTCCGCTACCTGACCTGAATCTGACATGACTTGATCTTGGCTATTTGACCTGACCTGAATCTGATCAATTGCCTGGATTTGTTTGAAAAAAAACTGCTCTTGTTCACTTCTGAAGAATTTAACATGACTATGGATATTTCACTATTTAAAGAACCTGTTTTCTGTCACATGAAGAGTCAAGACCACTTGATGGGTAATGTTTCTCTCACTGAGAAACATCAAGGTAAAATTGGTATTGCTTTGAAAGTTTCTGACTTTACCGGTGGTGATACATGGATAATTGATTCTGGTGGTTCTATTCATATGACCTTTGATAAGACCTTATTTTTGAGTCTGTCACCTTCACCGATACATGATGTATCTAATGCAAATGGTGTGTCTTTTCCAGTCTTAGGTATTGGGTCAATCCAAGTTACTCCATCTCTTGTGTTATATAATGTTCTTTATGTTCCCTCTTTATCTCATCATTTGTTGTCGGTATCTGAGTTGAATTGCCAAAACAAATGCTCTGTTACTTTTTACCCTATGTATGTAGTATTTCAGGATCTGTGTACTCAGGCAATAATTGGCAAGGGAGATCGGAGAGGGAGACAGTTTCACTTGGATTGCATGTATAGCGGGAAAACACAAGAACCATCTAGACCTGTTGCTTTAACATTGAATTCTGATCGAGTTAAGGAAATTTGGTTATGGCATCGCCGGTTGGGTCATCCGTAATTTGGTGTCATGAAGAAGTTTATGCCATCCTTGTTCATGGGAATAAAAGAATCTAGTCTCCATTATGAAACCTGTGTGTTCGCCAAGAGTCACAAGACTAGATTCTTTTATTCCCATGAACAAGGATGGCATAAACTTCTTCATGACACCAAATGACGGATGACCCAACCGGCGATGCCATAACCAAATTTCCTTAACTCGATCACAATTCAATGTTAAAGCAACAAGTCTGGATGGTTCTCGTGTTTTCCCGTGCAATCCAAGTGAAACAGTCTCCCTCTCCGATCTCCCATGCTAATTATTGCCTGAGTACACAGATCCTGAAATACTACATACATAGGGTAAAAAGTAACAGAGCATTTTTTTTGGCAATTCAACTCAGATACTGACAACAGATGATGAGATAAAGAGGGAACATAAAGAACGTTATGTAACACAAGAGATGGAGTAACTTGGATTGACCCAATACCTAAGACTGGAAAAGACACACCATTTGCATTAGATACATCATGTATTGGTGAAGGTGACAGACTCAAAAATAAGGTCTTATCAAAGGTCATATGATCAGACGCACCAGTAGCAAAGATGAATAACATTAGAGTTCTCATGTCCCAAGCAGCTAATCTAGACTGGCCCTTACAACAGTTTGATGTGAAGAATGTGTTTCTCCATGGATACTTGAATGAGAAAATTTACATGGATCTTCCTCTAGGATATGGAACTTCTACAGGAGAAAAGATGGTGTGCAAGTTAAAGAAGTCCTTGTATGGATTGAAACAATCACCAAGAGCCTGGTTTGGTAGATTTACAACTTTCATGAAGAAAATTGGGTACAGATAAAGCAACTCAGATCACACCCTATTCTTCAAACACCAATAGAACAAGTTGACAGCATTGATTATTTATGTGGATGACATGGTGGTAATAGGTGACGATCTTGATGAGATCAAGAGATTGAAAGTTCAGCTGTCATTTGAATTCGAAATGAAAAACCTTTGAGATTTGAAGTACTTCCTAGGTATTGAAGTAGCTAGGAATGGAGACTACATTATGTTGAGCCAAAGAAAGTGTGTTTTAGATTTTTTAGCTGAAACTGGTATGCTTGATTGTAAACCATTGGATACACCCATTGAGCTGAATCATCGGATTGCAGAATATCAGGATCAAGTTCCCACAGACAAGTCAAAGTACCATAGATTAGTTGGAAAGCTGATTTACTTGTCTTATACTAGGCCCGATCTTGCTTATGTTGTTAGTGTTGTAAGTCAGTATATGCATAATCCTAGTGAAGATCATATGAATGTGGTGGTGAGAATCCTAAGGTACTTGAAGTCTGCTCCTGGTAAAGGTCTTGTGTTTCGAAAGAATAGAGATATGGGACCCTATGGCTACACCGATGCTGATTGGGCAGGTAACATCACTGACAGACGTTCTACTTCTGGTTATTTCACATTTGTTGGTGAGAATCTGGTTACTTGGATGAGCAAGAAGCAGAATGTTGTGGCTAGATCTTGTGCAGAAGCTGAATACAGAGGAATGGCCCAAGGAGTCTGTGAGTTATTATGGATAAAGTACTTGTTGGAAGATTTGAGTTTTAAGCAGGAACATCCTATGCCTCTTTATTGTGACAACACTGCTGCAGTTGAGATTGCACATAATCCTGTTCAACATGATCGAACAAAGTATGTGGAGATTGATAGACATTTTATTAAAGAGAAGCTGGATACTCGGATCATTTCATTCCCCTTTGTTCGATCGGGGGAACAATTGGCTAATATTCTCACTAAGGCAGTTTCGTGTAAGACTTTCAATGATTCTCTTGACAAGTTGGGCATTCAAGACTTGCATGCTCCAACTTGAGGAGGAGTGTTGGAGTGTGCCTCACTCCATGTATAGTTATGAGATGTATATTCTATAATTAAGTAGGATTCAATAGTTGATTTAGTTTCCTTTTAGGAATGTAAGTACTTGTGTATATATACTCCAATTTGGGATTGATCAATATATCAGAAAATTTCCATAAACCTTAACTGAGATGGGATGGAGAGGATGAGAGTTAAGTTTCGGCTCCAATAGGAGGAAAGGGTTCTCAAAGGGAAATCCTAGAGAGAGATGCTCTCAACGAGAGAGAGAGAGAGAGAGAGAGAGAGAGAGAGAGAGAGAGAGAGAGAGAGAGAGTAGAATGAAGTTTGTATCATTTTTTAAAAATTAAAAAAGAAAAGGTGCTTTGTACACAAACTCCTCCTTCATGCACTATTAAGAGTTTGCCAAATAAAAAAAGAAAAAGTTCACTACGTCTTGGGCCATAATATTAGTATTAATATTGTTGACATTTTGAAGGTTTAGATTACTATTGAGAAAAATTCTGGAATGCACTATGCACTCTTAGATCTCTCTCTCTCTCTCTCTCTCTCTCTCTCTCTCTCTCTCTCTCTCTCTCTCTCTCTCTCTCTCTCTCTCTCTCTCTCTCTCTCTCTCAGAGTAGAGACATCAATGGCCAACGTTATGTTCAAGGTGGTCTTGATTGGTGACTCCAACGTCGACAAGTCCAATCTGCTCTTCAAGTTCACCAAGAATAAGTGTAAGTGAATCGATAGATGGAAGAAGATTATCGAAGTCTTGAGGGATATCTTAATCATTATGAAATACTCCTTCACACATTTCAGGATAGGCAGTATTAGGTTTCTCTGTGATGTTGTAATGTAAATCGCGCACAAGTTTAGTTATTTGGGTTATGTTGAGTCACAAACAACAGACTAATTTGTACCTCAACTCTTTAGATTTATGATTGTATTACCTCTAATCTTGTCACCTTTAATATATTTTCCTTATTTTGGTAAGAATCGACAAAGGATGAGAGAAACTCCCATTTCAGAGCTCAAAATGGCGGTACTCAGAGAGAAGATGGAGAAAAGAAGATTTTGAACCGGAAAGTCAAAAGTCAAGCATTGACTCTTTGGATGACTTTCTGGCGACTTCCCAACGACCAAGTGCATTTCTGATGCTCCAGTGGAGGACTAGTTGAAAATTCATGAAGAGGGTGAGCCCTTTCGCTCATGGTTGGACCTCTTTTACCATATGGGCTCACCCATTTGGCATCATGTGCCTCATCTTCACTTGTGACCCAAAGGTGGCTAAATCCATATTTCTCTCTCATCCAAATCTGTTTTCAAACCCCAAAAATACAACTTTTATATATCACACTCCCTCATTCTCACCAGGATATTTTTTAGCTCCCTAGCCTCCATTGAAATTCTATCTCCATCTCTGACACATCCCATCACCAAATTCTCAAAATTCTTCATACCATTATCAGTCAATCATAATTCCACCACCAAATTTCATCAACCCATCACCTACTCATTATCCATCATCATCAAGGAAGTGCACGAGGCTAGGAGGAGAAGAAGAGCTCACCCACATCATGTGGCTTCTTAAGCCATCTCATCAAATATTGTTATTTCTTCTCTCAATCTCTTTCCTTTCTAGTTTCATGGTACTAGTTGTATTGATGCTGGTGTTTACTTCCATTACAAGTGAGTAGATTCGTGTTGGGGTTAGGGTTGCAATCCCTATCCAAATTTGTGTAACTTGATGTTTATCAATGTTGAATGAAGTATTTCCATGTCATCTCCTCTTCATGTTGGGGTTTACATTGAATATGATGTCTACAATTGAAACTAATCACTTTAGTTGCTAGGTTATTCTTCCATGAATTGATTGTTTGGAAAATGATTAGCCTAAATTATTAGAAGCATGAAAACATAATTGCATATGTGCTTGGGGAGGTTGTGAGTTAAAATCACCTAGGATTAGGATTGATTTACTTGCGTGACTACCTAAATTTAAATCGCTATGCATCTAGGAACAACGATTTGAGATTTGATCAGTAATTTGAGTTGTTCTTAGGTAGTTAATCCTAGACTTGTCCAGTAAGGATTAATACAATAAATAGAATCTTGGCCTTAATAGTCCTATTGGAAGGCTCAGAGGGTAGTTGGTTATAGAAAATGCGTTGTTTGACATTGTGATCATCAGTTTACATAAGGGAGGCTACGGTGAACAATCCGTACCCCCAACTCATGTCCATCGATATATTTACCTTTAATTGAATTTAGTTCACCTACTCTAGTTAAATTAGTCCTACTTAGAAATCAACGAATTGTCACTATACACGATGTACACATACTCACCTCAAAGTAAGCCTTACTTGTGAGTCTTGCCTTGTCATCGTACATTTGGATAGTAATCAATCTAGCTATTGGTTTACCTAGTTTAGGAAGGATTTTCCAATCTTTGTGGTTCGGTTCGACATCCTCATTTAACCATTTCTAATACTTGACCTCGTATACTTACGAGTAGCTTTCTAGCTAATGACATCCTTTTCCATTCTTAGTGATGAGCAATGTTGTAGCTGTCAAATTTTGAACCATGTAACTTTGATCTTACAACACCAAACTTCTATGTGTGTGATTTATCGTGTCATTGTGAATGTTACTTTTTGGGGTAAACTTCATTTACACCTCTCATGTTAGATTGTGTTTTTAATTAGAGACATCCAAGGCTTACAGGTATAGTTACCGTCCTTACCAACAAAGGTAATTCTAAGAATGCAACTATGAGAAATATAAGAAAGACTTGGTATGATTATCCACCGGTCATTATTAAATTGAATTATAATGTTGTTTGGATGAACTAGCAAAAACCAAATCCAGCAAGAAATGAGAATTTTTTTTCTTCTCTAAAATACAATCATCTTTCATGTATTATTTGGTTGTATATTATTTTAATGTTTACATATGAACAAATGAATGAATGATATCACATATACAAGTGGTTTTCGACTTTACCCTAGCTAGTTTTCTCTCTTTTCTTTTCCTAAACCTAGCCGCCTACCAACCCTAGTTTGATTACCTATTTCGATCATTTCTTCTTGATTTCTCTACCATATTTGTCTGTGCATCAAGTTTGAATTTATCTTAATCTATTCTTTATCTGGAACGTAAGCATGCCGAGTTTGTCACGGTATCTTTCACCAACTATACCGCCACCGGCGAAACTGGCACCGTTTGAGGTTTGTGACATTTCTACTGGGGCGGAGGAGGAATAAAGGGATTTCGGTTTTGTCGTTATTCGTGTATTTTCTCCTTCGATACTTTCAAAGAGTAGCGAAAAATCTCTTAAGCATTGGATGCTTAGGCTTTGGAGTGGTGGAAAGGGATCGAGCGCCATTAGTATTTGGCGTTGTACATTAGACTGTTTTCTTGGCAGATTCAAAGACAAGGAGGTTTTTCAAAGGGCTGTGAATCGTGGACCTTGGTTTTATCATTATGAAATGATCGTGTTGGAGGGGTTTGATAGTCTGGCACTGGTTTTCACTATATCGACGACTAAGGCCAAGGTTTGGGCTCGTGTGGAGGTGACTGGAGGTGATTCTTACCCAGAAAGTGGAGGTCAAACAATGGTAAAAAATGCTAGGTAACTGTTTGGGTTGGTATCTTGACTATGACCGGAATCGACGTTCAGACAAGGAGGAGATTCAACTCGTCATGGAAGTTGACCTAGCTATGTGATCCATTAGATATGCATATTAGTCTGTGTCTTGGTCCGACTGCTTGGATTACTTGTAAGATTGAGTATATTACTTTGAAAGGATACTGCATGGGTTGTGGAAGTTTTGGGCATGCTATGGAGTATGAATGGTTGTCCCAAATAGTGTGGAAATTTAACAAAGAAGAAGTTATAGGCGGAAGAGGAAGCCAAAGTGGAGGAGGCTGTTTGGGGGATCAGTCAAGCCGAGGTGGTGATGGCAGGTGATGGTGGCGGAGCAAGAAACCACGTGGAACAAGTAGAGGATAATTGACTTGCAGCATGGATATTAATTGGATGACAACCCTCTCCAAGTTGTTTATACTGAATTATCAGAAAGGTTGGATATGGTGCCTATTCCTAAAAGCACTAGAAAATGTTGATGTCGCTCCAACAATGGACATCCGGTGGAACCTATAATTGCGGAGGACTCGGACGCTACACAGTCGAACTTTGACCTCCCTGTGTCTCGACCAGTTTTGAGGCATAGGTTGGAGAGACGGGATTGGATTCGTGATGTTCATGGTGTAGTTAAGTTCAACTTCAAGGCAGTGCTTGAACGTTGCAATTCTCTTTTGTGAGATCAGAATGAAGAAAGCCGGGTTAGGGACTACATCCTCAACCTGGTGGTAGTTCAAGAATAAAAAACGTGCCTAGCTGGTTTAATATGGCGCAATCGAATTTTTATTAAACCATGTTATCCTGGTTTACTAATTTAGGTGTATTATTAAAAATTGTTTAGAATAATAGTATGTGTGGACTTTACTTTATCAGACTGGGTAATTCAATGAAGTCTTTGGGTTGCTATGACATTTAAATGGATTTTCGCGACTTGTTAAAAAAAATGAACGAATGATATCGATCATGCTATTTACAAATTTATTAAGCTAGAACTTATTCATCTTGAGATTTTGGTGATTCACCAAGCCGTCTATAAGCACTACCACAACCCTTGTACATTCTCCAATTTGAACGATGCCGAGTTGGACTGAAGAAAATCTGTATCAACGACGAATTGACAGCAGTCACGTCCTCGTCGATGCTATCAGTACTCTCCATCTCTGCCAAAACATTGTAGAACAAATCCACGTCACATGGAAGCACAATTGGACCTTCGTTTTTGTACCCATACACCGATGCTGCCTCCTCCAACAACACCTTGAACAATGGATGATTAGCCAACTCCGTCTTCACCACAAACCGTTGCTTCTCGGGTCCGACGTAAACGGAGAAACACCCGACCGGAGTTATTCGGCTGGCCTTGCTCTTCTTCCGCTTGCAAACATTGTTGCTGGCACTACTTTCTTTGCTGCTGGTTTGTTTCGGTGAGGCACTACTGCATCGCTTCCACGCCTTGGCGATCAGATTCTTCGTCCACTTTGCGTTCACCAAAGCCATGCTTAGGTTAGAAAAGATCGATCGACTAAGGTCTTACGTGGTGATCAATATATTCAGGGAAGTTCTGGCGAAGTGGTTATTGTCTTCTGGGAAATGAATAAGGATGAGTCGATGAGATGAGAAGTAGAGAGCTAGCTCAGGGATTATATATACATTTGGGTTTTTGGAGGATATCAGGTAATCGAGGACGACTACGACAAAGTCTTAATAATCTGCATGCACAGGGGATCTGAATGTCAAACAGTTGATGGTAAGAATTATATAATGGAAATTGAGTAGCTAGTGAGCCGGGACCGGCGACTTGTTTTGTCTTTTAGTGAGTTGGATCTCTGAGCTTGAACAATTCCCCACTACAACAGTTGATCGTTGCAACAAACTACGTACTGCCAATTTCATAAAATGAACTATCGAGTGATAACCGAGCTAGTGATTTCAATGGGTGTTTTGGAATTCAGAAAGTTCTAACGTAAGTTTAATTGCTGAAACTAATGGATTCAAAAAAAATTAAGCATTAGTATGTTAAGTACGTATGCAAATAAAGGGTAGTACATAAATTTCCAATCTTTTAGCTATTTCACGAAAGCCGTTGGCAGCTTTGGGTCCATCTGGAGGGAGAAAGTGAGGCAACTGAACAAGGGCGGAGCAACGTTTGACGAGTTAAGATCATGGACCCCCTCAGATGTATATAAGTAGATTTTATGTCTACAATTAACAAAAAAGAGGTTTGATGTAATCGTAATTAATATGTTATGTACTCAATTGGTGTACAGTTTGAAGCTTTGAAGTTTCACGGTTCTTTTGTTCTATATTTCTTTCAATTATTTTCTCAAATTTTAAGTGCTATTTATATTTTTTTCTTCTATTTTTTTTGCTTGCGTTTTGGGTTTGGGTGCCTCCCCTGACATAAAATTTTGTCTCCGCCACAACAACTAACGGAGTAATATTTTGTCTTTTGATTCGTAACAACTAGTTATATGCAAGGAATGCAAAATTGATATTATCGGCGATATTTCGTCGATATTTCGATATTTTGAATTTACCTGAAAAATCCGTGAATATATCTCCAAATTTTCCGAAATTTTCCGAAACTTTCCGATATTTCCGATATATCCCCGATATTTCCGATATTTTCCGATATTTTCCGATATTTGCCGAAATTTTTGAAATTTTCAGTAACTTTTTTAATTTAACAAAATTAAAAGCTTGTCAAAATTTTGCAATGTCTTATCCTTCATATATCATGCCTTATGGTCTTCCAACAAGTGATAACTCATCGTTACAATCACAAACAAATGCCTCAAATGATGATAGCAATGAAGAAAGTCGAGCAATGTCTGGTTCATACTACGAGCTCCAAAATCTTCAAAGACCGCCCCCTGACCCATATGGTTGGCATGTAAGTCAATACGTGCAGAATTACATGGGAGAGCAATCATTTAATGAGTACTCTTCACAATACACACATGATTCTGCACAGAGAGATGAGGAAAATAGTGTGAATTTCGAACCTCATAGGTCATCTATGTGGTTTTGAAGTATTTATATATTTGATTTTATAATGTGTGATGTGTAACATATTGTACAAAAATGTGATGGTCTAGCCTCCCATTAAAGTTTAGCCATCAAAAAAATAAAAATAGAACTATTAAATTATATTTTAATAGTTATCAGCACTTAACACATACTAATTCATATAGTAATATAGCAAATTCATATGTTTTGATGTTTGATCAATATTTTCTTTTTACATAAGGTAGGTAATTGATCATATAACAACCTCCAAAAGTTTCATTACAAATTTCCATATATTTTTATTAGTTTCCGTCATTTCCGTCAGAATTTTCAGTAGATCGATATTTCGTCGATATTTCTGTCGATATATCCAAATTTTGGACTGTCGATATATCCTCGATACCCGATATTTTACTCCTTGGTTATATGTCATTTCGATAACAACTAGTACGTAGCTATAAACAAAACATTTTACGTAGCTTTGTTAAAGGTACTAGCCTCACTCCAACGACTGACTATTATCATTATACTAGCCTATGCACTAAATAATTGCTAAGTAAAAATATGTTAAAGGTACGTACGTAAGTATACTCATAATTACCGCGACATGCTGACATGCATCTACAAATTAATTAGAATTCTTGACCGAATACAAGTATAAGCTCCCACTTGGATCAATGTCGTGTGAACGAAATAGCAAATTTTAAGAGTTGAAGAAGAATGCAACATTGAATTTCCCAACAGCCACGGAAACTTCTCCGTCATTCCTAAACCACATCCCTATATTCTCGATCACCGACGGTCTACGCAGACGACCACGCCTAATTAATTGTGCGTGTAATTAATCGCCATATACAATTAAGCTTATCAAGTTGCTAAATTGAAACGTTTAATTATGGACCACCGAGCACCAGATTCTTCTGTCAGCCTTGTCTTATCTGATATGTCAAACTTAGTTGAGAAGTGGATTCGATTGGCCGGCAGCCCAAGAATATAAGACCAAAAATGGTTGAATTTTTACTTTTGATAAATTCTCCTCGTGGATTCGATTGGCCGGCAGCCCTAGATGATGTCTTATCTAGGCTAGCTAGCTCGATCATGTCTCACTAATCATGGGCGTCGTGTATACATTTATATATAAGAGGTATACTGTATATATAGATAAATAGTTGACCTAAGAAATTTTGCTTTTCTGAGAAAATGACTCCTGCATGCATATGTACGTACACAGTGGACCACAATTGCTTCTGCCTCGTCTGGTCTACTTCCTAGCTACGTAAATTAAGTCTTCGTTGCATTTGCCTCTTAATTTATCTAGCTAAATTACCCTTAATTTGGCTTTCTGATATGTATTATCTACGTACGTACTATATATTGAAATATATCCATATGATTGAAAACGAGAAGTATATCGGCTGCAATTACATGCATATATACAGAGGCGGAGCCGATTCAGGCCCAATCAGGGCGACAACCCCCCATCAGATCCCCTCAGATCAGTGAGATGTTTAGACTAGTGAGATGTTTATGTAAAGACTTGTTTTAGTTTTCTTATACATGTTTCGCCCCCACAAGACAAGCCCATAACAAAATATAATACTGAGAGAGTTGTCATGTCAAATCGGGAGATTCATATAAAACTCTGTCACATTTGTTTAGAGAATATAGTCCATCAATAATTTTTTTTAAAGATTTAGAAAAAATATTAATGACAGTAACATTTGTACGTACCATTAATTTCAAACTATTTACATATAATGCTACAATTCAATAGTTTATAATATAAAAATCAGTTTTCATTTGAAATTCCTATAATTATGTTTGCCATTAAAAAAAATCCTATCAGTCAGTAATTAATAAGAATAAATCTCAAATACCAAATTAAAATATAATAATAAATTATGAGATAGGTAAACTATGTTGAACAACCATCCATGACATAGGTAAATTTTGCTATCGAAAAAAAGATAGGTAAATTATTTTATAAATTAGGTAAATTATATATACATCAGGAGCATTATATCAAGAAACATTTATGTTTCTTAGGTGTATTATGCAGATAGATTGTATATAATAAATACTACTTAAATTAGGGTATAGGTAATTTGAATGGAAGTAGGTACATACATATTGTACGTACATAAGATATAATACTTGTTAAATTATACTAGGTAAATTACATAGGTAAATTAATTTTTTGAAATTAGGTAATAAAAATAGGTAAATTATAAATAATATTATAGATGAATTATATCATAAGTTAGGTAAATTTTATATATCATAGGTAAATTATACGTCAGCTATATAGTATTATATGGTATTATCACTACCAAAATAAGTATTATAGCCGACGACTTTTGAAAAAACAGGCTGACAACTGTTCAAGTCATCGGGTATAGTCAAAAATATACCCGACGACGACTATAGTCATCGGCTATGATACTATAGCTGACGACCACCCTCGAAGTTGTCGGCTATGGTGATGAAACTATACCCGACGATCTATAAAGTCATTGGGTATAGTTTGACTATACTATAGCCGGCGACTTTAATGAAGTCGTCGGCTATAGTTCCTTTTATACAGATCTAGGCAGCAGCTCGACCATTTGAAAAGAAATCGCCCAAAAAATCTCAAAACGCTCTTAAATCGTGGGTGTCGTCGGAAGCTGTCCAAAAAGAGTTCGTGATACTCTCCCGCTATACATTTATATAGGTGTGTGTGCGTGTGTGTGTGTTAATATTGTTGATTTAGAGTTGATTATATATATAGGTATGAATGAATGAATGTGAAGATTTTGAGTTAATTGTTGTGTTTTAGTTGAGTTGAGTTGATTGAGTGAATTTTTGATATATATATATGTGTGTGTGTGTGTGTGTTAATTTGTAATTAAGAATATATATATATATAGAAGAATTAATGTAATTAATTTGAGTTGTTAATTTGTGTTGATATTGTTGATGTTGAGGTGATCGATTAATGTTGATTTTGAGTTATTTTTTAGTTGAGTTGAGTTGATTTTGAGTTGAATTCAATGAATTTATGTATACAAATATGTTAATCGTTGATATATATATATATATGTATGTGTATTAATTTGTCATTAAGAATAGAAGAATTAATGTAATTAATTTGTAGGTTAAAGAGATTTATAGATATAATGTTGAATTTTTAATTAGTGCATGTATATATTAATTTAAGTATATATAGTAGGAATTTTGAGGATGGATAATAGTTGGATTTTCCTTCCAAAATGGGGTCGAAGATATGGCGTTGGAATGTGAAATTTTGTGGAATATGTGAAGTGTAATGTGAAAGAGACTACAATTCATTATTGACCGTGTACGCAATGTTAGTGTCGCAGCAATTTGGTTCGTTTTCCCATTGATATAGTATGAGAGTACCTGAAGAAAACGGGTTTTGGGATAAGTACGCTTGTTGGATTTATCACGGTGAAACATCATCGGGGGGTCAGCATGATCATGGGCAATTTTTTGAGAGGGTCAGTACATCCAATGATCCAACAACGAGGTTGCACTACCACATAATGACTCATTGCCGGCGACTTTTAAGTCGCCGGCAATGTTTTTTAACATTACCAACGATTTTTTAACATTGCCGGCGACTTAAGTCGCCGATAATGTTTTTTTTTTTTTAAGACATTGCCGGCGACATAAATGTATGTCGCCGGCAATGTCTCAATGGTAATGACATTGCCGGCGACATACATTTATGTCGCCGGTAATGTCTAAAAAAAAAAAAAAAGACATTACCGGCGACATAAATTAAGTCGCCGGCAATGTATTTTTTTTTTTTTTTACATTACCATCGAGACATTGCCGGCAACATACATTTATGTCGCCGGCAATGTCTAAAAAAAAAAAAGACATTACCGGCGACTTAAGTCGCCGGCAATGTTAAAAAATCGTTGGTAATGTTAAAAAACATTGCCGGCGACTTTTTAAGTCGCCGGCAATGAGTCATTATGTGGTAGTGTTGCTCAACGATGTGTTTCCTTATGAGATCGGTGTATATGCTCAAGTACAAGATATCTTTGCCGACGTTGAGGGCTTCCCTTTTATTGAGCCAGTCCAGCAATTACCCAGAGCTGTTAACACTGCTGGTATTGACAAGTACAACAAGTTGATTGCCTTCCAACAGACCCCGTTGTATAACGGATGTAACAAGACTGTTCTTGAAATGGTCATGGAAATAATGAAGATCAAAGTGGAGAACAAATTGAGTGTGAAGGCTGTTGATGCTTATCTGGAGTTGACAGCTTCGGCGCTGCCCCTGGTCATCGCCTGCCTACCATTCATTGTAAGGTGCGACATATCTTTAAACATTTTCGTCTTTCCTACATCAAAATCTATGCATGCATATATGATTGTACGTGTTCTCTTCTGGGGTGAAGATGCTGAAGGGAATGATCTTGAAACCTTGATGCATGTCCGGTATGTCACACCGATAGGTATAAGTTGACTCATGTAGGGAATAAGAAAGCTGTAAAGGTACTTTGGTATTTCCCGCTGATTGATAGGCTGGAATGGTTGTTCATGTCTGCACACACGGCCAAAGCTATGAGATGACACGTGGAGAGGGATTTGCCTGATGATGATACCCTCATACACCCTGCAGACGGAGTTTTCTCATTTTGCATCAAAGGTCTGAAATGTTTGGCTCGGGCTCTAATCTGACGGATTCAACCCTTTTGGCAACATGAGTCTTCAATACAGTATATGGCTAGTTATTTTGGTACCGTACAACCTTCCTCCATGGATGTGCATGAAGAAGGAATACAATATGGTGACAATGTTAATTCCAGGACCAGGTTATCTAGGAAAGTGTCTCGATGTGTATATGAGACCCTTGATTGATGAGCTTAAGTACTTGAGTAACGTTGGTCATCCTACTTAGGACAAGTACAAAAATGAGATGTTCCAGATGCATGTCATGCTTGTTGGCATCATTAGTGATTTTTCTGCCCGTGGGATGTTGTCGGGCAACGTTACCAGGAGATACAGGGCTTGTCCAGAGTGCATGACTGTTGATTGCGGCAGCCCTCATTGCAGGAAGATTATCCAGATGCGTCACCGTTGTTGGCTTCCACATGATCACCCATTTCAGGAGGATAAAGAGGCAATTGATGGGACTGTAGAAACATGTGTGCAAGCCAGGAGATGGACGGGGGATTAAATTTTAGAAGTGCTGAATGAATACGATTTTGGGCAGCTCAACAATCATCCTGATGTAGTGACGGCAATACCTACCATACCCGACCGGTATAAATTTTGGACGCACAAAAACATATTCTGAGGACTTCCGTACTGGTCCAAGTTGTTCATCAAGCACTACCTAGATGTCATGTACATTGAGAAGAATGTCTGCGAAAGTGTGGTGGGCACAGTGTTGAATTGGGAGAGGAAAACTAAAGACAATCCTAAGGCACGCATTGATATGAAAAGAATGGGTATACGAAAACATTTGTGGTTGAGAGAAGGGAAGAAAAAAATGCCCCAAGCTTCTTACACCGTCAAACCTGACTAGAAGAATGAAACTTTTAAGTGGATGGGTAATGTTAGGTATCCTTCAGGCTATGCAGGCAATATAGGGAGGTGTGTTAACTTCCGAGACAATAAGATGCACAGATTAAAGAGTCATGACTGTCATATACTGCTTCAACGTCTCTTCCCTGTTTTCATTCGATCATACCTACGCCGTCAGGTGGAGGAGCCATTAGTAGCGTTGTCAAGATTCTTTCAGAAGTTATGCACTAGAGAAGTGGAAAAATCAGACTTAAGGGAAATGCAATAAGAAATCATTTTTATCATGTGCAAATTCGAGAGGATATTTCTCCAAATTTTTTTGACATCATGTCTCACCTGATGATCCATCTTCGTGAACAATTGTTGCTTACTGGTCCAGTACACTATACTTGGATGTATCCCATAGAAAGATACGTGCGATTCAACATCTGATAAATGGGCGTGATTCTTTTATATAATTATGTATTTCCATAATCCTTACATGCACTTTATAATTTGATAGACAACTGGGGACTACAAAGGTTATGTGGCTAATAAATCCACACCTGAAGGGTGTATAGCTAAAGCATATCTTGCGCACGAGTGCGTAACATACACCAAGATGTATTTGGGAGCGTTAGAGGACCCTCCACAACATATGCCGGTAGATGTACCCCAGTTCAATCTTTCTATCCTCTCGAATGAAGTTGATGTATAAGGTTTGTTGCCAAAGTCGTACAAATTAGAACCGTATGAGTTAGTCATTGCCCACTGGTGAGTATTGATAAAGTGTCCAGAAGTTCAATACTGGAAAAATATCCATCTAAACTACCATGCGGTTGTCGGTGATCTTGAGTACCACAATAGGGAGTTTGCAAACTATTTTGGCAGCTGGGTACTTGTTTCAAATTGATTTATTTCTATATATTCATAAATCAATGTGAATATTATGAGTAAATGGTTGTTATTTTTATCTTCAGATGAACCATGTACAATGTGATGGTGACCCACACGTACTGAGCACACGAATTGAGGATTTTGGCAATGAAACCGATAACTTCAAGAGTGTATTCGACATGTAAGGTCAATGGCGTGCAATTTATATGTCAACATAGAGATAACAGACGGAGAACACAGAATTCTGGGGTAATGGTGCATGGTGAGCAGAATAACATTGACTATTATGGTGTTCTTCATTCAGTGTTTGAACTAATTTATGGGGAGGGCATGACCGTGCACTTGTTTAAGTGTAGATGATATGATACTAACCTTGAGAACACAATGACCAATAAATACGAGATTTTTTCGGTAAATACTGCTATAAGCTGGTATGAGGATGACCCTTTTGTTTTTGCCATATCTGTAAAACAAGTGTTTTATCTAGATGATCTTGTGCACAAAGGGGTGTGGAAAGTAGCCAACCATGTTGTTCCTAGAAATATATACAGTGCTACTACACTTGGTGAGGCCGACAATATTGAAGAAGTGACTGCATACCAAGAGCTGAACGTAATTAGTATTCCTTAATCCTCTACAATTTGCCTAAATAATGTGAGACCCGATAATGTGATTCGACTTCCGCGGGCGGATGTAAGTCTTATTTATGTCTTTCCAAATGAAGACAACGAAGACTCCGGTGACGAGGAGCGGCACATATACCGCAAATTAACTCTGACACCGATCCAGACTCAAGTGATGATTCTGATTATGAGCCTTAGTTAAACTTGAATGTTTGTTAATTAATTAAATGTGTGGGTTGATCATGAGGATGTTTTTGAAATGTTTGCTTCATTTCTGTTCTACTATTAGATAAACAGGTGTTACTGCAAAACAAGTAAATTTTGCCGATGAGGCATGCGTTTCCAATATTTTTACATACTATACCTGACGAATTGCACAAAAGTCGTTGGGTATAGTTAAAAAAAAAAAAAAAACATAGCGGGCGACATTCATTAAGTCGTCGGCTATGGTTCTACGCTATAACCCGAAAACCCAGCCCGAGCCCTCACTTCTTCGGCCTCTCCTCCTCTTCTCCAAATCACCCCAAACCCCCGGAATCCCTCCCCAAACGTCCCAAATCGCCGGAAACACCCCCAAATCGGTCTCAATCTCTCCAAAGCAGGTTCTCTCTCTCTCTCTCTCTCTCTCTCTCTCTCTCTCTCTCTCTCTCTCTCTCTCTCTCTCTCTCTCTCTCTCATTTTCCCCCTAATTTTAGGGTTTTAGCTTTATTTAGGGATTTTAGTTTGATCTAGATTGGATTATGTGAATGTGTATGAGTTTTGATTATGGGTTATGGATTTTGTGATTAGGTTATTAGATTGGGTTAATTAAATTTGTATATGGAATTTGTAATTGGGTTCTTGAATTTGTGAATTGTATGGAATTTGTGATTGGGTTAATTGAATTTGTGAATTTTATGAAATATGTGATATATGGAATATGTGATTATTTTGAGGGAATATTATGTGATTTTTATGATTTTTTGTGAATATATGAAATATGTGATTTATGTATGAATTTTGAGAATTTTGTGATTTATGTATGAAATTTTGTGATTTATGTATGAATTTGTGTATTTTTGTGATTTATGTATGGATTTTGTGCTTTATGTATGAATTTTGTGAATTTTGTGATTTAGGTATGAATTTGTGGTGTGAAATTTTGTGGTTTATGTATGGTTTAATTTAAATAGGGTTTAATTAATTAGGGTTTAATTAATTAAGGTTCATGAATTGGTTAAGTCAAAAGAGTTCGAATGGCTATAACAAAGAAACCGGGTCTAGAGGCAATAGGTCCTCGTCCGCCTCTATAAGTAACACTTATAGCGGCTCGAGGACCTCTCGACACCTTCAACTGCTTCAGCAGCCGCAACAAGATGCAAGGGCCTGCCGACCCGCCTGCACGAGGCCGCTCTTCAACGAAGGTGCCACTCCCTCGCCACAGACGGCCACCTCTACGGGTCTCATACATTCAGGTGTCTGTATGCCTCCTATCTCCCGGCCAACGATGCCTACTCCCTCATCGCAGTCGTCGGCCTCTAATGCAGATCCTTCAAATAGTTCCTCTATGGGGGGGGGGGGGGGGGGGTCTGCCGCTACACCTCTTCATGCCCGATACGATACCATCCATACCTGCACTCGATGTATGGATGGTTGGGGAGTGCCTATTCCAGGACAGATTGGTTACACTACCCCAGAAGAGGCATACTTCTATGTGTCGTTTGATACACATCTGTATAGTACTAGCGTATCAAATACATCGACGTCCGAATTGGGTAAATATTACCAAACTTAGTTTCTAATTTGAAACTCCTTAATACATAATGAATATACCGCTGAAGTGGTTATGTTGGAATTTTTTCCCCTTCTATTAGCCGACACCGACGCAGGAGGTAATGCAAAAAAGAATACTATAGGCATGGTCAGCGGCTAGCTACTTGACAAGGCGGTCAAGGACAGTGGAAAAGTGGTCATACAGACCAATTCGATCGGAGACTTGATAGTGGGAAATAATACGCGGAAGTACGGCGGCATGGTAAGGAGTATAATACTGGACAGAGTGCCGATTCTATGGGGAGAGTGGTCATCTGTGCCACAATGTGTGAAAGACTGTGTGAACAATGCTTGTCGGTAAGTTAATTATATATTCATTATGTATAATTACCCTGTATATATTCATTATGTATGTCTACCATTTATATATTTATTTATATATACATTACAGCTGTGGTTTATTGTGCCGGAGGAGCTCAAATACACGTGGGCATTTGAGGTGCAAGGAAGAAGGTGATGTGATATGGAGTTAAATTTTAGACATTTTGTTGATCATGTATTGTCAATTTATAACATATACCTCTCATATATAGGTACAAGGAGTGGAATTGTGAGCTCAAATGACACTGGAAGAAGCACGGCAACCTCCGTGGGGGTACCCCTACGAAGTTTATGTATAGGGAGTACGAGTGGCAGTGGCTCGTAGTCCACTTCAACACCCCAAAGGTTGAGGTATGCAACACTCCGTTTGTACTTACTTGTATCGTATTTGGTGAAAATAGTTTCCTAATTAATTTTTTTATGTTCATCCAATCAGGCTATTTTTACAATAAATGCGGTGAACCGGGGAAAAAACATGAAGAACCATCATGGTGGTTCGAGATCGTTTGCGGGTTGGATAGAGGAGACCGCCCAACACCCTAAAGTCCCCCATTTGGAGTATACGATACAGAAAGCGTATCCTCAGTGCCCTGAATATATTGTAAGTCTTATGCCCTTATAGCTTAATTAACATATTTGCTTATATATCTGTAAAAAAATTTAGGTATGTTTACGGGTCCAATTTATTTTTTTCCCTTGTCAATTAGGCGAAAAGGCAAGAGGTGACTCCAGAGGTGTTGACTCAGATCGTGAAAGAGAACTGGCCTGAGACCCAAGATGCGGACCTCCCCCATGCCATCTCTCAGATTGATCAATCTGACCCGCTTGTAGTGACGAGGATCATGGGTGAGGTTTTCCTACCACGGGGAAGCAGCTACTACTGCAGGGATTTGGGACAGAAGGGGGACGGGGTCTTGAAGAACACTCCCGGATTCTCAAGCAGGTCGGTAAGTTTGAAGTCTTCTCATATACAAGAACAGCTCCAGAGGGTGACGACAGAGCACCAGAGGCAGGCGGTAGAGCACCAGAAGGTGTTGGAAAAGACTCGAAGGCGGGTGGAGGAGATGGAGCGGGTGAGATTAACCGAGCAGTCTGCGATGGCTTCATGGTTTCAGGATTGGACTGCGCAGCTCTAGTCATCTGGATTCCCGGTCCCAGCTCCACCTGCGTTCTCTTCCCGAAGACCCTGATATTAACGTTGATGTTTTCAATAACATCAATTTGGATCATATCCATAGTGTAGGTGTGTAATATGTGTGAATTTGTGTTTTGTTAGTGAATTTGTAATGTGTTTTGCAACTTCAATCAATAATATTATGTAATTGTAGATTCGGGGATTAGAATTGTACATTTTCGAGTATTTTTTTTTTCTAAAATTTTCTACTATAGCCGACGATACCATTGAAAGTCATCGGCTAAGGTAAATACTATAGCCGACGACTTGGTGTCCTAGTCGTCGGCTATAGTCGACCTCCGGTCAACGCCGGTTGTTGACCGGTCGTCGGCTATAGTTTTGCCGACGGCCGTATAACTGATGGTCGGTCATCGGCTATGACTATAGCCGACAACTGGTCTTGCTATAACCGTCGACTTTAGGTCGTTAGCTATATTGCCTGTTTTTGTAATGTATATAACAAGTTTCAATTTGAAATAACAATAATTGTGCAATATTCATTGGTCGTTGATGCACCATATATAAGGAGATGCCAAAATTAGGGAAAGTGAAAAACTTAATTTGTTATCATTTGAGAAATCAATGACTAGAGATATTTGAAAACTAGATTAAAGGGTATATTAGGTATCTAAAAATCTGAAATATTAATGATTGTTCTGGAAATAGAAATAAAATTAAAGTTAAGGGACTAAATCCTTAAGAGAAATATTGACTGAATTTAAATTAAATTTTAAAATGTGCCAAGCAGTTTTTTTTTTCAATTTCTCCAAAAATTAACAACAATATACAGCTCTTGTACTTCACCCCTTATATAATGCTTTAATAACTCTTTATTATGTGCCTTAATCGAGAAAATCTCTTCCTATTATGCAACATCATGGAGAAAAAAAATCCTTTATATCTTTGTCGGAAAAAAAAAATCCCTTTGTTGAAGCTTCTTTCCCCCATGATTTTTTTTTCTCCCTCCGTCACTTTATATATATATATATATAGTTTCATGAGCTTAACAAAATGGCTGAGACTTTTTTACATTACCGGCCGTCTCTTAAAACTGTATATGACCATATTCCTTAATTACGTAAACATGTAATCTTATTGATAGTAATGTACGGGAATTAACCTTACAAGTAAATGTTTAGCTAGATAATTATGTACTAGCTAATTTATATTAGGGAGATGCTCAGAACTTGCCTAGCCTGCACGTACGAAACTTGGAAAGGTAGTGAAACATGTGGCCACGAGCAATGCAGATTTTATTGACTCGTTTCGTTGGCAGTTGGCTTGCACGAATAATTGCCTAAGCTTTCAACTGATCGAGCCCCTCGTATTTGTCAAATTAAGAACAAGCTAGTAGTTCATATATAACTTAATTACTACAAGTGAACATCGACCAACTAGCTAGAAACAACACTAGATTTTCCACGTACTTACCAGTTACCACGCCAGTGAATTCGAGGCTAGCTAGCCAAGGCATATTCAAGACGTAGTTTATTTAGATCCTTAATTAATACTACATTTGTTGTAATTATAAATGGATAATCCGATCGAGAATGCCATGATCAGTCTATTTCGTTGTGTCAAGTTGATGACAATATCGACGCGTCATTGCCAGCTTGCCACTAGTTTTCCTCTCAGCGTATATTAAAGTAGTGCGCTCAACTCTTAAGTTACTTGATTGCTCAACTCGATGTAATAGCTAACTATTATATTTCTAAAGAAAGACTAAACACACATTACCTTATTACCTCTAGGTACATAACTCCTAAAAACATTTATCTCTTCATTAGATGAATTCGAATTGGCAGTGTGGTACCTTTTTTTACTGATGAATTGATGTAAGGTTCTACCTTCTGTACGTAGCTTACTATCAATCATCAAGGGTTATCCACTTACCCAAATTCCATCTTAAGTCATAACTAACATTCCTCGGATGAAAGAGGGAAGAAAGGAGAAGATCGACAAGCACTAATTTATTTATAAAAAAATGGTTTTAATTGCTCTTTGTCAAATGATTCAAATCGTACATGTTGATATATACATGCATGTGTATATCTACAAGAGATCTGTTGGTTCTCTTATTTTCTGATATCTATGACTTGGAATACATATGAGAATTAACTACAAACTAAGAGACCATCAAGGATAGGGATGAAGATGTTGGAGTAAGCTGCCTATAACCTCGGTTGCTATTATAGTTACTACGACGAGCTGGACTGAAGCTTATCGGAGAGCAATTACTGGAAGCACCCATCACATCCTCATCACTATCATTGCTCTCCATCTCTTCCAAAACACTGCAGAACATATCCACATCGCACGGAAGCAAAATCGGACCGTCGCTCCTGTATCCATATTCCAATGCTGCATCCTCGAGCAACATCTTGAACAATGGATGATTAACAGACTCCATCCTCAACACAAACCGCTGTTTTTCGGGTCCAACGTACACTGTGAAGCACCCAACCGGAGCGATTTGGCAAGCCTTGGCCTTGTTGTTGTTGTTGTTCTTCTTCTTCTTCTGGTTGCAACTGCCACTACCGGTAGTAGTACTAGCGCTCCATGATTTGCTCCTTGTCAATGAAATGGGTGATGTAGAGGCTCTGCTGCTACGTTGCGATGGTAAAGTACTGCATCGCTTCCACGCCTTAGCGATCAGATTCTTCGTCCACTTTCCCTTCACAATATCCATGCCTTGAAAAGATTTTGCTACGTACGTACTTGGAAGTTTTAGGGTTTGCACGTAGCTTAGCTTATGTTTTCTAACAAAGAAAATAGAAGAGTGGATAAACGAAAATCTGGATGAGGAACTAACGGACTACCTTTAGGGGGTATATATATGTTTGATGAGGATGGAGGTCTAAGGTGTTTGTCAGCGGGGAAAGCTCCAAATAGGAGAGGACTATCTCAGATGACGTAATGCAAAGGCTAATAATGATGAACATCGTCAACTCTCGTGCGCCTATAGATCTTGAATAATTCGATGGTTTGAATTTCTTAAAGGAAACTATGAAAGTCGTATGGCGAGAAAAAGAGAACCGGGCCATTTCTTAATCTGTCTTCGACAACACCTGCGCTAGATAAGTGATACAAAATGATGAAGGCAAGTATTTAAAAAGCAAATAGATAACAATATCCGCATACATAGTTCTGTATAAAAACATAGCTTGCAGATCATTATAATTGGAAGCCTTAGTTTATTATGGACGTCGGGACGTGGGTTAGGTTAACTGGTTAAGTGACTTCTTTGAAGTTGATGTTCGGTCGATCAATACCACTGTAACACCTAGCAAGATGCAAACCTGGATATTGATTTCTCTGATAGGCGCGCATGCATGGTTTTTGTGTGTAACAAATTAGCTAATACATGTTCTTGCTTAATCTATGGAATGCGTTTTTAATTTAAGCCCTTGTATAGTTTAATTCGATTTGTAAGGCACACTACTCACATGTTTATTGTGCTGCATCAAAATCTCAAATTACAGTCGACTATATAGTTTCTGATGTGCAAGGTGTAATTACGTAATTACATACAGGTTACGATGTATTACAACTTTACTTGAATTTTTTATTTTTTTATCTATACCTTAGTTTCTCATGTAAAATTTAAAATTTTAAAAATTAGCCTCCTCTAATTTTTACATCTATATCATGAATAAACTTATTTGGGAAAAAAATTTAACATCTCTCGTTATAAAATTCTATCTCTGCCCTTGCTGATGTGTATTATTAATGAAATATATATACAAACTCATCAATCAACATATGCTGTATCAAACTTTAAAATCAAAGTGTTCGTAAAAGAAAATAGAAAAGTGCCAGTTGAGATTCTGATTAGAAACACATCCTAGATTCCTAATCTCTCATTGGACCTTCACGTACATGTCATGTAATTAAGCAAAGTTTCAATTTCGTCCGAAAACCATGCACAACACCCAAATTCCAAACCTCCACACCAGCCTTGTCCTCATTGATAAATCCTCGTCCAATATATGTCCCAGTAATGGTTAATTTCAAGAATGACAAAAATTGACCGTAATGATATATGCATGCATGAAAGTTAAGAGTTCTATTGTGTGAATGCCGGCTGTGTAACAACGACAGGGAGTACTAGACCAATTACTTTCTTTAATTAGTTTCCCTTATTAGCAATCACAGCTTGAAGTTTTCCTAGTTCGCTGTAATTGCATGCGGCTCTCTTTTACGTCATGATTTATCCTAGCTTACGCGGGGATTAAACGGCCGCATGCAATTGTCTGGCAATTTTCTTTTCTGGTGTGCAACGGATACTTAACTTGCCTCCTAGCCTCTAGCTGATCGAATTCATTCTCTGCCATTCAATTCTAAATTTTAGTTTGTTTCAATGTTCTGACAACCCAGCAATTGCCAGTACTCCTCCAATAATGGTCGAATTTGTTTAAATGTGTGGGTTGACTTATATGGAATTCGCATGTTTAATTAATTGTGATCATATAATATGTACGTAAATATACGTACAAATGTATAGTCTCAATATACACTCTCATGATTATTTAAACCGTTTACTTGGTATATATATATATATATATATTTTCGACAGATTTACTTGCTATATATTATATATATTACCATTTTGAGAGGAAATTATGTGATACAATATGTTTATGAATATCCTTAATCGTTGATCTAATCTATTTGTAATAAATTTAACGGTTACGAATATTTGATCTCTTGAGACAATATTTTTCATACTTTTTCTAGATCTATAATTTTTTTCTTTTTAGTTATTTACCTTTTACTATTTCATTTAATACAATTGATTTGTTTGTGTAAAAGGAAATACACTAAATCAACACATAAATTTTCCTTCGCCTACAAGGAAATACATTAAATTTGCTAATAACTTATCAAAAGAAGTCAAATCAGCACATTAATGTTGCTATTAAATGATCAATAATATTTATTACTATTTGTATTCAAAATAACTAATTATAAATACTTTATGTGAACCATGTTACAACTATTACTTCGAATAGGTCTTCGCTGTAGATTTTTATATTTGACTAAAAGTATATACATTTAAAATGATGTTATGAGATCCTCTAATGGATAATCAGGGTGGTTATTCGTAAAAAATTTATCATCAGTTGATAATTACTTCTCTCTATATATTTCTTTTACAAAATAACTACAAAAATTAAGATAATAAGTGACAAGTTCTCGTTCATTTTGTAGTAGTTACATATTTATATTTACATAATACTATCTTATAAACTAAATTATAAATATATTATCACGACTGTGTTCTCGACTTGTAAGTCTTTTTATTTTGACTATAATTATATATGTTCTCAATGAGGCAAGAGTGTCCTCTCATGAGTAATTAGAGTAGTAAATAGTTTAATTTTCATCATGAATAGATAATTACTTATTTATAGATAATTTTACAACCCGATCCAATAATCGATGCATAAATGACAATTATGGCTCATTTTGTAGTAATTACTCTACTTATGACATATATACTATATGATAATAACTTTACTTATGCAACCACAAATGCGTTATAAACATGATAAAAGTTATATTTTTATTACAAATGAGATTATTACTTCTCTCACCACAATTATAGTTACCACATATCAAAAAAAAAATTATGTCTTATTGATAACATGTATTCTATATTTGGTAATTGCTTCACTTAATACCTCATTACCACAATATGTACCATTTTACAAATATAACTAATTATGAATAGTTAGAATAGTAAGGTTTATAATTAAACTTAAAGACATGTTAGTCATTGATGTTGTAATCAAGTTGTTCATTTAGTAATCAAGGCTACTTATTTGGTAAAAAAACATAATTATGGTATTTACATATTTGATGATGTAATTACCACAATTACCATAATTTTGATCACTAGTTGTTATTTTAGTTCTACTACGTTGTGATTTATTATATTATATTCATATTTTACATATTTTTGGAGGGTGTTACTGATGAGAGAAGAATGTGTTGCTTAGTGTGATAAATTTTTATTTTATAAGGGAGACATGTCAACATTTAATTGGTAAACTTATATTAAAATAATTTAAAAAATAGTATACGATACCCATGGATACCATAGAACATCCCTATACATATGTATAGTCTCAATATAGAATAGACATAAAATAGTTAATCTTCTATAATTTAAACCGTTTACTTGGTATATGTTGCGGAAAAAATAGAATAGACATAAAATAGTTAATCTTCTTATTGATAGAATGCCTTAAATATAGGCTGATACAATTTGTTACAATAGCAATCCCGACATAACAGTGATTCTCTGTATCTATCTAATTAATATCCATATCTAACTAGGACAAGATACACACCAGGATTAATGAAAAATAAATCTCTTAAAACACTCTCTCTTGTGTCGATGACCATAAAAATGATTATGACTTGTTACCTCATTAAAAATCTCGCAAAGTAAACAAAAACCTCATGGATGAAACAAAAGCTTTGTCTAAAGGAAAAAGAGTACAACGCACCAACTACTAAAGCTACTACATGTGATGTAGACTCCCCCTGATGTCTATAAAAATGTAACTCCCCCTGACTGTAAACTCAGTCTAGGAGTACTGATAACCTGCGCATACCAATGTTTCTCACATGTTTCACAAAAGTAGATTTAGGAAGTGACTTGGTAAACAAGTCCGCAACATTATCAACGAAACCAATCTGGTTCACTTGGATATTCAACAACTGTTGTTGTTGCTGATTAAAGAAAAACTTGGGAGATATATGTTTTGTATTGTCACCCTTAATGTAACCCAACTTCATCTGTTCAATGCATGCAGCATTATCCTCAAAGATGCAAGTGAGATCAGTAACAGTAGATTTTAATCCACTAGAGCCTCGAATATGACCCATAATTGACCTAAGCCAAACACATTCTCTAAGTGTTTTATGCAAAGCAATTATCTTAGAATGATTCGAGGAAGTAGCAACAAGGGTTAACTTTGTTGATCTCCAAAAGATCGTCGTGTTTCCCATAGTGAAAACATAACCGATTTGTGAACGACCTTTGTGTGGGCCAGAGAGGTATCCACCATCAGCAAATCCAACCAACACATCAACCGGTGTTTTGGAATAAGGGATAGCATGAAAACCTTTCGAAGCAGAACCATTTTTCGACGGGTCGAGGGAATCACTCTGGTCAGTCCGGGGTGCAAGTTTCGACGGGTTGAGAAAAATCCTCGAAGGGTCAAAATCCCCAGAATTCGTTTCAACTTTCTCTTTTCTGATAATTTCATACTTTTCTCTGTATTCTTTGTAAGGGAAGAATAAACCCAAGTCAATAGAACCTTTCAAGTATCTGTAGAGTTGTTTCACTCTGTTCCAATGACGTTGCGTAGGTGCAGAGCTAAATCTTGCCAACAAGTTCACTGAAAATGAAATATCTGGAGGTGTGCACTGAGCTAAATATAACAAAGCTCCAATGACACTAAGATATGGAATTTCAGCTCCCAAGATTTCCTCATCGTCATCTAATGGACGAAACAAATCTTTCTTGGGGTCCAGATTGCGTACCACAATTGACGTGCTAACAAGGTGTGCTTTGTGCATATTGAATCGCCTGATCATCTTTTGGACATAAGCATATTGGTGAATAAGAATTCCACCAACTCGATGTTCTAGCTCTAATCCGAGACAAAATCGAGTCCTACCAAGGTCTTTCATCTCAAATTTAGATTTCAAGTAGCAAACAGTCTCATTGATCTCTTTAAGAGTTTCGATGATATTCATATCATCAACATAGACAACTACTATAACAAATCTTGATCTTGTTCTTTTAATGAACATGCATGGTTATAAATCATCATTCTTATATCCTTTCCCAATCAAGTAGTTACTGAGGCGTGTATACGACATCCTACCAGATTGCTTCAATCCATACAGTGAACGTCTCAACTTTATAACATGAGCACTTTGTGGTTTAGCGTTACTTGATTTGGGTATAGCAATGTCATCTGACACTCTCATGTATATCTCTAAATCAAGATCCCCATAGAGATATGTAGTACCACATCAATCAGCTGCATACTAAGCTTTTCAGACACTACCAAGCTTATCAGGTAACGAAAGGTGATGATGTCCATAACTGGAGAATATGTCTCCTTATAATCAATTTCAGGACGCTGAGAGAAACCCTGCGCTACAAGTCTACCTTGATAACACAAGATCTCATTCTTCTCATTACACTTCTGAATAAAAAAAATCCATTTATGTCTAACTGGCTTAACATTCGGTGGGCATAGCACAACCGGACCGAAAACTTGCCTTTTATTCAGAGAGTCTAGTTCAACATGGATTGCTTCCTTCTATTTCAGCCAATCTGCTCTACGTTGACATTCATCAACTGAGCGGGGTTCCATTTCATCGTAGTTAATAATCTCCTGAGTGATGGAATAAGCAAACATATCATCAACAAAGCAAATGCAGCATTCCTTGTGGACAACAAAGCAACGTGTGACCATCGCGTTGATGCGTCTATCAAAATCATGAAATATTTAAATGGTTCGTATTCAGGTTTGATAGGTCCACAAATATCACATTGGATCCTTTTGTAAGAATGAAATATTATTATTGTTATCAACAGCAAAAGAAGGACGAGCTGTCAACTTTGCTAAAGAACAAGCTTTGCAGAACGAGTGATGTGCATCAGATATGGCAACATAAGAATCTGGTGGGATGACGCACAATGCCTCAACAATATGTTGCTGGGAAGGTGCTATACTTGTCATGGAGACCAAGTTAGGATTGAGATGGGTAGTCTCATCCTTACCATCTAAACCGATGGAAATAGGTAATCCCACATGTTTCTTGGCTCTAAAGAACGGATGACCATGTGTATTTTTCAAGATTTTGATCATCATATCATGACCTGGGTGTCCCAGTCGTATATGCCAAAACTTATGTGAATCAGAATCACACGTAGTAGTGGGAGTCACGACATTGTATTCAATAATTTGAACCGTGGTTAAGTACAAACTACTACGAATTGTCGGAAACTTCTCTAGAATGCATTTGCGGCCACAATCAAGAGAGGTTATACACAAAAATTCTTTTCCATTCTCACAATAGGTTTCCAAGTTAAATTCGTTGGCACGAATATCCTTAAAACTTAACAATGTTCGATCTGCCTTTGGCGCATATAAGGCATCAGTGATATACCACGGGGCAGCAGAAACTCTACACTACTACACCCCTGAATAACCGGCGCTGCACCAATCATGGTTGTCACGAGGATTTGTATGAGAATAGATCCACAAACAATTACCTATTCCGCAGAATGGTATGAGTAGTACCACTATCAGCTAGACACTCAATTTTGCCTTGAGACATCTACAAAATCAATGTAAACACATAAGTCTTTGTAGCAAAGACGAGACGCACACTTCAAGTATACACTTAAAGATTTGAGAAGGGTGTGACCCTTGTTGAGTGCTTATATGGCATGGCATAAACGATGTAATAACAACATCATAAGCCTATGAAACAAATGAAAAAATCATCTAAAAATATCACATCCTGGTTGTATTTTCGACGGGTCGAAGAAAGACCTCAACGGGTCGGAAATAAACCCAAAATAACTTGTGATTTTCCGATACTAGAAGTTTGGTCAACCGAGAAAGTTTTCGACTGGTCGAATTTGGACCAATTTCGGGACAGAAGCATGACTTCGACAGGTCAAAAATTGTATAGTTTAATTTTTCGACGAGTTAAATTTGAACCAATTTTGGGACAGAAGCATGGCTTCGACACATCAAAAATTGTATAGTTCAATTTTTCAACGGGTCGAACTTGCTCTGTGAACTGCATTAAGTTGTTTTTCAACGTTTTTTTTCTTTGTCAAAATGGTATCTTGGCTTCCTTTTGTCATATATATATATGTTAACATCGAACCATACATAAGAATTGTATGAAATAGAACATTCTCAAACACTTTTATATACTGAAAATAGAGAAATATTCATTGTTTGCCAACAAAATTTACATTATAGATGTGTTCTTATTCATAAAACAAAGACAAGTGTCTTTTAAAACTCTTGACCGAAAAGTAAGCCAAAAACAAAACTAAAACTTGAAAAATTACAGAGATAACTGCCTTTTACATAGATTTAATCAAAATCCGGGGTAGCAAGTCCTTTCCCCTTGTCATCTGCTAGAACTAGGTTAGTGTCAACCTCCATCTCATAATCTCCAGTGTAATTTGACTCTTGAGCCAAATATTGTTTGTGCTTCTCGTAGATATTCTGCATTTCTTTACTAGCATGGCACTGTTTGTGCATATGTCTAGTAGAGCCACACTTGAATCAACCAAGCTTGCCAGATTGTTGATACTGTTGACCATCAGGAACTGAACCAGACTGGTTCTTTTGAGAATGGGAGTTCTCATCTCTATGCCAAGTCATATTTTGGCTGCAGCCTTAGCCACCCCACGCTCTTCCCTTCCCCCACGTGGAGCATGTCCACCACGATTATAAGGTTCTGAACGAGCAACATTCTTATCTTTTCGAGCATTTCCTCCCGTATTATAACTCTCAGGCATTTTTAGTACCGACCGGTCTTGAGTTATTATTCACGATGATCACATGATACTTTTCTTTAGTTGTAAGACTGTTAATGAGATCACTAAATTTGGTAATCATCCATTGCTCGTACTCAATCTGGTACTGATGAGCTAGAAGGCTCATTGATGTAGGGAAGGTTTGTAACGCCTTCTCAATCATGTCTTCCTCAGATTTTTTCACACTGTAAAAACTTAATTCATACTGCAGATCGAGCATAGCTTGGTTAAACGCGTTAATCTTTGGGAAATCCATCATTCTAGTGTTGTTCCATTTTGCAGTCAACTCAGGAAACTGTGCATTATGCACATTGTTGAACCTCTTTTTTAGAACATTCTCCAAAACCATGAGATCTGTCTTGTTCAAATAATGCTTCTTTAGAGATTGATGAATATGACGCCTCAGAAACATGAGGGCTTGACCTTTTGTCTCTTCATTAAGTGGGAGGAGGTTTGTTCTAGGCTCAGTGGGTTTGATGGTGTTGCTAAGTCTCTTTTCGATGAATGTATTATCTACATTAGAGACCCAACGATGGTACTCCTTGCCTTCAAGGTCAAGGATCTCTTATTCCGGCCTTTCAGGCTCATTCGAGCTCATCTACAAAACACACAGAGATGTTTTATTAGAAACGATCGAGTACTACGATCACAAAACTTTCAAGTTTAATTGAATAAAAACGTGATCCATGATGCATGGTCACAAAATCAATTATAAAATGGTGGTAAAAACCACACCCAGCGACCGTGACACAACAGTCACATAGAATCTATTTCCCTTTTCTTTTCTTTTCCAAATCGTCTCCCAGGACCGTCACGTATACTCTATGGATATATGTACATAGGAGCTAGAAACATGTAATACAAGTTATATCACAAGATCAATAGTCCTAGATTTATGGTTTTTCTGTAAGTAAGTTTGACTTAGATCTATCGATAGAAGGTTTAAAAAATATATACATCAACAGGTATTGTGCTCGGTATGACCTCTACACTTGATGAAGAAGAAGTTATTCTGAAACGATTCCTTGGAAGTCATACAATCTTGTCAACTTCTTAAACTTTGTGGGATTCGTTGAAGAATGAAGCAGGCCGATGGTGGAACTTGGCTGCCGGCGGTGGTCAGCGGCGGCAGTGGTGTTCGGCGGCGGTGATACTTTCTCCAAGTTTAGCGTTCTTCTATCAACTCTGGGAGTCGTGCTGATAACGTGTTGCAGGAGAAAGTAGAATAGACAGAAAGTAGTTATTCTTTTTATTGATAGAATGCCTTAAATATAAACTGATACAATATGTTACAATAGCAATCCCGACATAACAGGTATTCTCTGTTTCTATCTAATTAATACCTGTATCTAACTAGGATAAGACGCACACCAGGATTAATAGAGAATAAATATCCTTAAACAGTGTGTATATATATATATATATTTTTTTTTTCCGACAGATTTACTTGCTATATATATAGAGCCATTTTGAGGATCGATCATGTATCTTTGCAAAATACCACTCAAAAATCAAAATAGACGATACTCACGGTATCAACATGTTCTTGTAAAATACAGCAAGCAAAGCTAGCTATCGTCCAGGATTCTTGGGCTAATTTGTAATTTGCGCGTTATATTTATTTAGATCGAAGAACGAATAACTGAACATGCATGCATGCAGTAAAGTATATACATGTACTCGGGCAAGCGAGACTTTCGCGATCTCAGACTTTGATCTTCAAAGAAAACTATAGGATATATAATTCGATATCTTCGTGATCCATAGATCTCAAAGAATGTAAAGCTTTCACGACGACTGTTTGCAACTTTGAATATGTATATATGTAGACTACAGTAGCCGGTCAAACCAAACGTGTGTTTTTTTTTATTTTTATGTTCGTGTAAGTAGTAATGGAAACGTGTTAGTATTACTTGGTAACCAAATATGGTGGGTTAGTAGGTAAAGACTAACTAACGGCAGTATCTGTGTCTTGTTCCGGAAAACCAACTGCAACCAAAGTGGGCTATGCGAAAGGCGCGCGGGAATAAGTTGGGACCGACAGTGACAGACTGACAGAACCAATGCAAGTTGAATAATTGGAATGAGCTGCTGAAAGCTTTAAGGCGGGAACATGGGGTTACGTTGAAGGCGATGAACTGATGATACAAGCAAAAAAAATCAAAAATGTTTATGTTCTCTTTTTCACTTTTCTTTTTATGTTTTTGTTATATAACTAGATCAGATGATCTTCTGAATTCATCTCCTAATAGCTTCATCATATATTAATATAAATTTCAGAAAAGACATTAACATATGAGCAATGCTATAGGCTTTAGGCCATTTCAACAAGGGAGGGGCAAATTGGGATCAAGGCTATAATTTAGTCTTAAAAATATTAATTTTTTATTAGCAGGTTAGTGATCATGGTCGAAATTTTAGTCATTTTGAATAATTTAATATTTACATTATATTGTCAATCTTATAATGTTATTATATGATGCTAACATTTTAATCAGACAAAAACATAAAGTATATGTTGGTTGAAATATTTTAATTTAAAATTTTAGTTTAAATAACATTTCCAACGTGTCTGCTTAGTTGAAATTGAGGTACATATGGATTACGTCGGTAACAATTTTAGAGATGAAATTTATCACATATTTTACAAATATGTTTCTATATTCCAAATTAAATGTAATAGTGACATGAAAATAGTATTATAGATTTTACCAATTTTTCATATTTCTAACCGTGAATTGGATACAACGACATAATTACACATTGCACAAAAAAAGAAGACATAATTAATGTCGAGCTATTAATTGTGCATAAACTAGACGTTGAAAATATATATGGAAACATTTTTCTTAAAAAAAATGTATTGGTAAATTAACATTCAAATACATTTGAATTAACAAGTTATAAGTTGACACTTGTCAATATCTTGATCTCTTTCATCAAACAATATAATTTTTTACTCTGATAAGTGGTCCCCAAATATTTGACATAGGATATCCAAAGAGCCAAATGCCCTTTCTTTAGCCATTCAGCCTTTTTATGGCCCTTTGGCTTGGCCCTTAGGCCTACTCTAGTAAGGGAGGACTATATTGAGCCCAGGGCTAAAATTTAGTCCCCTAAATAAGACTTGTTTTATTTTAGCCATGGATTAAATGTTGATCGTCTCCAATAAGGGAGGGCTAAAGTTGGTCAAAGTCAAAATCAAAAATTAAATTATTGTTTTTGTTAAAATTATAACAACATTTTAATTAAAGTGTTGAAGTCATATACTAACTAATTTTATTATTTAAATCATAATTTAACCAAAAGTTAATTTCAAATTAAATCTTTACATTGTTCGAAAAATATATATTCGGATACAATTATTCAACAACATATGTTGTGTTATAATTATTTTATCGGATATTTGATTATATATATTAATTGTTCAAGTGGCAACGATAAGATTTTTGTATATAGTTTTTTCTATTATTTTTTAATAAAAAATAAACCGATAAAATTTATTGATATCACGTGTCATGATGTAATTTTTTTTTTTTTATAAAAAATACATTGAATAGCTGTTATATATAATATTAGCTAGAGCTGGGTTCGGTTATTATACCGAAGAAAATCTCATGTACCGACTACCGACCGATCATAGTCAGTTTGCTTAAATCTCCAACCGAAATCGAACTGAATTCTTTGGTAACCAAAGATTCGGCAACTGAGATACTCAGTTAAGTTCGGCTATTATCGGATCAGATGACTTGATTCAGATTATGATACAAACATCTGACATAGAAAGGCGAATTTGAAAGTACATATAGATAAAGAGCAAGTATAAAGGAGAGGTTGACTGGTTAAGAGCTTCGTTGGTGAAGAATTGAAAGAGAAGGGGAAGTTAGGATAAGGAGCGACCTTCAACACTGTAATGGAGGAGAGAAGATGAGAACATAACACGAGGAAGAAGATGAGAAATATTAATTACAAAATATTATATTTGTAGAAAGAAAATGAATAAATACATCTCATTTTCTATATTATACAATGATAGCCAAGTAGTCCAGTGGCAAAGGACTTTGAATACATTCAAAGTTGAGACGTTCGAGTCTCAGCTCACTCATTATTGAGTTTATTTTTGAAGACTTCGGTAGTTCGTTTGAACCGGATTTTTTAAAAATGCTTGAACCAAAACCAAACCAGGTTCAGTGTTCGGCTCGGCTTAACAGAACCGAAAATTTGGTAAACTAAAATTTCGGCTTAATTCGGTGTATTTCGGCTGGTTCGGGACAAATTCTCAGCCATACTATTAGCGGTTAAAAATCGATTCAATTGCATATCCTTGCTCATCAATTTTTCATAACGACAAATAGAAGAGTGTCATATGGCAGTAAGATCCATCTTTGCCACTTGCAGAAAATTTGGCCCAGACTAAATGAAGGGCTAAATTTAGCCCTTTTGGTAAAAATATAACTCTTTGACCCTATAATTATTTCTTACTAGTGATCGTTTTAAGACTAAAATTTGACATTTAGCTCTTTAGCTCATTTTACTAGAGTAGGCCTTACTCCTTGTTAGGAACCATAATAGGACTAAATTATAACTTTTTGACGTTTAGACCCTTTTGTTCAAGATGGCCATAAAGAAGACTTAATATTTATAACCTTAAAATGACTGGACATACCATGTAGTATCTACGTCATTTTCTATTTATTAACTCATGTTGCTTATAAACCTTATATATTATATATACACCGCGGTGTGCAAAAGTCTATCACGTCCCTAACTCAAACAATTTCTCTAATCCCTTTGTATGATCCCGATCATCTTCCCCAATAATCAAAGTGAGACTAGAAGGATCTCAAAGCTTATCAACATCACCGTGAACGCCGCCACCCCGACACACAAGAGGATCGGAGATGATTTCATTTTAGAATACATAAAAATTCTTGGATGATTGAGAATTGCAACTAATCTATAATCCATTTAAACTTGTTGGCCATCAGCAATCACAGTGATTAAAAGTGGTTGTCATGCATCCATTTTTACTTTACAGTAATCCAGAAAAAATACCTAAAACTGCAAATTCTTTATCCTATACTTGATAAAACGAATCAATTTTAAAGACCCTCAAACTGCAATCAGTCGGTTATACTCTGAAGTTAAATTTCAATCACACCTCTTCTTGTCCTACACACACCTCTCCTTCTTCGTCTCTCTCGATCTTTTACTTGTATCTCTTCTGTCTTCTTCTCGTGTACATCAAGACATCATGGATCTATTTTTCTGTTCTTTTCAGAGCATCTCCAACAATGTCATTTAAAATTTTCCTATTTTGTTCTAAAATATAGCTCAAACCTATTTTAGCTAAGCATTTGTAAAAATTTACTCCAAGAATATTACTCATAATTTAGCTAAATATGAATAAATACTTTGTTTTGATTGGTTAATAAAAATAATTAACATTTATTAACTTAGAAATTGATTACATTTACAACCTTTTAGGAAATAATTAATTACAATGTTGACTTTTACATCACCTAAACTTCAAGCTTTAGGTATGGGGATAGAGGATGAAAACATGAAATATAGGGAATCCCTAAAATAGCTAATGTGATAGGGGATCTCTTGGAGCTGATTTTAAAGCAAAAACCTCATATTATAGATAAAATTGACTTTTAGGGGATCTGCTGGAGTTGCTCTCATTTACCAAATATTTTAGGGAGGCATAACTAGCACTCCTATTTTTACAAACTACACCTCTTTTATTGAAAAATAAAAGTGTATTGAAAATGCATACGACACATATAAAATTGGGATGTGGTTTGTAAAAAAAATGGTTGTCAATTTTACCTTCCATAATTTTTTTAAAACAATGAAATATAAAACAAATCTCAGCTTGAAAAGGATATGATAGACTTTCATTTTAATAATAATGTGGAAATATAAAAATATGTGAGTTATTTTTTTTTTGAGGTGAAACAGTAGAATAAGGAGTTTAACAGTGGGCTGGTACGATAGAAAAAACTTCCCAAAAATAATCTACCATTATTATGTGATCAATTTGGTACCCAACATAGCTAGACGGTCTAGGTGTAGAACCAAGAATTAAAAAATTGGGAACCCCACACCCCATGCGCCCCAACTCTGGCGACAAACACAAAGCTCGGGCTACTCACCTAAAATGACAACGACAACCTCTTCGCCACTCAAACTCTCAACATTTATTATTATTCTCTCAACAATTATAACTCTCTCAACAAATCTCAACCAAAACAAAATTAAAACAGATAAACAAAAATGGGCTAGGGTTAACCCTTAGGCCCAACTAAGATCTGGCTCAACATCGATAGTAGCTCAACTACCCAGAATGACGTTTGCGACCCAAAAACCGTCGTCCCTCTCCAAAGCCATCGACCTCGGGATTCCTCTTTGTTTGTTCACAACTGATTCGCCTGCTCGACCCCAGGTGGAGCAACTTAAGCCCAGAACTTAAGCAGAGTTGAGTCGAGCAGAGAAACTTCAAGAGTTCGACGGTTGTCGACCCCACCCCATCCGCAGCCATACCACGACACCAAACGAAGAGAGTCGTTGACCGCCGAATGCCGATCTCCTGGATCCAAAACGTCGGTCAAAATCTCACACCCTAATGCTGAACTACCATACTACCGCTACTTGCAAAACCCAGATTTACCTCCTTACCCATCTATTTGTTTGCACTCACACCGACGCAGCACGGTCAGTGGCCGACTTTATCGAGGCAAGCCGCCAGACAAGCAACGCGATCCTCCAGCACCCTTAAATCTTTCTTTTTGTTTTTCTTCGTGGTCAGTGGCTGAAGTTGCTCTTAACAGGTCAAAAATATGTAAGTTAGTCAATATAATAACATGTCATACAACATAGATTTAAGGTCTAATATAGTTTTTCTTAATATACATTTGCCAACTTGACTAAACGATAATGTAGCTAAACAAAAATAGCATAAAATCACAATAGTTTTTCGGGAAAAAATTATCCAATATACTACAGTCTATCGTTTAGCAAGCAATATCAAAATAACAACGCCTTACCAATTAGTGCGTCGGGGATTTGAAAAAGTTATTGTAAAGGTGACTCAAAAAACTCGTCAACAAGTGCACCAACAACAGCTTTAGTGTTTCCCATAGATTTTAAGAGAAAGAAAGTTTAAGGGGACTCGGTTATAGTCATCAATTGTGTATGCACGTACATATACAGAGAAGATAACTTCGATCATTAGCAAGTTTAAGAACAACTCACTTGTTTCTCAATGATCAAATGATCACGCCTTCTGAAAATTGGTTATCAATTGTTGTCCATATTTCACACTAATTAGTCTCAATTTTCACATTTGACAAAAAAAATATCTCATTTTTCACATTATATATCGATTAAAACTAGCAAATCCTGTTTCTTATGGGTGTTCTTTCTAAATGATACATCTCATACTATTATCAATTGAAGATACTAGAATGGATAGAACAATTTAAATCTAAACCACAAACCGATGTGTTGACGCAGTGAAATTTCAATGAGGTAAAAACACTGCGAGACTTTAAACTAAGCAGCCAAGTTTCCACTAAAATCAACAGTTTTACATGAGAAGAACAATACACATTCAAGAAACCTATGCTTCTAGAATATGTTCTAAAACACCCTATATATAAAACATGTTGAGTCCTAATCACACTAGGAAACCTCCAGGTTTCCTTGATCTTGGACAATTGCGTCTTTTGTGAAAATGATCTTTCGCAAAACCTGAAACTGCAAAACAACTCGTGCAAAATACACAAACAGATGCACTCACAAAAAAATAATTTTGATCACCAGTAAAGTTCAGAGTTTTCTATCAACAAAAAGGCATACAGCTTAGGTGTTAAAAAGTCATATTTGTACTCCTCAACACTTAACCCTATCTCTCACTTAAACACATAATCCTCCTGACCTTCAATCACTTTGAAGTTAGGAGTCTTCGAATCAGATTAGATGAATTCTCATAAATCAATCTTTTAAACAAGACTTATCACAGCCGAATTAATCACAATTCTTACCACAAGACTCTTTCCTAATAAAATACTCCTCAATTTTGCATCACACAATTAATGAGTAAACGTATTAGAAAAACTACCTTAATTAGCTTCAACCAAAGACCATTTCCAAGACTTGCAGCTTGTTCAACTATTACAAGTTTTGTACATGAACTGCCAAACAAGTCGTACTTACATCAATTTTATGTCATCATTAATTATATATATATATATATATATATCCGAACGCAACTCATTAATTAGGACCTTGTATATTTGTTTATAATTTAAATGTTTGATTGGACTCTACAGAGGATAATTATAATGTTCGGTATGCATATTATCATCATTCATTTTAGGAATTTTCTATACAATTTTTTAATTTCAAACCAAATTTCAGATCTACATGAATAATGAATAATGGGACCCACTATTGAAATCATTGATTAGTTTCCTCAAACAATACACCCCACTTAATCATGTGCATTAGATGCCAAGATTTTAGTGTTTTACTTTTGGTCAATGATTCAACTTCCAATATACTATGACATTATTCATTAGATGTTTTCATCCACATGTAAGTGGTTTAATATTTCATTTGTCTTCATATATTTATCTTTTTATAATTCAAAGTCTTTTTAGGTTCGAAACGATCACTAAGTCATTTGTAGTGGTTAATATGAAATTTTTACAGTCACTTATCAATTGATTCAACATCGAAGTGTTGAAACTAAAGAGAATAAAGTTCAAATTTTCTCATCACAATCTTTAATATGAAGCTAAGGACATGTTTACTTACTTGGAATCAGAATTACCAGAAATCAGAATCAACTGGAATCAAAATCATAATGAAAATATGGCATTTCCATTGAAATGTTTATTTACCATTTGAAAGTAGTTTGATTACTAAAATACCCCTACATAACAATAGTTATATTTTCATATTTAATAACTTTTTTTCTTCTTTTTATGAATTCGAGCAAAGTTTATTGAAAAAATGATTAAAACGATACCGACATAAGAAAAAATCATATGAGCTAACGAAATACCAAAAAATAAAAACTAAACGTCAAATTTAACAAGTTCTATAGCTAGAAAAAGTTTTGAATTCAACAAAATAATATCATAATACCTTTTAAAAATTAAAATATAACCATTCGTAGTAGCAAATATATTAGAAACTAAATTAAAATATCAAGTCTAAAAAAATCAGTCATTAATAATACATAAATGTTCTCTTAGAAAAAATATCTATGTAAAGATATTATTGGTACAAAAAATAAATCTGGAGAGAATGATTCACAAATCCATCTCCCCCATTGAGAATCAAATTCCCAGTTTACTTGGGAATCATTTCTGATAAGAGGTGGGATTCACCTCCATTTTAATTCTCTTATATGCAATTAAACACTGGAATGGAGGGGAATGAGAATGATTCTCCCACTTTTGATTCTCATTTCAGGTAAGTAAACACAAATGAATATAAAATTACTTTAGTTGGTGGTGATGAGACTGTTGACCTTGTTTTTTAATTATTGAGTCAATTCAATTATTTTTTAGATATATAGTTTAATTTTCAAACCTAACTTGAATTTTCATTAAAAAAGCACAAAGTATGGTCTCATATCCATTCTCACTTTATGAAAAACATTGTATACCACACTTTTCTATGAACAATATCCTTTGAATTTTACGATCATTTGTTGTTTACCATTTTTTTAATAGAAATATTTTGTGAAAATGATTATAAGATTTTTTTTTTTTTTCCCAGTCATGATTCGAATCGAGGACCTAATAGACTACTTCCTAGATAATGATGCTCTTACCACTTGAGTTAGCCAACTTTATCCTTTGTCTTTTACCATGTATTTAAAATTAATATTTCCACAATTTCTTTAAAACATTAGAAGTAATGTCATACGTTTTTCATTTTCTCCTCATTTTCATTATTCATATTATGGCATAACTTTCTATGTTTCTACGGGTTATCTAGGATAAAATAATTGGTTATTAAATAGTCATTTCAATATATAATGACTATGGAAGCTTTTTTCATGTTTGCTTTTGCATAATGACTATTAGTTGCTTCCAAGTTAAGAAACTAGTGCTTATAGTTCTTCTCTTTTGTAGTTATGGATTTTTCATGATTGTACTTTAATTTGGGTTGGCTTGGTTTTATGTGGTCGAACCTTGTATCTATTTTTTATTTTAAAAAATTTACGGGTCAAGGCGATGAGTTAGTCCTGATTACATTTTGAAAAAAAACTAAATAGTCATTTCAATACTGAATCTTGTAGGTAAGAGTTCAACTGACATTATTTTAAAAAATTTACGGATCAAGGCGATGAGTTAGTCCTGATTACGTTTTGAAAAAAACTAAATAATCATTTCAATACTGAATCTTGTAGGTAAGAGTTCAACTGACATTAAATATGTGATATCTATATTAAAAATTTATTAACACATGTTTTTATGCTCGTATGTAATGTCTTTTATCTTTTTCTAGAGTGGGGACAAAGAGAAACATGAGAGGTCGAGCATAACACGGTTGAAGGATCCAATTAAGAACTATATTTGGTGGTTGCGGTTTGGCGATGAGGAGTTGGGATCTTGGCAGCGAGAAATCACAATAGTGAAGTTGCAATCAAAATGGTATGATAGCTCAATTGGCTTATTCTCACTTGGTTGGATTACACTTGGTCAACATGCGATGTCAGCAATCATGCAATTTAGTCTTTTGTCATAAATGAAATAAAAGTTGGGCTTGCAAGTCAATTGACCATTAAACTCTAAAAGTAAGCTTTTGCTTGACTAAGAGCATCTCCAACAGTTACTTCATGATTGAGATTTTCGTCATTCTAGAAAAAATTAGGAATTTTTTTGCTTCAATAGATACTCTAAACCATTCTCTACTTTAAAAAATATGGTAGAAAGAGAAGAAAAAAACTCTATTTCTATAAAAAAATAAAAAATTCTAAACTTTTCTAAAACTCTATATAATTTAATGCTTACTGCCTAATCTTTATGATTTAACTCTCATACTTCCTCTTCTCTCTCTTCTTTTGCTCACTTTTTCCTAAATAATAACTTAATTAAATATAAATTTTATAAGATTCATTAAATTATGAAGAAAATCATTAAAATATAGAGAAACTGTTGGAGTTTAGGGCATATTTTATAGAATTTCGACTTTTGCATTCGTATAATAGAGAAATTATTTAAAAAAAAACTGTTGGAGATGCTCTAAGGGGCTAAAAATTAATCAAGTCAGTGATGTAGTTGAGTTAGGTTATGGGTCGACTAGTGACTTAGTATTGAAGCGTACCCAAATTCAGACTTTGTATGTTATCGGTTTCAGTTTTTAATGGTGATTTTCCACTCTCTCTATACTGTTTGTTTTCTCCATCATATATTGTTGACTTTGTAAAACCGTGCAACTATCTATAATTATAAGGACCCTCATTCGGTGCGTTAACGCATCGATACAATAAAATTACATGGTTTACTAAAAACACATACTCAACTTCGCAAAATAAATAGACTAACCTCATGAAATAAGTAGACTAAAATTAGATGGTTTACTAAAAATACGTAGTCAGCTTCGCAAAATAAGAAAATGTGTAACTACACACGGGTTACGATGGGTTATAGTCCCCCTACATTCCGAAAGTCCTTTATTTTGTAATTGAATTATAGTGTAAAAAATCAAATTTTAAAAATTGTCCCCCCCCCCCCCCCCCAAATTTGTATACCTATATAGTAAGCTTACTTGAAAAAAAAAATTAGCCCCCCTCATTTTGAAATCATATCTCCACCCTTGAAAATAAGTAGACTTACCTCATGAAACAAGTAGACTAAAATTGTAAAAATCAGCTTACTTATTTTACAATGTTATACCACTTCTCTACTACAATAAAGGGAAGCGTGGCTTTGGTGTCATCAGGTTTACCAAAATACTAAATCCTCAATGTATCCCTAACAGATAATTTGAGAAATTGCAAGAAAAAAAATAGATGAGGATACTACAGTAAATGTATCATAATCGGATAAGCAGAAGAAAAAAAAACGACGATAAACACCAAACAACCGGTGCAATGTAGAAGATAAAAAAAAAAAAGAGCAGTTGAAGAACCCATCAAAAACTTCCATGAAGCAAAAACTACCATGTGTAATGGGTGCACGATCAAAATCGGAAGTTGATCGATTGGGCTATATATGCCCATATTCCCCATAGTTGAGATGCAGGGAGGAAAACCAAACAAAACCAAAATCGACTCGGTATCCTTTACTATCAAGTTTAGAGGAAGCAAGCAAAATCCAAATCACTCTGTAATTGGAGGGTAAGAATGATCAATTTAGTTACCTTAAACAATTTGGTTCATTCGATCAAGTTGATTCTTCTTCCTCTTCTATATTTTGAATAAGAAACTAAAGTGTTCTTCGTTTTTTCCTTTCTGAATTTGGTTTTAAGTTTGTGGATGTAGAATGTTGAACTCCACGTACTATTGTGCCTAAATGCCATTACCTTATGCATAAGTTAAAAATTGATTCCACTTTCTGATTTACAGGTTTGATAGGGAGTTCAACAAAGAAGGTGCGATCAAAGTAATTGATTTGGAAGAATCGTAAATATCTGACTTTGTATCCATTTGTATGATGTTCGTACTATACTTTTCAATGACATATGCTTGTTGTTGCTTTGGATTTTGGGTGGTTGGCCTATGTATGTAGCGTAATGAAAGCATTTTATAACCTGCTATATGGTGCTATAGAGATCAGAAGCTTCTACTAATCTACTTTTTGACATAGATGTTGAAGGAGAGCTCCGAATAAGATTTGGACAAAGCTATGGTTTGAATAATTACACTATGTTAATAACTGCATGAATGCTTCATCTTCTTTACTAACAATGACTATATCATACACTATTCTACCTGACATTTGTGGTATCAAGTATCAACCTATTAGCTAAAGTATGCGCATGCTATAAGTGTAATTGTGAGAAGCCTCCACCGCCAGAGAAGACACGAGTAGTATATTATGCTTTTGGTGATGACAAGCATTTTATATCTAATAATGGTTGGCTTAGTTCATTTTATTTACATTTTTGGTCTATTTAGGTGTTGGGTTTTGACTTTTGCTAAAATATGATTTCGGTTATCGACTATTTGTAGTTTGGATCAGTTCATTACATATTACTGATGCGAGTGAGGTTTTATATTTTTTTTTGGAAACTTATTTGCTTTGCTCTCTCTCTCTCTGCTACTTCAGATGGAGCAAAGAGTTAACAAAGATATGATAGTCTAACCCATTTTTTTGACGTATCTCTATCTGGTAAGGTGATTATCCCTATTCTCCCCCCTATTGATGTTTTTTCCTTCCTATCATACTCCTGACCCTTTTTTCAACTTTCAAATTGTGTGTAATAATCCAAGTAAAAGGAAACGTGTTGAGGCAATATAAAGGCTATTGGCAAGGAGTTGTGAACACTAAGTAAGGTACCAAAATACTTATGTGTTTATTTTTCTTTTCATATATTCTTCTGTGAGGCTGATAGATGTCTAGCATAGGCCATTATAGAATGGTAATTTGATTAAGCAATTTGGTTCTCACCCTATGAGGTAATGTAGTGAGGTTTAAATTTCCTATTAGTTTAAAAAAATAATGAAAATTATGTGATTAGTTTGAAGTTTGTTTTATTGTATTTATTCCATATGTCTAGCATTTTCTCTTGAAACTATATATATAAAAAAGGAAACCTGACATTGATTTCTCTTTGGGCAATGACTCTACACTGATTATGGGTAGGCCTTATGACCTCTGAAGCTATATTATTTTGTTTTACAAAATGAGATTTTAACTAGGTAAATGAGTATATGACTTCTTATTTTAGTCTACATACGTACAAACCTTAAACTGTATTTCATTACCAAAAACACGTATATCTACTGTAGTTTAAGGTGCATTTTAAAGATATTTTAGCTTCAACATTGTGTTCTGCTATATGAATTTTCAAGTTGTTTCTTTTGTAGACAAATTACATCACACTCCTAGGAGAGAAAATGTTAAATGAAAGTCTAAAGAGACATGTTTCGATATTCTCATCTGGTGTGTACAAATTTGTTCTTTGAAATCAAAAAAACTTTGTGAATTGAAGGAATTGTGAAAGAAAAAGAAAATTATGAAGTAAATTCTTTTTCTCTTCTTTTTTCACGATTGGTGCATCGCTGTCAATTAAAGAAAAAGTTCAAGAAGGTTTAAGGAGACATGTTTCATCATCACCCAGCTGGTATAAATGAGTTTCAATAAAAACAAATGCCCCAGATTTGAGCAAGTTGATTTTGAAAGAATGGAATAAGAAAAAAGATGAGAAGTAAGTAATCTTAACCTTTTTCTTTTTGTCTTTCTATTTACAAGCAAAGAAATTTAATAATATACTAGCTACTATTTATCATTCTTATAGTTGACGCCAACGGAATGCAGTTGAAGAGTTGAAGTTGCAGCCAAATTCAGACATTATATGTGTATGCAAAAAAGTTTTACTTATCGGGTAACTAACTGAATTAATTTGGTTTTTTTAATAGCATCGACATATTTTCATCCATACTTGGCATATAAGTCAACCTCTCACAAGTTTTATCTACTGTAAGCAGGAAAAAAATTGATTGGAGGAACAAGTCTTTCTTCGCAAAGGTACTACATATCTCTTTGCTGATACATGAACATGCAAATATAAACATTTAACATTTAAGCACTTGCCATTTTGAGACAGTTCTACAACAAGCGTACCTCTGTTGGTATCCAAAATTTGTTAAATAAATTACATTATCTAATCTTTAAATTTAGCCTACGTTTATATAATAGTAAAGATATTCTTCTAGTTGCTATTATTACAGAGTACTTTGTGTAATTGGTCCAAGGCTGTTGCAATGAATGAAATTTATGATCTATGAGTATGTATCTAAGCATAGAACTTGAATTTTAAAGTAATTCTAAGAAAAAAGTACCATTACTATCCTTTACTTTTCCGTGTTTGTTATTTCATATCTCAATTTGTAGTTTCGGAGAAGAGTTCGAGGAGATGGGTGGCTGACATGGAGTTGATTGGAGAAGCTGAATGTGAGTGCATGTTTTTATGAAATCGAAGCTCACTATCATCGTTTCGAGTTAGTCAAACACTTGAAGTTTCTATTTATAATTTGATGTTGGTATTGTCATGAAAGTTGTAGTAGACATGTTACATATCGTTTTAGGCTTTAAATCTTCTGAACATGATATTCCTACATTAAGTTATGAATTTCTAAAGTTAGGGGGGTATGCTGTTGTAGTTTCCGAATATTTACGTTCATAAGCTGAAGTTGTTGGTGTTGTTATGAAAGTTGTAGTATAAGTGCTAAAGATAATTGAAAATTTTAAATAATCTAAAAATGATTTCCGTATATTAAGTTATGGATTTTCAGAGTTAGCATGCCATATTTTAGCTTCCAGTCCATCTCTGATTCTTTTTATTTGTAGATCTAATTATTTCTTTTGCATTCTATAATTCAAAGAAATTACCAACAATTATGGGTCAAGCTTCTTCTTCATGCTTTCCTTCACAGGATGAGGGTCAGGTAGAGTTACAATATATTGAACGCCTCTTTTAATAGGAGTTCAAGATTTATAGACTATTTTTCTTAATTGTAATTAAAACTCATTTTAGTTCAACATATAGGAATGTGTCCGTCATCATGAGTTAGAGACACAAAGAGAAAGAATACAATTATTGACTACTTCGTAATTTGAAGAAATGCATAGAATGGATATAGTCGGAGGAGAATTGAGCCAATCTCTAAGGTCATCATCACATATGCAACCCCCAATGAGAACCAAGTATATGTTTCTTCCACATATTTTTGAATAGTTAGATATAGTAACACAATTTAATTAATTTTTTTTAAAATACTGTTTAGGGTCACACCCGTTCTCTTCATTCATTAGAGGCAGAAAGACTACGTAGAACCAATCGGCAAAGAGAAAGACGTTGATCATTTAGTTCTTCACAACGAGCTTAAAATTTGGCTCGAAGACGTGCCACGTATCAAATGCGAAGAGCAATGGAAAATACAAATGCGTCAAGTCAATCTCATTTTATGGATAATAATATACTACTATGTAAACTTAATATAAGTACATTATTAACCGTATACAACATCTTATTATAAGAAGCATTTATTTTTTGCAATTGTAGTCTTTAGAAGCTCGCATAATGTATGACATATATATTTTTTCTTCTTTAGGAGCCACTCTTGCATAACGTGCTTTTACATTTGAACAAGATTAAAACGAAACGTGTAACTGAGTTTAGTTCAATGATAGTTCAATCTAAACATAAACATGTAATTGAGTGTAGTCTTGCATAACGTGCTTTTACAATTGAACAAGATTAAAACGAAACGTGTAACTGAGTTTAGTTCAATGATAGCTCAATCTAAACATAAACATGTAATTGAGTGTAGTTCAATGCTAGTTCAATCTAAACATAATCTTATATATGATGCATTTTTATGCATCGTGCTTCAAATGTGCACATTGGAAGTGTCTTTTTTATTTCGTTTTATAATGAACATTAATTTTCAATGTTTAAGTAAATTTTTACAATTAACAAATAGGTGCGGAGGAAGAAAATGAGGCCAATCACTACAATACAATTACTTCTCAAAGAGTGAGTGAAAGAGTTGGATGGCGAATAAATCAAAATAATAATCGCAATTCAATGACTCAAGAACAACGAGATTATTATTTGGCTCAACGGTGAGCCAATTATCATGGTCATCAAACTCAACCGCATTATATGACTCCCGCACTTCAAAGATTCAATCAGGGTTGTCAAGCACATTCACATCATAATCACAACGTAGAAGTTCCAAATAAAATGTGCTTGACACATATTAGACAAATAGCACGGTCCATATTACAAACAACAAATCATAACCTAATCAATGATTGCGTTCACACAGTTGTCAATGAAGGTAACGAGTTTAGACCATTAGTTAATTTTTAAATTTTTACTTTTTATTATTGAAGTGTCTCATAGCTAAATTAAATTTTTCTTTACAATTAACCTTTTTTTGTTCACGTTGGAGTAGTTGACAATGCCACTGGCCAACATGATATGCCATGCAATAGAGTTGTAGTGCAAGTACAACCAAGACATAGAGAACGACGTGGACCTCATAATTGTGCTAGAAATTTTTATAAGAACATTGGCATTGCGAAACTTCAATTGCCAACACCAAACACATGTCCACATTGTCACGCACGTCTATTTCATCGTAAAAGGGGAGATATGTGCTGTAAAAATGGGGCCATAATTCTTCCTTTGATACAAGAACCTCCAAAACTAAGAGAGCTATTATCTGCTGAAACTCCATAAGGCACACATTTCAGGCAAAATATTTGGGCCTATAACCATGTATTTTTCTTCACATCAATGGGAGTGAATATTGATCGAAATCTAGCAACAAGGGGTCAACTTTCACATTCTATACTTAAGGATCCATATCATAAGATAGGAAGTCTTCTTTCTGAAAGGGATAATAGACAGAGATTTCTCTAATTGTATATATATGATACTAACCATGAAGTAGACAACTGTATGTTGGAAAATGAAGCATTGCAGAGAGGTTTGGTTAAAAAATTACAAGATATTTTGAATCAACACAACCCATTCACTTAACAATTTCATTACTGGGCGTAACACCAAGATTTAGAAAGTTGTAGACTCATCATCAAAGAGCAACCTGCAAACCAACATCAGTACATTTTGCCTTCTGAAAGGACCCAACCCCGATTTAGTTTCCTAAACTGAAATCAAACCTCTTCTGAAAACACGAACTTCCAAAAACCATAGAAATTTCGGCAGAGTTTCACTATATCGTGGATTTACCATTGACCTGCACCCGAAAACACACTTCATCCTATGCCACAAAAGCCAAACCGTGGGCACCAATCCCATCCGGATTTCTCAAAATCATAACATAATGTAAAGTAATAAGCAAAATTGTAACTTTACAGAAATCAAGGAAAATCATATGAAAATATAAACATCAGAGTATTCAGAGCGACCTCTAATATATATACATAAATATATAACAATAGGCTAAACAAGAAACCTACTGGAAAAGGAAAGTAGCTCGAATACTAAGCCTTCGACTGCGACGTGCGACACCAGAATCCGAACTGCAAACTGGGCACGGAAACCAAAAAGCCCAGGGGAAAGGCAAATAAAATTGTTAGAGTGAGTGGACGAAAATAAACATATGCCTTTCACCATTTACATAACATAAAAATAATGAGAGTTCTTAAAATAAATGGAGGTGTTGGGCTAATCTCTCAAGCCCGACGGTGATAGACTAGGCGAATCTCTCAAGCCTAGTGAGCACATCAGGCGAATGTCTCAAGCCTGGAACTGGACAAAACCTTACCTTGATATCTAGCAACCGTGCCGTATTTCGGCAGCCACCTTGACGACGAGTCACGGACTCACTGAGTCAACCGAGTTAACCCAGCCCAGCTCAATCAACTCGGTCAAACAGCCCATTTTCGAACTTTTGCGACAACTTTACGACTATTCGGCTATTTATACGTCGCGAATCAACTCTATCCATAATTCAGATAACTCAAACTCGAACGGATAAACACGACTAACTCGGCGATAATTTCAAATATTCTTTTTATATTCCTCGATTATCAGAAAAATCCTCGGAAAGCTCCCACGAACTCGAAATCAAATCCTCTACATTTTCCACGAACAAACCCAAATCAAATTCGTGTCTGAAAATTAAGTCGTGAACGAAGTTACATATCCGATTAATTACGATAAACCTCAATTACTCGTAAAACTCGCAGATTAAGCCGATTACTATACCAATTCCGGTCCGGGTCGTCACACTTCAGCATCATAAGTTGCTGCAATAGGAGTGGGAGTTGATGAGGCAGAATATTTAATAGGTCATGATATCGTGATACAGACAAAGCATGGTCAACTTCAAAATATCCAAGATTGTGTTATATTTTATGATCCTTTGCAATATGTACTATTACTACCTTCTGGCACATACCGATGGAACGTTAACAGTCAAACTAATCGTCGAAGAAAACTGACGTGTCGTGACTACTATGCATATATTTTACAGGTGACTATTTTATTTCTTCTTTTCAATTTTTTAAAGTTCAACAATAATGGTCACTATTGCAATAACATTACTATCGTTGCAGATCCGCCAACATAACGAATCAGTTTTACTCCGAGGAGGTCACATTTTGTAACAATGTCATTCATAATTATGTCAAAATTGAAACATAAAAGTTAAGATGGATTCGTATTAATCAAAGTACTCTTCGGAAAGAATTGTATGATAGACTACACGACTCGTTACAAACTGGCGAGAATAATGTCGGTATAAACTTTCATCATTCTCTAATATTTAGTTGATTTTTCAATATTCAAAAGAAAGTATTAAACTACTTTTATTTAAAAATAGATAATGTTATCCTTTGAACCATTTTGCCATCCTCTTTCATCGGAAGTCCAAGGGATATGCACCAACGATATCAAGATACAATGGCTTTGGTCCAAATATTTGGAAAGCCTGATATTTTTCTTACGCTGACTTGCAACCCTAGCTGGGAAGAGATACAAGCCGAGTTATTACCTGGGCAGGTACCATAAGATCGTCCTGGTTTAGAAACACAAATTTTTTGCTCCAGGTTTGAACAACTAAAGGAAGACGTTATAAAAAAAAGAGTTCTTAGGAAGACGTCATCAAATTTCAAAAAGTGGTCTCCCACATGTGCATATGCTTCTCATGTTAAAGGAAGATGATAAGATGAATAGTCCAGATGATTATGATAAGATTGTCAGGGCCGAAATATCAAATGCAGAAGAGGAGCTAGAATTGCACAACGCGATATTGAGGCACATAATACATGGTCCATGTGGAATACATAGGCGCACTGCTTCTTGTATGAAACATGAGAGTTGTAAGCGAGGTTATCCAAAGTCATTTTTGCCAAATACATGTCAAGGGAATGATTTTTATCCAGTATACCGTAGGCGAGATTTTCGTGAGGTCCAATCTGGTACAACAGATAGCAATTGGGTTATTCCTTACAATCTTTGGCTACTTGCGAAGTATTATTCTCATATAAATGTTAAAATCTGTTGCAAAATAAAAATTGTGAAGTATTTATACAAGTATGTTTACAAAGGTTTAAATAGAGTGACGTTAGAAGTTCGTCCTAAAGCTAATCATGATGAGATATGGAACTATGTTGATACAAGATGGGTTTGTACACCAGAAACTTTATAGAGGATCTTTAATTTTTTAATGAATAGAATGTATCCTTCGGTGGAACGATTGAAAATTCATCTTCCTAACCGATAAATGGTATTCTTTAATGCATATGAAAGGGTAATTGATGTGGTCGCAAATGATAAGAAGTCGATGATGATGCTTACTGATTATTTTACTATGAATAAGTACTATGAAGATGCACGTGCATACTTATATCGTGAATTCCCTGAATGATTATGCTTGGTTGCAAAATATAAGTAATGGAAGCCAAGGGAGACCAACCAGAAATTCATCGGAAGAATATATACTGTGTCTCCTTTAGAGGGAGAAAAATTCTACCTACGTGTTCTTTTTAATCATGTGAAAGGAGCTACTTCATTTGAAGATTTAAGAACTGTGGATGACGTATTGCAACCAACTTTTAAGGAGGCCATTGAACAACGCAGATTGTTAGAAAATGATGATAGCATTCGACAATGTTTAGGTGAAGCTTCAATAATACGTATGCCTTTGTCATTAAGGGGTGCGAAGGTTGTGGGATGATTTTTCAAATTTTATGATGGAAGACTATGCTTCATCAAGCACGACTGACTACACACGTATCACAAACAGACTTTTGCGAGACTTGAATGGAATGCTTTTACAACATAATAAGTCAATCTCGAACTATGATTTGCCAAAGATGACTTAAGACTGTGATGAAGCGTCAGAATTTCCAAGGTTGATATCAGATGAAATTTCAATATATTTATCTCAGCTTGACCGAGAAGCATTTAATCATTTAAATGTTGATCAAACTTTTGCGTATGACACCATACTATCCGCAATCGAGAGTAAGAGTAGCGCCCTATTTTTTGGTTATAGCCCATGAGGAATGGGAAAGACTTATCTTTATCGTGCACTACTAGCAACCTTGAGAAGCAAAAGTCATATCATATTAACGATAGCTATCTCTTGTATAGTGGCAACATTAATACCTGGTGGAAGAACAACTCACTCGAGGTTCATAATCCTACTCAATCTTGATGCGTCTTCAATATCAAATGTAGGTAAAAGAACATATTTAAGTGATCTAATCAAACTATCATCAACAATTATTTGCGATGAGGCTTCGACGTTGCATAACTATGCCTTTGAAGCTATTGATTGGAACCTTAAAGATATCATGGGTTGTGATGACTTGTCATTTGGAGGAAAGGTGATGATCTTTGGTGGAGACTTTCGACAAGTTCTCCCTGTTATACATAGAGGCACAAGAGCAGAGATGGTCCAAGCAAGTTTGGTTAATGCTTCATTCTGGCCTGTTGTAAAGATTTTGTGTGACGACCCGAACCAGAATCAGATGTGTGTTTGGTACGATTCTCGAGATTTGGTTATAGTCGCAGTTTTACGATATTGTGTAGTTTACCGCTTGGATTCGCGACTATGTTTTCAGTCGAGAATTTGAGTTGAGTGTCTTCACGGAAGTTGTAGAGTACGTGATTTCGAGTTCGTGGGTGGTTCCGGAAGATTTTTCCGATAACCGAGGAATATTTTATGATTATTTGAAGTTTCGGGTTTCGTCGAGTTTATCCGATCGTTTCGAGTTTATCCGAATCATTTCGTATTTTCATTTTGGACCATTGATCGACCCGAGGGACGAGTATAAATATCGAAAAGTCGAAAAATAGTCGAGAAATAGTCGCAAAAACACGGAGTTACTTTGACCAGTCATTGACTTTCCTATTTTGGAAAGTTTGACCACGTAGACTTGAGGGGAAGAGTTTCCCGATTCGGTTGCCCGTCCGACCACCGTATTCCGGCCACCGTTGGTTGATTGAAAGGTACAGTTAGCTTCCTTAGGTGATTTCGAATTATTTGGTGTGTGAATTGTTGAGTTTTAATCACGTTTTGGTTGGACCCGAGGAGGGTCAGTTTTGTGTCCGTCGTCGGTGATGGGGAGCTTGGCTCCGGCGAGGTTTGGAGGTGGGGGTTAGGGGGGAAAGACTCCCCTTGCTTCTCTGAACCTCAAGGTGTGATTAATTTGATCGGAAGTGTGATTTTGGATGGAACCCGATTTGGGATTCGACTTGGGTTTCTATTCGGGTTTGATGGTTTTTGGTTGGGATAGAGTTGGAATTGAACTTAGAGCTAGAAGGAAAAGTTGTTCGCAAGGTTGAAATGATCCGATCTGGAGCTTCCCGCCGTGGGATTCCTCCGTTGACGGCGCGCCGCCGCCGCCGGCGGCGGTCAACGGCGGAGGAAAAGTCAAATTTTCAGATTTCGACGTTTTTAATGTCATTTTTCTTGTAATCACGCCTTGATTATCGTATGGAGGTTTTCGGGTTGATTTGGTTAGCCGATTTTCAGTCGAGATTTCGAATGGGGATTTCGGGATTTCCGTAATTCATTTTGCACTGCATTTCGTATTTCCGGGAACGGTTGGTTTCCGTGCATCAGTGTAATGTTGTGGATTACGTTATTGATCAGTTGTGTGTATATATATTCAGGAGATCGAGATCGAGATTTGGATCGTGATCGTGCTTCGGGCGAGGGTACTTCCGCCGGACCACGTGTTTAGCGCGAGTTCGCGCTAGCTGATCTGTGAGTGGACAATTTCTTTTCACGGAAATTTTGCGAGTCTTTTATGTGATTTATGAACTTGAGCATGCGTATGAGATTTCGGATTTGCATGAGCATGTGTTTACGATTATACGAGTATACATACATTGATATATTGTTTCATGCATTTGCACCGAACTGTTTATGATTTGGTTTTCACAGAGTACAGTCGTAGTTTATGAAGTTGTATCGATACACTGCATCCCGGCTGATCCCCGAGGATGTTACCAGCTAGGATCACGTGTGGGCTAGGGACCCCGTGGTTCTGGATCACGTGTGGGCTAGGGACCCCGTGGTTCCGACTGTGCTTCTGCAGCTAGAATCACGTGTGGGCTAGGGACCCCGTGGTTCTGACTGTGAGATTTTTACTTGCATGCTCAGTACACTGGAGGAGTGTGAGTTTTACCTCGTGTACTTGTTATTTTATTACCTGGACTCGCATATGTTTTTATAACATATATGTATAATTGGTGAAAGACATTTATTTTCGTCCACTCACTCTAACGTGTTTATTGTCTTTCCCCTGGGCTTTTCGGTTTCCGTGCCCAGTTGCAGTTCAGGTTTGGTGTTTTCACGTCGCGGTTGGAGGCTAGTGATCAGAGTCATCTGTGTTTTTCCAGTAGGTTTCAGTTTCACCTACTGATGTACATGTTGTATATATTTTATACTAGAGGTCGCTCTGATACATTCCGATACTTGTTTATACAGATTTTCTTGGATACATATATATAGTACAGTATGTTTACTGTTTGTTGATTATATTAATGTTGAGAAATCCGGATGGGATTGGTGCCCACGGTTTGTTTTTTTGTGGCATAGGATGGAGTGTATTTTATGCGTGCAGGTTAAGGTAATTCCACGCTAGTAACGAAACTCTGCCCAAATTTTGAAAAGTTTTTGTTGGTTCGTGTTTTCGAAGGGGTTCGATTATGGTTTAGGTAGCTAAATCGGGGTTGGTTCTTTTCATTTTGCGTTTAAGATAGAATATAAAATCTATCAATGACCCTGAATTCTCACAGTTCTTACTTGACGTCGGTAATGGAGATGAACCGAGTGTGATTGATGACATGATATGATTACCTTCAATTATAGTCATACCATGAGGGAATGAAGAATCAATCAACCAATTAATCGATCAAATATTTCCAAATCTAAGTTCCCATGTAAATGATGCAATGTACATGGTTGACAGAGCAATAATTACCCCAAGAACCTTGATGTTGACATACTCAATGAGAAGATCATAAAGCAGTTCCCAGGATCAGAACGCATCCTATATTCTTTTGATTCAGTGGAGGATGACACCAGAAATATGTATCATCAAGAGTTCTTGAATTCAATTTCGTCATCTGGATGCTAATGCATAAGTTAATTATCAAGAAAATGCCCCCCTTATGCTTCTGAGGAATATTGACCCAAAATTGGGTTGTGTAATGGTACAAGACTGACTTATCGTGGATTGTACAACAACCTCATTGATGCAAAATTTCTATTTGGACAATATGCAGGAACAAGAGTCTTCTTACCTAGAATTGAGCTGAAAACAACCAAGAGTGTCAGACTGCCTATAAGTTGACAAGAAAGCAATTTCCTGTTAAATTGAGTTTTGCACTGACAATCAACAAATCACAAGGTCAAACGATACCAAATGTTGGTATTTACCTTCAAGATCATGTGTTTAGTCATGGACAATTGTACGTGGCTCTATCGAGAGGAGTTTCAAAGGCCAGTACAAGAATATTGGTGAAGAAGGAATTGGTAGAACACGAGGAAGAGGTATTCACAACAAACGTTGTGTATAGAGAAGTGTTGCTACCCTATGATTAATCAAGTTTTGAAAGGTACACTTGATCCTAACTATGGTTGCAATATTTTGGTGCTCACAAAATGAAATTTATATTTACCATTTACCATGTATAAAATTTCAGGACTTTGGGCATCTTGAACCCTATCACTGCTTCGATGAAATATCAACAACATCAAATCACGAAGATGATAATCAAAAATATGCGGCAAGTGATGATTGTCTAAATGGTGGTGAATTTAGACAAATATTATGTTTTAGTCGTTTCCTTTCAATTTTTTTGATTTTATTTTAGCATGTATTCGATATTAGAGTGGTTGACTTATGTATTTTGTAAAATTATATAATTTTATAGTATAAAATAAAATAACCAATCAATCGTACGTGCGAGCGCAACGCATTTCCTCAAGCGCGTATGCGCGTACATCGATGCTAGTATTTTATAAAGCAAACTACATTGTGTTAGTAAACCATTCAATTTTAGTTTACTTATTTCACAAAGATAGTATATTTATTTTGTAAAACTGACTACGTATATTTAGTGCATTAATACATGAAAGAATTACCCTAATTATAAATGCTCGTTGACATCATCTATTTTGGTAACTCTCTGGATTGCTAGATTGTTGTTACGATCCTTTTGTGCATCGGTTTGTGTTTTATATTAAGTTCGACGTTTGTTGCACCGTTTTATGTCCCATTTGCTTTGTTTCGATACTTGCATCTTTTCATAATACAAAGTCATTTAATAGATTGTTGTATTCTCTTGGCTTTTTGTTTATATAATATTTCAAATTATGTTTGCATTAAACTGCATCTCAATCTCAAAATTGGATTGTAGTATTTTTGAGTAATGTAATTATTCTATTTATGCGATGCAATTTCTTCTAAGAAAAAGTACCTATTGTTTAAGAAATTTTGTTTAGGTCAATCTAACTTCCCTTTAAGCAAGTATTAACAAATTCAAGTTAAAATGAAACAAATTAGTAATTTCATTGTTGTATCTCTCAACTTCTAAAAATAGGGAGAATCAATATTAAATAGTGGCGGTGATCATTATAAAAAAATAAAGCAAATTTACATAAATGTAACTTCAGATTCACATTTGCTATAGTAAAATCTTTAATCCAAATTTTGTCACATATTAACGGACAAATTATTCCATCAATATTTGGATACATCGAAATTTATTTCCGCGATAATATTTGTGAGATTTAATTTTTATATTTATATTAAACTCGAAAAAAGAATAAAAGTAAAATGAGTAAAATCAAAGTGTCTAATCAAAGTGAAGGCAGGCAGGCTGTGTCACCCGTGAAGTAGTAAAACTAGTCTATAGTGCTAGCTAGCTCTGTGACTACCTACCCCGTTCAAAGAGCTTGGGCTTTATTATGCAGTTCTGGCAAATGAAGCTGCTTCCCTCAACCAGTTCATTCCCTAAATCCTAGCGATTAGTGGCTTTAAACCGAACGCTAAAGCCTCAGATATGCAATGAAGTTTTGCCTATCTACTAATCGGCTCTGTATCTCATAATCTCATATCATATCGCCTCCTCGGCGATTGGTCACCTTTGAGCAAAGCTCACAAGCATAAGGCCATAAGTAACTCACAGGCCTCAGAAAAAAAATTCTCGGCGAAAAAAATCCACAAGGCAAATACTTTCAGCGGCGATGGAGGCGGCGGTGAAGGCGGAGCTTCTGGACGACGTTCCGCACTCTACGCCGGAGCCGAAAAAGCCGAAGAGCGGCGGCGAGTTTCAGGTACCGGAGACGGTAATCGCGCTCGACACCAGCAGCAGCGACGACGACTCGGACTCGGACACGGAGGTGGACGGTGGCCCCGGGAAGAGCGACGCTGTTTCGGGACGCGTGTTGAAGAAGAGGAAGCTGAACGAGATGGGAGTGATCATGCCTGTGGTGGTGGATCGTGTTCCGGCGCCGGAGGAGGAGGCGGTGGAGTCACCGAGAATGTTGCCGGCGCCGCCGCCGAGTACGGAGACGCCGAGCGGTGCGATGATTGTGAACTACTGTAAACAGTTCTGGAAGGCTGGTGAATTCGAAATGGTTTCTAGTGTAGAAACGGAGTCTACTGCTGGTAATTTTACTACTGCTCTTATAGGAGTTATGCATTGTGTTCTTTGATTCCGGTTGCGAAAACGATACGGATTATGATGTTAATTATGAATTTTTGTAGGTTAATTTGTTGAGTATAAGAGTCCTTAGTAACATGCAAGTGTAAATTTTGCTTTGATATGTGGATTATTTCCCAAATTAAAGTGTATTGCAGAGTTGTAGCTGTCTTAGTTGAAGATTTGTCATGATTTGTGATGCTTTTGAAATATGCAGGTGGTATGGACCATGTTAGAATTCATCCAAAGTTTCTGCATACCAATGCAACCAGTCACAAGTGGGCTCTCGGAGGTAGATTTGAATTCAATTCATCTATGGAAATTGTACTTGATTATGTATCGGTATGCTTAGTGCAAGAGTGTGCCCCTAGTGATGTTTTTTTTTTCCCGCAGCTTTTGCCGAGTTGTTAGACAATGCACTAGATGAGGTAGTCATTTCTCCCTGTTATTTTGTTATGAGTGTCTTCTATGCCTGCCTTCCTCTCTGTTTGGACATACTTTTCTGCTTCTGTGTCAGGTTTGCTCTGGTGCTACTCGTGTTAATATAGATTTGCTTGAGAATAAAAAGGACGGAAGCAAAATGTTGTTAATTGAAGGTGATCAGTTTTATCGACGTTATTGTTGGATGTGTTTCCATAGAATGCTAAGACGTTTCATTTTATTCCTTACTTCTCATTTTTTTTCTTTCCGTCTTTTGAAAACTTTTGTAGATAACGGTGGTGGGATGAATCCAGATAAGATACGAGACTGCATGTCCTTGGGGTTTTCGAAGAAAAGCCAAATTGCAAACACAATTGGACAGTGTATGAAACCAAATTTAATCAAAATGCATTTTCGTTTACGTCTTTCTCAAAACAATGATGTTCGTTGCTTGTTTATACAGATGGAAATGGCTTCAAAACAAGTACAATGAGGCTTGGGGCAGATGTTATATTGTTCTCTCGTTGTTCTGGAAAAGACAACTACAGGTTTATTTCTGATAGTGTTTTATCCGTCATTTCATATTATTTTGTCTTTGCTTCTGAGAGTCTGATACTAATCGATACATTTTGCTTTGCTGTAGTGGGGCCACGCAAAGCTTTGGATTGCTGTCCTACACATTTTTGAGGAGCACAGGAAAGGAAGATACTGTAGTTCCCATGGTAATGACATTAATATTGTCTTTGAATTTTGTGTGCAACTATTTTTTGGTGATTTAGTTATTCCGAAAATATCCGTCAAATCTTAAAAGAGTGAGCTTGAGCCAGTTGAAACTCTTTGAGGTCTCGTTGATATTTGAACCATTTATAAATTAAGTTTATGTGGTTTTGAATTCCTCTCATTGTCCTCCCCTCCTTCCTATAATAACATGTTTGGTGTAGTTGCCTGGTCTGATAGTTTACATTAACCTGTCTTTAACTAACTGTCTTAGCTAGACCAAAATTTCTTTCGGTGATGTTATGTTGAGGAACTAAGATATTGTCAAACTGACCTTGTTGAGGAAAGAAAGCTGTAGGATGATGATAGGGTGGAGCATCTGGAATTTGAGGTGGACTCTAATGTTAGGATGCTGGTGCTATTGATTAATTGCCCTTCTATTTTTAGTGGTTGTGTGTTTTCTTTATTGCTGGGCCTTAATTAAAACTAATGTGTTCTTTTTCCTGTCAATGAAAAGCTTGATTATGAGAAAAGACAAGGAAGTTGGACCAAAATGATACGATCATCTCTCAGTGACTGGAACAAAAATGTGGAAACAATACTTCAGTGGTCGCCATTTTCTAGTGAAGAAGATTTGGACCATCAGGTACTTCCTTATTACAAACAGGTTACAGTTTGTGGCCATTTTGTACTTCTTGCTTTGTCATCAATTTCTATGTACCTTTTCTCGCAGTTTTATATGATGAAAAACCAAGGTACTCGAATAATCATATACAATCTTTGGGAGGATGATGAAGGACAGTTGGAGCTTGATTTTGAATCTGATCCACATGTATGCTGATTCTTGAATTATATCATTTTTGTACTCTTTTTGTTCATTGTTTTCGGTGATCTGGCAGAAATTTATGTGGTGTCTAGTTGTGCAGGATATTCAAGTCAGAGGTGTCAACCGTGATGAGAAGAATATACAAATGGCTAAACAGTTTCCAAATTCTCGTCATTTTTTGACCTACCGGCACTCATTGAGGGTAAGTCATACTTAACTGCTCTGTGTGGCTAATTTTCGGTCAGTTTTTGTTGCCTAGCTCTTTGTAGCACTGTTGGTGAATCCATATAATGTCTATCCAAGTCAAAATTTGCTCTAATCACAATAAATTGGAGTGACACATGAAGATAATTTTGAATTACAAGCCCTGATCAAACTTGAAGTCAGAATCAGTCTCCATTCATTGTTTATACTTTAATAATTACTTTATTTTGATGCCAGAGTTATGCAGCAATTCTATATTTGCGACTGCCCATTGACTTCCGAATTATCCTACGTGGGAAAGATGTTGAGCATCACAACATAGTGAATGATATGATGATGTCTCAAAGAGTCACGTATAGGCCACAACCGAGTACTGCAGATGGGATCCCCAAGGATACAAATGTATTATATTGTTTAAAATTTATAATTTTCCTGTTCACTCCTACTTTTGTTATTGATTTCTGATTCCATGCAATTGTTGAAAACAGATGGCAGCTACCGTCACCATTGGGTTTGTGAAGGATGCAAAACATCATATCGATGTCCAAGGGTTTAATGTTTATCATAAGAACCGATTGATTAAGGTACTTTTAGCTTCTTCTTTTTTTGGTTTGTTTTTTTTCTTTCAGTTATTTGTCACGTTTGTTGCATCTGCTGTTTGAGCAACAGTGGTTTATATCATTCTTAAGCGTGGGTTGTCACTGAACTTTTGAGACATGTTTTGCTTTTTTCTAGCCATTTTGGAGGCTTTGGAATGCTGCAGGAAGTGATGGCCGAGGTGTAATAGGTATTGTTTCCATCGAAGTTCCTTTGCTGGAACTAAGTAGTTTTAAAGAAGTTTGAATCTGATGCTTATCATCTTGCAGGTCTGCTAGAAGCCAATTTTGTTGAACCAGCTCATGACAAGCAAGGGTTCGAGCGTACAACAATTCTTTCAAGACTTGAGGCAAAATTAATCCAAATGCAAAAGACATACTGGTTTGTGGTTGTTGACAATGTTCTTTGTCCAGATTCTTGCCTGTTTTGATACTTTTTTTTTGAAGGGGACTGTTTTGATACTTAGAAATGGACAATTGCATATGTAGGTCTACCAATTGTCATAAAATTGGATATGCTGCTCGACGTAACAAGAAGGCTAACAATGCTGAATATAAAGGTATGTTATGGACACTACAACGTTTAACGCAGCAGGGGAAATAAATTTGTTTCTTTTTCTATTGATGTTGCAGTTATGTATACTGCCTAAAAACCATGTCAATCTTATCCAACTGTAATTCTTCATTTGTAGAGAGTTCTCCTGATTTTCCCTCCGAAAGGGACAGTATCATATCAAGTGGCAAGAGAACACGTTCAGTTTCTGGCACATTTGGTTCAAAAGCAGCAGATTATGGACGTGGAAATATACATGGGTCTGGTAAAGGCAAAGATACCATGCGAATGCGCACAAAGTCGACACCCACGATATCTGGCGAAGAATCAAGCTCCTCTGAAGCAACGCCACCTTCGCCTGTCAATGTTAAGGGTGGAAGATTGCAGAAAAAGCAATTGAATGGCGGTAGGGAATTGAGGGACAAAGATATACATGTTGCTGTATGTGATAAGGAAGCAAATGACAGTGCCCGCAATGCATTCAGCTCCAGGCATCATTCTGGGAAAGATGGTCCAGTTGTAACTACATTATCTTCAGATATGGATGATAATGAATTTCAACGAGAGTATACACCAAGATCAAAGTCAAAGGTTACTTCACATTCACTACAGTTACAATTCTTATATTGCAAAAGATTAGTTATACTTGTCATGCAAGGCTTAGCTAAAGGTTTCTGTTTACTCAGCAGGGAAATGATTTCAATGAGGATTTGAGCATTGTTCAGCGATTGAGAAAAGAGAACCTTGAATTAAAAGAGAAGTACTTGTTCTGCCCTTTACACCTATTCTTTTCACCATCCTACTTGACAGTCATTCTCATCTATTTCATTCTATGTAGATTGAAGAAACAGGACAAAGGAGATGTGGCTCGACTGCTTAAGGACTTGCAGCTCGAAAGGGACAAGTGTAAGACGCTTGAAGATAAGGTTCTCTAAAATTTACCTTATTTGAAATAGCAAGAAAACTGGGCAGTTTCTCTTGTAATATGTATTTACATGATATTACCTGTTTTTGATCAGCTCAGAGAAGCAGAGAAACAGATTGAGTTCTTGAACAAGGAACAAGATAGTCTAATTGACATATTCACAGAGGAGAGGCAGCGACGAGATGAACAAGATAACAACTTGAGAGTGAAGCTGAATGTAAAATCCATTCTTCAAGTTTGTGTTTTATGTTTTCTGTTTCAAATTCTTAATATTACCAGCCTTCCTTATTTGGTTGTTGTATTTCCAGGATGCGTCTACTACGATTGAAGAGTTGGTTGGTAGGATAAAGGAGCTGGAAAGGAGGAAAGACATTTAAGTTGGAAGGTAAGATCATCGGCGAGATATTGTGCAGTAGTCTAGGATAGCCAACCACAGCTTGATCGATAGTTGTTTTTGGTTGAACTGATGACTTAGAGCAAGTGTAATTCGACCCAACTTTATATAGTAGTCTAATGTAGGTCATGAGTATTTTTTGGATAGTTCGTGAACAGTTCTCAGACCTCGGAACAGTTGGTTGGGTTGTATATTTTGTGCAAAAAGGAAAACCTGAGTTTAGTAAATGAACTGATATCTGGATACAGATATTTATTTCCCAAAGATCATGCGAATTATTTTTTTATTGCGATTAAGGTTTTGTGAAAGTTTATGAAGATAAGTTGGTCTTTTTTTTTTTCACATAGGAAAAGAAAGGGAAGGGAAAGTATTCATAGTTACTTGCGGTCAGGGCGGGCGTAGGCACGTTGAACTCTGTAATGGCTTGGGTCTCATTTGACAATGACTTATGGACCAACAAAGTAAATAGCTCATTGGATTTCGTTTTCAGACCAGAATGTCATAGGAATTGGCGAATAGTTATGTGTGATGTATGTTTTTGGCATGTCATAGGAATTGCCGATTGAGTTAGTTACTACCCTTAAAATAGAATAAACATGTCTTCTGGATTGGATGATTTACATTAAAATTGAAATACAATTTTAATTTAAGAGTGGATGGGTTATTCTGAATTCTATCGGAGTTTTTACAGATAATTTAACACTTTAAAAATAGTTAATTTACGACAATATTGGTATTGACTCCATGTGACACTTATTGCAGTCCAACTATCCCTATAACCATGAGACAACGAGTTTTCCCAACAACAATGCAGCACATTTGAAACACCAACAATGGTTGTGTAAACAATACAATTTAGAGGAAGGAATTCCGAACTAACCTATAAATGAGTGGAATGAATTTGCTCCTAAACTCTCTTCGACGCCAAAAGGTAAAGAGAGTGGACCTAAGGGTCACCATTTGGGCATAGGTCTGAAAAGTCCATGAGCGGTCCAAGGCCCGAAAAGTCTAAGTCTGGCCCGACCCAAATTTTGGTCCGAAAAAGCCTGACCCTAAGTCTACTCTTTTTACCTAAGTCTGGGTAGAGGTTCCAAAACCCATAGGTCCAAAAACTTGACCCATATGGCCAAACTTGTCTAGCTCATCTATTATATATATTATATATTATTTTATCAATATAAACTCTAAATTCTCTAATTAACCTTAATATAATTCTAGTTATCAATTTATTTAGACTTATATATTATTTAGTGTATATAATTATTGATACATTTGTCAACTAGACATCATTAATTTTTAATTTTTTTCATTTAATACACAAAAAATCAAATACTGACCCGATTCAAAAAACTCGACTAAGCCCAAAGCCTAAAAAACTTTTGGAGACTATGCGCGAAATCCCAGCCCGGCGAAGTAAACCGGTCTTGGCCATCGCCAAAAACACCAGATACACGTGTGGGGGTAAAAATGGTAACAATACTTATCTGGTCCTACGCGGTACCTGAAACATTCCTCTCCCCCTCTCCTTTTAATTGACCTCATCATTCATCTCCTCCGTGCCACGTGCAACTCTAATCCTTCATTAAATGACCAAATCCACCATGATTAATCCCCGCAGCAATGCATCTGACTATAAATACAACCAAACCCTAAAGCTAAAACACCAACACAAACGACGTCGTCCTGTCCAACACGCTCGTGGTGACAATAAATGCAAAAGAGAGAGAGAAGAGGGGGGACTAATCGGCCTTAGCGAATCGTATTGTTTTGTCATTTAAGAGCTGCTAGCCTTGTTTCACCGATTTGCGCTCTGCCATCTTTGTCTCCTGGAGCTTTCTCTGGACCTTACCTGCAACTATGTCTGCCCTTGCTCTCTGTATGTTTGTACTCTACTAAAACTACTACTACTACTCCTCCTCCTCCTCCTCTATCATATTATTCTATTCTATTCTATTATATATCTCACGGCTGTGCTGTGCTGTGCTTTATGCCAGCTTCTTCTCGCACACGAAAACGCCCTCTCGTTTTAGAGCTTTTTCTGGCGAGACCGTCTCTTCGGCCCTGCAGGCTATAAATCGCCGTCGTCTTTGCTGCTTTTGGCTTTGCACGACCTTTTTTCTCCTTAGCCTAGCTAGGCCTCTTTACATAGCTCTCTGTCTTCTCTTTCCTGAGTCATTTCACCACACACACACTCTCCGAGAGAGACAGAGAGGCGAAGTCAATATCCTCCGTTGACCGATTTGATGTGAAATCCCCTCTATATATATACTTCAGAGTTCAGCCTCTTATAACGAACTAACTCAGTCTTCTCCATTTTGAAAAACGCAGAGAGAGAGAGAGCGCGCGTTTGGTTTTCTGCAGAGAGTGACTCGGCCTTACTCAAACTCAGTAGCTTCCGAGTCAACAGCTAGCAATGGCGAATCGTCCTCGAGTCTTGGCGGTTATGGCAACGGCGTCGTTTCTATTGGCTCTAGGAGTGGTGGTGCTGTGTTGTCCTGAGTTTCAAAACGGTACGGATTACACGGTTGGGGATAATTGTTTCATTATTATTTGTTTATGTTCTAGATTCACGCACATTTCATTTCATTTGTTTCGTTTTTTCTATTAGAATCCACACTCCTATAGATTTCGTTCATATTATTTAATTATTTTCCGATATTGATTTTTTCTGGCCGGAATATGGCATCTGTTTCACAAACACAAAGGGTCCATTATGGACCTACTGGTTTCCCTTTATTTATTGTCATATTCATGATCCGATTCTGCCTCGGCCGCCTTCTTTATTCTGCAATTATCAGCCAAAAATCTCATCATCATGATTTTTTTTTCGTATTTTTTTGGAAAATTGTGGGATCACTCAATTGTGTTTCTATTTATAATTTGATCATTAAAATTTAAAAATATTAAAAAAATTACTGAATTTTAATTTTTATTATCAATTTAATAATTATGCTCACTAAATCAAACAATTAAATTGAAAAGCAAAATGATTAAATTGATAATAAAAATAAAAATTTAATAAAAAAAATTTAAAATTCAATGATTAAATTGTCTATCGTCACATAGTTCATCGATCATTTCAATTATTTTTTTTTTAACTTCCGAAAATTTAACTGCAGGTGTTGGTGTTTTGGTGGAATCAAGCTTGTTGAGGTACGGCGAAGTAAGCATCTCAGCCCCTCACCGGAAGCTTCTTTTTCAGGGTGAGATTTCCAATTATCAAACTAATAATTTTACCATTTCCGGTGGTTTTCTTCTGTTTTTGGTTTCGGTCAAAACAGAAGAATAGAATTTAGGACCAGTTTTGGTTTGTTGGTTTTGAAATGAATTGAGTTCCGTGGTGGCGGTGGTGGTGGTGGTGCGGTTACTCAGATAGGAATGGATGTCAGAGCTGCACGCTCATTTTGTTTTAATTTATTTGGTCAAGGAAATTATGCTAACATGCGCACAGTGCTTATTTGGCATCCAATTGGATTTTGGTATCATTTCAAGGGATCTCACTATCGCTTCATGTTTTTTTACATTTGAAAAAAGTCATTGCATAGAGTAAGAGCTGTATTTTTGAAATTTGTGCACTGTTTGAGTTAAGCTGGATAGCAATTTTGTTTCAAGTGTGTATGATGGTTTCTGTGAAAAAAGGAGAGGGGTGTTGGGTAGCTAGGAGCCTAGGATTAGTAGGGGTTGGCCTTTTTTCATGAGTTGTAGTGATGTCCCAAATTTCAAAAGATGATTTTAAGCTTTCAGGAAAGGCAGGGGGAGGAAGTTGTGTGATGTTGATGGCCCATCTGGTCCATCTCTAACCTTTTGGTTTGTTTGTATTAACTTTCCATAATTCCTGTGATTTCACACCTTCTAAAAGTATGTCTTGTCTGCAGACACCTCCCCCCTTACCCATTTGTTTGTAAATGCTCAATTGATCCAATGTCTTCCCTACCCTTCACTATCCCAATTTAATCAAAGCGCTTCTTTTGCTTTCTCTTTACATAATTCATGTATCTGTGACCCAGTAGTGTACAATTACCCAACATGACATTTTGTGCATACAGGAGAAGAGGGTAGTGTTGAGGAGCCAAATCGTATGTGGGGAGAGAAGTGTAGCAGGTCAGACATTGTGATAGATCAGGGTCCTACGGGGCCGTTGCCAAGTGGTATTCCTACTTACACGGTGGAGATCATGAATGTTTGCGTCACCGGCTGTAACATAAGCAGCATCCACATCACCTGCGGTTGGTTCAGCTCAGCCACACTGGTCAATCCGAGACTCTTCAAGCGGCTGCGCTACAATGACTGCCTTGTGAACGATGGCAAGCCTCTGGTCAATGGCGGGTCAATATCTTTTGAGTATGCCAACACTTTCCTATACCCACTCAAGGTTTCCTCTGTAACTTGCCACTGAGCGGTACTAGGTCATCTTTGACCACACTCCAACAGCAATATTCAGCTTAGGAAAGTTTAGAATTGACACAGAACATAAAAACTATAACTGTATAAAGCACCCAAAGCAGGATTTCGTTCTTGTATTTCTCAGCTCTTCCTCGTGGGAGTCGGCACCCCCATTTGACCTTTCCTTTTTTTTTTTGGTTCTGCTTTTGCTTTATATCTATTGAGAGGTTCAACATTTCTAGAATTTGGTTGGCTGAAGATGGTTGCTTCTTAGTAATGGGCCTGCCTGTAAATAGATATATACTATAGGAAGGTTTAGTACGTACCAAACTCATCGGGGCTGAGAGTATGATTCAGAAAAATGGGAATGTGTACCTTTTAATTTGTTTGTTTTGACGTTCTGGGGAGACTTGTGGGGAAGAAAATTTCTTGTGACTGTCATAACTCATAATCTATCTCTGCTTCTTTCTGTTTGGATGGATGATCGATAATTTGTTATTACAATTTTTTAAAGTACGAATATTTCATAACGTTACATCATTAGATAACCTCTGGAAGTTAGTTTGATAATCTCGAATCATTAGGAAAGAAGTAACTTTTTTGGAATCAAGGAAAGAAGTAACTGAAAATAGGAAGACCGACAACCTCCAAATGTAACTTGAAGTTTTTGGATGTGAAAAGATGAACAAAGAAAACAGAATTGGCTGAAGTACTTTCTATTGATATGTGCCCGAGTGCATATACAAGAGGGATTCCTATTTACATTCTAATATCTATCTCCTAATCAAACAAGAAAATCTGCAATCTAGAATGTACAGCGAAACTAGTATATACAGAATATATGAACATAAGATATGCCCATGTGCTCCAATGATTTCTTTACAGGATGATTGTTACAACTAGCCTGCTTAATTTTAATTCATTATTAATCTGTTTTAAGTTGGATAAACGGAACTCATACTATTAGCCCGACCAATTCTATCAACTTCTATGATAAGGTGGTCATATGGTGGTCATGAATTTCGAATCAAACAATTTCTATGATTCATGTTTCGTTGAGTCAAATCCACTCATATTCTTTGAAGTCATTGAATGGTTAATAATTTTGCTCTATGAGTCCCGCTTGAAATAGTACGTCCTGGCCAAAAAAAATTTGCAGCGATGCTTTTCTTCCCTGGCGACCGATCGTTGATCTCAAGGAATTCCTCGGAGACGATTGGAAATTGATCGTGGGAGAGAACGCGTTCCCTAGTGGAGTCCACACACATGGAGGACGCCAGGTCGCGTAATTTTTTCTTTTAACCTAGCGCATGTAGTACACTCGCCGTAATAAGTGAATTTTTTTTACGCGGTAACTTCTTGGCGAATGAGAGCCTACCACTTGGTGAGGCTATCTGCCATATCTCTTCCAAAGGCTCTCTTGATCTGAGCCGTTCCTTTTGATTCGAATTTTCAATCCAATGACCTAGATTCAATTAAAACGGCCATATTTCATAATAACGGCCAGAATTCTATAATTTGCTTAAAAATCCTAATAAATTGCAAAAAAAAAATCTCCAAAAATTGTAAATAACTCCCTATAATTTTTCAATAAATACTACCTTCATTTTGTGAAAATATTACTAAAAACTAAAAAATTAATTTTTTATAATTAATAAGTAGTAATAGGCATTCATATTTGTGTGCTGCGCAAAAAACATTAATAGAACATCTTATTTGATTAACAGTGACAAAATTTCCTCAAATAAAAATTTCTAAGCCAATAAGAATTCTTAAACAGGTGCGGATGTTCTTATAAGTCTTTCAATTTATATATGATACACCTTTGCATTGGATACATGGATCGGACTTCAGTTTATATGTTCTATGGAAGTCAATTTATATCTAAAATTTGTACTCTTCGTTCTACGGCTTGTTGGCTTGTTTTGAATCGGCTCAAGGTTTATGAGGTTTGTAATAAATGTCAAAAGTCAACATTGGTACTTTAACAAAAAAATATTGTCTACCTTTGCCTTCTCAAATAATTGATATAACTCTCAGTATTTCGGTTTCCTTCAACATCTTAATTTGGATTGATATAACATTTTCTTCATTTATACATAGTTACTGTACCAAGTTATTCATCTTGAAGATACAAAAAGAGAAATAGAGAAATGACACTAGATATGCATTTTCAATCCCATACAAGAAATGTGCTCATTGCTCAGCTAAAAATTGTGTTTCATAAAATACGTACATGGGTTATATACAGGCAATTCTATGGCCCAATTTGAGGTTCAAATAATCAAATTAGTGAAATTAGCCAAATACTGAGAGCTAGTAAGGACCTAAAGACCAAACCATAAAGTATGGTCATGTCCTATTTTATTTTTACATATCCCGAGACGGGATTGATGAGTCTAAAACTGAAACCCATAAAAACCCTATACTGTTTGGATTCGGGTTTAGGACGGGACGGGTCAACACATGATTCAGCCTTTCTTTTCTTTTTTCCCAAATTTTACAGTAAAAAATCTGAAAGCTGAAATACAAATAAGTTGAATTTCAAATATTTGTAATACAAATAAGTTGATGTATGGATAACACTTGTTATTGATCGAAAATTGATCATTTTTTAGTGGCTATCTGCATCTAGCCATTCCTCCAAGTCTCTTGAGAATACCGTGTATCCGAAAATGAATTAAATGACAGTACTTGCGAAAAATAAAATTAGCTTAGTACACAATTGATCGAAGATGAAAAGTGAGAACAACATCAAAAACTACTCTCGTTACAAAACAACCCTTCCTTCCCCAACCCACTTGGATAAACCCAATTCATGTGCTATTAATGAAGTTGGACGCTGCGAAGATGAAGATGAAGATGATAATGACGAGAAGAGGAAGTGTTCTGGCGTCGACCTTGGCTGAGATGTGACCGAGTGAGAGAGGCTGCGAGAAAGGGACAAGTGAGGCAGGTTAATTATCTAGGTTTTTCTCTACGGGCTAGGGTAGGCTGGGCCTTGTAACATTTAGCCCGTCTTGTTTTGGTCAAACGGGCCAGTACGGGACAGGCCTCTATGTTGCAAACTTCAAACCCGTCCTGTCCTGCTGCGGGCCGGCATAAAGGCATACAAGCCCAACGATGCGGCTCATGAGTTACAACCACCTCAAGACCCGACCCGGCCTGTAAAGACTGCATCTCTAAAAGGTCGTGGTCTTTGCTCTTCCACTCATCTTCTTCTTTCACACAAACACCAACCCACACCAAACAATGGCGAACACGATCGCCGGCGTAGCCGTCGGGATTTCATCCGCGACTCCCAAGCTTCTTTCACGGAGACCCACTTCCCGATCGTCGACGACTCGTCGTTTCTCCACCGTCAAAATGACCGTCTCGCTCGACGAGAAGAAGAGTTTCACTCTTCAGAAATCCGAGGAGGCCTTCAATGCCGCCAAGGTAAAATGACCCTTTTACCCTCTTCAGCTAGCTTTTCACTCCCAGTAATTGCTTTGGATTGTAAGTGAAGTAAAGTTGTAGTCAAACTAATGGAGGATGAGAAAGTCAAGCTCAGATGTTAGAAGCTGGATTGGTTTTGAGATGTGGGTTTAGTGTTAAATAATGTAAAACTTGATATGTGTCGTTTGAGCTATCTGTGATGTCGAGTGGAGAAGTGTTGTTTGAAATTCTGTTAATGCTGACTGAGGCGTGAACTCTTTGTAGGAGTTGATGCCCGGAGGTGTGAATTCCCCGGTGCGTGCTTTTAAATCTGTTGGTGGACAACCTGTTGTGGTTGATTCAGTCAAGGGATCTCACATGTGGGACATTGATGGCAATGAGTACATTGACTATGTAGGTTCTTGGGGACCTGCAATTATCGGGCACGCGGACGATAAGGTTCTTTTCTCTTAGTCTAGTCATTCTTTCAAATATGTTGAAATGCATGATGTTTGACTTGGGAAGCTTCTCTGGCTGTTGTCTGATTGACGCTTACTTTCAGGTACTTGCAGCTCTGGCTGAAACAATGAAGAAAGGAACAAGCTTTGGTGCACCTTGTCTTCTAGAGAACGTTCTGGCGAAAATGGTGATTGAAGCTGTTCCAAGCATAGAAATGGTTCGATTTGTTAACTCAGGCACAGAAGCGTGTATGGGTGTGCTCCGTCTGGCCCGTGCTTTTACTGGCCGAGGGAAGATTATCAAGTTTGAGGGCTGTTACCATGGGCATGCTGATCCATTCCTTGTCAAGGCTGGAAGTGGTGTTGCCACATTAGGACTTCCAGACTCACCAGGTGTTCCCAAAGCTGCGACTATTGATACTCTAACAGCTCCTTACAATGACTTGTCAGCTGTGGAAGCTCTCTTTGAAAGTAACAAAGGAGAAGTTGCCGCAATCATCCTTGAACCGGTTGTTGGGAACTCTGGTTTTATTACTCCTACACCAGATTTCCTTAACGGTATACGCAAACTTACCAAAGAAAATGGTGCTCTCCTCATTTTTGATGAAGTGATGACGGGATTCCGTTTGTCTTACGGTGGAGCACAGGAGTATTTTGGTATTACTCCTGATTTAACAACACTCGGAAAGATTATTGGTGGTGGTCTACCAGTGGGTGCATATGGTGGACGGAGAGAGATTATGGAGATGGTTGCACCTGCAGGGCCAATGTATCAGGCTGGGACCTTGAGTGGTAACCCATTAGCAATGACTGCTGGGATTCACACCCTTGAGAGGTTGAAGGAGCCAGGAAGCTATGAACACTTGAACAAGATTACAGGCGACCTTATTCAAGGTATCATTGATGCTGGGAAGAAGGCTGGACATGCAATTTGTGGTGGGTACATAAGCGGAATGTTTGGATTCTTCTTCACTGAAGGGCCTGTTTACAACTTTGACGATGCTAAAAAGAGTGATACTGCAAAGTTTGGAAGGTTTTATAGGGGAATGCTGGAGAAAGGTGTATACTTTGCTCCTTCACAGTTTGAAGCTGGGTTTACGAGCTTGGCACACACTCCTGAGGACATTCAAAATACAATAGCTGCTGCAGAGAAAGTTTTTGGGCAGATATAGAAGAATAAGTTTCTTCATTGTACTATTTGGTTTCAGTCTTTGTTGGTGTATGGTGTTTTTGCAGGATCGTCATAGGTGATTTGGAGAGTTGTTAAACTTTGTTTCTTGTAGCATTCTTGTAGTTTTGTAATTGTTGAGTGTAGTATCTGATCATAAGCTAGTGAATAATATTGAAATCTTTTTGGTATCTTCCGTACTGTTAACTGTTTCAAAGGCACATTAGATGTTGAGATTCATCTGCTCTCTCGGCATTATACGAACGAAGTTTTGGAGCTAGTGAGGACCTCGTGATCAATTCAGTCCCATATGTCATAGAATGACCGGAAAAACTATTTATCCTTGCCACATATAAGAAATATTCGACAACATTATTTCTGTGTAGCTAAATCTGGATCTTTGCATTATATATATAGAACCTTACATAACTGTCACAATCATTCAAGCAATCTACACGAAAAGCATGCAAGGGTAACAAGAAAGCACAATCTGTGATGGTGGAAGGCGAGGCCTTGCAATCGCAAGCAGCAACTACTGAAATCACCATTCACAACATGGTTCTCTGTACACACAAACTTAACATGTACAAGTTGATGTTACAATAACAATGAACAAATGTATGCAGAGAGATGGTTTCTGTTGTCATGAGTACTGATGTGCAGATCACCAGATCCCAACTCGAACAGTTTCTTTCACAGTATGGAACATGAGCAGACAACTTTCCGAGGCAAATCATCAATCTTCTTGTCTGTTGAGGAAAAACTAAGATGAGTTTTCCAGCATGTCTCATGCTTAGATAATCAATAGAGTATATACAACAGATAAAAAAAGGGCATATTATACTATCTCCATTGGTAAAATTCAGCACTAATACTGATATTCCACCTAATTCCAACAACGTAAAAATATAAGAACAAATGAACAATGCAAAATGAACATGTCAGAAGTAGGAAACCTAACAAGGGTGAATATTACATGATAACATGTGTATTCCTCTCTTCTTGGCACATTAAGGATTCTTTCTCATAGCATAGTGCTATCTATGAAGGACTTGTGTCACTCTTGTTTTATTGCCAATAGACACTACCACTAAACTGCAGATGAAACACAACAACGAAGATATATCTACTCATGAAGGAAAACAAAACGAGCTGGGTTTCATAGCCTCAACCAAAGTGCTACTACTTTAACTTCTACAGGACAAAGGCAACATTAAACCACCAGTATCCATATGTACCAACTAAAATCAAAGCCTACGAGCAGGAACTGCCATCCACAATACCAGAGAAGCATATCACCTAACACTATTGAGCTTCATCCACAAAGATACCAAAGCGAACTACAAAATATAGTACTCATCCCAAGCAACGGAAACTTCAGAGATTCGGATGATGCTGGAGACATTACCTGATTTAGTTTTCTCTATTATTGGCTGTACAACAACATGCATTACCATGACTCCACCGCCAACATCACCAAAAGGCAATTTACACTGACCCACTGTCTTGCTGTTCTCCAAAATTTTACCAAAACACATTAGCTTTACCTCATTTGCCGTCTTGGGTATCATTGTTTTCCCTATATCATTCAAGAATTGCACAACAAAAATCAAAACCAAATCCATACGAAGCCACAAACATCTACCAACTAGTACTGAATAGTTACGATTCAACTCAACAAATTCTTTCGCAGAGCAACAAAAATTGAACACTCATATCAGCATAACCATCAATTCATCAAAACAGACCCTAACAAATCACAATTGCAGATACAATTCAATTAAAACGAACAGAGTAAAACAAAGAGAGAGAAAAGGTCAAAACCTTTGGGCCAGTCAGAGACGACTCTCTGCTTAAGCATATCGACTGTCGACGCCGATGAGTAGCTAAACGGCCCAATATCGGACCCATCGTACAACCTAAACTTTATGTCCACCGAATCCTCCTCCGGCATCTCTCCACTTAAAGCTTCAAACTTTCTTCACCAATCCCAAAATCCACCACTCACCCAATTCACCTCTTCGAATTCTGAACCAGAAAGTCACCTTTTTTCACGATCAGCCTAATCAAATTTTGAGGTTTGGTGCTCGTTAGTTGTTTGGTGAGCTTCAAACAAAAACGAACAAGAAGAAATTGAAAAAGGAAGAAAAGAAAATGCGTTGACGTTTGAAGCACGGTGGTGTAGTTAAATCGTTAAATCAAAGTTGATGCTTTTTGATAACTACTTTTTCTTCCTTTTTATTTAATTTAAAGCCGGGTCCATGTTAACGACGTCGTTTCGTCCTAGGGCTCTAATTTTCTGCAATAATCTGATCCCAACTCATCGGAATAAAACAGCCCAAATGAAGAGGAAGATCGAAGAGACGACGGAGATGGAGATCGTCTGGCAGTCGCCGGCAAACCCGCCGGAACGGAAAGACTACATCTTTCGCGACGGTAACTTTCTAATTTTTAGTACCCCCAATGTTGTTGTGAGAGAAGAGTAAATTAAAGTAGCTAACTTTCACTTTTTGGGCGGGAAATTTGTACAGGGCGGCGACATGTTAGGCCTTACTACTTCGAGTTCATAGCTCATGTGAGTTCAATTTGCTCGCATTGTATTGGTTTTCAGTGTGAATTGGATAAACCCTAATTGTTATGGCTGCTGGGGTTTTAGGTTAAGAACCGTTGGGCTGGGAAGACCATTGTTGACTTGTTCACTGACGAGTTCAAAGGCCGGAATCGTGATTACTATGTAGGTTTTTGTTTGTTTGTTTGTGTTTATCAATTTGTACTTAGTAGGAGGATTCTGTGGAGTTGTGGTCTTTATGATAGTGTTGTTTATGTGCTGCATTTGTAGATTAGTGCAGTGAAATGTGGGAGGATACAAGTAGATGGGGAGCTGGTGCCGGTTTCGTTCATAGTTAAGCAGTCGCAGAAGATAAGCCACTTCCTGCACAGGTTTGTGGGCTGTTCCTGTAGTTGAAGCTTCTCGGGGGTTTACTAGTTTGCGAGTTTTTGCTGTGCTTTCTCTTAATGGTGAAATTGATTTGAAGACTGTTTGTAGGCATGAACCACCAGTGATGACTTGGGATGTGAAAATTCTTCAGACAGAACCTGATGTGGTCACTGTTTGTAAACCTGCATCTGTTCCGGTGAGTAGAACTCATGAGAGAGTGCACTACGAGGGAGAGGAGACATTTTGATCGTCTTTCCGCAACCTGACTTAGTTTTCGAGTTTCTTGCTATTATTAGGTGCATCCATGTGGTCAGTACCGTAAGAACACTGTTGTTGGCATCCTGCAGGCAGAGCATGGCCTGGCTCCTTTATTTCGTATCCAAATTTTATGACATGCCATTTCTGGAAGCATAGACTTTTATGGACTCCTTCTATAATAATGTCTCTTGCTGGAGTGTGTTACTAATTTGTTTAAAATCTCATTGTAAAGCATACATATAATCTCTGATAAAGTTTATTGCTTCATCAACTTTTCCTTGACATGATCTTGCTAGCAATTCATCGGCTAGATCGTCTTGTCTCGGGACTCCTGATACTGGCTAGAAGTGCAGCACAGGCTGAAATATTCAGGCAACAGGTAAGGCCATCTACACTAAGGTTCATGTAACTCTAGTAAATAATACACAGTTGAAGCATATACTGGATAGTTAAGGCCAAAACTCTACGTCAACGTGATGAGTATTGGATGCTACTGTATTATGCCAATAGAATTTAATGGTCATTATAGTTCTGCTTTACATGGTATGTATCGATGTTTTTGTCATAAGATGTACTTCTTGCAGATTCAGGGAGGGATGGTCCATAAACAATACATTGCAAGAGTTATTGGAGAGTTCCCTGAGGAGGAGGTGAGGTTCACATTTGTAAAAGCGGGATGGTAAATGTTGTTCATTGCTTATGTTAATATAGTGTTTCTTTCTTTTTCCTCTCTACCAGCAAGTTGTAGATGCTAACATAAATCATGATGCTCGAGAGGGAAGGAGCTCTGCTGAGGTGGGTTATCTTTGAAATGATACCAATATATGGTGCTTAGATTCACAGGATCTGTGGGTTATCACCACTGTCTCCTATATTGAATTTTATACTGAAAAGTACGAAGTTTCCATACTGAATGGTAACCTTCTCGTGTGCGTGCAGGTTGGTGACTCTCTTAGTGATGCTCCCACAAAGGGGAAGACTGCTTGTACAAAATTTACTAGAATCAGTACGAATGGAATTGAGAGCATAGTCTTGTGTGAACCAGTCACTGGCCGCACTCATCAGGTATTCAAATTTCAATTCAACAAGTTTCTTTTAAATTAGAATATGTATTTTCCTTCTTAGATATCTCATAAACCATAGAAAATGCGCCATATGTTTTCTTTGTTGGCTGCCTTGGTAACTTCCGACTTGCAGTTGATTTATTTGACCATTTCCTGTGCTTTTCTTTGTGATTTTACTTTTCACTTGGTTTCTGAATCTTCTATATCATCTAAGAACCTAGGTCTTCAATTTTCTTCATCGGAATTTAAGCAAAGATTTCCTCTGCCAGAACACTGATTTTCTAAACCATTTTCTCTCAGTTACTTTTGGTGAAACTGGTTTGCTGACAAACATGTAATGATCTCCCTTCTGTGGTGTAGATACGTGTCCATTTGCAACATGCAGGCCATCCAATAGCAAATGACATGCTTTACCTGTCCAAACATGCTAGTGATCGTTCAGCTCGAGGAATCGGTGCTGACAGAGCAGCTGCACATTCAGACCACTCTCTGACTTCTGGTGCTGGCGAAAATAAATCCACTGAGCATGAAGATTCAAGTGAGGAGTTCAGCATTGATCCAATGTGTACAAATTGTCCAAGTTTAGCTCCCAAAGGGTAAAGTCTTCTTGCTTCAGGCTACTCTACCTGATTAGTCTTCTACAAGTATGCTTCTAACAACTATATACTCTGGTAACAGCTGATAAACTTCCTATCTATTCATGTAAATTGCAGATACGATTACCACGAAGAGGCCTTGTGGCTACACTGTTTTAGATATTCTGGGCCAGGATGGGTTTATGATTGCCCACATCCGGATTGGGCATCACTTAGCTAGTTAATCTTGTATTCTACATCCAATCAAATTTTGTATTTCCTTATCAATAGACCATTTTTTGAGAGAAACCATATATGGCCATTGGCAAGTCTTGAGGTCCGTTGGTCGTGGCTTTGCTATTTCAGTACCGTACGATTCCAACGAGTTGAACACGAAGAATCTGTAGCACAGATCCACGAAGAGATGAAAAGCTTTTACAATCGAACGAAGTGACGCTCTTCAAGGCTTTTAAGGAGTTGGTTCATCGAGTAGTTGGACCTAGTGGGTTTCTCTGCATCACACTCACCTCATGCACGTATGAAATTAGGACGTGCGAGCTTTAGCTTATTGAAAGACTTCAGGTCACCTCGGTACATTTCATGATATTACACACCTTCAAGAAACGAACTTCCATTGCAAGATAGATAATGGATGGCATCGTAGTTCTTGAATGGTTCGAAAGATGGAAACTTGAAAATCTAATCGTTAGCATATGTTTGTTTCTCATGCAAATCAGAATATATCTGAAATATTAGGGCTAGTTGCTTGCAGTATTACCCATCGTTTCATGTACAAATATATCCTCGAACTTTTGGTTCGAGCAACTTTTATAAAGGTTCGGTATGAAAACAAAGCGTCAACCTAATCTTTATGCACTCTTAGCTAGCTCCCATCTTATGATTAGTTACCACATAAGGATGATTAGATCAAGTACTTGTGGTGCATTCTGAATCAGATAAGCAGCCAAAACTGTATTCCCCCAACTTATTACAACCAATTTACTAATAAGAAGCAATCAGCAAACAGTGGAATCCACATGAGTTAACAATATAATCCGTATATATGTGGATAATGATCGTCCTAACTAGAAGCAATCCTTGATTTCTGGATATATTGATCGACCTGACCAAAGCTCTATTATACGTATAAGTCCTTGTAAGCAAACATATGCACAAAAAAAGAAGTAAATCAAGTCATATCATAACTAATTAACAAAATTACTAGACATGGGGATGAATCTTCTAGCTACAACGAGTTATAAACAGGCCTTAAAATAACTAATAATATTACATTGTACGAGACTACAACGTACACTATATATAGGTATGTAGACCATGCCAATTGATTTCTTACTTGGCGGAATATTGTTGTGTGATATTTCCTTGCTTAATCATAACGTATACATGTCTGAGTTTTTGTAAATGGACTACCTATATTTTAAGGTGGGACGTCCATTTTAATCGGCCTGGGGTAATCTTTCCAGTCATTCAACACTAGCAAGATAGCTGTAGAGATTCCCCACTACTTGGATTTGGGAGCACTTCTTTTCTTCTTGACATTTTTGGTTTTTATTGCTTAACAGTCGATGTCTAGATTTCTAATAAGGGATGAAGAGATTCTCGATCAGCGAAGTCTTGCTTGTTGCAGTAATGAAGCTAGTCTTTAAAATCGATGTCTCAATCAATAATGTGTTCTTTATCATGAATGACTTTGTTCAGTTGTTGATTCGCAAATGAAGCTAGTCTTTATCATGAATAACGTACTGTTTCTTTCGGTATATCATATCCACCTAAATCACTCCATTTGTAAGAAGGGTAGCTTACTTGAGATTGGAAACAACAAACCATTAAGTGTGGATAGACTCGAAAGAAGAAAATTCTCGATGCCTTTTTTTAGTCTATGTTGCATTCAGACCCTTTTCTTGTTACTGTCATTTTCATATATATGGTAGCTTGCATTGCATTGTCATGTAATAGTGATAGTTACAAAGTAAGTAACAAAAAAGCTATACTCTCCACAACTTTCTTACTCCCCAAACTTACTCTTCGATCATTTTGTCTTCACTTTGCAACTTCATTTGTTAAAGAGACTATGCTTTATCTTACCGAGTTAATTAATCAGATATTTAAATGCTGGGAATGTCTTGGCTTTAGATACAGAAGATTTAACATATATATATATATAACGAAGTACATTTATTGCCATTAATTGAAACTTAACTTACAGCTTAGGACACATTATAATTCAATTAAATATAACCTACATCAGCTCGAAGCTGGAGAGAACTAGATACCCTTGCTATAAGCGGACAGACACTAAAAGAGACCAAGTTCATTGATTAGAGGGATAGATCTTTAGTGCATGCATGCAGGACACTTCCATGGAAATAGACAACTAAAATTAACCTAGTTAAACTACAGCAAATTAACATTTAAATTATACAAGGGTACAGATAATCTCCGGGAACATTTGGCACCGGTGCTGCATGTCATTCCTTCCTTCCTTGGCTTCCTCCATCTGCTAAAGTTTATTATTGGAGGAGGCATCTTCGATGTCTTCCTTGGTTTCTTCAGTCTTGATTTCCTTGACGACAATATTAGTTGGGTCAAGTACTATTTCAATGAGGTCGACTGTATTTGGCTGAAGAACCACATGGCTTAGTTCTGGGCACACCATGGTGCTGATCTTCACCACATCAATGATATGGTCAGACAGTTCCTGAACCTTGCTTGGCTCCTCTAAGAGTACTACTTTCTTGGCATTCTTGTACACTACGTATAGCACCATTTGCGCAATCCCAAAAAGGAATCCCAGAATGTTTGGAAACTGCAAATGTGAAAGTTTTGTCCATGTTACTAATTACGTACAAAGAGGAAATATGACACCGTGTAGAGATTAGTATATTTCACGTTGCATGTTTAAAGTATACAATCACTTACAGCTATGTTGTTGTCCTTGAGCAGAAAACCATAGAAGAACCACATGACTGCACCCAATGTCAGGAAGAATGACAGAGTAAAAGGCATAAATTCTACGCTCTTGGTCCTTATGACTTTTCTCTGCATAGTTTTATTCATTATCAACGAGTTAAGTTAAACGTAATCTATCAAAGAGAGCAGTGATATGTGTATATCTAGATCGCTGGGATTCGTCTTGGTCTAACTAGAAAGGTACTTACCAAGATGCAAAGAGGCGCAGCAAACACTGTAAGATTGAATACAAGACAGATCCACCCCACAACCTTGAGACGCTTTTCGCCTTTTGCAAAATAGAGAGTCGTGGTGAGCATCAAGCCGTATCCAAACACGTTCAACAGCAGCAGGAGTTTCACAGTTGCCATCTGCAAGTTTTACAAAACCTCACTCATTCAGACCGATTATGGGACAAATGATGCAATAATATGGAGAGCGTTACGCTCATATTACTATGAAAATCGAATACGTACCCTAGCCACCTTGGGGGAGTAGAAAAGAAAAATGCCAAGGTAAGCAGTCTCAATGATGCAGCCAACGGAGTTGATAGTGATGAGAAATGTGGCGTCTTCTTTAAGCAGCGCATAGTAAATCCACAGCATGCAGCTGAAGAGTGCCACCACATATGGAAGTGCCTGAAACCCTTCAGTTGTTTTCTTCTTGTAAATTGTATAAAATGTCGGCCTGCATGCAATAACAACAATCTCAGTATGAGGTGTTACGTACGATTTACTACGGTAATGCCTTATATGTTGAACAAGAGATTCAAAGCCGTCGAGAATGAAAAACAAAAACACTTACATTGGAGCAAGAAAAACCATGAAGGAGACGATGTTGCCTGGAGATTAAGTATTGAGAAACTGTGTTAGATTCAAATGACTCGACTACAATATGAAATTTATTTAGCTATTAGTATTAAGCATGCATGCAATAGTACTGTGAATGCTATTAGATTCAGAGACTAATATCAAGATCGGACGACCAGCATTGTCTTAATTCTTAAAGACGTGTGAGAGATAGAACATGCATGCAGATAGATCGAGATATGACGAACAGAAAATAATGGAGGTTGAAGAAGGGAATAGAAGAGCTACTACCTAAGAGGCCAAAAGCCAAAGTCAACGGGTGGTGGATAGCCATGTGCTTAATTTAGCTATGATCACAACAGAAAACACCTGAAGCTCTCTCTCACTCCTCTACGATATCTCTCGCTAAATAGAGCAGTGATATCAGGTGAAAAGCACTAGGGATCTTCTATCTTATGCTTCTCAATACTTCACTTGTATGCTTCGAAGTAAAGAGTGTCATGAGCTATTTATATAAGAGGGTTTGGGGGATCGGAGGGTCACCAATCAATTGGATCAACTTGCATCGTTTCAATGCTACTCGATCACTTCCCCATTCGTCTTTAGTCTTTATCAGTTGTTCAACTTGGCTTTTTTATGTTTACACATAATCCAAACAGCTTTTACATGTAGCCCCCTATGGCATGCCCTATGTTTTTTCCTATTTGGTCATTTTCACCTCAGCTAAAACCTCTACCCACCAGTTAAGCCCCAACTAGCTACTACTATTCCTAGTACATTCACAACATCCTTGAGTCCCACCATGCTTCCTTTCTGATGTGTCACCCACCAAGTGGTTTAAGGCTTCCAACCCATAGTTCTCTTCTGCGGATTTCCTTGCTCTTTCTCTCGGCCTGGCTCCTCTACATTCTCTACATCATCAAACTCCAACAATCACTTTGGAGTTTTGGTCGACCAAACTTTAGTTAAATAACGACAAGTGTGGGCACATAATATATCGATATCGTCATAATTTAATCATCTTTTAGATGTTGAGTTTTATCCATAAAAAGTTTTGGTACAATTAAAAATAATCCATATTCATTTAAGTTTTGTATTTCATTTTGTCCTATTTTGATGTGGGATCTCCAATCTAACACGCCCCCGCACGTGCAACTTAACTCTAAGTTAGCACGTGAAATTACATTCATGAGGCCATTAGGCCCGGAATGCTGTTGGAGAGGAACCCACGTACCCTGATACCAAGTTGAAGTTGAATAGCGACAAATGTGGCACGTAGGGTGCGTCATGTACCGATATTGTCTTAACTTAACTACATTTATGATGTTGAGTTTTATCCACAAAAAACTTCGGTACAATTAGGAATATTTCACATTCATTTAATTATATTTCATCTTACCCTATTTCGATATGGGATCTCCAATTCAACAACTTTAGCTTTTGCTGATTAGGTTTACATGTAACCTATTTCAGGCGACGTGTCTTCATTAATAGCCATGTGTCTGCTAACTAGGTTAATTATGTGTATGTAAACTAGGGTTCTGGAGCTAAAAACTGTACGTGGAGTCGATGGAGAGTGAAGGTAATTAATTGAAATTCGGTTAATATTGAATATAATTTATCGTTAGTTAGCCAAACAAGGTAGGCAATGTCATTGCAATTGGCAACACATTGAAGTTACACACTACATTGTAAAATATGATGCCGCGCATACAACTTCACTAGAAATTTGGTGTAAAATAGTCGAATTTGGGGCCCTTCGCCGCCCCAACATTATCCGATTGATCGGAATGTGTCGTTTTCCAAAGAATACATAAAACATTCATGAATATTGCCAAAAGATGAAGAGGAAACAGTGTAAAATCATGAGGAATTTGGTCGAGTTGAGAGTCAAAAGTTCAAAACGACGTCGGTATTTTGCCGTTGGATTGGCATGCAGAGCTCTACGTCCCAATATACTAACGATATATTGATTCAAAAGATCGACGAGACTCGTCCTCCTCAGTTGAGTCTTTCCCGTCTCAGTACATGCTCTTTCTGATAAATACAACCAAATTAAGGCTAAATTATTCTGTTACACAGATTAATCAAGATGTGTTGATTAACTTCATATTCTCAAGTAATTGACCTACTCCGGTAGATGAGATGGTCGGTACTTATTCATCTCTACTTCTCTACCATTTTTTTTTACTGCAAGGATTCAAAAGATCGATAATGCACCGGAAGATACTGGACTATTAAAGTTACCCTCCAAGCAACTTGCTCAGTACTTTAAAGGCTTTTAAACTATTTCATTCAATCACTCCGAATCGCACTAAGTAACTTTTTGATGTGTAATCGCACTTGAAGAGGAGGATATCTAGATCTTGCACTCATTCGTCGTAGAAAAGCAATCAGACGGTGGGAATCGAAACTCGGTAATTGATAGATCCTGTGATGTCTTACCTATACAAGAAACTACTTTCCCAGTTGACCCTTGTAGAGTTACAGCCGCCATGCCATGCATACACAATCGCCAAAACCCTAATCATGTAATCCTCTATCTATTCCTGTGTACCATTCCATATGGTTTTACCATTATTACCAGAATACCAGATATCGGTAGAAATGGAAGTTAGAAAAAGGAAAGTTCACTTTGCTGAGCAACCCATTTAGCTCATGTAATATTATGCATTAGTCTTTTTGTAGGATCAAAGTCATTTCATCATCATCATCATCTTCCTAGCCAAAAAAAAAAGTCATTTCGTCTTCCAATTGACAGCTTCAAGTACTGTTAGCATCAAGTGCTAATACTAGACAAAGTTAACTCGATCACTAGCTCAAACAAAGTAGGAAAAATTGGAAAAACAATACTGGCCTGCCTCGACATATTCTCCAAGTCGATTTGAATATTCATGACGTAACTGCTGACAAAATAGGCGCTAATCGATTCCAGAAGCATCTCGAGCCTTAAAAATCTACATTAATTTAGCTGAATTATACACAATAATGACGAGTTGCACTTCAAATCTCATGGAGTTTATTTAAGAAAAGATGCTTCAAATTAATATCTCTACGAGGCCGGCCACTTCGCAAAGTAGCAGTCAATTTTAGTGTCTAGGTTTAACCAATAATGCATGATTTCCAAAAAACTTTGGCTAGTTTCCTCAAATAGATACCGCATTTCAGGGCAGGTGGTATCTAGGGGAAGAGAATTGCCGACATTTAACTACGAATAACTGTGTGTACGTTCAAACTGTTGATCAAGGCTAAGAAATGATACTTACACTTGCATTATAGGATTAAACTAATTAACCAGCGCTGAGCACTGTGTTTAGATACGGAAAGCGTTTATGCATAAGTTATTAATTCAGAAAGTTGATTAAGGTTGTCGTCGACCAACAAAATTAAAAGAAATTAGACAGTCTTTTCGGACGACTCCCGAAACATTGGAGGCATTAGTAACCCCAACTAGCTATAGCAAGCTAGGACTCCATTAATTATATAGTACGTGCTTTTGATAGCAGATGGTATTCGATACCTGGAACAGAAACTGCATGGTGCTATACCTCTTGAAAAATATATGGCATGCGCTACTCGGTACTATATATATACACACACTCGATCACTATGATGCGCGCTCAACTACTCAAGCATGCAGCACCACATGACTACGCACAAAGCACCTCACTCACTAGCTGCCCTTGCTAGAACTGGTTCAATTACTGCAACAGTGCTGCACTAATTATCACCGGTGAAGAAGAAATCTCAAATTTGTGATTATACTAACTAATTGTAGCTAGCTCAGTTAAGTATATATAGATCGATGAACATGATAGCATGATTGCAACGGCTGCATCTAAATCAACTGGTATGGATTTTAGGTTTAGTTAGCTAGGATACTCATTTTTCATTGATAGCTACACACCATGACACAAATCACATTTCAATTTATTTTACGTGTGCTGTAAACGAGTCTTAGTGCATTAATTATAAAGCGTCAAATATATGAAAACGAGTCGATATACCTAGCATACACGTACGTCTCCGTACGAGGAGGACGACTCACATTAGAATTTGAAAGAGGGGACTTGGAACCCAAATGCATAGCATATCGCTACAATTTATATTTTGGCACCCTATGTAAATATCCCACGTACTTCTTTAGTAATCAACTCAACAAAGATATATACTACCCTAGTTAATTGCTAGATTTTGCTTCATTCTCTCGTCCTTCTTACAGTATTAGACTTGAGGTGTCAATCATATCATTCAATGCAATTTGAGGCTCGAGAGTCGTACAAATTTAATAATACACATCTTCCTTTCTTAGGATTAGTGCAAGTAAGATTCGTTCTAGTCTTATTTAATTAGGTAGCTAATCGATTGTAAGTATAATGTATTGTTTTCTCTTACGTGATGCAAATGATCTAAAATGTCGCATTTTGATCCTTGTCGTCAATGAAAACCATTATTCAAATCTTAAAATGCGCTCAAAGCAGACGCACCACCGCTATATCCCTTATAATAGTTGGAAAAGAAAATACACAGACATGTATACCTAAAAACATAGTTCCGTGCTGTGCGTATTATATACGTATATATATAATATAGTCACAAATGTACACGGAAATTTTATTTCATGATTAATTGAAGGAAGAACACATAATTAAAGTTTACGAAAAGCTATCATGTATGTGCCCTCCAAATTAAGCTCAAATACAACCAATACAGTAGGAGGCAAGCAGTTGTTCCATGAACGATCTTTAGCTAGAGATGCATTTTTAGACTTACACAAACATAAAAGATGCATGGACCTAAGGACATATGTACACATACCTCTATGTTACATATGTACTTAAATGTACAATTTTAGGGCTAGAAATGAAGATCGGGCTTAGCAAGCTAGTAACAGTAAGAAGCTGTTCGATTGATCACAACCAATTACGAAGACCCTCCAAATCGAATCATATTAATTAATGTTCAAACTTCGCATTGAACAAGTGCAGGGGATTGCTTAGAGATCAAGTCTGCACCGTGAGCGTCAATGTGACAAGGCTGTGGAACATGCTCACATCGTTCGTGTTCGTTCCGGTAACTTTCGTCGGCATTGTTGGCACGGGCGGGACTTACGGGAACCTCTTCTTTTACTTGTACGTGCACTTCAGAAGTAGGCAAAACTGTGATGCTCACCTGCTTCACAATATCATCATCAGCTGTTTTGTGCTCTGGTAGCTTCTCTCCGTCCAAAATAACCGTCTTGTTGTTTCTGTAAATTGAGTACAGTAACATCTGAACAACACCAAAGCTGAAGCCAAGTACGTTTGGGGCCTGAAAACCATGAAATAAATTAACTAAATTAGTAAAAAAAAATAGAGCTAGATCGTGACAAAAATTATTAAATTTGGCCCATCAAATGTTCACCATCGTAGCTAGCTCGATCAAGCTGGCCCATAAATTGTTTGGTATATATGATTATAGATCCTGCTATTTCCTACTACAATCTTTAAATTGATATTTGTGTAGGGTCCTCTATCTCCGGTGCATGCTTTTCAGTTTGCCACAACACAAAGATTGATGTGATTGTTAAAGATATATGCATGGTAGAATATCATATATCAATTCTATATAAATCACACATTTTAAATATAAACTTTCAGTTGCATATATAGGGGGAGGGTAAAGAAGCCTGCATATTTAACTTCATGATTGATCAAGGACAGGCAGCCGTACGCAGCTTACTTACAAGTTTAAAAAAGAAAAAGAAAAAAAGATGGATATATAGTAGGGAACCAAGGGTGAAGAAACTTACTGCAACATAGAGATCCTTGAGGAGTAAACCATAAAAGAGCCACATGACGGCGCTGAGGGTGAGGAAGAAGGACAGAGAAAACGGCATGAACTCTACGCTCTTGGTGCGAATAACCATTCTCTGCAAAACCCATAAATAATATAGAGACGGTGAGTCAGACAGTATAGTACTATAAAAGTACATATCGAAGGGTCAAGAATCAAGTAAGGAGATCCCAAGTTAATTACCATGATGCTCAAAGGAGCTGCGAAGACACTGACAGAGAAAGCTACACAAACCCATCCGAGAACTTTAACACGAGTCGGCCCTTGTGCTAGGAAGTGAGACAAGAGAAGAATCAAGCAAAATCCTCCAAAGTTCACAAGAAGAAGCAGCCTCACGGTGAAAGTCTGCAGCAGATCAAGAATATATATTATTTCGATGCTTGATCGAGATATTGAAGAGCGAGAGATGGTAGCTAGGGAGAAGGTGATTAAGGTTTCTTACCCTAGCTTGCTTTGGTGCATATGTAATGTACATTGCGATGTAAATAGTCTCGATGACGCAACCGAAGCCATTGATGGTGATAAGAAGCATCTCATCAGATTTAAGGAATGCATAGTAAATCCAGATCGTTGCACTGAAGAGTGCAAACACGTAAGGGACCGATGAAAATCCTTCGGTTGATTTCTTTTTGAACACCCTTATAAACGTCGGCCTGCAATACCGAAAAACAGAACATCGTTATTTTCGAATCAGTACTCTCTTGTAAGAATTTCGTGATCAGATTCTGGGAAATGAGTTGAATCAACTTACACTGGAGCCAGGAACACGATGAAGGAGACAATGTTACCTAAACAACAGGGAATAGTAGAGAAGTTAATTAACATACAGAAAATGCCAACAAAGTAGACGAATGCTGTGATCGAAAACCAGTTTGTACGTACGTACCTAGAATGCCGAAGGCAAAAACCAGAGGGGAGTGAGCAGTGATTGACGTCATAGCAGTTTCTGGGAAATAAAAGTTACAAAACTGAAACTGATCGAAGTATGGAAGAATGGAGCTACAGGGGTTTTATATGCTCTGATCGAAAAGACGAAAACTTAAGCTCCCAAAAAGCTTCTTCTCAAAGCTAGATTAGATTGCAAGTCAGATGGTACGAAAGACTAAGACCAAGAGTGTTCCATATATATAGGGAAAATTTAGCTATCTTGTGGCTGCATGAAGGGAGATTAGTGGGGTAGATTATTAAATTCATTTGCTCTCACTTAGCAAAAGGCATAGAAATAGGTGGCATGAGCAAAGAAGTAGTACAAAAACGCCATGCACCCTGTGTGGCTTAGCAATCAACATTTGCATGCCAAGTTGCCAACTCAACAAGTGTGATGAAATGAGCTAGTCGATCGGCATCTTTAGGCTTCCATTGAGCAAAGCTAGCTAGCAAGCTCAACAAGAACAACAATATACTTACGTTACAGGTTTAACAAAGCTTACCACTTTCACGTGACTATCCCTAGCTAAGCCGCTTCCTTTTTCCACTTATAACTTTGCACTACTTTTCGCCGTTTCTTCTGGGTTTCCAACTCTGGCTTTGGCACTACTTTCGTGCACACTCATACAACCGCGCTACAAAACGGCCAATACCCTGTAACATATGTATATGGTGATAATCATTTGATTAGCATCACATTTTTCATCATGCATGCATATTACTCGCGGCCAATCCTCCATAGACAAAACTGACATATATAGATATGATCCAGTTTTTAAGTAAGTTATCCGGCCACTAATCTACGTGTCAATGATCCATATACAAGAGTAGTATCAAAGTCAAAAATTTGTTAATCGTTCAAGCATTGTATCAGAGCCTGGTGATCGACCAGACGTAGATCCGGATGGGGAAGAGTAACAGATGCAATTGGAAGGAAATTATCAGAAGATTGCATGTTATTACGATTGTGTTGGAGTCCAAAATTTTGGAGTTCGCCCCAAGTTATATTGAAATCTCAAAATAACTATGTTTTACGAGAACACGTGAAGTCACACGTGTCTAACAAATCAATAGTGCGTTCATGTATACAACTTTGATGCTGGCCACGGAGGAGTGCAGTTGATTGGGGCAGAGAAGAATTACGTGCGAGAGAGCCAAAAAGACCAAAAGCTCACAAAAGAAAACAAAATATCGATATTACCGCTTATGAACAGTGGGATGAGGTTTGTTGATTAGTAAATTTCATGAAACAAATTGAAAGCGAGACTATATAGAATGACAACTATGAAAATCCAATTTACCGTACGCGTAACTTAAGTTATAACTTATCATTTATGATATCGCTTATATATAAGTGCTACTTATAGGCTGATATTTTCTTTCTAAATATCACATGCAACTTAAAATATAAAGTACAAATTTTATTTTAGTATTTTGAGATTTGTGTCTTTCTTCATGTCGTTTTTTGAGCTTTAAAATTTTTAGTTTATTATTTGAGTTTTAGATTTTTCTTCATGTTACTAGCTACCTAAATTTTTTTTTCAGTTTCATACTTGCAATTGAGGTTCATTTTCTCATCATTTTTTATTTTTTCCTAGTCTTAAAAAATATATGTAATAAAAAAGGGTATTTTGGTCAATTTATTTATTTTTAATGATAAATTTGATTAATTTTTTTAAATTATTTTTCATAACAAAATACGTTATGTTAATTTTCTAAAACATGGTTTGTTAACTAAATATGTCATGCTCACCCTTGATTAGTTAGCGCATTATGGATATTAATTAAGACATATGAGCGACATAATTTATGAGAACTCATAAAGTTGGCTCATTTTGAAAACTCGGCCCTTAACTTTAAAAAAAATATCTAAAACTGTTGTTCTTAACAAAATAAGTGATCTTAATGTTCTAAATTGTACTTGTACTTATTTTGTTAAAAAAGAACAATCTTATGTTTTTTTAAGCTAAGGGTTTGCCAAACGAGCAAAATGTATGAGTTCCTATAAATTATATCACCCATATGTCTTAATATCCATACGGCCCTAACCAATCAAGGGTGAGCAAGACATATTTTGCCAATTGATCTTTTTTATATAAAATTAATATAACTTATTTGTTAGGAAGAATAATTTTAGAAGATAAATTTTTTTGTTAATTAAAAATAAATAAATAGACCAAAATATTCTCTTGCATTACATATTTTTTTAAGGCAAAAGATAAAAAGTGATGAAAAAATGAAACCTCAAGTATGAAACTGAAAAAAAATAAAAACTTATGTAATAACATGAAAAAAAATTCACAACTCAAGCTGAAAAATTTAAAATCTTAATTAACAACATAAAAAAAATACTCAAATATCAAAGTACTAAACTAAAATTTGTCCAAATATAAATCAAGCAACGATGACACAATTTCAGTCTTGTCAAATTGAACCTAATTATGTTTCGTGGTTCCCAGTACCCCTGCCCTTTTCAATGTTAAATGTTCATAGATTTCCAGCTTTAAAGCTCTAAGTACGGTGTTCTAGAATTTTGTCGAAGAAGCTTCTCGATCATTGATTCGTTTACCGTGTTCGGTACGTACGTATGTACAATGAGAGTTTGAGTTATGATTTGCATGCTCAAGTTATTTCTCGACAGCTAGAGGTCATCTAGTATCTTTCTAGCTATATATTCTCCTCCCAAACAGGAGTCAAATTTCACCACATATTTTCGGAACGGATCAAAGTTTTGATCCGATTCATGGCTTTCGCTTGCTTAATTTAGTCATCTTTTACTTTCTATACGGTGTTGGCTTCCAATATTGATAGTTCTAGTTAATCATGACTTATATATTAATTTTCTCAAAGACGATAAAGAAAGTGAGACACATGTAGCATTATTTACTCGGGGTTATTTTACCCTAATGCGTATAGATATGTCATGTCCTGAGTTCATGTTACGACATGTGTAAAATACAAATATAAAAAATGTTGAAAATTTTATGTTGGTGGATATAACAAGGGAAGAAAAAAATGATTGAAGGGGAAATAAAAGTTTACGTTTTCTTTTAGACTTTATTTGTCTCACTTCTTAGTGTGCAAAAAAGAATAATCAAATAAGTTTTTAGCATACAATGAAGCCTAACAATTTACTAATGTTGATCGTCGGTTTGCACTAACAAAGATCAACCCAATACTCGATTAAATGTTTTACAAGAGGGCTCAAAATTACTAAAAATTATTCCTACAAAATAGTAATTTCTCGATTTTGTAAGCATAAAAACTAGAAAATAAGAGGAGAAATGCTAGAAGAAGAGAGGCTAGAAGATGTTTGGATGATCTGAAAGTGGCGTGAACCTCTTCTATTTATTCAAGAAGTGATACCTCTTCAATTTGAATAACCCCTTTTGGCAAGGGATGCATCAGTAAGTGATTACCAGACCAAGCAACTCAATATGACTTTTTGTATATCAACCATCACATTGCTTGGTACTTTCAACCTATCACTTAGAATAGACACACCATCACATAGTTTTGAAGAAAACGTTAAAAAATCCTTGAGAAATTTCTGGGAAAACAAAGTGCATAAACTAAGGTGCCTTGTGAACTTGAATCTTAACGTAGTGAGAACACATCAAGATGGAAAAATAGCTTTGTTTTGAACTTGCGATCTTATAGTGATCTAATCGGACATATTTTACACACTAGTTTTCTACTTCTTTCGAGTGTTCTAAAAGCCAAAGCGTAGATTGATGTTGCGTCTGTATCTTTTTCACGAGTGCTCTAGAGACTAGCCCAAGTCGCATAGAAGGCGGCACCACCTTCTACACTTGTATAGGTAAGCATATAATACACATGTAACTAAAGTATTTTACATCATGCTTATTAAGAGTTTTAATTTTAACTCCACATCTTCTATTCATTACATGTACCAAGCACCTATACCTCGGACTAGATGTGATATATATGTGTTTATTCATATATAATTATTTAATTTATTTAGTGCTTGTAATCACTACATATGATGTACTTTTGCTCATTGAACTCAAGATTTTGTTGTTACAAGTGTTGAGTTGAGTTTCCATCATTGATAATCATTAAAGTTGGACTTTAACCTCATTCCTTTAGATGTTTTCTACACAAAATCCTTTGCAAGTCCTTTCATTAATGAATCAACTAAATTATGGCATGATCTTACAAAATCAACAGTTATAACCCCGTCAGTTATCAATTGTCTCACCGAACTACGTCTCAAACCAATGTGCCTTCATTTTCCATTATATACCTGACAATATGCTTGTGATAGTGTTGCTTGACTATCACAATGAATACTATCACAATGAATAGATATTGGAGACATTGGTTTAGGCCATATTGGAATTTCTAATAGTAAGTTCCTTAGCCATTCCGCTTCTTTACTACATGAAGCCAAAGTTATAAATTCTGCTGCCATTGTGAAATTTGAAATTACAGTTTGTTTCTTAGAACCCCATGATACGGGTCCTCCACCAAATGAAAATATCCAGCCCATAGTTGATTTATGATCCTCATTAACTAGCATCAGTAAATCCTTCTAAAACCGAAGGATACCTACTATAATATATTTCATAATCAATTGTACCTTTTAAGTACCTTAATATTCTAGAGATTGCATTCCAATGTGCTTGTCCAGAATTGCTAGTATACCTACTAAGCTTGCTTACAGTGAAAGCTATATCAGACCTAGTACAAGACCTGAAATACATTAATGTTATGACCTGGAACAAGATTACACTATAATCGGAAATTTTGCGATAATCGTTAATTAGTTGCTTTGTTAACGACTTTTTCATTGGGCAAGAATATGATGTGACATTCTTCACGGGATTTATGGATTATTTTATTTCGACCTCGTGAAAATTTTTGGAAATTTTTTCGGATATGAGAGCTATTTATTATGTTTTTCGAAATTTTTTATTTTCGGATAAGTATCGCGATGTTTATCATAACTTATCGTAACGGAAAAATCGAAAAGAAACTTATTTTTATTGGTTAATTATCGACCGTACAATCGCGATAAAGTCGAATAATAATCGTTGATCGTTTGTGGAGCTTCCCCTTGTAAATAGCAAGTTTTCGAAAATAACTGAAATACCCGTTTTAGAAAGTCAGAAATTGTAATGTTGACCCGACTCGTTGACCCGACCAGCATTCGACCCTAATCGTGACCTACCGGAAAATCGGTCGTCCGGCCACCATTTCTAGTGCTTAAGGTATGGAAATTCATCCTCTCAATGTTGTGATTGTGTTTATGGGGAGAATTTGAGGATTTGATGAGGTTTGAAGATGGTTTAGAACTGGGTTGTTTAACTCGTGGGGTGTCGTCATCATCGGCGACGCTCCGACGAGTATTGGTGATGGTGGAGTGGGGGTTTTTGTCGTATGGACCACGGGGAGTCGATTGGGATAGGTTTAGAGGGCTATGGTGGAGCGTGGCCAGAGTTTCGACACCGAAATATATTTTTTTCGGAGATGTGTTCAGCCGGATTTCGGCCTCAATTCCGGCCAAACGCACCAGAATTGGAGGAAGCCATAGTTATGAAAATGAATGGCTTGAGGAAATCTTGAGTTTGGTGCGTTGAACGCTCCCATTAGAGATGGTTTTCCAGGAGGCGCATGGGGCTCACACGCTGCCGCATGTGGTGGCATTTGACGGCCACGCGCCACCACCCATGGCGGAGCTCCGGCGAGAGTATTTTTTTTTATTTTGTCGAGGGGGTTCCTGAGCTCATTTTAAAGCCGATTTTGTATCGTTTTGCATATATTGACGTCGTATACACTATATTTTCAGGACGTCGTGACCGTGACCCCAATGAGGGCGATGCATCTGGATCACAACAGTGGCTACAAACAGTGAGTGGACGTTTATTTATTTTCACAGTTGCTACGAGTTCAAATTTACGCAGATTTACGTTCTCCTGTATTTTATTACAGTCGATTTTGGATGTATGTTTGTGATGATTTTATTTTTAGCGTCGATGCTTTGACTAGTCGGCTGATCACTGACTAGTCGGGCCAAACCGAGTTAAGACAAACACCCTGCTGACTCAGATTGTTTCGGGTTAGGACAAACCCCCTAGACGATCTCATCACTTTTTATTTACAGTCTTGGAAACGTTTCGGGTTAGGAGAAACACCTTGAGAGCCCACCTCCATATTTTATTTCAGTTTATTATATTTGAACTCACTTTATTTCACAGAAATCAATGAAAATGCACATATAAAATATTTTACTATTTTATACTAATTTTGAGTTTTTGTTCACTCACGCTAACATTTTATATTTTAAATATCTTTTCCTGAATCTTTTTATTTCAAGTTGCAGTGCTTTTGTTAGGCTAGATTTTGATCCGCAATGGCTTCGAGCCCACCGGATTGTCATACCTTTCTGTAAATTTTGGCCCACTAACAGTATATTTTTATATGTTTCATTCTGCTCTTAGAATAGATACACCTCTTCCTCCACTTTTTCGTTATTTAAAATTTTGAAAATAACTCAAACAAAGAAGCAATTTCTTTTCAATTTTTATAAGGTGGGGAGAAATGGTATTGCGCTCTATCTCATAGCTTTTGACCATCACGCGTGAACAGAACATTCAGAAAAGCTTTCTGATTGTTACAAATGGCAGCATCCCGTCTAGTGATAGTTATATGTATCTAACTCTTACATATTAAAACACCCCGAGGGGTTTGTGTATTTGTGTTGCTTCTTTGGTTAATGGAACAGTAAGCTAGGGTTCGTGTAAGCATGAATAGATAAAATAAAAGAGGAAACTGGGAAAGTTTGCGATCACTTTTAGTCGTTTTAAGTAAGGACGGTCTTGGAAGTGGTAGGCTGGGGGACTTATATATGGTCCAACTGTGAAGCCATGCCAGGGGTTAGGGATAAGATTTTTCAGAGTATATCGAGATTACTGTCGATCATGGTTCGAATAATTAAGCTTAGCTATATAGCTTAGTGTACCTCCTCTCGGAATAATAAACTAGTATTACGTTCCATTAGCTTATGAGCTTGGTGTGGAAAAATATTTAGGATATCTTTTAAGACGATCTCAGGTGATTACTGCTGGTGTGCTAGCTATATAGTTGTGATATGTCATAGTCACAAATCTCCATCAAGTCTACTGAAGATATTAAACTATTGCATATGCTTCTACTAATTACCGGATACCGTATAAGCGTATCTATAATACATGAAGAGTTATAACCGTTCACATCCATCCATGCATGTGTTTTACCTTTCAAGACAACCACGTAAACAAGCTGCTAGTTGTTTGTTTTAACGGCATTACAAAATTGTATTTGATTTAAGCTAATTATATATAGTTTTCCATGTAGCTATATATACGTGCCTTAAACAAAAATCAGATCGATCATTTGCTCATGTAGGACATGGAATGAGCTAGGGATTTCAATTTGTAGTAGTGCCAGTACCACTTTTCAATTTGATCACTGTATGCTTTTCTCACCTCCACAATCTCACATTAAAAATATGTATTTAATAACCAAAGAACTCAAATTTCTCAATATACGTAGGCTTTAATATATCTCAGTCACAGATAAACTTGCACTAAAAATCATTAAATAAGGTTGGGATCATTAGATTGGGATAGATGTCGATGAATTTGTAAAGCTTTTGATATTTATAATCTAGAGACAAGAGTCGTAAATTTGTAAGACATATCAAAGCAAAAATAAATCTTACATACGTCATAGATAAACTCGAATCACAAGCAAATTAATGCAAATTAAGTTCTTAATATATCGCCACTTGTTCGAGCATTATCTATCATCGTCTGCATGCATGTAGCTAATCTGTGTAGTTTAGCTAATAAGGTGATCGAATGTACGGTTAGGCTAGGGTTAAACAGTAGTAGAAATGCAGACTGGCTCTCCTAGCCTTGCTCGCTTGACTAGTTGACTTAGATCACGGTCAATTAAGGATGGCGGTTTATCACCTGCCTCAGCTTATAATATATACTTTGTAGTCTTCAATTCCTTTTAATTTTGACGCCGGGAAACAGCTGGTGCTAATCATGCAGCTTTTCAATACATGATTGATATTCGATTCGATCGTTATGTATATACACGGCAAGTTCATTTCCCCTAAAATTGAGTTTGATACGGATGAAATGGGCCACCTGGGCATAAATAGTTAGATAGCGCCGGTCTATCCACATGCATGAAGGACTTAAAGTATCGGAAAATGCAATTACAGAGTACACCAATACCGGACATGATCGATAACACGCACACACTCATTTTATTTCTTCTTCTCTCGAATCATAACAAATTATATTTACATAAATGAATTTTATTTTTACATATATATATATATCCAAAATATAGGTGCTAGAAGCACTAACAATAATGCAATAGAACACACGAAAAATACACATTTCTCTATTGTATCACGGTTTGTTGTATCACAAATTATATGGGAACCATCAACTTAATAAACGTACACTAATATTGATCTCTACAATTTGTGACATGAGAGTATGCTGATATTTTTCATGTCTTGGTCAACATTCAAGGATGAAGGAAATAAATTAAACCACCATGCGGTCCACACCTGAGTAAATAAAGGAGTCAAGTCTTGCAAAAGATGCTGGTACTATATATAAGGTACTATAATGATGAGATATCTGTTGACTTAGTCTTCGACATTATATATATCATGCGACCCTCGCTAGATATTTACCGAGTTTTCAAATTAACTCGTGAGGTAGGCCGTTACTTGGGTAAGGAGAGCATGTCTCTATAGCTTAGATGGATCATTGCTTTCTTTTCTGGCTCGTTTGACACAATGACAATCTGTTTTTGTTGCATGGACCGTAACAAGCAGATATGATATAATTCATTTTTAGTAGAAATATAATTTTTTTTTAAAATAACTCTAATAAATAGGATATCGATTTCTTATGTCATTAGCTATAATAAAGAATCATTATATTTCACATCTTTATCATTATTTTTATACCGAAAAAATATATTATAAAAAATATAAAAATCAGCATTGTCATTAAATCATTTCTTTCTAGGTTGTAAAGTCAATTATTAAATAGTTAAGTAAATTATTATTTATTTTTCATCAACCAATCAAACTTAACCATATATTTAAATATGGCTAAATTGTAAGTAACATTGTTGGAGCAAAATGATAGACTTTTAGGTGTTCCCGAGAATTTTGTAATCCGACGTAAACTTTGTTCCACAATTTTTTGGTAAACTCTAGCCGCCTACCTTCTCGACACTGACAACCACACCGATGCCGTTTTTCTTCATTGAATCCCCGTCCCTCTTATCCACCGAGTACTCCATCCCTCATTGTTTACTTTCATCTATACTCTCTTTTTCACCGTCATTTAGCTTCACAACATAAACCCTAGGGTTTGCAGGTTTGTGTTTTTTGAGATCGGTTACTAATCTGGTCTCCTTCTTTGGAGCTTTCACTTTTGGATTCTTCATGGATCCTAGGTTTGGTTTAATCACCAAGATTCACCATGACCCTCCTTACTCCTTTGATTTGTCTTTGTATGGTGAGGAGGAGGAAGATGATTGTCAGTTTGCAGTGATGAAGGTCTTTTCACGTACTCCTATCACTAGTGAGAAGGCTAATTCGATAAAAATTTGGATGATAAGGCTTTGGAAGGGATCCAAAGGGACGAGTGCGATCTCTATTCGCCTCGAAACAGAGGATCGATATGTAGTAAAGTTTGGCGACAAAGGGGCTTTCAAGACAGTAATGCGCCGTAGTCCTTGGTTCTTTGAAGATACTACAGTGATAGTGCAAGAATATAATGGTTGGGCACCAATAAAGTCAGTTGTTGTTGACAAGGTCAAAGCGTGGACTACATTGGACATCAAGAGTGATGACCTGCATGATGAGGCCGACCCCATGGCATGGTTGCATTCTATTTGTGATCATCTTGGTACTTATATTGATCTTGATGAACAACATCTGGTCAACATCAAAGAGATTTGGCTAATGATTGAGGTTGACTTGAGCAAGCCGCTGGTTACACATATCAGCGCACCGATTGGCAAGAAGGCTTGGGTGAAGTATCATGTGGAATACTTCGCCCGTAAAGGCATGTGTATGGGATATGTCACATGGGATTATATTCTGATAAGATGCCCTATTCAGTGTGCTAAGTTAGATGAGGATTTGGAAGAAGAAGAATTAGGAGAAGCAAGTAAGGAGGAAATGATGTGAAAGGGATATGATCCCTGTATACTCTGAGCCTAAAGGAGGCACGAGTGTCCATCAAGAAATGGTCGTGGATACCTGGGATAATGCCACGACTAAGAAGTCTGAAGAGCGGGTAAAGAAGTGCCACAAAATGTCTAAAGGGCCGAGAATGCAGAAGGATATTACATCTCGGCATAAGCTAAAATTTTACAATTGTATCATCATGAGATAGAGGATGTCGGAGAGTCGACTAGTGTTGCCAGGAACAAGAGGTAAAAGGTAGACCCGGAGACCCAGGGTGCTATGTAGAAAGTCCCCCTATCTAAGTAATGAGCGGTGCAACCAAAGTTTGATAGCCTTTATTGGTACTCTGGTTTGTTAGTTTGGGTTTTGTTTTGTGTCATGTTGTTTTTTAGTATAAGTGTACTATAGGACTTCTCTTTGTTGGGTCGGGTAATCCGGTGGAGTTATATATTCCTATCACGTACACAAGTCCCGAGTCGATATAAATGCGCGCCATTTCCAAAAAAAAATGTTGGAGCAAAATTTTGAAAGTACATAGTTAAAATAGGTTTCGGCTATATATTTGAACAAAATTTTAAATATCATTATTGGAGTTTTTTTTTTGAAACAAAGTACGTCACATTAAACAAATAATAGGTTACATTATACATAGATTCGCCTAAAGGCACGACCTGAGGAGCGCCAACTCTTCTAAGAACCTACACGACCTAACAAGAACAAAATTGAAATGCAATCACTAAAAAGAAGTACAAAGAGAACAATCATGTGACCATAAATAAGAACCATTGCTGAGGTGGGTAGACCAACCGAGCCTCGACAAAATCCACCTAGAGTAAATTATTACTCCAAGCCTTCCATCCTTACCACTACTTCGTGTGGAGGTTTCTCTCCCACCTCCATAGTAGAAAGCTTATGCATGCTTATACCCTCACTCCCTTCCATGACATGCTTAGGATCCACATTCTTAACATCTTGATCACCTTCATCCTCCACAGAGTCACCTGGTTCTGATACTTTCATGATCTTCCTCGCCGCCTTACCTTTCCTAGGCCGCCTAGGAACCTTCTTCTTCCGCTCTTCCTTCCCAACCCTCCAAGGTAGGATTTTCTTCGTTCTGATCCTATTTTTAGACCCCACCAGTTGGCCCCTCCACTTACATTTTGTCGGAGACACAATGACGATGCCATTCTCTTTTGGGAAAGCCACTTCCAACGTAAAACCCGAAAGGAACTGCTTCGTTCCCTTGTGATTTTTCACATGATTCTTATACACTACTAGTTCTGAGGAAGTAGCTCTCTTGTTAGAGTTCTCTGATGTTCCCATTGTCAAAGGCAATACAGGAATGACTGGTGACACCTGCATACCTAGTTCCGCCAGTAACTCCCTCAAATGACAACCTTCAGAGGATATTTCCTTCGGCCTTAGCCAATCCTCCACAATGAAAGCCATGCGCCATAGGTACCTCCACCGCCCGCTTAAGGTTTTTGGAGACAGCAAGATCTACTCCACATCCTTCAAGGATACCAGAGAGATCGATCGGTCTTGATTGATTGACCAAGGACACCTCCACAAGGGCTGATATGTTCCAGAAGTCCACACTCACGACAAAAGCCTTCAAGGCGTTCATACTTGAACTGAGCTGAGATCATCACGCTGACATTGAATTCGAAATCTCTAGTCGGGAAAGCATGTTGCACAGGTGCCACAACAGAGTGATTGATGAGGATGCCCATGCATCCTTGGTTCAGGCTAGGATTGTGAACCTCGATGAAGAACCCTAGTGAAAACCCTAGCATCTTCCCTGCCGTTTCTATCAACAAAGTCGGAGGAAGCCCTAAGGCTTCGACCCAAACAAGAATAGAACGCAAAGGGACAACCAATACTGACCACAACTCATCAAACAAAGCCAACACGAGGGTAGATCTGTTGTAGAACCAGGGGCCTCTCTTCAAGACCCATGCACGATCCGCCTCTTCCATGAAGGTAAGCACAAAGCGGTCCTTCTCTGCCTTAATGGAAAGCTTCTTTTTCAACCCCCAGATCGAACCAATAGTACCCATGAAACCTCTGTAGTCAGCCTGTTTCCTAGTCATCAACAATCGACCAAGCCTGAAGTATCGAGACGACTTTGCCGCGCTAAACGACATGCGACGTCCCTACCCTGAGATCTCAAGTGATTCCAACATCTTGTCTGCTAAGACATCTACCATGTTTACTGACGTCTGTATGCAAAGAGAAACCCTAAGAACCTAGCCGCTCTCTCCCTTCATGTCATTATTAGAGTTGCTCTATGGTGAGATAGAAAAGAAGATAAATATTTAAATCAAAGAAGGGACACCTTCCGCTAATAAAAATTTAGAAAAATTAACTTAATTGATTTTGATCATTTCCAAGACTAAAATCAACAAAATTACAAGAATCCCACTATCAGAAAATCATAACCAATGAATCAAACAAATAATACAGGTCAAATTGGGTCCATCCATCCATATCTAATATTCTTCATGCATTTCGTTTGTTTCATTCTATAAATTAAATTACTGCATACATGTATATACATAATAGTGATAATACATATATATATATATATATAGTTATAGATGTACGTACGTACACGAACACTAGCTAACAAACGTACATGATTCTTGCGAAAAAAACATACATGGTCGAAGTACACTTGAAACAAAGCTTTGAAAAGAAAAATGGGTACGCACTAAATAAGATGAAAGTTTTGTGGGATGTGAGGTGTGTTCCAACAAGTTAAATTCGAGGTTCCTTGAGAGTACTTTAAATATTCATGGTCTCGATGGGAGGACAAGGTGCCTTGATGAAGATCTCGATCCAAATAAATCCATCTATGATTTCCAGTAGTACTCCCAATTCTGGATAGAAATGCATGCTAGCTAGCTAGCTCTATATTCAGCGTACGTTAGATATACATCTGATATACTTTAATTATCCTCTATCTAACCGAGTTAGCTAACTGTGCTCGATCTAGCTACTTGGGTTGCCCAGGAGTTATCAGAGAGATATATTGATGAATTATATCTTTGAGCTCGTTTGTCTCTTTGTTTGCAATATTGCGCGTATGTCGTAAGAAATCCCCACTCACTCAATCACACTCACTTTTGTTTTAATTTGTTTGGGGGAGGTACCTAATTATTGGATGAAGCATAAATATCATTCCCATTTCCATGATTTAGAATCAACGTACCAACTGTCAACTATGAACAATGACGACCCTCTTATCCTCATCAATCTCTTTCTTTAGCTTGCTATAAGCTTGATTAGATCATATGATGTCAAGCAATCCATAATTGTAGTACTTTTTTGGGGGGATGACTAATCTTATCTACCATGTACCTTTTGTTGATCGTGAGATACAAATGTGGGTCATTGATGTTTATAGGTAGGATTCCAAGATACTGGTAATGGCTAAATGGACTAAACTTAGGGTTTAATTGATCGCATGTATTTTTAAGGTTGGTTTTACTGTTTTAAAATGATTATTGAGGCTATTGATTGTAACCTCATGCTCTCGTTGAACTTCAACAATATTGATCACCGAGGCTCTAATTAACTTGGATTTAAGGTGGACATATAGAACTAGGACCAAATTTGTAAGGTCTTCCATACTAGAGAGTAAGCTAAAAATCACAGAGTTCATAATACTCATGTAAATTGAGAAAGAAAAACGGTAGTTATATATATTACTTTGGCTTCGTCCAACGTGCTGGTTCTATGGTGTAGTGGGTTAGCACTCTTTTTTTGTTTTTCTATTTTTCAATAAAACTTGCAGCCCAGTGCAGAAGGAGCACACTCGACTGACTCGAGGTCCAACAGAACTCCACGACCAATGGCAAGGACCCAATGTCGCTCTCTACATCTGGTGTCTGCAAATCAAACGGTGTTCTTTGGGATCAAACCAGTTTGAGAGTTTTACAATAGCTTTAGCTTCTATGCAATGCTGCATTACAATACTTTGCTTGTTCAATCGAAGAAGTGTTGTTTTCGTTTTTGGCTGAGAAATATTGCTATGTTTGTTCCTCTACAGCTCTTTCCATGTGTACTGAATCCTGAACTGCTTATCCAAAAAACAAAAGAATCCTGAACTGCGCATTCATAGGATTTTTCATCTTTGGGCTTCCTCTGGGTCTGGGTTCTAACATCTAGGACTATACTATACTCATTATAGTGTTATAGGCTCTTAGCGAATTAGCGGGCTTACCCAAGTCATTTGGGATTTCGGAAAGGGAAATATCGGCCCAACAGAAACACCCCTCTTACCGTATGGCCGTATCTCGTTCTACACTACTTTGTAGCCAAATATTACCATAACAGTGGATGAGCTTTTTGTTGACCACAATGGCGTCAAAATTGAGATTATACACGGGGAACAAATTTTGTATTTGACACTTATTTTTTGAAGAACCCCAAAAAGAAAGAAAGAAAGAAAGATACAGTTCAAAACCTACGAACGAAAAAAGCCAAAAAATAAAGGAAGGAAAAAAAAATCAGATTTTTGAGTGTACCTTATTGAGAAAATACTTGTAGTGAGGAGAATTTCAATCGCATTAACTGTTACCCGTCTTACGGCTTGACGAGCACTACATATTACTTTTATCTCAATATTAATATGCCACTTTCAATAATACTACCGACTATATCAAAAGAAACATGCGGGGAATAGAAAGTGAAGGTATATGATTATTGACATGTTTTATATTATTACAAAACATGATTTAAAGTATTCAAAATAAATGAAGAAACAAGCAAAAAGATCAAAGATACACCGTAAAGAACTCATGGACTCAAGGTAAAAACATGCATATACATTCACTGTTTTTCACAGAGGATACCTACATAGGTTCCTATCCCGAAAACCCCCGCCTTTACAAATCTTTATGATCGGTTTTATTAAAACAGCTTTTATAATTGTGAAAACCTTTTCCAAAACATATCTCTGGCCATATGGTATTTTGTTAAATGTAGTTTATGTTTTATACAAAACACACTTTCACTTTACTTTAAGATAAGAAAGATATTTTGGGTTAAAATGATCTTAACTGTCTACAACTCTTATACATGACTGTAAACTCAGTACAACTTGTGTACTTGGCTGTGAGATAAGTTCACTTTGGTAGATCTTTTCTTTAACATTAAAGAAATGTTTGTGTGGTGATCAAGTCTCAATACATGGCTGAGATTACTTTGGGCAAAACCATTTCCCTCCTTCCCGTGGCTATATATACACACCAGCCCCATGTTTGATAGTTGGTTGTTTAGATGATATTCTCACTCTTTCTTCAAAACAGAGTTCTAAGCTTATGCTTATAGATTTGTGTTGTGCTTTATGTCTTAAAGTCTACATGAAAATCCTTTCAACTCATCTACATACATCTTGCATTCCATGAGTTCTTTATGGTAGATGGAAGCAACCCGAAGAGTTTCCAAGAGAGTTAATTGTGCGATAACTAAGCTCATTTGTTAAACTTGTGTAACTTTCATTTGTAAAACTCTTACATACAAGATGGAGTATAACTCTTAGTCTAGTGCGCGAATCTAGATAGGATAGCACCGTTTCCTTGCTATTATCAGAACTATAGTCATGTAAAAGTGTTGTTACATATTGGAAAGTTTTGACCTTCAAGAGAAAAGGTCATGCAGTTTTTATCCTTGATTGCAGGGTTTCTGAGAGAAAAAATATACATGTGTTATTTGTCCTATGTACTTATAGCATCGTATGTTTACTTGGTTCATCTATTAGTCAGAATAGTTTCACATAACTATCTCTGATTATTAATCACTATACTTTCAAGAAAAAGTCGTTAAGAGTCTATTCACACCCCCTCTAGGACCTTCAAGTAGTATCAGAGCGGCCACTAACTATATTAGTGAGATCCACTGTAAACCGAGAATGAACCGTGATAGAGCCTCTTCCGTTAATGTTCCACCACTTTTTTATGGAAGTGATTATTTTCAATGAAAGATTATGATGTCCGCATTTCTTATTTCTCAAGATGATGGGAAACAATGGAATATGGTTGACGATGGATACACCTCTCAAATGGTTGCCTCAGTAGATAAACCAAGTGAGTTTATCCTGAAACCTAAAAAGGACTGGACTGAACCAGAAAAAATAAACTTCAGGATGAACATCAAAGTTTTAAACAACATGTTCTCTGCTCTATCAGAAAAAGAATGACGAAGAATCCTTCACTGCCAAACTGCTAAAGATGCATGAGACTTTCTCATGACAACTCATGAAGGAAACTCAAAAGTAAGAGCTCAAAAACTTCAAAGCTTAACTCTTGATTTTGAAAAAATATATATGCTTGAAGAAGAATCTATTGATGATTATCATAGTCGATTACTTAGCATAACCAATCAATGTCAAGGTTTAGGTAATGCTCTTGAACCTGAAAAAATTGTCTCAAAGTTTCTTAGATCAGTAAACTCCTATTTTGCACCTAAGCAACTTACCATTGAGGAATTTCATGATTTGTCAACCTACTCTCTTGATGAGCTTGTTGGCAATCTGAAAACATTTGAAGCTAAGAAATTAAAACCGGGAAGAAACAAAGCCATTGCATTTAGTTCGGTCAAGGAAAAATCTAAAATTGATGAACCAGTTTCATATTCTATTGAAGAATGTGCTTACCCGACTAAACAATTTGAAAAATTCATCAAGAACAGAAAACCCTTCTCTGCTTCGAAAAACTCTTCAAGAAACTTTAGTTCAGGATCCAATTCAAGAAATAATGATACGTCAAATGATAGATCTTTTAAATCTAAACCAAATCAAAAAGGCGATGATAAACTAAGATGTTTTGAATGCACTGGTTTGGGTAGGGCTGGGATCGGGTCGGGTCCCGACCCGAAATGTCAATCCCGAATCCCGACCCGACATACAAAATCCCGACACTTTACATCCCGATCCCGACCCGATAATTGTCGGGATCCCGATGTCGGGATACCCGACAAAGTCGGGAAAATGTCGGGATTCCCGACAAAGTCCCGACTTTTGGGCCTCAATATTTGGGCCCAACTTTTGGGCAAAAATTTAGAGTTTAGGCAAAAATTGATGGTTTTTTTTATCATCCAAAATCATCCAAAATCTTTTCCAAACATACATCATCATTACTAAGTCATAAAAAAATAGAAGTTAAAATTAAGTTACAAACTCAAAGATGTAATGCAAGTACTTATTACAAACCCAAACATTTTAAGAGTAGAAGTAAAAATGAAATATGCAATGCAAATACTTATTACAAACCCAAATGAAAGTTGCAATGCAATTATGCAAGTACTTGTTATTACAAGCCATGATCACACTTGAGCACTTGATGATGCACCTAGACGTCCTAGAGTGTGTGCATCTACAAACAACAAAGAAACATATTAGTCCAGTTTAGAACAAGAATAAAGAATTAAAATAGACAATCACTAAACCAATTAAAGGGTAACTTACTTGTCACTTCTTCACAATCCTTGTAAAATTGAAGTTCTTCTTCTGTTGGCTCCTTGTATAAGTTGATTTCCTCCCCCCTAAGCCAATCACTACAACACACTAATGCCTCCACCATTTTGGGTTGCAATGACGCCCTAAATGGATCCACAACTCTCCTCCCAAGGCTAAAAGCACTCTCACTAGCAACGGTAGAAGAGGGGATTGCAAAGATATCTTTGGCAATCTTTGTAAGGATTGGAAATGTTGTTATATTCCCTTTCCACCACTCCAAGACATTGAAGGTTGGGTCCCATTTTATAAAAGGATCGGTTAAGTACTTATCCACTTCATTGGATATCTCCGCTTGACCTTGATCTTTCCTTAGTTGGGTTATTTGTAAATGTCGCTTGAGTTTAATGGGATCATCACCATACATTTCCATCAAGCCCCTTACTTCATCACCATCATAATTCCCACTAGGAGTCGCATAAGAAGAATTCCCTTTGTATGCATGATACAAGTCCAACAAACACTTCTCTAAATCTTTCATCACAACTTGTTTTTCACCAATATTCAATCCCATTTCCGATAAATGGAGCCCCATCATTTGAAATTTATAACGAGGGTCTAGAATATGACCTAGCATAACAAGCTTGTTCACATTGTCAATATCTCCCCAATACTTGTTAAATTTAGCCTTCATCGATGTAGCAACCTCTTGCAATATAGGATTGGTAATATCATCCATTGCCTCATTGATACTTGTTCCAATTGAAACAATGTCCTCCCAAACCAAGGTTGATGTAACGGTTTTGGTTGCACTAAGCCGCAATGTAGTATCATGAAACCTCTTTAGATAATGCACAAAGGCTTGTGCCTTATCCTAATCCACTTCATTGGGAGGCCCCATTCTCTTCACCCCATTTTCAACCTCTTCATTAAAATAAGCCCGAAATGGCACACTCTCATCCGCCATCCTAGCAAACACCTTCCTAAACTTGTATGCAATAGAAAGCATTGTATATGTGGAATTCCACCTTGTAGGCACATCAAAAGGCACAGTTGAAATTTTATCCATCTTCAATAGGATAGCACAAGTTCTAAATTGGTCCAACCTAGTGGATGAGGAGTGGATGTACTTCACACAATTTCTAATCGACTCAATCGACTTAGCAAGGTACTTCAACCCACTCTTGACAATTAAATTTATAATATGACAAGTACACCTCAAATGCAAGTACTTCCCATTAAACAAGAGAGTGCCCATGTCCTCTAGCCTTTTCGCCATGTACGACACTGCTATATCATTCGAGGTAGCATTATCAACCGTAATGGTAAAGACTTTGTTTATCCCCCACTCATTCAAGCACTCCTCTAAAACCCCTCCTATGTCATCTCCCTTGTGAGAAGTGATCTTGGTGAAATTTATGATCCGTTTATGCAACTTCCAATCACTATCCAAGAAATGGGCCGTGACTACCATGTAGTTGATATTTTGGATCGAGGTCCAAGTATCGGTTGTGATACTTACCCTTTGATCACATATGACACTCTTTATCTTAGTCTTCTCCAACATAAACAAATCCCAAACAAGAAGTGCAACTTTCTTCCTATTTGGAATCTTAAACCGAGGTTGGGCCTCCTTCATCATCACCTCAAACCCCGCCCCTTCAACCACCCTAAACGGCATCTCATCTCTAACAACAAATTCCACAACCTTAGCTTCAAGCTTTTTTTGATTAAAGGTGTGGGGTACCAAAGCACTAGTCATAGAAGATTGCGTTAAGGTCGGTTGTGAACTATGGGTGGCCACATTATGAGGGTTTGCCTTGCATTTTTCAAGATGTTTTTTAATGCCATTATTCCCATGTTTCTTGGAATGGGCGGGAACTTCACCTTGGCAATAATTGCAAATTGCAACTGTTTGCAAGAACCCCGAAGCATCTTTCTTTGTAACCCTCTTAGCATGTTCCCACACCTCCGACCCTTTCCCCCTAACCCTTTTGCTTCCAACACTCACCTCTACTTTTTCCTCCTCATGATGGATTGGTGTATGGGATGGAGGTGTAGGTACGGTTTGGGGTGGAGGTACGGTGTGGGGTGGAGGTATTGTTTGGGGTTGAGTTGTGGAAATAGAGGCATCAAGTGATTGACCAATTTGATTTGTATCCATGTTAACCTAATACAATAAATGACTAATTAACATTCAAACATCTAATTAACATTCATATACAGTGTACACATACATGCATCATGCTAAATTACCTATAGCAAATCATGCTAAATCATGCATCTAAATTACCTATAGCAAATCATGCTAAATCATGCTAAATTACATTCATATACATCTAATAAATCATGCATCATGCTAAATTACCAAGTAAATCCAATCATATCGGGTTCTTAGTTCTTACCTATAGCAAGCAATTCCAAAATCACCAACCAATCTCAGCCAGATATGCTCAAGAATCATGTATCTCTGCAGATAAGCATTTACAGATTTCAGTACTAGAAATCGGGAGAAACATAGACAACTGTGAACCTATGAAACTATGAGAAATTATCCAGATTTACAGATTTCAGTACTTTCAATCACAGTTTACAGATTTATCCAGAAATTACAGATTTACAGATTTCAGTAGTTTCAGTACTAGAAAGTATGTTATTCATTGATTTCTTATCCAACAACATTATGAAACAGAATTCCAGTAACAGCAGCAAAATTTTCAATCACAGTTTAAGAAACTATGAAACTATGAGAAAAAATCATTTAATAGTTTAAGATACCCTGTTCTTGTAAAACTGTAAAAGGATGCAAGTGTGTTTTGTAGATTTTGATAGTCAACACTTGAAGATGTAAATAATGATTTGACATGTAATTTCTTCTATAACTTGTGACTCATCCCCATGTTCATAAAACTGCAATTGTGTTCGGTTCAGTTCATTTCGTCGAGGAGGCACTATGCAGATGAAATGCAAAAGGAGAAGTAACAAGTGAACCAGGAGCTTAAACCAGTGTATTACATTATTTAACAACAAATATCACTCAGTAACACCGATTACAGTTCCAGTCTCAACTCTCAGTGTCTTGAGCATAGAAAATAACAACAATGCATGGAGAAAACATCTGTGCCAAGGGTGTGATAGCTTACTCTCAGCTTATTCTAGTTGATCCGTACGGACCGCTGTAAAAGAAACAAAAACAAATGTAAGAAAACAGGCACAGGGGAATAAATATTCTTAATGAAAATGATATACAGATCATATACATTTGTCAATTACAGATCATATAAAGAAGCCACCCCATTATCAATAGCAAAGGCACAAATTAATGATACAAAAAGACGACAATATCTTTAAAGTGCATGGCTTCAAACACATTCTATGGTAAGTAGTCAGCAAGTAAACACAATCTAATGGATTGCTGTAATACACAATGTACACTGACCAGTTATAAACTGAAATCTCCTCAGCTCACCCCAAAAGTTAATCATGTGATTCATGTCTATATAGTCACAATTTGATAACAAACAACATTATGGAAAATCATACTAAAAAAAAAAACTGTGCACCAGAAATTAAACATAAAGACAGTAGCTTCTGAAGTTTTAGAGGAACAACCAAGAGGATTTATAAACCAAGCAAATAAACTAACACCAACCCTTGACCCCATCAAGCTTCTACGTACTACCAAGTTACCAAGCATAATTCACATTGCTCATCACTAGCTGTGTAAGTGAATGACAATTGCTCTGCTTTCGATTAAACATCCCTTCAAGTGATTGATTAACAATATTCAAGGTCTAGACACCAAATGAGTTGACAAAACCCCTAAACCGCCATCATTCAACAAGATAATTAGAAACCCTAGAAAATTAATTTCACGAATGAATCGAATTGTTAACGGCAGAATCAATCAATCAAAAGCTAGGAACGATTCAAAATTGGAAAGGGGAGCAAAGAAACGAACCAGGAAGTCCCGAGTTTGGAAATTGGCCTGAGATCGAAGAGGGATGAAGGAGCTTGACGAAATTGAAACTGACGAGTGGATCTGTGGATGAAGGAGAGCCTGAAGACGTCGCCGCCGCCGAATCAATTTGGGTTTCCCAGAAGTCGCCGCCGCCGATTTGCAGAGAGCCGATGAAGGAGAGGCTGGAGAGCTACGGGTGGGAAATGTTTGAGAAGAAATCGACGGAGAAGAAGAAGAAAAGTTAGAAAACTGAATGATGGGTATTTATGTCGGGTCGGGTCGGGAAATGGTCGGGTTTCAATATCCAACCCCGAACCCGGTCCCGTTTTGTGTCGGGTCGGGACAAACCCGAAATGTCGGGTCGGGATTTTTTCGGGTCGGGTAAAAGTCGGGTCGGGCGTGGGTCGGGCAGCGGGTCGGGTCGGGATTTCGGGGATTTTTCCCACCCCTGGGTTTGGGACACAAAGCTGCTGACTATGCAAACAGGAAAGTTAAAACCCACAAAGTTCTTAAAGCAACTTGGAGTGATAGTGAATCTGAAACTAATTCAGAAAATGATAAAGAAATTGTTACATTTATTGCTTCAACTATTTTGGATGAGTCCCTTGAGGATGATGAGTCTGAAGACATTTTGGATAGCAAGTATACAGAATGTGTGCTGCATCTACATCTATGATCACTAAAATTGAAACTCTCCAACATGAGTCATCAACAAGTGAGAAGACAATAGTTGAAATTCAAGAAAAGTTTTTATCTATAAAAATTAAATGAAAATTAGAGAAATCTTGTCTTGAGAATAATGTCAACTGTCTTCATGAGAACTTAGAAAGTCAAACCAGACTTGCATCTTCTTTAATGGAGAAAAAACTTGCTCTAGAAATTGCTCTAGATGAATCTCAACAACAGTTTGAAAAGTTCAACTTAGGTTCAAAAAAGCTAACTAAAATTTGTGGAATTGGTAAAACTGACAAAAATAAATCTGGTTTAGGGTATGAGAAAACTAAAAAATTAATACCTAAGAAACCTACTGTGTTTGTCAAAAGCAAAATTTTAGAGTCTAGCATGCCTTCTAAGCCTTTTGTTCCCACGTGCCATCATTGTAGAATTGTTGGTCATATAAGACCATTGTGTAGAAAACTGAGAAGAGAACAAACAAATCCTAGAAATGATCATCAATATACTTTGATCTCGTCTTTTCAGTCTTCTTTGGAAAAGTTACTTTCCCTCAAACTGTTAACCAGAAAAAGATTTTCCCTTGGGCCAAAAACAAAAGAGCAAAAGTTTCAAAGCCTTTTTCTACTCACCAAAAACCCTGGGATCTTTGTGGAAACAGTTCAGATGATGAAATGTATGTAAGTAACTTCTCTCATGTCATCTTTTCACCTAAAGATGATAGAAAAATTGTTGTGATATGCAATGTTGCTCTTACAGCTCTTGCTACAAGAAAGTCTGATTCATGGTATATGGATAGTGGATGCTCAAGGCATATGAATGGGAACCAGAAATGGTTTACTAACATGAATGACTCTTATCCATTTTGAAAAGTTATTTTCGGTGATGGTGCTCATGCCAATATCATTGGTTGTGGAAAAGTGAACACTCCTGGACTTCCTAACCTTGACAATGTACTTCTGGTTAAAGGTTTAGAAGTTAGTCTTCTAAGTGTAAGTCAAATGGTTGATGAATACGAATCCGTTACTTTTGATCGAGTAAAATGTCTTGTTCTTAATGGAAAAGGGAGAACCCTTATGAAAGGAGAAAGAACAAAATAACATTGTTATTGTGTTCCTACAAATCAAAATGCACCCTTGAAGTATGTTTTCGATCTCTTATATCTATGAATGCACTGGAACTGTGGCATAGGCGTCTGTGCCACTTAAATCATCAAGACATTGTCAGATTGTCATCCAAAGAAGCGGTAAGAGGCTTGCCAAAAATTGTTGGGAAACCAGAAGGTATGTGTGGAGATTATAAGATCGGTAAGTTTACTCGTACCTCTCATTCTTCTTTAAATGCTAAACCAACTTCAAATGTGTTACAATTATTACATCTTGATTTAGTTGGTCCAATTGAAACTCAAAGTCTGCATGAAAAGAATTATGCACTTGTAATTGTTGATGACTTTTCAAGGTTTACTTGGGTCAAATTTCTAGCTGACAAAACTGAAACTTTTGATCAATATTTCAATCTTGCAAAAAGAATTTCAAATGAAAAACTTTCTGAAGATAAGGAAATCATTAGAATTAGATCTGATCATGGTACTGAATTTGAAAATGCCTTATTTCGTGATTACTGTGATAAATATGGTGTTTTTCATGAATTCTCTACACCGATCACTCCTCAGCAAAATGGCATTGTGGAAAGAAAGAATCGTGTTCTTGTTGAAATGGGAAGAGTTATGATTAACTCTGCTGATCTTCCTCATTCCTTTTGGGAAGAAGTAGTATCTAATGCTTGTTATACTCTATATAGAGTTATTTTTTGGCCAGGAACAAATAAGACACCATATGAACTTTGGAGAGGAAGAAAACCAAACATCTCACATCTCAAAGCTTTTGGAAGCATTTGCTTTATTTATAATGGCAGGGATTACCTCACCAAGTTTGATCCAAAATGTGATAAAGGAGTTTTTCTTGGATATGCTACGAATAGTCGGGCATATCGAGTTTACAACAAAAGATCATGCAAAATCATGGAAACAGTTAATGTTGCTATTGATGATGGTCCTACTTGTACTCATATATCTTCTTCTGATAAACAGGTTGTCTTTGAAGCATCTCATACAACTGAGAAGGAAACTCCCATTGATAATCAGAATCCCATATCAGATGATGATGGAAATGAACGTGAACATGAATCATTGCATGAAAGTGCAGGGATAGATGAGACCCTAGCCATCCAGCATCCACACAGATCAGGAAAACGTCAAGTCAAGAAAGATTATTCAATGTTTGATATTATTGGTAATGCTTTCGAACCAATGAGGACCAGAAGTACATCTTGTAAGCAATTTCTCAATTCTTCAATCCTTCCTTACCCTTTTTCGAAAAGACATCAACCTCATATCTCACCTTGGTTTTGTTTCTACTATTGAACCAAAAAACATCAAAGAAGCCTTATGTGATGTTGAATGGATTAATGCTATGCAAGAGAAATTAAACCAATTTGAAAGAAGTGATGTATGAGAATTAGTTCCAAAGCCTAGTAACAAAAATATTATTGGAACTAGGTGAGTCTACAAAAATAAAACTGATGAAAAAGGAACCATAAATCAGAACAAAGTTAGACTAGTAGCTCAAGGATACAATCAAATTGAGGGATTAGACTTTGATGAAACCTTTGCACCAGTTGCAAGGTTAGAATCAGTAAGACTCCTGTTAGCCATTTCGTGTCATTTAAAGTTCACCTTATACCAAATGGATATCAAGAGTGCTTTTCTCTATGGGGATATTAAGGAAAAAGTTTATCTTAAGCAAACTCCAGGCTTTCCCGATGTTAGTTATCCTGATCATGTCTATAAATTGAAAAAAGCTGTATATGGACTCAAACAATCTCCTAGAGCTTGGTATGACAAGTTATCCTCGTATCTTATCAATAATGGATATATTAGAGGTTCCATTGACAAAACTCTCTTTGTTAAAAGCACCTCTAAGCATGTTATGCTTGTTCAAATTTATGTTGATGATATCATCTTTGGTTCCACCTCAAATGTCTTAGTAAAAGATTTTACTACTACAATGGAGAAAGAATTTAAAATGAGTCACTGTGGAAAACTAAGCTATTTTTTAGGCTTGCAGGTACAGCAAAAGGAAGATATTCTGTACATTTCTCAAACCAAGTATGCCAATGATTTGGTAAAAAAGTTTGGAATAGAATCTTCTTCTCCCGTTCGGAACCCAATGGGAACAAGTTACAAAATCAATGATGATCTAGCTGGAATTGATACTGATCCTACACATTATAGGAGCATGATTGGTAACTTTTTATATCTTACTGCAAGTAGACCTGACATCTGTTACAACGTTGGTGTCTGTGCTCGCTACCAAGCAAATCCCAAAGAATCTCATGTTAAAGCTCTTAAACGTATAATTAGATATGTTTCTGGAACAACTGATTTTGGTATTATGTATTCAACTGACTCTAATATTGAAATTGCAGGATATTCGGACACTGACTGGGCTGGTGATGCCACTGACAGAAAGAGTACTTCAGGAGGAAGTTTTTTTGTTGGAAATAATCTCGTGTCATGGCATAGCAAGAAGCAAAATTGTGTCTCGCTATCCACTGCCCAAGCAGAATACATTGCAGCTGGAAGTTGCTGTACTCAAATGCTATGGATGAAGCATATGCTTCATGATTATAGATTTCCACAAGGTACACTTACTTTATTTTGTGATAACACCAGTGCCATAAATATTTCAAAAAATCATGTGTTACATTCTAGAACCAAGCATATTGAAATTAGGTACCATTTTATCAGAAGCTTGGTAGAAGAAAACTTGCTTGAAATGACTTTTACCTCCACTGAAAATCAGTTAGCTTATTTGTTCACCAAACCACTTGACAACCTTCGTTTTGAAAGTCTACGTAAGACAATTGGTGTTTGTTCTACTTTACAATAAACTTTTTATATATCTATATATATATATAAACAAAACAAAGAATTTTCTTATTTACTATATATCTAGATATTACAATTTTCATGAAATTGTATCACAAAGGGATATTGTTTATGGTCTCCTCTTTTACAACTTGTTTGTTTTATGAAAAAAAAATATGATGAATGAAGTATGTCTCTTAAAAAAAATGTCAGTCCATCTTTGATTTGAACATGATATACATAGTATATGCATAAAAGTCACAAACATTGATCAATTGTGGGTGCCAATTGATCGTTGCATATTTATGCAACGTTTATGTGCTCAACCGAACCTTATATTTAGCTCTTTTGTTATGTTTTTAAGTAATTTAACATTATTATTTATTATTAGGTATTTTGGAGATAAATGAAGAAAAAGGGCTTAAATATATCTTGGCGAGGAAATCTGGAGGATGCTGTCTTAGCGAAGGAGGGAGAAGCCCTTCTGCAAATTGGTTTGGCGAGCACGTGGGAATTTATATATATATATATATAATGGAAGTTGACTTGTGCTTGGACTTGGAGACTAAGAGTAAGACAAAGAAAGAAGTATAATTGAAGTGGATGGCTGCATGCATATTTATATATATCAAGTGGATTGAAAAGATGGGCTAGCACGTGAACAACATAAGAATAATCAGCTTTTGCTAATTATATATTGGTTTATATGGCTAGCGAAGTTCGATGGGCTAGCGAGTTGCTAGCAAGGAGAAGAAGAGAAGAGTCCTATTATAATAATGAGATTAAGAAGATATTGGGCTGGATTTTGGAGTCTTGCACGTGGGTTGCTAGCTAGGTTAATTAACCTAGCTAGTTTGGAACATATAAATAGCTAAGAAGAGAACGTACGCAGGGGACGGACGGAGACCATTTGATAATTTTCTCTTTTCTTTTTAGACTAGAATTTTATGGCTTCCATGAGGAGCTAAACTCCATTGTTAAGGGGCTGTTTTGAAGCCCCGTTCATGACATCTGGATTGCTTATGCACGTTAACTAAGTTTTGTTTTTGTTATTTGAATGAGGTTTCTTTGTTATTTATACGGTGATGATTCTTGATTATGTATGTTTTGAGTGCACGCTTAGTATGCATGTTTAGGAATCTAATTCTAAGAAAATTGATGGCTGTTGGTGATTATTACCTTCCTCAAGTTTCAATAGTAGAACCCATACATGCTTGGTATAAGAAACCCTAGGTCTAGTAAGACACGACCGTAGTGTACTTATGAAGCCTTGTAGATTCTCAAACCCTTTCTAAATCTTAATGCTTTTCTCTTAGTAAATTCGAGTCCGTGACTTCGGGTTCTTTGAGGGATAGACAATATTGATAAGCGGACCTTCAATGTTGTAAACATAAGGATTGGGTAATAGGTTGTGTTCACAACTCGGAGCCTTCCTGGGAATCTTTCATTCATAACAATTACATTATTTAGTTAAGCATTTGTAGTCTAGATGGATTGACGGTGGTGGATAACACTTCCCTTAACCCATTTTATCATTGATTCTAGTTTTACATATACTCTGTTTTCTGTTTCAGTTTCGTACTCTGTTTTGCATAATTTTGTTCGATAACCTAGCGAACTCCGATTGCATCGAAATTTCGCATCGAAGTTCGATAGGGTGTGTTTAGTGTTCAGTGTTAATTTCGTAATTTTAGGTCGAGTCTAGCTATTTTAATTAATTACGTTAGTGTCCAGTGGTCGAGTCTGTCAGATTTCTGACTGTAGCATCTGTTTGTAGTTTAGAGTATTGAGTCTCATCTTTCCCTGTGGATTGACCCCTATACTATTGTACTGCATTGACAAGCATATTAAGTTCATTATAGGGTAATTTTGAGGGTGGTAAAACACCGATCAAATTTTGGCGCCGTTGCCGGGGAAAGATCTAGTCTTTATATTCTAACGTGTCTTTTGTTTCAGTTTTGTTTTGTTTTCTTTCATTTCTTTTGTAGTGTAACGTGTCTCTTGTGTGCAGGTACTTAGTGCATGCATACTCGAAGGTCAAGAAGAACTGAGCCACTATTGCTTGATTTAGAGATTGAGCGCTCAGCTAAGCAAAACCGGAAGCAGAAGAGGCAAGCAGAACTGGAGGTTGGAAATACGAGTGGCCCAGTGCCAGAACCTGAGATTGAGGTGGAAACAAGTTCAGATTCAGAAGAAGAAGTTCCTCAATCGCCACCACAAAGAGCAGCAATGGGAGAACAACCAAGAACGTTGATGAATTCCTTTGTACCTAGTGCTCAGGGGAATTCATCACCAATAGTGTTGCCGGCTCTTGGGACTTATTCAGTACCTCCTGCTTTACTATCAGCCCTACCTCATTATAGGGGGGTATTTTCAGAAGATCCTCAGCAACATTTGGCTGAGATTGAAGCTTTAGCATCAACACAAAATTTACAAAATGTTGAATCTAATGTGTTGAAACTAATTTTATTCCCTTTTTCTGTGAAGGAAGGAGCGAAGATGTGGTTCAATTCTTTGGCTCCTAGGTCTATACAATCTTGGGATGAGATGAAGGTGACGTTCATGAAGGAGTATTTCTCAGCCCAGAAGACTAAGCAGTTGAAGAAGGAGATTAATAGCTTCATACAAAAAGATGGTGACATGCTTCATGAGGCATGGAGTCATTTCAAGGAGCTGTTGAGGAAATGCCCACATCATGGGTATGATCTAGAGGACAGGATGACTTTCTTTTATGAAGGTCTGGAGCCAGCCAACAAGACAAGAGTGGATTCTGCATGTGGAGGTATGTTTATGTACCAAACAGGTCAGCAAGCTCATGATACCATCGAGAAATTGGCTGAGAACACCAAACAGTTCTATACAAGAGAGAGAACGTTGGCGAGCAAGAAACAACAATCTGTATTTGAGGTTGCCACCAACCCAGACATGGACAAGAGAATGAAAGCAATGGAGAAGAAGTTGGAGTCCATTGCTACTGCCATCAAGAGCCAAACGACATCATCATCATCTGTTTCTCAGGTATGTTCTGTATGCTCTATGTCAGATCACACTAACGAATCTTGTCCATTCATTCCTGAAGAAGAGCAGGTGAACTTTGTACAACAAAGAGCAGCGAGGAATGACCCTTACTCAAATTCTTACAATCCGGGGTGGAGGAATCATCCAAATTTCAGCTATGGAAACAATAGCAACATCTTGAATCCACCCCCAGGTTTTAAGGTAAGACAGGAGTACCAGCCGCCACAACAAAAGGAAGCATCCTCAGTACCAGATTCCGCTTTAGCTGCCATCATGGCCAAGCTTGAGGGAATAGAGGTTCATAACAGAGACTCTAGCAAGGCATTCCAAATACTAGAGAAACGGATGAACAACATGGAACAACAAATGTCTACTAGAGAACAGGGCACCCTTCCGAGTAAAGTTGTGCAGAACCCAAGATCTCAACATGAAGCTAATGTGATCACATTGAGAAGTGGAAGAGTGATTGAAGAGGTTGAAAAGCCTACAAAAACTTCTTTAGAAGATGAGCCGGTCTTAGAACAGGTGCTGCCATTTCCACCACTACTGCAGAATCAGGAAGAGAAGGAGACTCTGGCGAGGAACTTGCCAGAACCTGGACAGAAAAATTCAGCAAATGAAAAATCAGGTAAGTCAATTAATGAACCTTCTCCTTCAATTCCTTTACGTGTTCCTTTTCCTGGCAGGTTGAAAAACAAGAAGAAGGATGAGTTGGAGCAAGAGATTCTAGATACATTCCGGAAGGTGGAAGTGAACATTCCGTTGCTCGATGCGATTAAGCAAATACCGAAGTATGCAAAGTTTCTTAAGGAACTTTGTACAATGAAAAGGAAGTTCACAGGGACCGAGACCATGGCCTTGAGTGAGAAGGTGTCAGCGGTACTTCAAAGGAAGCTACCACCTAAGATGGGTGATCCTGGACGATTCACCATCCCATGTACAATTGGTAACACTAATTTTACTGGAGCTTTACTTGATTTGGGTGCATCAATAAACTTAATGCCTTACTCTGTGTATAAAACTTTGAATATTGGTGCATTACAACAAACTGGTGTTACAATTAAATTAGCTGATCGATCTAACTGCTACCCCAGAGGTTTTGTTGAAGATGTTTTAGTACAGGTAGGTAAGTTGATCTTTCCAGCTGATTTCTTCGTGTTAGAGATGGAGGCAGAGCCTCAACCATCAGAGTTACCACTGATACTTGGTCGTCCATTCCTACGGACCGCTAGGACCAAGATAGATTGTTTCAATGGTACCCTCTCCATGAAAGTTGATGAAGAAAAAATCCGCTTCAACATCTTCGACGCAATGAGGCATCCTAGTGATAATGATTTGTATTCCTGTTTTTCTATTGATACATTTGATAATTTTATGCAGGAATTTATGCAGCACTCGGTGAATGAGAATGAGGATATTTTGGAGACAGTGCTTGGAACAAGTCAGTCAAAAATTGAAGAATGGAAGCCGATCAAGCAAGAATTGGATGAGCTCGAAGCTCTTCTTGAATATCGGCCTGCAAATTTGACTACTGGGGCTGAAATTGCAATGGAAGAAGGGGATGCATTCTTGAATGATGATGAGATATGTGAATTCCTTGAAGTGGAGTCCATCGAAATTCCTCATATTGAGATGGTGCTGCCACTACATGAACAACCACATGAGCTATCAATGCCAAACTCAAGTTCCGCACATGTTCCTTGCACCAAAGAAACACTTGAGTTTGAGGATTTACTTACCGAGCCCCCTTATATTTTGGAGCATATTGAGATGGTGGTACCTGATCACCATATGTCCAACAAGGATATTCTCTTTACCTTGTTTGTTGGACTCAAGAGGAGGAGGCTTTGGATAAAGAAGAAGAAAGAAAGAAGACACTTGGAGTCTTGCGTGTGTGGGAGTCCAAGGGCACCCAAGTTGCTTGGTAGAGCTCATATGACATCATTGTTAAGGACCAAGCACTCGATCGAGCCAAGACCACAGCCACCTGATGGTTTTGAAGATGTCTGGCTGAGGACGTTAAACTTAGCGCTACTTGGGAGGCAACCCATGTTGATGGAGAAGCTTGGCTGCCAGATTTGAATTCTTATCCCTTCTCCTTTTCTTTATTTTTCTCCATGTTTAGTGTGATTTGTGATGTGTTATGTGTCTTATTCCATGCTTGTTTGATGTATTGTATGATTTAGTTTTGTCTTACATTGAGGACAATGCAAATTTCAAGTGTGGGGTGGGGTTTATATCATATCCTTAGCGTCTATGTATAAGTTTTTCGTTTTTCGGTACTGTACAGTATGCTGTTTCGTGTCAATTATTTGACATAGTTTGAAGTCTCGTAAATTTTTGAAATTTTTAGAGGATGTTTTTAAATGTGTCTAATTTGTGATCTTAAAATTTCAGCTCATTCCAATGTATGATCAATTCTGTAAAATTCTATCGAGGGGAATGAGTCTCTAGCGAGCTTCGCTTGTGTACTGTGCAGTTTGATATTTTGTGTGATTTGTTTGACATATCTAGAAGTCTCGGAAATTTGTGAAATTTTGAGGGAATGTATATAAATGTGTATAGTTTGTTCCCTCTAAATTTCAGCTCATTCCAATCTGTCATTAATTCTATATAATTCTGACGAAGTGGAGCTGAGTCCAGCGAGCAACAGTTCTCAGTTCTGAACAGTAACCTGTTCGTGTCATTCATCTTCGATAGCTAGGGGTCTTGTAATTTTTTGAAATTTTGAGGGCATGTTTGTAAATGAGTCTATCGAGTGCTCGCTAAATTTCAGCTTATTTCGATGAGTGACCAATTTTGTAAAATCCTAGCGAGTCTCGCTACACGTTGTTCGCCAGCGAAGTTCGATGAGCTGGCGAGCAAACAGTCTGCTGTTTTGTATAATTTATTTGACATAGTTATAGGGCTCGTAAGTTTCTGAAATTTTGAGGGTGTGTTTTTAAATGTGTCTAGTTTGTGCTCGCAAAATTTCAGCCAATTACGATGAGTGATTAATTTTGTAAAATTCTGGCGAGATGTGTTGCTCGCTACTCTGTGTCTGGCGAGCTGCTCGCCTGATGTTGGTATTTTTGAGTTTTTCCTTATTTTCCTTAGGTATTTTAGTGTCTTATTTGAAAAACCAAATACAAAAGTAAAAAATGTCAAGAAAAACATAAAAAGAGTCTCTTGTTTTGAGTCTTAGGTGCCCTTAACTAGTCCATGATATGATTATATCTTCCGTAGTTGTGACTAAATGATGTTCATGCTATTTAAGTTTCTTTGGTTAATCTTGATATATGATGCATATGCGAATGTGTAGTGGATGTAGAAAAAGTTAACATGGTACAGATTTTTGGCATGCTTAAACTTTGTTGAGATTCATTTAACCTGTGAGCGATTGAGCCTATATGTGATTACACATGCTTTCTTTATTGAGTGTCAATTGCTTGCCACAGATTAAGTTAATGAACTCTAGAATTTACTAGAACTTGCTCTTGTGCTTTTCAAAACTTATAGTCAATACTTGTTTTGATTGAGGAAGTGATAAAGGCATTTAGGGGACACCACCATTGCCATATAAGCCTGTGTCCTAATTTTGTGTACACAAGATGTGCACTCCTTAGTTAACCACTTTGAGCCTACATGTTTAAACTTTATGTCATCACCCACATATCTCTGACCTTAAACCTTAGAATAGTTATATCTTTACCCTTGTTCTAGGACTTGGTAGAGCTATGCATGAGACAGATATGTGAAGACGGCGACAATGTCGAAAAGTGATGCAAAGAAATAAGTGTGGGGTATCAAGCTAGTGTAAAACAAAAAACAAAACAAAAAAAGAATGAAAAGAAAAAAAAATTGTGTGATGTCTAGCTTGATACCTGAGTTAACTGTTGACGAAAACAATGACGTGAAGGCCCAACAAGATGAAATTCGGCCACAAAAGTGAGAAAGTTTATGGTTGTAAAGTTTGAAGAAGTCTCTTATTTGGTGCTCTACTGGGTTCTAGAATTATATTTGAATTCCTTATCCATTTATTCTTTAACCTATGAGCCAAGCCCCATTACAACCCATGAAAGTCCTTTTGATCCTCAAGATAGCAGCCTTTGATCTGTGGAGATCTGTCACAAGTGTAAGCATATGGTGTGGTCCATTTGGCAAGTAGTTGAGTTGAGTGAATACCTTAGACATACTTTGAGAGAAACACTTTTGAGAGCATATACCTGTGAGGTTGAATCTTGACAAGTTTGGTGCATGCTACAGCTTTACATTCACCATGATTATGTCTTCGTCCTACATATTACATGTGTGTCATGCATTGAAATTAATTTTCGAAACTTTGTGGAATGCTAATTTGGAGTCACACTTATCTTGGTGTTACAATTGTGGAAGATTGCTAAGACAATTTGTTGAGGGCGTTAGAGTCATGTAGTTAGAGTTTTGTTGAGTCTTTTCAGAGTCTTAGTTTAGTGTATTGCTCGAGGACTAGCAAAAGCAAAGTGTGGGGTATTCTGATCGTTGCATATTTATGCAACGTTTATGTGCTTAACCGAACCTTATATTTAGCTCTTTTGTTATGTTTTTAAGTAATTTAACATTATTATTTATTATTAGGTATTTTGGAGATAAATGAAGAAAAAGGGCTTAAATATATCTTGGCGAGGAAATCTGGAGGATGCTGTCTTAGCGAAGGAGGGAGAAGCCCTTCTGCAAATTGGTTTGGCGAGCACGTGGGAATTTATATATATATATATATATAATGGAAGTTGACTTGTGCTTGGACTTGGAGACTAAGAGTAAGACAAAGAAAGAAGTATAATTGAAGTGGATGGCTGCATGCATATTTATATATATCAAGTGGATTGAAAAGATGGGCTAGCACGTGAACAACATAAGAATAATCAGCTTTTGCTAATTATATATTGGTTTATATGGCTAGCGAAGTTCGATGGGCTAGCGAGTTGCTAGCAAGGAGAAGAAGAGAAGAGTCCTATTATAATAATGAGATTAAGAAGATATTGGGCTGGATTTTGGAGTCTTGCACGTGGGTTGCTAGCTAGGTTAATTAACCTAGCTAGTTTGGAACATATAAATAGCTAAGAAGAGAACGTACGCAGGGGACGGACGGAGACCATTTGATAATTTTCTCTTTTCTTTTTAGACTAGAATTTTATGGCTTCCATGAGGAGCTAAACTCCATTGTTAAGGGGCTGTTTTGAAGCCCCGTTCATGACATCTGGATTGCTTATGCACGTTAACTAAGTTTTGTTTTTGTTATTTGAATGAGGTTTCTTTGTTATTTATACGGTGATGATTCTTGATTATGTATGTTTTGAGTGCACGCTTAGTATGCATGTTTAGGAATCTAATTCTAAGAAAATTGATGGCTGTTGGTGATTATTACCTTCCTCAAGTTTCAATAGTAGAACCCATACATGCTTGGTATAAGAAACCCTAGGTCTAGTAAGACACGACCGTAGTGTACTTATGAAGCCTTGTAGATTCTCAAACCCTTTCTAAATCTTAATGCTTTTCTCTTAGTAAATTCGAGTCCGTGACTTCGAGTTCTTTGAGGGATAGACAATATTGATAAGCGGACCTTCAATGTTGTAAACATAAGGATTGGGTAATAGGTTGTGTTCACAACTCGGAGCCTTCCTGGGAATCTTTCATTCATAACAATTACATTATTTAGTTAAGCATTTGTAGTCTAGATGGATTGACGGTGGTGGATAACACTTCCCTTAACCCATTTTATCATTGATTCTAGTTTTACATATACTCTGTTTTCTGTTTCAGTTTCGTACTCTGTTTTGCATAATTTTGTTCGATAACCTAGCGAACTCCGATTGCATCGAAATTTCGCATCGAAGTTCGATAGGGTGTGTTTAGTGTTCAGTGTTAATTTCGTAATTTTAGGTCGAGTCTAGCTATTTTAATTAATTACGTTAGTGTCCAGTGGTCGAGTCTGTCAGATTTCTGACTGTAGCATCTGTTTGTAGTTTAGAGTATTGAGTCTCATCTTTCCCTGTGGATTGACCCCTATACTATTGTACTGCATTGACAAGCATATTAAGTTCATTATAGGGTAATTTTGAGGGTGGTAAAACACCGATCACCAATCAAAAGAGGATCCCTGAAATTCATTCTATTCTCAAATGAGTTACGAACTTGTTATCCTCTGAGTGTCATTGTTACACATATTGCCATTTTCGAGCATCTGCTCAAGGAGTCAATGATAACATTTCTCGTTACATGAACTTAAGAGAACGATTTTTCAAATGGACATAAAGCAATGCAAATGAAAGCATTAAAGAGACTCATAAGAAATACAATAAAAAAATGTGTGCTGCATTTCTTTATTCATGACAAACACTCAAAGTTGTGCTACAAAATATTTCTTGAAAGACCATGAATTATATCCAAACAATGTGATATATATTTGTATGAATACTCATATATTTAGTATATTTCACTTAAGTACCCATATCCTTAGGGGGAGTATTCAATGTCTTGAACAAAATCACCAATCTGCTTTATCGATTTGTGTTTTCAAAACTAAAAGTTGTCAAGCCATATTTTCAGCTAACTTGATTGATTTCTGATGTTGTACTTACAACTACCTTGGGATAAAAATCAAATCTAGTTCTCAAAGTTTACAACTTGTTTGCTAACGGTTACACTTAAATTTTTGATCTAGTTTGGTTTCGGTTGTTTTAGTGAAAGCTGGTCATTAAGTGGACTTTGTACTTATCTCAGGCTGATTGGTTTAAACAACTGGACTTGGCCCAGTTTGAAGTGTACTTTGAGTTGAAAGAAATTATTTTCTGTTTCTTCTCTCTCATTTCACGTCGTTCCTAAAATCATCACCAGTCACTTCTGGTGTACTCCGCTGCCTCACTCTGTCTCCATCCCGATTACCCACTTTGCATCCAAATTCCAAGCTTTCTCTATACAAGCAAACTAAATCTAGGGTTTTTGATTCACTTATCTCTAAGTATCAATGGCTAGAACCAAGAGACCAAACATTCCTCTTCCAAACCCTATTCGGCAATCACCTCGGCTTAAATCCTCCTCCTCCATGAAACCCTCTGGAAGCTATCGAGAGACCTTTGATTCCCCTCCATCTCAAGCTGATCATCACAATCCAAAACCCCACATCTTGACTCCTCCATCCTTCTCCACCGAAACCATCCATAGTGATGACCGTTGGGAGATTCCCGGTGCTCCGGCGATGCATGCAGCCACTCACAGTCAAGCTACCTTGACCGACTCGAAGAAACGGAAAAGCATGAAAGCAAGAGATAGTTTGGCGGCAAATGTTTTGAAAGCACCATCGCCATCTCATGATGAGTCACCAATTTCCAACACCACTAAAGGAAATCAAGGAGAGCAACCTGCTCAGCCATCCCCCATGGATCCACCAAATCCAAATGTGTTTCCTTTTTGGCCATCGGGTACTAAACGTTTCAAGCAAACCGCAAGGATGAAGGTTGAGTTCAAGCAGTTGCGTACTGCCCCTCTTGCTTCTCCTAGTCCAATTGGCGTTTCTCCTCCGTCTTCCAAAGACAAAGGCAAAATTCTGGTGACTTCTTCACCTTCTGCCTCCTAGAAACCTTCGGTCGTAAAGCCACAAATTGCTCCAAAGAAGCCTTCTGGCTCTTCCAGCAAAACCCCTCTTCCTCTAAAGAAAAGGCACCCTGAGGTATCTACTCTACCTATTCCTCCCTTAGGTCGATTTACATCTTCACAGGCTAGGACTCTTTATGTGACAATTACAGCCTCACGTCCCATTGTTTATGAGAGACCTCTAAAAATTTGATGGCTTGCCCTCTGTATGTTTTGAACTCATTGAGCAGTTTGGGTGGGTAGAAGCTCTAGCATCTTTACCAAGTGTAAATCTGTCTTTTGTAAGGGAATTTTAAGCCAATTTCTCCACTGAAATTTCTAGGAAAGTCAAGATCCTAAACACCTCTCCTATCATTGTTAAAGTTCGCAATCGTGATGTTGATATCTCACCTGCAAAAATAAGGGAAGTTCTTTCTCTCCCCTTAACTGAAAAACATGTGTTAAAAAAGATTAGAGCTTTTTCTTCAAACTTGACTCTCGAACATTTAGCCAAACAGTTCTATTCAAGTCCTCACATGTTATCTTTGGTTGGTTCCTACTTGAGCAGTCAATTCATGTATGAATTTCACAAATTCTTAGGCTTCCTGGTTAGATCTTTGATAGTTCCTACTACTCAATCCTCTAAAGTATATTTTAAACAAGCATCTCTCATGGCTTACATCCTTTCCTCTTAACCTACACTTTTTATTGAGTATTACATGTTCCAATCCATATGGGAAACTGCTGTCACTAACCAGAATAAAAGGGGCAAGTCCATTGTCTTTCCTGCTGTGATTATAAAGCTATGTACAGCTGCTAGTGTTTTTGTACGCGATGATGATATAATGGCAAATGAACCACTGCCTATTGACAAAGCCACACTCACCAAGTCCACCAGCCAATCCTCTGTATACGTTGAGCCAATTTAGTACACCTTTCTTAAGAAAGAAGTCAAAGAGCTGATTGCTCAAGGCATACCAAAGAGGCTGTGTTAGCTGAACTTGCCAAATATCTTGGCACTGTTGGTTCAACTCCTACGAATGGCTCGGGCACATCTAGGAAAGTTCTTGAAGAGTCGGATGATGATTCCGAAGAAGTCATGGGAGAAGGTAACTCAGATGAGGACAAAGACAAAGACGATGAAGACTTTGAAAAAGAAGATGGAGCTGATGATGAGGAAAATGATCCCGAAGAGGACGATGCTCAAGATGGTGAAGATGAAGACTGATTTTTCATCTTACTGTTGATTTTTATGCTTTCTAGGACCATGCTATATTAAGCTCTGCTTTTGAATGCTACTGGTTTTTACGAGATGCATTTTTGGTTAGTTTGCATCTGTCGTACCCTTTGTCATTCTGTGACAAATAGGGGGAGAAACCAGATAAGACTAAAAGAGCTTTGTAGTTCTTGTTGTAATTTCAGACTTATTTGGTGTAACTCATATGTCTATACATGTTGTTACTTCAAAGCTTTTGTTATTCTCTAATGTTCCTATTTGTTGCTTCACTTATGTTTTGCTTTGAGATTTTTCTGTAGGTACTCTTCAAAAGGTATTTTTCAAAGAAAACTTCTACAAAGAGATTGATATCTCTTAAACATAAGTTTTAGTAAAAATATATGTTTTGTCTAAGAATGTCAAAGGGGGAGAATGAAGGTATATGATTATTGACATATCTTATATCATTACAAAACATGATTTAGATGACTCAAAACAAGTGAAGAAACAAGCAAAGAGATCAAAGATACACCACAAAGAACTCATGGACTCAAGGTAAAAACATGCATATACATTCACTGTTTTTCACAGAAGATACCTACATAGGTTCCTATCCTGAAAGCCCCTACCTTTACAAATCTTTATGATCAATTTTATTAAAACAACTTTTATAATTGTGAAAACCTTTTCCAAAACATATCTCTGGCCATATGGTGTTTTGTTAAATGTAGTTTATGTTTTATACAAAACACACTTTCACTTTACCTTAAGATAAGAAAGATATTTTGGGTTAAAATGATCTCAGCTGTCTACAGCTCTTATACATGGCTGTAAACTCAGTACAGCTTGTGTACTTGGCTGTGAGCTAAGTTCACTTTGGTAGATCTTTTCTTTAACATTAAAGAAATGTTTGTGTGGTGATCAAGTCTCAATACATGGCTGGGATTACTTTGGGAAAAACCATTTCCCTCCTTCCCGTGGCTATATATACACACCAGCCCCATGTTTGATAGTTGGTTGTTTAGATAGTATTCTCACTCTTTCTTTAAAACAGAGTTCTAAGCTTATGCTTATAGATTTTTGTTATGCTTTATGTCTTAAAGTCTACACGAAAATCCTTTCAACTCATCTACATACATCTTGCATTCCATGAGTTCTTTATGGTAGATGCAAGCAACCCAAAGAGTTTCCAAGAGAGTTAGTTGTGCGATAACTAAGCTCATTTGTTAAACTTGTGTAAATTTCATTTGTAAAATTCTTACATACAAGATGGAGTATAGCTCTTAGTGTAGTGCGTGAATCTAGATAGGATAGCACCGTTTCCTTGCTATTATTGGAACTATAGTCTTGTAAAAAGTGTTGTTAGATATTGGAAAACTTTGGCATTCAAGAGAAAGGGCCACATAGTTTTTATCCCTGATTGCAGGGTTTCTGCGAGAAAAAAAACATACATGTGTTATTTGTGCTATGCACTTATAGCTCGTATGTTTACTTGGTTCATCTATTAGTCAGAATAGTTTCATATAACTATCTCTGATTATTAATCACCATAATTTCAAGAAAAAGTCCTTAAGAGTCTATTCACACCCCCTCTAGGACCTTCACAAGGCTTAAGAAATACATATATTTGTAAAAGAAAAAACTAAAGACCGAAGAGGAATATAAGAAAATAGAAAATTCAATAAACAGTACCTTAACTTTCGTTGATTCTAAATAGGAAAAATTGCTGGTTTGGTCACTCATTTTTGACAGATAAGACGGAATTGTCACTCATGTTTGACAAAAATCATTTTGGTCATTCATGTTTTATTTTGTCATTCAGATTTGTCACTTTGTACATTTTAGATGTTAAAAATCATATAGGTGACACACACATGCTTTACTTAAATGAATATTTTTGTCACTGTCAAGCTAATAAACTTACTTATATGTACTTTACAAATAAATAAATATTTTATTTTAATGTCCAAAATAGACAAAGTGACCAATTTGAATGATAAGATAAAACATGAGTGGATGTGTTGAGAGTGTCGTGTGTTGCTCTCTCCTCATTCTCTCTTAAACCAAAAACATTTGTTCCCAAAACCCTAGCGACGTCGCCGACTCCTCTCTCCAGTCAATTATCTCTACCATCTTCTCTATCCTTCATTTCCTTTATTCTCAGTGTCGATACATAGTATTTCTTCTCTATCCTATCCCGAAAAATCCAAATCGTCATCTTCTCTCTGACTTGGCTGCCATGGTCGCTGATGCGAATGATGTAGCCACTCAGTTCGAGACCAGGATGAGTTTCTCAGATGATGATGACGACATGTTCGACGTTGTCAATCTTGCCCTGTCGGCAGAGGCGGTTGATGGAGGAAGCAACGTCGGGATGCGTTATAGTGTCACGAGGCTTTTCGGGCCAGTGGCTTTGCATGAAGTCCTAGAGTCTATGGCATGGACTGCTTGGGCCAAGCTAGATCGTGATCCATCGTGTAATACCCCGAAAATTAGTTTAATAGTTTAGATTATCGTAGGACTCATTAAACTTAGAAATTACCATAATTTAGTTTGACTTTAGAGGTTTTAGAAATTCGATAAAATAATTGTCCGGCGAAGACAATGTATAAAAACAAGGTTTAGAGAAATATTAACGGAGTAGGGCAAATGGTCCAGTGGATACTCAAGTTCAAGTCAGGTACTCCCTGGTCTTGGGTTCGAGGCCACGAGCTGGAATCGTGAAACATTCCATTTTATAGGTTAGTAAAAATAATAAAAATATTTTTACTTTAGTTAGAAACGGTAAGAAACTCTAATTCCAACTAGCCGATTTTTCGGAAATGGAATTTTAGCAAAACGACCAAATTTTCCTTATTCGAATCTCTTCTCCGAATCGAACTTTGTATTTTAAGATTGCAATTCATACCTTTAGAGGTCATGCTCATATATCAATTTGGTGCTAATTATTATTGGTTGATATATATATATATTACACTACACTACACTTTATTAGTAAAACCATACATTTTCACACATCACATTACATATTATATTCACATGCATACATAATCACATTTCAACATTTCAATCAAAATTCCAACCACATTACTATTGTTTTTACAAGTACATTTTAACCCTAGAATTAGTAGCCCAACTATTCCATTGTCAACTTGTCTACAAAAGTCTACAAAAATAGTTATGAATTTATTTCCCATGTCTCCTCCCATGTCTATATAAATCATCCTTGAGTTCAATCTGATTTTTGCACCACTTCAATTTTCCCCTTACGTACTGATTTGAAGTCCTCCCAAAAGTTGCAATGCAACTCCCCTAAAATCCCACACCAAACTACATTTCTTCCAAGTACTTTAGTAGTTAATTCATTTGCTTCAAGAGGGTCACTTGAGTTAATCAAATACCTCCATCACCTACTGAAATTCTTGAGTAAGTACATGAGTACATTCCTATACTTCTTTATCTTTAAGATTACATCAAAGTGCATGGCTAAGAATAAAAGAGAAATAATGAGCCTTAGTGTAAATTTAATATTTTTGTTTCTGCTAAAATTTTAATTACTCAAATATTTTTATATATTCAGATTCTACACAAAAAGTTATTCAACTTTGGCTTTTGAATCACTTAAAAAGGTTAAGTAATGAGAAAGTTATGGCTAAAACAAGTTTTGCTAATCTTTTTCTTAATCATGTTCGAAACCTCTTAATGTGCTCTTAACTTGAAATATTCATATCTCACTCATTTCTTAACCAAATTTAGTGTTTTTTATATCAAAACGAAGCTTAGGAGTTCAACTATCAATCTGGAAAGTTTGAAAGGCATTAATAAATACTTACTAACTAATTAATTCGTGCAAATGAGTTTAATACCGAGCGTAACCATTTCTGGACAGTTGCTAAACATTTTTGTTTCTGGACTTGAGAACTCCCTACCGAACTTTGTGATTATTACCATTGGATTCCTCTCGAAAAACACTTCGAGATAGTATACTCACTTCTTTGATTTGGACATAATATGGATTAATTATAAAACGGATCAAATGGAGGATTTCGGACGGACTACCGCCGAATGATACTTTTGGTCCAAGGATTAATAATTTTATTTTCTGCATTTGTACTTTATTTTTATTTACTTACTCGCATTATTTACTTCTTAAGTTTGATTTGGGACTAATGGAGGATTTCAGACGGACTAGCGCTGAACGAAACTTTTGAACCAATGATAACTAATTTTTATTTCAAATTTATCTACTTAATCGCTCTATCTATTTACTCTCAAATATAATTTGGAACAAATGGAGGATTTCGAGCGGACTACCGCCGAATGAAACGTTTGGACCAAAATTGTTAATTAATGAAATACGTTTAAGTTTGATCTTTCTTCCTTTACAAATTCTATTATGTATATATTCATTACAAAATTATGATGTAAATATATACTCTATGATCTATATACATAGTCTTAATTAAAGACTTGTTGTGATCATTATGGTTGAAATGTGAAGTCGGGTGTATAGTACGAATTAACTCATGCTTAAGTGAATTGCTGGTAAATTGTTTTGTTATTGTGGGAGTTAGCCAAGGGCCCTAGTCCCTTACAGATAGTGCACTATTATACTCTAAGGAATGAATTGTGTCAAACCGGGAGTATACATGCTTGGGCAGGTGGCCTTAGAATGCTGTGGCTTTATATGTGTATTGGTGTTGTGAGACTAAGCACATGATTTCTTTTGAGTAATTACCAGTTAATCTAAAAGAATTCACTTCGGAAGTATTGGCGTGTTTATGTGTAGATGTGAAGTTATACAAGTATGTGTATATATATATATATTATGTACCTAATTGTATATATTACAAAGATGCAAGTATAAGTATGGAAGAATAACCGGTTTCAATATTTCACCTTTTTGAATTGGTTGTTCAGTTTGATGTTTCTTAGAAATAATTTAGTATATGCTTGTAAGCTGTACTTACTGGGTCAGTGTGACTCATGGTACTACATCTTTCTCCTTTTCAGGTGATGAGTAGAATGTTTGGGGAAAATGGGATACGTCGCCTACTAAATAAACGAATTATTTTCTACTTGTATTTTGAATTGAATAAATGTAATGACTATTATTTTCAAAAACTTCGGTATTGTAATATTAACACTTTCTCTTTTCAATAAATGTACTATTCAGACACCTTGATTTATGAAATTATTTGGTTTTCTTATTCACATCACAAATCCTTACACCATATTTCAGTATAATACTGGCTCCGGATTTGGGGGTGTGACACATCGTCATGATGCAAATCGTTTGTTTTTTGCGGATTTGGAGATCTAGTGGCTCTCAAATGTGTTGTGTGGGGTCCTTGGTTCTTCCAAAACTATACAGTGGTGCTTGAGGAATTTCATAGATTTTCATACCTCATGGCAGTGGCGACGGAGGTGACACAAACGTGAGTGATAGCCCACAACGTCCTAAGGGCAGCCCTCACTAAAGGTTGGGCGAAGTAGCTTTGGAATTTTGTTGGTGAATATGTGAAACATGACTCGGCCTTGCTTGCAAATGAGGTGATGAAGATCAAGATCTGAGTCGATCTCTGTCATGGTGAAGAGAAAAGTTCGGTTTGCTTCAGAATGTGTGTTGCCGCTTGTTTTTGAATACCTAAATGTCAAGGCATTTTTCTCTTTGTGTGGATTGTTTGTTCATGGTGGTTCGGGATATGTGGTGTAGAGGGCTCGGGGGAGGGGGGGGGGGTGTGGGTGGAGGGGGGAACGAGCGAGGAAAGCGGCGAGGCCGAACACACAGCCGCCGTCGGGTTTCGAACATGGCCCAACTTTTTCCATGTCGACACTGATGATGGAGAATCACAAGTCGACGACGGGGGTTTCGAGGGCCTCAGTGAGTGTGACACCACAAGTCGAGACCATGCATGTTGGACACGTGGCAGGCATGCATGGAGTTCAGTTTGAGGGATTAGAACACATGTCCTACATGCAAGAGAATCCTCTTTTTAAGGGGAACCCACTAACCAATTCTGTTTTTTCGCAGGTTCCAGACTCAACTGGAAATATACTGTCATGCCCAACTGGAGCTAACCCTACAACCCAACAAGTGGTAGGGGAGGCTCCTCATGGTGTGAGTTCTTATGTCAAGTTGGAGCAACACATGATTAAAGCGGTGTCACAGACAGTTGGATCATCTATAAGGGATGCGGCCCTAGTGCATGCAGATGGGCATCCCTACTGGCTGAAGGTAGAGGATGACGCACATATGTGGCATCGTCGCTGGCTCCTAGAGGATCGACAAAGACTGCTCGAGTCCCAACGAGCAGAAACAAGATAGGAACGCAATAGAAGACTCCACCATCGATAGTTGGCGGCAGTAGGGCTGCAAATGACCGCGTGTTGGGGGTGTCCAAGTATGAGTCCCCGTAGAAAAAGGTGGCCTTAACTCCAGTCGTTGAAAAGACAGTTAAAGAGCAACGTGTGTTGCTATAGTTTGGGGTGCATAGCTAGATAGGATGTGGGGCCCCAGATTTTTTTTTTAGTCTTTACCCTATGTCTAGTCCGTCCAGTTATGTTATGGTAGGTTTGTGTTGAGCATGTTATAATTTAGATTACTGTAGAAAGTTCTTTCTATCGTGCCGATGACTCGGCGTTGTCCTTGTAATCTTTCAGCTCAATCAATTCTATCATTCATCTCAAAAAAAGAAGAACGTAAAACATGAGTAACTAATCTTATATTTGTCAAACATGAATGATCAATCTGTCTTACTATCAAACATGAGTAACAAAACCAACAATTTTTTCTTCTAAATATTCATACCTTAACTTTACAAAATATCAGAAACATACCTCAACTTTTGACCCCGACCCAAAAATTATACATGCCATTACTTATTTCATCTTACTTCGTTCCAAACTGCATAATTTCAATGGCATAAGAATTAACAATTTAAGATGGAATAAGTAACGATAAGTATAATTTTTGGGTTGAAATCAAAAGTTGAGACTTGACTATATTTTATAAAATTAATGTATAAATCTGTAGAATGAGCAAAAGGTGAAGTTAGTGTTGGATGTTAATTTTCTATTAGAGAATTACTGCCATAATATTGCTTTGTGGCAAAATGGCTCATGATTGGTCGAGTATTCGTAATATCAGTCAGTATATGTAGTCGCACAGACACACTACTTGACCAATTCTACAGCCAGCGGTGATCGTAAGTGCCACCTAAGCCGCGCTCGCCGGAATCTGACACCTAATCAGACAGAGTCTTCTTAAGCTTCAATTTTTACAGTCTTAAACAGCATGCTGCGGTTTCTTTGAGACAGAAAGAAAAGTCAGCTCATTCCCACCTTTCAAATACCAACCCCATACTTTGACTTTGCCCTTTACTTTTCCAAGTTTTCTTCAGCTTATTTTTGATTGCTTTGACGACCCAGAAACTCAAATGCAATCGGAGCCACGTCACCGGGTCACGGCTACCGGAGATGGGCCGGCGACGGTCAGGACTTACAAGGCCTGGAAAGGCAGCAATGTAACCTCAACTCTTCTTTTGCCTGTTGTTTTTGTAGTTCTGTGTGAGTTATGTTGGACCATCCAGAATTTGTTTGCTTAATCTAGACTT